>CM038674.1:149921461-151171461 GCA_021605145.1 Aegilops bicornis | reverse complement strand
GACATGACATATTCACAGCTACGATGTGCAAACTAAGCAGAAGGATTTTCAAGAAAATAGAAGTAATGCAAGCTAGACACCATATGAAAGAACCAATATTACTCTGCCAAGTTAAAAGTGTCTTGTCATAAGTGGCAATTCGAAAAATTAGAAGCAGTACAACGTAGAAATCAATGCAAGATGCAACCACTATCAAACTGCCATGTTAAAAGCGTCCAATCATGAGTGACTGATGCGAGATACACAACAGCAGTACTTTGATGTAAGAACGTGGTATGATAGATCGATGCAGTGTGTTCTAGACACAGAAAGGCATGTCATATGCACATGTATAACGTATAAACTCAGCAGGTGCAGTTTAATCAAAATAGAAGAAATACAGGCTAGACAACATATGCAACATGAAACCAATTATCACACTGTCAACTTAGAGCAAGCACCTGCGAAGGTGGAGTGCGGGAGATGAACTCATCATGTAGACTTGGGACTTCAACTTCATTAGCGATGGCAGTGGAAAATCTAGAGAGTCTCTGCTTTTGCGTCGGTCTGAGTACCACCAACATCCCCTAACTTACTCTTTTCCTTCCTATTTTCTCGATATTGCCTTATGAAGTCAAAACCACAAGAAGATGAATAAAATTAGCTCTGCATAACTGGTTGATGCATGATCTGACGAACACTACTTTGATGTAAGGCAAGCGCAGGAGGATGGAATATATACAAAAAAGGCAGCATTTCATATTCACACGTGCGATAGGAGGATGGAATATGTATGAAAAAACAAGATGGCGGAAGGCATTTCAACAAAATTAGAAGAAATGAAATCTAGGCACCATATGAACATGCAACCAATATCACTCTATCAGGTAAAAAGTGTCTCGTCGTAAGTGCCATTTCAAGAAATTAGAAGCAGTACAAGCTAGAAGACAATGCAAGATGCAACCTACATCACAGTCCCAAGTTAAATGTGTCTTATGGGTAAGTGATCGTTGCAGGTATAAGTTGTAAGCTACGTAGATGCAATACAAGCTAGACATCATACGCAACATGGAACCACATATAATAGTGCCAAGTTAGAGCAAGCACCTGTGATGGTGGAGTAGGGGAGATGTGCTCATCATCTACACAGCTACGTTGACTGTCTAGCCTTGCATTGTCTTGCGAATCTTGTTGGGAGGATGGCGGAGTAGAATCTAGAGCGAACCTCCGTTTCAGCTTGCTCGGAAGGACCACCATCATCCAATACCTTGCCAATTTCCTTCAGCTTTATTGATTTTGCATTATGAGGTCATACCGACAAGAAAAAGGAATATCATTCGCTCTTCGTAACTCATTCATGCATGATAATCTTGTGAACACTACTTTGATGAAAGGCAAAGTCATGATACGAGGATGGAATATGTACGAAAAAATGGACGGCTTGACATATTCACACCTATGATGTGGTAAGTAAGTAGAAGGCACTTCAACAAATTAGAAACACTGCAAGACACCATATGGAAGGTGCAATCAATATCACTCTGCCAAGTTAAAACTGTCTCGTCATAGGTGGCGTTCATCAAACGAGAAGCAATACATGCTAGAAATCATATTCAAGACGCAAACCAATATCACACTGCCAACTTAAAGGTGTCCCATCATAAGTGACTGATGCAGGATACACAAGAAGAGTAGTTTCATGTAAGAACATGGTGTGATAGATGATATAGTATGTACCAAAAAACAGGAAAGCGTGTCATATTCACATGTATCATGTGTAAGCTAAGCAGATGCATTTACACTAATTAGGAGCAATACGAGCTAGACACCATATGCAACATGCAACCAGACATCACACTGCCAAGTTAGAGCAAGCACCTTGGATGGTGGAGTAGGGGAGCGGAGACTTGGACCATGTAATGCACTATCAGTACAAGGAGAATCGGTACAGATGCTCCGTTTACGTTCTTCTTGAGAGACCACCATCATCGCCTTTCCTTACTCTTTTCCTTCCTCTTTCTTGATTTTGCCTTGTCAAGTCAAACCCACAAGAAAAAGGAATAAAATTTGCTCTTCGTAACTTATTGATGCATGATCTTGTGAACACTACTTTCATGTAAGGCAGCCGCATGATAGGAGGATGGAATATGTATGAAAAACAGGACAGCGTGACATATTGACATGTATGATGTATAAAGTGTAAACTAAGCACAAGGTGCTTGAACTTGTTAGAATCGATGCAAGCTAGAAACCATATGAAAGATGAAACCAATATCACTCTGCCAAATTAAAAGGGTGCCCTAACAAATGTATTTGACCAAATTAGAAGCAATACATGGCAACAAAGCTAGAAATAATATGCAATATGCAGCGAATAAAGGTGACTCATCGTAAGTAATTGATGCAGGATACGTAAGAGTGGTAGTTTCATGTAAGAACAAGGTTAACACATAGATGTAGTGTGTACCAAAAATAGGAAGGCATGTCATATTCACAGTATAGTGTGTAAACTAAGCAGATGCAATTTACCCTAATTAGAAGCATTACAAGCTAGACACCGTATGCAACATGCAACCACATATCACACTGCAAAGTTGGAGCAAGCACCTGTGATGGTGGTGTAGGGGAACTGTTGTCTTCAGGTACAGAGCAATGTTCAATATCTTCATGTAGGCTTGCTGTTTCTTGAGAATCATGTGGAGAGGATGAAATTGCATTCTTTAAAAGAGTATTCCGTCTCATATTAACCCACGCGCATGACTGTCTCATCATAAGCGATAGACGCAGGATACACAAGAACAGTAGTTTGATGTAAGAACATGGTGTGATAGGCAGATGTAGTATGTACCAAAAATAGGAAGGCGTGTCATATTCACATGTATAATGTGTAAGATAAGGAGATGCAATTTAACAAATTAGGAGCATTGATGAGGGATACACAAGAGAAGTAGTTTGATGTAAGAAC
Source organism: Aegilops bicornis (assembly GCA_021605145.1). NCBI lineage: Eukaryota > Viridiplantae > Streptophyta > Magnoliopsida > Poales > Poaceae > Aegilops > Aegilops bicornis. Next base: position 151,168,517 of record CM038674.1, on the reverse strand, counting down.
GTGGTTAATAGAAAGACGTAGTATGTACCAAAAACAAGAAGGCATGTCATATTCACAGGTATAATGTGTTAACTAAGCAGATGCAATTTACCCTAATTAGAAGCATTACAAGGTAGACACCATATGCAACATGCAACCACATATCACACCTTTGCCAAGTAAGAGCAAGCACCTGCGATGGTGATGTGGGGAATTGCGGTGATCAACTAGAGAGCTACATTGACTATCTTCATTTAGCCTTGCGTTTCTTGAGAATCATGTGGGGAGGATGACCTTTGCACTCTTTAAGCGAGTAGGGCGTCTCACAAGAACTCCACCGGGTGACTGTCTCATCATAAGTGATTGACGAGGGATACAAAAGAGCATTAGTTTGATGTACGACCATGGTTAATAGACATATGTAGTATGTATCAAAAACAGGAAGGCATGTCATTATCAAAGGTATAATGTGTAAAGTAAGCAGATGCAATTTAACCAAATTGGAAGCAATACAAGCTAGACACCATATGCAACATGCAACCACATTTGACAGCTGTGAAGTTAAAGCAAGCACACAGGATGGTTGTGTGTGGCAATTGAGATCATCAATCGCAGAGCTACTTTTACTGTCTCCAATCACGACCTTGCACCCATTAAAGCGTTGAAACGCTTCTTCGTATCTTCGAATTACACCGAGCGACTTACATCTTTTCTTTTACGCATTCATCAACACTGCGCGTCAGTCTGAAATACCCATGCATAAAAGAACAATAGTGTGAGTATGGGTGAAGTGTGTGCACAATTAGTACAGTGTAAAGGTAGCGAGATAGCGTGTCGGTGAGTAATAAATGACGGAGACATATGATAGCTCTACAACATGCATGGCACACTCAATTACTACAGGATTCTATGAAAATAACGATGATTGAAAAGCAAATAGGTCGATCAATTTTTCTGCACCGTCCGATGTACAAAGAACAGGAGATCGCCTTCATCTACCTCCGGCCGGTCGGTGTTGACGATCTTCCTCGAACGCCACGACCACCGGCTCGAGATTCCTCCCACACTGCGCCCTCCCCTTGACCTCACCGCACCGCCGTGCTTGGCACCGCCCCCCGGCCATCCATTCAAGCCACGCTGACCTCTAGATCGGGCGCAAGCAGCTCCTGCGCCCCACACCCCTATGATAGACACCGATGCGCCGCTTCCCCGGGGAACATGCGGACTAGGTGCTTCGCGCGCCTAAGCGGGTGCTGCTTCTTTTAATTGCAGTTCGAATGACCCTGAATTGAAATCCAGGCGGGCTACTGACCTCTAGCAAAGGTGAAATAGTAAAAGGGAGGAAACCTTGTGCATTTAGTATCACGAAGAAGATGCGATGAAGCGCTCAACTAGTTTCTTTCGTGGGATGAATACTGTGTGAGCGGAGACGTAAGATTTGCACGAATAAGGGAAGAGGAGTACCTCTTTCTGTTGGCAGTGTTGTGTCCTCCTTCTGTTTTTCAGACGATCTTGTTGTTCGCCGGAAACCAGAAGTTGTGGAGGACGATGCAGCCTTGGACGAACCCATGGCCAAGTTGTTGAGTGTGGTGCGGTGGCCGTCTGTCGGCGGCGGGGAAGCAGATCCGAGGCGGCGAACGACGGCGTAGCGGGAACAGCTCCGGTGCGGTGGACGGTTGCGACAGTGGAGCCGCAGCAGTGAGGCGCAGGACGGCGTGGTCGGAGTGGTTCTGGTACGGCGCACGTCGGCGTCGGCGTCGTGGAGGCAGCTCTGCCTCGGCTTCAGCTGCTAAGTCCTTGAGGGCGTTGCGGTTGCGGTTGCGTTGGACGACGACGTCGGGGTACCGGCTCCGGCGTGATGGAGGAGGGCGGCGGTGGATTGGCGCTATGGGGTGGAGGACGGAGGAGGTTGGGGTTTCGCGGCTGTTGGAGAGGGCATTTTCGCGCCCACGGAGTATGAATGGGGAAACGGAGGGAGGCGGGAAATAAGGGGGAACAGTGTTTCGGTTTGAGACGCGCTTGTTTGAAATTTGGGGAAAGTTACAAACTTTGCCCCCATCTAAAATTTCGGACATATTGCGGGTTGGGGGTAGGACAGTCATGTCAGGTGTCCCAAATGTGGGCGGGATAGATTCCTGCCGAGCGCATGGGTGTTAAGGCGCCCATGGCGTATGCATGCTACTCGAAGGCGGTTGAGACTGGCGTCTTGGTGAAGTTACAAACCTACCCCGGTTGACCTTTGGACATCGGGCCGATAGGCTACACGGGCCAGAGTTAGGACAGTAATTTCCTACCACCAAAACATTAGTCTCGCGCGGTTTCGGGTGACCAGAGGCCTATTTGGCGCTTCGTTCAATATTTGGGAGCAGAAGCATTAACGTTTTCGGTTCTCTTGAATTGAACTTTCAGGATTTGTCAAACTTCACAAATCTTTACTCTTGAAAATCCTAAAGCTACGATTATTTTGTAATGGAGGGGGTACATTTTAATATACATTGTACACGAGTATATATTAAAAAATATGCAACTTACCTCAGTTCATGCATGGTTCGGTATAATCTCCTTGGTTGCAAAAAAAAGTTAGATATGTGTACGAATATATATACCATGTTCAAACTCACAACAAAGATTGATGCCCCCTTTTACATCTGATTTACAAATGACATTATCTCAGGTTCAAATAGATGAATGCACTTCCTATGGATTCGAATCTTTGAAACCCCCTTTATGTTGAATTCGACATGTATTTTATTTCGTAGCTAGCAATTTGGAATGTATCCATGCAAGTGACAAATGTATAAAGTGCTTCACACTAACAACATGGTGTGCACTAATTAATGTTTATATATGAATTGCAAAAGCATCCATTGCCTGTATTTCAAACCGCTCTCACTCTATGGATCGATAATATGAAATAAACACATGCACATGCTAGAATTCAATAGAGTATGGGTGTCTGATAGACCGATTTTCGTCCATACGCAATTTTGCAGAATTCATGATCTCATACAAAAATAATAATGCCATTTATATTTTAATTTAATGCGTAGAACCGCCTTTTACACGTAGATATCTCTCTATCTAACGCATAAGTGAACACACTTTATATGCATCGGCATTTCTCTTTCACACATGCTCACAATCTCTCTCTCGTGGTGTCGGGTGTCTCACGCACATGCTCTCTGTTTCTCTATCTCTTCTCGACTACTATGTACCACTCTTTTCACTAATCTCAGTTGGAAAACACTATTTCTCTCACATGCATATATACACATGCACGGTCTCTACTAGCCCTCTATACGCACATATATGTGCCTACGTGTCTCCCTTACGCACATTATCTTTAGGCCTCTCTACACATTGCCCCCGACACACCTCTCTAATAGTAGTTGGCAGATATGATTTCATCATATCATTCGGTAGGATATCCCTGGCTGTTAGGCTGGATGGTATCTGAGGCAAAGTTTTACCCTAGTTCGGATTGGACCCTTGTAGTTGAAGAAAGAACCTACTCACAGTGCTGTATATTAGTGTTGGGGGTGTGTACAAAGTACACGTGAATACCAGGCATTGTGCATGTGTGTATACTATCGACGAACTAGCCCCCAAGCTTGTATAACATACTAAGGGCCTAGGGTTACAAATCATATATAGTTGGCTTATCACCAGTGGGGATAGAGTCCTCTGCGACTCTGGTAGCTTCGTGTTGTACGCCGAGTCCTCCACATGGGTCTCCGTATAACACGTCTCGGTCCAACCTATATGTGGCGCAGGATGGAACCGACCCATGAGTCTTCATCTTGACCCACCACAACTAGAAATGATGTGCCCACCACGCCACACACGCAATCGGCCACTAACAAAATAAGCATATACAATAGTACAACGGTATCTAGCTCACGATACGTCTCCATATTTTGTTGATGACACTGACGGACTTTGCATTTGATGCGTGCTCCGTATTTTGTTGGCGACACTTACGGTCATTGTATTTGAAGCGAAAGCACGATATGGTCCTTTGGACTTCAGAATAAGCTCATCACGGTCACCACATACATTTTGTCGTGCTAACCAACATGTGGTTGGATGGTTAGAGGACAGTGGTTTCTCGAGCCCACCAAGGTTAAACTCCCGGTGCTCGCATTTATCTTGTGTTAATTTCAGTATTTTCCGGCGATGTACGTTCAGTGGAAGGAGACGTTCCACTCGACTATGAGGCACCTATGGTGACTTCATAAAATCTCAAGATCATATATGCTGGCCCACTCTCTCGAAGGTGCGGCGGCGGACCGGCGGTGGGGAGTGGTTTTGGGGAGGGCGGGCCGGCCGCGGGCGGCGGGGGCGGGCGGTTCGGCCGGTGGTGGTTGGCGGCTCGGGGGGGGGGGGGTGGAGTTTGATGATAAACTGGAGGCCCTTGATTTCGTATCCAACGGCTGGAAAATCTAATGACCAGAGATGAAAAAGTCAGTCGACTGACGTGTAGCCTCACCCCGCACGTACATACGCACGCCGCAAGACACGCACGCATGTAGGCGTGCAACACCGACACGCATACACGCATCGCATGCCGGCGTGCAACACCGGCTGCGTACACATGCACTCACGAACACACGCACGTACGCACCCATGCATGCAACACTGAAACGCACCATTGCATGTACGCACCCATGCATGCAACACTGAAACGCACCCTTGCACGCACGCAACACTCGCACGCCTGCATGCACACATCACAGGATGCAAGACACACGCTTAACTACATGAAAAAGATGACGTCACACTCAATGAACAATCATCGGTTTATGAAATGCCCGCTTCTGACCGCCCTGCCCACCAAAGGTTCCTCTGCTGTGCGCTGCCTGCGTTGGGTCACTGACATGCAGGCCATGCACCCAAAGAGCCCACACGTCAGTGGAAGAACGGCGCGGTGTCCTAGGTCAGAGTCGAGGGCGTCACTCGCGGCACGCCCGACTGAACACGCCTCCGTGCCACATTCAAACGCCTCCATGAAACCCGCCCGTGTGGAAGCCGAGAAACCCACTCTGGACACACGTCCGTTCATGACTGGGCCGGCGTTAAACGCAACGCCGGCCGAGCTCCTCCCGTCCACCGTCTATTTAATCTCCTATTTAAACGAGGCCAAACGCCGGCCAAGAATCGCACACCTCCGCCGCTCCCCTATCTCCTCCACCATTTTGTCCACTCTTACAATGGCTTACGAAGAGTAGTTATTCCGCATCCAAGCCGGCTGGGTAGCCCGCCGGATATGAGCTATGCAGCTTGCTGATCCACCTCCCTCCCCTCGCCCGACGGAGCCAGTTGCCGCCCCAAGCCGGCGCGCGGTTCAGCAACTCACCGCTCCAGGACAGCTCGACGAGGAGCGGCGCACGGGCGTCGTTGCTGCCGTCCACGCCGCCGCCTCGTACCATGTCTCCCATTTCTGTAGCCGAGACTCCCATGCCGGCGGCCGCGCCATGCAAGCAGTGACAGAAGCCGGGTGCGCGGAGAGCGACGAGTCGGTGGCCAGCGCCTCCGCGTCCGCCGCCATCATCGAGGAGAAGTAGAACACGGGAGGCCGCCGACGCTTGGGTCCCATGAAGGCCACCGCGGAGGCGATGCCGGCGTACACAACAGGTGTCTTGCCGGATCCTTTTGTTGCGAGGACCTTCTCGACCCCGCATGGGCTCCACAGAAGATGTTAATGTTAGGATGAACTCGAGTCGGTGCCGGCCATGGCGAAGTAGTGGCCGGTGATGAACTTGAACCGGTGCCGGCCACCATCATCTTCGACACCAGCCAATGATATCAGTTGGGCAGTGGGGAAGCGAGCCGTCCTTTGCGCTGAAGCATATACGTCCCGGCTCCGGCAGTCCGATGATCATCTTTGTCGGACATGAGGAACACAAATCGATCGGTGGGCGACCATTTAGGCCATGTATTATATACCTGTGCTGTCCAGAACTAGCACCGTGTAGCTCATTTGAATGTAATGAAATCCGTCATGTTTGTGTGAAAATCAGGTATTTTATATGATTTCCGTCGTTGTTTATATGAAATACTCCGGTGGTTGCGTGAATGAGTATCATTTTGTCTATGTGTTTGCGTGAATTTCGTCCGCTTGGTTGAGTTGTTGTCATAATGTGTGTGGCTACTGTTGGATGGCGTAATTTGCGGGTCGTCGATTGATGCTGCCGGTATTTCGAGGCGGTGTTGTGGGACAAAAAAACACAGCTCGTGCGAGCTCGTCTCCAACGTGCGCGCTGGAGGATGCATGACAGCATGAGCACCCGAGTCGTTCCTCGTTCATCGGTGGCAAAGGCACATGTGGACAAAAGGGTCGCCAATATTTTGGCTACCCCGGGCAAGATCCAAATAGCCCCTCCCAACAGATTCAAATCCCTCGTTTGCCGTGGAATTTTGCCATGTGTTGTTTTCATGGACTAGCAAGATGCCCGTGCATTGCACGGAACATCAAGATGCATTTTTCTACAAACTCCCGCATGCATGCAATGGATAATTAATGTCCTCCTTTGCTAGTACCACGAGGCAAACACCATTAATATTGCATCGATTAGTGTTAGTGGCCTTGTATATCTGCAAATTGTAATTTTGATAGTGGCCCCTTGTATATAAAAATGGAGGGAGAAATATGAGAGATAAGGTGAGGAGGAGTGGGGCGTGGGGCCGTGGTGGTGATTGGTGGTCGGACTGGGCGGAGGCATGGGGATGGATGGCGCATTATGTCTAGGTTTGTATCTCTCTCACACACACCCATGTAGGTGGGGGACGTGCACGAAGAGAAGAGGTGCACGCACGGCGCACGTACTCCCATCTCTTTCCCAACCACACCCGCGCGGGTACACGGTGGAGCTCATTTCTGTACGAAAAAGGCAGCCCACGTGGTAATTTGGCACGTGTCCTGGTTGTCCACTTGGTGGAGGGAGGATCGTCTACCACGGGTGAACACACACATTGCGACTTGACGGTTATGTTAAATTTAAAAAAGAGGCAAACCATGTGGGGCCTACCTTAGAGGCAAGGCTCTATACACTGGAGTACTTTTGATGTGTCCCGTCAACTCGCAGAACGAGGAGAAACTTGCTTAGTACACCGTCTCCCCCACCCACGGGCGCGGTGGCTCACGGGATGAGGTGAAGCTGGAGTACTACTGTACGCCTTTACGCCCGCTCCCTCGCCCAGCCTTGTGATGGCTCATGACCTGAGGAGAAAATTTTGCTACTCCCTCCGTTTACTCCTCGTCCCTACTACATACTTTGGTTAGTACTCCCTCTATTTACTTATAAAAGGCCACTATAAAAAATACATTTTGCATCTATACAAGGCCACAAATAGTAATCGAGACAAAAGTTACTACTCCCTCCTTTCCAGTTTATGGCTCAATTTCAAAAACTCTCCAACCAAGGTAGACGGTAAGTGGTCGAATTAATTTCATAGTTTGCACAGTACGCTCGTTTTTCTCAAGAAGTTATGTTTACCGAGGCATTAATTAGAATGAATGCATGAATGACCACTAAATTTCCATGAACTTGTACATGCATTGGTTAGTTTCCTCTTGACGCTGCTTGCTTCAGGTGATCTAACACACCTCGAAATCCAACATGTAATGGTACTACTACTAGTATAGTACTAGAATTGAGACTTATCAAACGGAAAAACAAATGTTTTTTAGATGAGCCCTATAAACCCTAGTGGGTACGCATTACTCATAAAACAGATTTTTCCAAAACTAAGTCGCTCCCTTTCATGAATTCTGTAGTATACTCCTCCGTCGACGCTCCCTTTCATGAATTCTGTACTTCCTGTCACCGACATGTGGGACATATAGAAACCGGGTCGACGTATCAAGCACCAAATAACAGTGCGGAACAGCAGGGGGGACGCACCCCACTCGTACCGGCCCAGTGTTAGTAATGAGCAATGAGACGTCAAATCACAATGCCGCACCTTCCCAGACGGACGAAGCAACCATTATTTCACACTTTGGTTCGACATCATCTCAAACCACGTACTAGTATTGCTTCTGCCTCAAGAGGGACACGCGCATCGCCTTGGTACATCATGACACGTGGGACCGCATGACAGGCCATGCTCCCCCGCCGATCGCTGGGTAAAATCACCTCATTTTTACTATACTTCCTCCGGATCGGTTTACTACATGGCATGCATGTCGTTCTAGGTTGAGAATTTAACTGGCTATATATATATATATGTGTGTGTGTGTGTGTGTGTGTGTGTGTGTGTGTGTGTGTGTGTGTGTGTGTGTGTGTGTTTGTGTGTGTGTGTGTGATGAACAGTACGCTAGCCTTTTAAAAAATGTATACTTTTGTACAGTAGTACTCCACTATCGATGGATTGCGCCATGGAGCAAAATTGAAATTTAAAAAAAGGTTGTACATATAGAGAGCGCTAAATGGCCAAATTATGCATATAGTACTATTAAAAAAGCTAGTACGTGCTTAATTGGGGTGCTAAATTCTATTAAAGAAATACTAGTGCTAGTATGTACATACTGAAGAGTTAAAGTAACGAGAAGAAACAAAACATAGTTCTGTTGGGGGCTCAGCACAACACACCCCTCAAATTAAACTAAGCACACCTGAAATTAAACTATGCAACTAATCCGGTAGACACTGCATTAGAAGTTTAGAACCTCCATGCGCAACGGCACTGCCACCTTACTCAGAGTCCTCGTCCACGTCCTCGACTTCGTCCTTGTCCCTCTTCCTCTTGGCCGATACTTCTTTGCTTGAACCGCCAACTTGGCTGTTGCTCTTCATCCAACCCTTGTAGATATTGAAACAAAGGTAGCCATCCATTGCAGCGTAGTGGATGTGGTCTATATCTAGTACATTCCGCTGCCATGCATGACGATGAAACGTGTAATGAGGTTTCTCCAGTTTGCGGTATGAAGGATGAACCATGGCTCCTGCCAGGGTCAGCATTGAGGGCTGATGAGAGGGCACCAGCCGATTCTTCTGGAGGTCGAAGGGGTTGCCTACAACGAGGCCTATCCGACGCAGGACTTCTTTGTCATTCTTAAAGTCTACAGTAACGAATTTGACTGTTTTGTCCTTAAGGAAGTTATTAAAATCCTAGCACTCAACGTCGGCATGGCATATGTGGTAGACCAAGCAAACATTATGTACGCAAACCTGGATCACGGCAGGCTTCTTCCTCTCTTCGTCCTTTAGATCCTTCTCTTGTCCCACGACTGTGGTGTACTCAACATCTAGCCCAGCAACCCACTCATCATGTGAGTTTTCGAACATGCGTCTGAAGCGAGAAAGGCATCCTTTCACCGTCGCGGAAGTACGGGTGTAGATGACGTCGAACTCATCGCCGGTGATGGTTCTAACCTTGCACTCACCACCGATCGGGGAGATTTGGGACGCCATGGATTTGGGAGGAGGGTTAGGATTAGTGGAACTGCCGTAATGTGAATGGACGGGGCGACTAGGAGCGAACCCTTTGTAGTATTAAAGGGCGTGCGGGAAAGAGTAGGAGCGAACTGCCAGTGTGCGAACGGCAGGGTAGTGGCTTTCCATTCTCCCATGATACGGGCTTCCGAGAGCCCTTGGATATGAGATCGAACGGTTGCATGGCGTGATTCTAGACCTATGGGTGAATATCCTATACTGGAGGGTTATTCTTCAAATTTTCAGCCACTTAGCATGCGACCGTTTGATCTCAGATCCAAGGGCTGCCAGCAGCCCGTATCATGGTCGTGCCTACCACGACCGTCGCGTCGCTCGCGTGGTCGTGCCCTTAGAGATTTAACACGGTGTGTTAGGCTATCTGATGTTGGCATGTCATACATAGTCATCACTTAGTCACTCATACTACAACAAGGTTGGCTATAAGTGTATGTTTTTTTACTCCTCTCTATCTCTTTCTTCGTACTCCCTCCGTCCCACAATATAAGAACGTTTTTTACACTAGCTAGTGTAGTGTCAAAAACGTTACAGGGAGTACTAGTATTTATTGCATTTTCCAAGGAGTGACCTCTTCCAATGAAATGGTGTTGCTAAGTTTGCTTCATTTAATTAGCTATAGACTCAAAATTGTCTCTTCACCTAGGTACACGCGCTTAGCACCGTTTCTTCCTTGGGTCACCAAACTAGTCTCTCTCTTCTTGATTAACTTGCCACATCAGACTTTATGCCTATGTGGCAAGCTTAAGCACCTGTAGGAGCAAGTAAGTACAATAGTGCGCTTTACATGGCATTTTTGCATATGTGGAGGAAAGAGAGGAAAGGAAAAAGTGGAGAAGTGGGCTCTCATGCAAGAGCCAGCCTCTACTACTACATGGTGGAGCATTGGGAGAGGCACCTGTATGGAGGTGGTCAGGAATCGGGAGACTCACGCCGGTCGTAGCACCGCAGTTAAAATGATAATGGCAAGTCAAATCACGGGGCCCCACCTGTCCAGCAGTACCTCGCTGTCAAATCACACAGCCCTACGTTTGCAGCAGCCTACTCCCTCGTCTTCTCGTGTCTCTGTCGAACCGACTAGGCGGAACTGCCCCGCCTACCACGCAGGAAAAGCCCCGCACTCAACTTTTAAATACAACTACTCCCTCGGTCGGATGCATTCGGTTGAAGGTATCATATGAATGGATTGGGACCATTCAATTTTTTTGGGATTGAACCATTCAATTCATGTGTTTGGCTGAATATAAGAGATGAGCTAATTATTTAAGATGGGACCACCAGTCATGCTCACATAATCATGCATGCAAAGGGTGGCCATTTGATTCGACCGATTTGGTTGGGTGGAATGGTTCAGCATCTTCAAGGCATATTCTCTTTTTTTTGACTCGAACCATTCATGTGCTTTATAACCAAACATGTCTATTTTCTGAACGATCCCAACCCATTCATGACCACCCTTGTAACCAAACGCACGTCATCTTACGAAAACCAAATAATCCCACAATATTAAGGCACAGTGCATTAACTTCTACCTCGTTTCTTGTTTCTTCACATATCAACCAATAAGAATCCAATGATATACTTTTTGTGACATAGTAACTCATATTTAGTTAGTCAAATGGATGATCTAGAACTACGTGCGGGCCCTATAAACCGAGACGCCTACAAATAAAAACCGAGACGGAGAGGGTAGTTCAGCATGTATCTTTTTAGATCAATATAGTCGGGATTCACCAAGGAGAAAAACCAAGTGGTAGGCTGCTCACAGCCGTGTTGGCGTAGCAACTCAAGCGAGGTCAGTCCACACACCTAAATGGCGACACACTTAACAGGACCCCTTTGGAAGACATGTGGCTCATCCACCGTCTTGTTCCACGTATGATGCACAAAATTACAGTTCAAGCAGCGGTTGGAATTGGAGGCACCCGGTCGTGGCGCCAAGTAGTAGAAAATGAGCGATGAGGGGTCAAATCACAAAGCCCCACCTTTAGGCATTAATTTGAATGAGCAGAAGCAACCATCAATTCACTCTAGGGTGCAAGAGCATAAAGAAAAGAGAAAACAATGATGCGTGCGGCAGCTACCTAGGGCACCCTAGGGTAGGGGTCTCCACTACAGATCCTTTTTTTAAAGCGCCTCCACTACAAATCGGCTTCTCCCTCGTCCTCTTGAAGAAAACCGATGATGAGTGCGGCGGTAGGGTTTGTAGGAGTACTAAGGCGTGTGGGGCCACGTCGTAGTAAAGGGGTTCGAGTCGACGCCTTAAATATGTGTGTGCCGCTTGGTTTTACGGGAACGAGGCAGCATTTTGGGTTCGGGGACCAGTGGAGATATAACACGTACAAAAAATTGTGGACGTAGGTTCTATCGAAAGGCAATGATGCATGGGCCCTGCATTTTGATATACCCGGGGCCGCGTGAAATTTGCTACTCTACTCAAAACTAGTAAGGTACACATGTATTGAACGCATGAGATTTCGAAACCAAATTATGAATAAATACACACAATAGCATGTAAAGCTTTGAGTCATATATGCATGATGTAGATGTTTGTTTAGTTCTTATAGTTCATCTCATTCAAAATCAATTAGTTTTACAAAAATGTTAAGATTCATGGGGTTGTGCATTGTAAATCATAAAGTAAAAAACAAATAATGGCAATTCATTTAGAAAAAATAATCAATTATGATACAGAAGATTCTAGAACAAAGGAGAAGTGCTTGTGTTTTAAGGTTTGTGCATTATGCTTAAGTTCAACCATGGAGTCTTCTAAATTGTACATGTGGCAGATCTGGTGGAATGTTGATGATATCCAACGGCCAAGAGTGCTCGGATTTGCCCATCTCTGCCTTTGTCGGGTTAGCTTCATCCAGCGACCATCTTTCAAAGTTATTGGCACACTATATAGTTCTTGTGCCATAGTTGCATGTTTTGGAAAAAAGCTACTAGTGGATTGTACTATCTATTTAGGAATAGAAGATGCATACGTGGAAGTTGTAGGGAAAGAGATGACATGGAGCATCTCAATTCCTATGAGTAGGGATTGGAAAAGAGATGTCATTTGGTCCACATCATAGGAACTTTTCTATTGAATCTAGAGATGACATGTATCTCAATTCCTATGAGGAGGGATTAGTAAAGAGATGTAATTTGGTTCATATCATAGGAACTTTTCTATTGAATATACGCTAATGTTTATTTTCCTTTGAAATTAAGGGAGTATAGGAATCCATTCATATGAACCAAGTGGCTCTAAAGCTATAGAAATGATATCATGTTTATTTCCTTTGAAATGTAGAGTATATGAATCTATTCCTATGAACCAATTGGCTCCAAAAGGAAAAAATCCTATAAAAATCATATCATATAGAGTTCCTATGATATTCCTCGACACTAAAGGATGGTTGAAATTGCTGCGGGTGATACGATGGTCTTTCTTTGTAGACTCCTCACCCATCTTTATAGTTACCTATCGAAGATGAATGAAATGATATATCAGAGGTATTCTACATGTGCAATTTGGTACACGAAAACTTCGGTAAAAGTTTGCGAGGTTCTAATTTTCAATAAAGTTATATGCACTGCATTTCGGAATGGAGGGAGCATACAGCAGTTGCTAACACTCACGTGGAAGATTTGTGTGTAGGAGGAGTGGCTGTTCTCTTAAATGACTTGGCAAAACTGACACTGTCAGATGCCGATCTAACGGTTCTTCTGGCGTTAAATCGAGGAAAAGGCTTGTGGCGAACGTTTGTTGGAAAATGATTTACGGACACATGCATTGCATTGATACCTGCCCCCCTCTCTCTCTCACGCACACGCACCCTCACGAGTCACGACTCTCCCGAGTCCTCTCGCAGACTCGCACGTCGCACCCATCCTCTATCTGCAGGTAGACGTCACGCACATATGTGCTCTTCACACCCTACCCTCAGAACTTCTAAAAAACAAAAGACAGCGCGCACATTTTATTTTAGCTCACACGTCACACACTTATACTATTACTCTTGCGGCGAACGTTCTTTGGGCATAGTATATATTGTACTCTCACAAAGAGAAGCGGTGCACGCACGCACTAGTTCTCGCACACCCACTCGCGGGTACACGTAGGAGCACATTTTTTGAAGCCGTACAACAAAATCACTCCACTATATATAAAAGCGAGGAGCCTTAGCGCTTGCTTTACTAGGGTTCCTCTCGTGCACTCTCTCATGCTCTCTAGATCTAAGCAAGACATAGGTGGCCACACTCTCTCTCTCTCAGCTCACGGCTGGTCACAAATCGGCCGGACAACCTCGGACCGAGGCAGGGGTGTAGGTGCATCGTTCACGCTTGTCGTCGGCGAGGGAGGAGACCAACGGCTGCCAGCAGCGTCCCGATCGGCGGCCGTGCCGTTCTCTCGAGAGAGCGCCCGGCTCGGGGCCTCCGACCCCTTCTTCCTCCTAGCGGTATTGTGGCCAAGATGCAGCCTCCCGATGCCGTCTTTGCCACATGCCGACGGCCCTCGGTATATATTCCTTGAAACCTGCCTTGCTCTATCGCCCAGCTCTTCCCCCTTCGTGTGGATCCTTTTCTACTTCCGTCCGCTGTTACAAAGCCACATAGACTTCTACTATTATTAGAAGTAAAGCTAGTTCATACAGTGAACTCAAAGCGTTGGTTCAAACAGGGAAGAAAGTGGGAAAGCTGTAGCATGAATCTAGGACTTGGTTCTAAGAGGAAACGGGGGAAAGTAGTAATATGTGTCACTGTTTAAATAACCGTATTTCGTACTTGCGCAAACAGGGATGTCTGTCTCCATATTGTTTCGGGATGTCTGTCTGCAGATCGTTTCTATCCGCGCAATCAAAAGCACACACCTCGGTTTTAGTACAAGCTGCGCCAAAATGAGATGGCTATCCCTTGTTGCCGTCGTCTAACCTCCCGTCTTCAAGGTGTCCCTACATTGGTAGTAACTAAGGTAGAATGACCAACGCAATCTAAAAGAAGCTGATTAAATGCGTTTTACTTCCTGATTGCGATGCAGGGGACGGCGAAAACAAGCGCATCCTAGTCCGGAATGCACTTTCTACCAGTTCATCCATGGACCAAGGACTAGCCGCACGGCTGCACGGCGGTTTTTGGACAGGTCTTGGCGGACAAGAGGCATTGTGGTCTGCTTATTTACGTAAATAGCGGTGCTTAAATTTAGTGGAATGCACAAGCATTTCAGCTGGTCAAGATACCTTTGCATGGTTCGATTCAGCATTCCAGCTGAGACCACAATTATAACTGGTTATTCTGGAATGAGAGAACCTAACCCTGAATGGTGGCAAGAAGAAAAAACCAGAGTGAAATCCAGGAAATTTAAGCCTGCCGGGAGGCCCTTTGCTTAGAGAAGCCTTGCTTGTTTTTTCCTGATTTATAAACCTTCTCACAACTTTATCTTTTTCTGTGAACTAGTATATGTTTGTTATGTTCTATGAATCATTGAGATGTATAAAATTGCTTAACTTATGCTTTTCAAGATTTTTATGAAGACGAGTTCAATTGTGAGTGTTCCACATGAGCGCTGGAGTAGCGTGTGAACGTTTGGAATTTATTACATTGTGGCCTCAATTAACTGCATGAACCACTGTAACAAGATACATAGTAGTTGCTTATATGTCAGACAGCAGATTGTTGATTGTTAGCTGGTCGATAGCCTAGTGTTGAAGCGAGCTGAGCCAATGTGTCGTGTTTTGCACAACTGCTTACAAGTGGGGTAGCACCAACAGTGTTTACAAGTACTTATGTATACGTCGGCGCATGGTTCTTGAACGAGTGCTCTATTTCATCAAAACACACCTTTGCTGCGTATGATAAACCGTGACAACTTATGTCTTACCATGCCATATTCATGAAAAAACTAGTGAGGACGCATCTGTTTGACAACAATTACGATGGTTCTCACATGATTCACGGACACACAAAAGTAGCAGCGGTTCCCATAGGCCAGATTCAAACAGAGCACTAGCCCCGGAGGGTCGATAATGAGCAAGGTTAGGATAATTAGACACAATCCAAACTACTATTAAACACTAGCTGGGGCAACTATTTCATGCCTCGATCTAATTTTGGCTGGACACAAGGCGGACCTTGCCATGAACATCATCGAGGGCGTCCGTAGCAGCTCAATCCTGTGAACCTTCATGAAGACAACCTTGTGGCCTTGCCAGCGATAAACTTGTTTGTGGAGGCATGCCACGTCATCTTCCTGCGTAAGCTTGACAAGAATAGTATGCCTCACAAGCGAAGGAGTAGCTTTGAACTTCTTGTGCTTGATACACCCTGGACAACACGCCTGACAACAGTGAGGCTGGAATACAACTCTTCATTGGTATAACCGCAAATGGCTTCCAGGATCCAACAGCCTAAGAACTCTGTTTTCCCAGTGCGTATATTCAGGTCGTCCGCCTCATAGCGAGTGACATGCACAACCACACAATCCTTGTCTGCATCAAGGCTCTAATTGAAACAGAAACAAATTCTGAATTACTTTTCAGTATAAGAAACACAAGTTATTTAAACCACTATGTAAAGCATGACATCGAAGCTAATAAAATTTTGCATTATTAATCACCACATACTTCCTTTTCTTTTAAAAATCACCACATACTTAGATGAAAAACCACAATCGAGATCGGCAAAGAAGGAAATCACAGTGGGCAGCTCAGCGGGGGGGACACATCCTCGAAGGGGAAAACTGCTCTGTAGTGCCACGGGGGTCTGTAACCTCAAGCAGGGCATTGACCATCTCGATGAGTGGGCGTGGCGTGTCTGGGGCGGCTCGGTGGTTGCCTCCATCTTCTTGGAGCTCTCTGTCTCGTGGGGATCAGCCTCCAGCGTCTGCTCCAATATCGGCAGATCTTTGCACAGTTCTCCTTGTTCCATCATGAAACCGACAAATACTCGGAGACCACTTTGAAAGGAAAACACAATCGCAATGACAATGAAACAAAAAAGAGAGTGAGAATCGATTCTTTGCTTTGCAAAAGTTCTTTTTTCTCTGAGCGAAAATATACCAACATCACGGATCCGCTTACCTTCCCTTCGTTGGGAGAGAAGAACAGTGGCAAATCACGAGTGTTGCCTTTCTTGAAGGCGGTGAGGAGAAGGGATTCAGCGAGGAGTGAAATGATGGTTGCTTCGTCCGTCACACTTAGCCTGCGGGGAGGTGGGGTTTTGTGATACGATGGCTCGTTACTGCCGCGCTACGACCAGGGTGACTCTCCGCCTGCATACTGCCTGCTAATTTGGTGGATGGCATTTGGGCCCGCGCGCTGCATGGCTCGCATGTCAGTGAACAAAAGTATAACGGCATTCAGTAGAGGGAGATGTTTCAATGACCTAGGAGGAGCCAGAAGCGGTAGAGTGTCTCCACTGTACTAGTAGTAATTGTTTCTCTGGGCCCAAGAAAAAACAGCCAATCCACACTAGTAAATAGTAAAATCAATTCAAAAGGCGCTACCCACACCCAAAGACACCCCCACACACACACACACAAAAACCTGGGTGCTCTTCTTCCTCCTCGCTCCCACCCACCTCACGTCATTTCGCTCGATCGTACCCCAAATTCCTCACCTCACTCCTCTGAAAACCCCAGCTCCCCTTCTTCCTCACTCCTCTGAAAACCTCCAGCTCCCTTCTTCTTCACTCCTTTTCACAACTAGGCTCGTCATTCGTTACTCTGCTCAAATCTGTGAGTGCGACGCACGCCTCGAGGAAAATGGAGTCGGTGACCCCAGCGCCAAGAAGATGAGGCTCCGCTTGGCCGACGCCTTTGTGTAGATCCCGCACCCGGCAGACGGGAGAAGCGGTGACCCCGCCCCCACCGGATCCTGTGAACCCGTAGAATCTCGGGTGGACCGCAACAGCGATCTCCGGACGCCGTCCTTGGGAGATCATCTCGCTTCTCCCCACCAAGGATTGCTGCCGCACCCAAGTCCTCTCAATTCGGTGGCGCCCTCTATGGCGCGCCGTGCTTATAATCTCGATTGTCGTCAGCTATCTCTCTTCAATGATTTTGAAATCCCAGAGCCATCATCTCCTCGCATGAGGCTCCGTTCAAAGCCTCTGCATCCCGTCATGCTACTGAGCAAGCATACCATGCCACCTGCAGTGGGCGCATGGCTGAAATCCCCAATTCACAGAACTACAGCTGCTTGAGTTCTACTATTCCCACAAATCACATACCACATACAGAACGCCATGAACTTGTGCCCTCAGCACCAATGTCCATCTCGTGGTTTTCCTCCTCTCTCCACACCGCCACCTTTGCGCCGTGCTACCTTCCAGACAATCTGGTACTAAACCTTCGACTCCCATTTCTCAAGAAACTTTCACTTGTGCGGGTTCGTATATCGGAGGCCTCATTGCACAGCATCATCCACTCCAGTTGCCCTGCTTGTTGGAGTGCTTGGTGCTTGTTTTCTGATTAGAATCGGTTGTCTCCAAATAAAGTCGCCTAACCTTGTAAGAATTGGAATTTGTTTTGACGGAAGGCAGCTCATCATCCAAGATGCCCCTTCACTTCAAAGGTTGATCCTTGATTCTAGTTATTCACCGTTCCAAATATATGCGCCTAAACTGGAGACCTTGGGTGTAATACATGATCTCTGTGCTCATTTCAATATGGTGTTTGGCTCCACAGTTCTTCAGGTACTTCATATTATCATCTACACTTGTAACCATATGCTGCATTTTAAATTTCTGCGCATAATTTATATATCATCTTGGAGTACACATTTTGGACTAATATTATGTTCTATGCTCAATGAAGAGTTTCTCCATGGATGGCCTATCAATGGTGCTGGATTCTGTCAAGATCTTATATATCCAAATGAATAGTTTTGATCTGAACAAGATTATTGGCTTGCTGCAATGCTTTATATGTCTGGAGAAGTTGTATATAAAGGTGATAATTTCACGCACATTGGAAGTCCGCATATAGTGCACATTGGAAGACCTTAACTGTTTTCAATTTTCATGTCTATTTAGGCAACAGGACAGGGTAAGAAAGTTATAACCAATCGGTGGATTCGTAAGCATCGGGATTTTCTCACTTCTCATGAGATTCGATTGAAGACAATAACGCTAGAACGATATGTAGCCAACCGTGCAAACACAAGATTTGTCACATTCTTCCTGCTGAATGCGAGGTTACTATTGTCCATGAGGCTTAAGTTTATTAGCAGCATGGTTTTGATGGATGGGTATGTCGAAGAGCAAAAAAAGGAGTTTCAGGTGGGCAAAAGAGCTTCTGAACGTGTTGGGCTTCTAGTTACAACATATTGTGGTCATAATCTAGTAAATTTTACGATCCAGGATGTTCATTCTATGGACCTGACCGATCCATTTGACTGTGATCGCCGAAACAAATGCTGGAGTTAGATGTTGTTGCCCTTTTCAATCTGGGTTTTTTGTAAACCTGATGAACAATCAACCCTCGTGCTTTTGTACAGTTTGTAAGCTGGAGTTAGATGTTCCTGCCCTTTTCAACTCGGCTGTGACTGTCATATTTTCTTTGAAACAAGGCAAATGGCTTGCCATTCGTTTAATTTAGAGTGAAATATTGTATTATAGAAGCCAAGGGACTAGCCCCCACCACCCCCACCAAGGGAAATAACATCACTCACGCCGGATGCTTGAGCTCACTGTGCATTATAGAAGCCAAGGGACTAGCCCCCACCACCCCCACCAGTCAACCCTCGTACTCCCCTCCGCTGCGGGGTGGCGCATCTTCAATGGCTCTGTTCGTTCCGTTCGAGGCCTGCGCCATCGTCCTCCGCCTTGCGGCCTTGGTTCGCTTCGCCGTGTAATGCGGATGCCGCCCTCTTAGTTGTCAACGTCGTCAACAACCGAGAGGAACAAGGAGATGAATGTGCGTGGAGAGGATGATAGTAGGGACCCACCAGCGTCATGGCGATGCAAGCAAGTGCCTCTATAGTACAAGTCCAAAAATATGGTTCCTCCTAATGGTTGGACATCTGGGGCTCACGCCATCGTCAACGTAGTCAATAAACGAGAGAATTACACTACGAGCGGCTGACACTAGGGACCCAGCAAGTCACGCAGTTTTTTTTTTTGAGGAACAGGAAGTTTTTTTTGAGACAATGAGGAACAAGCAGTTGTTATTTATACTAGTTTTAGTGACGGATTAGGGTAAAAACGGGGTTGTGGCCCGTCTAGCCAGGGTTTTATTTATGTTTACCACATCATGAGCCCAGTTGTGTTTTTTCTTGCTTTGAAAATGGCTAGCCGGTTCTATTTTTTTAAAGAAATACCCAAACAAGGCCTACTTGCTTTATCGGCCTCTTTGATCTGCAAATGTTTCAAGGCGAGGAGAGTTTCATTCGGTTTGCCCAGAAATGGCATGTACATTTTTAAAATACATCAAACCGGGAATTAGTTTCATTTTTTTCATTACAAGATCTTAAATTCCATAGATTTTTATGCGTGGACAATTATTTTGATTTTATATTAATATAAATTGTTTTTCAAAGTAGTTTGAATGTGAATCGATATTTCTGGATTAAAAATAGTTGACCGCACCAAAATATGCAAAATTTCGTATGCTTTTTAACCGTGGCCACAATATGGGGTGTAATGCTAACAAAAAGAAGATGGGCTCCAAAAAATATATTAAGAATCAGCAAATGGGATGTACATTATTAGAAATAATGGCAGATGGGTTGTATGCTGTTTTCCACAGATTTGAGGCTGACTTGTGCGCCTACTATGGGTTGACGAGTATGCTTTCATAAAAAGGTTGGCGCTTTGCATAGCATACGCCTGTCAACTTAGTCAACACACTAGAGCGTTGTTGTTGGATGTCCATCCAACGGCTGTCGTGCTTCTTCAATCTCTGCTCTTCATGCTCCAGCCACTCAAACAAGCACCGGCGGGACTGCCTGCTCCCTCCTCCAGCGGCCGGCTATGCTGCCGCGCAGGCCTCACGGCCCCACCGTACTCCCATCGCTGGCCTAGCCATCCCTCTACTCACCCACACATGTTGTTATTCTCCGGCGACGGCAGACGAACCAGTAAACCCTCGTACTCCTCCGCGTGGGAAACAACTGCCGAGTATTCCCTGGCTCCGTGTCGTTCCCTTCCTAGGCCTCACCGTCGTCCACCGCCCTGGTGCTCTCGGGGCGACCTGGTCAACGTGGTCAATGAATGACATCCATCGGAAGTGGACTATACGTGGAGAGGCTGACAGTTGGGTCCACGGCCGCACGCAAGGAAATGCCTCCTTATTACGCACAAAATAATGATTCCTCCACCTGACAGCAAGGACCCACAGGAAGGGCCTCTGTATTTCGCAAAAAAAACGTTCCCCCCGCTGACAGGTCGGACCCACCAGCTATATCTTCGCACGCAAGGAAGTGCCTCCTTATTACGCCCAAAAAAATGAATACCCCCTGCTAGATGGGACCCACCATATTGTTGGGCTGACTTGTGGGCCTACTAAGTTGACGGGGACGGAGGGCTTTGTCAACTTAGTCAATACTCCAGTGACTGTATGATGTCCATCAAACGGCCATACGGCTTCTTCAACCACTGGTCTTCTTGCTCCAGCCGCCCAAAGCAGCGCCGGTCGTGTCGCCTGCTCCTGCCTCCCGTAGCCGGCTGTGCTACCGCCTGCTCCTGCCTCCCGTGGCCCAGCTCCGCGTCGTCCCCTTCCTAGGCCTCGTCATCGTCCACCGCCATGGTGCTCTCGGCGCAGCGTGGTCAATGTGTTCAACGACCGACTTCCATCGGAAGAGTACTGTACGTGGAGAGGCTGACAGCTGGGTGCACGGCAGCCGCAAGGAAGTGCCTCCTTATTACGCGGAAAATAATTATTCCTCCACCTGACAGCGGGGACCCACCGGACGGGCCACCAGTATTTTGCAAAATAAATCGTTTCCCCACTTTGGGACCCTTTGGATGGGCCACCATATTTCATAAAAAAACATTCCCCATTGTCAGCTCGGACCCACCGGAAGTGCCTCCTTATTACACACAAAAATGAATACTCCCCGGCTAGCTGGGACCCACCTTGGTGGGAGGCTGTCTTAATGGGCCTACTAAGTTGACGGGGCCGAAGGGCTTTGTCAACTTAGTCAATATGAGCGATTCTAGCTCCAGTGACCGTACGATGTCCATCCAACGGCCGTAGTGCTTCTTCAACCTCTGGTCTTCTTGCTCCAGCCGCCCAAAGCAGCGCCGGTCGTGCCGCATGCTCCTGCCTCCCGTGGCCGGTTGTGCTGCCGTGGAGGCCTCACCGCCCCCTACTATTCCCACCGCTGGCCAGGCCCTGCGGCGACGGCAGCCTCACACCGCAGCCGAACCAGTGAACCCTCGTACTCCTCTCCGCGCGGGCTTCCACTGCCACGTCTTCCCCGGCTCCGCGTCGTCCCCTTCCTAGGCCTCGTCGTCGTCCACCGCCGTGGTGCTCTCCGCGCGGCGTGGTCAACATGGTCAAGGAACGACTTCCATCGGAAGAGTACTGTACGTGGAGAGGCCGACAGTGGGTCCACTGACCCACAGCCCTAGTTTTTTGTGATTTGCCAATTAAGTCGCTTTGTCAGGCCTGTTGGGCTGCAAATATTTCAAGAAGAGGAGAGCTTTTCATTCGGTTGGCCGAGAAAATGGCCCATCAGTAATGAGAAATGGGCTGTACATTTTTAAAACACATCAAACCGGCAATCAGTTTCAAATATATTTTTTTCATTTCAAGATTTTAAATTACATTAATTTTTATGCGTGGAGAATTTGTTGGATTTTATATTGATATACATTTATTTTTAAAATCATTTTGAATGTGAGTCGAAATTTCGGGATTAAAAACAGTTCGGACCGCACCGAAATATGCAAAATTTCGTATAATTTTTTAATTGTGGCCACAATATGGGCTGTAATGCTAACGGAAAGAATATGGGCTCCAAAAAAACCTTAAGAATTAGCAAATGGGCAGCAAATTATTAGAAATAATGGCAGATGGGTTGTATGCTGTTTTCCACAGATTTGAGGCTTTCCTAAAAGGTTGGCGACAGCATTGGCTGTTGGATGTCCATCCAACGGCCGTCGTCTTCTTCAATCTCTGCTCTTCCTGCTCCGGCCGCTCAAACAAGCGCCCGGAGGCTGTCGACTCCCTCCTCCCAGCGGCCGGTGTCTTTGCCACTTGTGAGCCTCACCGCCCAACCGTACTCCCATCGCTGGCCTAGCCATCCCACTAGTCACCCACACCTGTTGTTATTCTCCGGCGACGGCAGACGAACCAGTAAACCCTCGTTCAGTCGTACTCCCCTCCGCGTGGGAAATAACTGGTGAGTCTTCCCTGCCTCCGTGGCGTTCCCTTCCTAGGCCTCGCCGTCGTCCACCGCCCTGGTGCTCTCGGCGCGGCCTGGTCAACGTGGTCAACGACCGACATGCATCTGAAGTGGATCAGATGCGGAGAGGCCGACCGCTGGGTCAACGGCCGCACGCAAGGAAATGCCTCCTTATTACGCGCAAAATAATGATTCATCCACCTGACATCAGGGACCCACCGAAAGGGCCTCGGTATTTCACGAAAAAAACGTTACCACCGCTGACAGCTCGGACCCGCTAGCTATATCTTCGCACGCAAGGAAGTGCCTCCTTATTACGCACAAAAAATGAATACTCCCCCTGTTAGCTGGGACCCAGTATAGTGGCAGGCTGACTTGTGGGCCTACTAAGTTGACGGGGATGGAGGGCTTTGTCAACTTAGTCAATATGCACGATTCTAGCTCCGGTGACCGTCTGATGTCCATCCAACGGCCATAGTGCTTCTTCAACCTCTGGTCTTCTTGCTCCGGCCGCCCAAACCAGCGCCCGGTCGTGCCTCGTGCTCCTGCCTCCCGTGGCGGCTGCGATGCGGCGAGAGGCCTCACCGCCCTACTACTCCCACCGCTGGTCAGGCCATGCCTCTACTCACCCACACCCCCTGTTATTCTGCGGCGACGGCAGCCTCACACCGCAGCGAACCAGTGAACCCTCGTACTCCTCTACGCGTGGGCATCCACCGCCGCGTCTTCCCCGGCTCCGCGTCGTCCCCTTCCTAGACGTCGCCGTCGTCCATCGCCCTAGTGCTCTCGGCGCGGCGTGGTCAACGTGGTCAAGGAACGGCTTCCATCGGACTGGATCAGTCGTGGAGAGGCCGACAGCCGGGTCCACGGCCGCAGCAAGGAAGTGCCTCCTAATTACGCCGCAAAATAATTATTCCTCCACCTGACAGCAGGGACCCACTGGACGGGCCACCATATTTTGCGAAAAAAAACGTTTCCCCCCTAACTGCTGGGGCCCACCAGCTACACCTTCACACGCAAGGAAGTGTGTCCGGGCAAAAAAACGATTCGCCCCCCTGACTGCTGGGACCCACCAGCTACATCTTCGCACGCAAGGAAGTGCGTCCGGGCAAAAAAACAAAACGATTCGCCCCCCTGACTGCTGGGACCCACCAGCTACATCTTCGCACGCAAGGAAGTGCCTGACAGTCGGGACCCACCTGGTCGAAGCGTACGTAGCGTTGTCATTACGGTCGCGAACGTATGCGTACATATATACTAGTGGATGTAGAGGCGTGCGCGTGTGTCGTAGTAGAAGCGCGCGACGTAGCATGTACACGTCGCATCTGCGGCGAGGTGCAAGAAAGAAAATCTGACCCGCGTCACGTACATATGGGCAGGGTCTCTAACGCCTATCGCGCATACATACATGGCAGGGTCGGAACGGAGAAACAGCGTCGTCATCTTGTTCATGGGGAGCCAACTGGCTGGGTCGGAACGGAATGCATGGTCGTGTTCATCGGGAGGGCTTGGACAGAACAGGCGATGGAAACGAGGCCTGGCGTACCGCTGTGAGAGAAGCGGCCTTGTGTTCGACCGGCCACACGTTAAAGCAGGGTCCTGTTGATCGGGAGGGCCCTGGCGTACCGCAAAACGGAGGAAACGGACCTCCTACGGTCGAAACGGGGGTCCTGTTGATCGGGAGGGGTGTGGCGTACCGCAAAATGGATGAAACGGACTTGTGTTGGAGCGCTACGGTCGAAACGGGGGTCCTGTTCATCGGGAGGGGTGTGGCGTACCGCAAAACAGACGAAACAGACTTGTGTTGGAGCGCTATACGGTCGAAACGGGGGGCAAGGGTGTGGCGTGCATAAAAGCAGGACTCCACGGGATACTGTTCATCTCCACCGTCGACCTCCTCCAGCCTCCACGGGCTACCGTCGACCTCCTCCAGCCTCCACGGGCTACCGTCGACCTCCTCCGGCCTCCACAGGCTCCTGTTCATCCAGCCGCCACCGCGCTTCTCCACCGGCCATCGTTCAACCACCCCTCCACGGGCACCCCTCCACCGTCTCTGTTCATCCAGCCCTCCATACCACGGGTCCTGTTCAACCACCCCTCCACGGCCACCCCTCCACCGTCTCATCGCTCATCTAGCCCTCCACACCACGGGTTCTTGTTCATCCAGAGGCAACGCCACCGCTCATGTTCATCCATACCCCCCAACACTCACTTGTTCATCCCAGGCGGCATCGATCGGCTTGATTAGCAGCGGTAGCAAAGAAATCGCTCCATCGGGTTGAGTTAACAGCCATCGATCGATCGCTCGGGTTCGATAACGCGTAACTGCGATGTAATCGCTCGGATTCGATTAGAGCCCAACGCCTCGCTCGGCTTGATTAGAGCCAACGCCTACCGCACACAGCGTCGTCTACGAGAAAGCAGCGCATCGCTCGGCCCCGACCTCCCACCGTAACGGCAACTCCCGAAATTTTCCTCCCTTTGCTTCTACCACGGTTTTTTCCGTCATGGACGGCCCAAAGAATGTCATGCAGCTGCGTCTCCGGTCCGCCCAGACGAAAAAGCCCATTTTCATCATGATTTTTTGTCATAGAAGTAGGAGCCCACCACATCTATGATGATACCGGGTTTTGTCACAATTATCGTCATAGAAGTGTCATATGTATGACAGAAAAAAAATCGTTCAGCCCAAAATGTCAGGATGTGTCTTTTTTTGTAGTGTAAGAACTATATCGTTGGATTCGTATTTGAACATAATTTCAAATGGTGTAATTTTTAGTGACATGCATTGGCATTTTCTTAGGTAAATCTATGGTCAAAATTTTATACTAAATACGAGGTAGTATTCCCTCAGTCCCAAAATTCTTGTCTTACATTTGTTTAGATACGGATGTATCTAACACTAAAATGTAACTAGATACATCCGTATTTAGACAAATTTAAGACAAGAATTTTGGGACGGAGGGAGTACAAAAGTGGGCTATGTAGGCCAAAACATGTGCCAAATTCACTGGTGATGCATTTGGCATCGATGCCCTCCATTGCTCACCTGGTGCCCCAATCTAGAGCACCTACTTTGCTCGGTGCCAAATTAACTCACATAATGAAAAAACACTTTGCGTGGGAGAGAGAGAGGACTGAGGCAATAAAAACACTTGTTTGGGAGAGTGAGAGGTTGGTGTAGTTGGTTTGATTGATTTGTTTATACATGTGGAGTGCATGTGTGCAGTGGTGCCGACTCTCTCACATCGCGAGAGTGGTGCCAAAATCTTTTGATTTGACATCGATGCGTATTATGTGGCATACTTTTGCGAAATATGGCATCGGCCACATAGTGGAAGGCAACAAATGCCCAAGCTCTTCACGTGCTCCTAGTTAAATGAGAGGAAACAGAAACAGAGAGAGAGAGAGAGAGAGAGAGAGAGAGAGAGAGAGGGAGAGAGGGAGAGAGTGAAAACATATCACTAGCCAGCCAACCCTATCGTATGAGAGAATGATATTGGTACCTCTTGATGACACGGCAATCTTATGCAGCCAGCTGCTCTAATCTGTTCTCTTCTTTTGCAGATAAAAAAAGACCCGAAAGTGAAAAATGTGTTGCACTATAACAATCTCATCGAATGCCTTGATCTCCATCTTACAGAAATTGAATTGATCGACTACTGAGGCAGCACATCTGAGATTAAATTGACCAGGTTCTTTGTTCTGGAGGCAAGTGTGCTCAAGGTAATGAGGTTTGGCGTTCTCTGGCGCAACAATGAATGGTGTGGTGATCACCGCAAGGGTCTAAGCCTAAATGACAAAGTCTCCGCAGAAGCTGAATTTGTTTTTGAAACATCAAGTGGCCAGAGACTCAAAAACTTATTTGCCCATTAGTGACTTGTTAGGGCAGTGGATTTTAGTTTGTACGATAACGCTGCATCCACCTAAAGTAACGAAAGTTCTTACGTGAACTTCCTAGCAATTCCCTCTTCCTAGGTGCCGCATTACTCCTAACATTTGTAATATCAGTTTGAAACTTGTAATATTGTCGTGTCCTATTCCTGCGTTTTCAAAATCCTGCGAATCAAATAGGTCCTGAGTTGGTGATGATGTTGTGCCTCCCATCTTTTACCAGTAGCCGTCGGATCTAGGTCTGACGCATACAAACCAAGCTTCTCCATTTTTGCAAAAAGATGCCCGCACTTGTTCCCTATTTACAAACAACTCCTTGTCTCTCACAATCAGCCTTATCTCCTCCCCACCACATCTAGAAGGCCGTGGAAAAATCTGGCGCGATGGCGCTGCGGGCAGTCCACCCCAATCTTGATGTTCCGTGCAATGCACGGGCATCTCTATACGGAAATTATGTCGAGCAGGGCTAGTTGTAAGCAGGCTAGCTCTACAGCCATGATGATAGTGACTGCAGACGGTGAGGCTGACTATGGTATGCGAGCAGGCGCCTATACTCAGTGTCATCTCTGGCGCGAGGTCTTGTCACTTCACTTTGTGAGGAGCTGACGTAATAATTTGACCAACAGGTAGTACAGTGCTAGTACTCCTAGGAGTACTACATTGGTAGTACTACTACTAGTACTAGTAGCACCACCGTCTGGATTTAGGAGCACTACCACGTCCATCTGGATTTTAGTATTTGACTAGCAATATCTAGTAATGCATGTCACGAAAAATGTACTACTCCCTCTGTAAATAAATACATGGTGTTTTATTCCTATCGGCGAGAGAACTTAATGTTTTCTTGCTAACTAGAGTCTTAATAGGATTACATGCAATGAACTAAACACTGCATGCCATGTTTGGTAGTCTCAAGTCATTGAAAGCATGCACGGCCCACATCTCTCATTGGTTGATATGTCACGAAATAAGAAACAAGGAGGGAGTTAATGCACCGTGCCTAAGTGTTTTAGGATTATTTGGTTTTCGTAATGTGACTTACACAACATTTTTGTTTACATGCATTAACATTTTATTAGTTAAATCAAAGGTCAAAACTTGGCGCCAAAATGCAAAGGGACCAATAAACCAAGAACATCAAACTTCTCTCATTTGGCCCCAACTAGAGGTCGATTGAGATGACTATCTCTAACGTCGGCACGGAGGCGTAGCTTCATTGACTTCTGACAACTGCCTTTGGGTGAATGACACATGGGCCCGTGGGGTGGCTGGCCCACCTATCATACAACCAAAGGCAGGTGCGATGAGGGCCGAGGAGTAGTCTGAAATCCTAGGCACCCTCATACGCTAACCAAGGGCAAGAGTGATCACCGAATCGCAAGATCAGTTGACTAGTAGAAGCTAAGCTAGACCCATGGAGGCGATGAGCGCGAGCATCGACCATGCCGGATGGTCCTGACGCCCGGCCTGCGGCGGCGAAGATCGTCTCCGGTAGTATTGCTTGAGGCCGGCGAGGCGAGGGCGCTTGGACGGCAACCCGTCTCCTGGTTCGACGAGGTCCTTGTCGGTTTCCTCGACAAGTTCACCGTCGTCAAGAAGCTCGCGGACGACTTTGACGTAAGCCTTCAGCCGACGCGCCCAGGCTCTGTGATGCCCGCCACCCTCAACGGCCACAATGGTGACAACCTCTTCGACGCACTGGTGGCCCTGCAACTGCCCGCCGTCGCGCCGGAGAATGTCCACCTTGAGGTCGCTTCGCCGGCGCTGGCGCAGCAAGACACCATGGACATAATCACCCACGTCTACGCGCATGCAACAGGAGGACGATAGGACGCTGGCCTTCTTGGACCGCAGAGCAACCTTGGACGCACTATTCAGAAGCACGTTGAGCTCGCCACCAACGCCGCTGCTCCTCACACGTCGGTTGGTGACCCGGCGCACTAGGGCGTGAGGATATCGTTCATGGATCCGTATGTATTTCTATCTTTCCGCCAAATCCATGTAGTAGTATATGATACTACAGTAATTATCTTACCTTTTGCATCAACTTCATAATTTTCGTACGTACTCCATGCATGAACGGCGCCAGAACCAAACTTCTCATTACTCTAGGAAAAATCATTATTTTCTATCTATCGATCGCGCCATGGAGCAGAACCAAATTTTACAAGTTACGAGTTCAAAAGGAAAAGCTTGCCGTGTTCGCGTCACACCCCCACACGGTTGGTCCGGCACGCCGCTCAAGCGGGAATGTGTGCGGTGTTGCATTTTCACTTACAAGTGGGACCGTAGTTGAGCAAACCGACTATCGGCAAACCCCCACCCCGCCCACCGCGCGATGGCTGAGAAAACAGGAGGGAGAAGAGATGGTTGTAGCACGGACTCCAAGAACATTGGTGTCAGATGGGACTCGTGTGGGTGGCGTGTGCCGTAGTGCTAGACGTGAATGCTAGTTATGGCCCATGCCACCCCACTATATCGAGCCTATATCGAGGTACAGTACGTAGAACAAATTTCCTGCAGTCCGTGCTCAGCACTCCTCTATCTCTCTTCTCAGCCAGCCAGCGGACGCGCGGAGCCCATCATCTCTTTGCTCACATACGGTCCCACATGTCAGTGAAAACGCAAGCGGACCCACTGAACATGCACATCTTTCACCTCGACGTGCTGGTGATGAAAAACAAATCCAAGAAAGATCTTCGGTGGCCGCTTTTGGAGTTACTCAAAAGTAGTAAGATTCTATTTATAGTTTAACCCAAGATGCACATCTCGTGGCTTCAACTTATCAACTACCACTCTATTTTCTTTCATGACACGACCTGGATGCTAGATGTCCCACGTGTCGGCAGAAGGAGGAAGAACCCGACCAAATATTCGGTTGTGCTCTCGGATTAGACTAGTTGTGCTAACTTAAAAAAATTATTGTGTACTCCCTCCGTTCCAAAATACTTGACTTCCATTTGTCCAAAAATGGATGTGTCTATATACTAAAACATGTCTAAATACATATATATTTTGACAAATAGAAGGCATGTATTGTGCAACAGAGGGAGTAGAATGGATGCAAGTTTTTGTATTGGGAAGAAGAGTACATCCATATATTGATAGAGCGCAATTTAGTAGATGTTCTATCACTTTTAGCTAGCACAGAGGCTATAGATGAGATTAGTGCACTTGTTGATACTCCTACTTGGTATGCATGTTGCTGCTTAGACGCAGAGAAAAACGGACCGGAGGGAGTACTAGAATAGAGGATAGACATGAGACTAGATGCGAGGAAGCAACATCTACTTTACACTCGAAGAAGAAAGAAGCACGCAAGATCGAGCCTCCGCAGATTAACAATGAATGCATCAAGAAGGCACTAATCCAACTTACAGGAGTAGTAAAATGTAATCTTGTGGTTCTTGTTTTCTTTGGTCTTGCTTTTCTAGTCAAAATTATCGTTGGAGTTAAATTGCAAAGCAGAGGTCCGTTTGGGGTCGTCGTTGCACTTGGCCTTACAAGTGGGGCCGCGATTAAGGAAACCGACTATCGACAAACCCCCACCTCGCTTGGGCGCGATGGCTGAGTTAGAGAAACGATGAGGTTGAAGAGATTGCTCTAGCATGGACTCCAAGAAATATGATGTCAGATGGAAGTCGTGCTGGTGGCGTGTGTCGTACTCCTGGACGTGAATGCTTGTTCTGGCCCATGCCACCCTACTACTCCTAATAGTTAGTACTACTATATAGTACTACTAGTATCGAGGATTCGAGGTGCTGGTTACGTAGTACAGTATGGCTACTGATAAAAACACCCATACGACGCCATAAAGCATGTGAAGCTAGTACAAATAGTGTACTACTATTGTTGATTGGCCCCATCCGATAACCTGTTGCAATGCACGTACAATTATGTATTCGGAAAATATATTTTTTGCCTCGTCGCACCACTCACTCACAGAAGCAACTCAAAAGCCATTCATAAATTTAGTAAGTTTATCACAGGCATATCATTTTATTACATACAACAGGTCGTCAACCCACATCGACAACGAGGATACATTATAAATACTAAAGTTTTCACCACACAACAAATAATTAGCAATGAAATGAACTTCAAATCAACCATTCCTCGGCATTGGAAACGCTTGCTTTGAACCACAAGTGATTCTCTGGGACGGGCCATCCATTGTCGATCTGGAGACCAACGCAGGACTGATCATCCAGGCTGAAGCGGCCTACTATATCAGGGTAGGGAACCACCCAAATGTCCGAGGTATAGACACAGTTGCTTCTCATAAATGGTAGTAATGTTGTGTCAACAGCAGTTGGATCGCCTTTCACCATCATTGGATAGTTTTGTCCAAGGAAGAGCGAGTTTTCTCCAAGACTATCAATTTTGTACCAGGGAGAAGGAGTTGGCGCTAATACACTAGTATCCATCCCGAATACCATGCAACGGGTGTTGGAATAGGTCCGGAGAGTGCGACCATGGGAGACTACACCTGCTTCCTTAGCAGTAACATCATCAGTGGGCTGTATACACACGAGAAGAGGTGATCCATCGGAATTAGTTGCGGTAGCCAAATAGTATATGGGCGCTGCTCGTCCTCATGCTCGTGATCATCACCATCATCATCTCCCCTTGGTTATAAAAATCTTCAAGTATAGGTGGTGGAATGTTCACGGGACCTTGGAAACACAAGAAGAAGGTTGCATGCATGTGGATGAAACAATTATAATTACGATGGAAGACAAGCGTGCGAAACAACGAGGATGCCATGCAAAAACAATGCCACAGTGGTGGCAGCAAACACAAGGCCCTCGTGTTGAATTGCATCACGGTACTCATCCGTGTCTGAGAAACTGATTTTTGAGCAATATCCATCCAGTCAAACCACTGATGACGGCAACAAGCTTGTCGAAGATAGCAACAACTTCATAGTTGTTGTAATTCCAAGAGCGGTTGGGGACTCAAGAAATCGCTATCTTCCGTAGAAGACAGTGAACATGATTGTATTTGAACGTGCGTACAATATCGGTGTGCTCAACCTCTGGGAAGTCTGCTGAGATTTTTGGAAGTGGAACCCGGTCACGAGTGTACACATTCACAAGTTCCCACTCACAGTTGGACCCAATGTAAACAACCCAATCTCCATTTGCGCCTGCCCAAGCCTTGCCCTCAAGCGATGGCATCTTAACATCATACGTATCATTATCAAGCGGCATCAACTTGCACAGGCGAGGCCTCCGTCGTGTGGCGCCGATCATCGTGGTCACGGCGAAGAAGATAGGGAGATCAAACCGCTCCTTGACTCTTGGGTTCCTAGTAATGATCTTATTAGTTGAGTCGAGAATGGGCTTGAGCAGACCTGCCATGCTAGCCGAGGTGATGACGTCGCACCGATCAATGAGTTCCTCCACCATGTCATCTTTCAGATCGGGGCAAGAATAACGGGGTCGTTTCTGTCCTGTTCCCTCCATGGAGAAGACGATCAAACAATGGCAGAAGAAATGGTGAAGGGTTGAAGGAAAATGGAGGAGGGAGAGGAAGAGCGTGCGACAGCAGTTCCAAAAATCGAGAGGGAAAGGAGAAGAGTCGGTGGACGGTTGCCAGTTTGCCACGGTTCACGAAGGCGCCCGGCCTACGTCGGTTCGGAAATACTCCTACTACTCGCCGTCGTCTCACTGATATGTGGATCGGAACCACATGTCAACGAGACATGGTGTGTAATTTCTCGTGCAAAATGAGATCTGGCCGCGTTGGCCCGAGGTGCCGCACTACTTATCGGCCTTTATTTTTTTAATGGCGCGCCGTTCAGTTTTGAAGCACGACTAACTGGTACTGTGCTCAGAGAAAATATAAACTACTCTTCCACTACTCCACCTCCAGTACTAGTAGTATAAAGAAGATGTATAGGCTGGAGCTTCAGCGCTTTCTTGCCAAGGGCTGCCCACTTGCTTCTCACACTACCACCCTCTCTCCAGATCTAAAAAAGGCGGCCCCTCTCTCCCTCCTCACCGGTGGTCACAGATCCGCCGGGGAAGAAAAGGACGTGCAGCGTTGATGCACTCGTCGTCGGCGAGCGAGGTCACGCCAAGCGGCGACAAGGCCGTCCTCTCGGACCTAAGCGCCCGCGCGGGATCGCTGCCGTAGTGTGTGCGGAGGACGACGACCACGAGCGAAGCCACTTCCCGCCGACCCTCAGGTATGCTACCTCTTTTCGAACCATACCCTTGTTCTATTGCCCCATCTGGCACGTCGTTGCATGTGGATCTTTTTCCACTCCACCATCTTCCCAATTTGCTATCCTCTGCTCTGCTTGCCACGCAGACGAAAACCATAATTTGCACTATTAAAGGAAACCCTACTTCATGCGAGACTAATGCATATGCAGGTTGAATAAGGAAAGGAAGGGAGGCTGTCTTTGTCTAAGAGAGTAGGCATCAAACCCGCATCTAGGTTGAAAAGGGGAAAATCAGTAGCTAAGGAACGAGTCTCGTGTCTCTTGGTTGAAGAAGGGTAGAAAGGCATGACAACGCAATAGAGAATGACCAGGTCGATCGGTTTGTTGTCCTCACATAGGAAAAAGGTGGCTAAAAAGAACAAAAATGGGACGTAATCCACATATGTTGCCTGGATATTTGTTGCTCTGGGCAACCATACCTCCCTCACCACTCTGCATTCGTGGAGGTACATCGTCTTGAATGCGCCCTTGTCCGAATGGGCCTCCCATGCTCTTATTGCCACTTTTTTGCTGTTAGTATAACGCCAGCAGTCAAGTCAAGCAATGCTACTGCTAAATTGATGCCACATTTAACTAATGCCGCTCTTAGTCTAATGCCACAGATAAATTTAAGTAGTGCCATTTAATGTCACTGGATCATTTCGGGGTTAAATTTGTTGATTGTGGATGTATTAAAGATTTTTCAGCTAAGGCATTCTAATCTTTGTTGCACGTACCCGATATACCAACGATGAAACTTGTTACTACCTTCAGATTTTTGCAATGTTAATGCTTATAGATTACATACCTCACTTTCATGAGATAAGTTAATTTTTTGTATAGTGTCACCAAAATGCCGGTGACTGATGTCATTTTATTTTGGTTAAACTGCACAGACAATTATGAAGACAAGAGGAAAGGTCAAGAGTGGGCACCTCCTCCTCCAGCTGTTCTCTTGATTATCAAGAGGAAAGATCAAGTTTTTCTGTTTGATCGATTATCAAGATTGGGATAGCAATTTTAAGGTCCCCGAGTTCGAAATGATATTTACCTTGGAGGTACATGGTTTGCAATTTTTTATACATTAGTTAATAATGCTAGTTACCTTGAGACTTTTGTATTTGGTTTAATGCTCATGCACAGCTAGTATCTGAATGCTGAAACTTGTTACCTTTACATTTTGTATTGTTAATTCTTATAGAAACCTTCCGATTGCTAGAGTTTATTGAAATCTGTTCATTAAAACCATTGTATTGTACCTGTAATAAACTAACTACTCTCTTTGTTGCACTAGCCACTTTGGATTAGTGTATATTTGTAGTATTCGAATGGTGTTGCATTAGCGTATGGACATAAATAAAGTGTGGCAAGCTTTCCCAGATATGTGCTCAAGAAAACTACTACCTATTTTTCTAAATACTAGTCGTTTGGGTACTTTAAATTGAACATAAAAAGCGTCTTATATTAAGGAACGAGAGGGTGTAGAGTTCACTCAAATTATCCCTTAAAGCTAGTCACACCTTTGTTAAAATTAATGTTCATTATGTTATCGGAGGAGGTCTCGTATGTTTGTCTCTAATGCCTGTCTACTACATACCCGACATAATGATGTAATGTTAAGTCATTTCCTTTTTATGCAGTGTAACTAAATTGTCAAGGCGGTGATGGCATTTTATTTTAGTAGAACTGCACAAAATTTGCTTAAAAGAAGAGGAAAGGTCAGGAATGGCTCAGTTTTTCAGAAAAAAACTATGTATGCCTTCCTGACATCAGCCGTTGTTGCTTTATTTATTCCTTCAAACAGGTGGTTAGAAACAGTCTTGCTACCTTTTCCCATTAAGAAATTGGAATGCTTATATTTGTGAGTCTATGCTTCAACTAGTGCCACTTTTATAGTAATCACACTTTCAATATCTATGCAAACAGGGATGCTCAATTTTAGTGGAGCTGCACAAAAAGTCCAACTGGTTCAACATTAGGAGCATGTTTTTTTCCAAACCTTTATATCCAATTGGTGGCACTATGAGCTGTTCATTACGAAGGTACATGGTTTGCTACTATCTTGCTACTATTTTTGTCTTGTCATTAGATAGTAATACTAGTGGTTTGCATGTGAATTTATTGGCGGGGTGGACCTACATTGGAGGTGCGAGGACAGGATTCAATGATTGGATGCTCAATTTGGTTGTATTGATTTCACCTCTTCCGTCACTGCGACCATGGTGTGGTATATGTTTACTAGCTGCTTGATATTTGTGCGAGACGGAGATGTCGCCCGTTGCTATTGCCAAACAAACAAAGTGACCGCAATTTTGGTTGAACTGCACAAGAGAATAGTATAGTCACTTGCATGCGATTGCCATCTGAAAATAGACATAAAGATTGGATAGTCACTTCATGGACTGCGAGAAAAGTAATCTTGTACTATTCTTGGCCAACACTTGGTGTTTCATTGCTTTGGTCTGATTATACAATGGGCATCATTTTCCCTAAGTTAAAGTTTGTATTTGAAAATAGTCTCGCGGTGTGATCGAGAAGACCAAATCATATTGCAGTGGATGTTCCTCCATCATGTGTGGTTCATTCTCATGGTTCCAGCTGTTGGTGAAACCACTTACGTATGCAGGAGGAATTGTAGACTTCACAAACAAATTTGTCTTTCGATCTGTCTTGAATGTTGGCCAAGAGAAGCATCCATGTTAGTAGGAAGAACAGATGTTTTTCTAGATCTTTGCTTTTGGAGCTACATATTTGTATATGATCTGTGAATCATTGAGATGCATTAACATGTTGATCTCATGTATGGGAATCGTACTAGTTAGTTTTAGTTGCGGCCTTAAGATCCGAAGTGGCGATCTTTGCTTTTGGAGCTACATATTTGTATATGATCTATGAATCATTGAGATGCATTATGATTACTTATTTCTGTTACGCTCGGTGTTTACAAGTTCTTGATCGATCACTAGCTAGCCTACAAATCCGCTTTTGACAGTTTTATTTGCGACGCAAGATGCGAAGTGGCAGTTTTTTGAATAAAAATGCCTACCTCTGAAGAAACTCACAAGCTACACTATCGATCCTACACGGATAAAAATGCCTACCTCTGAAGAAACTGACAAGCTACACTATCGATCCTACACGGATAAATAGCCTATCACACACGTACTACCTCCTTTCCGGTTTGCAGGGCTCAATTCAAGAAACGACCTACTCGATCCTACACGGATAAATAGCGGATCACGCACGTACTAGTACCTCCTTTCCGGTTTGCAGGGCTTAATTCAAACCTCTCACCAACCAAGGTACTCCCTCCGTCCGGGTTTATTAGTCCCGTGAGCAAAGCAGCAAGACCAAGGCATGGCAATAATTAAAGGCATGCAGAAGTTTAAGCCTAATTAATTCCAGCGATTTAAGTGGTTGCATGCGTGCCCTCGGCTGCGACTCGTTGCATCTTTGCCCGGCGTCTTGCCTGCGGCGATTTGAGTGCTGCATGCAGCGGCCGTAATTAAGGCGGCTAACTGATGCGAAAAAAGATACGCTTTAATTTTTGCGGGCTTTTTAAATCCGTGAAATCATTATTGACAAGGAGGGAGATGATTCGAGTGCACTCGTTTGACCGCCATGCCGGCATGCGATCCAGACGGGACGGGATGGCACAGTCATAATTTCAGTTTCCCTAGTTTTCCACGGCAAGCTGGCGCGCTAAGCCATTATGCATTGAATTCTGATGACCTACTGTTTCCCGGCATTCTCCAGTGCCACCGTGACCTAACTCGCCATATCCTCATAAGCCCCCACCAGCCCGACGTCACTCGCCACGTCCGCCATGCCCCCGCCCGTCCGCGGTAGGCGACGCTGGAGGCGGTCACCACCGGAACTAGTGTTCGGTTTTTCACCGGAAGGCAGACGGAGGGAGGAGGCATTCTATCTGTCTTTAGATGGCAATGCGCAGATCGAGGAGTTGTTGGAGCGCGACCGCATGGCGGAGGAGCAAGAGTTGTTGGAGCGCGACCGCCTGGCGGAGGAGCAGCGTAACGTTGATTTGCACCGCCAGCGGGACATGGAGCAGCAGCGCATCGACGCCTTTCGAAGTCAAAGCGAGCGCCCAAGAATCGGGCCGACTACATGGAGGCGCCCGGCAAATAGCCCTGGAGGCTGTCCAGACGCATAGCGTTCAGCGACGCCGATTTTTACTACCAGCTCGTCAAGTGGGTTTCCCGCTTGGAAGCAGCTTCGGTGGACCACGCCCGACATGGAAAGGGCCAGCAGCGCGAAACAGCAGCCCTATCGCACCTCTGGCAAGTCTGAGGCGGGGCGCAGGACGCCGGTGCCGGCGTTTAGCGTGTACCGTCGGCATCGTCTAGTTAGCTAAGAGTAAGTTAGTACTTGTCTAGTGGGAGTAGATAGTTAACTTGGCTATGATGGTTGTCAACGTGCAAGTTCAGTACTCTATATGTGGATCAGACCTGTTACTTTGCTCACGAATGTTGAACTTTCCGTTTGAGCGTATGGAATGGGCTGTTATTTTTTAAATGGGTTGTATTTGTCCTCCACGGGTTTAGAGGCTGACTTGTGCGCCTAGCAAGTTGACACGTACACAATCGAGGAGATGATTATGCGTGGAGAGGATGACAGCGAGGACCCGCCAAGGTCATGGCGATGCATAAGCAAGTGCCTCCTTATTTCAAGCCAATAAAAATGGCTCCTCCTAGTGGATTTCGACATCTAGGTCCCATGCCATTGTCAACGTAGTTAATAAACGAGAGAATTACTGTGGCCCGGTGACACGAGGACCCAAAGCTCGCCCGATTATTTTTGTTTTGGGTTAATTTGATAAATGCCTCCAGAAATGCCACTGCAATTTCCAAACTTTGAAAAATGCCATTTCATGCCATTTCAAGTGGCATTTTTGAAGTCTGAGTGGCGTTTTCAAAGTTTGCAAACTCTTTGTGGCATTTTTAAAGTTTGCAAAAATTGCGGTGGCATTTTTCAAAGTTTGGAAATTGCATCGGCATTTTATGAATCGCCATAATTGGAGTGGCATTAATCTAATATGTTTTGAGGCCAGGCAGGGGTGTCAACTGGGCTGTGCGGGACACTGGCCTGTCTAGACAGCGTTTTCTTTTATGTTTACCACAGACCAGCCCGGTTGTTTTTTTTCTTTTTGAAAATGGCTAGCCCAGTTTTTTTGTGATTTGTCAAGTAAGTCACTTTATCAGGCCTGTTGGGCTAGACGAGGAGAGCTTCATTCGGCTGGGCGAGAAAATGTCCTATCAGTAATGAGAAATGGGTTGTACATATTTAAAACACATCAAACCGGCAATTAGTTTCAAATATCTTTTTTTTATTTCGAGATTTTAAATTGCATTGATTTTTATGCGTGGACAGTTTATTGGATTTTATATTGATATACATTTATTTTTAAAATCAGTCTGAATGTGACTCGAAATTTCGGGATTAAAAACAGTTCAGACCGCACCGATATATGCAAAATTTCGTATAATTTTTTAACCGTGGCCACAATATGGGCTGTAATGCTAACAAAAAGAATATGGGCTCCAAAAAAACCCGTAAGAATTAGCAAATGGGCTGTAAACTATTTGAAATAATGGCAGATGGGTTGTATGTTGTTTTCCACATATATAAGGCTTTCCACAGATGGCATGTATACTGTTGGATGTCCATCCAACGGCCGTCGTGCTTCTTCAATCTCTACTCTTCCTGCTCCAGCCGCTCAAACAAGCGCCGGCGGGACTGCCTGCTCCCTCCTCCCCACGGCCGGGTGTCGTCACAGCAGCCTCACCGCCCACAAGATTCTCCCATCGCTGGCCTAGCTATCCCTCTACTCACCCTCAGTCCCACACATGCTGCTCCGGCGACGGTAGACGAACCAGTAAACCCTCGTACTCCTCCGTGTGGGAAATAACTGTCGAGTATTCCCTGGCTCCATGTCATTCCCTTCCAAGGCCTCGCCGTCGTCCACTGCCCTGGTGCTCTCGGCGCGGCCTGGTCAACATGGTCAATGAACGACATCCATCGAAAGTGGACTGTACGTGGAGAGGCTGACAGCTGGGTCTCGCAAGGAAATGCCTCCTTATTACGCGCAAAATAATGATTCCTCCACCTTACATCTGGGACCCACCGAAAGGGCCTCTGTATTTCGCGAAAAAAACGTTACCGCCGCTGACAGCTCGGACCCACCAGCTATATCTTCGCACGCAAGGAAGTGCCTCCTTATTACGCCCAAAAAGAAAGAATACCCCCCTGCTAGCTGGGACCCAGTATAGTGGGCCTACTAAGTTGACGGGGACGAAGGGCTTTGTCAACTTAGTCAATATGCACGATTCTAGCTCGACTGGCCGTACGATGTCCATCCAATGGTCAGTAGTGCTTCTTCAACCTCTGGTCTTCTTGCTCCGGCCACCGCCCAATGCGCCGGCCGTGTCTTGCTCCTGCCTCCCGTGGTCGGGCTGTGCTGCCCGAGGCCTCACCGCCCCATACTACTCCCACCGCTGGCGTGCCATCCCTCCACTCCACTCACCCACACCCCCTGTTATTCTGTGGCGACGGCAGCGCAGCCGAACCAGTGAACCCTCGTACTCCTCTCCGCGTGGTCATCCACTGCCGCGTCTTCCCCGGCTCCGCGCCGTACCCTTCCTAGGCCTCGCCGTCGTCCACCGCCGTGGTGCTCTCGGCGCGGCGTGGTCAATGTGGTCAACGACCGAATTCCATCGGAAGAATATCAGACGTGGAGAGGCTGACAGCTGGGTCCACGGCAGCCGCAAGGAAGTGCCTCCTTATTACGCGGAAAATAATTATTCCTCCACCTGACAGCAGGGACCCACCGGACGGGCCACCAGTATTTCGTGAAAAAAAGTTTGCCCCTGACTGCTGGGAACCACCCGACGGGCCACCGTATTTCGCGAAAAAAACGTTCCCCCTGCTGTCAGCTCGGACCCACCGGAAGTGCCTCCTTATTACGCACAAAAAAATGAATACCCCCCCCCCCCAGCTAGCTGGGACCCACCTTGGTGGGAGGCTGACTTGTGGGCCTACTAAGTTGACGGGGACGGAGGGCTTTGTCAACTTAGTAAATATAAACGATTCTAGCTCCAGTGACCGTACGATGTCCATCCAACGGCCGTAGTGCTTCTTCAACCTCTGGTCTTCTTGCTCCAGCCGCCCAAAGCGGCGCCGGTCGTGCCGCATGCTCCTGCCTCCCATGGTCGGATGTGCTGCCGCGGAGGCCTCACCGCCCCCTACTATTTCCACCGCTGGCCAGCCCCTCGGGCGACAAAGACCCTCACAACAAGCCGAACCAGTGAACCATCGTACTCCTCTCGGCGCGGGCTTCCACTGCCGCGTCTTCCCCGGCTCCCCGTCGTCCCCTTCCTAGGCCTTGCCATCGTCCACCGCCCTGGTGCTCTCGGCACGGCGTGGTCAACATGGTCAAGGAACGATTTCCATCGGACGTGGACTGTATGTGGAGAGGCTGACAGCTGGGTCCACGACCGCAGCAAGGAAGTGCCTCCTTATTACACGCAAAATAATTATTCCTCCACCTGACAGCGGGGACCCATCGGACGGGCCACCATATTTAGCAAAAAAAACATTTCCCCCTGTCTGCTGGGACCCACCAATTACATCTTCGCACGGAAGGAAGTGCGTCCGGAAAAAAAATGATCCGCCCCCTGACTGCTGGGACCCACCAGCTACATCGTCGCACACAAGGAAGTGCCTGATAGTCGGGACCCACCTGGTCGAAGCGTACGTAGCGTTGTCATTCTGGTCGCGGACGTGTACATACATACTGGTCGATGTAGAGGCGCGCACGTGTCGTAGATGTAGAGGCGCGCACGTGTCGTAGTAGAGGCGCGCACATAGCATGTACATGTACGTACAGCGGCGAGGGTGCAAGAAAGAAAATACGGCCACGTACATACATACGGGCAGGGTCTCGAACGCCTACTCGCGCATACGTACATGGCTGGGTCGGAACGGAGAAACAGCGTCGTCGTCGTGTTCATGGGGAGCCAACCGGCTGGGTCGGAACGGAATGTGTGGTCGTGTTCATCGGGAGGGCTTGGACGGAACAGGCGATGTAAACGAGGCCTGGCGTACCGCACAACGGTGGAAACGGCCTTGTGTTCGACCAGCCATGTTCGAAACGGGGTCCTGTTGATCGGGAGGGGCCTGGCATACCGCAAAACGGAGGAAACGGGCCTCCTACGGTCGAAACGGGGGTCTTGTTGATCGGGAGGGGTGTGGCGTACCGCTAAACCTGGGCAAACCTCGGGACGGGCCGGGTTTCAGGCCGGGCTTGTAAAGGCCCGACCTTCATTTCTCAAGCCCGAGCCCGGCCCGAAGCCCGAAATACTCCCTAATTTCAAGCCCGAGCCCGGCCCGAAATCAAGCCCGAAGCCCGAAAGCCTGGCCCGAACGTTGTTTTTAGTACGTGTACGTGCAAGCCCGGCCCGAAGCCCGAAAGCCTGGCCAGAAAAATAGAAAAAGAGAAGCCCGAGCCCAGCACGAACTACCTTTCGGGCTGCAAAACAAAGCCCAAGCC
Source organism: Aegilops bicornis (assembly GCA_021605145.1). Taxonomy (NCBI): domain Eukaryota; kingdom Viridiplantae; phylum Streptophyta; class Magnoliopsida; order Poales; family Poaceae; genus Aegilops; species Aegilops bicornis. The sequence continues at coordinate 151,127,081 of CM038674.1, read as the reverse complement.
CGGCCCGAGTGTCAAGCCCGGCCTGGCCCGGCCCGGGTTTTCGGGCCGGGCTCGGGCCGGGTCGTCGGGCCGGGCTGCCCATGCCCGGGTTTACGTACCGCAAAACAGACGAAACGGACCTCCTACGGTCGAAACGGGGGTCCTGTTCATCGGGAGGGGTGTGGCGTACAGCAAAACGGACGAAACGGACCTCCTACGGTCGAAACGGGGGTCCTGTTCATCGGGAGGGGTGTGGCGTACCGCAAAATAGGACACCACGGGATACTGTTCATCTCCACCATCGACCTCCTCCAGCCTCCACGGGCTCCTGTTCATCCAGCCTCCACCGCGCGCTACTCCACCGCCATCGCTCAACCACCCCTCTCCACGGGCACCCCTCCACCGTATACTGTTCATCCAGCCCTCCACACCACGGGGTCCTGTTCAACCACCCCTCCACGGCCACCCCTCCAACGGCTAGTGTTCATCTAGCCCTCCACACCACGGGTTCCTGTTCATCCAGAGGCAACGCCACCGCTCCTTTGCTCATCCAACCCCCCATAGCGCTCCATCGCTCATCCAATCGATCGGCTTCGATTAGCGGCAGATGGCGAAGAATCGCCCATCGGAGTTCGATTAACGGCCGTCGATCGATCGCTTCGGGTTCGATAACGCGTAGCCTGCGCAGTAATCGCCGGGTTCGATTAGAGCCCAACGCCTCGCCGGCTTCGATTAGAGCTAACGCCGCATACACGCGTGTATGCGTCTGAGAGAAAGCGTGCATCGCTCCGCCCCGACCTCCCACTTGTAACGGCAACTCCCGAAATTTTCCTCCCCTCACTTCTACCATGGTTTTTACGTCATGGACGGCCCAAAGAATGTCATGCAGGCGTCTCCGGCCCGCCCAGACGAAAAGCCCATTTTCTGTCATGATTTTTGTCATAGAAGTAGGAGCCCACCACATCTATGATGATACCGGGTTTTGTCACAATTATCATCATAGAAGTGTCATATGTATGACAGAAAAAAAATTCGTTCGGCCCAAAATGTCACGGATGTGTCTTTTTTTTGTTGTGGGAATAGTGCTTACTGATTCTTCAATGAGTCTGATCCGTGATCTAGTGAACTCTGCCACCAAGAAAAATTCTTCCATGTCCTTTCCTTCCTCAAAGTTAATGGGGACACCCCATTTTCTCCAAATCTCGGATGCAAAGTCTTGACCTCTGTCAAAGTTCAGATCGGCGAGCGTCATGGGAGCATAGGGGTCGTCAGTGTGGGAGCGAACACCGGCGAAAGTTGGCTAGGATGGTGGACGCCGGGGCCGGGGTGGCCACCGGCGGGGGTTGGGAGCGGGGGCTAGGAGCAGGGGTTGCCTGTGTCGTAGTCCCTATTCAAACACCTAGACACAATACTAATGGATGAGCACGTCTGTTCTATATATATTTAATTGCAAATTGTCCTATCAGTTCAAGAAACAATTACTAAGAATTTTTTATAATTTTGACATGCTACCATCTTCCGATGAACACCATATCATAGGCATGCAATGTATATATGTGTAGCTTGACAATCCAATGATTGATTAATACTGGTACTAACCGGTGAGCTGGTGACCTGGCAGTTTTCTCTATCACGTTGGAAGAGGTAGATGCACTTGAAGTCCAAGTCATCTCTCATCAACACATTCCCAAACAAGCTGATCGGGAAACCTACATTGGAGGCCAATAGCTTCACATGAATCACATTCAGCGCTATCTTCAAGCAGTCAGACTCCGGGATTTCGTCAAGCGGCCTTGAGAACCAAGAGAAGCAACTCAAAAAAAAAGTTGTGCAAACCTCTATCTTTTTAAAGAGATTTTATTTGAATGTGAACATTTAATTTTGGAGAGAGAGAGAGAGATAGGATATAATAAGATTTATCTTACACTCTTCCTCATGGTCGAAGACGGCGGGTTCACGCATGTACCAGTCAAAGCCACGGCAGCTCCGGCGAAGAGCACCCCCCCCCCTCCACCGTAGCCGCACTCTGATCAGCCAGCGCCAGGGCAAGGAGAACCACCGTAGCTCCCGTGGCAGCAGCTGCAACCTCAAGGCCACACCCCCTCTGCCTCTGCTCTCCGGCCAGGCCTCCGCTGGCGGCAGCCACCGAAGTGCCTCTCCAACCCCCGCGGAGGCACTCGCTGGCGGTGGCAGGCCAGCGGGGCCCGTGGATCCTATCGTGGCCTTCTTCGACTCGGCTGATCACGTCCCCCCACCACCTCTCCGTGCCGGCAGCAGCAGCAACCTACAAGAGATAGACCAAGTCATCGCCGACATGATTGCCGCCCCCCTCGAGTTCCCGACCGGCTCCACCACCGCAGCATGCCAGGCCCCTCCAATTGCCATCTCCACCAGGCTCCAGGTCGGCGCGATCACCCAGCAGGTGCTTCGGCTCCAGCTGGGCGGCGATGTCGACGTAGCAAGGCCAAGTAGCGCCCTCTTTGCCGACGCCCCGGTCTCGATCATCCCCGCTGCCCCAGCCAGGTGCTCTCCGCCTCCAAGGCTTGGGTGTGCGCCACCCCATCCAAGAAGAGCGCACGGTAGGCCGCGACCAACTCCAAGGTGTCGGTGGTGCAACGTGCCTCCCTTCTGCTCATGAAGAAGTTGGGTCTGCTGGGGCCAAAGGAGACCATGACTGCCAAGGTTGTCGAGGCGTTGATCAAGCACTTCGATGAGCCCCTCACCGACGAGGACATCTCGGTCATCGCCAAGCTCACCCGCCTTGACCCGAAGGCGCTGCGCATCACCGGCTGCATGGTTGGCCCAAACGGAGTTGCTGCAACTGCCACTACAAAAAAATACACTTCCATGATGATACGTGTTTGTCACAGTAGGTCACGTTTTTTGTCATGCATGTACATCCTGTTGGAAATATGCCCTAGAGGCAATAATAAATTAGTTATTATTATATTTCCTTGTTCACGATAATCGTTTATTATCCATGCTATAATTGTATTGATAGGAAACTCAGATACATGTGTGGGTACATAGACAACACCATGTCCCTAGTAAGCCTCTAGTTGACTAGCTCGTTGATCAATAGATGGTTACGATTTCCTGACCATGGACATTGGATGTCATTGATAACGGGATCACATCATTAGGAGAATGATGTGATGGACAAGACCCAATCCTAAGCCTAGCACAAAGATCGTAGTTCGTATGCTAAAGCTTTTCTAATGTCAAGTATCATTTCCTTAGACCATGAGATTGTGCAACTCCCGGATACCGTAGGAATGCTTTGGGTGTACCAAACGTCACAACGTGAATCGGGTGACTATAAAGGTGCACTACGGTATCTCCGAAAGTGTCATTGGGTTGGCACGAATCGAGACTGGATTTGTCACTCCGTAAACGGAGAGGTATCTCTGAGCCCACCGGGTAGGACATCATCATAATGTGCACAATGTGACCAAGGGGTTGATCACGGGATGATGTGTTATGGAACGAGTAAAGAGACTTGCCGTAACGAGATTGAACAAGGTATCGGATACCGACGATCGAATCTCGGGCAAGTACAATACCGCTAGACAAAGGGAATTGTATACGGGATCGATTGAGTCCTTGACATCGTGGTTCATCCGATGAGATCATCATGGAACATGTGGGAGCCAACATGGGTATCCAGATCCCGCTGTTGGTTATTGACCGGAGAACGTCTCGATCATGTCTACATGTCTCCCGAACCCGTAGGGTCTACACACTTAAGGTTCGATGACGCTAGGGTTATAAAGGAAGTTTGTATGTGGTTACCGAATGTTGTTCGGAGTCCCGGATGAGATCTCGGACGTCACGAGGAGTTCCAGAATGGTCCGGAGGTAAAGATTTATATATGGGAAGTCCTGTTTTGGTCACCGGAAAAGTTTCGGGTTTTATCGATAACATACCGGGACCACCGAGAGGGTCCCGGGGGTCCACCAAGTGGGGCCACTAACCCCGGAGGGCTGCATGGGCCAAGTGTGGGAGGGAACCAGCCCCAGGTGGGCTGGTGCGCCCACAAAGGGGCCCAAGCGCCTAAGGAGAGGAGAGGGGCAAACCCTAAGGCGAGATGGGCCTTAGGGCCCATACTGATGCGCCTCCTCTCCCCCTCCACCTGGCCGCCACCCAGATGGGATTGGGGCTGGCCGCCGCCCCTAGGGTGGAACCCTAGAGGGGGCGCAGCCCCCTCCCTCTCCCCTATAAATACTTGAGGCTTGGGGCTGCCCAATACATGAGTTTTCTCCCTCTATTGGTGCAGCCCTGCCTCTCCTCCTCCTCCTCTCCCGTGGTGCTTGGCGAAGCCCTGCTGGATTGCCACACTCCTCCACCACCACCACACCGTTGTGCTGCTGCTGGATGGAGTCTTCCTCAACCTCTCCCTCTCTCCTTGCTGGATCAAGGCGTGGGAGACGTCATCGGGTTGTACGTGTGTTGAACGCGGAGGTGCCGTCCGTTCGGCACTAGGATCTCCGGTGATTTGGATCACGACAGTAATGCACTCCTTCAACCCCGTTCTCTTGAACGCTTCCGCTTAACGATCTACAAGGGTATGTAGATGCACTCTCCTTCCCTCGTTGCTACTTTCTCCATAGATAGATCTTGGTGACACGTAGGAAAATTTTGAATTTCTGCTACGTTCCCACACAGTGGCATCATGAGCTAGGTCTATTGCGTAGATTCTTTGCACGAGTAGAACACAAAGTAGTTGTGGGCGTTGATGATGTTCAATATGCTTACCGTTACTAGTCCAATCTTGTTTCGACGGCATTGTGGGATGAAGCGGCTTGGACCGACCTTACACGTACACTTACGTGAGATGTGTTCCACCGGTCGACATGCACTTGGTGCATCGGTGGCTAGCGGGTGCCGATCTCCCACTTTAGTCGGAACGGATTCGATGAAAAGGGTCCTTATGAAGGGTAAATATCAATTGGCATATCACGTTGTGGTCTTGCGTAGGTAAGAAACGTTCTTGCTAGAAACCCATAGCAGCCACGTAAAACATGCAAACAACAATTAGAGGACGTCTAACTTGTTTTTGCAGGGTATGCTATGTGATGTGATATGGCCAAGAAGAATGTGATGAATGATATGTGATGTATGAGATTGATCATGTTCTTGTAATAGGAATCACGACTTGCATGTCGATGAGTATGACAACCGGCAGGAGCCATAAGAGTTGTCTTTATTTATTGTATGACATGTGTGTCATTGAACAACGCCATGTAATTACTTTACTTTATTGCTAACCGGTAGCCATAGTAGTAGAAGTAATAGTTGGCGAGACAACTTCATGAAGACACGATGATGGAGATCATGATGATGGAGATCATGGTGTCATGCCGGTGACGATGATGATCATGGAGCCCGAAGATGGAGATCAAAAGGAGCAAAATGATATTGGCCATATCATGTCACTATTTGATTGCATGTGATGTTTATCATGTTTATGCATCTTATTTGCTTAGAACGACGGTAGTAAATAAGATGATCCCTTACAACAATTTCAAGAAGTGTTCTCCCTAAGCGTGCACCGTTGCTAAAGTTAAATCGCTTCTAAGCACCACGTGATGATCGGGTGTGATGGATTCTTACGTTCACATACAACGGGTGTAAGACATATTTACACACGAAACACTTAGGGTTAACTTGACGAGCCTAGCATGTACAAACATGGCCTCGGAACACGAGACCGAAAGGTCGAGCATGAGTCGATAGTAGATACGATCAACATGAAGATGTTCACCGATGATGACTAGTCCGTCTCACGTGATGATCGGACCACGGCCTAGTTGACTCGGATCATGTAATCACTTAGATGACCAGAGGGATGTCTATCTCGAGTGGGAGTTCATAAGATGAACTTAATTATCCTGAACATAGTCAAAAGACCTTTTGCAAATTATGTCGAAGCTCGCGCTTTAGTTCCACTATTTAGATATGTTCCTAGAGAAAATATAGTTGAAAGTTGACAAGAGCGATTATGCGGACAAAGAGAAAGCTTATGTCCTTAATGCACCGCTCGGTGTGCTGAACCCCAAACATCGTTTGTGGATGTTACGAACATCGGACATACACGCTTTGATAACTACGTGATAGTTCGGTTGAACGGTTTAGAGTTGAGGCACCAAAGACGTTTTTGAAACGTCGCGGAACATATGAGATGTTTCGAGGGCTGAAATTGGGATTTCAGGCTCGTGCCCACGCCAAGAGGTATAAGACCTCCAACGATTTTCTTAGCCTGCAAACTCGGGAGAAAAGCTCAATCATTGAGCTTGTGCTCGATTGTCTCGAGTGCAACAATCACTTGAATCGAGTGGGAGTTAATCTTCCGGATGAGATAGTGATGTTTCTCCAAAGTCATTGCCACCAAGCTGCTAGAGCCTCGTGATGAACTATAACATATCGAGGATAGATATGATGATCCTTGAGGTATTCGTGATGTTTGACACCGCGAAAGTAGAAATCAAGAAGGAGCATCAATTGTTGATGGTTGGTAAAACCACTAGTTTCAAGAAGGGCAAGGGCAACAAGGGATACTTCATGAAACGGCAAAACAGCTTGCTGCTCTAGTGAAGAAACCCAAGGTTGAACCCAAACCCGAGACTAAGTGCTTCAGAATGAGAGGAAAGGACACCAAGTGGAACCACCCTAGATACTTGGTAGATGAGAAGGCTGGCAAGGTCGATAGAAGTATATTGGATATACATTATGTTAATGTGTACTTTACTAGTACTCCTAGTAGCACCAGGGTATTAGATACCGGTTCGGTTGCTAAGTGATAGTAACTCGAAATAAAAGAGCTACGGAATAAACGGAGACTAGCTAAAGGTGAGTCGACGATATGTGTTGGAAGTGTTTCCAAGTTTGATTTGATCAAACATCGCACGCCTCCCTCTACCATCAAGATTAGTATTAAACCTGAATAATTGTCATTTGGTGATTGCGTTGAGCATAGACATGATTGGATTATGTCTATCGCAATACGGTTATTCATTTAAGGAGAATAATGGTTACTCTATTTATTTGAATAATACCTTCAATGGTCTTGCACCTAAAGGAATGGTTTATTGAATCTCGATCGTAGTGATACACATTTTCATGCCAAAAGATATAAGATAGTAAAGATAGTACCACCTGCTTGTGGCACTGCCATTTGAGTCATATTGGTATAGATCGCATGAAGAAGCTCCATGTTGATGGATCTTTGGACTCACTCATTTTTGAAAAGTTTGAGACATGCGAACCATGTCTATTGGTGTATACGCATGAAGAAACTCCATGCAAATGGATCGTTTGGACTCACTTGATTTTGAATCACTTGAGATATGCAAATCATACCACATGGTCAAAATGACTGAAAAGCCTCGGTTTGAGAAGATGGAACAAGATAGCAACTTGTTGGAAGTAACACATTTTGATGTGTGCAGTCCAATGAGTCTTTGAGGCATCAAAGGAATATCGTTATGCTCTTACTTCACGGATGATTTGAGTAGATACTGAGTGTATTTACTTGATGAAACACAAGTCTGAATTATTGAACGGTTCAAGTAATTTCAGAGTGAAGTTTAAGATCTTCGTGACAAGAGGATAGAATGTCTATGATATGATCATAGAGATGAATATCTGAGTTACGAATTTTGGCACACAATTAAGATAAGTGTGCAAATTGTTTCACAATTAATACCGCTGGAACACCATAGTGTGATGGTGTGTCCGAACATCATAGTTGCACTCTATTGGATATGGTGCGTACCATGATGTCTCTTATCGAATTACCACTATCGTTCATGGGTTAGGCATTAGAGACAACCGCACTCACTTTAATGGGGCACCACGTAATTCCGTTGAGACGGCACCGTTTGGAGAAACCTAAGTTGTCGTTTCTTGAAAGTTTGGGGCTGCGATGCTTATGTGAGAAAGTTTCAGGTGGATAAGCTCGAACCCAAAGCGGATAAAATGCATCTTCATAGGACACCCAAAACAGTTGGGTATACCTCCTAATTCAGATCCGAAAGCAATAGGGATTGTTTCTTGAATCGGGTCCTTTCTCGAGGAAAAGTTTGTCTCGGAAAGTTGAATGGGAGGATGGTGGAGACTTGATGAGGTTATTGAACCGTCACTTCAACAAGTGTGTAGCAAGGGCACAGGAAGTTGTTCTGTGGCACCTACACCAATTGAAGTCGAAGCTTATGATAGTGATCATGAAGTTTTGGATCAAGTCACTACCGTACCTTGTAGGGTGACAAGGATGCGTCTTGCTTGAGTGGTACGGTGATCCTGTCTTGAAGGTCATGTTGCTAGACAACAATGAACCTACGAGCTATGGAGAAGCGATGGTGGGCCCAAATTCCGACAAATGGTTACAAGCCATAAAATTCGAGATAGGATCCATGTATCATAACAAAGCATGGACTTTGGTGGACTTGCCCGATGATCGGCAAGCCATTGAAATAAATGGATCTTTAAGAAGAAGACGGACGTGGACGGTAATGTCACCGTCTATGAAGCTCGACTTGTGGCGAAGAGTTTTTTCACAAGTTCAAGGAGTTGACTACGATGAGATTTTCTCATCCGTAGCGATGCTTAAGTCCGTCGGAATCATGTTAGCATTAGCTGCATTTATGAAATCTGGCAGATGGATGTCAAGATGAGTTTCCTTACCAGTTTACGTAAGGAAAGGTTGTATGTGATACAATCAGAAAAGTTTTGTCGATTCTAAGGATGCTAAAAGGTATGCTAGCTCCAGCGATCCTTCTAAGGACTGGAGTAAGCATCTCGGAGTTGGAATATGCACTTTGATAGGATGATCAAAGATTTTGGGTATATACAAAGTTTATGAGAAACTTGTATTTCCAAAGAAGTGAGTGGGAGCACTATAGAATTTCGATGAGTGTATGTTGTTGACATATTGATGATCGTAAATGATGTGGAATTCTGGAAAGCATATAGGGTTATTTGAAAGATGATTTTCAATAGAAAACCTAGATTAGGCTACTTGAACAATAAGCATCAAGATCTATAAGATAGATCAAAATGCTTAATAATACTTTCAAATGAGCACATACCTTGACATGATCTTGAATGTGTTCAAGATGGATCAGTCAAAGAAGGAGTTCTTTCTGAGTTGTAAGGTATGAAGTTAAGAGTTAAAAAGCTCGACCACGGCGGAAGAGAGACAAAGGGCGAAGGCCGTCCCCACGCTTCAGACGTAGGCTCTATAGTATGCTATGATGTGTACCGCACCGGAAGTGTGCCTTGCCATGAATCAGTCAAGGGGTACAAGAATGATCTAGGAACGGATCATTGGACAGCGGTCAAAAATTATCCTTAGAAGAATAAGGAAATATTTCTCGATTATGGAGGTGATAAAGAGTTCGGCATAAAGGGTTACGTCGATGCAAGCTTTAACACCTATCCGAATGACTCTGAGTAGCAAACCGGATACGTATAGTGGATAAACCATTTGGAATAGCTTCAAGAGGAACGTGGAAGCAGCATTTACAATATGACATAGAGAATTGCGAAGTACACACGGATCTGAATCTGCAGACCGTTGACTAAAACTTCTCTTACAAGCAAAACATGATCAAACCCTAGAACTCATTGAGACTTAATCACATGGTGATGTGAACTAGTTTAAGACACTAGTAGACTCTTTGGATGTTGGTCACATGGCGATGTGACCTATCACTGTTGATCACATGGCGATGTGAACTAGATTATTGACTCTAGTGCAAGTGGGAGACTGTTGGAAATATGCCCTAGAGGCAATAATAAATTAGTTATTATTATATTTCCTTGTTCACGATAATCGTTTATTATCCATGCTATAATTGTATTGATAGGAAACTCGGATACATGTGTGGGTACATAGACAACACCATGTCCCTAGTAAGCCTCTAGTTGACTAGCTCGTTGATCAATAGATGGTTACGGTTTCCTGACCATGGACATTGGATGTCATTGATAACGGGATCACATCATTAGGAGAATGATGTGATGGACAAGACCCAATCCTAAGCCTAGCACAAAGATCGTAGTTCGTATGCTAAAGCTTTTCTAATGTCAAGTATCATTTCCTTAGACCATGAGATTGTGCAACTCCCGGATACCGTAGGAATGCTTTGGGTGTACCAAACGTCACAACGTAATTGGGTGACTATAAAGGTGCACTACAGGTATCTCCGAAAGTGTCTGTTGGGTTGGCACGAATCGAGACTAGGATTTGTCACTCCGTGTAAACGGAGAGGTATCTCTGGGCCCACTCGGTAGGACATCATCATAATGTGCACAATGTGACCAAGGGGTTGATCACGGGATGATGTGTTACGGAACGAGTAAAGAGACTTACGGTAACGAGATTGAACAAGGTATCGGGATACCGACGATCGAATCTCGGGCAAGTACAATACCGCTAGACAAAGGGAATTGTATACGGGATCGATTGAGTCCTTGACATCGTGGTTCATCCAATGAGATCATCGTGGAACATGTGGGAGCCAACATGGGTATCCAGATCCCGTTGTTGGTTATTGACCGGAGAACGTCTCGGTCATGTCTACATGTCTCCCGAACCCGTAGGGTCTACACACTTAAGGTTCGATGACGCTAGGGTTATAAAGGAAGTTTGTATGTGGTTACCGAATGTTGTTCGGAGTGCCGGATGAGATCTCAGACGTCACGAGGAGTTCCGGAATGGTCCGAAGGTAAATATTTATATATGGGAAGTCCTGTTTTGGTCACCGGAAAAGTTTCGGGTTTTATCGGTAACGTACCGGGACCACCGGGAGGGTCCCGGGGGTCCACCAAGTGGGGCCACCAACCCCGGAGGGCTGCATGGGCCAAGTGTGGGAGGGAACCAGCCCCAGGTGGGCTGGTGCGCCCCCCACAAGGGGCCCAAGGCGCCTAAGGAGAGGAGAGGGGGCAAACCCTAAGGGTAGATGGGCCTTAGGGCCCATACCGTGCGCCTCCTCTCCCTCCACCTGGCCGCCACCAGATGGGATTGGGGCTGGCCGCCGCCCTAGGGTGGAACCCTAGAGGCGCAGCCCTCCCTCTCCCCTATAAATACTTGAGGCTTGGGGCTGCCCAATACATGAGTTTTCTCCCTCTATTGGTGCAGCCCCGCCTCCTCCTCCTCCTCTCCCGTGGTGCTTGGCGAAGCCTCGCTGGATTGCCACACTCCTCCACCACCACCACGCCTGCCGTTGTCTTTGCTGCTGGATGGAGTCTTCCTCAACCTCTCCCTCTCTCCTTGCTGGATCAAGGCGTGGGAGACGCCATCGGGCTGTACGTGTGTTGAACGCGGAGGTGCCGTCCGTTCGGCACTAGGATCTCCGGTGATTTGGATCACGGCAGTACGACTCCTTCAACCCCGTTCTCTTGAACGCTTCCGCTTAACGATCTACAAGGGTATGTAGATGCACTCTCCTTCCCTCGTTGCTAGTTTCTCCATAGATAGATCTTGGTGACACGTAGGAAAATTTTGAATTTCTGCTACGTTCCCCAACACATCCATGACGATTTTATGACAGAATCAAGACAGTCATACATGTGCTGTCGTAGAAGTGTCCCATGACATTACCAAAATTATCATCACGGAAGTGTCCACTTCCATGATGATAAATCGCGCGTCATATAAGTGCTTTCGTCAAGGGTGACCGACACGTAGCATCCACCGTAACTGATCACCGTTAAGCTATCGGGTTCCGGTTTGGATCTGATAACCCGTTAACAGCTCGGACCAATGGGCATTTTCCACGTGTAAAATCGTCATTGGCTGGAGGAAACACGTGCCGGCTCCTCGGAGGGCCAGATGTCGTCTGTCCAATGGAGGAGACATGCCTATCATACGTTGAAACGTGGCAGGGCCCAACAGAGGCCCATATAGGTTAAAAGGCCGGCCAATCAAAGGCACGTAGTACTTACTCAGGTACTAGTGGGCCAGCCCAATAACGGCTTGTTTAAACATGGCCCATTTACGGGCCGAAGCTAGATCTGGCCCGTTAATTGTTTGTCGAATATTTGGGCCCAATTATGGCCTAGTGACTTTCGGCCTCTTAGAGGCCTGATGTAGACATGGTCCCATTTCAGCCCGGTGTGTCTTTCGGCCTGGCAATGGCCCATGCTGCCCATGGGCCATATATGGTCCGACGTGACATCCAGCCCACTAACGGCCCGTGATAAATGTAGCAACAGTTCAGCCTAACGTGACTTTGTGCATGTTAAAGGCTTGTCGTATAATTCGGCCCATTGATGCCTGTACTAAGCTTTCGGCCTTTTAAAGGCCCATGATATCAGTGGGCCAACTAAGGCCCGAGATATGTTTCGGCCTGGTAAAGGCCCGTCATATAACTGGGCCAAAAAAGCCCCGGTCTACATTTCAGCTTGTTGAAGGCCCGTTGACGACTAGTGAAAATTGAGACCCAACATGCATTTCAGCCTGCTAAAGGCCCATGGTTTCTTCTGGGCTGTAACAGGCCAGCAGAATATTCAGCCTGCTAATGGCCCAAAGCTACATGGGTCAAACTAAGCGCTGGGTCCACAAAAGGCCCAACAAAAATTTGGGCCGGATATAGGCCAAAGTAAGTTGTGGGCCTGTACGTGGAGAGGATGACAGTAGGGGCCCACCATGTCCATGGCCGAACGCAAGGAAGTTCCTCATTTTTTGTTATATATACTCCATTGCCAGCGTATGGAAAAAGAAAATACTTCCTCCTAGTGGTTTCCTGACATCTGGGACCCACGACATTGTCAGCGTATATAATCAATAGACAAGAGACAGCACAAGATCGGCTGACACCAGGGACGTAGCTGCTCGAGCAGTATTTTTGTTATTGTTGAGACGAAGCAGGGTTTCAACTGGGATGTGGCCCATCTAGCCAGGCTTATATTTTATGTTCACCACATGACCAGCCCAGCTTTTGTTTTTCTTTGTGAAAATGAGCCCAATTTATTTTTTCTGAAGAATACCCAATCCAGGCCTACTTATTTTTCTACACCCTGATGGGCTGCAACTCTTTCAAGACGCCTGCAAATATTGGAAGTAATATGAATGGGCTGTAAATATAAAACCAGATGACAAATTGGCAATTACTTTATAATTTCTGAATTTTGTCACATTTTTAGATTTCAATTTCACTCGGCTTTAACCTAATTTAAATATACTTTCAAAGTACTTTAAATCTGGCTCGACATTTCGGTATTAAAAATAGTTTGGAACCCACAAAAATATGTGAAATTTTGTTTAAATTTTTTAACCCTGGCCCTGGCCAACAAAAAAACTGACAGCAATAAACTGCATAAGAAGTTGCAATGAGCTATATATAAATTATTAAAAAAATAGGGAATGGTCTGACTTGTGGGCCTATTAAGTTGACACGTATGCAAGATTTTTTACTTATTATATACGCCAACAAACGATTCTAGCAGTCGTAACCATTGGATGTCAATCCAACGGCCGTCGTGTTTCTTAAATCTCTGATCTTCTTGCTCCAGCCGCCCAAATCAGCGTCGGTCGTGCCTGCTTCCCGCCTCCGTGGCGGTCAGGCATCCGGAGGCCTCACCGCCCCCTACTACTCCCACCGCTGGCCAGGCCATGCCTCTACTCACCCACACCCCTTATTATTCTGTGGCGACGACAGCTTCACACCGCAGCCGAATCAGTGAACCCTCGTACTCCTCTCTGTGTGGGCATCCAATGTCGCGTCTTCCCCGGCTTCGTGTTGTCCCCTTCCTAGGCCTCGTCGTCGTCCACCGCCTTGGTGCTCTCGGTGCGGCATGATCAATGTGGTCAAGGAACGACTTCCATCAGAAGAGTACTGTACGTGGAGAGGCTGATAGTTGGGTCCACGGCCGCAGCAAGGAAGTGCCTCCTTATTATACGCAAAATAATGAGTCCTCCACCTGACAGCAGGGACCCATCGAACGGGCCATCGTATTTTGTGAATAAAACGTTTCCCCTGACTTCTGGGACCCACCGGCTAAATCTTGGCACGCAAGGAAGTGCCTGACAGTCGGGACCCACCTGGTCGAAGCGTATGTAGCATTATCATTCTGGTCGCGAATGTGTATGTACATACGATCGGTCTGTCTGCAGGCTGCAGTGATGAACTGTGGCCGTGTAAGGAAGGGCACGTGTCATAGTATAGGCGCGCACGTAACATGTACACGTACGTACAGCCAGGGTGCAAAAAAGTAAATATGGCCACGTACGTACATACGGGCGGGGTCTCGAACGCCTACTCGGGCATACGTACGGCTAGGGCTCGTGTACATGGCTGGGTCAGAACGAAGAAACTGCGTCGTCGTCGTGTTCATCGGGAACCAATTGGCTTGGATGGAATAGCCGATCGAAACGAGGTCTGGCGTACCACATAATGGAGGAAACGGCCTTGTGTTCGACCGTCCACGATCAAAACGGGATCATGTTCATAGGGAGGGGTCTGGCGTACCGTAAAACAGAGGAAACAGACTTCTCTTGGACCTCCTATGGTCGAAACGGGGTCCTGTTGATCAGGGGGGGTGTGGCGTACCGCAAAACGGAGGAAACGGACTTGTGTTGGAGCGCTACGGTCGAAACGGGGGTCCTGTTCATCGGGAGGGGTGTGACGTACCGCAAAACGGGACTCCACGGGATACTGTTCATATCCACCGTCGACTGGCTCCATGGGCTACTGTTCATCCACCGTCGACCTCCTCCAGCCTCCACTGCGATCGCTCATCCACGGGCTCCTGTTCATCCAGACTCCACCGCTCCTCCACCGGCTCGCTCAACCAGCCTCTCCACGGGTCCTGTTCAACCACCCTCCACGGGTTACCGCTCATCCAACCCTCCACCGCCATCGCTCAACCAGCCCTCCACAGGGTCATGTCCATCCAGCCCTCCACGGGGTCCTGTTCATCCATCCCCAACCGGCTGGATGGGGGTCCTGTTCATCCAGCGGCAACGGCCTCTACTACCACGTGGTCCTGTTCATCCAACCCCCCACCGATAATTGTTCATCCAACCCCTCCCCCCCAACAACGCTCACTGTTCATCAAGGGAAGGAGGCAGCAGGGTTCGATCGGCTTCAGTTAGCAGCAGTAGCGAAGTAATCACTCGGGTTTAGTTAATAGCAAGGGATCGATCGGGGTTCAGTAATGTAGCTAGTGCAATCGCTCAGGTTCAGTTAGAGCCCAACGCCTCGCTCGGGGTCAGTTACAGTGCAATGCCTTGCACACATGCGCAAACCTCTGTGCATCTCTCGGCCCGACCACCCACCGTAACCGGGAACTCCCTGATATTTTCCTCGTCCTCGCTTCTACCACGGTTTTTCCGTCATAGATGGCCCAAAGAATGTAAGGAAGCTACTTCTCCGGCCTGCCCGGGATGAAAAGCCCATTTTCTGTCATGATTTTTTGTCATAGAAGTAGGAGCCCACCACATCTATGATGATACCGGGTTTTGTCACAATTATCGTCATAGAAGTGTCATAAGCATGACAGGAAAAAAATTCGTTCGGCCCAAAATGTCACGAATGTGTCTTTTTTTGTAGTGTGCAGCTGATTAGTTATGTTAGGTCGTCAACGTATTAGTATTAGCCAGCAGCGATTGTCCTTAAGCCAATTCAAGTTAGGATCCATGTTAGCTTTCTGTAGTCTCCGTTTTAGGTTCTGCCGGTTCGACTCGCGCCAGAGTTTCTTGGGGCCTGTTTGTGGTCTCTCCCGCACCCGTGTTAGGATGGAAGTGTACCTATATTTGATTTGCATCAATGAAATTCAAATGCTGCTGGAGAGTTTGCTTGTGTCCAATGATTAGCACACCCATTTCCATCATGATTTGGAACGTTAGGGGATTGAATTCACCGGCAAGAAGATCCACTGTCCAGGAGCTAGTTGAATCTCACAGGACCTGCATCCTATGCCTTCAGGAGACAAAGCTTGAATAGTGGTCTGCAGAAATCGTGCGCGAGCTGGGTGGACACACCTTGGACGGCTGCGCAGTCCTGCCGGCTATAGGCACCCGCGGCGGCGCGGCAATCTTGTGGAACAAGCAGCTGCTAGATCTGACCATGCACGCTATTGGCGTCTTCTCAATCACGACCAAGATTTCAGTTATTCAGAGCAGCTGCTCGTTCTGGTTGACGACGGTGTACGGATCTGTCGACGACGCCCTCAAAGACTCCTTCCTAGCAGAACCGGTTCATGCGGCTCCACCGCCAAGACAACCATGGCTGATCAATGGAGATTTCAACATCATCTAGAAAGCTCGAGACAAGAGAAGCCTCAATATAAACAAAAGGATCATGGGGCAGTTCAGGAGAGCGATAGACTCAGCGGGTTTGAAGGAGATCAAATGCAAGAACAGGCGGCTCACCTGGACAAACGAGAGGGAAAATCCGACGATGGTGAGCATCGACGAGGTGTTCTGCAACACGGAATGGGACGGCCTCTTCCCCTTGCACATGCTCATGGCCACATCAACTGCCTGCTCCGACCACTTCCCGATCCTCCTAGCTGATGCGGCCGCCATCCATCGGAAGGCTTCATTCATATTCGACTCTTTCTGGCCGCGGTTTTCCACACTTCAGAGAAACGGTCGAGCGGGCCTGGCTGCGGTCGGTGGACTGCACCTGTCCCATGGCTAGAATGAAGATCAAGATGCAGCAAACAGCCCACGATATGAAGATTTGGTCCAGGTCCTTATTCAGCGATGCCAAGATTAAGTTTCACCTGGCAGTAGAAATTATTCTTAGGCTCGACATCGCCCAAGAAAAGTGTCGGCTGGCCATGGCAGAATTCAACCTATGCAAGAAGCTCAAGCAATGGATCGTGGGCTTGGCCGCGATTGAGCGCGCGGGCAAGAGGCAAGCTGCTAGAATCACCTAGCTCCGGGACGGAGACGCCAAAACTGCATTCTTTCAGGCCAAGATCAACGCGAGACGGAGGAAGAATTTAATCCACTCTTTGCAGACAGATTTGTGCATGGCAACCTTGCATGAAGATAAAGCATCCATCACCCACGATCACTTCGTCAACCTGCTGGGCACCAAGCGGGACCGCGGCTGTGCCATAAACTGGGACGCGATCGACCTGCCTTCCGTCAGCAACGCCGGCTTGGATAACCCGTTCACTAAACCGGAGGTATGGGCTGTTGTCATCGCTTCACCTGCTGATAAGGCACCAAGCCCCGACGGGTTCTCGGGCAACTTCTTTCGTACCTGTTGGATCACCATTAAGCATGATATCATGGTGGTGTTTGATCACTTCTACAGCCTGGCGGGGGGCAACTTCTCAGCCTTGAATTCTACCATGATCGCTCTGCAGCCAAAGAAGGATGGGGCTACTTGCATGGGCGACTTCAGACCGATCAGTCTCATTCACTCGATCACCAAGCTGATCGCCAAGGTGATGTCCATGAGATTGGCATCGATCAGCGGGACGATTATCTCCCCTGCGCGGTCAGCATTCCAGAGGGCAAAGTGCATCCATGACAGCTTCATGTTCGTCCAGAACAACGTGCGTGCTCTGCATCACCATAAAACGCCTGCTCTCCTGTTGAAGCTCGATATCGCAAAGGCCTTTGGCAGCATCTCCAAGGAGTTCCTCCTCGAGCTCCTCGACAAGATAGGCTTCTCGGCGCGCTGGAGAGATTGGGTGACCCTCCTCATCTCCACGTCCTCATCGTCATGCCTCCTCAATGGTGTACCAGGCCCCGCGTTCATGCACCTTCGCGGGCTGAGGCAGGGCGACCCCCTCTCGCTAATGCTATTCATACTCTGCATAGATCCTCTGCACCGGCTTCTTCAAGCAGCAACTAGCGCGGGGCTCTTGTCTGCGGTGCCCGGGATGGGTGCGCGCATGCACACCAGCCTCTACGCCGATGATGCCATCATATTCATCAACCCTGTTAGGCACGAACTCGATGAGCTCCTAACCATCCTGCACCATTTCGGCGAGGCTACAGGACTGCGAGTAAACTTGGAAAAATCCTCGATCATCCCCACAGCCTGCGAGGGAGTAGACATCGCCACGGTTCTGCTAAACTTTAGTGGGGTCATCGCAGCTCTACCCGCTAGATATCTAGGGCTGCCAATCACAGTCGGCAAGCTTAGCCTAGTTCATCTCTAGTTTATGTTAGATAGGATCCGAGCGCGACTGACTGAATGGAAAGGACGGCTCATGCACATCGCGGGCAGAACGGTGCTAGTGCGGTGCGTCGTCTCAGCCATGCCCACATTCGCCATCAGGGCTCTACGGGCACCGAAGCGTTTCTTCAAGGACGTCGACAAGGGAAGACGACAGTTTCTATGGGCGCAAGACGAAGAGGTTTCAGGATGAAAATGCAAGGTGCACTGGTCGGCGATCACCTCGCCGGAGCGCAACAGTGGGCCGGTTCGGGCACTCCATGCGACGCCTCAGACCAAGCCCTATTCGCGGCCTGCACAGCGGTCACCATTGGCAATGGCGCTACGGCCTCCTTCTGGCTCTCCCCCTGGCTAGGTGGAAGACCGCTCTGCCATGCTTTCCCGGAGGTCTTCGCGCATTCCATCAGGAAGAACCGCTCGGTCCATGAGGCGCTACACGAAGGTAGATAGATCCTGGACCTGCGCCACGGCGACCACCTGAGCATCATGCACTTGGTGCTGCAGCTAGCCAGGGAGATCCTCGTAGCTAGCATCATGATGGAAGACGGAGTGGAGGACACGATCAGATGGACCATCAGCAACTCTGGCCAGTACTCGGCGCGCTCAGCCTATGACATCTAGTTCCCAACAACAACAGTGGAGATCAACTTCAGAGGATCGATCTAGAAAATTCGGGGCCAGGCAAGATCAAGATTTTCCTCTGGCTACTGCACTTGGACAGGCTCTGGTGCCGCGACAGACTGCAACGTCGCAGCTGGACCAACAACTACTTCTGTCAGTTATGCTTCAGGAATCTCGAGACCTCCTCCCACCACTTCTGGGAGTGCCCGACTACCATCCAGGCATGGGACAAGGTGGCCTCATGGCGAGGCTGCAACACCCTAGCTCACTCCTGCTAGAGCGCGGGAACGACTACGGGCGACCGCGTTCAAAGGATCATCGACCACGCCTCCACAAGCACCCGCAGAGGGACCAGATCGCTGATGGCTCTTGTATGTTGGCAGATTTGGATCAAGCGCAATGCATGCACGTTCAGAGGAAAGACAACAAGCATGAGGAGCATCACCGAAGCTTGCAGGCGGGACATGGAGCAATGGAGGATCGCCGGAGCAAAATGCATGGAGCACCCGTTCGGGGACGTACTGTGAAAGATCGCGTATATGAGCACCCCTGCCTGAACGCGCATGCCTGTAATCTTCTTTTCACCCCATGATCACTTGATCAACAATTGTTTCCGCCCTCTCTCTGCTTAATGGAATGAATGCCAGCCAAGCTGGATCTTTCAAAAAAAAGCCACGGCAGCAGTCCAAAGCACAACATGCAGCTGTTCCAGGATCTGGTCGGCGGCGCTGCCATGGTCGTGCGGGGAGTGGTGGAAGCCACAGCCGAGTCGCCCCTCCATGAAAAATGGATTAGGTGGTTTTTCATGGTTTTGTATTATTAGTTTTCTTGGTGAAACTTCAACCGGTAAAAAACAACCTTGTTTTATTCGAATGATGTATCACAATTACAAAAAATGTACTACTCCCTCCAATTCGTATTATTTGTCACTCAAACAGATGTATCTAGCGCAACAAAATGCCTGACCAGGACACGGTGACTTGTAAGTGATAACATCCTAGTTTTATATCGAATGATCTATCAGAATGCTCAACTGTAAGGACAGTGGTCTTGGGCTTAGCTCTTCTATGGCGACGGCCAAAAACACAAACTTTTAGGAATAAATCCTCGTCTTCGCGTAGAATTACTAGACAACGAGGTAGATTCACCGACCCATCCACAGCAACCTTGGTATTGGCACCCCAGCGCTCACTGTCATATAGCACCATCTCACTAGGCTCTTCGGAGGTGGAAGCTATCAGGCTGCCATGCAAGAATCGTGGCCCTCTCAAAATTTTGATCCCAACGGTGGCTTCCACCGCATAGTGCACAGATCTGTATGAAAACTCTAATGTACTCAGCCAACTTGAAACTTGTTGTTTCTTAGTCCATGCACCAAGAGGATAATTTTCATCCACCAAGGTCCTGCTGAAAATCATATCCATAGCAGGTTCTTCGCCCCTGATCTTTAGGTTGATCTCAAAATAAAAAACAACAGCTTCTGCGGGTCCTCGATTGGGCCCTATCAAATTTAGCATTTCATCCTGCAACAGACGGCCGGGATTAAAAGGGGATAATTTCAGAAGAGTCTGTGTGTGGTTATATAATCATCTAGTTAATGAAGAAATTATTGGTATTTTTCCGCAATTTATGTATGTATAGCTTGATGTATGTAGGCAATCTATGTATGTATGTATGTATGTATGTATGTATGTATGTATGTATGTATGCATGTATGTATGCACCAATGAATACCATATGATAGGCATGCAATGTACGTATATATGTGTACCTTGGCGATCATTAATACTGGTACTAACCGGTGAGCTGATGACCTGACAGTTGTCTCTATCACGTTGGAAGAGGTAATCTATATATGTATACACCAATGAACACCATACATGATAGGTATGCAATGTGCGTATATACGTGTAGCTTGACGATCCAATGATTGATTAATACTAGGAGTAGTACTAACCAGTGAGTTGATGACCTGGCAGTTGTCTCTATCACGTTGGAAGAGGTAGATGCATTTGAAGTCCAAGCCATCTCTCATCAACACATTCCCAAACACGCTGATCGGGAAACCTACATCGGAGGCCAATACCTTCACATGAATCACATTCAGCGCGATCTTCAGGCAGTCTAATAGAGACTCTGGGATTTCGTCAAGCGGCCTTGAGAACCGAGCCGTTGCTGTGGCTCAAGAGAAGCAACTCAAGAAAATTAAAATGTTGTGCAAACCTCTATCGGTTTAAAGAGAATTAATTTGAACGTGAACAGTAATTTTGGAGAGAGAGAGAGGATATAATAAGATTTAGATCTTACACTCTTCCTCATGGTCGAACACGGCGGGCTCGCGCATGTACCACTCAAAGCCGCGGCAGCAGTCGAAGCGCCTTCGCTTGGGATCGTACAGCATGGCCTGCGCCTCGCGCACATCACCAAGAGATCGCATGATCTCTTTGTGCAGCTTTTTCGGCGACGGCCGCTTCGCCGACCGCTCCGCGTCCTCATCCGCCGGACGCTTACGCGTCTCCTCCGTGGTGTCGTTCCCCGTGCGTGGAAGTGGAGAGCCGCCGGCCGGCGGCTGGGTCGTAACGTGCTCCTCCGCCATCTAGCAGCGGCTGCAGCAGCCGTCCGGAACGAGTACGATCGAGGAAGAGTATGTTCGGTTAGACTTGCGTTTGGTTTTCTGACTAGTCGTGTGGCGCATACACACGGACTCCCATACACACCTCCGCTGCCGACCAAAGAAGTCCACGTAGCCGCCGTCCGGAACGTGTACGATCGAGAGAGTATGTTCGGTTGATGCGTTTGGTTTTCTGAT
The DNA here is from genome assembly GCA_021605145.1 of Aegilops bicornis. Lineage (NCBI taxonomy): Eukaryota > Viridiplantae > Streptophyta > Magnoliopsida > Poales > Poaceae > Aegilops > Aegilops bicornis. The sequence continues at coordinate 151,105,526 of CM038674.1, read as the reverse complement.
GAGGTAATATCACCAGTAGTCACTAATTTAGTGCTACAACTTGCAAAATGCGTCTTTTTGTCAGCTAACTTGTGTTTTGATGCAGATACGATCACTCCAGGCATATTGGGCGCTCGCGTGCTGCCTGTGATCGAAGACGTTCCGGAGCCACCCACGCGTGGTTTTCTTGCACGCCCCCCTCCCCCCCCCCCCCCCTCAACTTCTTATTATTTTCACAAAAAAGTCCCTATAACAGCGGGAACAGGCAGCCTATGCATATTTGCTTTCGGCACCCCAAACTCGCTGGTCGTTTAGTTTGACTCCCCGCCGCTTCATCTCCCGATCGAACAGAGGCGCAGGTGGAGGCACAGGAGGCGGCGCGTCACGGCGGCCGTCGGAGGAGGAGATGACGGAACCGCGTCGCCGACGTCCGTGCAAAGCAACGCCCTCGTATGGTACGTCTGCCCCTTCGTTGCTCTCGTCTGGTTTCTTTCCTGTACTTCCCGCTATCTTGTCTGTGCCGCCGTCTTCGCTCTGCCCTGTTTGGTCCGCCTCTGCCCCCGTAGGGTTCAACTCCCCTGTACGCATTAGATTAGGAAGTCAAGCTCCCCTGTTCGCAATTTGACCTAGGGTTTAGGAAGGGGTTATGAAAGGAGGCAGCTTTATGCGTGTAAAATTCCGATAAAGTTGTTGTTTTCTGTACGGTTTGTGATATGATCCTGATAGTTTGCATTATGTAGTTGAATATGTGTGATGTTTCTGAGATGGATTTTATGTTGTTTGTACTCTGAATATGTGAAAAAAAAATGCAGTAAAGTGAATTTTTTTGACACTAAAGGCGTGTAATCTGAATTTGACACTGAAATTGCTATGTGCAAATTGCATGCTGAATTTTTAGGGAGAATGAGTAGCTCTATGTCTAATGTGTTAACCTTATGTACTTTTATTGTACTGATTTAGTTCTTAATAGTGTTGGAATTATTGGGCATAACCCATACAATAATTCATATTTTCTGTCAATAATTCAAAGTAAATCCCAGAGGCTCATGTGGCCCATCCATGCATGACAAGGTTGTGTGGAAAATTGACCAATGCCACGTGTATGCGCTGCTTTATCACGCGAGAAGAAAGTTGAAACAATTGACGCATAAATGGGAGAAGAAACCGAACACTTCGTGTGAGTTTTAGTACGCCTGCTTTCTTCTCTCCTTAATGGTTTTTAGTGCGTCTGTTTAATGGTGTTTATTGCACCGGTTTCTCTTCTACTAATGAAGGCCCAGTTTCAACTCTTCTCACGTATATAAGAGGCCGCTCCTCTGTTATTCCAAAGAGGCACAACAACCTTTCGTCTCATTCCAAAGCATTGAGCCGCCTATCTCTTTCCCATCTCTCTTCCTGGCGTGCATCGGGAAGTGAGACAGCAGACCTCCGAAACCCCGCCTCTTGTGATCCGGTACGGGAGAGGGGTGATCAGGTTTTTGGGGAGCGTCCTTACGCGACTGCTGGAGTCTTGTTCATCGTGGCTGCGAACGATGACATCACTGACGACGAGTTCCCCAACGACGACTTCTTCCCCAACGTCAACGACCTCTTCAGCGACATGACGATCGGGACATCTGCACCTTCTGCTACTGCGCCGTATGCCATCTTATCCTCACTGTTAGGGCTAGCATTGGTTTATTGCTAATAGCAATTGACATGGATATGATGCATTTTGCTTATGATTTTGATTGCATTACTAGTCTCAACGAATTGTTGCTAGTTTCTAGTTTCATCAATATATTGCTATTCATGTTTTATCCATTATTTTTCTGGATTAAACTAAACGGGAAAATGCCTAATTATTCAACAATCCAAAAACCTGATATGTGTAGGAAATTTTCTCCTATTGCTTTTGCTGCAACTCTCTAGCCCGCACCATTTGAGGGCGTGAACTATAAGAGGTGGCGTGCGAGGGCAGTTCTTTGGCTTACCACCATGAACTGCTTTCACGCCTCTAAAGGCAAGCCAGAGGGAGAGCCGATCACGAAAGGTGAGCAAGCTTTCCAGGCTACAGACACCCTCTTCAGAGGTGCTGTCTTGAGTGTTCTTGGTGATAAGATTGTCGATTCATTCATGACCATCATGGTCGGTAAAGATATGTGGGATGCGCTCGAAGCCAAGTTTGGAGTCGCGGATGCAGGAAGTGAGTTGTATATCATGGAACAGTACCATGACTACAAGATGACTGATGACCGCTCTGTTGTTGAGCAGGCTCATGAGATTCAGTCGCTCACTAGAGAACTTGAGCATCTCAATTGTGTGTTACCGGACAAATTCATTGCCGGAGGCATCATCGCCAAGCTCCCACCTTCGTGGAGGAATTTTGCTACCTCTCTGAAGCATAAGAGGCAAGAATTTAATGTTGTCAATCTAATTGGCACTCTTGATGTGGAAGAGAAGGCGAGGGCAAAAGACACACGTGCTCGTTTCTATGAGGGGAATACTAGTGCCAATTTGGTACAAAAGAGAAATTTCCAAAACCACAAACCCAAGAACAAAAAATAATTATGCGGGCAAAGGAAAATTTGATGGCAAGTACAAAGCCCCACAACCTGTCAACTTTAAGAAGAAGAAGGATACTTATAAGAAGAAAGGAAAGTGCCATGTATGTGGCGTTGAAGAACATTGGGCTTCATCCTGCAAGGACCGCTGGGACATGCGTCGAGAATGAGAACAATAGCAAGACCGCTAATGTTGTTATTGGCGATGTTGACATGAAAGATGTCGGGTATGGTAAATTTCCTACCATTCTTTCAAGATGTCATTCTCCAGATTGGTGGATTGACACGGTGCCAATGTACATGTGTGTTCGACATAAACATGTTTTCTTCTTATCAGGTCGCAAGAACTACACCCGTGTTGATGGGAAATGGGACACATGCTTCGTTCATGGTGTTGGTACTGCGGTCGATCCAAGTTTACTTCGGGAAAGATCGTCTTGGTCAAGAACGTGCAGCATGTCCCTGCTATAAATAAAAATCTCGTCAGCCGTTCTCGTTTGTGTCGAGATGGTTATAAATTGGTATTTGAGTCCAATAAGGTTGTAGTATCTAAGTGTGGACAATTTGTTGGGAAAGGCTATGAGAGCGGAGGCTTGTTCCGCTTATCTTTGTCAGACTTTTGCACTAAAGTTATTAATCATGTTTGCAGTGAAACTGAATCAAATGTTTGGCATTCACGACTTTTTCATATTAACTTTGGTGTCATGACGAGGCTAGCAAATTTGAGTTTAATCCCAAAATTTACAATTGTCAAAGGTTCTAGGTGCCAAGTTTGTGTGCAAGCAAAGCAACCTCGCAAGTGTCATCTGTTGTTGAGGCGAGGAATTTGGCACCACTTGAACTCATACATTCAGATCTTTGCGAGATGAATGGTGTGTTGACAAAAGGTGGAAAAAGATATTTCATGACTCTAATCGATGACTCTACTAGATATTGCATGATATATTTGTTGAAAACAGAAGATGAGGCTTTGCACTACTTTAAAATCTATAAAGCCGAAGCAGAGAATCAACTCGATCGTAAAATCAAAAGGCTTAGGTCGGATCGCGGTGGAGAGTATTTTTCCAATGAAGTTCAATTTATTTTTGAGGAACATGGTATAATACATGAGAGGACGCCTCCATATTCCCCCACTCAACCGGGGTTGCTGAACGAAAGAACCGAACTCTAACTGATTTGGTTAACGCCATGTTAGATACAGCGGGACTTTCCAAGGAATGGTGGGGGGAGGCTTTGATGACTGCCAGTCATGTCCTAAATAGAGTTCCCACAAAGAATAAAGAGATTACCCCATTTGAAGAATGGGAAAGGAAAAGGCTTAAACTTTCCTACTTACGAACTTGGGGTTGTTTGGCGAAGGACAATGTACCAATTACCAAGAAGCGTAAGCTTGGGCCAAAAACAGTTGATTGTGTTTTCCTGGGCTATGCTTTCCATAGCATTGGCTATAGATTTCTAGTGGTGAAATCTGAGGTACTTGACATGAATGTTGGTACCATCATGGAGTCGAATGATGCGACTTTCTTTGAGGATATTTTTCCTATGAATGATATTCCTAGCTCATCTAGTCGAGGTCGAGGCAACTCCTGGACCCTCTTGTTCCATTGGAACATTCCGAGAAAAAACACACGGATATTCCTGAGGAGGATGACAATGAAGCTCCTAGAAGGAGCAAGAGACAAAGGACCGCAAAGTCATTTGGTGAAGATTTCATTGTGTACCTCGTGAATGATACTCCCACTTCTATTTCAGAAGCTTGTGCATCTTCCGATGCTTTGACTCTTGGAAAGAAGGCATGCGTAGTGAGATGGATTCTATCATGGCTAACGGGACATGGGAGATCACTGATCGTCCTTATGGGTGTAAACCTATAGGGTGTAAGTGGGTGTTTAAGAAAAAACTTAGGCCTGATGGTACGATTGAAAAGTACAAGGCGCGGCTTGTAGCCAAGGGATATACCCAAAAAGAAGGTGAAGATTTCTTTGATACTTATGCGCCTGTGGCAAGATTGACCACCATTCGAGTACTACTATCATTGGCCGCCTCACACAATCTTCTTGTCCATCAAATGGATGTTAAGACAGCTTTCCTAAATGGAGAGTTGGAGGAGGAAATTTACATGGAACAACCCGATGGTTTTGTAGTAGATGGTCATGAAGGAAAAGTGTGTAAGTTGTTGTAATCTTTGTATGGTTTGAGACAAGCACCTAAGCAATGGCACGAGAAGTTCGAAAGAACTTTGACATCTACTGAGCTTTGTTGCAAACGAAGGTTTATTAAGTGTGTGTGTACTATCGCCATGGTGAGGGCGAAGGAGTTATATTATGTTTGTATGTTGATGACATACTTATATTTGGAACAAATCTCAAAGTCATTGAGGAAGTGAAAGATTTTACGAATCAAAACTTTGAGATGAAAGACCTTGGAGTAGCTGATGTTATCTTGAACATCAAGCTTTTAAGAGGTGGTGATAGTGGGATCACTCTCTTGCAGTCTCACTATGTGGAGAAGATTCTGGATCGCTTTGGATATTCAGATTGCAAACCTTCTCCGACACCTTATGATCCAAGTGTTTTGATTTGGAAGAACGAAGGAGAAACAAAGGATCAATTGAGATATTCTCAAATCATTGGCTCGCTTATGTATTTAGCTAGTGCTACGAGGCCTGACATCTCGTTTTCTGTGAGTAAACTAAGTCGGTTTGTTTCAAACCCGGGAGATGTTCATTGGCATGCACTTGAGAGAATAATGCGCTATCTGAAAGGTGCTGCGGGTTATGGGCTTCACTATACCGGGTATCCAAGAGTACTTGAAGGTTATAGTGATGCGAAATGGATATCTGATGTTTATGAGCTTAAATCCATAAGTGGTAATTTGTTTACAATTGGTGGTGCTGTTGTTTCATGGAAGTCATGCAATTAGACAATATTAACAAGGTCAACAATGGAAGCATAACTCACGGCATTAGACACGGCAACAGTTGAAGCAGAATGGCTTCAAGAACTATTGATGGACTTGCCGGTGGTTGAAAAACCAATACCAGCTATTCTAATGAACTGTGACAATTAAAGCGATGATCGTCAAGGTAAACAGTTCTAAGGATAATAAGAAGTCATCTAGACATGTGAGAAGGAGACTGAAATCTGTCAGGTTCATGAGAAACTCCGGAGTTATAGCGTTGGACTATATAAACACACCGAAGAATCTGGCAGATCCCTTCACAAAGGGTTTATCACGAAATGTGATGGACAATGCATCGAAGGAGATGGGATTGAGACCCACTACATAAGTTGTTCATGGTGGTAACCCATTTTTTGTGATCGGAGATCCCGTGAATAAGAATTGGCGAGACAAGCTATTGGATAACTGAGAGGAGAATATTTATTTGACAAAAATCCACTCCGTTATGATGCAATTCTCTCCTAATCTGTATGGTAGGCTGATATTTATCTTAATGTGTTCTGAATGGCTTGGGTACGCAAAGATGTTGTCCTACAGAACATCTAGAAAGAACACACCTATATGAGTTAGACTGTTAAACGTCATGATGCATGAGAGTTGGGTGTTCTCTAATAAACTCATGAAGAGGCCCCGAGTATGACGTATATGCTCCTACACGCGGGAAAGTTTTCAGCGGTCTAGTATCGGTCAAGGCTTTTACGTGAAACTTGTTTGCACAAAACTTGCAGTTCAAGGCGTAGTCCACTGTTCAAGTTGTGAACAAGTGTAGCATGGAGTTCTAGGTGGAAGTTCAACTTAACAGTCTCCACCGAAACACCGGTATATAAACAATGTTTTGGAACCGTAGGCAAATTTTATGTGCCTCTGGGATCTGGTGGGGGATTGTTGGAATTATTGGGCATAACCCATACAATAATTCATATTTTCTGTCAATAATTCAAAGCAAATCCCAGAGGCTCATGTGGCCCATCCATGCATGACAAGGTTGTGTGGAAAATTGACCAATGCCACGTGTATGCGCTGCTTTATCACGCGAGAAGAAAGTTGAAACAATTGACGCATAAATGGGAGAAGAAACCGAACACTTCGTGTGAGTTTTAGTGCGCTCGTTTCTTCTCTCCTTAATGGTTTTTAGTGCGTCTGTTTAATGGTGTTTATTGCACCGGTTTCTCTTCTACTAATGAAGGCCCAGTTTCAACTCTTCTCACGTATATAAGAGGCCGCTCCTCTGTTGTTCCAAAGAGGCACAACAATCTTTCGTCTCATTCCAAAGCATTGAGCCGCCTATCTCTTTCCCATCTCTCTTCTGGCGTGCATCGGAAGTGAGACAAAGAAGCCTCCGAAACCCGCCTCTTGTGATCCGGTGCACGGATAGGCGATCAGGTTTTTGGGGAGCGTCCTTACGCGACTAGAGTCTTGTTCATCGTGGCTGCGAACGGCGACATCATCGACGACGAGTTCCCCAACGACGACTTCTTCCCCGACGTCAACGACCTCTTCAAATGACATGACGATCGGGACATCTGCACCTTCTGCCATCGCACCGTATGCCATCTTATCCTCACCGTTAGGGCTAGCATTTGGTTTATTGCTAATAGCAATTGACATGGATATGATGCATTTTGCTTATGATTTTGATTGCATTACTAGTCTCAACGAATTGTTGCTAGTTTCTAGTTTCATCAATATATTGCTATTCATGTTTTATCCATTATTTTTCTGGATTAAACTAAACGGGAAAATGCCTAATTATTCAACAAATAGTATTTTTTTTCATTACATTTGATGTACACTGCTTACTGAATTTGTATTATTTTAACAATGCAGGTGATTTTGATGGGTTGTTTACTGTTGAGATACACCACAATGGGTTTTTCTGTGGGAGTGAGAGAAACAAGACTTACAAGGATTATGAGGTTGACTGGTTTGACATGTGTGAGAGTGACATATGGTCAATGCTATGGATCAAGGACTTTTTTCACAACTAGGGTATGACATGGCAGCCTCCAAAATAGATGTGTATTGGTGCCAACCAGGGAAGACAATTGCTGATGGCCTTAAGCTTCTGACTTGTGATGCAGATATGGTGCTGATGATTACTGCAACAGTAGAGCACAAGAACCTAGTGCTTGTAGTAGATCATGGTGAAACCCCGCAGTCAACAGATGATGATGTTTTGATTACTGGAGTGATAGAACTGTTGAAGGTCATTACTCCCACGAAACCCAATGGAAAAGAAAATGTTAGCTGGTCAGAGAAAGGAAATAGTCCAAGAAAGGAGGTACCAAGGAAATCAAAGAGGAGGATGTCACATGGTGAAGGATCAAGTTCAGGGTTTGCAGTTGAAGTGGAGGAGGAATGTGAGGATGATAGTGAGAGCAATGAAGAAGAAGGTGATGTTGAAGAAGAGTTAACAGATGAAGATTTTTATGAGAGTGACTATGATGTTAAAGATGGTGATGATGACTTGTTTAAGGAAAATGTTGACAAAGATGTAGATGATCACAGAGAAAAGAATGAATTTGCTGACTATGAAGCAGAACTTCCAGATGATGCATTGGAGGACAGTCATTTGAATATGTCAACAACAGAGAAAGAGAAGTTGAAGCATAAATTCAGTGTTTTCAACCCTAGCACAGACCTGAATGCACCAGTGTTTAAGCTTGGGATGGTATTTGCAAACATGATATAGCTCAGACATGCTCTCAATGCATATAGTGTCAGAAATAGAGTGAAGGTGAGGAAGCTCAGAAATACTAACAGGTCATTAGAGGCTATATGCAAGGATGACTGTACTTGGTATTTGAAGGCAGACAAAGACAACAGATCCAGCAGTATTCAGATCAACAAGTATACTGACAAGCACACTTGCACAAAAGCTTGGGACCTGAAAGTTCTTACAGCTCCATTTCTTACTAAACAGTTTAGAGAAGAGTTCAGAGACAATGAGAAAATGCCCTTAAGGAAATTTTCAGAGAAGGTGGAACAAGAATTTAACTTAGTGGCTCACAAGAGTAAGTTGGGAAGGGCAAGAAGAGCAGCTGTGAAACAAATTAGGGGAGAAGATGATGATCAGTACAACACTTTGTGGGACTATGGGCAGGAGCTGAGAAGGAGCAATCCAGGGAGTGAATTCTTCTTATGCACAAAGGAGGTTTTTGATGAGAAAACAAAGATGACAAAGGACCACTTCTCAACATTATACTGGTCATATGATGCTTGTAAGAGAGGGTTTTTGAAGGGCTGCAGACCAATAATTTTCCTTGATGGATGTCACATCAAAACAAGATATAAGGGAAATATACTCACAGCAGTTGGGATTGATGCAAATGATTGTATCTTCCCTATAGCATTTGGCATATGTGAAGTGGAGTCAACACACAGTTGGGAGTGGTTTCTAGCCTCTTTGAAGGATGACCTTAATATAACAAACACTTCACCCTTCACCATTATGAGTGACAAGCAGAAGGTGAGATATAGTTTCTTTGTTCTTTTTCTTTGCATAATGTTCTATTCCAAACAGGGTTGTTTTTTAGGGCTGCAGACCGATAATGTTTTCTGTTGTTTTGCAGGGTTTGATAAATGCAGTGCAGAAAGTTTTCCCTCATGCAGAACATAGGAACTGTATTAGGCACATTTACCAAAATTTCCACAAAGTGCATAAGGGTGAAAAACTCAAGAATGACCTCTGGGCCATAGCAAGATCCACTAATGAAGCTGCCTACAACAGAAACATGGATCAGATGAAAGATCACAGCTTTGCAGCATTTTGTTGGGTTGAGAAGTTGTCCCCAAGAACTTGGATCAAACCTTTCTTTGATCCTTTTTGCAAGTGTGATATATTGCTAAATAACATGTTTGAAGTGTTCAACAGGTTAGTTTAATTGATTGCAAGTATGATATATTGCTTCATTTCTGTTACATATGCTTCCATTGATTGTGTCGACACATTTTGTGCAAATCTGCAGCTATATTTTGGATGGTAAAGAATTGCCAATTAAATCAATGCTGGATTACATATTCTGGAAGATAACAAACAGAATTGTTGGTAAGCAAAGGGAGGCAGCAAAGTGGACAGGCAGGCTTTGCCCGAAGATACAGAAGAAACTGGACAAGTATGTGGAGTGGGCAAAAAACTGCAGGGTGAGGGAGTATGGAAGAGGTGTATTTCAAGTTATCTCATTGAATAACACATACATAGTTGAACTCAACATGCACAACTGTAACTGCAAAAGGTGGGAACTATCTGGCATACCTTGCCATCATGCAATTGCTTGTTTTAGGCATGAGAGAATTGAGCCAGAGAGCATGGTGGATTCATGCTACACTGTTGAGGAGTACAAGAAGTGCTATGGCTTCAACATGATGCCAATGAGGGATCCAAAGCAATGGGAAAAGATGCATGGCATTCCAGTTCATCCACCAACATACACCAAAGTAATGGGCAGGCCAAAGAAAAATAGGAAAAAAAGATCCAGAGGAGAAGAAAGATCAGAAAGGAGTGAAGAAGTTGACCAAGCATGGTGTCACTATGCATTGCTCTATTTGTGGGGCTGCTGATCATAACAAGAAAGGCCACTACAAACATGTCAATCAACCACCTACTAAGGAAGCACATGAGGAATCAGAAGAAGATGATGATCCTAGCATAATTGATGTAAGTTTCTTACAACTTCGGTTAACTTCCACCTTTTATCCTGCATGCACTACATTGATAAATTGCTTGTACTTCTGTAGAACATTATGCCACACAGAGTGTAACCATAGCTTGATCCAACACAAACTCCAAGCTCCATGGTTTACAAGATGCAGCAAAGTGTACAATATTTACAACTCCCCCTTTTTGTCTTATTTTGGTAAATTTCTTACTGTATTTACTTTCTGACTTTATATGTTTAGTGTATTTATTCCTTGGACAGGAAAAATTCTCATACCCTACTCCTATGGAATTTGGTCCCTTGCCTGAGTCTAGCTTCATTGCGAATGCTAGAGAGACAATCCCTGTAGGCAGGGTGACAACTGCAATGACAAGGGGCAGGGTGAGGAGTGAAACTACTACAGCAAGCAATATAACAAGAGGAGGCTCTGCCCAAAGGGGAGGCAATAATGCAAGAAGAGGGAGAGGGGCAATAGGAAGCAATGGTGGAAGAAGAGGAGGCAATGTAACAAGAGGAGGCAATAATGCAGGAAGAGGAAGAGGGAATGTTTCAACAGCTGCAACAGGAAGCACTGTTGCAACTGGAAGCAATCCTCCCAGAGGAGCAAGGGCTGCTGCTCCAGGATTTTACAACTTGCTGTTTGGACCGGATGGAGCTGTGAACCAAGAACCACCTCTTTTTATGCATGCTGAAGAGGAGGTAACTGTGAGCCAAAATGCACCACAAGCTGCTCTGTTTCGTGAAGGCTGGCCTGATGACATGCATGACTTCTTGTCCTTATAGTTTTCATGACCATGTGATGAAGTTCATGAATGAACTTTTGGTAGGCATAGTTCATCAATGAACTGCTCCTTGATGGGGTTAAGCACTGCTCCTTTTGATCCTATATTTATGTTATGAAGACAAATGAACTTGTAGTTTCGAGCAATATCTATCCGAGGACCTCTATCTATTCCTGTTAATTATGGATGATGTTTTGTTTGCAGTTATATCTATATCTTTTCATGGTTGCTGTGTGTACAATCTTCATGAGAGTTTCAGATTTTTGTCATAATTTCATGGTTCAATTCTGTCCAAAACTGTGCAAAAATTCAGTACTGAACTTTGCAAAATTTCTGTAAAGAAATGTGCAATATTTCAGTAGAAAACTGTGAAAAATTTCAGTATTGAACTTTGCAAAATTTCTGTACAAAACTGTGCAATATTCAGTAGAAAACTGTGCCAAAATTTCAGTACTGAACTTTGCAAAATTTCTGTACAAAACTGTGCAATAATTCAGTACAAAACTGTGCCAAAATTTCAGTACTGAACTTTGCAAAAATTCAGTAGAAAACTGTGCAAAAATTCAGTACAAAACTGTGCCAAACTTTTAGTACTGAACTTGGCAAAATTTCAGTAGAAAACTGTGCAGAAATTCAGTACTTCCAAAAAAGAAGAGGCCTGGGATTCGAACGCAAGACCTGCCAATACTAGTTTACACACTATAACCAGTTGGGTTGCGACCGGATTCTGCTTATGTTTCTACGCCCATCCCTTTTCTATAGTAATATCTCTTATCTCTCTCTTCAGCTTCGGCGACCGTACGCCTCTCAGACAGATGAGCCACCAGCAGCGAGACCCGTGACTACTCCCGCCATCAGCAGCTCCTTCCCGCCAAGGTTATGTTGGGGTCACTGTAAGCAGGGACTTTTTACGTGAATGAATATTTTCCGAGGGGGATTCGTGCAAAAAAACCACGCGTGGGTGGCTCCAGAACGTCTTCGGTCACTGGCAGTGGCCCTATGCAGACGTGGCATGCCACGCGAGCACCGAATACGCCTGGAGTGACCGTACCTGCACCAAAACGCAAGTTAGCTGACCAAAAAGACGTATTTTGCAAGTTGTAGCACTAAACTGCACATCCAATACAAGTTTAGTGACTACCGGTGATATTACATCTTTTCTGATTAATCGGGCGCCGGATACACCCCTCCGCTGCCACCCAACAAGTGCAGGTAACCCCTCAACTTTCAGTGTTTCACGAACCTTTTTTTTTTTCATGGTAATACGTGTCTCATTTATATACAATAAAGATCAAATTACAAGGCACGTAAGCACTGATCATACATAACTGAAAAGATAGAAAACTCCTATGCAAAATAGTAGTGCATGTTCCTTTCCTTCGACAACAGCGAAGCGGACAGATCATCTCTTCACCCAAGCTCGATGCAACTCCATCGCTGATCAGCAGCTTTACAGACCTTCAAAGTAGTTTGTCAGAAGCAAAATAGCGCCGTTGAAAGAATCAGATCGGGGCAACATATGTCCCCGGACACGCCTTCGAACTCAAAATCGACACTTCAAGATGACGACGCATTTACGACGCCGGAGGAGGAAACCGAATCGTCACCATCGACCACGGACCCAACACAAGATACTCCATCTTCCAAATTGTCACTTGCGTAGACAACCGCCTGCGCGTATTCCTGAACGATAAAACCTCCCTGCTCCACCATGACGTCGGAGACAACGCCACAGCAACGGGGACAGAGTAGAAGGAGAGACACACCTAATGGAGTCGCCGCCGCCGCCTCGCCAACACCACCCATGAATCCTAACGTTGTCGATCTGAGGGATCGACTGAGACACGATGCCATCAACTCCGAGACGCCGTCATGAAAGACACTGCCGATGTGAGAGTGGAGTTGAGGCAGATTTATTCGTCCACGCACCGCTCCCACCACCTCAACGACGCACCACGACCTACAAATCCAAACACTAACAACAGAGCGAAGGAACGGGGTCCCCCTCCCTCCTGCCGCCGGAGCAGTGGCCGAAGGGAGAGGGGGCCAATGCCCCGGCCGGTGGAGATCGGAGGAAATAGATCTCCTCTCCCTAGTCGCCTGGTGGTGGCGGCGGTAGGGTTAGTAACATCGGATTTCAGTGTTCCACAAACCTGTCATGTCGAAAATATAGATAGGCTTCCGATTCGACTCTGTATGTGATATATATACAGAGTACATATATATACAGATAGGCTTCCGATTCGACTCTCCCTAGTCGCCTGTATGTGATATATATACAGAGTACGAGACAAGTTTTTTTTTGACGGAAGTACGAGACAAGTTACTTGTGTAGTTTAAAGGGAAGCACTAGGGATGATACAATCTGAAGCCGGCCGAGCGTCCGATTCCGCCGTATTGGAGACGTGCGCCAGAGAACTTATTTCGCTGGGTGATATGAGGAAACTGATAACTGCCCGACATCACGCGATTTGAGGAAACCAATCCATAATTTTAGGAAGCAGAATGAATCTATAAAGGTAATTCTAGATTGTTGTTTTCCTAGGAAATTTCGCACCATCAATTGGTTTCCTAACGAAGCAAGAAAACTAATTGATAGCCAAATAAGCTTCTGCAACATGAATTGGTTTCCATAATTGAAGCACGATTTGTATCTAACTAGCAAACATGACCGTGCGTTGCAACGGGAGAAAACACACATGCTTTGCATAACAAACACAACTTAAGAACGCTCCACTGGTGCATCTTATCTATTTCAACATAGCCCACATCCGTGTTGTCACTTATCCTCCTTCCCGCCTTCCTCGTCATGAGTTCAATCCCTAGCCTTTTCACATAACTAGTGGCTGGGGCGCCACCTGGTGGCGCCACCTATGCGGTACTATGCGCACTAATCAAGCTGACGCATTTATTAACGTGTTGACGGTCCATATGAGCAACAGTGGTTGTATACAAAATAGAACTGCAGCAGAAGAGTGTTTATTCATAAAGCAGAGCAAGAGAAATAGTTTGATCGATGCTAATAGGTAACAGATAGATGACAATCTTACAAGGTGGATGACTCGTCATAGACACATCCAGATTTTCAAATCAAGGTTTAACAGTCTCCAAATGGTGGATGATCTCCAAAAGAGAGGCAGAGTTCCTCGGATCATCAGAACACAGGCATACCAAGTCTTAGAGAGAAACTAAATACGATACATGGATCATATGTATAGACGAGCTGAGGTCAACAATACTGATGCACAGTGAGACCACATCAGTGGTTCGCTGAGCTGCTCCTATTGGCATTTAATCAACCAACTGGTCTACCATCAAGATAGACCTCACCACCATGAAGTACAAGCCCGCTCAAGAGGAGGTTCCTGACGCAGAGCCGCGACCTCAAGCACCTCACCACCAAGCCAAAACCCAGACATCAGCACAATCATGTTTGACGTTGGACTGCCTGTAACAATGAGAAGAACGTTATGATTCTCCAACGCAAGAGTTTCCAAGAATAGGAAAATAAATTTTACATCGTCTCAGATTCAGATGACATCCCTAAATCAGAAGAACATATTAATTAGATGTACCTAACACACACATGTACATGAAGATAGGATTGATAGATTTTATGTCAGTACCTAATCTCTAACCATCTTCGAGACCTCTCTTGGAACACTGTCCCCCATGGTGTGCAACCACCACCATTCAGCAATTCATCAAATGCCAGCTGCCTTTTAAATGCCACTCGTTCGCAATCCCTGCAAACAACATTGCAGAGACCACAAAAATCTTTGGAAAACTCTGATACAATATGTATTTGTTGTTTAGTTACTTTGCAAATTTAGAGCCCAATGACAGTAGTTTTTTCTTTAGAAAATAATAACAACGACGAGAGCGGTAAGGTCATACATGTGCGCACGAAGACTTGTCTTCGTAGCCTGATTTGGTAATGCGAGTATGACACTTGCATGAGTTCCAAGCATTGGTGCATGGTATTGGAGTTAGATGGCTGATCTAGAATCATTTACTCCCTCCGTCCCATAATGTAAGACGTTTTTTTGCCACTAGTGTAGTGTTAAAAAACGTCTTACATTATGGGACAGAGGGAGTACATGATTTGAGAAATCTTCCTAATAATTTGTTATGTGCAGAATTCAATGAAGTTTTTTAGACAGGTTGATGACTCTTGCAAACTTAATTATCTTAAGTTTCAAACAATTAATTCTTTGTATCTCCTGAACATACAAAAAGAAATAGCCATTGGCAGTCAAAGGAGCATAGACAAGTGTAATCAGAGGGATTAAATTGTTATCATAGAGTGTTCTTTATTCTTCATCCTCCAAAGTCTACATAGAAGAGGCGAAATTGTATGTATCAGTACTATTCATAGCTATACATCCACAAATTGGTAACACACTAAGAGTACAATTCACCGAGCTAAATTTAGGCATTGCAAAAGCTATCGGTATCACTCAAACACTAGAATATTAGGTAGAAAGTAAAGTTGGTATTTGATTCATGCTATCAAAATAGTAAAACTACTGCAAAATGCAAAAGAGAAATGGTCTGAGTTGTGCATGCCTACTGATTGCAGAATAAGACAAAGCCATAACCTCTGGAGTGTCCAATTTTATTATCCCACATGACTCAAGCATCCCTGATCATAAATGGGACACATGAACAACTGAAAAGCTACATTCACACACAAATTTCACCATCTAGGTTATATTTCACTCTCTCCTAACCAATCACAGCTCAGCCGCTCAGGACACTATTCCTATCCTATGTGGACATCGCAAGAGGAGGCGGCTTGAGCACCTCAGCATGTCATATCCAGTCACTTTCACACGTTCACACACATTTGTCTTCTACTATGACGTTATGGCTTCCCAGTACAAGATGGAAGTTTGGCTTAATAAACAAAAACAAGATTTACTGGCTTGCATAAAAAAAATTTAAACAATATAATAAAATGAATATGTGAAATGAAACAACATTTTCCATGTCATTCAGATCGAAGAAAGACTTGGTCTAGAATTATGAGGAACATTCACTTAGAGAAAAGTCTACTACAGCCAAGAAAGGGAGAAAGATAAATTAGAAACTTTCAGCTGATTGTTTATTTTCCATCAAGGAATCCAATTTAGCCCCTCAAAGACAATTAGCCAGAAACTCATGTGTGTGTGTGTGTGTAGGAAAAATCCACCCTACCACCCAGTGGTAGTTACCATTAAATCAACTCAATACTGTACAAATTAGTGATAAAAACTCCTCTACATATCTTGTGCATACTTGTATGCAATTAGCATCTGTAAGCATGCATCGAGAAAGTTTTTCGTAGCAAAATTTGAGCCAAATATGAAATGATTAGGATCAATGCCAACAAACTGAGCTTAATATTGCTCAGTTTTCTACCACTTCATGAGGCTTGGCATCCCACTTGAAGGGACTAAAAGGTACATAAGACATATAGTTTTCTGCCACTTCACGAGGCTTTTCATTATTTGTTTAGTGCATTCAGGTCCCCCGCTTCCATGTCTATGGCATGGTGTTTTTCATCACATCCATTGATCGAAGTACAATATCCCTGTGACAAATGTTTTGCACATTTCAAGCTGAAGAAAGTTGGATGGAAGAAAATAGAAGATGGCTTTTTAGTTGATTATTGAAAAGATAGAATAAATATAATTTACAAATTCACAGTTCTATATCCGATGAGAAAGAAGCCTCGGTTTTAAGGAGACATCAACACTATCTAGCAAAATAATCAACGAATTTGTCTCTTGTTAGGAGGATGATCTCAAAATACATCTCACAACAGTTTGAACTATCACAGCTGACCGTCCACTCTAAAAACACATAAATATAAGTTAGTACATATAAATTAGTCAGCACAAAGGATAATACTCCCTCTGTAACTAATATAAGACGTTTTAGATCACTGAATCTAAAATGTCTTATATTAGTTGCTGTATTTTAGACCAAATAAGAATATATATTATTTGTTGTAGCTTAGACATGTCATAATGCGGCTTCTTTTATAGTCCTTATGACAAAGTCAAACTATTTTAAGGAATGATTAATCAATATGTTTCTTGTCTAATTCGAGCAAGGCTTGATTTATTCTATTTCTTGAGCTTTTTGGTTGTTGGTATATACCCAACTAATTTACAGTGAGCACTATTCTCCTCTGCTACAAAAAAGAATAATATTCTGCTCAAGAATAAGTAATGTACGTATGTAACCTCGACATCGTAACCTACTGAATGAATCAATCAGTGTGATGATGTATATGAACCTAAAAATGACAAGAACGGAAGCTCAGGACATACATTTATATAGGTAACAACAAAAAAGTGTGATCTGGTTAGGATCAAGAACCTGTCTAGAATAGTGATCTGCATCTCTTCTTATTCAAGCCATTTGAAATATATCTTCTGCAACTCCTCCTACATCATACAAATAAAGATGTTGAACCAATAATATGGTGCAAAACAAAACATTCTGATTACTATAATGATAATGAAAACAAATCCGTTGAATTTTCATATTTTCTGTAATATTATACCCAATCATTATATCAGCATTTTTATTACATAAAGATGTATTTGTCTGTGAAGATCTAATTCAACCCTGCAAAATTATAACATGAGTTAGCTCCAAAGCATTGAAATTTTGAAAACAATTTCCAGGCACAT
Organism: Aegilops bicornis; assembly: GCA_021605145.1. Lineage (NCBI taxonomy): Eukaryota > Viridiplantae > Streptophyta > Magnoliopsida > Poales > Poaceae > Aegilops > Aegilops bicornis. The sequence continues at coordinate 151,087,917 of CM038674.1, read as the reverse complement.
TACCTCATTGTTGATAAAGATCGTCCTTGTTGAAACACCACTGTTTGATGATAACTTCATAGTCCTTGCTTCCTTTGAGGTTCCATTCTTAATGGTACTGTTAAACAAGAGCACAAATGCAGCTATCGGTATAAAAAGATTGGGATTATGCAAAATAAAAGGAATACAAGAAATTAGTTACACACATACATTCAGGTATTCAAACATAACATATGCATCTGAACAATAGTTTACCCAACCCTAAAAACTGAAGCATAAAACCTATAGTTAATGAGATAAAATGGAAATGGAAACAAAATTCTTCAAAAGGAAAATCATCTTAACTTCTAATAAATCATCGTTATTCAGGAAATAAATATATACAATGTATATATACCTACTTAATAAATATTTGAGCAATTGCAATACACTCGATTTGTTGCGCTTTGAAATGGACTGGTATGCTCAGGAAAAACTTGGTAGTCGACAGTTAGTAAAATAGCCGAGACTGGAGATAGATGCAGCAGAGTAAGACTTATATAGGTGGGAATAACAAACAAACAAGGCTAAAATGTAGTCATGCACAACTCGGTCCATTCCAAGTTGACTTATGGTGCGTAGAAATTACACATATTGTTCAAACAGATACAAAAATAATGCAAGGCAGAACATGAGGTGATGATTGCAGAACTTAACTGGGTTTACTCCGGGAATGAGGAGGGCAATACATAGATCTATTCTAAATAAGTGAATCCAACATGTCATACATTACACTACATTATTTAATAACTCACACTACCAGATGGTAGTCTCCAACAAATTAAAATTGGTGCGGCATACCAAGAGGCCTTCTAGACAAAGCATATATATTGTTCAAAGCAAAGCATGGGGTAACATATTACTACTCAGCAGTCATCAAACTCAGGCACATGATTAAGGAAATCAATAAATAGTGGGGTGGCTCATACCTTGATGAAGCCAATGTCCTTGGCATAGTTGTGGAAGCAATGCCTGCAGCACACCCGTACTTCCGGATCAGGCCATGCGAGTTGCCGCAGACACGGGATACTCATTCATCAGATCCCATCCATGGAAATTTGATAGTATATGAGAAGAACAATAATCAGAAACAAAGAGGGGCAGCGGATCCAGAGGAGCGCATCAAGTACTGCATCCCCATACAACGTTAAATATATTATTTTCACATTCTTTGCTATGTGTTTGAAGCTAATCATTCCCTGTTCTTGTCAATCATGTGGATCATTCTCACTCAAAACTCCCACCAATGGAAATTGAGGAAATATTGTAAGCAACACTACAGAGCGAGCTGGATGTCGTTAAAGAAATAGTGGTTAGCACTTCTATTAAACAAATACTAATGTTATCGTCTGTATGAAAACCAAAAAGGAACATCATCATACCTTAACATCCGGTGACTAATGATCTAGTGTCGTCAAAGCAAATGGAATTATTAACCACCACAACTCGCCAAGCTTTGGGTAATTAACCTGAAACAATCGAATAAGCAACTGGAGTGAACACCTTTAATGCTGAAATGGCTCCACATTACTGATTATGCTTCCGGCGCTGTTACAAGTATTTACTGCAGCACATTTTCTGATTATCATAGTAATTGTCCAATCAAATATTTTTATTCAATCAAGCAGGTCTCAAATTTTCCTAAATGAACTACTACTACTACAAACAATAGCTTTATGACACTAATTAATCACCAGCTGTTAGTGGCAGATTATAGATAAAACCGAAAGCACAAGTGGCATGGTGCGCATCAATCAATTCATCGAACGTGATCTCGGGCAGCTAGTGCATCATGCCATTTGATTATACTTATTTCAAATGCACTCCCTCTGTCCTGAATTACTTGTCGCTCAAACGGATCTATTTTTTTAGTGCTAAATACATCCGTTTGGGCGACAAGTAGTTTGGGACAGAGGGAGTATGTTTTTCTTCAAATAATTTGGGTGCCGATTTCGGTCCTCAGTAGTTATGTATGCTCTTGTGTCTAAGTGGCCGCGTCTGAACTACATTCTCACTCGATGTGTGAAATGAGGCATCCCATAATTTGCTTCATAATTTTTGTTTTGCTAATTAACCCATACAAACATCATGAATGTTGATTTTTTTTGCATAAACTGGTAAAACTTAAGCTAGTTTGACTTAGGACCAAACTAAAAAGAACATCCTATTTTAGGATGGAGAGGGTATTTATTATATGACACAAGAACAGTTACCTGAATGTTTATATAGTTGAAGGAGTTAAAAGGATAACACCACATGCCACACAAAGAATATTCAATCACGGGTGGGATGGGGTGGGTGGCGTGAGGAACCAAGCCTTATTAATATAATCGATAAAGAGGCTATTCTAATCAAATCTAATAAAGAAAAGAACAAGAGGGACAGGGAGAAGAAGATAGCACATACATGAACTGGACCTGAGGTCAGCGGGCCGCAGGCTGCCGATCTGTTGCCTCGTCGTGGCGTTCAGCACCTTGAACTCCAGCAGCGTCTCACCTGAGGGCACGACAAGCATCGGCCATGGAGATTCAGAGATTTATTGAGGAGAGGAATTGAAGACTGGACAGGGTGAGCGGACCTCCGCCCATGACTTCCTTGTCAATGGCAAACTCCAGGGCACCAGCCCGCCCTGCCCCGCCCCTAGCAACAACTCACCTGGGGCGACGGCGGCGGCGGTAACCCAGGCAGGGAGATGAGAGGAACGGGGAGGAGAAGGCGTAAGAGAAGGGGAGGAGCCGGCGGCGCAGGGACTCGGGAGAGGAGGAGGCGAGGTAGAGGGGAATGGCACAGTGGGGAGGAAGCGTGTGCCGGCGGCTTTGTTTTACCAAGATTTTTTTTTCACCCCAGCGTTGCACAGTAACTTTGCCGACGTGTACAACACGAGAGAGCGGCCTTGTAGCGACTGTTAATGGGTTGTATTTTTTTCTCTCTAGGATTTATTTTTTCTGCTCTCCGGACTGGATAGATTGGATTGGATGCGCTGTAAACCAAGACAAAATAAGACACCAAGGGCCAATGCAACGGCTGGCCCATACGGAGAAGCAAACCTGGCCAGATGGGCCGGCCTAGGCGTGCCAGCCCGATAGCCCGCGTGCCCGGCCCGTCATGGGCCGGCCCGGCACGTGGCTTAATGGGCCGTGCCCGGCGCGTGGCCCGGCTAGGGCCGTGCCTGGGCTGGCTAGTTAAGCACGCGTGCCGGCCGACGCACGCTGGCGGCGGTAGCGATTAGCTAGTAGCGATTAGCGATCTCTCTCTAAAAAGCAGGCGAGTAGCGGTTGAGCGACACGAAGCGCTACTGGCACGAGACCCGGAGGAGCGACACGAGCAAAAGAGCTGCTGCGGGAGGGACCGGAGCAGCAGCACGATCTCATCTCCATGTGCTTCCTTTTTTTTAGTTGGCCTCGATGCTCCTCCTGGCACATGCGCACGAGCCTCGATTTTTTTTTGAGGGAACGAGCCTCGATCTATTACTCGGGCTTTTGTGCCGGCGGGCCAGCACGTTTAGCCATGGGGCCGTGCACAGGCCTCGGAGGTTAGCAGCGTCTTGCGCAAGACGGCCCGAATAGTTATCGTGCCTGGTCGGGCCGTGCCGTGCCTGGCCCGTTTAACCCAGGCCGTGCCGTGCCGGGCCGGGCCGGCCCATTTGGCCAGGTTTGCGGAGAAGACATACGAAGAAACGAATAAATTTTTTTCTGCTCTCCGGGCTGGATAGTTTGGATGGGATGCGCTGTAAATCAAGACGAAATAAGACACCAAGGCCCAATGCAACGGCTGGCCCAGACGGAGAAGACATACGAAGAAACGAACAAGGCTTGCATGCTTACGTACAGAAAAACTGAGAGACAACGGAGGGACGAAATTACGGTGATAAGAAGTAATAACTCCTTTATTATACCAAAACTTGCTTCCAACATAATTCCTCTTCATGTGGAGGCCGTTGAAGATTTTGTAGCTTGGCAACATACAAGGACATACCATGCGTTCGGCATACCATGTTGAATTTGAGTATCAATTCGGACAGCACTTGAATCGGACTAGCCCAAGTAGTGCCTCATTAAATGGAGTTTGGAAATATCTTTGGAAACTGCGACTACCAGGGAAGATCAAACACTTTGGCTGGAAAGTGTTAAAGGGGGTTCTTCCATGCTATGGTGTCCTTGCTAATAGACATATTCCCCTGATCCCGCAATGTCCGATCTGTTCCACCGGATTAGAAGATATACAACATTGCTTGTTCACTTGTACCGGGGCGCACGCAATTTGGACGGAGCTAGGACTATCACAGGAGATTGAACGCGTGGTTTGCCAGGACCGATCAGGCTCTATTAACCTTGACAGACTGATCCAGATCTGATTAAATCGAAGACATAACATTCCTATAGCTGAGCTCGCCCTTGTAGCAATGTGGTTTATTTGGTGGCAAAGGAGAATCCATACAAAAAGTGAGATAGTTCAGATGCCTCAACAAGCAGCTATGACGATCCGGGTGCTAGCAATAAATTTTTTAGGAGCAAACACTCCAAATCAGCCTACTCGCAAGCGGGACCATGTATGGAAGAAGCCTGTAGTGGGAGCTGTTAAAATAAATGTCGATGCTTCTTTCCATGCGGATAGGTTCACGGGATCTTGTGGTGTCATTACCCGTGACGACCACGGTAAGTTCCTAGGTGCAGCGACTCATCTATTACCGCATGTGGCGAGTTAGAAGTAGCAGAACTAATCGCTATTCAATGTGGGTTAATCTTGGAGCAAATCTGGGGTGCACGAATTTGGTAGTTGAGTCTGACTGTCTCAATGCACTTGAGGCCATCTCTGATCCAAACACATATATGGGAACAGGCATACCAATCATAGCTGAGTGCTCCCTCCTGACACTGGAGTTTGCTAGTATCACTTTTGATCACTCTAGTAGAGAGGCCAATTCGGTCGTGGATGATTTAGCAAAACATTGTATTAGTTCTGGCAAGTCTGAAGCATGAGAAACTGTCATCCCTGACTTTATTCTTCACCATTATGTAAACGATCTAGCTATCATGTGATGAATAAAGTTTGCGATGCTCAAAAAAAACTTGCTTCCAACATAATTATAGGCTTCGATTTTGCTCCCAAAAGAAACTGCTCGTAAGCGGTCCAAAAGATATTTGTTTGTATTGTAGCAATACAATTCCAATGCACCAAAAGTCCAAAAAATTGTTCCTAACTTTGAGCCAACCATAATCTAGTATAGTCTGTCACTTGTCCGTAACCAACCATATTTCACCCTCTTTATTGTTGCAAAAGTTCATGATGTGTTGCCGAAAGCTAGTAAGCATGCTTGGTGCGCTAGCTCGGTTGATGTGCATGCTCCTGGCCCGTCAACACATGCTAGTGGACATACTGTCGCTCAGGGGTGGATCTAAACCCTAGGCCCCCAGGGCCCAGGGCCGAAGCATGACTTTTTTCTTAGCTATTACTATGCTATGTTTTTTACATTGGCCTGGGGCCTAGCCCAAGAACAAAGCCAAGGGCCGGACGCAGGAGCGAAGCGACCACGACCTAGGCACCAGGGCGATTTCGCCGCCGTCGAGACCTGTCCTTCCCCGTCCACGATCCCTCCCCAGCTGACTCTCCTGGATCGTAAGCGGGCCTGCCGCACGTTCCCTGGACGGGGCGCTGGCTGTCGGGAGGATCAGGGGCATATGGCAACTGCAGAAACCCAATCGTCTAACTCGGGTTAGGGTTCTACATGGCGGCGGATGGATCCATGATTCCGGAGGGGGTCAGCGACGTTGAAAGGATGATGCAAGAGCTGGGCTTGAAGGAGGAAGATCTAGATGATGTGGTCTTCGACGAGAAGGACGCTCTGCAGACGGCTGCCCGGTGGATCGCGGTGGCTAGGGTTAACTCTGACAAACCCTACAGCCAGTTTTGGTTCTTCAAAAACATGAGAGCGGCTTGGGATCTCGCGCAAGAAGCCAAATTCAAGCCTCTGGAAGAGAATCTCTGCACCATCCAATTCTCCTATCTAGGGGATTGGGAGAGGGTCATGCATCCGTGGAGATGCAGTCATCCTGAAGGAATATGACGGGGTGACGAAGCCGTTGAATGTCAGGTTGGACACGATCGAAATATGGATCCAGATTCACGATGTACCAATCCTCTACGCCCATCTGGTTCCATCCCTTGCATCGAAGGCGGGAGAGGTTCTTTTCACTGAATCCCAGTCGGATGATTTCACGGGAAACTTCTACCGTGTCTGGGTAAGGATTAATGTCACTAAACCCCTCAAGAACGCAGTATCCATGATACGGGGAGGCGAGAGGCAGATATACAAGGTCAAATATGAGAAGCTATCGGACTGGTGTGCGGTGTGCGGCATGCTGGGACACCTCTTCAAGGAACATGGAACGGGCATCCACTCTCCCTCGACTCTTGTCTTTAAGGAGCTCAGGGCGTCTTGGTTCATGAAGAACGGTAGCGGCCTTGGTGGTGGTCGTGGATGCAGGGGGTCACAGAGGAGGACGTACTAGAAGAGGCGGGGCAGACGCCCTCAGCATGATGAGGCTGACGAGGAGCAAACTGAACAAGACATGGAGATGCTTGATGCTGAGAGAATCAGGAAGAGGGGGTTGGAACCAGCGGTGCACCAAGGCCAGGTAGCAGCCCCAAAAAACTCTGATCAATCATCGGCGATGACAACAGGGACTATGCTTGCACTGCCACCCCCAACGGTGCCCCTGAGCCCAAGCGCAATACAGGAATCAAAAGAGAGTAAAGACGGGGACTGAGACGGAGAAGGTTGCAGCGGTGAAGACCATGTTGCTTAGCAAGATCGACCCAAAGTTGGCGGGCCCGAGTGACGGGCACCGCCGATCCCAATGAGTGTACTCTGCTGGAACTGTTGCGATGTGGGCAAAGCCGCGACAGTTCGTGAACTTCACGATTTCGCGAGGAAATTTGCCCCTACCCTGTTGTGTATCGTAGAAACCCAGCTTGAAGGCTCAAGGGTAGAAGCTCTAGCAGTAACACTTGGTTATGAACATGGTTATGCAGTTAGCAGTCGTGGTAGAAGTGGGGAATTGGTATGTTTTGGAACAATGAAATAAATGTCGATATTTTGAGTTATTCTGATTATCATCTAGACTGCTCGGTCCTTGAAACGGGTGATGATCCTTGGAGATTAACCATAGTATATGGTGAAGCTCAAACCCACTTGAGACACCAGACGTCGGACACCTTAAAAAACATCAGCACGTTGAGCAACCTCCCCTGGCTATGTGTTGGTGATTTCAATGAAGTGCTACGTCCAGAAGAGCACGTAGGAGTTGGACAGCGAAGCAATGCGCAAATCCAAGCTTTCAGAGATGTCGTCGATGTTTGCATGTTGCTAGACATTGGTTTTGCTGGTATTCCATGGACATTCGAAAAGAAGGTCACGGGAGGAACGTTTACTAGGGTACGCCTCGACAGAGCCTTGGTCTTGGCTGAGTGGCATCGCTTTCCCTTGGCTGATCTCACACACCTAGTGGCAGCTACGTCAGATCATAGCCCTATTTTGGCAAGAATGAATAGAGAGCAAAGGAATAACCAAAGGCCAAACTCGTTCAAATACGAGGTCATGTGGGAGGGCCATGATTCCTAGAGTAGAAAGATTACGGAGGCATGGGTAAACCCTGGAGCCGCCACCAGGGTAGAAGAACTCAGAGCCAAACTTACAGCTCTGTCACAAGATCTAGGGCGATGGAACAGGGACACGTTCGGGAGTGTACGTAAAGAGATCAAATAGTTGAAGGGGGAGCTAGAGAAACTCAAATCGTACGCTAGCCGATCCGCGCCAACATGCTACCTCTTGAGCACTGCGTTGGTTTTCCCTTGAAGAGGAAAGGGTGATGCAGTAAAGTAGCGTAAGTATTTCCCTCAGTTTTTGAGAACCAAGGTATCAATCCAGTAGGAGACCACGCGGCGAGTCCCACGCACCTACACAAACAAATAAGAACCTCGCAACCAACACGATAAAGGGGTTGTCAATCCCTTCACGGTCACTTACGAGAGTGAGATCTGATAGATATGATAAGATAATATTTTTGGTATTTTTATGATAAAGAGTAAAGGTAAAGATTGCAAAAATAAACGGCGCCAGAAGTAACTAAGTGTTGGAAGATTAATATGATGGAAAATAGACCCGGGGGCCATAGGTTTCACTAGTGGCTTCTCTCAAGAGCATAAGTATTACGGTGGATAAACGAATTACTGTCGAGCAATTGATAGAACTGAGCATAGTTATGAGAATATCTAGGTATGATCATGTATATAGGCATCACGTCCGCAACAAGTAGACCGAAACGATTTTGCCTCTACTACTATTACTCCACACATCGATCGCTATCCAGCATGCATCTAGAGTATTAAGTTCATAAGAACAGAGTAATGCTTTAAGTAAGATGACATGATGTAGAGGGATAAACTCATGCAATATGATATAAACCCCATATTTTTATCCTCGATGGCAAAAATACAATACGTGTCGTTTCCCTTTACATCCTTTGGGATCGAAAGCACCGCAAGATTGAACCCAAAGCTAAGCACTTCTCCTATTGCAAGAAAGATCAATCTAGTAGGCCAAACCAAACTGATAATTCGAAGAGACTTGCAAAGATAACCAATCATACATAAAAGAATTCAGAGGAGATTCAACTATTGTTCATAGATAAACTTGATCATAAACCCACAATTCATCGGATCTCGACAAACACACCGCAAAAGAAGATTACATCGAATAGATCTCCAAGAAGATCGAGGAGAACTTTGTATTGAGATCCAAAGAGAGAAGAAGCCATCTAGCTAATAACTATGGACCCGAACGTCTGAGGTAAACTACTCACACATCATCGGAGAGGCTATGGTGTTGATGTAGAAGCCCTCTGTGATCAATGTCCACTCAATGAGCGGGAAAAGGCCCCAAGATGGGATCTCACTGCATGTAAGGTTGCGGCGGTGGAAATAGGGTTTTGGCTCTGTATATGATGTTTCCAGGGTATATGGGTATATATAGGAGGAAGAAGTACGTCGGTGGAGCAATGAGGGGCCCACGAGGGTGGAGGGCGTGCCTGGGGGGGGGGGGGGGGTAGGCGCGCCCCCTTGCCTCGTGCCTTCCTCATTGATTACTTTACATAGACTCCAAGTCCTCTGGATCATGTTTGTTTCGAAAATCACGTTCCCGAAGGTTTCATTCCGTTTGGACTCCGTTTGATATCATTTTCCTTCGAAACACTGAAATAGGCAAAAAACAGCAATTTGGGCTGGGCCTCCAGTTAATAGGTTAGTCCCAAAAATAATATAGAAGTGTATAATAAAGCCCAATAAACATCTAAAACAGAATATAATATAGCATGGAACAATCAAGAATTATAGATACGTTGGAGACGTATCAAGCATCCCCAAGCTTAATAACTGCTCGTCCTCGAGTAGGTAAATGATAAAAACAGAATTTTTGATGTGAAATGCTACTTGGCATAATTTTCAATGTAAGCCTCTTAATTGAGGTATGAATATTCAGATCCAGAAGATTCAAGATAAAAGTTTAATATTGACATAAAAGTAATAATAATTCAAGCATACTAACTAAGCAATTATGTCTTCTCAAAATAACATGGCCGAAGAAAGTTCATCCCTACAAAATCATATAGTTTGCTCATGCTCCATTTTCGTCACACAAGAATGCTCTCATCATGCACAACCCCGATGACAAGCCAAGCAATTGTTTCATACTTTAGTAATCTCAAACTTTTTCAACTTTCACGCAATACATGACTGTGAGCCATGGATATAGCACTATGGGTGGAATAGAATATAATGAGGGGGTTATGTGGAGAAGACAATAAAGGAGAAAGTCTCACATCAACGCGGCTAATCAACGGGCTATGGAGATGCCCATCAATTGATGTTAACGTGAGGAGTAGGGATTGCCATGCAACAGATGCACTAGAGCTATAAATGTATGAAAGCTCAACAAAAGAAACTAAGTGGGTGTGCATCCAACTTGCTTGCTCGCGAAGACCTAGGGAATTTGAGGAAGCCCATTGTTGGAATATACAAGCCAAGTTCTATAACAAAAAATTCCCACTAGTATATGAAAGTGACAAAACAAGAGACTCTCTATAATAAGATCATGGTGCTACTTTGAAGAACAAGTATGGGGAAAAAAGATAGTAGCATTGCCCCTTTTTATTTTCTCTTTTTTTGGGCCTTCCTTTTTTTTCTTTTGGCCTTTCTCTTTTTTTTGGGACAATGCTCTATGAATGATGATCATCACACTTCTATTTATTTACAACTCAATGATTACAACTCGATACCAGAACAAAGTATGACTCTATATGAATGCCTTCGGCGGTGTACTGGGAATGAATCAAGAGTGACATGTATGAAATAATATGCATAGTGGCTTTGCCACAAATACAATGTAAACTACATGATCATGCAAGGCAATATGACAATGATGAATGTGTCATGATAAACGGAACGGTGGAAAGTTGCATGGCAATATATCTCGGAATGGCTATGGAAATGCCATAATAGGTAGGTATGGTGGTAGTTTTGAGGAAGATATAAGGAGGTTTATGTGTGATAGAGCGTATCTTATCACGGGGTTTGGATGCACGTGAAGTTTGCACCAACTCTCAAGGTGAGAAAGGGCAATGCACGGCATCAAGAGGCTAGCAATGATGGAAGGTTGAGAGTGCGTATAATCCATGGACTCAACATTAGTCATAAAGAACTCACATACTTATTGCAAAAATCTACAAGTCATCAAAAACCAAGCACTACGCGCATGCTCCTAGGGGGATAGATTGGTAGGAAAAGACCATCGCTCGTCCCCCACCGCCGCTCATAAGGAGGACAATCAAAGAACACCTCATGTTTCAAATTTGTTACATAACATTTACCATACGTGCATGTTACGGGATTTGCAAACTTCAACACAAGTATTTCTCAAATTCACAACTACTCAACTAGCACAACTTTAATATCACTACCTCCATATCTCAAAACAATCATCAAGCATCAAACTTCTCTTAGTATTCAACACACTCATAAGAAAGTTTTTACTAATCTTGAATACCTAGCATATTAGAACTAATTTCACAATTAAAGCAAATTACCATGCTGTTTTGTAGGACTCTCAAAATAATATAAGTGAAGCATGAGATATCAATAGTTTCTATAAAACAAATCCACCACCGTGCTCTAAAATATATAAGTGAAGCACTAGAGCAAAACTATATAACTCAAAAGATATAAGCGAAGCACATAGAGTATTCTAATAAATCCCAAATCATGTATGGCTCTCTCAAAAGGTGTGTACAACAAGGATGATTGTGGTAAACTAAAAAGCAAAGACTCAAATCATACAAGACGCTCCAAGCAAAACACATATCATGTGGTGAATAAAAATATAGCTCCAAGTAAAGTTACCGATGGATTTAAGATTTAAAGAGGGATGCCTTCCGGGGCATCCCCAAGCTTTGGCTTTTTGGTGTACTTAGATTGTCTTGGGGTGCCATGGGCATCCCCAAGCTTAGGCTCTTGCCACTCCTTGTTCCATAATCCATCAAATCTTTATCCAAAACTTGAAAACTTCACAACACAAAACTTAACAGAAAATCTCGTGAGCTCCATTAGCGAAAGAAAAGAAAACACCACTTCAAGGTACTGTATTGAACTCATTATTTATTTATATTGGTGTTAAACCTACTGTATTCCAACTTCTCTATGGTTTATAAACTATTTTACTAGCCATAGATTCATCAAAATAAGCAAACAACACACGAAAAACAGAATCTGCCAAAAACAGAATAGTCTGTAGTAATCTGTAACTAACGCAAACTTCTGGAAATCAAAAAATTCTAAAAAAATATGACGACCTAGAATTTTTTTTTGTTGATCTACTGCAATTGGAATCAGTATTTTATCACGTTCTGGTGATTTTAAACAATTTTTTCCGTGAACGGAAAGTTTCTGGAATTTTCAGCAAGATCAAATAACTATCATCCAAGAAGATCCTATAGGTTTAACTTGGCACAAACACTAATTAAAACATAAAAACAAATCTAACCAGAGGCTAGATCAAATATTTATTCCTAAACAGAAGCAAAAAGCAAAAAAAAAATGGGTTGCCTCCCAACAAGCGCTATCGTTTAACGCCCCTACCTAGGCATAAAAACAAGAATAGATCTAAGTATTGCCATCTTTGGTAGGCAATCCATAAGTGGCTCTCATAATAGATTCATATGGTAATTTTATTTTCTTTCTAGGAAAGTTTTCCATACCTTTCCTTAATGGAAATTCGAATCTAATATTCCCTTCCTTCATATCAATAATTGCACCAATCGTTCTAAGGAAAGGTCTACCAAGAATAATAGGACATGAAGGATTGCAATCTATGTCAAGAACAATGAAATCTACGTGCACATAGTTCCTATTTGCAACAATAAGAACATCATTAATTCTTCCCATAGGTTTCTTAATAGTGGAATCCGCAAGGTGTAAGTTTAAATAACAATCATCAAATTCACGGAATCCTAGCAAATCACACAAAGTTTTTGGAATCGTGGAAACACTAGCACCCAAATCACACAAAGCATAGCATTCATGATCTTTAATTTTAATTTTAATAGTAGGTTCCCACTCATTATAAAGTTTTCTAGGGATAGAAACTTCCAACTCAAGTTTTTCTTCATAAGATTGCATCAAAGCATCAACGATATGTTTAGTAAAAGCTTTATTCTGACTATAAGCATGAGAAGAATTTAGCACGGATTGCAACAAGGAAATACAATCTATCAAAGAGCAATTATCATAATTAAATTCCTTGAAATCCAAAATAGTGGGTTCATTAATATCTAAAGTTTTGACCTCTTTAATCCCACTTTTACCAATTTTTGCATCAAGATCTAAAAACTCTGAATTTTTGGGACGCCTTCTAGGTAAAGGTAACTCATCTCCAGTCCCATCATTATCAAGTTTCATATTGCAAAACAAAGATTTAATAGGAGACACATCAATAACTTTTAGATCTTCATCTTTATTTTCACAAAAACTAGAAGAACACGCTTTCACAAAGCAATCTTTCTTAGCACATATCCTAGCGGTTCTTTCTTTGCACTCATCAATGGACATTTTCATGGCTTTGAGAGACTCATTGATATTATGCTTAGGTGGAATAGATCTAAGTTTCAAAAAATCAACATCAAGAGAAATTCTATCAACGTTCCTAGCCAATTCATCAACCTTAAGCAATTTTTCTTCAAGCAAAGCATTGAAATTCTTTTGCGAATTCATAAACTCCTTAACACTAGTCTCAAATTCGGAGGGCATCTTATTAAAATTTCCATAAGAATTGTTGTAGGAATTACCATAATTATTAGAGGAATTACTAGGAACGACCTAGGATTAAAGTTTCCTCTATAATGCCGTTGTTACCAAAATTATTCCTACCAACAAAATTCACATCCATAGATTCATTATTATTCTCAATCAAAGTAGACAAAGGCATATCATTAGGATCAGAAAAAAAATCTTATTAGCAAACAATTTCATAAGTTCATCCATCTTTCCACTCAAAACATTAATTTCTTCTTTCACATGCACTTTTTTATTAGTAGATCTTTTGGTGTGCCGTTGAGAATAATTAACCATAATATTATCTAGGAGTTTAGTAGCTTCTCCTAAAGTGATTTCCATAAAAGTGCCTCCCGCGGCTGAATCTAAAAGATTTCTAGAAGCAAAATTCAATCCGGCATAAAAATTTTGTATCATCATCCAAATATTCAAACCATGTGTAGGGCAATTACGTATCATTAATTTCATCCTCTCCCAAGCTTGTGCGACATGTTCATGATCAAGTTGCTTAAAATTCATGATATCGTTTCTAAGAGAGATGATTTTAGCTGGAGGAAAATACTAAGAGATAAAAGCATCTTTGCACTTATTCCATGAATCAATACTATTTTTAGGCAAAGACAAAAACCAAGCTTTAGCACGATCTCTAAGTGAAAAAGGAAATAGCTTCAATTTAGCAATATCATTGTCCACATCTTTCTTCTTTTGCATATCACACAAATCAACGAAGCTATTTAGATGGGTAGCGACATCTTCACTAGGAAGGCCGGCGAATTGATCTTTCATGACAAGATTCAACAAAGCAACATTAATTTCTCAAGATTCAGCATCGGTAAGAGGAGCAATTGGAGTGCTAAGAAAATCATTGTTGTTGGTATTGGTAAAGTCACACAATTTAGTATTGTCTTGAGCCATCGTGACAAACAAGCAATCCAACACACGAGCAAACAAGAAGCAAGCAAAAAAGAAGCGAACGGAAAAGAGTGGGCGAATAAAACGGCAAGGGTGAAGTGGGGGAGAGGAAAACGTGTCAGGCTCAATTCCGTAATAAATCACAAAATAGCCCAAAGTCTCACCAGCCTCAAGATCAGGACTGCTGGTGGATTTCCTTGATATAGACAACCAGTACACACATAATATTACATCGGGTTGAGCCAGAGTGCTCTACAATCTGGTACAAACTTGTAAAACAGGTGGCGATGGAATATGACAGTGGGTGACGGTGATATAGCAGCGATACAATAAAGTAAGCCAAGCGTCGGGGTGAGGCTTGACTATTTTATTTGTGTAGCGGAAGCACTAGTGGATGATACACGTGGTAGACTCCAAATCCACAGGTGACTGACTGGAAACACTTCTACGCGTTGGGCTCGCTAGTGCAGTCCTCCTCGGCAAGCTCGTCCTCCTCCAGGTCTGGCCAAGACAATAGCCAGGGACAAGCCTGTGAGTACGTTGGAATGTACTTGCAAACATTAAGAACAAAAGGTATAACGAATGCAAATGCTCATGATGGGCTATGCTAAATGCACATGTTGACTGGAATTAAATCATGACATGATAATGTGGATCTGATGTGGATAAATAATCAAATGACAGTAGTGATAGCCAAGAAATTTAAAGTGGAACATCGGGCGTTAGACCGCCCGAGAAATTCCGGGAAGAATGCCAAACGGGTGTCTGAAAGCGACGCCTCATAAGGTCTTGAAAAGAAATGCCAAACAGGTGTCTGAAAGGGACGCCTCATAAGGTCTTGAAAAGAAATGCCAAACGGGTGTCTAAAAGAGAGTCGGGCGAGACAGGACCGCCCGAGAACTCAAGCGACGCCACGTAAGGTCTTGAAAATAAAACTGAGTATCCGGGTAGTCTAGCCATCCCAGGTGATACTCAGAAAAGAAAATAAAGCTGAGTGCACGAGTAGTCTAGCCATCCCAGGTGACACTCAGTACAACTGAATAAGAGAAACAGGTTAGTCCATCACATGAATAATATGCATAACAATATTATTCATGGCAGCCTCAGTGGTGCCCATAATTATCCTGCAAGATGGATCAAGCTCAATTTAATTATTTTCCTCCAAAGACCGACACCGGGACCGATACTTGACCCTTCCCAACTGTGCCCTTGACCGTGGACACGGCTATTCGAATAGATGTAACTCTGCAGAGGGTGTACTCTTTACCTGCATGTACGGATTTCTGTAGCCAATGTTTAGACCTTGACTAATTTCCATTACGGTTTTTGGGTTGAAAACACACCGACCAAAGACACACCTGTATCAACTTTTCAGATGCCAGGAATCACCCAAAGCATCTTTCAAGAAAAACTCTAAGTCGGGGAGACCATCGTCTCGAATAGCATGGGATCACTATTAATACGCGCGGATTACAAAGGGTGCCCCCCTCTCGGCCTAGCCGGATACAGCCATGCCCCCTGACCCGATGACTGGCATTAGTCCATGGCCGTGGAACCCTCATCGTGGCCTCTCTAGTGGTGTGTACACGGAAAGGGGTTAACAACTTACTAAATCGCACTCCCCTTGCAGGAAGACAAGTGGCACCATGGTGTGTAGTTAGGCTTAATGGAACAAGACTCGATTCTAGGTCGACTCAGGAGGTGTTGTTATTAAGACTGGCATGTCTCATATGCCACAGTGACACCGTCGTATCGTAACATAGTCCGTGTCCATCGGCACGTCCAAGGCAGGAGATACACTCCTAGATTCTTTCCACATTCATACTTTAGCAAAATACCTGAAGAGTGAAACAGTGCTCACATGACATGCAACAGGTTTCATGCAATAGTGCTCAAATTGACGTGACCGATGAATGCTTCTACTATTACTACTATACGGTGCAAAACTACTTCGATGCAACCATGCAGGTAATTCATTATAACCAAAGTCCAAAAATGCTTGCCTTGACCAACGTAATCAGCCAGAGGTTCTTCAAAACTCCCGGTATAGTCCCCCTCTTCGTTTTCTGAAAATAAAAGTTCACCTTCAACTTTTTTGCAACCGCACAAAAAGTTGTCTCAAACTATTTTTAAATAAATACTAAAATAAACTAGAGTGAAAAACAACAATTTCAGAAAAAGAAACAATTGAAACTGATCTGTGGTTTAAAAGTTATTAAGGATTTAAAACCAGGGATCTCTCTATAACAAAATAACTGCCAGCGGGTCCCTGCAGTAATAAGTGAAAGCGCCTCGGACGGAAATACGCTTCCCAGCGGGGAAAGCGTAACCCTAGAAAAAACGCTTTCGAAAACAACGGAAAAGAACAGAATACTGACGGGTGGGCCCCACCCGTCAGGTTTGAAATTCAAACGCGCTTTACGTGCGCGTGTACAGAGGGGAGGCGGTGGTCACCGGCGGCGATCGCCGGCGTTTCAGGACGGATCGCCGATGTTTCAGGACATGGCGATGGTCGGGACGGGTTCGGGGTGGCGCCCCGCGTAGTTGGATGGTGGTGGTGATCGCCGGAGAGCACCAGAACGACGGCAAGGTCGACTCCGGCGGACGGCGGCGTCGGGTGGTTGTGAGCTTCGCTGGAGAGGGCTCCGGTTGTCAAATTGAAGAGCGGAAACGATCACATGGTGGATCAGTGGGCTACTGGCAGATTTTTGGAGGTGGAGGTGGAGTAGTGGCGTCGTTCTGATCGGGGAGGGTGGCAGCGGATCGGTAGTCGGAGCCGGGGAAGAAGACCTTCTCGAAGTCGAGGTGGTGTGCGGGAGGTAGATTGGAATGGTGGTGGAGTGGTGTGGGTGATGAAAGATGCTCGGGGTGGCCTTTTATAGGAGGTCCGAGCAGGTCAGTGGCGGAGTGGATCACTGTCGGATTTATTCCGGCCGACGAGGTAGGTTTGGACGGCTGGTGCGGTCGACGTGGAGTGGATGAGGTCGAGGGATTCTCTCGAAGCGCCAGCGCGACGTCCACGAGCTCCACGGCCTTATCCACGGTGAGGTGTTCGCATGGGTGTGGCGGCGGTGTCCGTCTCCGGCGACTGCCAGACGGGCG
Organism: Aegilops bicornis; assembly: GCA_021605145.1. Taxonomy (NCBI): domain Eukaryota; kingdom Viridiplantae; phylum Streptophyta; class Magnoliopsida; order Poales; family Poaceae; genus Aegilops; species Aegilops bicornis. The sequence continues at coordinate 151,070,508 of CM038674.1, read as the reverse complement.
CGGGGTGGCTCGGGCGGTGGGTCAACACCGTAGAGGACGTGCCACGTGGAGAGGAGGTAGGCAGGGGAGCGGTAGGGGAGTGAAGGCACTGGTCGGCGAGCTGATCCGCTCGGCCGCCGCTGCCAAGGGCGGTGGCAGTTGCACGGGCCAGCCAGTGTGTTGGTCGGCGGCGAGGCACTAACCAGAGGGGTCCGGGCATCTCATTTATGCCTCAGGTAGGCGACAACGCGCGGGAAAGTGGAAGAGGAGAAGTGCACGTCATCGATCTCCCTCTCTCTCTGAACTTCTGTTACCTCTGAATTTTACTGAAACTTTTTGACAGTGATGAACAGTGCCCACCAGGTGTTTGATGAAATGCTAGAGAGCTCTAGGCATTTAAGAAAATTTTGAGAATATTTGTGGTGATGAGTTGATGCATAAGAGAGTGTCTGGCAAAGTCTTAGAATTGTTAGAGTAAGGAAAAATGGGTTTTGCCCATGGAATGTGAATCTGGTCCAAATTTGAACTGCCTGAAGTTTGAAAATTTTGAACTGTAGAACCCCATTTTTTTGGTGAAATGGGTTTTGGGTACTGTCTAGTTGCTGGTGTAATTTTTTTGGGTGGACAAGAGTTGAAGGGAATGTGGTTCCTTTGTAAACCAAAGGAACTAGGAATAATGCAACTTCCAACTTTGGAATTTATTAAATATGAGAAAAATATTTTTGTGGAGATGTCAGGTGTTGGACACTGTCCTAGAAAGTGAGGAAGACTAGGAAAGGATTCTAGAGTGACAGAATAAATTTTTGGGAAGAGTGAGAAGTATTTTGACAAGAGTGAAGTGACCAAATCCTTGAAATATTTTTAAGTGCCACAAAAATTCTTCTAACATAAGAAATGCTTTTGATATTAGAAAAAAAATTACCAAACCAAAGACTCATCCAAATAAAGAAACCATTTTGAGAATTAAAAAAAACCAAGGGATAATTTTGGGGTGTTGCAAAACGAGAGGCAAATGGCAAATAGTGTAATGCAAGGGATAAGTGTTTGTGATGGGTACTTGGTATGTCTTGACTTGTGCGTAGACTCCCCGGCAACGGCGCCAGAAATCCTTCTTGCTACCTCTTGAGCACTGCGTTGGTTTTCCCTTGAAGAGGAAAGGGTGATGCAGTAAAGTAGCATAAGTATTTACCTCAGTTTTTGAGAACCAAGGTATCAATCCAGTAGGAGACCACGCACGAGTCCCACGCACCTACACAAACAAATAAGAACCTCGCAACCAACACGATAAAGGGGTTGTCAATCCCTTCACGGTCACTTACGAGAGTGAGATCTGATAGATATGATAAGATAATATTTTTGGTATTTTTATGATAAAGAGTAAAAGTAAAGATTGTAAAAATAAACGGTGCGAGAAGTAACTAAGTGTTGGAAGATTAATATGATGGAAAATAGACCCGGGGGCCATAGGTTTCACTAGTGGCTTCTCTCAACAGCATAAGTATTACGGTGGGTAAACGAATTACTGTCGAGCAATTGATAGAATTGAGCATAGTTATGAGAATATCTAGGTACGATCATGTATATAGGCATCACGTCCGCAACAAGTAGACCGAAACGATTCTGCGTCTACTACTATTACTCCACACATCGACCGCTATCCAGCATGCATCTAGAGTATTAAGTTCATAAGAACAGAGTAATGCTTTAGTAAGATGACATGATGTAGAGGGATAAACTCATGCAATATGATATAAACCCCATCTTTTTATCCTCGATGACAACAATACAATACGTGTCGTTTCCCTTTATGTCACTGGGATCGAGCACCGCAAGATTGAACCCAAAGCTAAGCACTTCTCCTATTGCAAGAAAGATCAATCTAGTAGGCCAAACCAAACTGATAATTCAAAGAGACTTGCAAAGATAACCAATCATACATAAAAGAATTCAGAGGAGATTCAAATATTGTTCATAGATAAACTTGATCATAAACCCACAATTCTCGGATCTCGACAAACACACCGCAAAAGAAGATTACATTGAATAGATCTCCAAGAAGATCGAGGAGAACTTTGTATTGAGATCCAAAGAGAGAGAAGAAGCCATCTAGCTAATAACTATGGACCCGAAGGTCTGAGGTAAACTACTCACACATCATCGGAGAGGCTATGGTGTTGATGTAGAAGCCCTCCGTGATCAATGCCCCCTCGGCGGAGCGCCGGAAAAGGCCCCAAGATGGGATTTCACGGGTACAGAAGGTTGCGGCGGTGGAAATAGGTTTTTGGCTCCGTATATGATGTTTCCAGGGTATATGGGTATATATAGGAGGAATAAGTACGTCGGTGGAGCAACGAGGGGCCCATGAGGGTGGAGGGTGCGCCTGGGGGGGTAGGCGCGCCCCCTTGCCTCGTGCCTTCCTCGTTTATTACTTTACGTAGACTCCAAGTCCTCTGGATCACGTTTGTTCGGAAAATCACGTTCCCGAAGGTTTCATTCCGTTTGGACTCCGTTTGATATCCTTTTCCTTCGAAACACTGAAATAGGCAAAAAAACAGCAATTTGGGTTGGGCCTCCGGTTAATAGGTTAGTCCCAAAAATAATATAAAAGTGCATAATAAAGCCCAATAAACATCTAAAACAGAATATAATATAGCATGGAACAATAAAAAATTATAGATACGTTGGAGACGTATCACAACACATGTTGAACTCAAGATCAATGAGAAGCTCGTGGAGTTGTATCACAGGGAGGAAGTTATGTGGAGGCAGAGATCAAGGGTGGAATGGCTCACTTCGGGAGACAGGAACACCAAGTCTTGTTACCTACGGGCAAGCATCCGCCGCAAGAAGAATATGATCAAAGCTTTGCAAAATTAGCTAGGGGTGCTAACAGATGATCCGGAGGAGTTGAAGTCCATGGTAAATGAATTCTATAAGACACTATATACCACGGAGGCGGTGAGCAACATGGAGTCGGTTTTCAACTGTGTCCCAGCTAAAGTAACGGCAGAGATGAATGAGTTGTTGTGTTCCCCTTACTCAAACGAGGAGGTTAAGACAGCTTTGTTTCAGATGTTCCCGACCGAGGCACGGGTTCCCGATGGTTTTCCGGCACATTTTTATCAGCGACACTACGAGCTTTGTGGTGTAGAGGTGACTAAGGCAGTGTTACAGATTGTGAGAGGGGAGGAGAGTCCGGAGTGCATAAACGACACTATCGTTGTTCTTATTCCCAAGGTAACAAACCCCTCCATCTTGTCACAATTCAGGCCTATTAGCCTATGCAATGTTCTATACAAAATTGCATCCAAAATCATTGCAAACAGGCTCAAGCAAATCTTGCCGGATATCATATCTGAGGAGCAATCGGCCTTCGTCCCAGGAAGGCTCATAACGGATAATATTATAATTGCATATGAGTGCCTTCATTTCATGAAGCGGAGTAAAGCGAAAGCTAACAATTATTGTGCACTAAAGCTCGATATGATGAAAGTGTATGATAGGCTGGAATGGGACTACTTGGAAGCCATCATGGGTAAGCTTGGCTTGGCCATCCCCTCACTACAAAAAAAAGACACATCCGTGACATTTTGGGCCGAACGAATTTTTTTCTGTCATACATATGACACTTCTATGACGATAATTGTGACAAAACCCGGTATCATCATAGATCTGGTGGGCTCCTACTTCTATGATAAAAAATCATGACAGAAAATGGGCTTTTCGTCCTAGGCGGGCCGGAGATGTAGCTGCATGACATTCTTTGGGCCGTCCATGATGGAAAAAAACCGTGGTAGAAGCGAGGGGGAGGAAAATTTCGGGGAGTTCCCGGTTATGGTGGGAGGTCGGGGCCGAAGCGATGCTGCTTTCTCGTGACGTGCTGCTGCGTGCGAGGCGTTGGCTCTAATCGAACCCGAAGCGAGGCGTTGGGCTCTCTAATCGAACCCGAGCGACAGATTGCAGTTACGCGTTCAACCCGAGCGATCGATCGATGGCTTTAACTAAACCCGATCGAGCGATTCCTTCGCTACTGCTGCTAACTGAAGCCGATCGATGCTGCCTCTGGGATGAACAGTGAGCGTTGCGGGGGGGTTTGGATGAACGGTGAGCGGTGACATTTGCCTCTGGATGAACAGGACCCCGTGGTGTGGTTGAGGGCTGGATGAGCGATGAAGCGGTGGAGGGGTGCCCGTGGAGGGGTGGTTGAACAGACCCCGTGGTGTGGAGGGCTGGATGGACGATGAAGCGGTGGAGGGGTGGTTGAACAGTAGCCAATGGAGTAGCGCGCGGTGGAGGCTGGATGAACAGGAGCCCGTGGAGGCTGGAGGAGGTCGACGGTAGCCCGTGTGGAGGCTGGAGGAGGTCGACGGTGGAGATGAACAGTATCCCGTGGAGTCCCGTTTTGCGGTACGCCACACCCCTCCTGATGAACAGGACCCCCGTTTCGACCGTAGGAGGTCCGTTTCGTCCGTTTTGCGGTACGCCACACCCCTCCAGATGAACAGGACCCCCGTTTCGATCATAGGAGGTCCATTTCCTCCGTTTTGCGGTACGCCACACCCCTCCCGATCAACAGGACCCCCGTTTTGACCGTAGGAGGTCCGTTTCCTCCGTTTTGTGGTACGCCACACCCCTCCCGATCAACAGGACCCCGTTCCGAACGTAGGAGGTCCGTTTCCTCTGTTGTGCGGTACGCCAGGCCTCGTTTCCATCGCCTGTTCCGTCCAAGCCGGTTGGCTCCCACGCGTTCCGTTGCCTCCCGATGAACATGACACATTTCGTTGCCTCCCGATGAACACGACGCATTTCGTTGCCTCCCCATGAACACGACGCACTCCGTTGCCTCCCCATGAACACGACGACGACGTTGTTTCTCCGTTCCGACCCAGCCATGTACACGAGCCCCGCCGTGCACGTATGTCGCCGTAGTAGGCGTTCGAGACCCGCCCGTATGTACACATATGTGGTCGTATTTTCTTTCTTGCACCACGGCATTTATGCGTACATGTACATTCTATGTGTGCGCTCTACTACGACACGCGGCGCACCTCTACAACGACCGGTATGTACGCATTACGTTCACGACCAGAATGACAACGCCACGTGCGCTTGACCAGGTGGGTCCCGGTATCGAGCACTTCCTTACTGCGAAGATGTAGCTGGTGGGTCCCAGCAGTCAGGGGGCGAATCGTTTTTTTTGCCCGGACGCACTTCCTTGCGTGCGAAGATGTAGCTGGTGGGTCCCAGCAGTCAGGGGGGAAACATTTTTTCCGTGAAATACGGTGGCCCGTCCGGTGGGTCCCCGTTGTCAGGTGGAGGAATAATTATTTTGCACATAATAAGGAGGCACTTCCTTGCTGCGGCCGTGGACCCAGCTGTCAGCATCTCCACGCATAGTACTCTTCCGATGGAAGTCGGTCGTTGACCACATTGACCACGCCGCGCCGAGAACACCACGGCGGTGGACGACGACGAGGCCTAGGAAGGGGACGACCACGCGGAGGGGAGTACGACTGCACGAGGGTTTACTGGTTCGTCTGCCGTTGCTGGAGAATAACAACAGGTGTGGGTGAGTAGAGGGATGGCTAGGCCAGCAATGGGAGTACGGTGGGGCGGTGAGGCCTGCGCGGCAGCACAGCCGGCCGCGGGGAGGAGGGAGCAGGCAGTCCCGCCGGCGCTTGTTTGAGCGGCTGGAGCAGGAAGAGCAGAGATTGAAGAAGAACGACGGCCGTTGGATGGACATCCAACGATCCTTTGCTGTCGTCAACCTTTTTTAGGAAAGCCTCAAATCATGGAAAACAACATACAACCCATCTGCCATTATTTCTAATAATTTACAGCCCATTTGCTAATTCTTAAGGTTTTTTTTGGAGCCCATATTCTTTTTGTTAGCATTATAGCCCATATTGTGGCCACGGTTAAAAAAGTATACGAAATTTTGCATATTTCGGTGCGGTCCGAACTGTTTTTAATCCCGAAATTTCAACTCACACTCAAACTGATTTTAAAAATAAATGTATATCAATATAAAATCCAACAAATTCTCCACGCATAAAAATTAATGTAATTTAAAATCTCAAAATAAAAAAAAAGATATTTGAAACTAATTGCCAGTTTGATGTGTTTTAAAAATGTACAACCCATTTCTCATTACTGATGGGCCATTTTCTCGGCCAGCCGAATGAAAGCTCTCCCTGTCTTGAAAGATTTGCAGCCCAACAGGCCTGACAAAGCGACTTACTTGGCAAATCACAAAAAACTGGGTTGTGGCCGTGGACCCAGTGTCAGCCTCTCCACGTCTGATACTCTTACGATGGAATGTCGTTGACCACATTGACCACGCCGCCGAGAGCACCAAGGCGGTGGACGACGGCGAGGCCTAGGAAGGGACGACGCGAGCCGGGAAGACGCGGCGGTGGATGCTCACGTGGAGAGGAGTACGAGGGTTCACCGTTCGGCTGCGGTGTGAGGCTACCGCCGTGCAGGCTGGCTAGCGGTGGGAGTAGTAGAGGCGATGAGGCCTCAACGGCAGATAGCCGGCCACCGGAGGCGAGGAGTGGTCTCCTCGGCGCTAGTTTGGGCGGTGGTGCAAGAAGAGCAGCGATTGAAGAAGCAACAGGACCGTTCGATTCAAATCCAACGATTCTTGCCGCTAGAATCGCTTTGTTGACTAAGTTGACAAGCCTGCGTCTGGCGTCAGCGTAGTAGGCCCACGTGTCGACTTCCCAACCGTGCGCCGCAGATGTCGATGGGAGGAATCATTTTTTCGCGTAATAAGGAGGCAGTTGATTGCTTGCGGCCAGGCCGGAGGGAGTAGGGTGGGCGGGGAAGCTCACGGCATCACAAATGGGCCACAAGAGGAGGGAGCAGCAGTCCCACCGGCGCTAGTTTAGGCAGCTGGAGCAGGAAGATCAGAGATTGAAGAAGCACGTCGGCCGTTGGATGGACATCCAACAGTCACTGCTGCTAGAATCGTGTGTTCACTGACCTTGCGTAAACTAGTCAGCCATTTGCAATTATTTTTATAATTTTTACTCATTTTCTAATTCATATGGAATTTATTGCAGCCCGTTTTCCATTTTTAGAATTGCTGGCCATTTTCTGGTCAGTACCAGTGTCAAAAAATTAACTAAATATGTGGGAAATTTTGAAAATTCGCAATTTTTTGCTGGGGAACGAAATATTCTTAATCCAAAAATTAATAGCCATAATTTAAAAATAAATTAGTACTATGTCATGTTAAATCCAATGAAATACGTATAAGATATCGGTGAAGAACAAAAACCAAAAAAACTAATATCCCATTTGCTATAATTTTTTCGGAATTTTCAACCCCTTTTGATATTACTTTTAACAGACATTGACCATACTCTTTGGCCAGAAAGGAATGCATACCTCCTCGTCTTGAAAGATTTGCAGCCCAATAATTCGGAGAAAACAAATAGGCCTAGCTTGGGTATTCTTCAAAAAGACATACTGGGCTACCTATTTTCCCAAAGAACTGGTGCATGAGCATTTAGCTTTATTTATTTATTTACTTATTTATGTTTAGGGGACCATGAGCATGTACCTGAGCCGGATTCATGTGAGAGCCTCCCGTCCAGTTAATTATGGGCTTCTCTATTGGGCCTTCATCACTGGGCTGCATCTTATCAACAAGTGGAAAATGTGTTCCGTATGAAAATTAGTATGAGCTACGTACGGTACGGGGCACTAAAGGATTGAACCGTGCAACGACTTCCAAAAAATTATGTTTGTCGTTCTAACAACACATTTATTCAACCAACAGACGAAATATATTACGGATTGTACATTGAAAAGCGATAGCAAGAACCAGGGCTGGGGTGCAGCGAAGCGATGGCGAGGCGAGAAGAGTGAATACGCAGCTCTCTCTTCCAAACCAAACATCAGCCATCATTACAAAAGGGCTACCAAAAAGAACAAGTGTATGCATCAAACTAAATAAAGATCCTACTACGGCAAGTGTATGCATCTAACTAACTGGCTCGATTAGGCGTTACTATTTATTAAGTCATGGAGATTGGGTGACAGCTTGAACCGGATGGGTGCCTAACGGAAACTCCAGCCCGGTGAAAGTCGATACTTGCGACCCTCTCTCCTACTTTGGGCTGCAGGCGTGGCGACACATATTAGGGTATGGTGCATGCGAGAGAGACGCATGGTACGCTGTGTACACACAGTTTTGCGTGATGAACGAAACCGCACTGCCATCATGATCCTTGCCGTCGGTTATCTCCTGGTTAATCGGATAATTCAGTCCGACAAACAAAGAGCGTGCACCAAGGCTACTTACCAGCCTCCAGTCAAAAATTCCCGAAGGCCCAGAGAAGCTGGGATCCTGCTCAAAGACCTTGCAGTGACTGTGATTGTATTCCGCAAAACAACACGTACGGTATGTGCGAACAATCATCAACCGTTCGCCGTCGTATGATCGAGCCAGGAACCACCTGCAACTGCCATGCCGCTTTTCTTTGAAAGGTTCTCGGATTAGGAAGGGTAGGGACACCAAAGTGACCTACAACATCATATCAAGTTGAGTCAAATAAAAAGGGCTCTTGAGTTAGTCAATCTTAAGAACAGCATGTTATGAGCATGAATATTTTTTCAAGAAATGTTGTGATAATATAAGCAAGCCATCATGATATCATAGGAAAGTAACATACTGCTGTAACAACAGTTTGTAGCGATGACTGGGGTAGGCCAGCAATACATCCGGCCATAGAAGGAGTCGACAGCGTAAATGAAGCCCTTGTGCTCAATGGCATCAGAGAACCATGGAGGATGTATGATCCTGCGATGGACGTGCAGATTTATCCACTTACCGTAGTGACACATCGAGATAAGGCGAGACCGTGGTTGAAGAACGCAATTAGCCTGAAGTCTTTATAATTCCACGGATCTTGTGGGCACTTGGCAGATTACAACCTTGAGCAAATCAAACTTGGTATCATGTTGGCTCTTTGTAAGATTCCGAGTATTACGGGCAGCGGTGCCAAAGCAAAGTCAGTGTTAATCAAAGGAAGGGGATCAATGCGGGTGTAGACCTCCACGAGCATCCAGCTGCCGTGACCGTCGGCGAGCACCATCCAAGGCGTGTTCATGTCGACCTAGTACATCTTTATTAGTGTGTAAATTTGAGGCCGACGGGGATCGGATCACGATGAAGGGGTTGATGCTCGCTACCCTCTGAGCGTTATGCTGAGTGACACGCCCGTTTACGAAGATCGGTGACATCGGCAAGCAAGGAGCTGGCTTAAAAAGCTTCGGCCTGAGGGCATTGAGTAAACGGTACAGCCCCGACGAGCACGTGGCGAGCGGCATGGTACTGAGATTGTGCACACCCGAAACAATGAGCTTGATTACCTCTGTGAGGAGCGAATTCCAGCCACTCTTTCGGCGGACCTTTGCTTTCGGTTACGCCATTGTTAGTGCTTGGGTTTTGGACGAGGGGGAGGCGCCTTAGAGGAATGGAAGCTTGGGCGAGATTATGTGCGGACAAAGATGGAGAAGCGAATATGTCTTTGCGGGAAGTGGACAGTGATGATGACTACAACACGCCGCTTGACTTACGAGACACATACCAGCGGTGTAGGGTCATATCGATGCGGAAAACTTGCTTGAGTGATCACAGATCTTGGTACTCCCTACAATTACCTACTACGATACTATGCCCTAGCTTGCTAGAGTAGAGTAGTAGAGTAGGACTCTGCTCTACTACTAGCACCGGAGGAGTAGTAGTATATTCTAATCTAAAATAGTTACAAACTTCAATGCCCGAGCGTGGAACAACTACGAACCGTGCTCAAAGACCGTGTCTACGTGGTGTTTGGACTTATATGCAAAAAATAGCAAGATGCCCGTGCATTGCACGACACACCATCATCACCAACTCGGTTTTTTCTCTACTCCTACTCCTATAAAAGACTTAGTTGGTGATGATGGAGGCGAGGAGGCGTGTTCAGCCGGCGTGCAGCGGACGGTGCAGCACTACTCGATTTGTTATAAAAAACAAAGAAGAGTAGTAGAGATAGAGACATAGGGAGGAGCACGAGGTTGTGGGAGATAAGGATGAACGAGGCAAGGCCTTATCTGTAAATGTGGAGAGAGGTGCGGGTATCTTTTGTAAAATTTTCATAGTTGGCTTCCTATCCGTCAGATATAGATCAGACGGTCTATATTACAAGATGGCAGGCATACCATCATCACCAACTCGGTTTTCTATAAGAGTAGATATATATAGATATAGATAGATAGAGACTAGGGAGTACTAGTAAGGACACCATCTCTTGCTTTGTGTGCTACTCCTGCGCTCCATTCGTGACATAACATCCCCTACATCCACCCCTCATGTGCTCCATTCGGTAGCTGTTGAAATCTGGGGAGCGCACTCTCGCGACCGCAGGCAGCCACGACTTCACCGACGATGACTTCTTCCCCGACCTCGGCAACCTCTTCCTCAACGACATGGGCGACAACCTCAACGCCAACGGTGCTGCTCCTATTGCACCGTATGTGTTTCTGTCCTTCCTGTTCGAAATCGTGGTAGAATTCATGTTCCTACTCTATATCCTACTACTATGCTAGTCCACATGATTAGTTTCATCTCTGTTATAGCCGTCATGATTTATTTTGTGCTTATTCGGATTAAATCTCGTAGTAACTTGCTCATATATTCAGCTGGCGCAACGTCCCCTCTGACCACTCCCGTTTCATGGGCGGCCTTGTCGATGCCTCCAAGGAGCCCTTCGTCCCCGCTATGAGTGCCCGATGCCGTTTTGTGGCTCGCCCGGCCGGACATGGTGCATCACCTCACGGATGCGTGCAGCGATCACTTTGGCCCTTGGCGGAGAACATCAAGTATGACACGTGCTACCAGTTCACCATGCCGAAGTCGCTGGAGGATCACCGCCGCTGCTAGTCTCGAGAGGAGGGCAGCGGCGTCTTCCTCTTGATCGTGAGCACCGGCGAGGCCCAGCGAGCCGCCGCCCGTCTCTATAACGTCGCGTCGGCGTCGCGGCAGCCCGACATTGACACGAGGCGGATGTGCGGGTGCGTGGTCACTGTTACTACCCTCCGGGTCGCGTGGCGGCGACACCGGCCTCATCAGACGGACTTGGACTCGGGGAGCTTGGACTATCCCGCCAATGTAGACTTGGAAAACCCATGGCATCCTTTACCCGACGCCGGTGCACGAGGACTCGAAGGAGGTTCACTGGACATCGCATTATCAAGTGCACTTAGAAAACATGTAGTGTGTGTGTGGGCGCTTATGGCCCGTGTCTTTGCCGCTTTTGATTCTGTAAGCTTGTCGTTAAACTTGAGTGGATTTCGCCGCAGTCCTTCCTTTGAACTGCTCCTCTCAGTGAGCTGATGTAAGAAACTTTGGGTTTCATTTGATAATGGAACGGGGGAGGAGCCTCCCTGTTCTTCTAAAAAAATTTACGCATTATCAAGTTAAATGTTGATCATTAGTCTTCGCGCAATGTAATCCACTGTCTAAGCATGTGGAGACTTCCATGCATGATCTTGCTCTATTGGAGTATCATGCATGAATAAAACTGTATCCGTTTATGGTTTAGTCTAGAATCTTCCATGTATGAATTTTTACTACAGTACTGGTGAAAGACTTACGATGAACCATTTCTTACATCTCCTCTGCCCCCTTGCAAGTCATCCTGATTTAATCCCTCCATCTAGGTGTATAAGGGCATGGTTAATATTACTTAATAGTATAATAGCTGTAGACTATAAGAAAGTGCCATGTCATCTGTAGCCAACATGTATAACAATCGATACTCAAAAACTAATTCTTAAAGATCATTTCTTGCAAAGCACAATAAGTGTTATTTCTTCACAAGTTTTGGATGCAGGTTGAAAAGTTGAACGCTTTTGTTTGCAAAAGATACCTTTTTATCTATTTCACCCGGATGTTTGTGAGCTCTAGAGATGAGATAATATCCGAATAAACCTATCGATACCCGTTACACATGAGATGATCCCCACATCCTTTGTCAAAATAAACAACTCCCCGATCAATGCATTTCACTCTTCGGTGCAATGCACGGGCACCTTACTACTATAGATTAGTACGACCAAAATTGAACTAACATTATATATAGTACGATAAATCGATGCATGTCACCTAAAATTATATCATTCAAAACTATGTTCAAATACGAATCCAATGATATAGTTTTTGTTGACATGCACTAACATTTTGTGAGTTAAATCTTCAGTCAAATTCAATGGGGGACTAATAAACCACGACCGATGTAGTACAAGTGTAGAGGGCGGCGCTGCACGGGAGTCTCACCTCTCACCCCGCTCGTGGCGCGGCAATAAAGCCGTCATATCACAAAACCCAACCACTCCCAGTAATAAGTGGTCTGGTAAAATAAACGGACAAGCAACCATCACATCCCTCCGTATTTTTTGTATTTCATCTCTCTGCATTTACTTTCTCCGATTCATCTCGCACACTCGATCCCTAGCTACTACTCCTAGGGCCAGTTCTTTTGGCGGCTTCCCCAGCTTTTCCCACAAGACTAGTCATAGTGGAGAGTAACAATAAGGCGCCTCACTCATTTATTTGGGCTTCTAAACTACTACTCCGTCCTGGTTTATTCCTCACCATTGTAATTTGTGCTAAATTTTGACCAAAGATTTAGCAAATAAACATTAATGATTCTCGTTTTCTCCTCCTCCTTGGTCACGGTGCACAGCCTAGACGGATGGAGTAGTGCATGTGACATGCACTAACATTTCATTAGTTAAATTTATGATCAAAATTTGACATAGATTACAATGGGGACCAATAAACCAGGGCGGAGGTAATAGTAGTTATGGGATTACTAATCTAGAAGCCTAAAGAATCGCCCCCTGGTACTCCTACTAGTAGTAGTACTCAAGTTGGAATTCCAATTGCACGACACAACTTGTTAGGAAAAAAAATTCGATACAGGGTGTAGGAAGCGGTTTGGGAATTTGCATGCCTTTCCAACCAGTGATATACTCCATACAAAGTACGACAGAGAAATAACGACAAAGAAGGAAGCTAAAAGTAAACAATCAAACGAGCATTTTTGCATTTGTTTTGCATTGAATCGTTTCACAAGCTTGACTAGTGCTGTTTTTCTACTTTTACAAAAACCACATCGTAATGTTAAAACGTGCATTTGCACGTACATAAGTAATAGTAGTACTCCCTCCATCTAGGTGTACAAGTCTTCCCTCCTTGGTCACGGTGCACAACCAAAGATGACTTATTGACCTGGACGGAGGGAGTAGCACAGTCTGCAAGCATATATCGAGAGAGACGTGTAGTGCGATAGTATATAGTAAATTTTGTGCTATATGCACGTACTTGCAAAATGCGTACGAATACACAAGGTTTCCAAACTTTCCCTTTTACATACTTAATTAAGGGGCTAAAATTCCTGAACATTCGGGATTTATCATTTGCATCCCAAAACTCATGAGATCGCCTTACGAAACAAAAATTATACTCCTCCTAAAATCCACGGCGCTCGCAGGAGCGCTTGCAGTGCACCACGAGTGCCCTGGTGTGCGGTCGTTTCCCAATGGCCCGACAACGCCTCTTCCTCAGCCTCGCAACTCGCGAGGTGCTGATTAGCGGCTTGCCCGGCGGACGAGCGCCGATCTCACGGTGTGGTGATCCAGCGCCAGCAATTACTCCGCCTCATTGAAGCATGCACCGTCCACGTGCCGCCAAGCATAGATGAGGCGCTTGGGCCCGACTACACGTATGCGTCGACGCAGGCGTCCTCCGCCACCCTCACGGCCCTCGTCGAGCCTTACGCCAAAGAGCCAATTGCACGACTCTCTCGGGCCGCGACATAGGCCTCCCGAGCAGCTTGTTCCATGATCGCTTCTCTTCCTCGGCCTTCTTCTCCGCCTCTATTTTGGCGCGCTCTGCTGGAGGCAAAGCCTCCCACAAGGCGACATCCATTTCTTGCCAAAGCTCATCAAGGCTGGGGGGGGCTCGGTGGGCGGCGCGACGTTCTGCTCGTAGCGCGGAGCCGACGCGTCCTCAAGCCAGCGTCTTTGGCGAGATTGGGAACGCCGACGCGTCCACCTCGACGCGTCGCGGCGAGGAGCGGAACACTGACGCGTCCTCCTTGACTAGTGGCGGCGAGGAACGGAACAGCGACGCGTTGCATCGCGGCGAGGAGCGGAACACCGACGCGTCCTCCTCGACTAGTGGCGCGAGGAACGGAACGGCGACGGGTCGCGTAGCGGCGAGGAGCGGAACACCGACGCGTCCTCCTCGACTAATGGCGGCGAGGAATAGAACGGCGACGCGTGATCGTCCGCGCGGTGCAGCGAGGTGCTCCTAGGGCTTGGGAGGGGCGATGCCATGGTGGTCGACGTGAGAGGGAGGGGGAGGAGATAGCGATGAACGTGAACGTGAGGGGGAGGAGATAGCGATGTCGTCAGAGGCGCAGTATTTATAGCGAGCAATGGCACACCTCGTAAGATATGGACTGAGTTGCGCGACTTAAGCTGCAGGTCGATTAAGTCAGCGACATGTGGGCGAACACTGTTGGGCCCATATGTCGCTGACCCAATGCACCTGCAGTTAAGTAACAACTACGATGGGCATATTTGTTGGAGTAAATTACGGGGAGCGAAGGGGTGGAAATATTGCTGGTCACAACGGATTGGACGGCGTGGGGGAGGAGAGTCATGCATGCAAATTTTTTCACACGGGTGGAGTGGTGGGACCGCCCGAAGGGAGAAGGAGAGTTTGGCAGGCATATTGTTTCCACACATGGAGAGGAAAAGATTTGGAGACGAGCGGGCTTCCTACAGGTACGGGGAACGATGCATAATAAGTCATCTTCCATGCCGGGCTAGGTATAGTCTCAAGTAATTAAAAACATACACGCCCACACATGTTCATATTTCAAGGTGCACTAAATTATTGCATGCGATGATTAAGGCTGGCCATAATGGTGATATCTTAGCTGGTATCATGCACATGGGAATAGTAGCAAACATGCTGATGTGGCAAAGAATTAAAGAAGAGAGGGGGGTTAGAGTAACTAGTGTTCATGCATGCATTGGTAAACACATTTTTGTGTGAAGAACGACAACACTAATTGAGTACTTTTGCAGACTTCAAAAACTATTCCACCGCCTCTACTATCTTGCTAAGAGTAGGTGAAAATTTTGAATCGAGCCCTTTAAGAGCATGGTTAATAGTATAGCCATTGCTGGCTATAAGCCGATGTCATGTCATCTACAGCCAATCTTATAGTCAATATGTACAATAGTAGATGAAAAAGTGTACTACTTTTTTTTTATTATGTGGCCCACATTTCATTCTCACAAAGTGCCTAGGAGCACGTGCTAGAGCTGGCTCTTCACAAAGAGCCCGCTTACCTTCTCTCTCCTCTTCTCTTTCCTCCAACTAAGCAGAAATATACTAGTTTATTTCTTATAGCCTGCTGACTCAGCTCTATTGTACTTGCTCTAAACTAGAAGGGAGGTAGTGGTTCTAATAGCTAACCTTGTTGTGATGACAAGATAGGACATGGCACGCACCTGGACGGAGGAACTAGTCTGCATTGTGCATTTAAGTTTTGTCTGAAGTCAATGTACCTCTACTTTCACCAGAATTATAGAAAAATGTATCAACATTCACAATGTCAAATCAATATTATTACACTCATTATAAAACGTAGTTATTATACTCATTATAATCAATATTGTAGATATTGATATTTTTAGTATAAATTTGATCGTGGGATTTCATTGATGCATGTCAAAGCGTGGAGGAACCGAAGCTTAGGGCTTGCATTGCCAGTCTCTACATAGGTATTTCTCTTCATAATCCTGTAATTTTAGAGACTGATTGCGCTTTTGTGGTAGCGTCTCTTGCATCGGTGGACTATGACAAGTCTGCTATGCGTGACCTGAAGATGAAAGTGTTGAGCTTCTCGAAGTTGATCAACAATCTTCAATTGTCAAAGATTAGCCGTTCGGCCAATAAGGTGGCACACTTAATCGCTAAGTATAGCTTTGACAATAGATTAGATGTTATTCTTGTAAATAACGTACCACCCTGTATGGTGAATATTGTATCGAATGAGTGTACTAGTGTGGCTGGTTAATTAATATAAGGTGGTGTTAAAAAAAGTATAAATTTGGTCAAACACTTTGCAAACGGTTGACGGGAGTAAAAAGGACCAGAGGGAGTATCATGCATGCGGAGTAGGCAAAAAAATTGCTCATTTATAGCCGGTCGAAGTCTCAAAGGGCCCGACCGCTAGGGAGGAGAAGGTCGGGAGGCGCCTTGTTGGCAGAATTAAGTGAAGTTACATCCACGCGCGGCATGGCGTCTTGAAACAAGCGTAAGCTATACCGTCGGGCCTACGATATGGATCTAGTAGACATGACATCTAGTGGGTCCCGCATAGTTCTCGAGAACTCTTTGGGGGCTTGCAGCCGTTTATCCACCGGGCAAGCCAGCAACCCCACGTCGTTCGCACGCCCTACTCGTCCCCGTCTTCTACTACCTTACAACAGTTCGCTCCCAGTCGTCCCGTCCTTTCACATTAGTTCGCCTCCGCTTTTGCGGGGTACAACAGTTCAACTTCTCCTAACCCTCCTCCAAAATCCATGGCCTCCCAAATCTCCATGGTCGCTGCTGAGTACCAGGTTAGAGCCATCACCGGCGATCAGTTCATCGTCATCTACACACGTGGATCCGCGACGGTGAAAGCATGGCTTGCTCGCTTCCTACGCATGTTCAACAGTTCAACGGATGAGTGGGTCGCTGGGCTAGATGTTGAGTACATCACGATCTGGGACGAGAGAAGGATCTAAAGGACGAAGAGAGGAAGAAGCCCGTCGTGATCCGTGTTTGCGTACATAACGCTTTGCTTGGTCTACCACATATGCCATGCCGATGTTGAGTGCCGTGGATTTTAAGAACTTCCTTAAGGACAAAAGAGTGAAATTCGTTCAGAGGCTTTAAGAACGACAGGGATGTCCTACGTCGGATAGGTCTCATTGTAGGCCAGCCCATCGATCTCCAGAAGGCAAGCCTGGTGTCCTCCTCTCAACCTTCAATGCTGACCCTGGCAGCAGCCATGATTGATCCTTCGTACGCTAAACTGAAGAAACCTCATCACGAGTTTCATCATGCATGGGAGTCAAAGACATTAGATGAAGATCACATCCTGTACGCAGCAATGGATGCATACCTTTGTTTAAATATCTACAAGGGTTGGATGAAGAAGCAAAGCCCAGTGTACGGTTCAAGCAAAGAAGCGCGTCGTGACGAGGAAGAGGAAGAGGGACGAGGACGAAGTCGAGGGCGTGGACTCGGACTCCGAGTAGGTGGCGATCTTGTCGCTCATGCTGGTTCTCTTGCGATGTCAAGCGGACTAGTTGCTTAGTTTATTTTCAAGGGTGTGTTGTGCTGAGGCCCCAGCAGAACTATGTTTAGTATGTTCTTTCTCGTTATTTGAACTCTTTAGTACCTACAATAGTACTAGTACTATGTCTTACTACTGTTCTTCTTGCAGTTGGTACTACTGCTTGTATCTTCGTGTTCCTACTGTACTTAATATGTTCGTACTAGTAGTATAATTTGGGTCAATCGATTTGTGAAAGAAGTTTGACAGAGCGAAGGAAGAAGACGGCAGAAGAGGTGGAAGAATCCCTTCTAGCCATCCATGTTGCATCAAACGGCTCACATGAGTCGACTGACCCAAATTACTCCATCAGATTGCAGGATCCACGTGGCATTTAAGGTCTCAAAGGTAGATTCCGCGTCCGCACCCGGTTTGCGGGCTCGACGAGCGCGCGACCGGATTCCGCCGCGATAGCCACCATGCGCGCCTCCTCCGCGTGGGCGGAGACGACAATTACACGCTAGTTCCTCCTCGCCGGTGTTCTGGAGCACGTGCTGGACCTCCTCTTCATACGCTGCGTGCATAGACGCGGCTCCACCAGCTGCTCGCGTGCTTGGCAGCGCGGCGACATCGTGAGGAGGGACTGCAAATGACGTGAGCGGGCGAGCCTTCGGCTTCATGGCACAGGGATGACGGTGACACGGTGGTGATGGGCGAGAAATTGTTGGTCGGAGCAGGCGGGCGCCGGCATGCGCAACGGCGGCGGCGGCATATTGATGAGTGCGCGTGTGGGAGCTTACTTTAGTTTTATATAAGGTTGGTCAAACTTAAAAGAAAACCGTACTAGTACACGTAAACATTAGACTTAGGCAGCGCTTTTATTAGTTAGTACCATAGCCACGATACGGAATCCTGTGCAAGCGCGTGAACCGCGGCCGCGCGGTTGATCGAACGGTGTGTCACCGTGTCGCGCTCGAAGGACATCCACCGAACCTTTTTGTGTGTGTGAAAATAATCCTCGAATATTACTCAACTTCTTTTTCCTGGGAAAGTTCTTGACGCTGCAATATTTCCATATATTTGAATTTAGCTCCAGTTCGTGTTTATTTGGATTTGGACGTTTTAGATGCGCCCTAGTTTTTTTTAATACTGATTTTATGTGTGTGACTGAGAGAGAACGTGTGTATGTGTCCATATGTGTGTTGTGGCGGAAGGGCAATGTGGAGACGGTGTGCGTGTGATACAAACATAGAGAGGTGTGAATGTGCAAATGATCATGCATGAGTGAGACATAGACAGATATGCTGATACTTGTGTATACATGAGAGAATGGTCTTCTAGTTTACTTGTGTGTGTGTGTGAGAGAGAGAGAGCGCGAGAGAGAGAGAGAGGGGGGGGGGGGAGAGAGGAGCATCCGTAACACAACAACCATCTCTCTCGATTCATCCGTCCCTCGCACGGTCGCATGCAACACATGCATCAACGCGCACATTTTGACACCCTCACCCGGCCCCTGCCCACCTCAAGGCCCGCACAATCTCTTTGTGAATACCCATTTCTCTCCTTAGGTTTGTTTTCTCTCAATATCTCTCTCTCTCTCACACACACACACACAGACACACGCAACACAACACACACACACACACACACACACACTCCCCCGAGCACACAATTCATCCCCATCCAAGGTTATACGGCGACCACTCTCGCTTGTGCTACTTTGCACCCCATCATGCACAACACCTCAATCTTCAAAGAGGGCATCGAGCAGATCGAAGGCAGCGACCACACCGCTAGAGAATGCGGGTCATTTGGAAGCAGTGGTGATGTGACGACGGCCGACCGACTCCCCCCACCCTCTCTCTCTCTTGCACAAAATTACCAATCCCTCTCTCCCCCGCACAAAATTGTTGATCCCTCAACCCACGAGATCCTTCCCCTCTTGTCCATGTTTTTCCAGCTCTCTCATCAAGCATGTTGTCTCTTCTCCTTCCACGTATACAGAATCTGGATGCACACACATCTCACGTATATTACATGTCTCCATCTTTCTCACAGACCTAACTTCTTCCTCTCTCTTTCTCTCTCTATCTCTCTCCCTCTGTCTCGTTAGGTTTGTCTCCTACTCTCTCGTCCACATACATACAATCTTTCCTGCCCTATCTGCTCCATCTTCAAAAGCTCTCTCTGCATGTTTCATTCACACATTGGGATATGTCAAAATGTTGCTTCTATAATGGCCATGTGTGGATCATGGGGTTAGAGCTAGTTTTGTTAGTTGGGGCTCAAATAACCCAAAAGTATCCAAACAGGGAGGGTTAGAGTGGGTTAGTTCCATCTAACCCAACTATCCCGGTGGAGAGGTGCTTATTTGGGTTAGAGTGGGTTAGAAAATAACTCTTAACTCAAACTGTGTTAGAGTATCCAAACAGGGCCAATGGCTGATGTAGAGTTATGGTTGTTTTTGTTGCATCCTACAAAGTAATAACTATGAAATGCATTTAGATTCTCATTTGACTGGGATTATGTGAGTTTGAGCATGTTGTGAAGTACTATAGACCTTGTATACATCTTGGGATTCGACAATGATTGTAACTATTGAATTGTATAGACCATTACATTCAAGTCAATAGCCTAATATATTTATTTCACAATTTCAACAAATGATTAGTTCACTACAAACTAAGAAAAAAATGTGTACTCCTCCGCTTTTTATTTAAGTCCGCAGATTAGCATTGGTCAAAGTCAAGTTTTGTAAACTCTCGAAAGCTTATAACAAAAATGTTAACATATACAATAACAAATAAATACCATTAGATTCATTATTGATTGTACTTTCACATCATACATATTTGTTATGGTAAATGTTTATATTTTTCTATAAACTTGGTCAAACTTTAGGAAGTTTGACTTTGGTCAAACCTAATATGCAGAGTTTACTACTACTACTCGCTACTAGTTGCTTAGCCGAATAACTCAACATGCTACACGGGGAGTCCAGTGTCACAAAATCTTGAGGTCGGCGGGAAAATCTCCCGCTACCGATTCGAGCAAAGGAAGTTACCATCATAGCCTTGAACAGGCCTACGGATGACGCTTGGTAGGGGGCTGTTTTCGTAACTTCAGGTTCACCCTACCCAACCAACACCACCCCGGCACCCAGAGTAGTACACCTGAATACTCCCCATTTTCTATCCCCACCGCAAAATAGACTTCTCCACGGCACCGCAGCCTTCGTGCTCCTCCCCTTTACATCGGCGCACTCGTCCCATTGCACATCTGCCTCATCGACGACCTCGTCGCCACATCGAGCCGGTCCACCCTCGTCTTCGTAGACTGAGCCTCTTCCCCGGCATCGTCTTCCACGGTCTCGGATCTGCTTCCCGGAAGCCGACGCCAAGCGCAAAAGTACCACCGTCGTGGACAATGAACTGACTCCCATTGGCGACCATGACTCACAGAGGCCGCCGCGACCATCGTTCTCCTCCTCGATTGGTAATGTGTGTATTGAATCACTTAGCAGCACATGTGCAGTTCCAATTTTGTTCATACCTACCCTTCAAATTTCCTGGGTGCTATTGTCCCGTAAAAGTAATTGGTTATAGCCTCCATTTTCCAACAAAATATCAGCTTGTAATTGTGCGTCGCTCCTGTATCGCGCTGTGCTTGGGTAGGTTTTTCATCTGCAACCAGTAGTGTGGCAAATGATGGAAATGTTTTTAGAACTAGCAAGATGCCCATGTGTTGCATGCATCAAGATGCATTTGTATGAGTAGTTTATCTTGTGGGAGAAAAGGATGAACGAGGGAAGGCCTTATTTGCAAATCTGGAGAGGGGTATGGGTATGTTTTGCAAAATTCCCATTTGTTTCCTTCCTATCTGTCAGATATAAATCGGACGGCCTATATTGCAAGAAAAAAAGTAAAGAGAAAAAAGTAGACAGTAAAGGAAGTAGAGATAAATATTAACTATTAAATATAAAATAAATATCTCTACTCTTATAAAAACCCGAGTTGGTGATGATGGTGTGCCTGCCATCCTGCAATATGGACCGTCTGATCTATATCTGACGGATAGAAAGCAAACTATGACAATTTTGCTAAAAGATACCCGCACCCCTCTCCACATTTGTAGATAAGGACTTCCCTCGTTCATCTTCGTCTCCCACAAGATAAACAACTCGTATAAATGCATCTTGATGTTCCATTCAACGCATGGGCCTCTTGCTAGTAACAGTAGAGAAGAGAGTAGAGATAGCAGAGACGTCGGGAAAGGATCGCGCGCGCGCGGGAAAAAGCGGCCGGGCATGCGCTAGTTTTGGCGCGCGGCGTCCGGCGCGCTTTATAAACCCACCGCTCTGTGCCTTGCCACCGCTCTCTCCCCGCTCATTTTTGCCTCGCCGCCTCCACGCCACCATGCCGCCGCGTCACCGGTAAACTTGGGGTACCGCGGCGTCCGCGCGCGCCCCTCCGGCGGCTTCTCCGCTGAGATCCGGTTCCGCGGGATGCGCCTCGGCCTCGGCAATTTCGACACTGCCAACGAGGCCGCCCGCGCGTCCGACGCGACGGCGTGGTGACTCCGGTGGCCTCATAGAACATTGAACTTCCCCAACGTGCTGACGCGGGAGCGGGCGCAGGAGCTCGTGCCTCTGCCGTGGCTTAGCAACGACGAAGATCGTCGCGACAACCGGAGGCGGGAGCACCGTCTCGGCATCGCCAAGATGGACGAGGAAGCCATGGCGCTGTGGCGCCAACACTTCCCGCAGGACATCATCAACGAGCGCGAGTTCTACGCGCAAAGGAGGGCGGAGAGGGATAAGAGGAGGGCGGAGCGAGCCGCCTATCGCGAGGACAAGCGTAGGCGAAAAGCGGGCGCTCAATTCAACATGAGGCTAGGAGCAGCGTCGAACTAGGAATCCGACGATGATCGGTATCTTCATGCCTACAGTCAGACGTCGGAGGAGGACATCACCGAGGAGGAGTCGGACGACGAGGAGTAGTTGAATTATCTTTGTTTTATCTATCTATGCTGAGAACTATCCTCTACTCTATCTACTTCTTGATCTCAAAGATCAGTAAATGCTTTTTAAAGCGCCGCGCGTTGCGATTCTGTTGGAGATGCTCTAACATGGCACACGAGTGCTTTAATGTTGCCCACAAGATGCGCGAGTATTATTAGTAGTATATTTTTGTTGCCATGTTGAGATTTTAAAACCACGAGTGCGAACATGCAGAGGAGCAATGAAGACCAAACACGGGATATTCGGGACATCTTCAAGGAGCGTGGCAAGTTAAAGAGGAGCTGCACCGAACACAGTAAAACGAGCTTTGGTAAGTAACACCCTTTCAATTACTTTCGTAGCCTCGTGTTCTTCGATGTGTATATGTTGTAGTTTCTGTTTCTCTTAAGCGTGGTGTTCGATGTGTAATAAGAAGAGTCTTAATCGTCCTAATGCTTTCGTTTTTAGCTTGATGTAGGAAGTGGGTGTTCTCACCTTGTAGTCTGTTTTTATAAAAAAAATTCCTTTTGAATTCACTTCTCCGAGTTCTGTTTATCTGGCTTCTACTAAATGGATCTAGGTTGCTCTGAGTATTGATCTAAAAAAGAAGTAACTTCATGTCATGATGCAGTTCCTGCAAGGAGGGAAGTATGGTCAACCTCGAGATCATGTTTCCAAAATGAGGCTGGATTACACACAAGGTTCCAGTTCCCTAATGATGCTGGATTAGACACAAGGTGCAAATTCCCAGATGATGCTGGATTACACACAAGCCAGGTGGAGTCATCAGTTGTTCGTGTCCTCGTGGCATTATTAAAGGCTGAAAGAAAGCGTGCAGCAGCCCTTGAGAATGTAGCTGAGTTCCTGAAGAAGCGAAAAGAGCAATCAGATGCTCTCTTCACCCAAGCCAAAGAAGAGATGGAAGAAGCCAGAAATAAGCTAGCAAAGGCAGAGCAGGCTAGGCGTCTCCTGCTATCTAAAACTGTTGTAATACAAAATTTCCTTCATAATAGCTAGGCTCAAATGTTTATCTAGTCAGCATGCCTATTGTGATGTCCGTGCATCTACTGATGTGGCACAAAATGTTTTTTTCGGGTCATGTAATAACAACAATTACTTTCCAAACAATAATGCATTTAAGCATTGGACATGGTATAGTTCACGCGCAAGCCCGACATTTCAAGTTCAACTTCCACATCAAACTCATGTTCACAGATATCTGCACATTTCATACATAATGTCCACAACCATGATTCATTTCAAAGCCAAAAAAATGTGAGGAGAGTTATAAATAAAGAAAAAACTCTACTAGTTCCTGCTACCAGTGCGAGCACAACAAGTCAAGACCATGCGTAAATTAATTATATTTTAGTCATTTTTTGTGTTCTAAAATGCCTGCCGGCACACGCGCGGATTCAATGAAGGCAGGCGGGGTAGTCTTAAGCTGGTTGCACGCGGCGAGGAGGCGTGCTCAACCGGGCCTGCAGCGAGTGCGACCCTCTTGGCCGGCACGCCAGTTCAATGCCTGCGCTATGAGAGGTCGCGTCCGTGTCAGAGCAATCACTCCCTCCAGTCCTTTTTTGTTTGGGTATAACAAAATCTCGTTTTCCATTCACATTTTACAAGTAAAATTGTGGACAAACTTTGACCCAAAGTACGATGGGGACTAGTAAACCAGAATGGAGGTAGTAGTTTTTTTAATCAAAGAAGGGTTTCCCCTTTCGATTTTCATTACTGAAAACCGGCATCTAAATCTAAACCATAGTATTTGCCCTAGAACTACCAGGTTCAACATCTCGCAACATAAACCCATACGACCTCCATCGCAAAAAAAACATATAACCATACGCCAAGGAGGTACGTAGTACTATGAATTCCATTTTCGCTCCATACCAATCGTTCTGAAAACTACTTACTACTTATAACGCGCCATTGAAAATCGGAACTCTTAACCCCGCTAGAAAAATGACATTTTAAACGTGGCTACTCGATCTGTGGCAACTGGCGAGCCACCGCGCTCCAAGTCGTTCACCTGTGGTCCCGACCATCAACTCCTACGGATCAAATTATCACGCGAGCTGACTATTCCTACAAAGGTGCTCCACCACGTACCCGGTACCCGCGAATGCAGCAATCGTGCACCTAGGGTTTTAGGGTTTATTTGTTAACGTCGCCTTTACGTAACACTCATGTGTGCGAGACAACGAGAGGCCGACTGCATGCGTGCGCCTCTTCTCTTCGTATATTTACTCCACCGTTTGTCTGGTGTCCAAAAAATTATAATAACTACTAGCAATGTGCCAATGCATTGCCACACGATCAAAGTAGATTATTACATATTCACCGATTTGATAGAAAAGAAAAGACTAGTTTTGAAATACGTATATCACTAAAAATATGTTATGTTTCACTCAAAATATATTCCTTTGGTGTTTTTGATGAGATAAGGGAGGAATGTTGTTGGTTTCAAGATTCGAGAAGTGGTATATGTCTAATTTCTACTCTTACTAGCAAGATGCCGTCGTTGCACGGAACATCAAGATCTTGTGGGAGAAAAGGATGAACGAGGAAGGCCTTATCTGTAAATGTGGTGAAGAGTGCGGGTAAATTGCCATATTTTCCTTCCTATCCGTCGAGATATAAATCGGACGACCTACATTCTGAGGATGGCGGGCCCACCATCATCACCAACTCTATTTTTTATCCCTACTCTTATAAAAAGCATTGTCGGTGATGATCATGTGCCCGCCATCCTGCAATATAGGCCGTCCGATCTATATCTGACGGATAGGAAGGAAACTATGGCAATTTTGCAAAAGATACCCACACCCCTCTCCACATTTGCAAATAAGGCCTTCCTCGCTCATCCTTTTCCCCACAAGATAAACTACTCATACAAATGCATCTTCATGTTCCAGATAACGCATGGGCATCTTGCTAGTTGTTGCAAAAAGCCCATGTGTGTGTGAGAGAGAGGGAGAGTGGAGGAGGACGGAGTGCATGTGTGACAAAGACACAAGGAGTGTGTGTGCGATATGTATCAGCTTAAAATGAGGCGATAGTGCGTGTGTGCACGATCAAGAGGGCGTGCCTTGAGAAGGGAAGAAAAATCTACATAGATACAAGGAGCAGGAGAGAGACATGTATGCGATGGTGGAAGCATGAGCGTGCGGGTGTATAAACCTATCTAGAGGCTAGCTAGTCGATAAATGTTTGTGAGAGAAGTACGAGTCGGGGTGCGAAAGCAAGAGTTTTGTGTGTGAGAGAGAGACGGTAGTCGGGAAGGGGAGTGGAAGCAGGAGTTGTGTGTGTGTGTGTGAGAGAGAGAGAGAGGAGACGGTAGTCGGGGTTGTGTGATCGGTAAACAAATGAATAATGTCGATGCAGGATGTAGACAAAAAGGAGACCGCAACAAATGTTGTGTCTAGGAGAGAGAGAGAGTAATTTTAGTGGTATGAGTCATATGTAGAGACATATAGGGTGTGTGAGAGAATCCCATAGAGAGAAAGACAAAGTGAAAAACGAGTGGAAACTGTGTGTGTGGTGGTGAAAAAGGAAGCTTAGGTACCGAGTACCAGAGAACAGTAGAGACGTGAGAGATAATGAAAACTGTGTAATGTATAATGATAGGGAGAGTGTGACACTTCTCAAGGGAGACGTCGAGCGACCATGTTTGCGAGGATAGGAGAAACATGAAGTGAGCGTATGGTGAGCTGGAGAAAAGAGAGTGATAGCTACCTGAAAGAGCATGCATGCGAGAGAGATGGGCGTGAAAGGAGTGAACAAAAAGGGATTCAAATATTTGAATTTAGATTATGATACATGTAATCCATACTCGAACCAAAATTGATCTATCAAACATGCATACTCATATGAATTCACGCACATCTATGTTATTTAATATGTAGGTATTACTGATCCATACATTTTAGTAGAACATAATTTGGTTAAATTTATTCGAATTCAACCGTAAGATTTCGAGATCGTTGTATTTGTAAATCATATTATACATATAAAGGAGAAGAATTATTTGTTGTGCTTTTGAAAGTATATATAAAAAAATGATGTATATAGAATGTAATTCCAATTGAAAATGGATCCCCTTTGAAAAATAGAATACAAACGGATTCGATTGAGTTGGCACGGTAAACGTGCACTCTGCAAAATTTGAACGAAGCGGGGAAAGTCGCGAATCGCCCAAAACCAAAATCTGCGAGATGGAAATCACTACTGCCTATCCCTGCCACGCAAAGCCTATCTGCTGGGTTTCTATAGGTTTCGATAGGGGTAGGTTTGTAATTTCACCCTAACGTGACGTAACCGCCTCTCACCCGGATTCATACACGGTGGCGCCAAAACACAGTGTGTCCTCGGCCGAAATCGACTCCCTCCCGGATTCATATTCATACATGGTGGGCGCCAAAAACAAACTCTCGTCGGCAAATATTCGGTGTATGCGAGATTACGTCCTATCCCCAACCGACTAATGTTGTTGTGATGTAGTAGAAATTTGAAACGGGAGCTAAGTTTGTAAATTTCCTCGCATTTGAGACAAGCGCGCCCTGAATACATGGTTCCTCCCTTCCTCTCTACCTCCCTTTTCCCCATTCAGTACTCCATGGGCGCCAAAACACCCTCTCCACCCCACCTCCTCCGTCCGCCACCGTCCGCCACCTCATCCACCGCCGTCCTCCTCCACCATGCCGAGCTGATACCCGACGCCCGTCCATTACAAGAGATCGACCTCTCTCATCCACGCCTTGACCGAGATCCATGCATCCCGCCCTCTCGCTTCATCCCCGCTATCATCCACCTTGCCGGGCGCCGCTCTCGACCGTCTTCGCCCACCGTGCCGCCGCCACCGTCTACCCTCCTAGATCTGCTTCCACGCCACGACAGCCATCGCTACCGCAACACCATCAAATTCTCGTGAGATGCGTCTGAGCGCCGCACTGAGGCGGTACTCTTTCGTATCTGCTCAACTTACTTATCGCACCAAGAAAATAGATCGCCACTACTTTACTCTGATTTCTTGTCTCGGTTGCGAAGTTGCCTTTGTCTGGTTTGCACCTTCAGATCCGCCATGGCATGCTCAACACTATACTCCCAATGCTTATGGTTTTCCCCTTTTATATTTCACACTAGTTAAATCACAGTAGACTAAATTTCAAAATTGGGTCAGTCGATTTTTCAGAGCTCGTCGGAGTTCGCCGGTGCGATCGAAGGGGCTCGGGTGGTTGTGGGGCCTCGCCGAACGAAGAAAACTCAATGCGGGTGGGGGTTGGGGCGCGGGTGGGGTGTGGGGGTGGCGGAGGAACACAGGCGGTGGGGGCCGGTGGTCCGGCCGGCCCGTCTGCGGTGTTCTGTATGGGAAGAATCGAGACGAGGAAGAAGAAGGGTTAGGAGACGAGGATCTTCATCCAACCGCTGAAATGGTCGAGAGACAGCCGGGAGTTGCATTCTTAATGCGCCTCGTTCATCATGTGTGGGCACCGCAACCAACATTTTATTATCCAAAATCTGCTTGCTCTTCTTTACCATGTTCCTCTTCCGTTCTTCTTTAATATGTACTCTCTCCATTCCTAAATACAAGTCTTTGTATAGATTCCACCATGGACTACATATGTAGCAAAATGAGTGAATCTACACTCTAAAATGTATCTGGATACATCTGTATGTGATCCATAGTGGAAATCTCTACCAAGACTTATATTTTGGAACGGAGGGAGTATGCTAGTAGTACAGTATGTTCCTTGTACTGAAGATGAGCAGGTACATTTGCAGTGTAGAGGTCTATACGGTCGGTTGTGATGGACACTTTGAGCCTCTTTGATTCGTATGATCTTGTAAACATAGGAATAGGATTTGTAGTGGCCTGCCCACTTGAATCCTATTAGAATAGCAAGGAAATGCGGGAGCTGTGTGTCGCCTTTGAGAGTTACACTGATATTAACAGTCGCACCTTCACTTGAAGAGAGCTGGTATCCGAAGCCTTTCTAGCCGCATCTGCGCAATACTAGCACATATATTCCAGCAAGTTCCACTTTGCTGATTTTACTCTGATGCTTAAGGTTTTCCCGTTATATCTACACTATGATCTGTGTAGCTGCTTTGTGTCACACTAACAGCAGTCCACTCTTGAAGCTAAACACTGTAATGACTTACAAAATTGGCACCAAGGCATTGAGTGCCATTCTGGATGCAATGAAACTCATACGCTCCCCACCTGTTGATTCTTGTTCAGAATATGATCCTAATGACTATTCTAACCTCGAGGAGTCAAAGGCAGATGGCATGTCCTGTTCACCCATCAAGGTGCATGTTCTAATTTGGCAATGTTTTATTGATTGCGGGTATCTTGCATATGTTGTCTTGCATTTCTTCTACTTTGTTGCACCGCCATCTGCTTAGTTTACTCATCATATATGTCGAGATGCCATGCCCATCCATTATCAATACATATTCCATCTGTCATCATACCATGTTTTCCCACTCAAATGCTGTTCTTGTGCATCAGACATCAAAAAGGAAGAGGGTGATTGCCGAACTGAAGGAGCACCAGCAAAGTCCTTGAAAAAGCGTGGTGGTGCCGAGAAATCGAATGACACCCACTTATATTGGATGTACAACCGGTGACACAAAACGTAGGACCGACTCAAGCAGACTGTACCCATACTTCACTGGCCACACCACTAGCCCCACCACCACGTGACCTGCACTCCGGCAAAAGGTATACCGATTTCATTTGCCATAGCACCACTGTACCACGTAAAAATCCCACTCCGACAAAAAGTCTGACCAAGTCCACCGGCCGAAGACCTATCCCAACTGCAGAGACGGCCAATTCCTGCATATTGGAACCCCATTCCATTTATTCAATGCTTTCAATGTTGTTAGGGACTACGTGCATATATTCCCATCATGGGAAGATTATAGTGAAGACAAACCATTTTCACATCTTCCTGTCCAACTTACGTGTAAGTGCTATTATTCATGGTTATTATTTTCTTGTTTTCTACTGATTGAACACATCAATGATTTACATTACATTGTTGTAACTAGGCGAGGGTCAATCTGGATAGTCATGACGAGGAAAGCTTGCTTGTGCTTTTCAAGGAAGCATTGTAGCGATGTCGGTGTTACTTGAGGAAATCACACTTTGATGGCAAGTCTATAAGCGAATTTCGGTGAAGTCTCCTGTGCTAAATTTAGAAGACATTGAATGGAAAAACCTTGTTATGCACTGGTCTCATTCCTGATGAGGTCTTGTCTCTGAAATCACATGACAATTTGAACTTCTACTTTTCCGCACGTGCCTTATGGATCTTTTTGCGAAATCTGCTCAAGAAGAATTCGGTTTGAAAAGAACGACGAGGATATCGCAAATATGCTGCCGCTGCTTTGCTCTTGTTAGTACCTGTTGTCTGTATCACCTGTACTTGCATACATACAGTTCATTATGTGACAAGTGTGCATGATAGCTTGCTTATCAATTGTTCGCTCCAAATTATCTCGATCTGTATGAATGGTTACATTAGTGTATAATATATCCAATGCCAATGTTTTTTAGCTCTGCATTGTTCTTGTAAGTACATGCTGTCCTTTATCGATGTACTTATAATGACAGTAGTTGTTCATGTACCATCACTCTGCAGCTTATTTTCCTTTGCGCTCCATTTTCTACACATCGGATCTATATTTACTCTTACCATAAGGTTGGTCTTGAAGAAGTTTAGGCGTGCATTGTTCTTGGCTGTACCTTTTGCCTATATCGCTGCACTTACATTTATAGCTACTTGGTTATGTAGCATGACTCTTCATCTTATCTTAAATATTCTCCATTTTTTCGTATATTATCACATCTATATTTACTCTTAACAAAATGTAGAATAAAGGCAATGCTTTTGAAGAAGATTACGTGGTAAACTTCTTGAATTGCCCCCCATCATCATGGACAAGGCCTTTATAGAGCCTGTCTTCACCAATATTTAAGTTTGTCCATCTCAAGCCTTCAAACTTTGTTGTATATATTTGGTTAGGCATGACTGCAACAGCTGTTTATTTTTGGTGTTTGCATCAAATTGCTTATTTAAAGTTTATTATGTAGTTCATAAACAAATGTTTGTCCTTTCTCAATTTAAGTTTTCAGTTGTACAACCAAGTTCCTTCTTCATACCATGTAAATTAAACTATACAGAGCAAGTGATCTTCTTTTGCACTGCATGTATGCTTTTGTCCTTCATCCGTAATCTAGTGGTGTGGTGAACCTACCCACTACAGCACAATGTCATATTCTGCAATGTCTTAACTATGAACTGTTGGGGAACGTAGTAATTTCAAAATTTTCCTACGATCACGCAAGACCATGGTGATGGCATAGCAACGAGAGGGGAGAGTGTCCGTCCACGTACCCTCGTAGACCGAAAGCGGAAGCGTTATAACAACACGGTTGATGTGATGTAGTCGTGCGTCTTCACGATCCGACCGATCCAAGCACCGAACGTCACGGCACCTCCGAGTTACGCACACGTTCAGCTCGATGGCGATCCCGGACTCGATCCAAAGCAAAGTGTCGGGGATGAGTTCCGTCGGCCTGACGGCGTGGTGGACGATGTTGATGCTCCACCGACGAGGGCTTCGCCTAAGCTCCGCGACGATATGACTTCTCCGGCGCGAGGCTTCGCCTAAGCTCATGACGATATGACCAAGTGGAATATGGTGGAAGGGGCACCGCACACGGCTAAGGAAAGATCCGTAGATCAACTTGTGTATCTTGGGGTGCCCCCTGCCCCCGTATATAAAGGAGACAAGGGGGAGGTGGCCGGCCCTAGAGGAGGCGCACCAAGGAGGAGTCCTACTCCCACCGGGAGTAGGACTCCCCCCCCTTCTCCTAGTTGGAGTAGGATTGGGGAGGGAAAGGGGAAGGCGCGCCCCTCTCCTTGTCCTATTCGGACCTGGAAGGGGGAGGGGCGCGCAGCCCACCTGGCCGGCCCTTCTCCTTCTCCCTCAAGGCCCATGAGGGCCCATATACCCCGGGGTTCCGGTAACCCCGGTGTTCCGATAACATCCTGTTTTCACTCGGAACCATTCAAGTCCAAACATAGGCTTCCAATATATCAATCTTTATGTCTCGACCATTTCGAGACTCCTCGTCATGTCCGTGATCACATCCGGGACTCGAACAACCTTGATTGCATCAATACTTTATAAACTCATTATGAACTGTCATCGAAGCGTTAAGCGTGCGGACCCTACGGGTTCGAGAACTATGTAGACATGACCTAGAACCATTCTCGGTCAATAACCAATAGCGGAACCTGGATGCCCATATTGGTTCCTACATATTCTCTGAAGATCTTTATCGGTCAAACCGCATAACGACATACGTTGTTCCCTTTGTCATCGGTATGTTACTTACCCGAGATTCGATCGTCGGTATCCAATACCTAGTTCAATCTCATTACTGGTAAGTCTCTTTACTCGTTTCCGTAATACATCATCTCACAACTAACTCATTAGTTGTAATGCTTGCAAGGCTTAAGTGATGTGCATTACCGAGAAGGCTCGAGATACCTCTCCGAGCAATCGGAGTGACAAAACCTAATCTCGAAATATGCCAACCCAACAAGTACCTTTGGAGACACTGTAGTACTCCTTTATAATCACCCGATTCACGTTGTGACGTTTGGTAGTACCCAAAGTGTTCCTCCGGTAAGCAGGAGTTGCATAATCTCATAGTTACAGGAACATGTATGGGTCATGAAGAAAGCATTAACATACTAAACGATCATGTGTTAAGCTAACGGAATGGGTCATGTCAATCAGATCATTCAACTAATGATGTGACCTTGTTAATCAAATAACAACTCCTTGTTCATGGTTAGGAAACATAACCATCTTTGATTAATAAGCTAGTCAACTAGAGGCATACTAGACACAAAATATTTCTCTATATATTCACACAATTATAATGTTACTTGTTAATACAATTCTAGCATGAATAATAAACATTTATCATGATATAAGGAAATAAATAATAACTTTTATTATTGCCTCTAGGGCATATTTCCCTCAGTCTCCCACTTGCACTAGAGTCAATAATCTAGATTACAAAGTAATGATCCTTACACCCATGGAGTCTTGGTGTCGATCATGTTTTGCTTTGCGTGGAAGAGGCTTAGTCAACGGGTCTCGCAACATTCAGATCCGTATGTATTTTGCAAATCTCTATGTCTCCCACTTGGACTTGGTCCCGAATGGAATTGAAGGCGTCTCTTGATATGCTTGGTCCTCTTGTGAAATCTGGATTCCTTTGCCAAGGCAATTGCACCAAGATTGTCACGAAGATCTTCATCGGTCCCGATGCACTAGGTATGACACCTAGATCGGAAATGAACTCTTTCATCCAGACTCCTTCATTATTTGCTTCAAGCAGCTATGTACTCCGCTTCACATGTAGATCCCGCCACGACGCTTTGTTTAGAACTGCACCAACCGACAGCTCCACCGTTTAATAAAAACACGTATCCGGGTTTGCGATTTAGAATCGTCCGGATCGGTGTCAAAGCTTGCATCGACGTAACCATTTACGACTAGCTCTTTGTCACCTCCATATACGAGAAACATATCCTTAGTCCTTTTCGTGTATTTCGGGATGTTCTTGACGCTGTCCGATGATCCACTCTGGATTACTTTGGTACCTTCTGCCAAGCTTACACTAAGCATACGTCGGTCTGGTACACAGCATTGCATACATGATAGAGCCTATGGCTGAAGCATAGGAACATCTTTCATTTTCTCTCTATCTTCTGCTGTGGTCGGGCATTGAGTCCGACTCAATCTTACACCTTGCAACACAGGTAAAAAACCTTTCTTTGCCTGATCCATTTTGAACTTTTTCAAAACTTTATCAAGGTATGTGCTTTGTGAAAGTCCAATTAAGCGTCTTGATCTATCTCTATAGATCTTGATGCCCAATATGTAAGCAGCTTCACCGAGGTCTTTCATTGAAAAACTTTTATTCAAGTATCCTTTTATGCTATCCAGAAATTCTATTTCATTTCCAATCAATAATATGTCGTCCACATATAATATCAGAAATGCTACAGAGCTCCCACTCACTTTCTTGTAAATACAGGCTTCTCCAAAAGTCCAGACAAACCCATATGCTTTGATCACACTATCAAAGCGTTTATTCCAACTCCGAGAGGCTTGCACCGGACCATAAATTGATCGCTGGAGCTTGCACACTTTGTTAGCACCTTTTGGATCGACAAAACCTTCTGGTTGCATCATATACAACTCTTCTTCTAGAAATCCATTCAAGAATGCAGTTTTACATCCATTTGCCAAATTTCATAATCATAAAATGCGGCAATTGCTAACATGATTCGGACAGACTTAAGCATCGCTACGGGTGAGAAAGTCTCATCGTAGTCAACCCCTTGAACTTGTCGAAAACCTTTACGCAACAAGTCGAGCTTTGTAGAACAGTTATATTACCATCGGCGTCAGTCTTCTTCTTAAAGATCCATTTATTTTCAATGGCTTGCCGATCATCGGGCAAGTCAACCAAAGTCCATACTTTGTTCTCATACATGGATCCCATCTCAGATTTCATGGCTTCCAGCCATTTTGCGAATCTGGGCTCACCATCGCTTCTTCATAGTTTGTAGGTTCGCCATGGTCAAGTAACATGACTTCCGAATAGGATTACCGTACCACTCTGGTGCGTATTTTACTCTGGTTGACCTCTGAGGTTCGAGAGTAACTTGATCTGAAGTTTCATGATCATCATCATTAGTTTCTTCACTAATTGGTGTAGTTGTCACAGGAACCATTTCTTGTGATGAACTACTTTCCAATAAGGGAGCAGAATCTGATTATCTCATCAAGTTCTACTTTCCTCCCACTCACTTCTTTCGAGAGAAACTTCTTCTCTAGAAAGGATCCGAATTTAGCAACGAAAATCTTGCCTTCAGATTCTGTGATAGAAGGTGTACCCAATGATCTCCTTTGGGTATCCTATGAAGACACATTTTTCCGATTTGGGTTCGAGCTTATCTGGTTGAAGTTTCTTTACATAAGCATCGCAGCCCCAAACTTTAAGAAAGCGACAACTTTGGTTTCTTGCCAAACCATAGTTCATAAGGCGTCGTCTCAACGGATTTTGACGGTGTCCTATTTAACGTGAATGCGGCCGTCTCTAAAGCATAACCCCAAAACGATAGCGGTAAATCGGAAATAGACATCATAGATCGCACCATATCTAGTAAAGTACGATTACGACGTTCGGACACACAATTTCTCTGTGGTGTTCAGGGTGGCGTGAGTTGCGAAACTATTCCACATTGTTTCAAATGTAAACCAAACTCGTAACTCAAATATTCTCCTCCACGATCAGATCGTAGAAATTTTATTTTCTTGTTACGATGATTTTCCACTTCACTCTGAAATTCTTTGAACTTTTCAAATGTTTCAGATTTGTGTTTCATTAAGTAGATATACCCATATCTGCTCAAATCATCTGTGAAGGTGAGAAAATAACGATACCCGCCACAAGGCCTCAATATTCATTGGACCACAAACATCAGTATGTATGATTTCCTACAATTCAGTTGCACGCTCCTGAGTTCAGGAGAACGGCGTTTTGGTCATCTTGCCCATGAGGCACGGTTCGCAAGTACCAAGTGATTCATAATCAAGTGATTCCAGAAGCCCATCAGTATGGAGTTTCTTCATGCGTTTCACACCGATATGACCTAAACGGCAGTGCCACAAATAAGTTGCACTATCATTATCAACTCTGCATCTTTTGGCTTCAATATTATAAATATGTGTATTACTACTGTCGAGATTCAACAAGAATAGACCATTCTTCAAGGGTGCATGACCATAAAAGATATTACTCATATAAATAGAACAACCATTATTCTCTGATTTAAATGAATAACCGTCTCGCAATAAACAAGATCCGGATATAATGTTCATGCTCAACGCGGCACCAAATAACAATTATTTAGGTCTAAAACTAATCCGAAGGTAGATGTAGAGGTAGCGTGCCAACTGCGATCACATCGACTTTGGAACCATTTCCAACAGCGCCATCGTCACCTCGTCCTTAGCCAATCTTCGCTTAATCCGTAGTTCCTGTTTCGAGTTGCAAATATTATTAGCAATGTAACCCGGTATCAAATACCAGTACTCATGCGAGTATTAGTAAGGTACACATCAATAACATGTATATCATATATACCTTTGTTCACCTTGCCATCCTTTTTATCCGCCAAATACTTGGGGCAGTTCCGCTTCCAAAGTGTCCGGTCGCTTGCGGTAAAAACACTCGATTTCAGGCTTAGGTCCAGACTTGGGTTTCTTCTCTTGATCAGCAACTTTCTTGCTGTTCTTTTGAAGTTTCCTTCTTCTTCCCTTTGCCCTTTTCTTGAAACTAGTGGTCTTGTTGATCATCAACACTTGATGCTCTTTCTTGATTTCTACCTCCATGACTTTCAAAGATCGCGAAGAGCTCAGGAATTGTCTTAGTCATCCCTTGCATATTATAGTTCATCACGGAGCTCTTGTAGCTTGGTGGCGATGATTGGAGAATTACATCAATGACACTATCATCCGAAGATTAACTCCCAGCTAAATTAAGTGATTGTTATACCCGGACATTTTGAGTATGTGCTCACTAATGTAACTATTCTCCTCCATCTTGCAGCTATAGAACTTATTGGAGACTTCATATCTCTCAATCCGCATTTGCTTGAAATATTAACTTCAACTCCTGGAACATCTCATATGCTCCATGACGTTCAAAACGTCGTTGAAGACCCGGTTCTAAGCCGTAAAGCATGGCACACCGAACTATAGAGTAGTCATCGGCTACGCTTTGCGGGGCGTTCACAACTTCGGCTCAAGATTCTGCAGCAGTTCGTCACCCAATGGTGCTTCGAGGATGTAATTTTTTCGTGCAGCAATGAGGATAATCCTCAAGTTACGGACCCGATCCGTGTAATTGCTACCATCATCTTTCAACTT
Organism: Aegilops bicornis; assembly: GCA_021605145.1. Lineage (NCBI taxonomy): Eukaryota > Viridiplantae > Streptophyta > Magnoliopsida > Poales > Poaceae > Aegilops > Aegilops bicornis. The sequence goes on along the minus strand of CM038674.1, from coordinate 151,034,085 downwards.
TGCTTTCTCAAGGAACGCATTAAAATTCAACGGAACAACAAAGACGAGCCATCTATCTACAAGAAACATAGACAAGCAAAAATACTATCGTGTACTAAGTTCATGATAAATTTAAGTTTGATTAATCATATTAAAAACTCCCACTTAGACAGACATCTCTCTAGTCATCTAAGTGATCACGTGATCCATATCAACTAAACCGTGTCCGATCATCACGTGAGACGGAGTAGTTTCAATGGTGAACATCACTATGTTGATCATATCTACTATATGATTCACGTTCGACCTTTCGGTCTCCGTGTTCCGAGGCCATATCTGTTATATGCTAGGCTCGTCAAGTTTAACTCGAGTATTCGGCGTGCGCAACTGTTTTGCACCCGTTGTATTTGAGCGTAGAGCCTATCACACCCGATCATCACGTGGTGTCTCAAAGACGAAGAAATTTCGCAACGGTGCATACTCATGGAGAACACTTCTTGTTAATTTTTAGTGAGAGATCATCTTATAATGCTACCGTCAATCAAAGCAAGATAAGATGCATAAAGGATAAACATCACATGCAATCAATATAAGTGATATGATATGGTCATCATCATCTTGTGCTTGTGATCTCCATCTCCGAAGCACCGTCATGATCACCATCGTCACCGGGCGCCGACACCTTGATCTCCATCGTAGCATCGTTGTCGTCTCGCCAACTATTGCTTCCACGACTATCGCTACCGCTTAGTGATAAAGTAAAGCAATTACATGGCGTTGCATTTCATACAATAAAGCGACAACCATATGGCTCTCGCCATTTGCCGATAACTCGGTTACAAAACATGATCATCTCATACAATAAAATATAGCATCACGTCTTGACCATATCACATCACAATATGCCCTGCAAAAACAAGTTAGACGTCCTCTACTTTGTTGTTGCAAGTTATACGTGGCTGCTACGGGCTGAGCAAGAACCGTTCTTACCTACGCATCAAAACCACAACGATAGTTTGTCAAATAGACTCGCTTTAACCTTCTCAATGACCGGGCGTAGCCACACTCGTTTCAACTAAAGTTGGAGAGACAGTCTTCCGCCAGCCATATATGTGCACAGCACGTCGATTGACCCGGTCTCGCGTAAGAGTACTCTTAAGGTTGGTCCTGATCGTCTCTTCAAACAATACCGCTGAACCAAAGTATGACATCTTTGGTAGGCAGTATGACTTGTATCGCCCACAACTCACTTGTGTTCTACTCGTGCACATGACATCAACGCATAAAACCTGGCTCGGATGCCACTGTAGGGGAACGTAGTAATTTCAAAATTTTCCTACGATCACGCAAGACCATGGTGATGGCATAGCAACGAGAGGGAGAGTGTATGTCCACGTACCCTCGTAGACCGAAGCGTTATAACAACGCGGTTGATGTAGTCGTACGTCTTCACGATCCGACCGATCCAAGCACCGAACGTACGGCACCTCCGAGTTCTGCACACGTTCAGCTCGATGACGATCCCGGACTCGATCCAGCAAAGTGTCGGGATGAGTTCCACAAGACGACGTGGCAGGACGATGTTGATGCTCCACCGACGCAGGGCTTCGCCTAAGCTCCATGACGATATGACTTCTCCGGCGAGGCTTCGCCTAAGCTCCATGACGATATGACCAAGTGGAATATGGTGGAAGGGGCACCGCACACGGCTAAGGAAAGATCCGTAGATCAACTTGTGTATCTTGGGGTGCCCCTGCCCTCAGATATAAAGGAGACAAGGGGAGGTGGCCGGCCCTAGAGGAGGCGCACCAAGGAGGAGTCCTACTCCCACCGGAGTAGGACTCCCCTCTCCTAGTTGGAGTAGGATTGGGAGGGGAAAGGGGAAGGGCGCCGCCTCTCCTTGTCCTATTCGGACTGGAAGGGGAGGGGGCGCGCAGCCCACCTGGCCGGCCCTTCTCCTTCTCTCCTCAAGGCCCATGAGGGCCCATATACCCCAGGGGTTCCGTAACCCCGGTGTTCCTAACATCCTGTTTTCACTCGGAACCATTCCGAAGTCCAAACATAGGCTTCCAATATATCAATCTTTATGTCTCGACCATTTCGAGACTCCTCGTCATGTCCGTGATCACATCCGGGACTCGAACAACCTTCGATTGCATCAATACTTTATAAACTCATTATGAGCATCATCGAAACGTTAAGCGTCATGGACCCTACGGGTTCGAGAACTATGTAGACATGACCTAGAACCATTCTCGGTCAATAACCAATAAGCGGAACCTGGATGCCCATATTGGTTCCTACATATTCTACGAAGATCTTTATCGGTCAAACCGCATAACGACATACGTTGTTCCCTTTGTCATCGGTATGTTACTTACCCGAGATTCGATCGTCGGTATCCAATACCTAGTTCAATCTAGATTCTTGGTAAGTCTCTTTACTCGTTCCGTAATACATCATCTCACAACTAACTCATTAGTTGTAATGCTTGCAAGGCTTAAGTGATGTGCATTACCGAGAAGGCACGAGATACCTCTCCCACAATCGGAGTGACAAAACCTAATCTCGAAATATGCCAACCCAACAAGTACCTTTGGAGACACCTGTAGTACTCCTTTATAATCACCCAGATTCGTTGTGACGTTTGGTAGTACCCAAAGTGTTCCTCCCAGAAGCAGGAGTTGCATAATCTCATGTTACAGGAATATGTATGGGTCATGAAGAAAGCATTAACATACTAAACGATCATGTGTTAAGCTAACGGAATGGGTCATGTCAATCAGATCATTCAACTAATGATGTGACCTTGTTAATCAAATAACAACTCCTTGTTCATGGTTAGGAAACATAACCATCTTTGATTAATAAGCTAGTCAAGTAGAGGCATACTAGTGACATCTTGTTTGTCTATATATTCACACATGTATTATGTTTCCGGTTAATACAATTCTAGCATGAATAATAAACATTTATCATGATATAAGGAAATAAATAATAACTTTTATTATTGCCTCTAGGGCATATTTCCTTCATGAACAATGTCATATCATTCTACTATTATTTAAACCGTCTCTTTATTTGCCAATCTGAATGGGTATAAATTGACAGCACACTAATCATTGATACTTATGAGTTCTTGATCTATAATCCAGTGTTGTCGTGAAGCTGCCAACTCCTTCACAATGTCATTTCCTGCCATGTCTTGACCTGAACAATACCATATTGTGTTAATGCAATTTTAAACTGTGTCACTTTATTCGTCAGTAAGAAATGTGATGAATTGTCAGCACTGATACTTTTATGTGCAAAACCTGTCATCTGTCTGCTTGTTTATCTTTCAGAGTGAGGAAGATATGTGTTGAACAAGCGCAGTCTCATCATCTTGCTCAGCTGCTTGCGCTGCAGCTCCCCAGCAGGGCTAACCTTTCTTAAACTCTATTGAAGTGCTATCGTTTTTGTATATTATTTTGTCGGCGTGTTTATTTGCACTGGTGGCGATCTTTGATGCCCAGTGTATGTAATCTGATGTCTGCTTGTGCTTTATTATCATAGTGGCGAACTTTGATGCCCAGTGGATGTAATATGTCGTAATTTCTTTATTGTATAGTCTAGGTTTTTTCTTATTCACGATGCTGCAGTCATTTTACTGTATATATATCCTGTCTTCGCAGTAAACCGGCCAAACTGTAAAATTACGGTACATAATCGGGCCGTCATGCAATCACGACGTAGGTTGGGCCTAAAACGTGTCAAACAGCTCACGGGCCGGCAGCAGCCCGAAATGAACCCCGGCCCATGATTGTGCGAATCAAATCACGGGCTTTTAACAGGCCAAAATTGTCTCAGTCCTTGTTTGGCCCAATCAGATATCGATCATGAAAGGTGTCGGATGCAAATCGGGCCGTAGTTAGGCCCAACGATATGACGGGCTTTCAACAGCTGAAATTAATATAGGGCCGAAATGTTAAACGGGCCCTTAACAGGCCAAAACTAATATCAAGCCGAATTACTAAGTGGGCCTTTAGCAAGTGGGCCCAAAAGCATAGTGTCCAGTTGCCGGGCCGAATTTGATTATGGGCCATAATTGAGCCCAAAGCCTCTTAAAGGGCCGGACCTGATCTGGGCCGTAATTTGGCCCAGAATGCGGTAGGCTTATAACGGGCCGGATCTCATATGGGCCACTTTTAGGCCCGGAATGTGGCAGGCCATTGTAAGTGCATCTAGTGCCCCTTAGTGATTTTGGTGTATTGAAGACTTATAGGTTAAGGGACTAATGTGTTTGTGAGTGTACACAGGTCTATAAGTCTATGAGGAGTTTGATATTTACAGAGAAAGTCGACCCCTAAAAATGAAGTTCTTCAACTGAAGACTTTGATATTCTGAAGACTTTATGAAGACTTTGAAAGTGAAGAAATTGGTGTGACCTTGAAGACTTGGTATTCATTTGAGGAACATGAAGCGTGAAGACTTTTGTTTTTGTAGTTTCATTTTCTCTTTCTTGAGTCATAGGAAACACCGTCTTTGTTAAAGGGTCGAGGAAATATTAAGGAAAAATTTCCATTTGATGCTCAACTCAAAATCCTACACCTACCAATCCCTTGAGTGAAGCTTTTGGAAATCTCATACGATTCAGTCAATTTCTTGATGTGAGACGAAGCTCTTACAGTCGCCGAGGAATTTGTTCTGGCGAGGAGTTAGGAATTTGCCGGTCTTGAATTGCCTACACGATGAGAACATGATAGCCCCGAGGAATTTGAGAGTCAAATTTCCGGCCAGATTCTTTGTCTTCTTGGCGCCTGTCCCAAAATATCTTATCCACCTAACGGTCATATCATTGAAGGGCATTTATGTCTTATCATGTCGGGCTGCTCCCTAGGCTATAAATAGCCGCCCCTACAACCACTAGCTGGTTGGCTGCTCGAGAGAACTTGACACTTGTCATTTGAGAGCAACCCATCCTCTGAGGACTTTGAGAGAAAATCATCAAGTGAGGAAAAACCCAAAAGTGAGGAAAACCCAAACACCAAACCCCTACAAACCCAAAGTGATTGAGCATCCTTTGAAGAGATTGATCCTGCGTGGATCCGATGCTTGTTACCTTTGAAGATCGTGCTTCTTCCAGACGGTTAGGCGTCATGGTCTAGAGCATCCAAGAGGAATTGTGGATCGCCGAGTGACCAAGTCTGTGAAGGTTTGGAAGTCGCTCGAAGACTTACCACGAGTGATTGGGCCGAGGTCATGTGACCTTAGTTCAAGGAGAATACGGTGAGGACTTGGTGTCCTGAGCTGCGTGCTTTCGGCTGGGTGTCCGGACCTGTGTCCTCGAGTTTAAATACTCAAATTAGCTCCAACCAGACGCATAACCGAGACAAAGAAGTTGAACCGGGTCTACCAAATCATTGTCTTCACCAACCTAACTGGTTCTAATTCCTCAACCGTTTCATTTCCTCTTTACTGTGTTGAGTATTTGTTCATATCTATGTTTGAAGACTTTGACGGAAGACTTTCTCAATTTCCTCAGTTCAATTTCTTCAGTCTGTTTGTCTTCATCTTGTGCTATCCTGTGTTTACGCTTTCTGTACTCTTTGTTTGTCTTCATTTCATCATGATGACCATGCCCGCATTCTCTTATGCTTACTTGAGTACTTATTCACGCAAGTAGTTCTTCGCTAAGGAATTTCCTCACCGCAAATTCCTCGATGAAGAATTCATAAAATCGCCTATTCACCCCCTCTACTCGATATAACGCACTTTCAGCCATTAATGGACCGGATCGAGATATGGGCGGCATTTATTAAAACATGGCAGCCAGTTAATGGGCCGGCCTACTAGGGTCCTCAAAATCTTGTGGGCCTACAGCTAGGCCGGCCCATTAATGTCGGTGAAATCTCGTGGGCCTTTAGCTGGGCCGACCCATTATGATCCGCAAGAATCTTGTGGGCCTTTACCTGGGCCGGCCCATTATGGCACACAAAAATCTTGTGGGCCTTTAGCTGGGCCGGCCCATTATGGCCCGCAAAATCTTGTGGGCCTTTACCTGGGCCGGCCCATTATGGCCCGCAAAATCTCGTGGGCCTTTAGCTGGGCCAGACCATTATGGTCCATAAAATCTTGTGGGCCTTTAGCTGGGCCGACCCATTATGGTCCGCAAAACTTGTGGGCCTTTAATTGGGCCGGCCCAATTAAACTTGTTGGGCCGTGCCACGTGTCGATGTATCATAGGCGCCTTCTGTCCAATGAGTGGATGACATCTGTCCCAGCGGTGAGCCGACACGTGTTTCCTCCAGCCAATGATGATTATACACGTGGAAAAACCCCATTGGTCGGGGCTGTTAACTGGTTATCGGATCCAAAACCCAATCCGATAGCTTAACGGCGTTACATTACGGTGGATGCCGCGTGTCGGTCACCCTTGGCGAAAGCACTTACGTGACGCGATTTATCGTCATGGAAGTGGACACTTCCGTGATGATAATTTTCGTAATGTCATGGAACACTTCTACGACAGCATAGGTATGACTATCTTGATTCTGTCATAAATTTGTCATGGATGTACATGCATGACAAAAAACGCTACCTACTGTGACAAACACCCCTTTCATTGGATGATGGACGACCACTTCCCCATATGACATATACATGGTAGATACGCCGAAGAATAATAGCGGTGATGACAAGGAAAACCCCATAAAGGAGGACCCTCCTAAAACACAACCAAAGCGCCGGCGTCAGCGGCGCCGCTCTAAATCACGTTGCAGCCGGGACAAATATTCCAGCACAGGAGACGATAACACTCCGGATGGTGCCGAAGACACAGAAGAGCCCGATGAACAAACTGCCGAACAAGACCATCGGGAAGATGGGCAAGTTAGACCTGGCGAACAGGCAACAGAAGAAGACTCGGAGGATGGCAGTTACCATCCGCCCTCCGAGGAGGAGGCAAGCCTCGCCAACAACGACTTCATCATGCCTAAGGAGCCTCTGGAGCAGGAGCGCTTCAAGCGCCAGCTAATAGCCACTGCAAGGAGCCTGAAAAAGAAACAACAGCAGCTTCAAGCCGACCAATATCTGCTCGTCCACAGATGGACTGATGTCCTGGCAGCCGAACAATACGGCCTCAGACACCCAGCCAAGAGTTACCCAAAGCGAAGGTCGCTACCGCAGTTTGATGAAGAGGCGCCGGAGCTCATACCTCCCTCGCGTAACATGGCCGACCGAACACTATGCAGTCAGGACAGTGCGGCGGATCGACCACCTCGTGGTCAGGATAGAGCGGCAATTCCAGCCGAACAGCCCGCCCTGCCGCCACGGAAAGATAGAGACAAAACAGTTCGGGGTCATACATACGACCTCTGGCAAACCCTGGGCAGTAGAGCAGGACATACCAGATCGATCTACGAATCGCGAGTACGTGCCTCGACACGTGACGACGGCTACCTATTTGGATGTGACAAACCTAGTCACGATCGATCCGATAACCATAGACGGACTCCATCGGAGCTACGTCGCGACGCGACCCGATATAGAGGCGCCGCACACCCTTTTTGCTTCAGTGATGAAGTAATGGACCATGAATTCTCCGAAGGGTTCAAACCCGTCAATATTGAATCATACGACGGAACAACCGATCCCGCGGTATGGATCGAGGATTTTATTCTCCACATTCACATGGCCCGCGGAGACGACCTCCATGCTATCAAGTACCTCCCACTAAAACTCAAAGGGCCAGCTTGGCACTGGTTAAACAACTTGCCTGAAAAGTCCATCGGCAGCTGGGAGGACTTGGAAGAAGCCTTTCTTGACAACTTCCAAGGTACATACGTCCAGCCTCCAGACGCCGATGACTTAAGTCACATAGTTCAATAGCCCGGGGAGTCAGCCAGGAAATTCTGGACTAGGTTCCTAACTAAAAAGAACCAAATCGTCGATTGTCCGGATGCAGAAGCCCTAGCGGCCTTTAAACATAGCATTCACGATGAATGGCTCGCCCGCCACCTCGGCCAAGAAAGGCCGAAATCTATGGCCGCCCTCACGGCCCTCATGACCCGCTTTTGTGCGGGTGAGGACAGCTGACTGGCTCGTAGCAAAAATACGGCCAGCGAGGCAGGCCCCTCCGAGGCCAAAAACAGCAACAGCAAGCCCCGATGCAGCAGGCACAAACGCCAAAGCAATGGCGATAGCACCAATGAAACTGTTGTAAACGCCAGATTCAGCGACTCCAAGTCCGGTCAGCGGAAAAAGCCGTATCAAAGAAACAATCAGGGACCATCTAGCATGGACCGCATACTTGACCGTCCGTGCCAAATTCATGGCACCCCGCACAAACTAGCAAATCATACCAATAGAGATTGCTGGGTTTTTAAACAGGCCAGCAAATTAACCACCGAGAACAGGGAAAAGTGATCACAAAGCGAGGACGACAACGAGGAGCCCCGACAACCGAACACAGGGGGACAGAAGAAGTTTCCCCCTCAATTCAAAATGGTGAACATGATATACATCACACACATCCCCAAAAGGGAGCACAAACGCGCACTAAGGGACGTCTATGTGATAGAGCCAGTCACCCCCGAATTCAATCCATGGTCATCATGCCCCGATCACTTTTGATCGTCGGGATCATCCGACCAGTATCCGGCATGGCGGGTCAGCCGCACTAGTCCTGGACCCAATCATTGACGGATTCCACCTAATGAGAGTCCTCATGGACGGTGGTAGCAGCTTCGATCTGCTCTATCAAGACACAGTGCGCAAAACGGGCATTAATCCATCAAGGATCAAGCCAACGAAGACTACCTTCAAAGGAGTCATACCAGGTGTAGAGGCCCGTTGTACGGGCTCAATCACACTAGAGGTTGTCTTTGGTTCTCCCGACAACTTCCGAAGCAAGGAGCTAATCTTCGACATCGTCCCATTCCGCAGTGGTTATCACGCACTGCTCGGACGGACGGCATTCGCTCGATTCAACGCGGTGCCGCACTATGCTTCTCTTAAGCTTAAGATGCCCGGTCCACGCGGCGTCATAACGGTCAACGGAAACACGGAACGCTCCCTTCGTACAGAGGAGCACACCACCGCCCTAGCAGCAGAAGTACAGAGCGGCCTTCTCAAGCCGAACCGTAACCTGGCTGTCGAGCCCCTGGACATAGTAAAGAGGGTCCGAACTATGCTGCAGCAGGAAAGAGCGGCTCATCAAGAGCTCGACTAGAAATTTGGCCTCCGTCCCAGTCCTGATCAGCTAGTGGCATTCGTACCGCACGTACATAACTACGCACTCAAAATCCAATGGATATCGATGGAGGCATGGCTAGCTCCCGATCCATAGTACGGCTCGACCAACCCTCGGATCCGCACACCTTCACCTTTCCGTTTCATTTTGGGTTTTTCTCTTTTCGAGGTTTCTTCTGACGACCCGTTCGTCGGACACACCAAGGAGGCAAGGATCTTTGGCGTACAAGGGAATCTCCAGGTGGTATCTGCTACGATTGTTATACCTGTTTTACATACCCGCACGCAGCTCGCTCTTGGTCACGACATGTTAAATAGCCTTATTTGCTTATCGCATTTCTTGTACAAGTACGCCTCAACGTATTAATTACATTACAATAGTAAATAAATGGTAGCATCAGCTTACTACTTGATTTTCTCCTTGCCTTTGTATTTATTACTCATCGAACCCGTACACTCTGCTACATTTTACTTCAGCAGGGGCCTTCGCGCCCCGCAGTACGGCAATAAAGTCCGAACACCCTTTTCAGTGCAGTTCGGCACCCCGAACTTATAGCATTATATGCATCGGCTCTGAATCATTTCTTTGGTCAATAATTGGGTTGCCTGGCTCCTGTGCTTACTACCTTACATTCCGCTATATCGGCTAGGGTAGTAAAGGGAGAACTACTGCAATTATGTCCCGGTTCTTCCGGACGAGCACCTCAGTAGAGAAAGCCGAAAACTGACTATCATGATGCAGCGAGAGCTGGTCAGCTGTTCGAGAGGTTTCAAATCCTTAGAGATTTTTCCCGCTTCATGCGAGGAATCGGTTTTTATCCGACCAGGCATGTATAGCCCCCGAGCTTGGTCTTCCGAGTACCAGGGGCTTCGCCAAGATTCTTATTGTCAAACCCCTATGGCTACGTGAGGGCGATCAAAGCTGTATAGTCCGATTGCCTCGTTCGTTGCACTAAACACCTCCTTTAAGGACCAGAATGTGGAGTAAAGAGTGTTTAGATTTATCCCGAACACCCCCGTAGTATCTACGTAAAGGTAAACTAGTTAACCCTCAGATTACATAAACGGCCGCACAGGAGGTCAAATTTTAAGAGTCACAAGCATTATATCACATAACGACTTGTTTCATGTTACAAGACAGGATAACATGAATGTTTTCACGGGAATATGACATCCTTCGCACATTGCTCCGCCACAAGGCGGGATCCCTCCAGGACACCATCAAAATATAGCTCGGGTCGGCGGTGCTCCTTGCCCTCAGGCGGCCCTTCAGTCATCAGCTTTTTGGCATCCATCTTCACCCAGTGCATCTTGATGCGGGCGAAGGCCATCCGTGCACCTTCAATGCAGACCGACCGCTTTATGACTTCAAGCCGCAGGAAGGCACTAACAAGCCGCTTCACAAGTCCGAAGTAGCTGCTGGGCATAGGCTCGGCAGGCCATAGCCGGACTATTAGGTCCTTCATGGCTAGCTCGGCCGCCTTGTGCAGCTTGACCCAGGTTCAATTTGGTCATTTGAAAAAGGCACCGGATGTTCTGGTCCGAAGTATTGAGACCAGAACAGTTTCTCCTGAGAACTCCCTTCTTCGGCTTGATAGAACTCGGAAGCATCTGATATGCTGCGTGGCAAATCCGTAAACGCCCCTGGAGAGCTCCAAATTCGGGTAAGTAAAAGGAATGTTTCCTTCATAGACTTGTTTTGCATAATGAAAGCCTTACCCGCCGCGATCTTCTTGGCCGCCTGGATTTCCTGGAGGGTGCTCTGGGCTCCGGCTCGGGCATCTCGTGCGCTCTGGAGGGCCTTCACAAGTTCAGACGCTTGCGTCTTAGAATCACGCTCCAATGACTCGTACTTCTTGACGACATCCTGGAGCTCTTGTTGGACCTCGCCGACCCGGGCCTCGTGCTTCTCGCGTGCGGCCTGCTCCTTGGCCGCTTTGTCCTCGGCCTCGGTTAACGCCTTCTTGAGGGCCGCCAGCTCGTCGTGGCCCCTAACAAAGTTCATGATGCTTTAGTCTGCACGAAACATTCATTCTTCCTAAAATATACGCGCAGGTTACTGCATACCTTGGCTGTCCTTCTTTACGAGGCCGAGCTCTTCATTGGCCCGCTCGGGCTGCTTTCAGCTGGAGACCTCCATGATATGATGGCGGCAGCAATGCGCTATGCCTTATTTACATAGACATATTATGTTAGACTCTTGCTAAAATTGTTTTGATCCTCTGTTCGGCTTTTTCTTTCCGAACACCGCACAGAGCATCAGGGGCTACTGTCTACACTATGATATTATTTCTACGATTATTACCTCAAAGCCTGTTAAAAGGCTAGCGCAGGCCTCGGTCAGTCCGCTCTTGGCAGACTGAACCTTTTCGATCACCGTACCCATAAGGGCACAGTGTTCATCCGCAATGGAGGCGCCTCGCTGCGCTTCCAGCAGATTATCTGGTGCCTCTGGGTGGACAGAGGTCACCGGCAGAACAGGCACACTTCCTCCTTTCGGGGAAGGCCGTTCGCTGAACTCCGGAGCCGTGTAGGTCTCCGGAATGGCATCCGGCTGAGGGCCGAATGGAACTTGGCCCCCATCACCAGTCCCCATGGGGGCTTTTTCCCCCATGTGCCCGGCGGCCGAGGAGTCATCCTAGGGCGCCACCCTGACGATCTATGGAACCTCCCCTCGGTCTGGGAAGGTCCTTTGGGACGCCACCTCATCACCCTTGGGCGAGACAGAGTGGGCGGGCGGCGGTGACATGATAGCCATCTCCTTTGAGTCTAGCGAACCCTTTGTTGAGGATCGCGGGGAGCTATCGCGGGCTGGACTGCAATGGCACAAATTAAATTTATTAATATTACAAAGCGGAAAGGCCAGGCATCTGATGTGCATAAGATTTGGGGTACTTACGAGGCGGCCCGAGGCTTGGTCCAGGGCATTCGCTCTGGACTGCAATCGACATCCCACACGGAGTTATCCGCAAGCGAGCCCTTCCTCCTTTTGGGCGCCTTCGCCTCCAGATTGGTGGCGGCCCCCCTTTTCTTCCTTCCCCCCTCAGGGGGGAGCCGCCTTCTTCTTCCTCCTCGTCGTCGTCTTCGGCGGCCGAAGAGTCAGTATCGTCTTCAGACGACATGTCTGAAGCACCCTTTCAGCGAAGGCCACTCCTGGTCCCTTTGGTCGTCTTCCTGGCCTTCTTCTCTGGCACATCATAAGGCGCCGGAAACAGCATCTTCGTCAGGAGTGGGGTCTCCTCATCTTCGGGTAGCGGAGCTGGACAATTAATCTTCCCCGCTATGTCGGTCCAGGCCTAAAAGAAATTGATAAGAAGGCTTAAACTCTTTTATCAAAATATGCTCGTAAAGGCTATACCTTGAAAACATGAAAGAGCTTACCAAGTTAGCCTGGCGCTTTAAGCTAAGCCCACGATCCTCGGTCGTAGGCGGTGGTGTCTCGCCGGCCTTGAAGAACACTTTCCACATGTCTTCATCCGTCGTACCGAAGAGCTCTAGCAGCGTCTGGTGCTTGGCCAGATCGAACTCCCACAAATAGCAGGTCCGGCGTTGGCACGGAAGGATCCGGCGAATAAGCATAACCTGGATCACGTTGACAAGTTTGATATTCTTAGTTATCATGTTCTGGACGCACGTGTGGAGGCCAGTCAGCTCGTTCGAAGAGCCCCAGGTTAGGCCCTTCTCTTGCTAGGAGGTGAGCCGCATCGGAACTCCGGATCGGAATTCGGAGGCCGCCGCCCAGTTGGTATCGCGCGGCTCGGTGATGTAGAACCACCCCGACTGCCACCCCTTCACCGTCTCCACAAAGGAGCCTTCGAGCCAGGTGACATTAGGCATCTTGCCCACCATGGCACCTCCGCACTCTGCTTGTTGACCGCTCACCACCTTCGGCTTCACATTGAAGGTCTTCATCCACAGGCCAAAGTGAGGTGGGATGCGGAGAAAGGCCTCGCACACGACTATAAATGCCGAGGTGTTGAGGATAAAGTTGGGGGCTAGATCATGGAGGTCTAGCTCGTAGTAAAACATCAGTCCGCGGACAAAGGGTGGAGAGGGAATCCCAGCCCACGGACGAAATGCACGAGGAACACCACCCTCTCATGAGGCTCGGGGGTAGGGATGATCTGCCCTTTGGCCGGGAGTCGGTGAATGATCACCTTCCTCACCCTTTGGCCCTAAAACTTGCCTATTCCCAAGGGCTGTGTAAACGGCACGGTTGGGTTACCCACGCCCGTATTGATGAGAATCCCGCAATAAGGGGACATGATCTCTGCTTTGACAAGACGTGCCAATGACAACCGCGTCTCGAAACATGGAGCGGCAGACGAAAAACGGTTCGAAATTATGACCGAACAGATATGACGTCATGTTATAAAAAGTTGTCAACGGATTGGACTCGTGTAATATTATATTCTCTCTGTGGTTGTGTGTGGTGTGTGTTACAGGTCCGGGTACAATCATCATGTCCGGAGACTATCTTGGAGTTCAGAAAGAAGGGAACCCGCCTTGCGATGCCGAAGACAAATCTGCGCGCCGGACTCCTCGTCATTGAAGCCAGGTTCAGGGGCTACTGAGGGAGTCCTGGACTAAGGGGTCCTCGGGCGTCCGGCCTGATAGCCATGGGCCGGACTGATGGGCTGTGACGATACGAAGACCGAAGGCTGCACCCGTGTCCGGATGGGATTCTCCTTGGCGTGGAAGGCAAGCTTGGCGACCGAATATGTAGATTCTTTTCCCTTGTAACCGATCTTATGTAACCCTAGATCCTCCTGGTGCCTATATAAACCGGAGGACTTAGTCCGGAAAGCATAGATACTCATATCCATAGACATACAGGCTAGACTTCTAGGGTTTAGCCATTACAATCTCGTGGTAGATCAACTCTTGTAATACTCATATTCATCAAGATCAATCAAGCAGGAAGTAGGGTATTACCTCCATAGAGAGGGCCCGAACCTGGGTAAATATCGTGTCCCATGTCTCCTGTTATCATCGACCTTAGACGCACAGTTCGGGACCCCCTACCCGAGATCCGCCGGTTTTGACACCGACACGTGCCTCCTGAAAACCAGTTCTTCATCATCAAACATTGTTGGATTAAAGGTGGCACCTACGGCTCCGGCCGTTAACCACCTTCTTTTTGCAGATGACATCCTACTACTTTTTAAGTCAGGGAATGAGGGGGCAGTAGCGGTATCAAACCTACTGGAAATATAATGTTTGGCATCGGGACAGAGGATAAATCACGACAAGTCATCGATCTTTTTCAGCAGAGGGTGCCCGCAAGCGGTAAGAGATGATATGAAGAATGTTCTAGATGTGCATAATGAATCCTTCAGTGATAGGTATCTGGGAATGCCAACAGAGGTCGGACAATCGAAGAATAGGACCTTCAAATATTTGAGGGATCGAGTTTGGGAAAAGGTGAGAGGTTGGATGGAAAAAATCTTATCTTCAGCGGGAAAAGAGGTACTGATCAAGGCAGTTGCCCAAGCAATACCGGTATACTCGATGACATGATTTCGTCTTCCTTGGGGACTGTGTGAAAGTGTTACTTCGCTAATCAGACAATTCTGGTGGGGAAGCAAACAAGGAAAACGGAAGCCCAGTTGGGTGGCATGGGATGTGATGACCTTACCAAAGCACCTCGGAGGCCTTGGCTTTCGGGATATGGAGATCTTCAATTTGGCCCTCCTAGCTCGGCAATCCTGGCGCATGTTGAGGGAGTCCTGGACTAAGGGGTCCTCGGGCGTCTGGACTAATGGGCTGTGAAGACACGAAGACCAAAGACTATACCCGTGTCCGGATTGGACTCTACTTGGCGTGGAAGGCAAGCTAGGTGGCCGATTATGAAGATTCCCTCTTATGTAACCGACCTCATGTAACCCTAGATCTCTCTGGTGTCTATATAAATCGGAGAGCATAGTCCGGATAGGACAGATTCATTACCATATACTCATAGGCTAGACTTCTAGTGTTTAGCCGTTATGATCTCATGGTAGATCAACTCTTGTAATACTCATACTCATCAAGATCAATCAAGAAGGAAGTAGAGTATTACCTCCATAGAGAGGGCCCAAACCTGGGTAAACATCGTGTCCCCCGTCTCCTGTTACCATCGATCCTAGACGCACAGTTCGGGACCTCCTACCCGAGATCCGCCGATTTTGACACCGACATTGGTGCTTTCATTGAGAGTTTCACTGTGCCGTCGACGAAAGGATTCGATGGCCCCTTCGATCGTCAGTAATGACGCCGTCCAGGGAGAAACTTTTTCCCCCAGACAAATCTTTGTGTTCGGCGGCTTCATACTACGGGCCAACTCTCTTGGCCGTCTGGAGCAGGACGATAGCTACGCCCCTGGCCGTCAGGTCAGATTTGGAAGCTTGAACTACGTCGCGGATATCCGTGGAGACTCGATCTTCGATGGATTTGAGACCGCGGCGATCGCTCCCTTCTCTCCGATGAACATGACGTAAATCATCGCCGGAGCACACCGAGAGATGGATCCTGTTGCTGCGGGCCCGATGCAAAGCAGATCATCCCCTTTGATGTCATAAAGTCCGCGGCATTGGAGCCGCACACGGACTCGACATCTCGCGATGCTTGCGTCGATGGAACTCCGGACTTGTCTCCGGCTACATGTTCCGGATTAAGTGCGCCTGCGGACACCGAGTTGGATCGGTTATCAATTTTTGAATTTAGCGCCGCAGACATCTTCTAGCATTCTCCTTTGGGTGACGTACTAAATTCCCTGAAGAACTTGTCCTTGGAAGAAGACTCACAGCCGAACTATGTTCGGTTCGAGCTGGAGGCGGACAACGAAGAATTTTTCCTCCCACCCACCACCCACTTCAAAGCCAACGTTGATGACTTAACCGACGTGCTTGACTATGGCTCCGAAGACATCGACGGTATGGACGACAATGCCGACAGGGAGCAGGGCCAAGACCCGCCATTCACTGGATGTTGGACGGCCACCTCTTCGTACGATGTGTACATGGTGGATACATCTAAAGGATCTGGCGACGATAAAGAGGAGCCAGATAAGAGCTAACCCTCGGAGACGCAGTCCAAGCGCCGGCGCCCCAAGCACCGTTCTAAGCCTCGTCGCTCAAAGGATGGCAACACTGGCACCGGAGAAAATAGTACTCCAGGGGACGCCGAAAACAATGAAGACCCTGTCGGCGCTGCATCTGAATAGGAGGAACATGAAAATACGCAAGACAACCCCGATGAACAGGCCATAGAAGATAAATCGGAGGACGATAGTTACCATCCACCCTCCAAAGAGGAGACACGCCTCGGCAACAAAGATTTCATCATGCTCGAGGACCCTCTGGAGCAGGAGCGCTTTAAGCTTCAACTTATAGCCACTGCAAGGAGCCTGAAAAAGAAGCAGTAGCAGCTTCAAACTGAACAAGATCTGCTCGTCGACAGATGGACTGACGTCCGGACAACGGAAGAATACGGCCTCAAGCGCCCAACCAAGAGCTACCCAAAACACAGACTACTACCTCAATTCGATGAGGAGGCACCAGAGCACACATCTCCCTCGCGTAATACGGAACGGCCACCACGTGGTCGAGACAGGGCGGCCGACCGGCCACCACGGGGTCGGGATAAAGCGACAACTCAGGCCGAACAGCAGCCTGCCCAACTGCCCCGCAAAAATAAATACGGAAGAGTTCGGGGTCACACATACGACCTCCGGCAAATCTTGGACGATAGAATAGGACACACAAGATCGATCTGCGGGTCGCGAGGGCGTGCCTCGAGGCACGAGGAGGGATACCTATTCGGATGTGATAAATCTAACCACGCCGAACATCACAGACGGACTCCATCAGAACTACGCCACGACGCGGCCCGATATAGAGGCGCCGCACACCCTCTCTGCTTCACGGATGAAGTACTGGATCACGAATTCCCTGAGGGGTTCAAGCCCGTCAATATGGAATCATACGACGGCACAACCGATCCAGCAGTATGGATCGAGGACTTTATCCTCCATATCCACATGGCTCGAGGAGATGATCTCCACGCCATTAAATACCTCCCACTAAAGCTCAAAGGGCCAGCTCGGCACTGGCTTAACAGCCTGCCTAAAAATTCCATCGGCAGCCGGGAAGACTTGGAAGAGGCTTTCCTTGACAACTTCCAAGGAACCTACGTCCGTCCACCAGACGTCGATGACTTAAGCCACATAGTTCAACAACCTGGAGAATCGGCCAGGAAATTCTGGACTAGGTTCCTAACCAAAAAGAACTAGATCGTGGAATGTCCGGACGCCGAGGCCTTAGTAGCCTTCAAACACAGCATCCGCGATGAATGGCTAGCACGCCATCTCGGCCAAGAAAAGCCGAAGTCTATGGCAGCCCTCACGGCACTCATGACCCGCTTTTGCGCGGGAGAGGACAGTTGGCTGGCCCGTAGTAACAACACAGCCAGCGAGATAGGCCCCTCTGAGGCCAAGAATAGCACTGGCAAGCTCCGGCGCAATAGGCACAAACGCCGAAGCAATGATAACAACACCGATGACACCACAGTCAACGCCGGATTCAGAGGCTCCAAGTCCGGCCAACGGAAGAAGCCCTACAAAAGAAACAATGAAGGACCTTCCAGCCTAGACCGCATACTCGACCGTCTGTGCCAAATACACGGCACCCCGGATAAGCAAGCCAATCATACCAATAGGGATTGTTGGGTTTTCAAGCAGGCCGGCAAGCTAAATGCCGAAAACAAAGATAAGGGATCACAAAGTGAGGACGAGGACGAAGAGCCCCGGCAGCCGAACACTGGAGGACAGAAGAAATTTCCCCCTCAAGTCAAAACGGTGAACATGATATACGCTACACACATCCCCAAAAGGGAGCGCAAGCAAGCACTCAGGGACGTCTACGCGGTAGAGCCAGTTGCCCCAAAGTTCAATATATGTTTGTCATTCCCGATCACATTCAATCGACGAGACCATCCAACTGGCATCCGCCATGGCGGCTCAGCCGCACTAGTCCTGGACCCAATTATTGGCAGGTTTCACCTAACACGAGTCCTGATGGACGGTGGTAGCAGCCTTAACCTACTCTATCAAGACACGGTGCGGAAGATGGGCATCGACCCCTCATGAATCAAACCAACAAAGACTACCTTCAAAGGATTCATACCAGGCGTTGAGGCCCGCTGTACGGGCTCAATCACGCTGGAAGTGGTCTTCAGCTCTCCGGACAATTTCTGAAGTGAGGAGTTAATCTTCGACATCGCCCCATTCCGCAGCGGCTACCACGCGCTGCTCGGACGAACAGCGTTTGCTAGATTCAACATAGTGCCACACTACGCTTATCTCAAGCTCAAGATGCCCGGCCCACGCGGCGTCATAACAGTCAATGGCAACACGGAACGCTCCCTCCGAACAGAGGAGCACACCGCCGCCCTAGCAGCAGAGGTACAAAGCGGCCTTCTCAAGCAGCACCATAGCACGGCTGCCGAGCCCCTGGATACCATTAAGAAGTTCTGAACTACACTGCAGCAGGAAAGCAAGGCTCGTCAATAGCTCGACTAGCAATCTGGCCTCCGTCCCAGCCCCAATGAAGTAGTGGCATTCGTACCACGCATACATAATTACGCACTCGAAATTCCATGGACATCGACGAAGGCACGAGCTAACCTAGGATCTACAGTTCGGCTCGAGCAACCCCGGACGCAGTTTTTCCTTTCTGTTTCAGGTTCCTTTTTCAGCAAGCCTGATCACCAGCCCCTTCGAAGGATCGGCATACAAAGGGGACATGCAGGGTAACCTCCTTACGTTCTTCTTGATGATACTTTTACTTATTTTCCAGGACCCGCACGTTGCTCCCTCTTGATCCCAGCATGTTAAATAGTCCGGGTGCTTATCGCACTGTTCGTATAAGATACGCCTCGACGTATCCATTCAGCTATAATAGAAATGATGTGCGGCCCAGTTTTTGTGTTTTTTGCCCCTTACTCCATTTCATTTCGATCTGCTTGTTAGCTACATCGGTACTCTTTTGTACGTTTCATATTCGCCAGGGGATGCTTATCGCCTCGCTCTACGGCACCAAAGTCCGAACACTTCTTATATATAAGTTCAGCACCCCGAATTTAGCATTATATGCATTGGCTCCGAATCATGTCTTTGGTCAATAGTTGGGTTGCCCGCTCCTGCTTGCTATCCCACGTTCCACTCTATCGGCTAGGATAGTAAAGGGAGAACTCTTGTGATTGTGCCCTGGCCTTGACCGGATGAGCACCTCATGAGAAAGCCGAAAACCGATCATGATCTGGCGAGAGCCGGTCAGCTGTTCGAGGGTTACAAAATTGTTGGAGATTTTTTCCGCGCCACGCGAAGGATCGGCACTTCCCGATCAGATGCTGACAGCACCCTGGCTTGGACCAGGGGCTGCGCACTTGCTTAATTATAAAACTCCTATGGCTAAGCGAGGGCGTTCGAGCCGTATAGTCCGATTGCCTTGTTCTTTCCGCTAAACAACTCCTTCAAGGACCATATAATTGGATCAAGATTGTTTAGATCCCATCCCGAACACCTCCGTACTAGTTACATGAGGGCAGAAGCCGACGACTGGCCAACATTCAGATTGCATATAACACGGACGCACAGGAGGAAACAATTTAAAGCATAACGAAATTACATCACAAAACAAAGCTTTGTCTTTATAATACAAGGCAACAGACAACACGAATGCATTCATTCGAAAATAACGTCCTGCGAACATTGAGCTACCACAAGTCGAGACCCTTCTATGACATCCGCAAAATACTTCTCAGGTGTGCGGTGCTCCTTGCCCTCCGGCGGCCCGTTGGCCACTTCGACAGCGTTCATCTTCGCCCACCACATCTTGCAGCGAGCGAAGGCCATACAGGCGCCTTCAATACATACGGACCGCTTGACAACGTCCAGCCGCGGACAGGCTTCCACTAGCCGTCTCACAAGTCTGAAGTAGTTGTCGGGCATAGATTCGGCTGGCCATAGCCGGATTGTTAAATCCTTCATGGCTAGTTCGGCCACCATGTGCAACTCCATCAGCTGCTTCAGCTGATCGGTGAAGGACACGGGATACTCTGGCATCGCATACTGCGTCCAGAATAACTTCTCCGTCGAACCTCCTCCTTCGGCTTGGTAGAACTCTACAACGTCTGATACGCTATGTGGTAAATCCGCAAAAGCCCCTGGGGAACTCCGAACCCGGGTTAGTATAAGGTATTGCTTCTCTGCATACTTGCTCTGCATCTTAAAAGCCTTACCCGCCGTGATCTTCCTAGCCTCCTGGATTTCCTGGAGGGCGGCCCGGGCCTCATTTCGCGCGGCCTCTGCGCTCTAACGAGCCTTGGAGAGTTCGTCCTTTCGAGCCGACGCATCATTCTCCAAGATCTCACATTTTTTCACCGCGTCTTGGAGCTCCTGTTGGACCTCCTTGACTTGGGCCTCGAGCTTTTTTCGAGCGGCTTACTGCTCGACGGCGTTCCCCTCGGCTTCAGCCAGAGCCTTTTTCAGGGCTCCACCTCGGTGCGGCTCCTGCACATATTTCGGCATTATGGTCAGTATGCAACGCTCGTTCTTTCCGAACACACGGCAAGACGTTAACTACCTTGCTTCTCCTGAAGTCGCTTTGGAACCTCGCCGAGCTTGTTCTCGGTCCGCTCTAGCCTCTACTTCAGTTCAGAGACTTTGGCAGCATGCAAGGTTGCGGCCAACAGCGACGCCTGCTTATGCATACGTATCATGTTAGTCTCCTGCAATAAAAGATTGATCCTCTGTCTGGTTCTTGTCGCCGAACATCGGACATTGTCTCAGGGGCTACTGACAATATGGGATTCTTCCTCTTTCTATGTTACTTACCTCAAAACCCGTTAACAGGCTGCCACATGCCTCATTCAGTCCGCTCTTGGCAGACTGAACTTTCTCGATCACCGCACCCATAAGGACACGGTGCTTGTCCACGACAGAGGCGCTTCGCAGCGCCCCCATCAGGTCATCCGATGCTCCTGGATGGACAGGAGCCACCGGTGGAGGCGGCACTGTTGGGGAACGTTGCAGAAAATTAAAATTTTTCCTACGGTTTCACCAAGATCCATCTATGAGTTCATCTAAGCATCGAGTCATGGGAGAGAGATTACATCTACATACCACTTGTAGATCGCGTGCAGAAGCGTTCACTAGAACGAGGATGATGGAGTCGTACTCGCCGTGATCCAAATCACCGATGACCGAGTGCCGAACGGACGGCACCTCCGCGTTCAACACACACGTGCGGAGCGGATGACGTCTCCTCCTTCTTGATCCAGCAAGGGGAAGGAGAGGTTGAAGAAGATGGCTCCAAGCAGCACGACGGCGTGGTGGTGGTGGAGGAGCAAGATTCCGGCAGGGCTTCGCCAAGCTCGTGACGGAGGAGGAAGAGGTGTAGCTGGGGGAGGGAGGCGCCAGAACTTCAGGGTGCGGCTGCCCCCTCCTCCCCTCCCTTTATATAGGCCCCCAGGGGGGGCGCCGACCCTTGGAGATCCAATCTCCCAAGAGGGCGGCGGCCAACTCGGGTGGAGTGCCCCCCAAGGCAAGTGGGCGCCCCGCTGGGGTTTCAACCCTAGGCGCAGGGGGTGGGCCAAGGGGGCACACCAGCCCACTATGGGCTGGTTCCCTCCCACTTCAGCCCATGGGGCCCTCCGGGATGGGTGGCCCCACCCGGTGGACACCCGGGACCCTTCCGGTGGTCCCGGTACAATACCGGGTGACCCCGAAACTTTCCCCATGGCCGAAACAATACTTCCTATATATAATTCTTTACCTCCGGACCATTCCGGAACTCCTCGTGATGTCCGGGATCTCATCCGGGACTCCGAACAACATTCGGCTTACTGCGTACTCATATTCATACAACCCTAGCGTCACCGAACCTTAAGTGTGTAGACCCTACGGGTTCGGGAAACACGTAGACATGACCGAGACGGCTCTCGGGCAATAACCAACAGCGGGATCTAGATACCCATGTTAGCTCCCACATGCTCCTCGATGATCTCATCGGATGAACCACGATGTCGAGGATTCAAACAACCCCGTATACAATTCCCTTTGTCAATCAGTATGTTACTTGCTCGAGATTCGATCGTCGGTATCCCAATACCTCGTTCAATCTCGTTACCGGCAAGTCACTTTACTCGTACCGTAATGCATGATCCCGTGACCAGACACTTGGTCACTTTGAGCTCATTATGATGATGCACTACCGAGTGGGCCCGGTGATACCTCTCCGTAACACGGAGTGACAAATCCGATCTCGATCCGTGTCAACCCAACAGACACTTTCGAAGATACCGTAGTGCACCTTTATAGTCACCCAGTGGCGCCAGGACGCGTTGGTACACCCAAAGCATTCTTACGGTATCCGGAGTTACACGATCTCATGGTCTAAGGAAGAGATACTTGACATTGGAAAAGCTCTAGCAAAACGAACTACATGATCTTGTGCTATGCTTAGGATTGGGTCTTGTCCATCACATCATTCTCCTAATGATGTGATCCCGTTATCATTGATATCCAATGTCCATAGTCAGGAAACCATGACTATCTATTGATCAACGAGCTAGTCAACTAGAGGCTCACTAGGGACATATTGTGGTCTATTTATTCACAAGTGTATTATGATTTCCGGATAATACAATTATAGCATGAATAAAAGACAATTATCATGAGCAAGGAAATATAATAATAATCCTTTTATTATTGCCTCTAGGGCATATTTACAACAGTCTCCCACTTGCACTAGAGTCAATAATCTAATTACATTGTGATGAATCGAACAGCCATAGAGTTCTGGTGTTGATCATGTTTTGCCCGCGGAAGAGGTTTAGTCAACGGATCTGCGACATTCAGATCCGTATGCACTTTGCAAATTTCTATGTCTCCATCTTGAACATTTTCACGGATGGAGTTGAAGCGGCAACTTGATGTGCCTGGTCTTCTTGTGAAACCTGGGCTCCTTGGCAAGTGCAATAGCTCCAGTGTTGTCCGCAGAAGAGTTTGATCGGCCCCGACGCATTGGGTATGACTCCTAGGTCGGTGATGAACTCCTTCACCCAAATTGCTTCATGCGCTGCCTCCGAGGCTGCCATGTACTCCGCTTCACATGTAGATCCCGCCACGGCGCTCTTGCGGCTTGCAGCCGCACCAGCTTCTTGCTCCACCATTCAACATATACACGTATCCGGTTTGTGACTTAGAGTCATCCAGATGCGTGTCGAAGCTAAGCGTCGACGTAACCCTTCTGACGAGCTCTTCGTCACCTCCATAAGCGAAACATGTCCTTTGTCCTTTTCGTGTACTTCAGGATATTCTTGACCGTTGTCCGGTGTTCCTTGCGGGATTACTTTGGTACCTTCCTACCAAACTTACGGCAAGGTTTACATCAGTCCGTACACATCATGGCATACATAATAGAACCTATTGCCGAGGCATAGGGGATGACGCTCATCTCTTCTTTATCTTTTGCCGTGGTCGGGCATTGAGCCGAGCTCAATCTCACACCTTGTAGTACAGGCAAGAACCCTTTCTTGGACTGATCCATTTTGAATTTCTTCAAAATCTTATCAAGGTATGTGCTTTGTGAAAGACCTATGAGGCGTCTTGATCTATCTCTATAGATCTTGATGCCTAATATATAAGCAGCTTCTCCAAGGTCCTTCATTGAAAAACTTTTATTCAAGTAGGCCTTAATGCTGTCCAAGAGTTCTATATCATTTCCCATCAAAAGTATGTCATCTACATATAATATGAGAAATGCTACAGAGCTCCCACTCACTTTCTTATGTAAACGGGCTTCTCCATAAGTCTCATAAACCCAAATGCTTTGATCATCTCATCAAAGCGAATGTTCCAACTCCGAGATGCTTGCACCAGCCCATAAATGGATCATTTGGAGCTTGCATACTTTGTTAGCATTCTTAGGATCGACAAAACCTTCCGGCTGCATCATATACAGCTCTTCCTTAAGATAACCGTTAAGGAACGCTGTTTTGACGTCCATCTGCCATATCTCATAATCATAGTATGCGGCAATTGCTAACATGATTGAGACGAACTTAAGCTTAAGCTACGGGAGAGAAAGTCTCATCGTAGTCAATCCCTTGAACTTGCCGATAACCCTTAGCGACAAGTCGAGCTTTATAGATGGTGACATTACCATCCGCGTCCGTCTTCTTCTTAAAGATCCATTTGTTTTCTATCGCTTGCCGATCATCGGGCAAGTCTGTCAAAGTCCATACTTTGTTTTCATACAATAATCCTATCTCGGATTGCATGGCTTCAAGCCATTTGTTGGAATCCGGGCCCGCCATCGCTTCTTCATAGTTCGAAGGTTCACCGTTGTCTAACAACATGATTTCCAGGACAGGGTTGCCATACCACTCTGGTGTGGAACGTGTCCTTGTGGACCCTACGAAGTTCGGAGTAACTTGATCCGAAGTACCTTGATCATCATCATTAATTTCCTCTCCAGTAGGTGTAGGCACCACAGGAAAATTTTCCTGAGCTGCACTACTTTCCGGTTCAAGAGGTAGTACTTCATCGAGTTCTACTTTCCTCCCACTTACTCCTTTCGAGAGAAACTCTTTTTCCAGCAAGGATCCGTTCTTTGCAACAAAGATCTTGCCTTCGGATCTAAGGTAGAAGGTATACCCAATGGTTTCCTTAGGGTATCCTATGAAGATGCATTTTTCCGACTTGGGTTCGAGCTTTTCAGGTTGAAGTTTCTTGACGTAAGCATCGCATCCCCAAACTTTTAGAAAGCGACAACTTAGGTTTCTTCCCAAACCATAATTCATACGGTGTCGTCTCAGCAGTTTAGACGGTGCCCTATTTAAAGTGAATGTAGCTGTCTCTAGTGCGTATCCCCAAAATGATAGCGGTAAATCAGTAAGAGACATCATAGATCGCACCATATCCAATAGAGTGCGATTACGACGTTCGGACACACCGTTTCGCTGAGGTGTTCCAGGCGGCGTGAGTTTTGAAATGATTCGACATTTTCTTAAGTGTGTACCAAATTCGTGACTTAAATATTCTCCTCCATGATCCGATCGTAAGAATTTTATCTTTCGGTCACGTTGATTCTCTACTTCATTCTGAAATTCTTTGAACTTTTCAAAGGTCTCAGACTTGTGTTTCATCAAGTAGACATACCCATATCTACTCAAGTCATCAGTGAGTGAGAACATAACGATATCCTCCATGAGCCTCAACGCTCATTGGACCGCACACATCGGTATGTATGATTTCCAATAAGTTGGTTGCTCGCTCCATTGTTCCGAGAACGGAGTCTTGGTCATTTTGCCCATAAGGCATGGTTCGCATGTGTCAAATGATTCATAATCGAGAGACTCTAAAAGTCCATCGAATGGAGCTTCTTCATGCGCTTGACACCAATGTGACCAAGGCGGCGATTGCCACAAGTATGTGGGACTATCGTTATCAACTTTACATCTTTTGTTATTCACACTATGAATATGTGTAATATTACGTTCGAGATTCATTAAGAATAAATCATTGACCATCGGAGCATGACCATAAAACATATCTCTCATATAAATAGAACAACCATTATTCTCGGATTTAAATGAGTAGCCATCTCACATTAAACTGAGATCCTGATACAATGTTCATGCTCAAACTTGGCACCAAATAACAATTATTGAGGTTTAAAACTAATCCCGTAGGTAAATGTAGAGGCAGCGTCGACGGCGATCACATCGACCTTGGAACCATTCCCGACGCCAATCGCGTCACTTCGCCCTTCGCCAGTCTCCGTTTATTCCGCAGCTCCCGCCGTGAGTTACAAATATGAGCAGCGGCACGGTATCAAATACCCGTGAGTTACTACGAGTCGGTAAGGTACACATCAATTACATGTATATCAAATATACCTTTAGTGTTGCCGGCCTTCTTGTCCGCTAAGTATTTGGGGCAGTTCCGCTTCGGTGGCCCTTCCCTTTGCAATAAAAGCACTCTGTCTCGGGCTTGGGTCCATTCTTTGACTTCTTCCCGGCAACTTGCTTGCAGGTGCGGCAACATCCTTGCCGTCCTTCTTGAAGTTCTTCTTACCCTTGCCCTTTTTGAACTTAGTGGTTTTATTGACCATCAACACTTGATGTTCTTTCTTGATTTCAACCTCTGCTAACTTCAGCATTGAGAATACTTCGGGAATGGTCTTCACCATTCCCTGCATATTGTAGTTCATCACAAAGCTCTTGTAGCTTGGTGGGGCGACTAAAGGATTCTGTCAATGACCGCCTCGTCAGGAGGTTTATGTCCAATGGGACAGGCGGTTGTGCAACCCGGACATTTTGAGTATGTGTTCACCTTGTAACTGTTTTCTCCATCTTACAACTATAGAACTTGTCGGAGACTTCATATCTCTCGACCGGGCATGAGCTTGGAAAACTAGTTTCAGCTCCTCGAACATCTCCATATGCTCCGTGTTGCTCAAAAGCGCTTTTGGAGCTCGGTTCTAAGCTGTAAAGCATGCCGCCTTGAGCAGTGAGTAATCATCGCACGAGACTGCCAAGCATTCATAATGTCTTGGTTCTGCAGGACGGTGCATCACCTAGCGGTCCTTCTAGGACATATTGTTTCTGGCAGCTATGAGGATGATCCTCGGGTTAGGACCCAGTCCGTATAGTTGCTGCCATCATCTTTCAGCTTGGTTTTCTCTAGGAGCGTTGAAGTTCATGTTGCCATGAGCGTTGGCCATTTGATCTACAAGACATATTTGCAAAGGTTTTAGACTAAGTTCATGATAATTAAGTTCATCTAATCAAATTATTTTAATGAACTCCCACTCAGATTAGACATCCCTCTAGTCATCTAAGTGTTACACGATCCGAGTCGACTAGGCCGTGTCCGATCATCACGTGAGACGGACTAGTCATCGTCGATGAACATCTTCATGTTGATCGTATCTTCCATATGACTCGTGTTCGACCTTTCGGTCTCCGTGTTCCGAGGCCATGTCTGTACATGCTAGGCTCGTCAAGTTAACCCTAAGTGTTTTGCATGTGTAAAACTGTCTTACACCCGTTGTATGTGAGCGTAAGGATCTATCACACCCGATCATCACGTGGTGCTTGAAGCGACGAACTTTAGCAACGGCGCACAGTTAGGGGAGAACACTTCTTGATATTGTTGTAAGGGATCATCTTATTCACTGCCGTCGTTCTAAGTAAACAAGATGCATAAACATAATAAACATCACATGCAATTATATAGTAGTGACATGATATGGCCAATATCATATAGCTCCATTGATCTCCATCTTCGGGGCTCCATGATCATCTTGTCACCGGCATGACACCATGATCTCCATCATCGTGTCTTCATGAAGTTGTCACGCCAACGACTACTTCTACTTCTATGGCTAACGCGTTTAGCAATAAAGTAAAGTAATTTACATGGCGTTCTTCAATGACTCGCAGGTCATACAAAAATAAAGACAACTCCTATGGCTCCTGCCGGTTGTCATACTCATCGACATGCAAGTCGTGATTCCTATTACAAGAACATGATCTCATACATCACAATATGTCATTCATCATTCATCACAACTTCTGGCCATATCACATCACATGACAATTGCTGCAAAAACAAGTTAGGCGTCCTCTAATTGTTGTTGCATCTTTTACGTGGCTGCAATTGGGTTCTAGCAAGAACGTTTTCTTACCTGCGAATAACCACAACGTGATTTTGTCAACTTCTATTTACCCTTCATAAGGACCCTTTTCATCGAATCCTCCAACTAAAGTGGGAGAGGCGGACACCCGCCAGCCACCTTATGCAACTAGTGCATGTCGATCGGTGGAACCGGTCTCACGTAAGCGTCGTGTAAGGTTGGTCCGGGCGCTTCATCCCACAATACCGCTGAAGCAAGATAAGACTAGTAGCGGCAAGCAAGTTGACAAGATCTACGCCCACAACAAAATTGTGTTCTACTCGTGCAAAAGAGAACTACGCATAGACCTAGCTCATGATGCCACTTTGTTTGGGAACGTTGCGAGAAAATTAAAATTTTTCCCTGGTTTCACCAAGATCCATCTATGAGTTCATCTAAGCAACGAGTCATGGGAGAGAGATTACATCTACATACCACTTGTAGATCGCGTGCAGAAGCGTTCACTAGAACGAGGATGATGGAGTCGTACTCGCCGTGATCCAAATCACCGATGACCGAGTGCGAGCAGACGGCACCTCCGCGTTCAACACACGTGCGGAGCAGATGGCGTCTCCTCCTTCTTGATCCAGCAAGGGGAAGGAGAGGTTGAAGAAGATGGCTCCAGCAGCAACCTGACGGCGTGGTGGTGGTGGAGCAGCAGATACTCGGCGGGGCTTCACCAAGCTTCGTGGCGGAGGAGGAAGAAGTGTAGCGGGGAGGAGGCGCCCAGAACTTGAGTGCGGCTTCCTCCCCCTCCCTTATATAGGCCCCAGGGGGCGCCGCCCTGGAGATCCAATCTCCCAAGGGGCGGCGGCCAAGTGGAGTGCCCCCAAGGCAAGTGGGCGCCCCCCCCTAGGGTTTCAACCCTAGGCGCGAGGATGGGCCAAGGGGGCACACCAGCCCACTATGGGCTGGTTCCCTCCCACTTCAGCCCATGGGGCCCTCCGGGATGGGTGGCCCCACCGGTGGACCCAGGACCCTTCCGGTGGTCCGGTACAATACCAGTGACCCGAAACTTTCCCGATGGCCGAAACAATACTTCCTATATATAATTATTTACCTCCGGACCATTCCGGAACTCCTCGTGACGTCCGGGATCTCATCCGGGACTCCGAACAACATTCAGTTTACTGCATACTCATATTCATACAACCCAAGCGTCACCGAACCTTAAGTGTGTAGACCCTACGGGTTCGGGAGACACGTAGACATGACCGAGATGACTCTCGGGCAATAACCAACAACGGGATCTGGATACCCATGTTAGCTCCCACATGCTCCTCGATGATCTCATCGGATGAACCATGATGTCGAGGATTCAAACAACCCCGTATACAATTCCCTTTGTCAATCGGTATGTTACTTGCCCGAGATTCGATCGTCGGTATCCCAATACCTCGTTCAATCTCGTTACCGGCAAGTCACTTTACTCGTACCGTAATGCATGATACCATGACCAGACACTTGGTCACTTTGAGCTCATTATGATGATGCACTACCGAGTGGGCCCAGTGATACCTCTCCGTAACACGGAGTGACAAATCCCAGTCTCGATTCGTGTCAACCCAACAGACACTTTCGGAGATACCTGTAGTGCACCCTTATAGTCACCCAGTGACGTTGTGACGTTTGGTACACCCAAAGCATTCTTATGGTATCCGGGAGTTACACGATCTCATGGTCTAAGGAAGAGATACTTGACATTGGAAAAGCTCTAGCAAAACGAACTACACGATCTTGTGCTATGCTTAGGATTGGGTCTTGTCCATCACATCATTCTCCTAATGATGTGATCCTGTTATCATTGACATCCAATGTCCATAGTCGAGGAAACCATGACTATCTATTGATCAACGAGCTAGTCAACTAGAGGCTCACTAGGGACATATTGTGGTCTATTTATTCACACGTGTATTACGATTTCCGGATAATACAATTATAGCATGAATAAAAGACAATTATCATGAACAAGGAAATATAATAATAATCCTTTTATTCTTGCCTCTAGGGCATATTTCCAACAGGCACACCCCCCTTTAAAGGGAGTTGCTCGCCCGACTCCAGAGCCATAAGGGGCTCCGGAACCGTATTCGACCGAGGGCCGATCTGGATACGGCCCTCTTCACTAGTCCCCCTGGGGATCGTCTCCTCCAGGTGTCCGGCAGCGGAGGCTTCGCCTCGTGGCGCCTCCCGGACAGCGTCCTGGGCTCCCC
This sequence comes from Aegilops bicornis, assembly GCA_021605145.1. Classification (NCBI taxonomy): domain Eukaryota; kingdom Viridiplantae; phylum Streptophyta; class Magnoliopsida; order Poales; family Poaceae; genus Aegilops; species Aegilops bicornis. The sequence goes on along the minus strand of CM038674.1, from coordinate 151,003,937 downwards.
CCTGGTTTGGATCGGCCCTCCGGGACAGCACTTCAGTGTCGTCTTCGGCCTCGGGGGAATAAGCAGGCGGTGGTGACTAGCTCGCCATCTCCGACGGAGCCAACGAACTTCCAGACGAGGATCGCTGGATTAGGTCGTGGGCCGGACTACAATAGTACGGCTAACTATATCAAAATAACGGAGAGTAAGGGATGGATGTGCGCATGGATAAGCCGTGTCACTTACGACGCGGCCTGGGGCTTTGTGCGGGGGCGCCGTTCCGGACTACTGTCCGCATCCCACGCGTTGTTGGCCGCCGGAGCGCCCTTCCCCTTCTTGGGCACTTCCGCCTCCAGGGGCGCCGAAGCCGCCCTCTTCTTCTTCTTCATCTCTTCAGGGGGAGGATCGTTTCCTTCCTTCTCCTCTTCTTCCTCGTCACCGTCCTCAGGGACGGAGGAATGGGTCTCCTCGTCTTCGGACGACGCGACCGAAGTGCCCTTACAACGGGGGCCACTCTTGGTCCCCTTGGCCTTCCCTTTGGCCTTCTTCTTGGATTTCCTTTCCGGCGCCTTATACGGTGCCAGCACCAGCATCTTCGCTAGGTGCGGGATGACTGGTTCTTCAGGCAATGGAGCCGGACACTGGATCCGCTTCGCCCTCTCCATCCAGTCCTGAAAGAGCGATAACAAAAGCCCAGGCGTCGCCCTAGCAACAAACAGGCAGGGACTACATTAAAAGAGACATACCTCACTGGCAGGATGACTAGCGTCGTGTCCGTGATCTGAATCCGCAGCCAGCAGTTTTTTGTTGCCCTTAAAGAGCAACTTCCATGCGTCCTCGTGAGTAGTCTCGAAGAGCCTCACCAAGGTATGGTGCTTCTTCGGATTGAACTCCCACAAAGGGCAGCTTCGGCGTTGGCACAGGAGAATTCGGCGAACTAACATCACCTGGATTACATCTACAAGCTTGACGTTCTTGGTTATCATGCTCTGAACGCGCGTCTATAGCGCTATTACCTCATTGGACGAACCCCAATCGGGGCTCTTCTCAACCCAAGAAGTGAGCCGCATAGGAGCACCCGAGCGGAATTCGGCAGCCGCGGCCCAGGAGGTACCGCGGGGTTCTGTGATATAGAACCATTGTTTCTGCCACTCCTTCACTGTCTTCACAAAAATACCTTTCGGCTAGGAGATGTTGGGCAGCTTGCTCACCATGGCTCCTCCGCACTCCGCATGCTGGCCGTCTACCACCTTCGGCTTCACGTTGAAGACTTTAAGCCACAGCCCAAAGTGGGGGTGGATGCAGAGGAAGGCCTCGCACACGACGATAAACGCCAAGATGTAGAGGAGGGAATTCGGGGATAGATCATGGAAATCTACCCTGTAATAATACATCAGCCCGCGGACGAAGGGGTGGATTGGGAACCCCAATCCGCGGAAGAAATGAGGGAGGAATACTACCCTCTCGTTGGGCTCCAGCGTGGGAACGATTTGACCCTCGTCCTGTAAGCAGTGGGTGATTCCCTTCGCCAAATATCCGGCCGCCCGGAGCTCGGTAATGTCCTCCTCCGTGACGGAGGAGACCATCCACTTACCCTGACCACCGGATCCAGACATGGTTGCTTGAGTGGAAAGGAGATGAAAACTTGGGCGCTGGAGCTCGAGATCGGGAAGGCGGAGATGGAGAGAAAGCATGAGAAGAGGAAGTGTTGGAGAACGTAGTAATTTCAAAAAAAATTCCTACGCACACGCAAGATCATGGTGATGGCATAGCAACGAGAGGGGAGAGTATTGTCCACGTACCCTCGTAGATCGTGGCCAGGCGTTATGACAACGTGGTTGATGTGTAGTCGTCGTCTTCACGATCCGGTGATCCAAGTACCGAACGTCACGGCACCTCCGAGTTCAGCACACGCGTTCAGCTCGATGGCGATCCCGGGCTCCGATCCAGCAAATCGTCGGGGATGAGTTCCGTCGACCTGACGGCGTGGTGGCGATGATGATGCTCTACGGCGCGGGGCTTCGCCTAAACTCATGACGATGTGACCGAGGTGGAATATGGTGGAGGGGGCACCGCACGGCTAAGGAACAATCCGTAGATCAACTTGTGTTGTTGTGCCTAGAGGTGCCCCCTGCCCCCGTATATAAAGGAGCAAGGGGGGGCGGCCGGCCTAGGAGGGGGCGCGCCAAGGGGAGTCCTACTCCCACCGGGAGTAGGACTCCCTCCTTCCTGTTGGAGTAGGAGAAGGGGAAGAGGGGAGAGGGAGAAGGAAAAGGGGCTGCGCCCTTGTCCAGTCGGACCAGAGGGGGGGCGCAGGCCTCCTTCCTTTGGCCTCTCTCCTCTATTCCCGTATGGCCCAATAAGACCCATATACTCCCGGCGAATTCCGTAACTCTCCGGTACTCGAAAAATACCGAATCACTCGGAACCTTTCCGAACTCCGAATATAGTCGTCCAATATATCGATCTTTACATCTCGACCATTTCGAGACTCCTCGTCATGTCTCCGATCTCATCCGGGACTCGAACTCCTTCGGTACATCAAAACTCATAAACTCATAATATAAGCTATCGAAACCTTGTTGCGTGCGGACCCTACGGGTTCGAGAACTATGTAGACATGACCTAGAACTATTCTTGGTCAATAACCAATAGCGGAACCTGGATGCTCATATTGGCTCCTACATATTCTACGAAGATCTTTATCGGTCAAACCGCATAACAACATGCGTTGTTCCCTTTGTCATCGGTATGTTACTTGCCCGAGATTTGATCGTTGGTATGCAATACCTAGTTCAATCTCGTTACCGGCAAGTCTCTTTACTCGTTCCGTAATACATAATCTCACAACTAACTTATTAGTTGCAATGCTTGCAAGGCTTATGTGATGTGCATTACCGAGAGGGCCCAGAGATACCTCCCCGACAATCGGAGTGACAAAACCTAATCTCGAAATACGCCAACCCAACATGTACCTTTGGAGACACCTGTAGTACTCCTTTATAATCACCCGATTACGTTGTGGCGTTTGGTAGCACCAAAGTGTTCCTCCGGTAGCAGGAGTTGCATAATCTCATAGTTACAGGAACATGTATAAGTCATGAAGAAAGCAATAGCAACATACTAAACGATCAAGCGCTAGGCTAACGGAATGGGTCATGTCAATCACATCATTCTCCTAATGATGTGATCCCGTTAATCAAATACCAACACATGTCTATGGTTAGGAAACATAACCATCTTTGATTAATGAGCTAGTCAAGTAGAGGCATACTAGTGACTATATGTTTTTCTATGTATTCACACATGTATCATGTTTCCGGTTAATACAATTCTAGCATGAATAATAAACATTTATCATGAAATAAGGAAATAAATAATAACTTTATTATTGCCACTAGGGCATATTTCCTTCAAGAAGAGGGGATCCTTATCCTCTTATAAAGGTAGCAAACATTAAACGCCTCCTCGCTCGCCTTAAGATTCTCCTATTCCCAAAGGCTGTGCAGGCGGTGATACGTCTCCAACGTATCTATAATTTTTGATTGCTCCATGCTATATTATCTACTGTTTTGGACCATATTGGGCTTCATTTTCCACTTTTAGATTACTTTTGAGACTAACCTATTAATCGGAGGCCCAGCCCATAATTGATGTTTTTTGCCTATTTCAGTGTTCCGAAGAAACGGAATATCAAACGGAGTCCAAACGGAATGAAACCTTCGGGAACGTGATTTGCTCACCGAATATGACCCAGGAGACTTGGACCCAACATCAAGAAAGCCACGAGGTGGGCACGAGGTAGGGGGTGCGCCTACCCCCTAGGGCGCGCCCCCACCCTTGTGGGCCCCATGAAGCTCCACCGACGTACTTCTTCCTCCTATATATACCTACGTACCCCCAAACGATCAGATACAGAGCCAAAAACCTAATTCCACCGCCGCAACTTTCTGTACCCATGAGATCCCATCTTGGGGCCTGTTAGAACTCACTTGGAAGGAATCCACCAGGAGGGCTTCTACATCATCACCATAGCCCCTCCGATGAAGTGTGAGTAGTTTACTTCAGACCTTGAGTCCATAGTTAGTAGCTAGAGGGCTTCTTCTCTCTTTTTGGATCTCAATACAATGTTCTCCCCTCTCTCGTGGAGATCTATTCGATGTAATCTTCTTTTTGCGGTGTGTTTGTTGAGACCGATGAATTGTGGGTTTATGATCAAGATTATCTATGAACAATATTTGAATCTTCTCTGAATTCTTTTATGTATGATTGGTTATCTTTGCAAGTCTCTTCGAATTATCAGTTTGGTTTGGCCTACTAGATTGGTTTTTCTTGCAATGGGAGAAGTGCTTAGCTTTGGGTTCAATCTTGCGGTGTCCTTTCCCAGTGACAGTAGGGGCAGCAAGGCACGTATTGTATTGTTGCCATCGAGGATAAAAAGATGGGGTTTTTATCATATTGCATGAATTTATCCCTCTACATCATGTCATCTTGCTTAAGGCGTTACTCTGTTTTCTTGAACTTAATACTCTAGATGCATGGTGGATAGCGGTCGATGACTGGAGTAATAGTAGTATATGCAGGCAGGAGTCGGTCTACTTGTCTCGGACGTGATGCCTATATACATGATCATACCTAGATACTCTCATAACTATGCTCAATTACATCAATTGCTCAACAGTAATTTGTTCACCCAAGTAAAATACTTATGCTCTTGAGAGAAGCCACTAGTGAAATCTATGGCCCCCGGGTCTATTCTCATCATATTAATCTTCCATCACTTTATTATAGCTTTGCTTTTTTACTTTGCTTTTTATTTTACTTTGCATCTTTATACCAAAAATACCAAAAATATTTTCTATCATCTCTATCAGATCTCACTCTCGTAAGTGACCGTGAAGGGATTGACAACCCCTATTCGCGTTGGTTGCGAGGAGTTATTTGCTTTGTGTAGGTACGAGGGACTCGCGCGTAGCCTCCTCTTTGGATTGATACCTTGGTTCTCAAAAACTGAGGGAAATACTTACGCTACTTTGCTGCATCATCCTTTCCTCTTCAAGAAAATCCAACGCAGTGCTCAAGAGGTAGCAAGAAGAATTTCTGGCGCCGTTGCCGGGGAGTCTACGCAAAAGTCAACATACCAAGTACCCATCACAATCCTTATCTCTCACATTACATTATTTTCCATTTGCCTCTCGTTTTCCTCTCCCCCACTTCACCCTTGCCGTTTTATTCGCCCTCTCTCTTCCGTTTGCCTTTTTCTCGCTTGCTTGTCATTATGTCTGAATTGAGGAAATTATTGCAGATTTGGACAATAATAATATCATGGAAAATTCTGATGCTCCTGCTGAAGAACCCCCTACCTTGCATACAAAAAAATTCCGAGTTGGTACAGGTAATATTATTGGAAAAGGAGTTATTCAAGATTTCTTTACTTGTGCCCGTGCTTTGCCTTCTATGGGCGGTTCTATTCTTCATAGAACTAGTAGTCTTGCGGACGCTATCGCCATTCTTATAGTTGAACTTGAAAGGCAGTTTATGCACATGCATCCTTGCATACAATGAATTTTCTTAGAATTCTCTAATATTGAGCATTCTTCTGTTAAGCGTGCCGCTACTATCTTTTTGGCTCATGAGTTTAGATTTATAATAAAAGAGGCCAAAGAAATCTTTGCGCATTATAGGGTAGATGCAAGTCATCCTCCCATTGAAGCTATCCTTTTTAATCAAGAAGACATGATGCGTTTACAATCTTTAGATCATATTGCTTATAATGAAAATCTTAGGAAAAAGGTTCCTGTCGATGTTCTAGTTGATAAATTTTCCGAGCTTAATGATGATTTTGCTATTCAGAATAATGGACTAGGTTTTCCTCTTGAACGAAGGATTGTAGATTTTTGCCAAAAGAATGCTCTTAATGATGAATTGGTTGTGCAATACAAAGGGCCTAGGGAGGAACCCATACCTCCTGAGATTGATCTTGGGGACTTTTGTCCCATTAAATTTAGCCCTTTTGATTATTTTTGCTTGCCTCAAAGAAAACTTGCTGCTGAAGTAGAGAATATGAGAGAAGTTTTCATGATTTGCCTTACCACTATTATGGCTATACCTAGATCTATCCTTGCTTTTATGCCTAGCTAGGGGTGTTAAACGACAGCGCTTGTTGGGAGGCAACCCAATTTTATTTTTAGTTTTTTTTCTTTTTGCTTCTGTTTAGGAATAAGTAATCCATCTACCTTCTGTTTAGATGTGGTTTTATGTTTTAATTACTGTTTGTGCCAAGTTAAACCTATAGGATCTTCTTGGATGATAGTTATTTGATCTTGCTGTAATTTCCAGAAACTTTCTGTTCACGAAAACAATTGTTAATAATCACCAGAACGTGATAAAATCGTGATTCCAATTGCTGCTGATCAATAAACAAATTTCCTAGGTCGTGCTATTTTGGATGAATTGTTGGAGTTCCAGAAGTTTGCGTTAGTTACAGATTACTACAGACTGTTCTGTTTTTGACAGATTCTGTTTTTCGTGTGTTGTTTGCTTATTTTGATGAATCTATGGCTAGTAAAATAGTTTATAAACCATAGAGAAGTTTGAATACAGTGGGTTTAACACCAATATAAATAAAGAATGAGTTCATTACAGTACCTTGAAGTGGTCTTTTGTTTTCTTTTGTTAACGGAGCTCACGAGATTTCTGTTGAGTTTTGTGTTGTGAAGTTTTCAAGTTTTGGGTGAAATCTTTTGATGGATTATGGAACAAGGAGTGGCAAGAGCCTAAGCTTGGGGATTCCCATGGCGCCCCCAAGACAATCTAAGGACACCAAAAAGTCAAAGCTTGGGGATGCCCCGAAAGGCATCCCTCTTTAAATCTACTTCCATCGGTAACTTTACTTGGAGCTATATTTTTATTCACCACATGATATGTGTTTTGCTTGGAGCGCCTTGTATGATTTGAGTCTTTGCTTTTTAGTTTACCGCAATCATCCTTGCTGTACACTCCTTTTGAGTGAGCCATACATGATTTGGAATTTGTTAGAATACTCTATGTGCTTCACTTATATCTTTTGAGCTATATAGTTTTGCTCTAGTGCTTCACTTATATCTTTTAGAGCACGGTGGTGGATTTGTTTTATAGAACTTATTTATCTCTCATGCTTCACTTAGATTATTTTGAGAGTCTTAAATAGCATGGTAATTTGCTTAAAAATCTTAATATGCTTGGTATTCAAGATTTGTAAAACTTTCTTTTGAGTGCGTTGAATACTAAGAAAAGTTTGATGCTTGATAATTGTTTTGAGATATGAAGATGGTGATGTTAGAGTCATGCTAGTTGAGTAGTTGTGAATTTGAGAAATACTTGTGTTAAAGTTTGTGATTCCCGTAGCATGCACGTGGTGAACCGTTATGTGATGAAGTCGGAGCATGATTTATTTATTGATTGTCTTCCTTATGAGTGGCGGTCGGGGAGACGGCGATGGTCTTTTCCTACCAATCTATCCCCCTAGGAGCATGCGCGTAATACTTTGCTTTGATACCTTCTAGATTTTTGCAATAAGTATATGAGTTCTTTATGACAAATGTTGAGTCCATGGATTATACGCACTTTTCTTCCTTCCACCATTGCTGGCCTCTCTAATACCGTGCACTTTTCGCCGGTATCATACACCCACCATATACCTTCCTCAAAACAGCCACCATACCTACCTATTATGGCATTTCCATAGCCATTCCGAGATATATTACCATGCAACTTTCCACCGTTCCATTTATTACGACACACTCCATCATTGTCATATTGCTAGCATGATCATGTAGTTGACATAGTATTTGTGGCAAAGCCACCGTTCATAATTCTTTCATACATGTCACTCTTGATTCATTGCATATCCGATACACCGGAGGCGTTCATATAGAGTCATATTTTGTTCTAAGTATCGAGTTGTAATTGTTGAGTTGTAAGAAAAATAAAAGTTTGATGATCATCATTTTTAGAGCATTGTCCCAAGTGAGGAAAGGATGATGGAGACTATGATTCCCCCACAAGTCGGGATGAGACTCCGGACGAAAAATAAAAAAAAGAAAAGAAAAGAGGCCATAAAAAAGGCCCAAAAAAAACGAGAGAAAAAGAGAGAAGGGACAATGTTACGATCCTTTTACCACACTTGTGCTTCAAAGTAGCACCATGATCTTCATAATAGAGAGTCTCTCATTTTGTCACTTTCATATACTAGTGGGAATTTTTCATTATAGAACTTGGCTTGTATATTACAATGATGGGTTTCCTAAAATGCCCTAGGTCTTCGTGAGCAAGCGAGTTGGATGCACACCCACTTAGTTCCTTTTGTTGAGCTTTCATATACTTATAGCTCTAGTGCATCCGTTGCATGGCAATCCCTACTCACTCACATTGATATCTATTGATGGGCATCTCCATAGCCCGTTGATACGCCTAGTTGATGTGAGACTATCTTCTCCCTTTTTGTCTTCTCCACAACCACCATTCTATTCGACATATAGTGATATATCCGTGGCTCACGCTCATGTATTGCGTGAAGATTGAAAAAGTTTTGAAAATGTCAAAAGTATGAAACAATTGCTTGGCTTGTCATCGGGGTTGTGCATGATTTAAATACTTTGTGTGGTAAAGATAGAGCATAGCCAGACTATATGATTTTGTAGGGATAACTTTCTTTGGCCATGTTATTTTGAGAAGACATAATTGCTTTGTTAGTATGCTTGAAGTATTATTATTTTATGTCAATATTAAAATTTTGTCTTGAACCTTTCGAATCTGAATATTCATACCACAATTAAGAAGAATTACATCGAAATTATGCCAAGTAGCACCCCGCATCAAAATTTCTTTTTTATCATTTACCTACTCGAGGACAAGCTATTATGCCAAGTATTGCTCCATGCTATATTATCTACTGTTTTGGACCATATTGGGCTTTATTTTCCACTTTTATATTACTTTTGGGACTAACCTATTGACCGGAGGCCCAGCCCAGAATTGCTGTTTTTTGCCTATTTCAGGTGTTTGAAGAAAGCGGAATATCAAGCGAGTCCAAAGCGGAATGAAACCTTGAGGCGTGATTTTCTCACGAATATGACCCAGAGACTTGGACCCTAGTCAAGAAAGCCACGAGGTGGGCACGAGGTGAGGCGCGCCTCGCCCTAGGCGCGCCCCCCACCTCGTGGGCCCCATGAAGCTCCACCGGCGTGCTTCTTCCTCCTATATATACCTCGTACCCCCAAGCGATGGAATCGGAGCCAAAACCTAATTCCCTTTGCCGCAACTTTACGTACCCACGAGATCCCATCTTGGGGCCTGTTTGAACTCCGTCGGAGCAGGGAATCCACCACGGAGGGCTTCTACATCATCACCATAGCCCCTCCGATGAAGTGTGAGTAGTTTACTTCAGACCTTCGGGTCCATAGTTAGTAGCTAGATGGCTTCTTCTCTCTTTTTGGATCTCAATACAATGTTCTCCCCCTCTCTCGTGGAGATCTATTCGATGTAATCTTCTTTTTGCGGTGTGTTTGTTGAGACCGATGAATTGTGGGTTTATGACCAAGATTATCTATGAACAATATTTGAATCTTCTCTGAATTCTTTTATGTATGATTGGTTATCTTTGCAAGTCTCTTGAATTATCAGTTTGGTTTGGCCTACTAGATTGGTTTTTCTTGCAATGGGAGAAGTGATTAGCTTTGGGTTCAATCTTGCGGTGTCCTTTCCCGGTGTGATGGGGCAGCAAAGGCACGTATTGTATTGTTGCCATCGAGGATAACAAGATGGGGTTTTTATCATATTGCATGAATTTATCCCTCTACATCATGTCATCTTGCTTAAGGCGTTACTCTGTTTTCTTGAACTTAATACTCTAGATGCTTCTGGATAGCGGTCGATGAGTGGAGTAATAGTAGTAGATTCAGGCAGGAGTCGGTCTACTTGTCTCGAATGTGATGCCTATATACATGATCATACCTAGATACTCTCATAACTATGCTCAATTCTGTCAATTGCTCAACAGTAATTTGTTCACCCACCATAAAATACTTATGCTCTTGAGAGAAGCCACTAGTGAAATCTATGGCCCCCAGGTCTATTCTCATCATATTAATCTTCCATCACTTAATTATAGCTTTGCTTTTTTACTTTGCTTTTTATATTACTTTGCATCTTTATACCAAAAATATTATCTATCATCTCTATCAGATCTCACTCTCGTAAGTGACCGTGAAGGGATTGAAAACCCCTATTCGCGTTGGTTGCGAGGAGTTATTTGCTTTGTGTAGGAACGAGGGACTCGCGCATAGCCTCCTACTGGATTGATACCTTGGTTCTCAAAAACTGAGGGAAATACTTAGGCTACTTTGCTGCATCATCCTTTCCTCTTCAAGGAAATCCAATGCAGTGCTCAAGAGGTAGCAAGAAGAATTTCTACGCAAAAGTCAACATACCAAGTACCCATCACAATCCCTTATCTCTCGCATTACATTATTTGCCATTTTCCTCTCGTTTTCCTCTCCCCCACTTCACCCTTGCCGTTTTATTTGCCCTCTGAGGGAGTCCTGGATTAGGGGGTGTCCGGATAGCCGGACTATAGCCTTTGGCCGGACTCCTGGACTATGAAGATACAAGATTGAAGACTTCGTCCCATGTCCGTATGGGACTTTCCTTGGCATGGAAGGCAAGCTTGGCGATACGGATATGTAGATCTCCAACCATTGTAGCCGACTCTCTGTAACCCTAACCCTCTTCGGTGTCTATATAAACCGGAGAGTTTTAGTCCGTAGGACGAACAACAATCATACCATAGGCTAGCTTCTAGGGTTTAGCCTCTCAGATCTCATGGTAGATCTACTCTTGTACTACCCATATCATCAATATTAATCAAGCAGGAGTAGGGTTTTACCTCCATCGAGAGGGCCCGAACCTAGGTAAAAACATCGTGTACCTTGTCTCATGTTACCCTCCGCCTAGACGCACGATTCGGGACCCCCTACCGAGATCCGCCGGTTTTGACACCGACATTGGTGCTTTCATTGAGAGTTCCTCTGTGTCATCATCTTTAGGCCCGATGGCTCCTCCGATCATCAACAATGATGCGGTCCAGGGTGAGACTTTTCTCCCCGGATAGATCTTTGTGTTCGGCGGCTTTGCACTGCGGACCAATTCGTTTGGCCATCTGGAGCAGATTGAAAGCTATGCCTCTGGCCATCAGGTCAGATTTGGAAGTTTGAACTACACGGCCGACGTCCGTAGAGACTTGATCTTCGACGGATTCGAGCCACAGCCTAGTGCGCCGCACTGTCTCAATGGGCATGATCTAGCTCTACCGCCGAACGGTGCCCTGGAGGTCGCACCCGTGTCCGCTCTGACCCTTAGCTCGGAGCCGACTGAGCCGATCGAGGATGGTTGGCTGGACACCGCCTCGGGGGCCGCGATCTCTGGCGATTGAGCCGCAACACCATCCTGTCGCTGCGGCTTCGTGACTCAAGGTGCCGGACTCCTCTCCGGACTCCGAACCCTCCGCGCCCGCCAATTAAATCCGATTGGGCGCGGTTATGGAGTTCATCACGCGGACATCTTTCAGCACTCGCCCTTTGGCGACATCCTGAATTCACTAAAGTCTCTCTCTTTATTAGGAGAGCCCTGGCCGGACTATGGTCAGGAAGGTTGGGATGCGGACGACGAAGAAATTCGACGCCCACCCACCACCCACTTCGTAGCCACAGTCGAAAGTTTAAACAACATGCTCGATTTCGACTCCTAAGACATCGACGGTATGGACGACGATGCAGGAGATAATTATGAAGCAGCACCTATAGGGTACTGGACAGCCAGCTCATCTCATGATGTATACATGGTGGATACACCTAAAGGAAGCGACGACTAGGAACAACGGGACGCTACGAAGGATAATTCCCTCGAAAAGCAGTCAAAACGGCGACGTAAGCGCCGCTCAAAGTCCCGCCTTGACAAAGACAGCAGCCATACAGACCCGGCCATAGAGCAGGGCGAACTGGCGGACGACGAACATGCTATCGAGCAACCATCCGAACAGGATAACTTGGATAAACAACCCGTCCCCGGCGAAGATAATAGTCCAGACGATCTCACGCCGGACAAGTTGTTGGAACAGAAGAACCTCCACAAAAGGCTCGTCGCCACTGCGCGTAGCCTAAAAAAGCAGAAGCGGAAGCTCAAAACAGCGGAAGATGCACTCAGAATTAGATGGAGCAAAGTACTCAACACATGAGACAAATCTGGCGGCGATGCGCCAAACAAAGAGCTGCCCGAAGCGCAAACTACTGCTTGAATTCGATGAGGAGGCCGTAGAGCCCCCGCAATCAAAGAACAAAGAGGTCGCCCGGTCGGATAGACGACCACATGGCAAACATAGAGCGGCAAGCAGCACCGCACACAAGCCGGCACGCGATCCGCATAAGGATTCGCACCAAAAGGATGGCCCAGTTAGGTCCATCTATGGGCCAAGAAAACAAGCTCTAGTAAGCAATGCAACACACCAAATACCCGAACATTACAGCACACCCAAATATAGGGGTGCCGCACACCCCCTATGTTTCACCGATGAGGTGCTGGAATATGAATTTCCAGCGGGATTCAAGCCCGTAAACATAGAGGCATACGACGGAACAACAGACCCTGGAGTCTGGATTGAGGATTAAATCCTCCACATACACATGGCAAGAGGAGATGACCTCCACGCCACAAAATACTTACCCCTCAAGCTCAAAGGGCCAGCCCGGCACTGGCTTAAAAGCCTCCCCAAAAATTCCATTGGGAGTTGGGAAGAGCTCGAGGATGCTTTTTGGACAAATTTTCAAGGGACTTATGTCCGCCCTCCGGATGCAGACGATTTAAGTCACATAACTCAACAACCCGGAGAGTCAACCCGCAAATTCTGGAACAGGTTCCTCAACAAAAAGAACCAAATAGTCGACTGTCCGGACGCCGAAGCCTTAGCAGCTTTCAAACACAACATCCGAGACGAATGGCTCGCCAGACACCTTGGCCAGGAAAAGCCAAGAACAATGGCCGCATTAACAAGCCTCATGACCCGCTTTTGCGCAGGAGAGGATAGTTGGCTGGCAAGATGCAATACCAGCGACCCAAGTAGATCCGAAGTCAGGGATGGAAACGGAAACCACGATGCAGCGAGGACCAGCGCCGGACCAAGGGAAACAGCCCGAAGAGCTCGGCAGTCAATGCCGGATTCAAAAGCTCTCGGCAAAATCATAAAAAACTGCCCCTTCAGGATAACAAGGACGAGCTATCTAACCTAAACAAAATCTCGAACAAGATATGCCAAATCCACAGTACTCCCGGGAAGCCTGCAAACCATACCCACAGAGATTGTTGGGTCTTCAAGCAGTCCGGCAAACTCAACGCCGAACACAAGGGGCTCGACACACCAAGCAAGGACGATGACGAACCCCACAAGCAGAGCACCGGAAGACAAAGAATTCCCCACAAGAAGTCAAAACAGTAAACTCACTGCAAGTGACAAAAGGGAAAAACAGAGCGGCGCCTATAGAAATACGCGCACGGTCTATCCCAGCGGAGTCCCGCCACTGGTTGTTAAAACCAATCATCTTCGACCATCAGGATTACTCTCGAAGTATCCAGAATGCAGGATGGACTGCCTTGATATTAGATCCGATAATCGACGGACTCCAATTTACACAAGTCCTAATGGACGGCGGCAGTGATCTAAACCTGCTATATCAGGACACAATCCGCAGGATGGGGATAGACCCAACCATAATTCGCCATAGCAATACTTCCTTATAAGGGGTAATGCCAAGCCCATATGCCCATTGTACGGGCTCTCTACTGCTAGAAGTCGTGTTCGGCTCATCCGACAACTTCCGCCGCGAAAAGTTAGTCTTCCACATCGCCCCATTTAAAAGTAGCTATCAAGCACTATTGGGACCCGAAGCTTTCGCCCGCTTTAACGCAATACCGCATTATGCATCTCTTACACTTAAAATGCCCGGTCCACGCGGCATCATCTCATTAAAAGGAAATTTTGAGTGTTCCTCGAGCACGGAAGAATGTGAGGCTGCCTTGACAGCCACACACTAATCCGGCTTCGCTAATCAAAGCACCTAAACAGGTCGTTCAGACCCCAGACACGGTTAGGCGAGTCCGGCGTAAATATACAAGGGCCTACTAGCCGCATACCCCTGTACAAGGGGCTCCATGCATGTACAACAAGAGACAATAAAGCTCAATTTTATTCATTTTTTGAATCGTACTCTGTTTATTTAATATAAAGTACATTTTTCGCACGATCTTTTTCAACTAAGTTCCTCTCTTTTCTGAGATGAACACCGTGCTACACCCGTCGAGGATACGGCTGCTTGGAGACACAGGCGCAGACGTGCAGTAGGGACCCGTTGCAAGGATTCTTTTAAGATTAAGACCCTGCGTAAACCTTTTTTACTGTCTCTTGTTGATACACATCCCCCGGTTTCTTGCTATAATCGAGGAGGAGGCTGGTGTTTTGGCATCGGCCGCGTCAGAATTTTGCGCGTACCTGGACACCAGGGGTTGTTACCAAGGGCGTTGTTCGGCCCGTTTTCATGAAGACCGAATACCTTAGGGAGTGTTCGGCGTCTCGGGTTAGGCCTTATATGCATCAGCTCCGAATCATGTCTTTGGTCAAATGTTGGGTTTGCCCGGCTCCTGTGTTTTGCTGCCTTACGTTCCGTTCTATCGGCTAACGCGACACCGGGAGAACTACTTGCGATTGTGCCCGGTTCGGCCAGGTGAGCACCTCGATGAAAGCCGAAAACTGATCGTCATGATATAGCGTGAGACTGGTCAACCACTTTCGATGACCCACGGAATGCTTAGAATTCCTCCGCATTAACGAAGGACCGTTTCCGGTTAGGCACATACGCCGCCCGGTCGGAGGCCGCGGTGCCCCTAGGGGCTATATAGTAGCCCCACCATCGAACTCCTATGGCTAAGTGAAAGTGATAAAGCATTATAGTCCAGTTGCCTAGTTTGCTATGCTATCACCTCCTTTACAGGACCAAGACGTTGGATTAAGTGTGAAAATGCACCCTTTTTGCAAACACCCGTGCGTGGGGGCTGAAGCCGAAGACTGCCATCTTTTAGGTTATATACACATATACATTAACGGCCGCACAGGAGGTATTTTACTACTTGAATGCACAAGTATAAAAAACTCTTATATTCTATTGAAACATTTTTTCACAAATCATACATGTCATTAGAACATGATATCCTTCGAGCACTGCGTCTGTATTAAACAAGCGCCCTGCGGGACTTCCTCAAAATAGTGCTCGACAGGTACTCGGCTTCTGTCCGAATCTTGGGAAGCAACGTCGGTGGCCTTCATCTCCGCCCAGTATGTCTTGACACGGGCAAGAGCCTTCCGCGCACCCTCTATGCATGCTGACCGCTTAATTGCATCGATATGCGGCACCGCACCAAGGAACTATTGCACCAAGCCAAAATAACTCTTCGGCTCGGGCCTTTTCGGCCACAAATGAGTCACGACATCCTTCATGGCAAGTCCGGACAACCTATTCAGCTCAGCCCATTCGGCCAAACGATCGGTCAATGGAAGTGGACGCTCTGGACTATGGAACTGCGACCAAAAAAGTTCTTCCATTCCGTGATCCTTTTGACCTCGGAAGTGTTCGGCCGTCTGCGGCTTTTCGCCGCCAAGTCCGGATAAGCATCCTCCGCACCCCACGGCCGGTCAAGCGAGCATACTTAGGATCCATGAATTTCCTCCACAGCGAAAGGGCTTTCCGGCCGCGATATCTCCGGCTTTGGCGTAGCTCCTCCTTCATACCTCTCATCGCGGAAGCGAGCATCCTTAACCTCGGTGGCGGCCTTTTCAGGTCCTCTTGCTCGCTCGACCTTCTTTATCAAGAAGCTTCGCAGCGGTCGGTAGCATTCTTCAACTTCACGGCCATCTCGGCCATTTCTTTCTTAACTTGGCGGTGAGCAGCCTGTTCGGCTTTTAGCTCTTCGGCCGCCTTTAAGGCAGCCGCATCACTTTTTCTGGCTTGCTCCATGGCTCAGGCGAGTTCCGCCCGAAGGTTCTCCATGGCAGCAGCACCATCTGCATCAAGCATACATGTTGTAAGGCACGGACATCAAGCTCCCTTACCAGGTGTCCATGGAGAAGCTGCATACCTTGATACTCGTCAAGCCGCTTATTAACAAGCGCGATGTCAGCATCCGCCACGTCAAGTTGCCGCTTTAGTTCGGCAAATTCATCAGTCCGGCTTGCCACCGGACGCTTCGCCACCTACATAGGAAGAGCGTATATTCTACCTGGAATTATGATCCTCGGCGCGTTGTCATTTTTGACAACGCAGAGTCTCGAAACTACTATCTACACAGGGCGCATTCTATATGTAGAACTGTCAGAAGGTACATCATTTTGCGTACCTCAAAACCCGTCAGTAAACTTCTGACGGCTTCATGCAATCCGCTCTCAGCGAATGAAATCCTTTCAATCATCGTACCCATTAACGCACGGTGATCTTCTGAGATAGACGCTCGCCCGAGCAGATCCTTCAGCTCCTCTGACCGTACACCAGTTCTTGCTAGACTCGTCCGATGACCTTTTTCGAAGGCCGGACACGGAGGGCTTCGAGGGGACATAAGACTGCCTTCCGGCCCCGCCAGATTCGGAGAAACCCTCCGCGGCGAGACCTCGAGGTCACACCTGCCTGCGTAATGATGCAGCGGAGGCGTTTCGCTCTCCATCATCTCCGGACGAAGATCCCCTGAAGATGAGCTCTGATGAGAAGGGCTGAGATCCGAACTACAAGGTAAAATCTCGGTTATCTTCAGAAATAAAAACAACGGTGTCCCTTATTACAAAACTCCCCTCTCTACTTTCTCGCTGGAGGGCTGATCCCCTTGGGGAAATAGTGCGGCTGGGGCATCTCCCGGCGCAGGACCCTCTGGCAAAGATTTCTTCCCCCGCTTTGAGGCCTTGGTCTCCGGATCTTCAGAAGCGGTCCTCTTCTCCCCCTGGATGGAGGGATTCTCGATCCCCCCTTTCTTGATAACCTCCTTCGCGGAGGCAGTAGCTTCCCTGTTCCCCCTTCGCCTTCTCCCAAAGGCGCGGCCTCCAACATCTTGGTTAACACGGGATCCAGCGTGGTCTCTAGGAGGGGGCTGGACACCTTATCAGTTTTGCCTTCGCTATCCACTCCTGTTCACGGGACATCTCTTTTAAGGGCAAGTTTATGATAAATATACGGATAGCGTGTCCGGGTACAGGGCTACTTACTTGAGTATCCGGGCGATTGCAGCTCAGACCTGCGTCCTCGGTCAAGTCCGGACACATCTCTTATGATCCGAAGAACAGTTTATACATCTCCACGGGCGTCGCGCCCATAAAATGTTGGAGAGCTCGTGGTCCCTCCGGATTAAACTCCCACAGGCGGAGGCGATGTTTGCAGGCGGAGGCGCCAAATCAGCATGACTGCGCTACTACGACCAGATTGATCTCTCTCTCTCTCTCTCGGAGGTCTCGAATACGGCCCTGCAATGGAGGTGCGTCCTTGGGCGGCCCCAGTCAAGCCCTTTATTGACCCATGGCGCCCGCATGATGGAGGACCCGGCCCGGAAGGCAGGTGGCGCCACCCATTTGGTGCCCACAGGGCGGTGATATAAAACCACTCTTGTTGCCATAGACTGAGCTCCTCTTGAAAAGAGCCCTCGGGCCATGGAGCGTCAGCATTCTTGCTTATAACAGCCCCTCCGCACTCTGCCTGCTGCCCCTTGATCATCTTCGGCTCCACTTTGAAGGTCTTGAGCCACAATCCGAAGTGATGGGTAGTGCGGAGGAAGGCTTCGCATACAACGATGAACAATGATATGTGGAGGATGGACTCCGGATTCAAGTCATGGAATTCCAGCCCATAATAAAACATGAGCCCCCTCACGAAGGGGTCCGTCGGGAAGCCTAAACCCCGAAGGAAGTGAGACACGAACACCACGCTCTCACCAGGCTCGGGAGTGGGAATAACCTGCCCTTGGGCAGGCAGCCGGAAATTTTGCCGGTTAGATACTTGGCGTCTCTCAGCTTTAGCACGTCTTCTTCCGTGACGGAGGAAGGCATCCACCGGCCTAGCAGGTCAGATCCGGACATCCTCGAAGGTCCGAAGCGCCTGAATCTGGAGCTTTGGGTGTTGGAACTCGAGGCGAGGGGCGGATTCGATTGAGATTGAAAGAAAGGAGCGGGCCTTGGTCTCGTTATAAAGAGGTTGAATACCAAGAGCCCTCCCCGTGACCGTCCGGGACTCGCCTTCGATAGAGGAGGCGTGCCAACGGACACGACTGGGTTACCCACGCCCGTATTGATGAGAATCCCGGAATAAGGGGGCACGATCTCCGCTTTGATAGGACGTGCCAAGGAAACCGCCTCGCTAAACGCCGAGGTGGGGACAAAGAAAAGCGATTCGAATAAAGGCCTGGTCGTGGTGTGATGTCACGCCGCGGAATATATCAGCAGATTTGTGTAAATATTATTCTCTCTACGGTGGTATGTGGAACTTGTTTTGCAGAGCCGGACACTATCCTTGTGTTCAAAATCTTCTATGAAGTATTCGGAGGAGGAACCCGCCTTGCAATGCCGAAGACAATATGCGCGCCGGACTTCGTCGTCATTGAAGCCTGGTTCGAGACTCTTGAGGAGTCTGGATTAGAGGGTGTCCGGATAGCGGACTATAGCCTTTGGCGGACTCACGGACTATGAAGATACAAGATTGAAGACTTCGTCCGTGTCCGGTCGGGACTTTCCTTGGCGTGGAAGGCAAGCTTGGAGATACGGATATGTAGATCTCCTACCATTGTAACCGACTCTATGTAACCCTAACCCTCTTCGTGTCTATATAAACCGGAGGGTTTTAGTCCGTAGGACAAACAACAATCATACCATAGGCTAGCTTCTAGGGTTTAGCCTCTCTGATCTCGTGGTAGATCTACTCTTGTACTACCCATATCATCAATATTAATCAAGCAGGAGTAGGGTTTTACCTCCATCGAGAGGGCCCGAACCTGGGTAAAAACATCGTGTCCCTTGTCTCCTGTTACCATCCGCCTAGACGCACAGTTCGGGACCCCCTACCCGAGATCCGCCGGTTTTGACACCGACACCCTCTCTCTTCCGTTTACCTTTTTCTCGCTTGCTTGTCGTTATGTCTGAATTTGGGGAAATTATTGCCGAGACCAAGTATGGAAAGGCTAATCACCTCTATGGTTCCTGATCCACCGACGAGAGTGGCCGAGCTGATAGACCATACTTCATCATCCTGGAACGAGAACTTGGTCCGGTCGGTGTTCATACCGGTAGATGCTGCAGTCATCTTAGAAATACCTCTTTGCACATGACAGACGGATGATTTTTGGGCCTGGTCCAAGGATCGTAAGGGCATCTTTTCTGTGCAATCAACGTATCAGATGCTTTAGCAAACAAAGCTTAGTAGGGAGGCATGGTGGTATGAACAGGGGGCCTCTTCCGACTCCCTGGGTAGAGACCAAGGTTGGTCCGAGCTGTGGCGGATCAGAGTTCCTTCAAAGCTAAAATTTTTCTTATGGAGGCTGTCCAAACGCTCTATCCCCACAGCCGCACTCCTCCATCACCGGAACATGTCAACTTCCCGAGCTTGCTGTCTTTGCGGGGCTGCCGACACTTGGCGCCATGCTCTAGTGGACTACTCGGTCTCAAGCAGCACTGGGCACTTTCCTCAGAAGCTGTCCTCGACAAGCTAAGCACATGCAGAGAGGAAAATGCAAAGAGATGGCTGTTTGGTATGCACGAAGCTTTGAATCAAGAGGATTTCCTTGTTTCTGTTGTCACCTTATGGGCGATGTGGAGCGCACGCAGAAAGGCCATGTATGAGGACATCTTCCAAACACCCTTGGCCATCAACGGCTTCGTCAAATCCTACATAGGAGAGCTAAAAGCCCTCCAGGAGCCAGGTGCAGTTGGAAACAAGGCGCCGCAACAACGTCCAAATCATTTGATCGCACCACCTGTGGGGCTAGTAAAAATCAATGTAGATGCCACGGTTGGACGATCGCATGGTGCAGTGGGAGCAATGTGTAGAAACCGAGATGGAGTTTTCTTAGGAGCTTCAGCGGTGGTGTTTTCAATCTATCGGACCGAGCACCCTTGAGACACTCGCTATCAGGGAGGCATTGGCGTTAGCAGATGATCTCTACGTCACGAGGATTCATGTTGCTTCGGATTGCAAGGTGGCCGTCGATGATATCCAGCAGCAATACAAAGGGAGCTACGGTGCAATTGTGCATGAAATCATACAACATAAGTCTGCTTTTGATACTGTAATATCGTTCATGAGTTTAGGAGCTCGAATAACAAGGCTCACAAACTTGCAAATTATGCTTTATCTCTTGGAGTTGGCCGCCATGCTTGGTTAGGCCAGCCCAACGGTCTTGATTTCATCCTTGTAAACATTGTGACGACCTAATAAAGCTTTGCAGATTGTCTAAAAAAAACCAGTTCGCTCTTACACGACTCAGGAGCGAAGCCACCGGGACTGCTGCCTCCCCTCCTGTGCGTCGCTACTGCGTCGCTGGCGACTGTTCCCACGCCTCGACACCCCCTGAGGGAGTCCTGGATTACGGGTGTTCGGATAGCCGAACTATCACCTTTGGCCGGACTCCTGGACTATGAAGATACAAGATTGAAGACTTCGTCCCATGTCCGGATGGGACTTTCCTTGGCGTGGAAGGAAAGCTTGGCGATACGGATATGTAGATCTCCTACCATTGTAACCGACTACGTGTAACCCTAACCCTCTTGGTGTCTATATAAACCGGAGGTTTTAGTCCGTGGGACGAACAACAATCATACCATAGGCTAGCTTCTAGGGTTTAGCCTCTACGATCTCGTGGTAGATCCACTCTTGTACTACCCATATCATCAATATTAATCAAGCGGGACTAGGGTTTTACCTCCATCGAGAGGGCGAACCTGGGTAAAAACATCGTGTCCCTTGTCTCATGTTACCATCCGCCTAGACGCACAGTTCGGGACCCCCTACCTGAGATCCGCTGGTTTTGACACCGACATTGGTGCTTTCATTGAGAGTTCCTCTGTGTCGTCATCTTTAGGCCCGATGGCTCCTTCGATCATCAACAGCGATGCGGTCCAGGGTGAGACTTTTCTCCCCGGACAGATCTTCGTATTCGGCGGCTTTGCACTGCGGGCCAATTCACTTGGCCATCTGGAGCAGATCGAAAGCTACGCCCCTGCCCATTAGGTAAGATTTGGGAGTTTGAACTACACGGCCGACATCTGTGGAGACTTGATCTTCGACGGATTCGAGCCACAGCCAGGCGCGCCGCACTGTCTCGATGGGCACGATCTAGCTCTACCGCCGAGCGGTGCCCTGGAGGCCGCACCAGTGTCCGCTCCGACCCTTAGCTCGGAGCCAACTTCGTCGATCGAGGACGCGTGGTTGACACCGCCTCGGGGGCTGCAATCTCTACGGCGGTTGAGCCGAACACCATCCTGTCGCTGAAGCTCATGACTCAGGTGCGGACTCCTCTCCGGACTCCGAACCTTCAGCGCCCACAATCGAATCCGATTGGGCGCCGGATATGGAGTTCACTACCGCGGACATCTTTCAGCACTCGCCCTTTGGCGACATCCTGAATTCACTAAAGTCTCTCTCTTTATCAGGAGAGCCCTGGCCGGACTATGGTCAGGAAGGTAGGGATGCGGACGACGAACAAATTTGACGCCCACCCACCACCCACTTCGTAGCCACTGTCGAAAGTTTAAACGACGTGCTCGATTTCGACTCCGAAGACATCGACGGTATGGACGACGATGCAGGAGATAATTATGAACCAGCACCTATAGGGTACTGGGCAGCCACCTCATCTCATGATGTATACATGGTGGATACACCTAAAGGAAGCGACGATGAGGAACAACGGGGCCTTCTGAAGGATAATTCCCTCGGCGATCAAAAGCTGTGGCGTGGCGCCGTTCAAAGTCCCGCCTCGACAAAGACGGCAGCCATACTGACCCAGCCATAGAGCAGGGCGAACCGATGGACGACGAACACGCTATCAAGCAACCGACCGAACAGGACAACTTGGATAAACAACCCGTCCCTGGCGAAGATAACAGTCCGGACGATCTCACGCCGGACAAGTTGTTGGAGCAGAAGAACCTCCATAAAAGGCTCGTCGCCACTGCGCGTAGCCTGAAAAAGCAGAAGCGGAAGCTCAAAATAGTGGAAGATGCACTCAGAATTAGATGGAGCAAAGTACTCAACACCGCAGACAAATACGGCGACAATCGCCAAACAAAGAGCTACCCGAAGCGCAAACTACTGCCCGAATTCGATGAGGAGGCCGTGAAACCCCGCAATCAAAGAACAAAGAGGCCGCCGGTCGGATAGACGACCACATGGCAAACATAGAGCGGGAAGCGGCGCCGCACACAAGCCGGCACACGATCCGCATAAGGATTCGCACCAAAAGGATGGCCCAGTTAGGTCTATCTACGGGCCAAGAAAGCAAGCTCTAGTAAGCAATGCAACACGTCAAGTATCCGAACATCACGGCACACCCAAATATAGGGGCGCCGCACACCCCCTATGTTTCACCGATGAGGTGCTGGATTATGAATTTCGAGCGGGATTCAAGCCCGTAAACATAGAGGCATATGACGGAACAACAGACCACAGAGTGCGGATTGAGGATTACATCCTCCACATACACATGGCCAGAGGAGATGTCCTCCACGCCATAAAATACTTACCCCTCAAGCTCAAAGGGCCAGCCCGGCATTGGCTTAAAAGCGTCCCCGAAAACACCATTGGAAGTTGGGAAGAGCTCGAGGATGCTTTTCGGGCAAATTTTCAAGGGACCTATGTCCGCCCTCCGGACGCAGACGATTTAAGCCACATAACTCAACAACCCAGAGAGTCAGCCCGAATATTCTGGAACATGTTCCTCACCAAAAAGAACCAAATAGTCGACTGTCCGGACGCCGAAGCCTTAGCAGCTTTCAAACACAACGTCCAAGGGCAGATGGCTCATGAGACACCTTGGCCAGGAAAAGCCGAGAACAATGGCCGCATTAACAAGCCTCATGACCCGCTTTTGCATGGGAGAGGATAGTTGGCTGGTAAGATGCAGTACCAACAACCCAAGTACATCCGAAGTCAAGGATGGAAATGGGAAACCACGACGCAGCAAGGACCAGCGCCGGACCAAGGGAAACAGCCCGAAGAGCACGGCAGTCAATGCCGGATTCAAAAGCTCTCGGCAAAATCATAAAAAACTGCCCCTTAAAGATAACAGCGATGAGCTATCCAACTTACACAAAATCTTGGACAAGATATGCCAAATCCACAGTACTCTGAAGCACGCAAACCATACCCACAGAGATTGTTGGGTCTTCAAGCAGTCCGGCAAACTCAATGCCGAACACAAGGGGCTCGACACATCAAGCGAGGACGATGACGAACCCCACAAGCAGAGCACCGGAAAACAAAAGAATTTCCCATAAGAAGTCAAAACAGTAAACTCACTCCAATGACAAAAGGGCAAAATAGAGCGGCGCCCATAGAAATACGCGCTGCACGGTCTATCCCAGCGGAGTCCCGACACTGGTTGTCAAAACCTATCACTTTCGACCATCAGGATTACTCCGGAAGTATCCGGAATGCAGGATGGACTGCCTTGATATTAGATCCTATAATCGACGGACTCCAATTCACACAAGTCCTAATGGACGGCAGCAGTGATCTAAACCTGCTGTATCAGGACACAATCCGCAGGATGGGGATAGACCCAACCAAAATTCGCCATAGCAATACTTCCTTTCAAGGGGTAATGCCAAGCCCATATGCCATTGTACGGGCTCTCTACTGCTAGAAGTTGTGTTCGGCTCATCTGACAACTTCCGTCGCAAAAATTTAGTCTTCCACATCGCCCCATTTAAAAGTAGCTATCAAGCACTATTGGGACGCGAAGCTTTCGCCCGCTTCAACGCAATACCGCATTATGCATCTCTTACACTTAAAATGCCCGGTCCACGCGGCATCATCTCATTAAAAGGAAATTTCGAGTGTTCCTCGAGCACGGAAGAATGTGAGACTGCCTTGATAGCCACACACTAATCTGGCTTCGCTAATCAAAGCGCCTGAACAGGTCGTTCGGACCCGGACACGGCTAGACGAGTCCGGCGTAAACATATAAAGGCCTACTAGCCGCATACCCCTGCACAAGGGGCTCCATGCATGTACAACAAGAGATAGTAAAGCTCAATTTTATTCATCTTTTGAATCGTACTCTGTTTATTTAATATAAAGTACATTTTTCGCACGATCTTTTTCCAACGAAGTTCCTCTCTTTTACAGATGAACACCGTGCTACACCCGTCCAGGATACGGCTAGCGGAGACACAGTATGAGCGTGCAGTGAGGGACCCATTGCAAGGATTCTTTTCAGATTAAGACCCTGCGTAAACCTTTTCTTGTCTCTTGTTGATACACATCCCCGGTTTCTTGCTATAACCGAGGAGGAGGTCTGGCGTTTTGGCATCGGCCGTCGAATTTTTGCGGCGTGCACTGGACACCAGGGGCTTGTTACCAAGGGCGTTGTTCGGCCCGTTTTCATGAAGACCGAATACCTTAGGGAGTGTTCGGCGTCTCGAGTTAGGCCTTATATGCATCAGCTCCGAATCATGTCTTTGATCTAATGTTGGGTTTGCCCGGCTCCTGTGTTTTGCTGCCTTGCGTTCCGTTCTATCAGCTAACGCGACACGAGGAGAACTACTGCGATTGTGCCCCGGTTCGGCCAGGTGAGCACCTCAGTAGAGAAAGCCGAAAACTGACTGTCATGATATAGCGTGAGACTGGTCAACCACTCGATGACCCACCGGAATGCTTAGAATTCCTCCGCATTAACGAAGGACCGTTTCCCGGTCGAGTACATACGCCCGAATTCAGGAGAGCGCGGTGCCCCTAGGGGCTATATAGTAGCCCCACCATCGAACTCCTATGGCTAAGTGAAAGTGATAAAGCATTATAGTCTGGTTGCCTAGTTTGCTACGCTATCACCTCCTTTACAGGACCAAGACGTTGGATTAAGTGAGAAAATGCGCCTTTTGCAAACGCCCCGCATTATGTGCGTGAAATTTGAAGCCGAAGACTGCCATCTTTCAGGTTATATACACATATACATTAACGGCCGCACAGGAGGTATTTTACTACTTGAATGCACAAGTATAAAAAGCTCTTATATTCTATTAAAACATTTTTTTCACAAATCATACATGTCATTAGAACATGATATCCTTCGAGCACTGCGTCTCTATTAAACGAGCGCCCTGCAGGACTTCCTCAAAATAGTGCTCGATAGGTACTCGGCTTCTGTCCGAATCTTGGGATGCAACGTCAGTGGCCTTCATCTCCGCCCAGTATGTCTTGACACGGGCAAGAGCCATCCGCGCACCCTCTATGCATGCTGACCGCTTCATTGCATCGATATGCGGCACCGCACCAAGGAACTGTTGCACCAAGCCAAAATAACTCTTTGGCTCGGGCCTTTTCGGCCACAAATGAGTCACGACATCCTTCATGGCAAGTCCGGACAACCTATTCAGCTCGGCCCATTCGGCCAAACGATCGGTCAATGGAAGCGGGCGCCTACGAGCGATGGAACTGCGACCAAAAAAGTTCTTCCATTCCGTGATCCTTTTGACCTCGGAAGTGTTCGGCCGCGTCTGCAGCACTCGCCGCCAAGTCCAGATAAGCATCCTCCGCACCCCACAGCCGGTCCAACTGAGCATACTTAGGATCCGTGAATTTCCTCCGCAACAGAAAGGGCTTTCCAGCCGCGATATCTCCAGCCTGACGTAGCTCCTCCTTCACAACTCTCATCACAGAGCGAGCATCCTTGGCCTCGCTGGCGGCCTTTTTCAGGTCCTCTTGCTCCGCTCGACCTTCTTTTTCAAGAAACTCGCAGCGGTCGGTAGCATTCTTCAACTTCAGGGCCATCTCGGCCATTTCCTTCTTGCTTCGGCAGTGAGTAGCATGTTCGGCTTTTAGCTCTTCGGCCGCCTTTAAGGCAGCCGCATCACTTTTTCTGGCTTGCTCCTTGGCTCGGGCGAGCTCCGCCCGAAGGTTCTCCATAGAAGCGGCACCATCTGCATTAAGCATACATGTTGTAAGGCATGGGCGTCAAGCTCCCTTACCAGGCGTCCGCAGAGAAACCACATACCTTGTGACTCGTCAAGCCGCTTATTGACAAGCGTGATATCAGCATCTGCCACGTCAAGTTGCCACTTTAGTTCGGCAAATTCATCAGTCCGGCTAGCCACCGGACGCTTCGCCACCTACATAGGAAGGGCGACATGTTATACCTGGAGTTATGATCCTCGGCGCACCGTCATTTTTGACAACGCACCGAATCTCAGGGGCTACTATCTACACAGGGCGCATTTTATGTGCAGAACTGTCAGAAGGTACATCATTTTGCGTACCTCAAAACCCGTCAGTAAACTTCTAACGGCTTCATGCAATCCGCTCTCAGCGGATGAAATCCTTTCAATCACCGTACTCATTAATGCACGGTGATCTTCTGAGATAGACGCTCGCCCGAGCAGATCCTTCAACTCCTCCGACCATACACCAGTTGGCGCCGGACTCGTCCGATGGCCTTTTTCGAAGGCCGGACGCAGAGGGCTTTGAGTAGACATACGACTGCCTTCCGGCCTCGCCGGACTCGGGGAAACCCTCCGCGACGACACCTCAGGGTCGCCCGCCTCCCATGACGGTACGACAGGTGGAGGCGTTTCGCTCTCCATCATCTCCGGACGAAGATCCCCCGAAGATGAGCTCTGCTGAGAAGGGCTGAGATCTGAACTACAAGGTAAAATTTCGGTTATGTTCAGAAATAAAACAGGGATGTCTCTTATTTTAAAACTCCCCTCTCTACTTACGGCTCACTGGAGGGCTGATCTCCTTGGGGAAATAGTGCGGCCGGGACATCTCCCGGCGCAGGACCCTCTGGCGAAGATTTCTTCCCTCGCTTTGTGGCTTTGGTCTCCGAATCTTCAGATGCGGTCCTCTTCTCCCCCTGGATGGAGGGATTCTCGATCCCTCCTTTCTTGATAGCCTCCTTCACGGAGGCAGTAGCTTCCCTATTCCCCCCTTCGCCTTCTTCAAAAGGCGCAGCCTCCAGCATCTTGGTTAACACGGGATCCGGCGTGGTCTCAAGGAGGGGGGCCGGACACCTTATCAGTATTGCTTTCGCTATCCACTCATGTTCAAGGGACAACTCTTTTAATGGCAAGTTTATGATAAATGTACGGATAGCGTGTCCGGGTACAGGACTACTTACTTGAGTATCCGGGTGATTGCAACTCAGACCTGTGTCCTCGGTCAAGTCCAGACACATCTCTTGTGATCCGAAGAACAGTTTATACATCTCCACAGGCGTCGCCCATAAAATGTTGGAGAGCTTCGTGGTCCCTCGGATTAAACTCCCACAGGCGGAGGCGGCGTTTGCAGGCAGGCGTCGAATCAGCATGACCTGCGCTACTACGACCAGATTGATCTCTCTCTAGGAGGTCTCGAATACGGCCCACCAGCAGAGTGCGTCCTTGGACGGCCCCCAGTCAAGCCCTTTATTGACCCATGACGCCAGCCGCAGTGGAGGACTCGAGCGGAAGGCAGGTGGCGCCACCCATTTGGTGCCCCTGGGAGCGGTGATATAAAACCACTCTTGTTGCCATAGACTGAGCTCCTCTTGAAAAGAGCCCTCGGGCCATGGAGCGTCAGCATTCTTGCTTATAACAGCCCCTCCGCACTTTGCCTGCTGCCCCTTGATCATCTTCGGCTCCACTTTAAAGGTCTTGAGCCGCAATCCGAAGTGAGGGGTGATGCGGAGGAAGGCTTCGCATACAACGATGAACGATGAGATGTGGAGGATGGACTCCGGATCCAAGTCATGAAATTCCAGCCCATAATAAAACATGAGCCCCCTCACGAAGGGGTCCGTCGGGAAGCCTAAACCCCGAAGGAAGTGAGACACGAACACCACGCTCTCACCAGGCTCGGGAGAGGGAATAACCTGCCCTTGGGCAGGCAACCTATGCGAAATTTCGCCGGTTAGATACCGGGCGTCTCTTAGCTTTAGCACGTCTTCTTCCGTGACGGAGGAGGGCATCCACCAGCCTAGCAGGTCGGAGCCGGACATCCTCGAAGGTCCGAAGCGCCTGAATCTGGAGCTTTGCGTGTTGGAACTCGAGGCGAGGGGCGGATTCGGTTGAGATTGAAAGAAAGGAGCGGGCCTTGGTCTCATTATAAAGTGGTTGAATACCAAGAGCCCTCCCCGTGACCGTTCGGGACTCGCCTTCGATAGAGGAGGCGTGCCAACGGGCACGACTTGGTTACCCACGCCCCTATTAATGATAATCCCGGAATAAGGGGACACGATGTCTGCTTTGACAAGACGTGCCAAAGAAACCGCCTTGCTAAACACGCTGAGGTGGGACAGTAAAAACGATTCGAATAAAGGCCTGGCCGTGGTGTGATGTAACGCCGCGGAATACGTCAGCAGATTTGTGTAAAGATTATTCTCTCTACGGTGGTATGTGGAACTTGTTTTGCAGAGCCGGACACTATCCTTGTGTTCAAAATCTTCTATGAAGAATTCGGAGGAGGAACCCGCCTTGCAATGCCGAAGACAATATGCGCGCCGGACTAAATGCGTCATTGAAGCCTGGTTCGAGGGCTCTTGAGGGAGTCCTGGATTAGGGGTGTCCAGATAGCGAACTATCACCTTTGGCGGACTCTGGACTATGAAGATACAAGATTGAAGACTTCGTCCCGTGTCCGGATGGGACTTTCTTTGGCGTGGAAGGCAAGCTTGGCGATACGGATATGTAGATCTCCTACCATTGTAACCGACTCTGTGTAACCCTAACCCTCTTCGTGTCTATATAAATCGGAGGGTTTTAGCCCGTAGGACGAACAACAATCATACCATAGGCTAGCTTCTAGGGTTTAGCCTCTCTGATATCGTGGTAGATCCACTCTTGTACTACCCATATCATTAATATTAATCAAACAGGAGTAGGGTTTTACCTCCATCGAGAGGGCCGAACACAGGTAAAAACATCGTGTCCCTTGTCTCCTGTTACCATCCGCCTAGGCCTTACAGTTCGGGACCCCCTACCGAGATCCGCCAGTTTTGACACCAACACCCCCATCACCAACTACCCCCCTCTCCCAGGCGGCCAGTGAGGCCCAAGTTCCCAGCTCGGCTGCTCTTGACTGGATCGGCCTGGCTGCTGATCTAGCCGGGCCAGAACTTAGTCGGGCGGCGCCACCACTGTACTCCAGCCAGCGGCCGCTGCCTAACTCCATACTCTTCGTCTCCCTGCGACCCTGCCGCCACTCTACTTTGTCCACAGCCCGACTCCGAACTACAATTTAATTGATGTATAGCCCCTATCTATGTATGATATGAAAAAAATTAACATAACATTGAACCAACTCTGTCCTGCCTAAGTCTATTAAGTATTGTCGATTTGAAACTGAAGCATTTGTATGTCAATTCATTTCATATTGCAGAAATATAAGATGAAGAGATATTTTTCATCGTTGTTGGCAATAGAATGGGTCTACACCCGGGGATTCAATTCAAGGGAATCAAAGGGTTGAGAGGACTGAATCAACTCCACAAACTGAAACAACCGCGAAAATGGGACCACAACCTTCAGCTTCAAGCAACCCACCTTCAATCTCAACTCGAGAAAGTATCATTTTGGATATTCCTGCTTCTTCTCAGGCTCAATTTCGCTTTCATGCGTATGGGGATCGCGGAGGGCTTTTACCTTCTCGTAGAGGCAAGTTTTTAGGTTTTAATTAACATTATTATTTTACTATGTTTATGTCTTTTCTTATGAAGTTACACTTTTCATGTCTTGAAGGTGTTGCTTCTTCTATCGTTGATCATGTTATGGGAGGCACAAATGAAATAAACAACTGATTTGGTGCTCTTTTGAATCCTGGTATTATTTCTAGTTTTGCCATGTTTTATCTCTTTTGTTGGATTGTTAAGCACCTAGATTAAATTCTAGAATTATTGAACAATTGATATTTTTTGTTTGTTACCACATATGGCCTTTTATAAAATGTTGATGTGTTTTTTGGGTAGTTATAAGTGCCAAATTTTTCCCATGTTGCCGGAAAAAAAATTGGGCCCGGGCTTTGCTTCAATCCTGGCTCCGCCACTGATGTCGCTTCCTCGAGCTATGCTGGCGCAGCTTCCTATAGCCATGCCGCCTTGTTGTCTCACCATGTTGAGGAGCCCGAGGACGATGAGGAAGAAGCGGATTTGAGCAAGATTAAGGAAGTGACGATGGTGACGAGGAGGAGTACGACGAGGATAGTGGACCTCCACCCACTCAGCCAACTCAGGACAAAAGTGAAAGTGCTAGTTATCGACTAGAGGGGGGGGGGGTGAATAGGCGATTTTTAGGAAAGTCTTCAAAACACGGATA
Organism: Aegilops bicornis; assembly: GCA_021605145.1. Taxonomy (NCBI): domain Eukaryota; kingdom Viridiplantae; phylum Streptophyta; class Magnoliopsida; order Poales; family Poaceae; genus Aegilops; species Aegilops bicornis. Next base: position 150,973,354 of record CM038674.1, on the reverse strand, counting down.
TTTCAAAGACAAACAATAGAAACGACCTAATTGATATGCAGCGGAAGATAAACTACAACAAGCAAACCATAGTCTAGTATGCAATAACGTGAAAGTACAAGACTAATAGCAGCTTGGTAGTAGGATCAGGATGGAAGATAGTATGAAGCCAAACAACGATAGTAGTCAAGCAATGAAGTCGAACAGATAAGGCATATAAGCAATGACTTCACGAAGACAAACTCAAGGTAAAGGAGGGAAGGGATAGAACCAGTCACTTGTTGAAGACACAGGATTTGTTGGACCAGTTCCAGTTGTTGTGACAACTGTACATCTGGTTAGGGAGGCTGAGATTAAACTCAGAATACCGCGTCTTCACCTTATTCCCTTTGAGCTAAGGACACACAGTCCTCGCCGAATCACTCTGGTAAGTCTTCAAGGTAGACTTCCGAACCTTCACAGACTGCGTTCATCGGCAATCCACAATGACTCTTGGATGCTCAGAACGTGACGCCTAACCGGCTGGAGGATTCACAGTCCTCAAGTGTAATAAGTCTTCAGGTCACACAGACAGGAAACTTCAGTGATGCCTAACACTCTTTGGCTCTGGGTGTTTGGGATTTGTCCTCGCAAGGAATTTTCTCTCTCAAAGGCTTCGAGGTGGGTTGCTCTCAAACGACAAAAGCCGTGCACTAACTCTGAGCAGCCACCAATTTATGGTGTAGGGGGTGGGCTATTTATAGCCACTAGGCAACCCGACCTATTATGTCCGAAATGACCACAGGTCACTAAGGAACTGACACGTGTTCCAACGGTCAGATTTCAAACACACACGGCAACTTTACTTGGGCTACAAGCAAAGCTGACTCATCCAGCTCTGGATAAGTTTTGCTCTCATTGTCTTCGCTCGAAGACATAGGATTTGGGTTGAGCATCACTTGATCATTACGACTATGATCAATTGGACCCCACTTAACGATGCAATTGGTTCCTATGACTCAACAAAGAAGAAAAGGAAACAACGAAACAACACAGTCTTCAAGGCTCCATAGTCTTCACTCAATGTCTTCTCATGTCATAGTCTTCAATGTGAATATCTTCACATACCACCATTGTCGTCAATGTCTTCATACATTTTTGGGGTCATCTACGGTAGGTAAACCCGAATCAATGAGGGACACTACCTGCGTTATCCTGCAATTCTCACAAACGCATTAGTCCCTCAACCACATTTGTCGTCAATACTCCAAAACCAACTAGGGGTGGCACTAGATGCACTTACAATCTCCCCTTTTGGTGATTGATGACAAACTGGTTGAAGTTTTCAACGGGATAAAATATGTGAAATTGTAAAGGATAGGAATTGTCTTCATAAGTGGCAAAGGCTCCCCCTGAAGATGTGCATATAAGTAGTTTGGTTTTGGAATGCAAATGCACATGGCAGGTTGTACTTGTGGAGATCCTCTTCAACTTATGAAGATAATTCATCATGCATGAGATGATATAGCTAAGAGAATGACATGCATAATGAAAAATGGACGTCTGCAGAATGATCTAAGTGCGGAAGTTATAAATGCACATGCGGAATTTATCATCGCACTGTAGTAAAGCAAATAAGTAGCAGCGACCATCGAGTTTAAGTGTTACAACTCAAAGAACCAAATGTATCAAAAGCGAGAGTTGTAAACACTAGGCAAAATATAGTGCAACCGCCCTTATGAACCCGGCTTGAAGACTATCAAACTCATATGCTTCTCCCCTTTTGTCAGTAAGGACCAAAAGGTTTGAAGACATAGAGCATCTACTCGTCCTCTTGAAAGTAGATGATGCAGCGAGGTTGTCGCTATTGGTTGGCGGTGCGAGCAGGCTTGGTGCGATGTCGATTCGTGCAGAAGTAGGGGCGTTGAAGTAGCATCGGCTTCATCATAGATCACTCTGGCATTGACGGTTGTCAGCGGAGGAAGAATAGTCAGAGTCTTCAAGTGATGGAGTTCGTCGTAGGACTGCATTCCGTGGAGGAGTGGAGTCAAACTTGAAGCGTTCAGTGAAGCCATCGTCTTGAAGATCTGCTTCAGCACTAAGCAGGGTCAAACTCTTCCATGATCGCCGACAGGTCTCGTGAGTGACAAAAGCATTCTTGGTGGCAAGGTTTCGAATGCAATTGGCGTCCACCAAGAGGCTTTGCATTTGACGCTTGAGCCAGGAGTGATGCTTATCTTGCTTTTGATGCAGCGCACAAGAATTTCTCGATCATTGAGGACTCGAGAGCGCTTCCGAGGCCTTTGGCCAATTGTGCTCTCGGTGGCTTCAATTCGCGCCGCGATGAGGCGGGGCGTGTGTTCCCAGCCAGGGGATAGACACGAGATACCACTTGGACGCCTTCCATGGGTTGAGAGAAGTTGTGGTGATCTGCGTTCTGAAGACTTAGTGGCGTTTTGGCAGGCTCAGGGTATATGGCTTCAACAGACATATCAACCTCTGGTAGAAAGATCAGATGATTGCGGCGAGAGGGTTGATAGTCGATAGCAGAGTGCATCTTGATGAGGCGCATGACCCATGGAGCATAGAACTTCAGACCAAACAGATCAGATCCAGATGCAGCCAGTTGTCGGATGAAGAATTCTTGCGTGTTGAAGCTGATGCCATTGAGGATGTAGAAGACCAATGTCTTCATTGCTCCTTCCAGTTTTGCAGACGATGAATGCCCTTTGATTGGCCATAGAGTTCGCCTGATGATGTGATATATTGTGCGAGGCAGATACTCAAGGTCATCAACAAAAAAGTGCTGAGGGTATTCAGCGTCATGTGGCAGTGGCTTCATCATGCTCAGCATATGACTCATGTCGGGTTCTGGCTTATGAAATATGCTCTCCAAGGCATCGCGGTGGAGTTGACATCCAGGTTCAAACAGCTCTCCGGGAGTGGGTAGGCCTGTGAGCTCAATGAGGTCAAGAGCTTTGGCTTCATGATGAACATTTCCAGTCATCCACTCGAGAACCCATGTCTTCGTATCTCTGTTGTAGCCAGCGGATGTGGAGGGTAGCATAGAATTGAAGCACTAATTCTTCATTCCAGTGTTCTTTATGCATGTGAAACCAAGCGGACCTGCATCATGAAAGCAATCAAGTGCTTCTTCTAAGCACGGCAGTCCGCAATGGCTTGATGTCGGCGCATATGAGGGAAAATGCGGCCTTGATCATACAGAACATAGGAGTAGTAGCTTTGTTGCCGATAGCTCCAGAAACGGTCAGATGATATCCTTGGCCTTGTGTAGGGGTTCTTTGCACTGTCAAAGAAAGTGTTGTGGGCTTTGAAGCCATTTGCATTGGAAGAACCTGTTGAGGTGGCAGTGCCTGGAAACCTTGGCAGTCTTGGCTTCGGCTTCTGGACCTGAGGCCTATGCTAAATATGATAGTCGAACTGAGGACCAGAGGCATGAGGCGAAGGGACGAGCAGGCCATCTTCTTGTGACTAGCTCGCCATAGTTGTATGCTTGCTCGATTGTGTAGGGCCTTGGTGGCGGGCTGGGCGATGGCAGCAATCGAGGCTTCAGCTGCTCATTAGATGCTTCGGGAGCGATTGCCTCATTGGCTTCAGGCACATTTCCTTCAAAGGGCTTGTGGAGCGGTTGGTACAGGCTCCTGGCTTCAACCATGACCACGTTATTGGCTTCATTGGAGTTGGAGGTGACAGCCTCAATGTTTTCAACCTCCACTTGAGGAGCTGGAGGGTCGGGCATCGCACGTTGATATCGAGTATAACTTCTTGATGCTTGAGGGGTGTAGGGACACGTTCTTCTTCTTCTTGGGTATCTGCGGGTCGATGCAGCGGATTGTCTTCAGCAGCTTTGGCTTCGGACTCGTAGAGGCGTTCCACAGTTGGAGTGGCTTCGAAAACACTTGACGTGCAACAGGTTGGTGGTGCACTTCTCCTTCTGGAACGCCGAGAGAGGTACTTGAGGCCTTTGACCTTTCTGAAGCTGCGAAATGTTGGCGACGCCTTTGGAGATGGGGTTGCCTGGGCCTCAAAGTCTTCCTCTTCTTCTTGCTGTTGTTGTTGGGGAGTGACTTGCTGTTGGGGAGTGACTTGTTGTTGGGGAGTACTGGGGGAGTCTTGTTGTTGCGGGTGATCAGCCCATGAAGCATCCTGAGCAATTGGCGTCGGAAGGGCGACCAATCTTTGATGAGTTTGCTGTTCGTATGAACAGGCGATGATACCACATTGTACTCGATTTGGGGAAGAACTTAATCATCTTCAACATTGTCATGGTGACCAATGTCTTCAGCAGTGATGGGATCAGCTGTTGGAATCTCTTCGGCTTCAGGAGCCTCTGTGGAAGCAGGCTCATGAACAGTCATGCGAAGTTCTTGGGTTGCAGACGCGGGACGAACCACTAAAATGGGTTCAACAATCAAGGGCTCTGTGGGAGCAGCCAGATTCTTCTTGGTCTTTAGCTTCTTCTTGGAGGGAGCAGCATCAGAGGCGTCAGGATTTTTCCTTTTTCTGGCTTCAGCTTCGGCAGCCCTCATCTTCTTCTGTTCAGAAGCGGTTGACCGGACCATTGGCTTCGAGCCAGTCATGCTGCTTGGGAAGACTATGCAGGGCTCTTCTTGCCTTGAAGGTGCAGCTTGGTCAGTTGAAGACTTCTTTCTCTTTGCAGCCATTCTGGGGTCAATGCCAGGACGGCCATGAGCCTTGCGCTTCTCAGCCTCATTGTAGGCAAGCACGCACTTGTCAGCCCGTAGCCTTCATGCGCTCATGAGAGCCTCTGGCTTCTTCACGCTTCTTGACAAAGGCTTCCTTGAGGTCGTGCAGCATGACCTTGAAGTTTTTGACGCCTTGCACGCTGAGTGCAGCCATATGCTTCTTGAACTGAGCTTTTTCATAGTCGATTTTGTTCTTCAGTTCAACGATGCGCTGAGCAAGAGCTAGCTCAGAAGCAATGGTGCCATTGAAGGAGACGCTGAGGCCAATAGGAAGTTGCAGATCTTCAAAGCTGATGTTTGGGGTATCAAACCACTCATCAATGAAGTGATGGATGATTGCCACATCAAAGAGAGGCAAGTTGTTGAAGATTTCTGCTTCTTCTTTGCTCTTGATAAGTTGCTCAAGGGCATCATCTGCAAGATCGTCATCACTTGACAGATCAATGTGCTCTTCACGCAGAATGGCAGCGAAGTCGATGTCAATTCAGATTCTTGACACTTTTCTTTCTCTTCTCCGTCTTCTTGGAGATACGGGATTGATCTTGGTGTGCATTGGCTTCGTGGAGGTGCGATGGCTGGCTTCACACGTGAAGCTTTTGGAGGAGGAGCTGACTTTGAAGCCTTGACTTTCTTTTGCTTCTGCGGCTTCGGAGCAGGAGCAGGAGCTGGAGCTGGGGGTTCATCAGAGTCAGCATTGTCATCAGAGTGATCCACTTTGGCACCTTGGACCAGGATGTAGGTGATGAGTCCATCAAGGTTTGAAAAGGGACCGATGACATTGGGTTCAGCATCACGTGAGCCGTCAGCACGGGGAGCAGAGGGACCAGGGTTGAAGTCTAATCCCAATGACTTCTTGTTTTCCTTTGCATAAGCCTTTGTGTGCTGGAAGTTGCGCTTGAAGAGATTATCGTCACGACACCAGAGCAAAGACGTTGGGTCGGCATTCTCAGGCTGAGGTCCACGGACCATACAAGGATAGAAACCATGTGCAATAGCTTCAGCCATGTTCTTGGGTGGAAGGCCTCGAAACAGAATATCACCCCAAGGGATTCTGATGGCATTCTTCTCGGCATATTCCTGTGTGACGAAATTGTACTTGAACCTTTATTTAGCCCAATATCGGCCGAATCCATTGGATTCGCGTCTTGCGCTGATTGTAGTTCTCTTCGGGATCTGTCTTGTACAGCTCTGCGAGGTCATCGACAGATCTTTTGAGGTTCCCTCACGACGCTGTTCTGCCGCCCTTCCCGATCGATTTATTCTGCAGCCATGAGCTTCAAACTGAATGGCTTCACGTTTAAAGGCTTCAAAGGCTTGCGTTTCTTTGAATGACAGAGGCGGCTTCGGAGAGTTAGTTTGATGTTGTAAGAATTCTGCAAGCGAATGCAGACTATGAGAACTAAGGGATTCTCCCACGGACATGTATCTGTGACAGCATTAGAGATGCGAGGGAAGGGAAGAGGTCATATGCATTCTCGTAAGATTTTGAAGATAAATCAGTTTGAAGACATTGACCTCATGATGCGAAGACATTCACTTGTACGAGAGTTGGTTCCAGATTTATGCGAATCCGTGAATAAGTACAAGTGAGGAACCTAACTAGTTGTGAAGCTTAAGTGAATATACTAGGCGATCTGAGATGCGCATGTAATAGATCTAACATTGTATGGGCAGAAACCAATTTTGGTAAGAAGGATGAATCTTGAAGATCAAACAGATGGTAAAAATAGAGTTATATTTACCACTTCAAGAACTGCTAGACGGGAAGTAGAGGAGGCCGAGCAGTTCAGTCCACCGTGCCCTAACTTGGCGACGGAGGACACCTACGGCGGCGGCGGAGATGAAGATGTTCGCGGCCGGCGTGAGGACGTCGTCGGAGAGGTCGCGGCAGCTAAGCGCTTCGTCGCCGGCGTCGTCGAGAGCTAGCGGTGCCGCTAGGGTTTTGACGAGGTGGAGAGGAGGAAGAAGATTTTCTTTACCGCATGGGACATGTATTTATAACGAGGTGTGCGGCACAAATAATTACGCAGTGCCCCCCGCTGTTCACATCTGAGGGGCACGTGGCAAGCATGCAACATGCTCTAAGTTGTCCCACGTTCCCACGCTCGCCAGGTTTGTCGGATGGTCGTTCCGGCTTCTCCGGAATTCAACAGTAAGGATGAATCATTTAAAACAGACTTAAAGTTTGTCTCTGTGTCTTCTGCTGACAAGGACGCAGAGAAGACATTTGACAGTTTCAATAGAATGCATATGATTTGGACAGGTAGAGTTTGAGATAGAAAGCATAGAGAGATTAGGGTCCGATCACATTCACTTAGTTCAAAAGATTCAACTTGAAGACATAGATATAAGTGAATGCTGTAGAGGACAGAACAATATATATATATCATACAGCAACCAAATCAACATAGTGAAGAAAATCATGAAGATAGGTTGAAGTTGAAGACAAATCAAATGCGAATAGCTTCAAGAAATAACGCCATGAGTGAAACACTTCAAACAAAGAAATTTGGTGGTGGCATTACCCACCGTATATGAAGTATTAGACCCAGAAACGGCGCACAATTATCGTGGCGCTCCGAAGTCAAATTCCACGTTAATGTATTCACACTCAGAATGTAAGTCTTCATTGATTGAAGACATACGTTACTTCGTGTGTTGCACATCTAAGTCATCAACATGCATAAGTGTTAGGATGTGTGCTTGATCACAGGACATTTGAGGATTCCAAGATATTTAGCTCACCGTAACTTGCAAAATCTTTTCTCATCCAAGGGCTTTGTGAAGATATCCGCGGTTGCTCTTCGGTGTTGACGTGAATGATGTCAATATCTTTCTTCATGACATGATCCACGAGAAAATGATGACGAATTTCAATGTGCTTTGTCTTCGAAAGTGCTGGACTGGATTGTTGGCAATCTTGATGGCGCTTTCGTTGTCGCAGAAGAGAGGTACTTGTTTCAGATTGATGCCATAGTCCTTGAGAGTTTGCTTCATCCATAGAAGCTGAGCACAGCAGGATCCAGCAGCAATGTATTCAGATTCAGCAGTTGAGAGTGATACACAGTTCTGCTTCTTTGAAGACCAACAGACAAGTGATCGTCCCAGAAAGTGACATGTGCCTGCCGTAGACTTGCGATCCACCTTGTCACCAGCATAATCAGCATCCGAAAATCCAACCAAATCAAATTTTGAGCCCTTTGGATACCATAATCCGAGTGTTGGGGTGTGAGCCAAATATCGAAGAATTCGCTTCACGGCTAAGTGATGCGATTCCTTTGGTGCCGCTTGGAATCGAGCACACATGCAAACACTAAGCATAATATCTGGCCTAGATGCACATAGGTAAAGTAAGGAACCAATCATGGAGCGGTATACCTTTTGATCGAACTCTTTACCATTGTCGTCGAGACCCAAGTGGTGTTTGGCTGGCATTGGCGTCGTGTATCCTTTGCACTCTTGCATTCCAAACTTCTTCAGACAATCTTGGAGGTATTTTTCTTGAGATATAAAGATGCCATTCCTTTGCTGACGAATTTGAAGACCAAGGAAGAACTTGAGCTCTCCCATCATGGACATCTGATATTGTTCTTGCATCATGTATCCAAACTCATCACTATACTTCTGGTTGGTGCAGCCGAAGATAATGTCATCCACATATATTTGGCATACAAACATTTCACCATCATATGTCTTTGTGAAGAGTGTGGGATCAAGGGATCCAGGTTTGAAGCCTTTGCTCTTCAGGAAGTCTTTGATCGTATCATACCGGTAGCGAGGAGCTTGTTTGAGGCCATACGATTGCTTTATTTAGCTTGTACACCATATCAGGATGTTTTGGATCTTCAAAGCCAGGTGGTTGAGCAAAATATACTTCTTCTTCAATCTTGCCGTTGAGAAATGCACTCTTCACATCCATTTGATATAGCAAGATGTTGTGGTGGTTAGCATAGGCTAGTAATATGCGAATAGCTTCAAGCCTAGCTATAGGAGCAAATGTTTCATCAAGTCAATTCCTTCAACTTGAGTATATCCTTGAGCCACAAGCCGTGCTTTGTTTCGATGACTTGACCATGCTCATCTTGCTTGTTTTGATATATCCATTTGGTGCCAATAATGTTATGCTTATGAGGGTCGTATGCTTGACAAGTTCCCAAACATTATTCAGCTTGAACTGTTGAAGTTTTTCTTGCATAGCTTGAATCCATTCTGGTTCCATAAAAGCTTCAGCAACTTTCTTGGGTTCTGATATTGACACAAAAGAAAAGTGCCCACAGAAATTTGCTAGCTGTGTTGCTCTTGAGTGAGTAAGCGGACCAGGTGCATTGATGCTATCAATTATCTTCTCAATCTGTAGTTCATTTGCAACACGAGGATGAACTGGACGAAGACTTTGCTCTTGCTGATCATTGTCATCATTGGGAGGATTGTCTTCAGGCGGAGCAATGTCTTTAGGTTGGTTAGGTGCAGAAATGATAAGTTCCTCTTCAGGCTGTGCTTCAGAAGGCATGATTTCACCAGTTCCCATCAGCTTGATTGATTATTTGGTGAGCTTCATCTAGTGTGCTTGGCAGGAACTCTCTTTGTGAACCATTGGTTTCATCAAATCGCACGTCTACAGTTTCGACGATTTTGTAGAGATAGAGATTGAAGACTCTGTAAGAGTGTGAGTCCTTTCCGTAATCGAGCATGAAGCCTTCGTGAGCTTTGGGTTCAAATTTTGACTTGTGATGGGGATCCTTGATCCAAAGACTTAGCCCCAAATACTCAAGTAGGCGACATTTGGCTTCTTGCCGGAAGGAGCTCATAGGAAGTTTTGTTCGTAAGCTTATGGATATAAACACGGTTGATGACGTGACAAGTCATATCAATGGCTTGAGCCGTAACGTTCTTGGTGTCTTGTACTGCCGAGCATTGTTCGAGCCATCTCAATGAGGGTTACATTCTTGCGTTCCACGATGCCATTTCTTTGAGGTGTGTATGGAGCAGAGTACTCATGAGTGATTCCCATGGTATCCAGATAAAGATCAAGTCCGGTGTTCTTGAATTCGGTCACGTTATCACTTCCGATATGCTTGATCTTGACGCCATAATTGTTCATTGCTCGATTGGTGAAGCGTCGAAGACATCTTGCACTTCAGTCTTGTAGAGAATTATGTGCACCCATGTGTATCTTGAATAGTCATCAACAATGACGAAGCCATAGAGACAAGCAGTTGTTGTGAGGGTAGAGTAATGAGTAGGGCCAAAGAAATCCATGTGTAACAGCTCGAAGGGTTGAGATGTCGTCATGATTGTCTTCGAGGGTGCTTTGCCCTAGTCATCTTTCCAAATTTCGCAGCACCACACAAATGATCCTTCTTGAACTTGACACCTTCGATGCCTATGACATGCTTCTTCTTGGCGAGTGTGTAAGTTCCTCATGCCAAGATGCCCCACCTCCGTTGCCAGAGCCAACATTCTGAAGCTTTTGCAAGAAGACATACGGCAAGCTGTGGACCTGCTGAGAAATCTACCATGTATAGATCATATTTCCTATACCCTTCAAAGACTAGAGACTTGTCAGATTCCATTAGTACAAGGCAACGATATTTTCCGAATAGCACAATCATGTTCAAGTCACAAAGCATTGAGACAGACATCAAGTTGAAACCAAGGGATTCAACAAGCATCACTTTATCCATGTGTTGATCCTTTGAGATTGCAACTCTACCTAAACCCAATACCTTGCTTTTACCAAAGGTCAAGAAATGTGATGTGCCTCTTGTCCGATGGACGTAAGGTTGAGTCCATGAGAAGACTTCGATCACCAGTCATATGATTAGTGCATCCACCGTCCATAATCCATTACGAAGCATGAGGTGTCATGCCCTCTGATGCAGATTAGGGGATAGGCTTCACCAAGAGCATTGTGAAGCATAAACATTTGACGGGCAAGTGGATTATTGAAGCTTAAATCAAGATTAGGACTGATAGGATGAATGGCAAACGATTCAGAACAAAATACATAGTGAGACCATTTGGGCATTTGATCTTGTGCCCTACAAGATGTTTTAGGTCCCCAAAGAATAGCATCGATGCCTTTTGATTTTCGGTGGAGACCCTTTCCTACAAAGAGAGTTAATTCTTCTTAACCACCCACATCTTCGTGGGGTGGCTTAGAAGCAATGAGTCTAAGTGCAGCATCTCGAGAATTTCGCTTTGGAGCCCTAGCAAATAGCCTTGCAGAGATGAATGATACTCATATGAATAAGCGAGAAAAGTTCTTAGTTCTATGAACATAGCGGTTTGAAGACACACGCTCATATTCATAAATTTGAGTACGGTTTCCCGCAAAACATTGGCGTTAGGGTGACTCGAGATGAGTCCTCTGTCTGTATGAAGCCTTTGGACCATATGGCGCCTTAGGTGCAGGGTTTGTCTTCTTCCCGGTGGTGTCATGATGACATTCACCGGAAGTTTCTCAAGACAGCTTTTGGGAACCCGGATCTTCTTCATAGGCGGTCCATTCCTGCGATTAGTACCAATATACACGGCAAACACTTCACCATTCTCGATTCTTGAAAAGCTTATAGTTTGCATCAAAGGATTCATCAATGATAATAGGGTTAGCATGTAAAGCCGGATAAGGTGGATGGATCCACTGAAGGTCCCTTTGCAGCAACCCATGTGGTTCTGGGATACTGCTCAGGCTTCCAGTAGGAACCATCAACATTCATTTTCCTTTCTAACCCAACACCCTCTTTCCTAGGGTTTCGGTTCAGAATCTGCTTTTTGAGGACATCGCAAAGTGTCTGATACCCTTTCAGACTTTTATGCATCCCTGTTTCAAGCAATGTCTTCAACCTAGCATTTTCATCAGCAATAGCAGTGCTATCCTCCGCAGAGGGGTTAGTTACCACATTAGTAGTTGAAGACAATGCAACAAGATGGCAGCGATTGAACATCAGCAACAGAGGTAGCTATATCACGCTCAAGGCATTTTAGACATGGTGGTTCAAATCCATCCTGAGCGGAACTGATCTATTGAGCGCGAAGTGACTCATTCTCTTTTTGAAGATCTTCATGAGCCGCTCTCAATTTCTCAAGCTCTTGCTCCCTTTGAAGATAATCATAGGAGAGCTTTTCATTAGTAGTTGAGAGCGTTTCATGACGACTTTCAAGTTCTTGGTACTTAGCATGAAGATTTTTAATGTCTTCAACAAAGGACTGTGAACGTGTAATTTCCGCGTCCAACAGGTCATCGCTTTTGTCTAACAGTTTTTGAGTATGTTCCATAGCTCTTTGTTGTTCAGTTGCAATTTTAGCAAGTGTTTTGTAGCTGGGTTTGGATTCACAATCAGAGTCATCTTCACTTGATGTTTGAAAGTAAGCATCACGTGATTTTACCTTGGCACCGCGTGCCATGAAGCAGTAGGTGGGAGTAGGGTCGTCCTTGTCATCAGCTTCAGCGCTCGTGTAGAAGTCATTGTCTTCAGTGTTGAAGATGGACTTGGCAACATAGGCTGTGGCTAAAGCCAGACTTGCAATGCCCGGGTCGGACTCCTCTTCAGACTCCACCTCCACCTCCTCAGAAGCAGACTCCTCCTCTGAATCCATTTCCTTGCCAACAAAAGCACGAGCCTTGCCAGATGAGCTCTTCTTATGTGATGAAGACTTTGATGAGGACTTGGAAGAAGACTTTGAAGATTTTTTCTTCTTCTTGTCATAAGAATCATATTCCTTGCTCTTCTTCTTCTTCTCATTGTCCCACTGTGGACACTCAGAGATATAGTGTCCAGTTTTCTTGCACTTGTGACAGGTTCTCTTCTTGTAGTCTTGAGTGGAAGCTTCATCATTTCTTGAGCTGGATCGTGAAGACTTTCTGAAGCCTTTCTTCCTAGTGAACTTGGAACTTCTTCACAAGCATAGCAAGTTCCTTTCCAATGTCTTCGTGGATCATCGTAACCACGGTCAGATTCTTCTTCGGATGAGGAAACAACTTTTGCTTTCAAAGCGCGAAGTTCGGCCATAGTTGGGACCATAGATATCTCTTTTCTCGAGATATTTGGAACTCATGTGTGTTGAGCCTCTCAAGTATATCGACGGATCGAGTGTCTTGAAGTCAGGACGTTCTTGTATCATGAGGGCAAGGGTGTCAAAAGAGCTGTCAAGTGATCTCAGTAGTGTCTTGACGATTTCATGCTTGGTGACCTCAGTGGCGCCGAGAGCATGTAGCTCATTTGTGATGTCAGTGAGGCGATCAAACGTGAGCTGGACATTTTCGTTGTCGTTTCTCTTGAAGCGGTTGAAGAGGTTGCGAAGAACACTGATCTTTTGATCTCTCTGGGTTGAGACGCCTTCGTTGACCTTGGATAGCCAGTCCTGCACTAGCTTCAACGTTTCGGAAGCACTCACACGGCCATCTTGTCCTTTGGTCGATGACCACAGATGATGTTCTTTGAGTGGAGTCCAGCTTGAATGAAACTTCTTGACATCGCGAGGGTGACACCTTCATCGATTTAGGAACGCCGTTCTTGACGACATACCGTAGGTCGACATCAATGGCTTCAAGATGCATGCGCATCTTATTCTTCCAGTAGGGATAGTCGGTTCCATCGAACACGGGGCAAGCAGCGGAGACTTTGATTATCCCTGCAGTCGACATAGCTAAAACTCCAGGTGGTTAAACCGAATCACATAGAACAAGGGAGTACTTTGCTCTGATACCAATTGAAAGTGATAGTTATCGACTAGAGGGGGGGGTGAATAGGCGATTTTTAAGGAAGTCTTCAAAACACGGATGTTTCGAAGACAAACAATAGAAATGACCTAATTGATATGCAGCGGAAGATAAACTACAACAAGCAAACCATAGTCTAGTATGCAATAACGTGAAAGTACAAGACTAATAGCAGCTTGGTAGTAGGATCAGGATGGAAGATAGTATGAAGCCAAACAATGATAGTTGTCAAGCAATGAAGTCGAACAAATAAGGCATATAAGCAATGACTTCACGAAGACAAACTCAAGGTAAAGGAGGGAAGGGATAGAACCAGTCACTTGTTGAAGACACAGGATTTGTTGGACAGTTCCAGCTTGTTGTGACAACTGTACATCTGGTTAGGGAGGCTGAGATTCAACTCGAGAAGGCTGTCTTCACCTTATTCCCTTTGAGCTAAGGACACACAGTCCTCGCCCAATCACTCTGGTAAGTCTTCAAGGTAGACTTCCGAACCTTCACAGATCAAGGCTCACCAAAGAATCCACAATGACTCTTGGATGCTCAGAACGTGACGCCTAACCGGCTAGAGGATTCACAGTCCTCAAGTGTAATAAGTCTTCAGGTCACACAGGCAGGAAAACTTCAGTGATGCCTAACACTCTTTGGCTCTGGGTGTTTCGGCTTTGTCCTCGCAAGGATTTTTCTCTCTCAAAGGCTTCGAGGTGGGTTGCTCTCAAATGACAAAATCCGTGCACTAACTCTGAGCAGCCACCAATTTATGGTGTAGGGGGTGGGCTATTTATAGCCACTAGGAAACCCGACCTGTTATTTCCGAAATGTCCATGTGTAACTAAGGATCTGACACGTGTTCCAACGGTCAGATTTCAAACACACACGGCAACTTTACTTGGGCTACAAGCAAAGCTGACTCATGCAGCTCTGGATAAGTTTTGCTCTCATTGTCTTCGCTCGAAGACATAGGATTTGGGTTGAGCATCACTTCAGTCATTCTCACTATGATCACTTGGACCCCACTTAACAGTACGGTGGTTCCTATGACTCAACAAAGAAGAAAAGGAAACAACAAAACAACACGGTCTTCAAGGCTCCATAGTCTTCACTCAATGTCTTCTCATGTCATAGTCTTCAATGTGAATATCTTCACATACCACCATTGTCGCCAATGTCTTCATACATTTTAGGGGTCATCTCCGGTAGGTAAACCCGAATCAATGAGGGACACTACCTGCGTTATCCTGCAATTCTCACAAACGCATTAGTCCCTCAACCACATTTGTCGTCAATACTCCAAAACCAACTAGTGGTGGCACTAGATGCACTTACAAAAAAGGAAGTCTCATCCATACAAGAAGGTTTGGAGGCCATCACTATTCCAGAAAGAGAGTCCTCGTCGCCGAACATCGAAAGAAAAAAGTGTCGCTCAAAGAGAGACGTGGAACGTACTGCAAGAGGGGTAGGAATAAGTCATGATGGCTGCTTCCCTTCTAGTATTCAGACATGTCGAGCTTGGTGATGAGCTTCAGAACTTGTGTTGGCTCTGTTGAAATATTTTCTATCTTTGATATGTTGAACTATTTGCTATGTTGGATATGTAAAACTATTTGCTATGTTGGATATGCTGAACTATCGTTCATTTGGATATGTTCAACTATATTACTGTGTGATGCTATCTATTTGTGTGTGATGTATATCATGATGTGCGATACTATCTATTTGTTCAATGTTAAATCTATAGAAGGCAATATTTTCATCAGCAAAAAACACAAATTGGGTCAGAACAATACATGGACAATAAACTTTTTCACAAACTCGAAATTCGTCTTTTTAGCCGAGACCTACTCAGATATCCAAATGATCTGAAATTTGGAGCGCATCTCATGCACCAAATTATCTTCCATGAAAGAAAAATGTATTTTATTTAATTTTCTAGTTTTTTTTAAATTTCTGTTCATCGCATGTACAGCTGAGCCTCGGCACTAAATCGCCTCGTCCGGACCAATTTAATAGCCAATTTTCATAATTGTACATGAAGCTTTTCTATGTATCTTTGATACGTCTTCAACGTATCTACAATTTTTAAATGTTTCATGCTATTATAGTATCAATCTTGGAAGTTTTATATGTTATTTTATATTATTTTTTGACACTAACCTATTAACCTAGTGCCCAGTGCTAGTTGTTGTTTTTTGCTTGTTTTTACTTTTCAGAAAATCAATATCAAATATAGTCCAAACGGAGAAAAAACTTTGGATTAATTTTTCTGACCAAAAGGGACCCACGAAGGTTCGACGGCGACAAGCTAAGGGGGCGCGCCCCGGGGGGCACCCCCAAGCTTGTGTGCCCCTTGTGGCACCTCCTGGCCTAATTTCGCTTCTATAAATTCCCAAATATTCACAATGTACCAGAGGGCCACCCGAAACACTTTTTTCACTGCCGCAAGCTTCTATTCTTCTGCGACCCCATCTAGAGGCCTTTTTCTGAAGGAAATATGCCCTAGAGGCAATAATAAAGTTGTAATTTTATATTTCCTTATAGCATGATAAATGTTTATTATTCATGCTAGAATTGTATTAACCGGAAACTTGATACATGTATGGATACATAGACAAAACACCGTGTCCCTAGTAAGCCTCTACTAGACTAGCTCCTTAATTAAAGATGGTTAAGTTTCCTAACCATAGACATGTGTTGTCATTTGATAAATGGGATCACATCATTAGGAGAATGATGTGATGGACAAGACACATCTGTTAGCTTAGCATATTGATCTTTCAGTTTTATTGCTACTGCTTTCTTCATGTCAAATAGATATTCCTTTGACTATGAGATTATGCAACTCCTGGACACCGGAGGAATACCTTGTGTTCTATCAAACATCAACGTAACTGGGTGATTATGAAGATGCTCTATAGGTATCTCCGAAGGTGTTTGCTGGGTTGGCATAGATCGAGATTAGGATTTGTCACTCTGAGTATCGGAGAGGTATCTCTCGGCCCTCTCGGTAATGCACATCATAAGAAGCCTTGCAAGCAATGTGACTAATGAGTTAGTTATGGGATGATGTATTACGGAACGAGTAAAAAGACTTGCCGGTAACGAGATTGAACTAGGTATGAAGATACCGACGATCGGATCTCGGGCAAGTAACATACCGATGACAAAGGGAATAACGTATGTTGTCACTACGGTACGACCGATAAAGATCTTCGTAGAATATGTGGGAACCAATATGAGCATCCAGGTTCTGTTGTTCGTTATTGACCGGAGATGTGTCTCGGTCATGTCTACATAGTTCTCGAACTCGTAGGGTCCGCACGCTTAACGTTCGATGACGATTTTGTATTATATGAGTTATGTGATTTGGTGACCGAATGTTGTTCGGAGTCCTCGATGAGATCACGGACATGAAGAGGAGTCTCAAAATGGTCGAGAGGTAAATAATGATATATAGGACGATGGTATTGGGAGACAGGAAGTGTTCTGGAGGATACCGGATACTTATCGGGTCACCGGGAAGGAGTTTTGGGCACCCCCGGCAATGATATGGGCCTTATGGACCAAGTGAGGGAACACACCAGCCCTGGTGCACTCCTATAGAGGCATCCCTATAAGGAGGAGAAGAAAAGAGGGGAGGGCAAGGAAAGTGTGGATTAGGATTCCTACTTCCTTCCCTCTCCCCCCCCCCCCCTCTTTTCCTTCCACCTCGGTTATATATGGCAGGGGGCACGCAGCTAGGGAGGGACTCCAAGTAGGATTCTGAAGGAAATATGCCCTAGAGGCAATAATAAAGTTGTTATTTATATTTCCTTATATCATGATAAATGTTTATTATTCATGCTAGAATTGTATTAACCAGAAACTTGGTACATGTGTTAATACATAGACAAATAGAGTGTCCCTAGTATGCCTCTACTTGACTAGCTCGTTAATCAAAGATGGTTAAGTTTCCTAACCATAGACATGTGTTGTCATTTGATGAACGGGATCACATCATTAGAGAATGATGTGATGGACAAAGACCCATCCATTATCTTAGCATTAATGATCGTTTAGTTTTATTGCTATTGCTTTCATCATGACTTATACATGTTCCTCTGACTATGAGATTATGAAACTCCCGAATACCGGAGGAACACCTTGTGTGCTATCAAACGTCACAACGTAACTGGGTGATTATAAAGATTTTCTACAGGTGTCTCCGATGGTGTTTGTTGAGTTGGCATAGATTGAGATTAGGATTTGTCACTCCGAGTATCGGAGAGGTATCTCTGGGCCCTCTCGGTAATGCACATCACTATAAGCCTTGCAAGCAATGTCACTAATGAGTTAGTTGCGGGATGACGCATTACGGAACGAGTAAAGAGACTTGCCGATGCTTGAGATTGAACTAGGTATGATGATACCGACGATCGAATCTCGGGCAAGTAACATACCGATGAAAAAGGGAAACAACAGATGTTGTTATGCGGTTTGACCAATAAAGATCTTCGTAGAATATGTAGGATCCAATATGAGCATCCAGGTTCCGTCATTGGTTATTGACCGGATATGTGTCTCGGTCATGTCTATATAGTTCTCGAACCCATAGGGTCCGCACGCTTATCGTTCGATGATGATTTGTATTATGAGTTATGTGATTTGATGACCAAAGTTTGTTCGGAGTCCTAGATGAGATCACGTACATGACAAGGAGTCTCGAAATGGTCTAGAGGTAAAGATTCATATATTGGAAGGTTGCATTTGGACATCGGAATGGTTTCGAGTGGTTCCGGCATTTTTCCGGAGAACCGGGAGGTTACCGGAACCCCCCGGGAGAGTAATGGGCCTTATTGGGCTTTAGGGGAAAGGAGAGAAGGGCCTCAAGGGGTGGCCGCACACCCCCCCATGGGCTGGTCCGAATTGGACTAGGAGGGGGTGGCGCACTCCTCCTTCCTTCTCCCCTCTTCCCCCTTCCCTCCTTCTCCTAGTTGGAATAGGAAAGGGGGGGCCGAATCCTACTTGGACCGGGAGTCCAAGTAGGACTCCCCCCCTTGGAGCGCCCCCTCTAGGTCCGGCCTCCTCTTCCCCCCTCCTTTATATACGTGGGAGGGGGGCACCCCAAAGGCACACCAAGTCTTCTCTTAGCCGTGTACGGTGACCCCCTCCACAGTTACACACCTCGGTCATATCGTCGTAGTGCTTAGGCGAAGCCCTGCGCTGTTAACTTCATCATCACTGTCGCCACACCGTCGTGCTAACAGAACTCTCCTACGTCCTCAACTGGATCAAGAGCTCGAGGGACGTCATCGAGTTGAACGTGTGCTGAACGCGGAGGTGTCGTACGTTCGGTTCTTGGATCGGTTGGATCATGAAGACGTTCAACTACATCAACCGTGTTACTAAACTCTTCCGCTTTCGGTCTACGAGGTACGTGGACACACTCTCCCCGCTCGTTGCTATTCTTCTCCTAGATAGATCTTGTGTGATCGTAGGAATTTTTTTGAAATACTACGTTCCCCAACAGTGGCATCAGAGCCAGGTCTATGCGTAGATGTTATATGCACGAGTAGAACACAATGAGTTGTGGGCGATAATAGTCATCTTGCTTACCAAAGAACGTCTTATTTTGATTCGGCAGTATTGTTGGATGAAGCGGCCCAGACCGACATTACATGACCGCGTTCATGAGACTTGTTCTACCGACGTGCTTCGCACATAGGTGGCTAGCGGGTGTCTGTTTCTCCAACTTTAGTTGAATCGAGTTTGACTACGCCCAGTCCTTGTTAAAGGTTAAAACAGCACACTTGACAAAAAATCGTTGTGGTTTTGTTGCGTAGGTAAGAATGGTTCTTGCTAGAAGCCCGTAGCAGCCCCATAAAACTTGCAACAACAAAGTAGAGGACGTCTAACTTGTTTTTGCAGGGCATGTTGTGATATGATATGGTCAAGACGTGATAATATATAAATTGTTGTATGAGATGACCATGTTTTGTAAAAGTTGTCGGCAACTCGCAGGAGCCTTATGGTTGTCGCTTTATTTTGTGAAATGCAATTGCCATGTAATTGCTTTAATTTATCACTAAGCGGTAGCGATAGTCGTAGAAGCAATAGTTGGCAAGATGACAATGATGCTACGATGGAGATCAAGGTGTCAAGCCGGTGACGATGGTGATCATGATGGTGCTTTGGAGATGGAGATCAAAGGCACAAGATGATGATGGCCATATCATATCACTTATTTTGATTGCATGTGATGCTTATCCTTTATGCATCTTATTTTGCTTAGTACGGCGGTAGCATTATAAGATGATCCCTCACTAAATTTCAAGGTATAAGTGTTCTCCCTGAGTATGCATCGTTGCTACAGTGTGTCGTGCCAAGACACCACGCGATGATCGGGTGTGATAAGCTCTACGTTCACATACAATGGGTGCAAGCCAGTTTTGCACACGCAGAATACTCACGTTAAACCTGACGAGCCTAGCATATGCAGATATGGCCTCGGAACACTGAGACCGAAAGGTCGAATTTGAATCATATAGTAGATATGATCAACATAGTGATGTTCACCACTGAAAACTACTCCATCTCACGTGATGATCGGACATGGTTTAGTTGATATGGATCACGTGATCATTTAGATGACTAGATGGATGTCTATCTAAGTGGAAGTTCTTAAGTAATATGATTAATTGAACTTTAATTTATCATGAACTTATTACCTGATAGTATTTTGCATGTCTATGTTGTTGTAGATCAATGGCCCGTGCTGCCGTTCCCTTGAATTTTAATGTGTTCCTAGAGAAAGCTAAGTTGAAAGATGATGGTAGCAGCTACATTGCCTGGATCCTAACTTGAGGATTATCCTCATTGTTGCACAGAAGAATTACGTCTTGGAAGCACCGCTAGGTGCAAGACCCGCTGCAGGAGCAACTCCGGACGTTATGAACGTCTGGCAGAGCAAAGCTGGTAACTACTAGATAGTTCAGTGTGTCATGCTTTACGGCTTAGAACCAGGAATTCAACGACATTTTGAACGTCATGGAGCATATGAGATGTTCTAGGAGTTGAAGTTAATATTTCAAGCAAATGCCCGGATTGAGAGATATGAAGTCTCCAATAAGTTCTACATCTGCAAGATGGAGGAGAATAGTTCTGTCAGTGAACTCAGAATGCCTGGGTACCACAACCACTTGACTCAACTGGGAGTTAATCTTCCTGTTGATAGTGTCATTGACATAGTTCTTCAATAACTACCACCAAGCTACAAAAGCTTCGTGATGAACTATAATATGCAAGGGATGGATAAGACAATTCCCAAGCTCTTCGCGATGCTAAAGGCTGCGGAGGTAGAAATCAAGAAGGAGCATCAAGTGTTGATGGTTAACAAGACCACTAGTTTCAAGAAGAAGGGCAAAGGGAAGAAGGGGAACTTCAAGAAGAACGGAAAGCAAGTTGTTGCTCAAGAGAAGAAGCCCAAGTCTGGACCTAAGCCTAAGACAGAGTGCTTCTCTGCAAAGGGACTGGTCACTGGAAGCGGAACTGCCCCAAGTATTTGGCGGATAAGAAGGATGGCAAAGTGAAAGGTATATTTGATATACATGTTATTTATGTGTACCTTACTAATGCTTGTAGTAGCTCCTGGGTATTTGATACTGGTTATGTTGCTCATATTTGCAACTCGAAAAAGGGGCTATGGATTAAACGAAGATTGGCTAAGGACGAGGTGACGATGTGCGTGGGAAATGGTTCCAAAGTTGATGTGATCGCCATCGGCACGCTACCTCTACATCTACCTTCGGGATTAGTTTTAGACCTGAATAATTGTTATCTAGATCTTGTTTGATGCAAGACGGTTATTCATTTAAATCAGAGAATAAATGTTGTTCTATTTATATGAGTAATGTCTTTTATGGTCATGCACCCTTGATGAGTGGTCTATTTTTGTTGAATCTCGATTGTAGTGATACACATATTCATAATATTGAAGCCAAAAGATGCAAGGTTAATAATGATAGTGCAACTTTTTTGTGGCACTACCATTTAAATCATATTGGTGTAAAGCGCATGAAGAAACTCCATGCTGATGGGCTTTTGGAATCACTTGATGCTTGCGAACCATGCCTCATGGGCAAGATGACTAAGACTCCATTCTCCGGAACAATAGAGCGAGCAACAGACTTGTTTGAAATAATACATACTAATGTATGCGGTCCGATGAGTGTTGAGGCTCGCAGCGGGTATCGTTATTTTCTGACCTTCACAAATGATTTAACCAGATATGGGTATATCTACTTGATGAAACATAAATCTAAAACATTTGAAAAGTTCAAAGAATTTTAGAGTGAAGTGGAAAATCATCGTAACAAGAAAATAAAGTTTCTACGATCTGATCGTGGAGGTGAATATTTGAGTTATGAGTTTGATCTTCATTTGAAACAATGAGGAATAGTTTCGCAACTCATGCCACCTGGAACACCACAGCGTAATGGTGTGTCCGAACGTCGTAACCATACTTTATTGGATATGGTGCGATCTATGATGTCTCTTACTGATTTACCGCTATCATTTTGGGGTTATGCTTTAGAGACGGCTGCATTCACGTTAAATAGGGCACCACCTAAATCCGTTGAGACGACACCATATGAACTGTGGTTTGGCAAGAAACCGAAGTTGTCATTTCTTAAAATTTGGGGCTGCGATACTTATGTGAAAAAGCTTCAACCTGGTAAGCTCGAACCCAAATCGGAGATATGTGTCTTCATAGGATACCCAAAGGAGACTATTGGGTACACCTTCTATCACAGATTCGAAGGCAAGATATTCGTTGCTAAGAATGGATCCTTTCTAGTGAAGGAGTTTCTCTCGAAAGAAGTGACTGGGAGGAAAGTAGAACTTGATGAGGTAATTGTACCTTCTCCCGAATTGGAAAGTAGTTCATCACAGAAATTAGTTCCAGTGATTCCTACACCAATTAGTGAGGAAGCTAATGATGATGATCATGAAACTTCAGATCAAGTTACTACCAAACCACGTAGGTCAACCAGAGTAAGATCCGCACCAGAGAGGTACGGTAATCCTGTTCTGGAGGTCATGTTACTTGACCATGATGAACCTACGAACTATGAGGAAGCGATGATGAGCCCAGATTCCACGAAATGGCTTGAGGCCATGAATCTAAGATGGGATCCATGTATGAGAACAAAGTGTGGACTTTGGTTGACTTGCCCAATGATCGGCAAGCCATAGAGAATAAATGGATCTTCAAGAAGAAGACTGACGCAGACGGTAATGTTACTGTCTACAAAGCTCGACTTGTTGCGAAAGGTTTTCGACAAGTTCAAGGAGTTGACTACGATGAGACCTTCTCACCCGTAGCGATGCTTAAGTCTGTCCGAATCATGTTAGCAATTGCCACATTTTATGACTATGAAATTTGACAAATGGATGTCAAACTGCATTCCTTAATGGATATCTTAAAGAAGAGTTGTATATGATGCAACCAGAAGGTTTTCTCGATCCAAAAGGTGCTAACAAAGTGTGCAAGCTCCAGCGATCCATTTATGGACTGGTGCAAGCCTCTCGGAGTTGGAATATACGCTTTGATAGTGTGATCAAAGCATATGGTTTTATACAGACTTTTGGAGAAGCATGTATTTACAAGAAAGTGAGTTGGAGCTCTGTAGCATTTCTGATATTATATGTAGATGACATATTGCTGATTGGAAATGATACTGAATTTCTGAATAGCATAAAAGGATACTTGAATAAGAAATTTTCAATGAAAGACCTCGGTGAAGCTGCTTATATATTGGGCATCAAGATTTATAGAGATAGTTCAAGACGCTTAATTGGACTTTCACAAAGCACATACCTTGATAAAGTTTTGAAGAAGTTCAAAATGGATCAGTCAAAGAAAGGGTTCTTGCCTGTGTTACAAGGTGTGAAGTTGAGTCAAACTCAATGCCCGACCACTGCAGAAGATAGAGAGAAAATGGAAGTCATTCCCTATGTCTCATTCATAGGTTCTATCATGTATGCAATGTTGTGTACCAGACCTGGTGTGTGCCTTGCTATTAGTTTAGCAGGGAGGTACCAATGTAATCCAGGAGTGGATCACTGGACAGCGGTCAAGAACATCCTGAAATACCTGAAAAGGACTAAGGATATGTTTCTCGTTTATGGAGGTGACAAAGAGCTCATCATAAATGGTTACATCGATGCAAGCTTTGACACTGATCCGAATGACTCTAAGTCACAAACCGGATACGTATTTATATTGAATGGTGGAGTTGTCAGTTGGTGCAGTTCCAAGCAGAGCGTCGTGGCGGGATCTACGTGTGAAGCGGAGTACATAGCTGCTTCAGAAGCAAAGAAATGAAGGAGTCTGCATGAAGGAGTTCATATCTGATCTAGGTGTCATACCTAGTGCATCGGGTCCAATGAAAATCTTTTCTGACAATACTGGAGCAATTGCCTTGGCAAAGGAATCCAAATTTCACAAGAGAACTAAACACATCAAGAGACACTTAAATTCCATCCGCGATCAAGTCAAGGAGGGAGCCATAGATATTTGCAAGATACATACAAATCTGAATGTTGCAGACCCGTTGACTAAGCCTCTCTCACGAGCAAAACATGATCAACACCAAGACTCCATGGATGTTAGAATCATTACTATGTAATCTAGATTATTGACTCTAGTGCAAGTGGGAGACTGAAGGAAATATGCCCTAGAGGCAATAATAAAGTTGTTATTTATATTTCCTTATATCATGATAAATGTTTATTTTTCATGCTAGAATTATATTAACCGGAAACTTGGTACATGTGTGAATACATAGACAAACAGAGTGTCCCTAGTATGCATCTACTTAACTAGCTCGTTAAGTTTCCTAACCATAGACATGTGTTGTCGTTTGATGAACGGGATCACATCATTAGAGAATGATGTGATGGACAAAGACCCATCCGTTAGCTTAGCATTAATGATCATTTAGTTTTATTTCTATTGCTTTCATCATGACTTATACATGTTCCTCTGACTATGAGATTATGCAACTCCCGAATACCAGAGGAACACCTTGTGTGCTATCAAACGTCACAACGTAACTATGTGATTACAAAGATGCTCTACAGGTGTCTCCGATGGTGTTTGTTGAGTTGTCATAGATCGAGATTAGGATTTGTCACTCTGAGTATCGGAGAGGTATCTCTAGGCCCTCTCGGTAATGCACATCACTATAAGCCTTGCAAGCAATGTGACTAATGAGTTAGTTGCGGGATGACGCATTACGGAACGAGTAAAGAGACTTGTCGATAACGAGATTGAGCTAGGTATGATGATACCGACGATAGAATCTCGGGCAAGTAACATACGATGACAAAGGGAACAACGTATGTTGTTATGCGGTTTGACTGACAAAGATCTTCGTAGAATATGTAGGAGCCAATATGAGCATCCAGGTTCCGCTATTGGTTATTGACCAGAGATGTGTCTCGGTTATGTCTACATAGTTCTCGAACCCGTATGGTCCGCACGCTTAACGTTCGATGATGATTTGTATTATGAGTTATGTGATTTGATTACTGAAGTTTGTTCGGAGTCCCGGATGAGATCACAGAAATGACGAGGAGTCTCGAAATGGTCGAGAGGTAAAGATTCATATATTGGAAGGTTGCATTTTGACATGGGAATGGTTCCGAGTGGTTTGGGCATTTTTCGGAGAACCGGGAGGTACCGAAACCCCCTGGGAGAGTAATGGGCCTTAATGGGCTTTAGGGGAAAGGAGAGAAGGGCCTAAAGGGGTGGCCACACGCACCCCCATGGGTTGGTCCAAATTGGACTAGGAGGGGGCGGCGCCTCCCTCCTTCCTTCTCCCCTCTTCCCCCATCCCTCCTTCTCCTAGTTGGAATAGGAAAGGGGGGGGCGAATCCTACTTGGACCAGGAGTCCAAGTAGGACTCCCCCCTTGGCGCGCCCCCTCGAGGGACGGCCTCCTCTTCCCCCCTCCTTTATATAAGTGGGAGGGGGCACACCAAAGGCACACCAAGTCTTCTCTTAGCCGTGCGCGGTGCCCCCCTCCACAGTTACACACCTCGGTCATATCATCGTAGTGATTAGGAAAGCCCCTGCGCCGGTAACTTCATCATCACCGTCGCCATACCGTCGTGCTGACGGAACTCTCCCTCGTCCTCAATTGGATCAAGAGCTCGAGGGACATCATCGAGTTGAACGTGTGCTGAACACGGAGGTGCCGCACGTTCGGTGCTTGGATCAGTTGGATCGCGAAGACGTTCGACTACATCAACCGCGTTACTAAACGCTTCCGCTTTTGGTCTACGAGGGTACGTGGACACACTCTCCCCGCTCGTTGCTATGCTTCTCCTAGATAGATATTGCGTGATCGTAGGAATTTTTTTGAAATACTACGTTCCCCAACAGATTCCTCCTACTTGGGCGCCTCCTATGGCTGCTCCTCCCTCCCTCCCACCTATATATATGAGGAGCGGGGCACCTGGTGCACAACAGACAATTGCATAGCCATGTGCGGCGCCCCCTCCGTAGATTACACCCTCTGTCATATTCTTGCGGTACTTAGGCGAAGCCCTGCGCAGTTCACTTCACCATCACCGTCAACATGCCTTCGTGCTGACGGAACTCATCTACTTCCTCGGAACTCTGCTGGATCAAGAGTTCGAGGGACGTCATCGAGCTGAACGTGTGCAGAACTCGGAGGTGTCGTACGTTTGGTGCTTGACCGGTCGGAACGTGAAGAAGTTCGACTACATCAAGCGTGTTGTCAAACGCTTCTGCTTTTGGTCTGCGAGGGTACGTAGACATACTCTCCCCCCTCGTTGTTATGCATCCCCTAGATAGATCTTGCATGAGCGTAGGAATTTTTTTGAAATTGCATGCTACGTTTCCCAACAGTGGCATCCGAGCCAGGTCTATGCGTAGATGATATGCATGAGTAGAACACAAAGAGTTATAGGCGGTGATCGTCATACTGCTTACCACCAATGTCTTATTTTGATTCGGCGGTATTGTTGGATGAAGCGGCCCGGACCAACCTTACATGACCACGTTCACGAGACCGGTTCCACCGACAGACATGCAACTAGTTTTGCATAAAGGTGGCTGGCGGGTGTCTGTTTCTCCAACTTTAGTTGAATCGAATTTGACTGCGTCCGGTCCTTGTTGAAGGTTAAAACTACAAACTTAATAAATCACTGTTGTGGTTTTGATGCGCGGGTAAGAACGGTTCTTGCTAGAAGCCCGTAGCAGCCACGTAAAACTTGCAACAACAAAGTAGAGGACGTCTAACTTGTTTTTGCAGGGCATGTTGTGATGTGATATGGTCAAGACATGATGTGATATACGTTATTGTATGAGATGGCCACATTTTGTAAAAGTTATCGGCAACTGGCAGGAGCCTTATGGTTGTTGCTTTATTGTATGAAATGCAAACGCCATGTGATTGCTTTACTTTATCACTATGCGTTAGAGATAGTTGTAGAAGAAATAGTTGGCGAGACGACCACATGGAGATCAAGGTGTCAAGTCGGTGACGATGGAGATCATGACGGTGCTTTGGAGATGGAGATCAAAGGCACAAGATGATGATGGCCATATCATGTCACATATTTTGATTGCATGTGATGTTTACCTTTTATGCATCTTATTTTTCTTAGTACGGCGGTAGCATTATAAGATGATCCCTTACTAAAATTTCAAGGTATAAGTGTTCTCCTCGAGTATGCACCGCTATGACGGTTAAATGCGTCTTTGAGACACCACGTGATGATCGGGTGTGATAAGCTCTACGTTCACATACAACGGGTGCAAGACAGTTTTGCACATGCGGAATACTCGGGTTACCTGACGAGCCTAGCAAGTACAGACTTGGCCTCGGAACACTGGAGACCAAAAGGTCGAACGTGAATCATATAGTAGATATGATCAACATAGAGATGTTCACCATTGAAGACTACTCCATCTCACGTGATGATCGGACATGGTTTAGTTGATTTGGATCACATAATCATTTAGATGACTCGAGGAATGTGTATCTAAGTGGGAGTTCTTAAGTAATATGATTAATTGAACTTAATTTATCATGAACTTAGTCATGATAGTATTTGCATACCTATGTTGTAGATCAATAGCTCACGATATAGCTCCCCTATTTTTCATATATTCCTAGAGAAAAACTAAATTGGAATATGATAGTTGCAATGATGTGGACTAGGTCCGTGATCTGAGGATTATCCTCATTGTTGCACAGAATAATTCTTTCCTTAATGCACCGCTAGGTGACAGACCTATTGCAGGAGCATATGCGGACGTTGTGAATGTTTGACAAACTCGGTATGATGACTACTTTATAGTTTAGTGCACCATGCTTTACGGCTTAGAACTAGGACTTCAAAAACGTTTTGAATGCCATGGAGTATATGAGATGTTCCAAGAGCTGAAAATGATATTTCAGACTCATGCCCATGTTAAGAGGTATGAGACCTCTGACAAGTACTTTGCCGACAAGATGGAAGAGAATAGCTCAGCTAGTGAGCATGTGCTCAGAATGTCTGGTTACTACAATCACTTGAATCAAGTGGGAGTTAATCTTCCAGATAAGATAGTGATTGACAGAATTCTCTAGTCACTATCACCAAGTTACTAGAACTTCGTGATGAACTATAATATGCAAGGGATGACGAAAATGATTCCCAAGCTCTTCGCGATGCTGAAATCGACGAAGGTAGTAATCAAGAAATAACATCAAGTGTTGATGGTTAACAAGACCACTAGTTTCAAGAAAAAGGGCAAGGGAAAGAAAGCAAACTTCAAGTAGAATGGCAAGCAAGTTGCCACTCCCGTGAAGAAGCCCAAAGCTAGACCTAAGCCTGAAACTGAGTGCTTCTACTGCAAAGGGAATGGTCACTGGATGCGGAACTACCCCAAATACTTGGGAATAAGAAGGATGGCAAAGTGAACAAAGGTATATTCTATATTCATGTTATTGATGTGTACTTTACTAGTGTTCATAGTAACCCCAAGGTATTTGATTACCGGTTCAGTTGCTAAGATTTGTAACTCAAAACAGGAGTTGCAAAATGAACAGAGACTAGTTAAGGGCGAGGTGACGATGCATGTTGGAAGTGATTCCAAGGTTGATAAGATCACCATCGCACACTCCATCTACCTTCGAGATTAGCATTGGACCTAAATAAATGTTATTTGGTGTTTGCGTTGAGCATGCATATGATTAGATCATGTTTATTGCTATATGGTTATTCATTTAAGTCAGAGAATAATTGTTGTTCTGTTTACATGAATAAAACCTTCTATGGCCATACATCCAATATAAATGGTTTATTGAATCTCAATCGTAGTGATACACATATTCATAATATTGATGTAAAAAGATGCAAAGTTGATAATGATAGTGCAACATACTTGTGGCACTGCCATTTAGGTCATATTAGTGTAAAGTGCATGAAGAAACTCCATGTAGATGGGCTTTTGGAATCACTTGATTATGAATCATTTGATACTTGCGAACCATGCCTCATGGGCAAGATGACTAAAACTGCGTTCTCCGAAACAACGGAGCGAGCCAATGACTTATCGGAAATAATACATACCGATGTATGTGGTCCGATGAGTGTTGAAGCTCTCGTGGTATTGTTATTTTCTGACCTTCACAGATGATTTGAGCAGATATGGGTATATCTACTTAATAAAACACAAGTCTGAAACATTTGAAAAGTTCAAAGAATTTCAGAGTGAAGTGGAGAATCATTGTAACAAGAAAATAGAGTTTCTACGATCTGATCGTGGAACGAATATTTGAGTTACGAGTTTGGCCTTCATTAAAAACAATGTGGAATATTTTCACAACTCACGCCACCTGGAACACCACAGCGTAATGGTGTGTCCGAACATTGTAACCGTAATTTATTAGATATGGTGCGATCTAAGATGTTTCTTACCGATTTACCACTGTCGTTTTGGGGTTATGCATTAGAGACAGCTGCATTCACGTTAAATAGGGCACCGCATCTAAATCCGTTAAGACGACACTGTATGAACTGTGGTTTGGCTAGAAACATAAGTTGTCGTTTCTTAAAATTTGGGGTTGCGACACTGATGTCAAAAGGCTTCAGCCTGATAAGCACAAATCCAAATCGAAGAAGTGCGTCTTCATAGGATACCCTAAGGAAACAATTGGGTACACCTTCTACCACATATCTGAAGGCAAGATCTTTGTTGCCAAGAATGGGAACTTTCTAGAGAAGGAGTTTCTCTCGAAAGAAGTGAGTGGGAGGAAAGTAGAACTTGATGAGGTAATTGTGCCTTCTCTCAAATTGGAAGGTAGATCATCACAGAAAATCATTCCCGTGATGCCTACACCAACTAGAGAGGAAGCTAATGATAATGATCATGAAACTTCAGATCAGGTTACTACCAAACCTCGTAGGTCAACCAGAGCATGTTCTGCACCAGAGTGGTACGGTAATCCTGTTCTGGAAGTCATGTTACTAGACCATGACGAACCTATGAACTATGAAGAAGCGATGATGAGCCTAGATTCTGATAAATGGCTTGAGGCCATGCAATCTGAGATAGGATCCATGTGTGAGAACAAAGTATGGACTTTGTTGGGCTTGCCCAATGATCGGCAAGTCATTGAGAATAAATGGATATTCAAGAGGAAGACGGACATTGATGGTAGTGTTACTATCTACAAAGCTCGACTTGTCGCAAAAGGTTTTTGACAAGTTCAAGGTGTTGACTACGATGAGATTTTCTCACTCGTAGCGATTCTTAAGTCTGTCTGAATCATGTTAGCAATTGTCGCGTCTTATGAAATCTGGCAACTGGATGTCAATACTGCATTCCTTAATGGATTTCTTAAAGAAGAGTTGTATATGATGCAACCAAAAGGTTTTGTCGATCCTAAAGGTGCTAACAAAGTGTGCAAACTCCAGCGATCCATCTACGGACTGGTGCAAGCATCTCGGAGTTGGAATATACGCTTTGATAAGGTTATCAAAGCATACAGTTTTATATAGACTTATGGTGAAGCCTGTATTTACAAGAAAGTGAGTGGGAGCTCTGTAGCATTTCTGATATTATATGTGGATTGGAAATGATGTAGAAATTCTGGATAGCATAAAAGGATACTTGAATACGATTTTTTCAATGAAAGACCTCGGTGAAGCTACTTATATATTGGGCATCAAGATCTATAGGGATGGATCGAGACGCTTAATAGGAATTTCACAAAGCACATACCTTGACAAGATTTTGAAGAAGTTCAAAGGGGATCAGTCAAAGAAGGAATTCTTGCCTGCATTGTAAGGTGTGAAGTTGAGTAAGACTCAAAGCCCGACCGCAGCATAAGATAGAGAGAGAATGAAAGTCATTCCCTATGCCTCAGCCATAGGTTCTATAAAGTATGTCATGTTGTGTACCAGACCTATTGTGTACCTTGCCATGAGTTTGGCAAGGGGGTACAATAGTGTTCCAGGAGTAGATCACTGACGGCGATCAAAATTATCCTTAGAGGACTAAGAAAATATTTCTCGGTTATGGAAGTGATAAAGAGTTCGTCGTAAAGAGTTACGTCGATGCAAGCTTTGACAGCGATCTGGATGACTCTAAGTCTCGATTTGGATACATATTAAAAGTGAGAGCAATAAGCTAGAGTAGCTCCATGCAGAGCATTGTAAACATAGAAATTTGCAAAATACATACAGATCTGAATGTATGGACCCGTTGACTAAAAATTCTCTCACAAGCAAAATATGATCACACCTTAGTACTCTTTGGGTGTTAATCACATAGCGATGTGAACTAGATTATTGACTCTAGTAAACCCTTCGAGTGTTGGTCACATGGCGATGTGAATTGCGGGTGTTAATCACATAAAGATGTGAACTATTGGTGTTAAATAAATGGCGATGTGAACTAGATTATTAACTCTAGTGCAAGTGGGGGACTGAAGGAAGTATGCCCTGCAGGCAATAATAAAGTTGTTATTTTATATTTCCTTATATCATGATAAATTATTATTCATGCTAGAATAGTATTAACTGGAAACTTGATACATGTGTGGATACATAGACAAAACACTGTGTCCCTAGTAAGCCTCTACTAGACTAGCTCGTTAATCAAAGATGGTTAAGTTTCCTAACCATAGACATGTGTTGTCGTTGATGAATGTAATCACATCATTAGGAGAATGATGTGATGGACAAGACCCATCTGTTAGCTTAGCATATTGATCGTTCAGTTTTATTGCTACTGCTTTCTTCATGTCAAATACATATTCCTTTGACTATGATATTATGCAACTCCCGGACACCAGAGGAATACCTTGTGTGCTATCAAATGTCACAATGTAACTGGGTGATTATAAAGATGCTCTACAGGTATCTCCGAAGGTGTTTGTTGGGTTCGCATAGATCGGGACTAGGATTTGTCACTCCGAGTATCGGAGAGGTATCTCTGGGCCGTCTCGGTAATGCACATCATAAGAAGCCTTGCAAGCAATGTGACTAATGAGTTAGTTGCGGGATGATGTATTACGGAACGAGTAAAGAGACTTGCCGGTAACGAGATTGAACTAGGTATGAAGATACCGACGATCAAATCTCGGACAAGTAACATACCGATGACAAAGGGAATAACGTATGTTGTCATTACGGTACGACCGATAAAGATCTTCGTAGAATATGTGGGAACCAATATGAGCATCTAGGTTCCGCTGTTGGTTATTGACCAGAGAGGTGTATCGGTCATGTCTACATAGTTCTCGAACCCATAGGGTAACGTTCGATGACGGTTTTGTATTATATGAGTTATGTGATTTGGTGACTAAATGTTGTTCGGAGTCCCGGATGAGATCACGGACATTAAGAGGAGTCTCTAAATGGTCGAGAGGTAAAGATTGATATATAGGATGATGGTATTCGAACACCGAAAGTGTTCTGGAGGGTATCGGGTACTTATCGGGTCACCGGAAAGGAGTTTCGGGCACCCCCGGCAAAGATATGGGCCTTATGGGCCAAGTGAGGGAACACACCAGCCCCGATACGCCCCTATAGAGGCCATCCCTATGAGGAGGAGAAGGAAAGAGGGGAGGGCAAGGAAAGTGTGGATTAGGATTCCTACTTCCTTCCCTCCCCCCCCCCCCCTTTCCTTCCACCTCGGATATATATGGCAGGGGGCGCGCGGCTTGGGAGGGACTCCAAGTAGGATTCCTCCTACTTGGGCGCCTCCTATGGCTGCTCCTTCCTCCCTCCCACCTATATATATGAGGAGGGGGCACCTAGCACACAACAGACAATTGCCTAGATGTGTGCGGCGCCCCCCTCCACAGATTACACCCTCGGTCATATTCTCGCAGTGCTTAGGCGAAGCCCTGCGCAGATCACTTCACCATCACCGTCACCACGCCGTCGTGCTGATGGAACTCATCTACTTCCTCGGCACTCTGCTGGATCAAGAGTTCGTGGGACGTCATCGAGTTGAACGTGTGCAGAACTCGGAGGTGCCATACATTCGGTGCTTGATTGATCGGAACGAGAAGAAGTTCGACTACATCAACCGTGTTGTCAAACGCTTCCGCTTTCGGTCTGCGAGGGTACGTGGACATACTCTACCCCTCTCGTTGCTATGTATCTCCTAGACAGATCTTGCGTGAGCGTAGGAATTTTTTTGAAATTGCATGCTACGTTTCCCAACATTTTCGGTACTCTGCCGGAGGGGCAATTGATCATGGAGGGCTTCTACATCATCCTTGCTGCCTTCCGATGATGCGTGAGTAGTTCACCACAAACCTACGGGTCTATAGCTAGTAACTAGATGGGTTCTTCTCTCTCTTTGATCTTCAATACAATGATCTCCTCAATGTTCTTGAAGTTCTATCCGATGTAATCTTCTTTTGCAGTGTGTTAGTTGGGATCCGATGAATTATGGGTTTATAATCAGATTATTCATGAATATTAATTGAGTATTTTCTGAATTCTTTTATGCATGATTGTCATAGCTTTATATTTCTCTCTGATATATCGGTTTGGTTTGGCCAACTAGATTGATTTATCTCTCAATGGGAGAGGTGCTTTGTGATGGGTTCAATCTTGTGGTGCTCTATCCCAGTGACAAAGTAGGGGATAAGACACGTATTTGTATTGTTGCCATTAAAGATAAAACAACGGAGTTTATTCATATTATTTGGGTTTACTTTGTCTACATCATGTCATCTTGCTTAAGGCGTCACTCTGTTTTATACTCAATACTCTAGATGCATGCCGGATAGCGATCAATGAGTGGAGTAATAGTAGTAGATGCAGGCAGGAGTCAGTCTACTTGTCTCCGATATGATGCATATATACATGATCATTGCCTTCAATATCATCATAACTATGCGCTTTTCCATCAAATGCCCAAGAGTAATTTGTTTACCCACCATATGTTATGTGCTCGAGAGAGAAGCCTCTAGTGAAAAATATCGCCCCCGGGTCTACCTTTATCATATATAAAAACACAAAATACCTTGCTGCAGTCTTATTTACTTTATTTGGCCTTGTAATTTATCTTATTACCTACCACTACGATATTTAATCCTTGCAAATAACCGCCGAGGGGATTAACAACCCACTTGTTTGCGTTAGGTGCAAATATTTGCTTTTGTGTGTGCAGGTGCTGCTAACGAGGTTCTGTGTGGTTCTCCTACTGAAGTGATAACCTTGGTTCTTAACTGAGGGAAATACTTATCTCTATTGTACTGCTTCATCCTCTCCTCTTCGAGGAAATTCCAATGCAACTCAAAAGTAGCAATCTTTGATTTAAATCTATAGTTGATATATAGGACTTCTTTAGAAATTCCTAAGCAATTCCCTGATGGTCCAACTCTAGTACAAAAATGTCTATAAATCCTTATTTGACCTCACTAATTTAATAAAATTTCAAAATGTGGTCAACATTGTCAGCATGGCTATCCATAGCAAAGGTGTTGAATCTTTGTGGGTACTACATACAATCTTACTTGAGTATCGGAAAAATGATTTTTGCCAATTGTTTGGGCCAAACTATAACACACTTGTAGTTCAATTTTGAATTACTTTTGGTAAATGTCTAGAAATTTATTTAATCAATAAATATAGCAAAAAAAACTCAGAAACTCACAGCCTTTTGGCAGTAGGCCTCCAATATGGTCTATTTCATGTGAAAATAACAAAAGTTGAATTTTCAATCTTATTTGTGGTACTTGCTTCACAAAAAGAACATTTTTGGCACTTCAAAAATGATTTATTTACTTTTGTAACAAAAAAATGTTCTCTCCATTTGGCAATCTTGTTTGGCATGGTAAGCCCCATGTTTGTGCCAAATATCATCACCTTACATTAAAATATAACATGGATATAGCCATTCACTTGGTCATTTGGCTTGAAACCCATAAACCTTGATTCCTAGTTTATCATTTTTCCTGTAAAGCAGTACACGTAAAAGGACTCCATGCAAAAGGATTGCATTTTTGAAATTTTTTATTTTCTTTCACATTTTTTCAAAATGGGGTCACAATTGTTAACATGGCTATTCATAGAAAGGGGATGAATATTTCAAAAAAATTGTAAATACTGCATATAATCCTACCTGAGTACCTTAAAATTATTTTTTCCACTTTTTGGAACCAAACTATAACACACTTGTAGTACAATTTTGAATTACTTTTGGTAAATGTCCAGAAATTCATTTAATCTGTGGAATATAGCAAAAAACTCAAAATCTCAAAATCTTTTAGAGTAGGCCTCCAATATGGTCTATTTCATGAGAAAATTTCAGAAGTTCTATTTTCAATCTTATTTTTGGT
The DNA here is from genome assembly GCA_021605145.1 of Aegilops bicornis. Classification (NCBI taxonomy): domain Eukaryota; kingdom Viridiplantae; phylum Streptophyta; class Magnoliopsida; order Poales; family Poaceae; genus Aegilops; species Aegilops bicornis. Next base: position 150,938,082 of record CM038674.1, on the reverse strand, counting down.
ACTTGCTTCACAAAAAACCAATTACAACACTTCAGAATGATTTATTTACTTTTGTAACAAAAAATGTCCTCTCCCTTTGGCAATACTGTTTGGCATGGTAAGCCCCATGCTTGTGCCAAATACCGTCACCTTATATTGAAATATAACATGGATATAGCCAGGTAGCCATTAGCTTGGTCGTTTGGCTTGAAAACCATAAACCTTCATAAATGGTAGTTCATTTTGTGAACACTTTCTTAAAAAAGAACATTGTATTCCTAGTTTATCATTTTTCCTATAAAGTAGTACACATAAAAGACTCCATGCAAAAGGATTGCATTTTTTGAATCTTTTTTTCATTTTCTTTCACTTATTTTAAAATGCGGGTTAACATTACCAACATGGTATTCATTGAAAGGGGTTGAATCTTTCAACGTTTTTGTGAATACTACATATAATCCTACCTGAGTACCTTAAAATGATTTTTGCCACTTTTGGGAACCAAATTATAACATACTTGTAGTTCAATTTTGAGTTACTTTTGGTAAATGTCCAGAAATTCATTTAATCAATGGAATATAGCAAAAAAAAAGCTCAAAAGCTCAAAATCTTTTGGCAATAGGCCTCCAATATGGTCTATTTCATGTGAAAATTCGAGCAAGCGGCGCTAGTGACCATTTGCTCACCGGAGTCGCTGTCGGCGACCAATTCCATGGTGGCGACGATTGGCTCGCTAGGGCAGCCCATTCTTGGGAACAATAGAGAGGGGAAAATGCAGAGAGATGTGGCAGAGGTCTATCCGAGGAGATGGAGATGGTCAGTGAAGCCAGAGGGAACACGACAGTGATGAAAGCGAGCTCAGATGCGGTGGATGGAGTCGAAGACGAAGGGGTCGATTCGGTCATTACACTGCATCAAAGCACATGCGGCTCACGGGGATGAAAGATAATGGTGATGTGTTCCTAAGGTGTTCTCAATTCGTTGGGGTGGTCAAAGACGAGCGCGCGATTGGGACCAAGGCGGCGCTAGGGTTCCACCGGGAGGAAAGAGTAGAGAGGGAGAGGGAGCATGCGAGCGAGGGCGGGATAGAGAAGAGCGAGGAGGGTGTCCTTGATGCAGGAGTATGCTGGCTGCCTCCAGCCACAAAGCCACCTCCGCCGTGTTCCGTGCCAGCCGGCATGGCCAGGGAGTTCAGGAGCTTTTTTTTTCTTCCTATTTCCCTTTATTCTGTTGGTCCGACATGTAAGAAAGAGAGAGGGGTGGGTTTATTTTTTTTATCAAGGGTCCGTTGACATTTCAACATTTTAAGCGGCCCCGCATGTCAGCATGTTTAATGGTCTCACTCGTCATGAGCTCATCCATGTAACAGTCAACGGGATTGTCCCAATGGAAATGCACCATTTGGGCATCTGTGAGGTTCAGGTAGAGGGGGAAGGGGGGAAGTGAGGAAAACAAAGACGGTTGGACAAAACTGAGTACAACTAAGGAACCAGGGGCATGAAAATAGAAATCATGAGTTGAAATTTGCAGCTGGACGACGCATGTCAGAGGACAGGAGATAAATCCGGTATGGGTGGATGTGCCTGGGCCTTCTCGATTTGCATGTGGGATCGGTTGCCGGTGGGTCGTCATGAAAAAGATGACAAGCTTGCATGGGTATATTATGGCGAAGAAGGCGACTCTTCTCGTTACCCCACCATGGCGTGCTCTTGGGACAAAATTAAAGTCTTCACAGGCAAATCCAAGGCCTTGTACAAGGCCTTCACCAACTAGCTGGACAATATCCCATTTCACTAGGTAAAATTGTGTGGTAGTAATATCTTGTAACCGCTTTTTCGGTTGCTTACGAGGACTTAACCGGACCAATTTGTTTGTTGGTTAAATGGTGATCATGTGAGATGGATCAGAGTTTCAAGCTGAACTAGATATGCACGAGGGACAAGAGTATCTGGTGGGCTAGGGTCCCATTGATATGCGTGTATGCTATCGAGCGACACTTACCACGGCGTGTGGTGATGCAGTTCGGTAGGATGCAACGTACCCCACCGGAGGATACCAACACTGAGTGGCTTCAACCTTCATAAGTGAGCGACTTAACCTCTATTATGTTTTCTTATGGTTTGTTGTCTTTATGATTTCTTATGATTTGTTCTTAGAAGTCTCAGTGATTTCTTGACCTGCAAGCTACAAGACTCAATGATTTCTTATGGTTTGTTGTTCCTGTGCCTTGCTGGCAGAATAGGCAGACTTGTCAGTCTGTCACGGACTAGGGACATCACCATAAGGACTGTGAAAATGTGGAGGGAGATGAGGTGTCACAAAGAGTGGGATATGACAGTGGTCGACTGAGAGGAGTATAAGAAGACGCACTTTAAGTGGTTTGATAATGGTATAAAGTGTCGTTTACGCCTCAGACCAAAGTGGACCGCAGTGGATATCACATCACTAAAAACGGACAACCCCAAGGAGGAAACCTATAATGCCAACATTAGGGAGATCAAAGATGGATTTAGGGAGTATGCACCCTTTATTAACAGAGTGGTGGTAAGTTGTGTTGAATTGCTTGAAGATGGCATTTGCAACTGAATCGCAACGGATATCACATCACTAGAGATGGACAACATCAAGGAAGAAACATATAATGCCAACATTAGAGAGAATCAAAGGTGGTTTTAGGGAGTATGCACCCCTTATTAAGGAGTGGTGGTAAGTTGTGTTAAAATGCTTGAAGATGGCATTTGCAACTGAATCGCAACGGATATCACATCACTAGAGATGAACAACACCAAGGAAGAAACATATAATGCCAACATTAGAGAGATCAAAGGTGGTTTTAGGGAGTATGCACCCCTTATTAACAGAGTGGTAAGTTGTGTTAAAATGCTTGAAGAAGGCATTTGCAACTGAATCTAGTATAGTCTTTGTCACTAATTTATTTATTTGCAGAGTTACGACTTGAACAGAAGCATTTTCGAATACTGATCCATGACAATGATGGACACCTCAAACAACTATAAAAGACATGCAAGTGACAGCGCTGTATAATGACAGCCAAGGCAGCATATATAACAGACTACAAATCACAGCATTTCACATATAACGAGTCTTTAACGCAACATGTTCATCACACGGTGTTTTGAAATAAGAGTACATCAGACGCAACAGACTCAACTGACTCAAACTCCAAATACTGATCCACAACGACGAGGGACACTTAAAAAACTTAAAAAGGACACTTAAGCAAGTAGCGGCGGTAAAAAGGAAGTGCGGAATGGGAGTAAGCAGTACAGCGTCTCACTCCTCGTCAGACTCAGCGCTCTGGAGCCACTCCACCACGGGCTTGGCATTCTTCACGACCTGGGAGTCCTTGCCGGCAGCAACAACCTCATTGTACCACTGCACAATAGTCTCTTCCTCGAGGACGTCTCCGTCATAGAGGGCCTTCAGGACGACAGGCAGCTCCTTCAGGGCCTCGGCGCTGCACTTGCCACAGAAAGCCTCGATGGACTGGAGCAGGAGCATCTGGGCGGCTTCATCAGGAACAGCAGCAGCAAGGTACTTCTTGTTCTTCACCACATCCTTGGCAAACCCCTTGCCGGCACCATGGAAGAGCGCCTCAAAGAGGGCATCCATCACGTCCTTCAGGGGCAGGGTTGAGGAGGACAGCACCCCCTTGAGCTGAGCTGCGGTGGCAGCATTGGCAAGGCTCGCCTTGATCTCTTCAACCAGTTCATCATAGGGAGTGGCTTTGGCTCCATTCTGCTTACCATTGGAGGTCTCTTCAGCCTTTGATGTGCCATTGGAACCGCCATCCTCCTTGTGCTGGGCCTGTTTCCTCTTCTTCTCAGTCTCTTCAGTGGCAAGCATAACCATTTCAGCAGTTGCTGCACTCAGCTGTTCCTCCATGCGCTTTCTAGCAGCCTCTGCTGACGTGTCAGTCGCCCACTGTACATCATCATCATCATCATCATCATCGTCTGCAGCAGCTGCAAAGTCAGCATCTCTTGGTGATGAGACATGTTCTTCATCAGAGCCCCCAGCACCCTTCTTCTTGGCAACACCTTTTGCAGTACTCTCCTTGGACGAAGCACCTTTCTTCTTCCCATCCTTCTTGAGTTTCTTCATCTCCTCATCAGCTGCTTCACCTTCTTTCAGACGCTCCTTCTCAGCCCTCCGCATAGCTTTCTTGTCCTTGCCTCCTTTCTTCGCCTCTGGTGGGTTCTTCAGGATGAATGTAGTGAGCTTGTCCCTCATGTCAACATCCGAGAGGAAGCCACAGGCAGCACATTTCAGAGTTATCATCTCTTTCTTGGAGATGAGGACCTCCGTCTCAGGGTTGCCACAGCCATAACACTGGACATACTTCTTGATGAAGTTCTCAAGCAGACCAGCCAGCTTTGAAGTGTCATGGGCACCATTAACCAAGGAGATTCCTGTCTTCTCATCAAACTTTGATTGTGCCCCAAGCTCACATCCAAAGTACTTGGTTGTGTAGGAAGCAGGCCTGGCAAGTGCTTTTGCTATATCAACCATGTTCACGATATTGGTCTTGATGCCATTACCACGGCCTTCAATTTTGGTCAACATTCTGGGCATCTTGTACCTGTAGAAGGCATCATCCTTGTTCGAAGCACCAATGTTTTGCAGCGCCATCTTGAGAGAATCTTTCTGCTGCAGATGCTATCAGATGTGGCAAATTTCAGAAGCAATAGTAGCTGCAGGGAGATTACTTTCAGCACAGGCAGTGGCAAGTGAACTCTCAGAACCAGAGAACCTAATGGGCTCTTGATGCATGCAGGGGAGCACAAACTTATGCCTTTTTCTCGTTGCACGAGAGTATTCTCCCAGCAATCCAACTGATCCCAAATAGACCGATGCTTGTTCAGACATAAAAGAAGGTTCAGCGTAGCCCTCCACTTTGTCAGATTGCAGCAAAACAGATGCTGCTGCCTGGTTTAAAACAAGTGAAAGATGAAACATTAGTGAATATTCATGTAATGTGAAATTACAAGAAACTAGCTGAAACAAATGTATAATAACATTGAAGAGAAAGGTCTACATTATTAATTCATGACACAGGTTGCTGGCTGAACTAAGCATCTTTGAAGAAAGGAAGCTAGCAGAATGCACAACCAAATCAGCAGCTAAATAGACATTGGAAGTGAATTAGGCATCACTGCAGAAAGGAGGCTACACTTCTTACACAACCAAATAAGCAGCGAAATGAACATTTATAGACAGCACATATATGGCAAACTTCAAGTCAATCAGACTAAACTTTCCAAATTAACACTTAATTATACCAACTGATTACACCTACTCCCAATATCATAGAAGGGGCATGTATCAGAAGTACATCTCTTCACAAGCCAACATATTTTACTAGCAAGATGCAAAGAAGATGTAATCACAAGTGCAAACACTGAATCAGGACATACGATAAAATAAAGAAGTTACAGTAGAATAACTGCTAAATTAATGTGCATGCCTCCGTGTAGAAAGATAAAACTGAATTTGTAGAACCCAACGACCTCAATCCATTCAACTATATTGGAAACAAATACTGAGGGAGGGAAATCTAGACCATATAACAGACAAGAAAAGGATAACAGTCTCTACCTATGATATTGACCTGACATGTAAGATCACCAACAATATGCAACAATGATAACAACAATCCATATGTGTAGCCACAAGTACAATAATAACACAGGGACAGGATACTCCATCAAAACTGGACTCAATCTAATACTAGAGTCTAGAAACTGGCAGTACTAAACGAGATCAAACCAGGGAACACCACATGACTAAAACAAGGAAGTCTAATTAAATAGGCACAGTATTGCAACGTTTATTTGAGCTAATAAAGTTGCAAGCACCACCGGATCCTAATCGAGATGCAAACCCTAACGTCGAGTAGACGCCACGGGCAAGGAATCGTCCAAACAAACCCTAGCCGACGACGAGCCCACAACGACCGGCGACAGCAGATCACCAAACCCCCAGGCCTACCAATCGCAACACAAATCCAGATCGGATCCTTCTACCCGGACCAACCGAACCCCCAAATACATCGCAAATCTAGCCGAGACCTGGCACGGGAGCGCGCGAGAAACGAAGAGCGGGACGGGAGGAGACGGGGGGGCGTTCTCACCTCGTCGGCGGGCGGGGGACGAAACCGAAATCGATCGGAGGCTGCGGGCGGGCGGTGGCGGCGAGGCGACGCAGTGGTTGGGAGGGGGAGGAGAGGCGGGCGGCTTTTATAGGCGGGGCGACAGAAGTAAAGGAGGCTCCGCTAGGGCTGCCGTCCCCGGCTCGCCTTCTCCTACCGCCTCTCTTTCTCGATTTTTTTTAAATTTTTATTATCTTCATCGTGTCATGGTCTGGCTTTTCGTCCGGTGCTACCCCAACGGCTTTCCGCGTACGCCGAAAAAAGATATAAACGGAGGAGAGCTCAGCACGGAACGAGAGGTTCGAAATTCTTGTATTCGCAAGCAAAAACAAACAAAATATCTAGTCCACGCGTTGTTTTGACGAAAAATCTTCAGCACACAACCGATGGGGAACAGGTGCCATGTGTTCGGGATACGTGCATTTTCTTTCTTGCCAAGAAAGAAAGAAAGGTGATCTCCTTTGCCAAGAGAGACTAGTCTTTCACCGCCGTCATTCCACAGCCCACCTTCACCGATGACATGACGAGGGGGGCGTCGGATTTTTGGGCGTGCAGGTCGTGTAGTTTTATTAGGTTTTAGGTCCCTACTAGCTTGTGTTTTAACTGCTTGACATCTTAACCCTAGCAAGGGTGACGACGAAGCCAGATCATAAAGCTTTAGCTTCTTTTGTCGACACGGCGTTCTGCTTTTGGTGGGCAGTTAATGGATGTCAGCATGTTTCAAGCATGGATGGTGTGGCGACAACGACAGTGACATACCTACGCGGGATTTGTGTCCTTGGGCTCCGTCGTTCCCAAGGCGTTCGCTCTGGCGTTGGCAGCATTCCTATGGTGGACTTGTGTCCTTAGGCTCCGTCACCGCGATCGCACATGCTCTAACGTCGATGCGGAGCACGAAAGGTTTGTTCAAGATTGGGTGACGATGGTTTTCTCAATCGGTGAGAGCTGGAAGACGGTGGATTCGTCGTTGATGGTTAGTGGGTCAGGTTTTCTCCTTCGACATCGTCGCGAGGAATTGCCAGATTTGGAGTTCGGTGGCGTGTCTGAAGTGCTGCCCTGGCCAGATTCTTTCAACGGTAATGGCTTTATCTTTGACGAGCTACTTTTGAGGTCTGAAAAGCTGTAAAATAGCGATGGAGTTGCGTCGAGCTCGGTGAAGAGGTGGTATGTCCCTTTTTCCTTCCATGTTCGTTATGGTGGTGCCAGAGGCGCATGATGGAAGTTGGCATCAAGCTCAGGAGATTATTCGGTCTTAATTGTAATAGCCTTTCTTTGATGAGGTTGTTTGGGCTGAAGCTCGGATTTTGTTGTCTTTTCTGTTTTATCAAGTTGTTGTCTACGTGGTTTGTACTTTATTTTCGTTATATGAATGTGACTCGTATTATCATAAAAAAAAAGGTTGCATGTGTTCGGATATGTCAATATTACAATTACACAGTGAATACTCGCACACCTTGTCTGCTCCCAAAAAGATGAGTTTGTTCAGTTTTATCACTACCTTTATTCTAACTAGTAAATGTGTACGTGCAATGCACGTTGATATTAGGTAATATATTAATTACACATAAACATTAGGTAGGATATTATTTGCGTATTATGTAATTAGCATTGGCATTAATATTTAATGATATTAACTGCACACTAAACGTATTGAGCGCTCACCATTGGAGCAGGCTGAGTCGTTGGATTGACCTGATTTGACGGCCGGAATTTGTTGTATCTTCTCCTTTGGGTCTTTTTATATTTGTTGTATTTTTCCCTCCGTTCATTTATCTAAGGTGTATTATTTTTGGCACTGTGACTAAGGCACAAGATTATAAGAAAATTGGGACGAAATTATCCTTAGCTAATTTGTTGGTTAGTGGCAAGTAAATCAATTAGGCAATGAAAGGAAGAGATGCACGCAATTTGGAGAGTGATTCTTTCCTTTTTTTTCTACAATGAGAGATAGATGTAATTGGGAGAGAGATACTTTTCTTTTTTCTGGAGGGATATAAATGAAATTATGAGGAATTAGAAGAAATGCACCTTATATTGTGGAATTTTGTTAGAAAATAAATACACCTTAGATAAAGGAACGAAGGAGGTAGTATTCAAAATGTGTTTCCGAAAGATTATTTCATTTCAATATTTATTTATGTTGGTCATAAGATGGCAAAGGAAGTTATTTACTTTTGTAAATTCATGTTTTCTATGCACCTAGTAACATCAATGAGGCATAGTCGCTTCCCCGCAAAAAAAAGTAAACAATACATTAGCTCAAAATCAACTGGAAAATGATGGACATTGTCCACACGGAGAGAGCAACCGAAAACTTGTACTCCCTCCATTTCATAATGTAGTGCGTGTAGATTTTTTTACAAGTCAAACTTTGCAAACTTTGACCATATTAAGAGAGAAAAATATTTACATCTAAAATACCAAACACATATCACTAGATACATTGTGAGTTATATTTTCATATCGTATATGTTTGGTATTGTACTTTTTTTTAGAAAAGGGGGATTACCTCAGCCTCTGCATCAGAGAGATGCATACGGCTCATATTATTAAAAACGAAATCAGTAACAAAGTCTCCAGCATCTCAAAGTACGAAATGAAAACAGATCGCTCAAACGAGCCTAATCAAAAAGCCACAACCGGCAGGCAAACAAAATAGGAGCACTACATGCCTATCCTATTACATGACCGCCATCCAAACCGGTTGAAGATAACCCGAGCTACCATCTCCCATCGGGTAGACGCAGTAGCCAAACGCCCCCTAGCCTCCATCGGAGTGAGTAGCGACCACATACGGATCAATGTTGTGGCCCTGAAGATAACCTGCAAAAAGTGAAAGTTCGTTGTTCTGTTAAAAACCAAACCATTTCTGCAGTTCCAGACTGCCCATAACAAGGCACAAACTCCAACACGAATGTGCCTCGCTATATCCGAGTCAACCCCATCAAGCCACGATCCAAATAACATGTTGATAGAGGTTGGTGGAGTAATATTAAAAGCAATATGAATCGAACACCAAAGAATCTTAGCCAGCGGACAATCTAGAAAGATGTGCCTTATAGTTTCGTTATGATCACAAAAACTACACCTAGCAGAACCCGTCCAATTGCGTTTTGCCAGATTATCCTTTGTCAAAATAACTTGTTTAAGCACAAACCACATAAACACTTTGATTCACAAAGGTACCTTAACTTTCCAGACGTGCTTCGAGTACGGAATGACACTAGTGTTTATGACATCCAGATACATGGATTTGACCGAGAACACGCCGTCCTTAGTCAGTTTCCAATATAATCTATCGGATCTTTGAGTCACCGGACATCCATCAGCCTTCGTACAAGATGAAGCCAGGCCTCCCAACGATCGCCTACTAGTGTCCTCCGAAAGCTAATATTGAGAGGTGTGGACTGGAAGACTGTTGCAACGTATGCTTCTCGACGTTGAACAATGTTGTACAGAGTAGGATATTGAAGTACCAGGGGCGTCTCCCCAAGCCACGTATCCTCCCAGAACCTCGTATTAGCCCCATCACCGACTAAGATCTTTGCCCTACTAAAGAATAGGGGCTTGACTCTCAACAATCCTTTCCAAAACGGTGAGTCAGTCGGGCACACAGTCACCTGAGCCAAAGTTTTAGACTGAAGATACTTATTTCGCAGAATCTGAGCCCAAGTAGCCTCAGTCCCGGGCGAGAGTTTAAATAGCCACTTGCTAAGGAGACATCTATTCTTGATCTCAAGATTTTCAGTGCCTAGACCGCCTTGGTCCTTCGGCCTACAGATGATGTCCCATTTTGCAAGTCTATACTTTCGTTACAACTCATCATTCTGCCAAAAGAAGCGAGATCGATAAAAGTCTAACCTCTTTTTGACCCCGACCGGGACCTCAAAAAAGGATAAAAGAAACATAGGCATACTAGTGAGGACCGAATTAATCAGAATTAATCGCCCTCCATATGACATGAGCTTCCCTTTCCAACAGCTCAGTTTTTTTTCAAAACGATCTTCGATGCACTTCCATTCCTTGTTCGTCAGCTTACGATGATGAATGAGTATACCTAAGTATGTGAATGGTAACAACCCCATCTCACATCCGAACAATTGCTTATACGCCTCCTGGTCATCATTAGCTCTTCCAAAGCAAAACAATTCGCTCTTATGGAAGTTAATCTTGAGCCCAGACAATTGTTCAAATAAGCATAACACAAGCTTCATAGGCGATTTTTAGGAAAGTCTTCAAAACACGAATGTTTTGAAGACAAACAATAGAAATGACCTAATTGATATGCAGCGGAAGATAAACTACAACAAGCAAGCCATAATCAAGTATGCAATAATGTGAACGGACAAGACTAATATGTAACGTCCGGATAATCATGCTACAGTAAACTCACGTTGATGGTGCCACGTCACCTCTGTCACTGTAGTTAATCTCGGGTTAATTCAAAACTGTTTCGAAATTCAAATTCAAATTTATGATGACAGTAGAAGTTTTCAAAAAAAAATAAAACTAAAAGGTTCGGTGGTTGTCAAATATTACAAAGTTAATTATGGTGCAACAAACCCATTTTTATAAAATGCCTAAATATGTTTAAATGAATTAAAACAGAAAAGAAAATAAATAAAAGACAGAGAATACAAAAAAAACAAAAGGGGGGAGAAGCCACTGCTTTGGACCACAACCAATGGCCCAGGCCAAGCAGCCCGGCCGACCAGCCATCCGGCCCCTCACTCCCTTAACCCCTCCCCCACTCCCGGCCGAACCCTAGCCCCGTTCCCTCCACACCGTCGCCCCGATCCCCTTCTCCCCACGCCCGATCTGGATCGGGATCGGCCCGATCCGTCGACCCGACCACCGCTCGTCCTCACCCCCTCCTCATGGACGCCGTGGGCCTTGCACCGTCCGCCATCGCCGAGCCTCATGCCGTCCCGTCCCCACCTCATGGGACGGCGTCATACCGCCGCTCGTCCCGCCGCCCGTCCGGCGCTTCCCCCGGACTGCCTCCTCTATGCCGTCGTCGCGTCTTCCTCCTCAACCCGCTGCCCGAACCCCCTGAACCCCGTGAGCTTCCCCACCCCTTCATCGCCTCTCCCCTAGAACGCCTCGGTGGTCGCCCTCCTCGCCCGTGATCGGCCGCTCCGGCGCCACCGTCGCCGCGCCTGCCAGCCGGGCCGTCCCGCCCCGGCCCCTTCCGCTTCCCGTGCGGCTCCCCTGCCCCGCCGCCGCCCCGCGCCTTTCCCTTCCCCACAGTGCGCCTCGGCCACGTGCCGCGCGCCGCCCGCCCTCGACCCGACCTCCCTCTCTCCGTCTCGCCTTTCGCCACGACGGCGTGCCTCGCCCGCCCGGCCTCGTCTTGCCAGACGGCGTCGCCCTCCGCCAGCGTCGTCACCTTTGCCTCGCCTCGTGCCACGTGCACCGCCGCCCGCCTGGCGCCCTGCGCTTCCCTCGGCATTTCCCCTCCGGTGGCCGCCCGCCATCCCAGTCCTCCTCCTCGCCCGATTTGGTAACGCTTGATCGAGCGCCGCGCCCGACCATAAGCCCCAAGACCCGCGACCACGAGGCCCCGCCCCAAAACGTTTATTTGAAACAGAAAAAAGGGAAATTTTTAAAAAAATGAAATAAATATAATTAATAAAAATAAAAATGATTTAATAAAACTAATTATTAATTAATTAATTAATTAAGTAATTAATTAAGTTAAATAATCCGGTTTAATTAATTTAATTAACTAGTTAAGTTTAATTAAACTGTAATTAAATTAACCTAAACCCTAATTAACCTAATTAGAGGATGACAGGTGGGTCCCCCTGGACCCACATGTCATGTTGAACATGTCAACGGTCAAAGTTGACTGATGACGTCAGCATGACATCATGCTGACGTCATAAATCTATTTTTTCGAATTAATTAATTAATTAATTTAATTCTAAAAATTAATAAAATCTTTAGAAAATCATATCTTTTAATCCGTAACTCGGATTAAAATATTTTCAACATGAAAGTTGCTCAGAACAATGAGACGAATCCGGGTACGTAGTCCGTTCGTCCGCCACACACCCCTAACTTATCGAACCCGCAACTTTCCCCTCCGACTCCTCTGCCCGAAAACACGAAACCCTGGGGATATTTTCCCGGATGTTTCCCCCCTTAACCGGTACCATCTCATACCACGTTAGGGCACGCCTAGCATCACGCTTTGCTTTGTCATGCATCGTCATGCATCTGTTTGCTTAAATATTCATTGTTTCTTCCCTCTTCTTAGCTGACACAAGAGACCGCTGCTTCTTTGCCCCGGTTCGACTACGGAGTTGGCGACCCCTCTCTCTTGCCAGAGCAGCCGGGCAAGCCCCCTTGATCACCAGATATCGCCTATTCTACTCTATACCGCTTGCATTAGAGTAGTGTAGCATATTCTTGCTACGTTATACCTATCACGATGCATAGCTTTGTCCTTGTTACTCATGTTGTTACCTTACCGCAATCCTACTTGCTTAGTATAGGATGCTAGTAATTCCATCTGTGGCCCTACATTCTTGTCCGTCTCATTGCTATACTATCGGGCCGTGATCACTCGGGAGGTGATCACGGGTATATACTATATACTTATACATGATACATGTGGAGGCTAAAGTCGGGTCGGCTGGTGGAGCACCCGCGAGTGGATCTTTGTGGCGGAGCGACAGGGCAGGTTGAGACCGCCTAGGAGAGAGGTGGGCCTGGCCTGCTCGGCGTTCGCGGATACTTAACACGCTTAAGGAGATCTTGGTATTTGATCTCGAGGTTGGCTCTGAGCCTATACGCACTAACCATCTACGTGGGAGTAGTTATGGGTATCCCGGCCGTGGTATCACCCGGCACTTCGTGACGCCACGATCGAGTGGCGCTACCGGATTGGAACGTAAGCCTGCTCTTGTATTAAGGGGCTAGATTACGCTTCCGGCCAGACGTCATAACGTGCAGTGTGCATTGGGCGATGGGCCCGGACCCTGTCGCGCTTAGGTTTGAACCGGCGTCTTTGGCCTCTCTGTTGTGCCTAGGTGGGGCTGCGGCGTGTTGATCTTCCGCGGCGGGCATGACCCAGAAAGTGTGTCCGCCAAATGGGATCAAGCGTGTTGGGTAAGTTGGTGCACCCTGCATGGAAGTTAATCTATTCGAATAGCCGTGATCTTGATAGCAGAGACGACTTGAGTTGTACCTTGACCTTATGACAACTAGAACCGGATACTTAATAAAACACACCCTTCCAAGTGCGGATACAACCGGTGGTCGCTCTCTCTCAGGGATACGAGGAGGGGATCGCCGGGTAGGATTATTGCTATGTGATGTTACTTGGAGGACTTCAACCTACCCTCTTCTACCTGTTGCAAGACGAAGGTGACGAGAAGCGTAGTCTTCGATAAGACTAGCTATCCCCCTCTTATTCTGGCATTCTGCAGTTCAGTCCACTAATATGGCCCTTTACACATATATCCATGCATATGTAGTGTAGCTCCTTGCTTGTGAGTACTTTGGATGAGTACTCACGGTTGCATTGTTTCCCCCTTTTCCCCCTATCTCTACTCGATTGCTGCAACTGCACGATGGAGCCCAGGAGCGACGCCACCGTCGATGGCGACTACTACACCGGAGGTGCCTACTACTACGTGCAGCCCGGCGGCGGCGACCGAGAGTAGTTAGGAGGATCCCAGGCAGGAGGCCTGCGCCTCTTCGATCTGTATCCCGGTTGTGCTAGTCTTCTTAAGGCAAACTTGTTTAACTTATGTTTGTACTCGAGATATTGTTGCTTCCGGCTGACTTCGTCTATGATCGAGCACTTGTATTCGAGCCCTCGAGGCCCTGGCTTGTATTATGATGCTTGTATGACTTATTTTATTATTAGAGTTGTGTTGTGATATCTTCCCGTGAGTCCCTGATCTTGATCGTACACATTTGCGTGCATGATTAGTGTACGATTGAACCGGGGGCGTCACAAGTTGGTATCAGAGCCATTTGCTGTAGGGAATCCCCTTCCACACTCCTTGGCCGAAGTCGAGTCTAGACATTACAAAAACTTTTACTAACTTGGCTGTGTGCCTTATGGGCCCACGTCGCCATTGGGTGGTATTAGGATCTTTTACTCCTCGACCATTACTCTGGGACTCTGAACTCTCTTCTACTCGGGTTAAACGAATTTACTAACTAACACTAGGATCCCGTGACCACATTCACCCCAAAGTTGGATAAAGCCATAGTTATTCCTTGGAATTGACGTTTGATCAATATCCACACAGTCATTTGACTCCTTTGAAACATCTTTGTTTTCAGATGGAACCCACGAGGCAGGTCGTGCGCCACACGACGGCCATTGGTGCCTCGGGATCACTGCGGTGCTAGCAGAGATGATGACCTATCCGGGTTATCGGCGGCACCCTGAGTACACCGTCTTTGAGGAGTACCAGACTTTAACCAGAGCGATACCGAGCCATCATCCACCTCTACTCTCGGAGTATGACTCCACTCTTGCCGCATAATCACATGGTGTTGGGGTGACTATCGATATGGCAGTCCACGATGCTGCTTATGCTGCTCGACACGTCTTCGTGGAGAGTATCGAGTTGGACACCTCCCCTTCAGCACATTGCTATCGCGTCGATGTTGGTGAGGAGGGTTACTACACCGCTGCCTACTCCATCATCACCAGAGAGCCCTTCTACCATCGTAACTTTGTTACGCATGCCGATGGGCTGGATCGAGCTAACCGAGCTCTTCGCCACGAAGTTGTACATCACCCGTCGGCACCTTTACCGTGCTCGACGCTACTGCACCCCTTTGTCCGATCCGAGAGAGCTGCCGCGTTCTGCGATCTACCCAGCCAGACCGTGATGCCCTGTGGTGTCGGTTGGCGAGGTGGGAGGCTACTCTCCGCACTTGGTCCTCTCCCGCCACTTGGTCGCCGGGTTCTGCACTGAGTATCCGCTCCCCTGTGTCAGCGGCGTGGAGGACTATCCGCTGCCACACTACCGACTTTCAGCTCTGACTACCTCCAGCGATCCGTGTGGGACTGATGTAGGCTTGCTTGTTAGTGTTAGATGCATTCGCCGCGAGCCTGCGTGCCGCCTATGATGTCTTAGTCTATGTATTGAACTCTGTGTACCGAACTCTATGCGTGATCCCTTTTGTAAGATATGCCGACTACTATGTAGTTTCTATCGTCTTTGCTTTCATTATGCATGTTTCATCATGAATGATTCTTGTCCCTTGCATAATTTCTCAAGTCTTTGAACTACCCCTATTATATATTAGCGGGATGGTTAGACCCGGTGGTCGTGGTCGTGGTGGTAACTTCCCACCACCGCCTTGAGTACATGGCTGGTATGATCCAACAGCTTGAGATGAATCGCCAGTTCATGGAGAACATGATGGCTCGGTTCCTCGCCCCAATATGAACCGTGACCAAACACAAGAACTCTGCAGGATTTCATGCGCCTCAACCCAAGTGTGTACTGCAGCTCAACCCAGCCCACGGATGTCATGGTAGCTCCGTGACATCACTTATGAGATGGAGTCTGCTGAGGTAGCCCGCCACTATGTCACCTTTGCTTCCTTCTTCCCGAAAGGACCCAGACTCAATGGTGGGACAGCCAGGCGTACTCGGCCATTTGGAACAATCATCACTGGCCAGACTTCCAAGCTGCTTTCCGTGCCCGCTTCATCCTCAAGGAGTCATGGACGGAAGAAGCGTGAGTTCATAACCTCACCCAAGGCAACAAGACTGTTGAAGCTTATCACGAGAGTTCTGGACTTGTCTCGCTATCTTTGAAGAGGACATTGCAAGCGATGCACGCAGACAGAGAAGTTTCGTGAAGGCCTTCAAGTCGACATCAAGCTCGCACTTCTAGTGCACGACTTTTGCTGATTTCGCCACCTTGGTGAACAAAGCTATCAATGTCGAAACTGGTCTGCAGTATACCAGAGCTCTAACAAAGAACCGTGACACGGGCTCATCTTGGGCCCGTCGCAGGTTGACGTAAGATATGGATTCCCAACAAGATGTACCAGCCAAATGCACCGCCCCTAAGGCAGAGCTATCTTGCACCTCGTCTGCCTACTCCAACTAGGCAGCCAAGGCTTCCAGCTCCACCACCCCAAGCTCCTGTTCCCACTCCCAATAATGGTATGTGCTACAAGTGTGGTCAACCAGGTCACCGTGCTAGGGATTGCAATCAGAATCAGAATCAACTGGCACTTCCCGCAACTAGCCGTGGAAGCAACCAGCCCCGCAACAACAATGCCAAGCCTTATGGTCGAGTTCATGCCAACCACGTTGATCTGAACGAAGCTCAAGACCAGCCTGCTACTGTGATGGGTACACTCCTCGTAAATTCAGTACCTGCATCATTTTATTCGATTCAAGAGCATCGCATTCATTCATGTCGGAAGATTTTGCATACAAGCACGACGTTAAGTGTGAGGAGATGAACTCTTGGTAGTGGTAAAACCCCTTGGGACAATGTCAAACCTCCATGGTTGGCGTCGGCGTCCCGTGGAAATCGAAGGGCTGGAATTCTATGCCTCACCCATTATCCTCAAGACGTCTAACATCGACCTCATTTTGGGGATGGATTGGTTGAAAGCGCATCGCTTCAATCGCTTTGCGCCACTAAGACCGTCCATCTGCTACACCCTTCTGATGAAATAATAAGCTACAATGCTCGTCTGGTTTAGGATGCCGAGGCAAGGCTCTATGCATTGAATGCATTGAACGCCGCACCCCTCGAGGGCATTGAAAACATTCCTGTCATTCGCGATTTCCAGGACGTCTTTCCTGAAGAACTTCCAGGGATTCCCCCTGCTAGAGCTGTCGAATTCGTCATCGACTTGAAACCGAGCACCACTCCTATAGCCAAGCGCCCTACAAGATGTCACGCATGAACTCCTTGAGCTCAAGGAGGAAATCGACAAATCTCTTGAAGTGGTTTCATTCGCCCAAGTTGCTCTCCTTGGGGAGCACCTTCTCTCTTTGTCAAGAAGAAGGATGGGACAAACCGATTGGTCCAAGACTACCGTCCTATAAACCAAGCTACAATTCGTAATAAGTATCCTCTTCCTCGGATCAATGATCCGTATGATCAACTGGCTGGTTCATCAGTGTTCTCTAAACTCGACTTGAGGTTGGGTTACCACCAGATCCGTGTTCGTGAAGAGGATATCCCCAAGACCGCCTTTGTGACTCGTTATGGTTCATACGAGTACACCGTCATGTCTTTCGGCTTAACCAATGCTCCAGCCACCTTCTCTCGCCTGATGAACTATATATTCATGGATTACCTCGACAAGTTCGTCGTGGTTTATCTGGATGATATCTTGATATTTTCCAAGAATGAAGAAGAACATGTTGAAGATCTTCGTCTTGTGCTGGAAAAGCTAGAGAGCATCAACTTTATGCCAAGTTCTCCAAATGTGAATTCTGGCTTCCTGAAGTAACCTATCTCGGGCATGTCATCTCTAAGGATGGTATTGCCGTCAACCTGAAACGAGTTCAGGCTATTCTCGATTGGACTCCTCCGAAGAACGTTAAGCAAGTCGAAGTTTTCTCGGTCTCGCCACTATTGCCGTCGATTCGCCGAGAACTTCTCCAAGATTGCCAGGCCTCTGATCGACCTTGCATAAGGGCGTCAAGTTCCAATGGACAGATAAATGTCAGGAAAGTTTCCAGGCACTCAAAGACAAGTTGACTTCTGCCCCAGTACTAGCTCCTCCTGATACTAAGAAGGACTTCGTCATTTACTATGACGCTTCCCGTCAAGGATTAGGCTGTGTCCTAATGCAAGAGCGCAAAGTGGTTGCTTATGCCTCTCGGCAATTGCGCCCTCAAGAAGAGAACTACCCAGTTCACGACCTCGAGCTTGTCTTTGTCATTCATGCCTTCAAGCAAAGGGCGACATTACCTTCTCGATGTCGCTATGTAGATCTTCACCGACCACCAAAGTCCTGAAGTATCTGTTTACTCAGCCGGACCTGAACCTCCGTCGAGAGATGGATGGAGACTGTTGCAGACTTTGACTTGGGTATTTCCTATACACCGAGCAAGGCTAATGTAATGGCTGATGCCTTGAGCCGCATGTCTTCATCGCAACCACCTCCAAGTTCACAAAGTTCAACCTCACTTGTTGAAGAGTTCGTAAAGCTGAACCTCCATATTGTTCCTCCGGGTGCACTCGCTCCCCTCCTCCGAGTTCCGCAAGATGAATCTCCGTGTTGTTTCCTGTGGTTCCCTCTATACCGGGCTGTCGAACCCGATCTCGTGAGCTCCATCAAGACAATGCAGGGATATGACTCTGAAGTCTACAAGATTAAGCGAGACCTCAAAGAAGGAAAGCCCTCATTCTTCACTATTGCTGATGATGGCGCCTTGTACTTCAAAGGCCGCCTAGTGGTGACGTGTAAGAAGGAAAACTTGAATATGACTCATAAGGTTATGAAAGAAGCTCATGATACGCCTCTATGTATCCATCCTGGTAGTACAAAGATGTACCAAGACATTAAATCGAGAGATTACGGTGGTCTAATATGAAGCAAGACATTGCTCGTTATGTTGTTGAATGTGACGTTTGCCGTCGTATCAAAGCAGAACATCAAAGGCCTGCTGGGACTCTGCAACCTATCTCTATTCCTGAATGGAAATGGGACCATGTTGAGATGGACTTCGTCACCGGATTTCCCAAGTCGCAGAAAGGTAATGATGCTATTCTTGTCGTCATTGACCGGCTTTCTAAAATGGCACATTTTCTGGCAGTCAAAGAAACAATCACTGCTAGTCAGCTTGCAACGCTCTACATGTCCAGAATTGTTTCACTTCACGGTATTCCACTGGTTATCAGTTCGGACCGTGGCAGCTTATTCACTTCAAGATTACGGGCAAGTTTTCAAGAAGCTATGGGTACTCACTTATCTTTCGATCTGCGTTTCATCCGCAAATCACAAGGGCAAGTTGAGCGTGTCAACCAAGTTCTCGAAGACATGCTTGAGCTTGTGTTATTTCCTTCGCAAGAAATGGGAGGAATCTCTCCCGTATCTTGAGTTCTCTTATAATAATAGCTATCAAGCTAGTGCGAAGATGGCCCCTTGAAGTGCTATATGGACGAAAAGTGCGAACCCCTCCGAACTGGGTCGAAATCGGGAACGTCCACTCTTGGTCCGGATATTATCCAACATGCCGAAGAACAAGTCCGCATTATTCGCGAGAATCTCAAGACCGCTCGATCCGTCAAAAGAGTAATTATGACCGTCATCATAAAGACATGGTCTATCAACCTGGCAAAAAGGCCTATCTTCGCGTTACACCAATGAGGGTGCTCACCGCTTAGGGATTAAGGGCAAGCTAGCTCCTCGCTATATTGGCCCATTCACTATCCTGGAAAGGCGTGGAAAAGTGGCATATCAACTGGAGCTTCCGTCGAACCTTTCTCAGGTTCACGATGTGTTCCACGTGTCACAACTCCGACGCTGCTTCAAGGACCCAATCCGGCGATGGACCATGAAGTGCTCGAATTGCAATAGGACCTCTCCTATAAAGAGCATCCGGTCCGCATTCTCGACCAAGCTGAACGCCGCACACGTCAGAAGGCGATTAAGTTCCTCAAAGTCCAGTGGTCGAATCACTCTGAAAGGCGAAGCCACACAGGAGCGAGGATCGTCTTCGTGATGAATACCCCGCACTCTTTCCTTCTACCTCCTAAATCTCGGGACGAGATTTCTTATAGTGGAGGAGATTTGTAACGCCCGGATAATCATGCTACAGTAAACTCACGTTGATGGTGCCACGTCACCTCATCCTTGTAGTTAATCTCGGGTTAATTCAAAACTGTTTGAAATTCAAATTCAAATTTATGATGACGGTAGAAGTTTTCAAAAAAATAAAACTAAAAGGTTCATTGGTTGTCAAATATTACAAAGTTAATTATGGTGCAACAAACCCATTTTTATAAAATGCCTAAATATGTTTAAATGAATTAAAACAGAAAAGAAAATAAATAAAAGACAGAGAATACAAAAAAAACAAAAGGGGGGAGAAGCCCCCCTGTTGGACCCTGGCCAACTAGGCCAAACGGCCCAGCCGGCCAGCCCACTGGCCCATCCGGCCCCCTCACTCCCTTAACCCCTCCCCCACTCCCGACCGAACCCTAGCCCCCGTTCCCACTCCCCCCCCCCCCCCCCCCGCCGATCTGGATCGGGATCGGCCCCGATCCCGTCAACCCCGACCACCGCCGCTCGTCCTCACCCCCCTCCTCGCCGGACGCCGCGTGGACGCCTTGCCGTCCCTTGTTGCCATCGCCGAACCTCGCCGTCCCGTCCCCCCCTCGCCGGGACGGCGTCATACGCCGCTCGTCCCGCCGCCCGTCGCCGGCGCTCCCCACCGGACTGCCTCCTCTGCCCGTCGTCGCCGTCTTCCTCCTCAACACCCGGTGCCCCGAACGCCTTCGAACCCCCGTGAGCGTCCCCCCCTTCGCTCCCCCTCTCCCCCTCTAACGCCTCGGTGCGCCCTCCCAGCCCGTGATCGGCCTTCACGGCCTCCACGTCGCCCGCTGCCGCCGTCCGCCCGGCCCCTTCCCGCTTCCCGTGCGGCTCCCCTGCCGCCGCCGCCGCGCCTTCCCTTCCCCACAGTCGCCTCGGCCACGTGCCGGCTGCCGTCGACCGCGCCCTCGACCCGGCCTCCCTCTCTCTCTCCGTCTCGCCTTTTCGCCACGGCGTGCCTCGCCTCGCCCAGCCGGCCTCGTCTTGCCCAGACGGCGTCGCCCCTCACGCCACACGTCATACGCTTTGCCTCGCCTCGGCCCGCGTGCTGCCGCACCGCCGCCCTGGCGCCCTGCTGCTTCCCCTCGGCATTTCCCCTCCGGTGGCCGACCATCCCGGTCCTCCTCCTCGCCACGATTTGGTAACGCCCGATCGGGCGCCCGCCTTCCGACCATAAGCCCCCCAGACGCGACCACAGGGCCCCGCCCCAAAACGTTTTTTGAAAAAGAAAAAAAGGGAAATTTTAAAAAAATGAAATAAATATAATTAATAAAAATAAAAATGATTTAATAAAATTAATTATTAATTAATTAATTAATTAATTAATTAATTAATTAAGTTAATTAATCCGGTTCAATTAATTTAATTAACTAGTTAAGTTTAATTAAACTGTAATTAAATTAACCTAAACCCTAATTAACCTAATTAGAGGATGACAGGTGGGTCCCCCTGGACCCACATGTCAGGTTGACCAGGTCAACGGTCAACGTTGACTGCTGACGTCAGCATGACATCATGCTGACGTCATAAATCTATTTTTTCGAATTAATTAATTAATTAATTTAATTCTAAAAATTAATAAAATCTTTAGAAAATCATATCTTTTAATCCGTAACTCGGATTAAAATATTTTCAACATGAAAGTTGCTCGAGCATTTAGAGGCGAATCCGAGAGGCCTTGATCGTTAAATGCGCCACACACCCCTAACCTATCGAACCCGCAACTTTCCCCCTCGGCTCCTCTGCCCAAAAACCACGAAACCACAGGGATATTTTCCGGATGTTTCCCCCTTAACCAGTACCATCTCATACCACGTTAGGGCACGCCTAGCATCACGCTTTTGCTTTGTCATGCATCGTCATGCATCTGCTTGCTTAAATATTCATTGTTTCTTCCCCTCTTCTTCCACTAGACACCAGATCGACGCTGTTGTCGCCCGGTTCGACCTACGGAGTTGACGACCCTCTCTCTTGCCAGAGCAACCAGGCAAGCCCCCCCCTTGATCACCAGATATCGCCTATTCTACTCTATACTTCTTGCATTAGAGTAGTGTAGCATGTTACTGCTTTCTGTTATACCTATCCTGATGCATAGTCTGTCCTTGTTACTACTGTTGTTACCTTACCTGCAATCCTACTTGCTTAGTATAGGATGCTAGTAATTCCATCTGTGGCCCTACATTCTTGTCCGTCTGCTGTGCTATACTATCGGGCCGTGATTACTCGGGAGGTGATCACGGGTATATACTATATACTTATACATGATACATGTGGAGGCTAAAAGTCGGGTCGGTGGTGGAGCACCCATGAGTGGATCTTTGTGGCGGAGGCGACAGGCGAGTTGAGACCGCCTAGGAGAGAGGTGGGCTGGCCCTGTTCGCGTTCATGGATACTTAACACACTTAACGAGATCTTGGTATTTGATCTGAGTTGGCTACGAGCCTATACGCACTAACCATCTACGTGGGAGTAGTTATGGGTATCCCGGCGTCGTGGTATCACCGGCACTTCGTGACGCCGGCCGAGTGGCGCGCTACCGGATTGGAACGTAAGCCAGCTCTTGTATTAAGGGGCTAGATTACGCTTCCTACCACGTCACGCAACATGCAGTGTGTGCATTGGGCGATGGGCCTGCACTGTGGCGCTTAGGTTTAGACCCGGCGTCTTTGGCCTCTGTTGTGCCTAGGTGGGGCTGCGACGTGTTGATCTTCCGCGGCCGGGCATGACCCAGAAAGTGTGTCCGCCAAATGGGATCAAGCGTGTTGGGTAAGTTGGTGCACCCTGCATGGAAGTTAATCTATTCGAATAGCCATGATCTTGATAACAGGGCGACTTGGAGTTGTACCTTGACCTTATGACAACTAGAACCGGATACTTAATAAAACACACCCTTCCAAGTGCCGAGATACAACGGTGGTCGCTCTCTCTCGTGGATACGAGGAGGGATCGCGGGTAGGATTATTGCTATGTGATGTTACTTGGAGGACTTCAACCTACCCTCTTCTACCTGTTGCAAGACGAAGGTGACCGCGTAGTCTTCGATAAGACTAGCTATCCCCTCTTATTCTCGGCATCTGCAGCTCAGTCCACTGATATGGCCCTTTACACATATATCCATGCATATGTAGTGTAGCTCCTTGCTTTGCAGTACTTTGGATGAGTACTCACGGTTGCATTGTTTCCCCTTTTCCCCTATCTCTACTCGATTGTCGCAACTGCATCGATGGAGCCAGGAGCCAGACGCCACCGTCGATGGCGACTACTACACCGGAGGTGCCTACTACTACGTGCAGCTCGGCGGCGGCGACCGAGAGTAGTTAGGAGGATCCCTGCAGGAGGCCTGCGCCTCTTTCGATCTGTATCCCGGTTGTGCTAGCCTTCTTAAGGCAAACTTGTTTAACTTATGTTTGTACTCGGATATTGTTGCTTCCGGACTCGTCTATGATCGAGCACTTGTATTCGAGCCCTCGAGGCCCCTGGCTTGTATTATGATGCTTGTATGACTTATTTTATTATTAGAGTTGTGTTGTGATATCTTCCCGTGAGTCCCTGATCTTGATCGTACACATTTGCGTGCATGATTAGTGTACGGTTGAACCGGGGGCGTCACAAATAGCAGCTATGTAGTAAGGATCAGGATGGAAGATAGTATGAAGCCAAAACAACGATAGTAGTCAAGCAATGAAGTCAAACAGATAAGACATATAAGCAATGACTTCACGAAGACAAACTCAAGGTAAAAGGAGGGAAGGGATAGAGCCAGTCACTTGTTGAAGACACATGATTTGTTGGACCAGTTCGATTCTTTGTGACAACTGTACATCCGGGTTAGGGAGGCTGAGATTCAACTCGAAGACCGCGTCTTCACCTTATTCCCTTTGAGCTAAGGACACACAGTCCTCGCCCAATCACTCTGGTAAGTCTTCAAGGTAGACTTCCGAACCTTCACAGATCAAGGCTCACCGGCAATCCACAATGACTCTTGGATGCTCGAGCGCGACGCCTAACCGGCCGGAGGATTCACAGTCCTCAAGTGTAATAAGTCTTCGTGTCACACAGACAGAAAGACTTCAGTGATGCCTAACACTCTTTGGCTCTGGGTGTTTGGGCCTTGTCCTCGCAAGGATTTCTCTCTCTCAAAGGCTTCGAGGTGGGTTGCTCTCAAACGACAAAAGCCGTGCACTAACTCTGAGCAGCCACCAATTTATGGTGTAGGGGGTGGGCTGTTTATAGCCACCAGGAAACCCGACCTGTTATGTCCGAAATGACCCTGGGTCACTAAGGAACTGACACGTGTTCCAACGGTCAGATTTCAAACACACACGACAACTTCACTTGGGCTACAAGCAAAGCTGACTCATCCAGATCTGGATAAGTTTTGCTCTCATTGTCTTCGCTCGAAGACATAGGATTTGGGTTGAGCATCACTTCAGTAATTCTGACTATGATCACTTTGTTGGGGAACGTAGCAGAAATTCAAAATTTTCCTACGTGTCACCAAGATCTATCTATGGAGAAACTAGCAACGAGGGGAAGGAGAGTGCATCTACATACCCTTGTAGATCGCTAAGCGGAAGCGTTCAAGAGAACGGGGTTGAAGGAGTCGTATTGCTCGTGATCCAAATCACCGGAGATCCTAGTGCCGAACAGACGGCACCTCCGCGTTCAACACACGTACAGCCCGGTGACGTCTCCCACGCCTTGATCCAGCAAGGAGAGAGGGAGAGGTTGAGGAAGACTCCATCCGGCAGCAGACAACGGGCGTGGTGGTGGTGGAGGAGGGTGGCAATCCTGCAGGCTTCGCCAAGCACATGGGAGAGGAGAAGGGACTTGGGAGAGGGAGGGCTGCGCTGAACATGTGGTGCGGCTGCCTCCCACCCCCACATATATATAGGGGCAAGGGAGAAGGGGCGGCCCCTCGGATCCAATCTGAGGAGGGGCAGCGGCCAAGGGGGAGGAGTGCCTCCCAAGTCAAGTGGAGGCCTCCCCTTTAGGGTTTTCCCTTCCCATGCGCATGGGCCTTGGGGGCTGGTGCCCCCGCCCATTAAGGCTAGGGCGCCCCTACAGCCCATGCTACTGTATTGGACGTGGTGGAACAATTTCCGGACCTCGGACCCTCCGGAATCCTCCGAACCTTCGAAGCTTCCCGGTACAATACCGAAAAAACCCGAACTTTTTCCTAACCCGAACAACAACTTTCCATATATAAATCTTTACCTCCGGACCATTCCGGAACTCCTCGTGATGTCCGGATCTCATCCGGGACTCGAACAACATTCGTAACCACATACAAACTTCCTTTATAACCCTAGCGTCATCGAACCTTAAGTGTAGACCCTACGGGTTCGGGAACCATCTTGAGACATGACCGAGACGTTCTCCGGTCAATAACCAACAGCGGGATCTGGATACCCATGTTGGCTCCCACATGTTCCACGATGATCTCATCGGATGAACCACGATGTCAAGGACTCAATCAATCCCGTATTCAATTCCCTTTGTCTAGCGGTATTGTACTTGCCCGAGATTCGATCGTCGGTATCCCGATACCTTGTTCAATCTCGTTCCTAAGAAGTCTCTTTACTCGTTCCGTAACACATCATCCCGTGATCAACCCCTTGGTCACATTGTGCACATTATGATGATGTCCTACCGAGTTGGCCCAGAGATACCTCTCCGCTTACATCGGCGACAAATCCCAGTCTCGATTCGTGCCAACCCAATGTACACTTTCGGAGATACCAGTAGTGCACCTTTATAGCCACCCAGTTATGTTGTGACGTTTGGTACACCCAAAGCATTCCTACGGTATCCGGAGTTGCACAATCTCATGGTCTAAGGAAATGATACTTGACATTAGAAAAGCTTTAGCATACGAACTACGATCTTTGTGCTAGGCTTAGGATTGGGTCTTGTCCATCACATCATTCTCCTAATGATGTGATCCCGTTATCAACGACATCCAATGTCCATGGTCGTGAAACCGTAACCATCTATTGATCAACGAGCTAGTCAACTAGAGGCTTACTAGGGACATGGTGTTGTCTATGTACCCACACATGTATCTCGAGTTTCCTATCAATACAATTATAGCATGGGTAATAAACGATTATCATGAACAAGGAAATATAATAATAACTAATTTATTATTGCCTCTAGGGCATATTTCCAACAGTCTCCCACTTGCACTAGAGTCAATAATCTAGTTCACATCGTCATGTGATTAACATCGATAGGTCACATCGCCATGTGACCAACATCCAAAGAGTTTACTAGTGTCTCAGAACTAGTTCACATCATCATGTGATTAAGACTCAATGATTTACGAGGTTTGATCATGTTTTGCTTGTGAGAGAGGTTTTAGTCAACGGTCCGAACCTTTCGGATCCATGTGTACTTCGCAATTCTCTATGTCATATTGTAAATGCTGCTTCCACGCTCCACTTGGAGCTATTACAAATGGTTGCTCCACTATCATTATCCGTTTTGCTACTCGAGTCATTCGGATAGGTGTTAAAGCTTGCATCGGCGTAACCCTTTACGCCGAACTCTTTATCACCTCCATAATCGAGAAATATTCCTTATTCTTCTAAGGATAATTTTGATCATTGTCCAATGATCCGTTCTGGATCATTCTTGTACCCTTAGTGACTCATGGCAAGGCACACTTCCGGTGCGGTACACAACATAGCATACTATAGAGCCTACGTCTAAAGCATAAGGGACGACCTTCGTCCTTTCTCTCTTTTCTGCCGTGGTCGAGCTTTAACTCTTAACTTCATACCTTACAACTCAGGCAAGAACTCCTTCTTTGGGGATCCATCTTGAACACCTTCAAGATCATGTCAAGGTATGTGCTCATTTGAAAGTATTATTAAGCATTTTGATCTATCTTATAGATCTTGATGCTTATTGTTCAAGTAGCCTAATCCAGGTTTTCTATTGAAAATCATCTTTCAAATAACCCTATATGCTTTCCAGAAATTCCACATCATTTATGATCATCAATATGTCAACCACATATACTCATTAGAAATTCTATAGTGCTCCCACTCACTTCTTTGGAAATACAAGTTTCTCATAAACTTTGTATAAACCCAAAATCTTTGATCATCCTATCAAAGTGCATATTCCAACTCCGAGATGCTTACTCCAGTCCTTAGAAGGATCACTTTGGAGCTAGCATACCTTTTAGCATCCTTAGGATCGAAAAACTTTTACGATTGTATCACATACAACCTTTCCTTACGTGGCTGGTAAGGAAACTCGTCTTGACATCCATCTGCCAGATTTCATAAATGCAGCTAATGCTAACATGATTCCGACGGACTTAAGCATCGCTAGGATGAGAAAATCTCATCGTAGTCAACTCCTTGAACTTGTGAAAAACTCTTCGCCACAAGTCGAGCTTCATAGACGGTGACATTACCGTCCACGTCCGTCTTCTTCTTAAAGATCCATTTATTTCAATGGCTTGCCAATCATCGGGCAAGTCCACCAAAGTCCATGCTTTGTTATGATACATGGATCCTATCTTGGATTTCATGGCTTCTAACCATTTGTCGGAATTTGGGCCCACCATCGCTTCTCCATAGCTCGTAGGTTCATTGTTGTCTAGCAACATGACCTTCAAGACAGGGTCACCGTACCACTCCGAAGCAGTACGCGTCCTTGTCGTCCTACGAGGTACGGTAGTGACTTGATCCGAAACTTCATGATCACTATCATAAGCTTCCACTTCAATTGGTGTAGGTGCCACAGGAACAACTTCACGTGCTTACGATACACTGCTTGCTTGAAGTGATGGGTCAATAACCTTATCAAGTCTCCACCATCCTCCCACTCAATTCTCGAGACAAAACTTTCCTCGAGAAAGGACCCGATTCAAGAAACAATCCTTATTGCTTTCGGATCTGAATTAGGAGGTATACCCAACTGTTTTGGGTGTCCTATGAAGATGCATTTTATCCGCTTTGGGTTCGAGCTTATCAACCTGAAACTTTTTCACATAAGCGTCGCAGCCCCAAACTTTTAAGAAAGCGACAACTTAGGTTTCTCCAAGCGGTGTCGTCTCAACAGAATTACGTGGTGCCCCATTAAAGTGAGTGCGGTTGTCTCTAATGCCTAACCCATGAACGATAGTGGTAATT
The DNA here is from genome assembly GCA_021605145.1 of Aegilops bicornis. Lineage (NCBI taxonomy): Eukaryota > Viridiplantae > Streptophyta > Magnoliopsida > Poales > Poaceae > Aegilops > Aegilops bicornis. The sequence continues at coordinate 150,910,008 of CM038674.1, read as the reverse complement.
CGATAAGAGATATCATGGTGCGCACCATATCCAATAGGGTGCAACTATGATGTTCGGTCACACCATCACACTATGGTGTTCCAGACGGTATTAATTGTGAAACAATTTCCACGGTGTCTTAATTGCGTGCCAAAGCTCGTAACTCAGATACTCATCTCTATGATCATATCATAGACATTTTATCCTCTTGTCACGATGATCTTCAACTTCACTCTGAAATTACTTGAACCATTAAATAATTCAGACTTGTGTTTCATAAAGTAAATATACTCAACATCTACACGAATCATCTGAGAAGTCATAACATAACTATATACACTTCATGCCACAGTACTCATTGGACTGCACACATCAAAATGTGTTACTTCCAACAGGTTGCTACCTTGTTCCATCTTCTTGAAACCGAGGCTTTTCGGTCATCTTGCCTATGTGGTATGATTTGCATATCTCAAGTGATTCAAAATCAAGTGAGTCCAAACGATCCATCTGCATGGAGTTTCTTCATGCGTATACACCAATAGACATGGTTCGCATGTCTCAAACTTTTCAAAAAGCGAGGTGAGTCCAAAGATCCATCAACATGGAGCTTCTTCATGCGTTTATACCAATATGACTCACATGGCGATTGCCACAAGTAAGTGGTATTATCATTACTATCTTATATCTTTTGGCATGAAAATGTGTATCACTACGATCGAGATTCAATAAGCCATTCCTTTAGGTGCAAGACCATTGAAGGTATTATTCAAATAAACGGAGTAACCATTATTCTCCTTAAATGAATAACCGTATTGCGATAGACATAATCCAATCATGTCTATGCTCAACGCATAAACACCAAATGCAATTATTTAGGTTTAACACCAATCTCGTTGGTAGAGGGCGTCACGATGCTTGATCACATCAAGCTTGGAAAAACTTCAACACATATCGTCGACTCACCTTTAGCTAGTCTCTGTTTATTCCGTAGCTTTTATTTCGAGTTACTATCACTTAGCAACCGAACCGGTATCTAATACCCTGGTGCTACTAGGAGTACTAGTAAAGTACACATTAACATAATGTATATCCAATATACTTCTATCGACCTTGCCAGCCTTCTCATCTACCAAGTATCTAGGGTGGTTCCGCTTGATGTCCGTTCCTCTCATTCTGTAAGCACTTAGTCTCGGGTTTGGGTTCAACCTTGGGTTTCTTCACTAGAGCAGCAACTGTTTTGCCGTTTCATGAAGTATCCCTTGTTGCCCTTGCCCTTCTTGAAACTAGTGGTTTTACCAACCATCAACAAATGATGCTCCTTCTTGATTTCTACTTTCGCGGTGTCAAACATCACGAATACCTCAAGGATCATCATATCTATCCCTGATATGTTATAGTTCATCACGAGGCTCTAGCAGCTTGGTGGCAATGACATCTGGAAGATTAACTCCCACTCGATTCAAGTGATTGTTGCACTCAGACAATCTGAGCACAAGCTCAACGATTGAGCTTTTCTCCCTGAGTTTGCAGGCTAAGAAAATCGTCGGAGGTCTTATACCTCTTGACGTGGGCACGAGCCTGAAATCCCAATTTCAGCCCTTGAAACATCTCATATGTTCCATGACGTTTAACGTCTTTGGTGCCTCAACTCTAAACCGTTTAACCGAACTATCACGTAGTTATCAAAAGCGTGTATGCCCGATGTTCGCAACATCCACAGACGACGTTTGGGGTTCAAAGACACCGAAGCGGTGCATAAAGGACATAAGCTATCTCATGTCCGCATAATCGCCTCTTGTCAACTTTCAACTATATTTTCTCTAGGAACATATCTAAGCAGTGGAACTAAAAGCGAAGCTTCGACATAATTTGCAAAAGGTCTTTTGACTATGTTCAGGATAATTAAGTTCATCTTATGAACTCCCACTCGAATAGACATCCCTCTGGTCATCTAAGTGATTACATGATCCGAGTCAACTAGGCCGTGTCCGATCATCACGTGAGACGGACTAGTCATCATCGATGAACATCTTCATGTTGATCGTATCTACTATACGACTCATGCTCGACCTTTCGGTCTCTGTGTTCCGAGGCCATGTCTGTACATGCTAGGCTCGTCAAGTTAACCCTAAGTGTTTCGCGTGTGTAAATCAGTCTTACACCCGTTGTATGTGAACGTAAGAATCCATCACACCCGATCATCACGTGGTGCTTAGAAGCGACGAACTTTATAGCGGTGCAGTTAGGGAGAACACTTCTTGAAATTGTTGTAAGGATCATCTTATTTACTACCGTCGTTCTAAGTAAACAAGATGCATAAATATAATAAACATCACATGCAATTATATATAGTAGTGACATGATATGGCCAATATCATATAGCTCCATTGATCTCCATCTTCGGGGCTCCATGATCATCATCGTCACCGGCATGACACCATGATCTCCATCATCATGATCTCCATCATCGTATCTTCATGAAGTTGTCTCGCCAACTATTACTTCTACTACTATGGCTACCGGTTAGCAATAAAGTAAAAGTAATTACATGGCGTTGTTTAATGACACAGGTCATACAATAAATAAAGACAACTCCTATGGCTCCTGCCGGTTGTCATACTCATCGACATGCAAGTCGTGAATCCTATTACAAGAACATGATCAATCTCATACATCACATATCATTCATCACATTCTACTTGGCCATATCACATCACATAGCATACCCTGCAAAAACAAGTTAGGCGTCCTCTAATTGTTGTTGCATGTTTTCTGATGGCTGCTATAGGTTTCTAGCAAGAACGTTTCTTACCTACATAAAACCACAACGTGATATGCCAATTGCTATTTACCCTTCATAAGGACCCTTTTCATCGAATCCGTTCCGACTAAAGTGGGAGAGGCGGCACCCGCTAGCCACCTTATGCACCAAGTGCATGTCGGTCGGTGGAACCTGTCTCACGTAAAATGCGTATAAGGTCGGTCCGGGCCGCTTCATCCCACAATACCGTCGAAACAAGATTGGACTAGTAACGGTAAGCATATTGAACATCATCAACGCCCACAACTACTTTGTGTTCTACTCGTGCAAAGAACCTATGCAATAGACCTAGCTCATGATGCCACTTTGTTGGGGAACGTGGCAGAAATTCAAAATTTTCCTACGTGTCACCAAGATCTATCTATGGAGAAACTAGCAATGAGGGGAAGGAGAGTGCATCTACATACCCTTGTAGATCGCTAAGCGGAAGCGTTCAAGAGAACGGGGTTGAAGGAGTCGTACTCGTCGTGATCCAAATCACCGGAGATCCTAGTGCGAGCAGACGGCACCTCCGCGTTCAACACACGTACAGCCGGTGGCGTCTCACGCCTTGATCCAGCAAGGAGAGAGGGAGAGGTTGAGGAAGACTCCATCCAGCAGCAGCACAACGGCGTGGTGGTGGTGGAGGAGGGTGGCAATCTGCGAGGCTTCGCCAAGCACCGCGGAGAGGAGAAGGGACTTGGGAGAGGGGAGGGTTGCGCCGAGAACATGTGGTGCGGCTGCCCTCCACCCCCACATATATATAGGGGCAAGGGAGAAGGGGCGGCCCCTCGGATCCAATCGAGGAGGGCGGCGGCCAAGGGAGGAGTGCCTCCCAAGTCAAGTGGAGGCCTCCCCTTTAGGGTTTTCCCCTTCCCATGCGCATGGGCCTTGGGGGGCTGGTGCCCCTGGCCCATTAAGGCTAGGCGCCCCTACATCCCATGCTACTGTATTGGACGCGGTGGAACAATTTCCGGACCTCCGGACCCCTCCGAATCCTTCGAACCTTCTGGAAGCTTCCCGGTACAATACCGAAAAACCCGAACTTTTTCCGGAACCCGAACAACAACTTTCCATATATAAATCTTTACCTCCGGACCATTCCGGAACTCCTCGTGACGTCCGGGATCTCATCCGGGACTCCGAACAACATTCGGTAACCACATACAAACTTCCTTTATAACCCTAAGCGTCGCCAGACCTTAAGTGTGTAGACCCTACGGGTTCGGGAACCATGCGCAGACATGACCGAGGCGTTCTCCGGTCAATAACCAACAGCGGGATCTGGATACCCATGTTGGCTCCCACATGTTCCACGATGATCTCATCGGATGAACCACGATGTCAAGGACTCAATCAATCCCGTATTCAATTCCCTTTGTCTAGCGGTATTGTACTTGCCCGAGATTCGATCGTCGGTATCCCGATACCTTGTTCAATCTCGTTTCCGGCAAGTCTCTTTACTCGTTCCGTAACACATCATCCCGTGATCAACTCCTTGGTCACATTGTGCACATTATGATGATGTCCTACCGAGTGGGCCAGAGATACCTCTCCGTTTACACGGTGACAAATCCCGATCTCGACTCGTGCCAACCCAATGACACTTTCGGAGATACCAGAGTGCACCTTTATAGCCACCCGATTACGTTGTGACGTTTGGTACACCCAAAGCATTCCTACGGTATCCGGGAGTTGCACAATCTCATGGTCTAAGGAAATGATACTTGACATTAGAAAAGCTTTAGCATACGAACTACGATCTTTGTGCTAGGCTTAGGATTGGGTCTTGTCCATCACATCATTCTCCTAATGATGTGATCCCGTTATCAACGACATCCAATGTCCATGGTCAGGAAACCGTAACCATCTATTGATCAACGAGCTAGTCAACTAGAGGCTTACTAGGGACATGGTGTTGTCTATGTACCCATACATGTATCTGAGTTTCCTATCAATACAATTATAGCATGGGTAATAAAAAATTATCATGAACAAGGAAATATAATAATAACTAATTTATTATTGCCTCTAGGGCATATTTCCAACACACTTGGACCCCACTTAACAGTACGGTGGTTCCTATGACTCAACAAAGAAGAAAAGGAAACAACGAGACGACACAGTCTTCGCGCTCCATAGTCTTCACTCAATGTCTTCTCATGTCATAGTCTTCAATGTGAATATCTTCACATACCACCATTGTCTTCAATGTCTTCATACATTTTTAGGGGTCATCTCCGGTAGGTAAACCGAATCAATGAGGGACACTACATGCGTTATCCTGCAATTCTCACAAACGCATTAGTCCCTCAACCACATTTGTCGTCAATACTCCAAAACCAACTAGGGGTGGCACTAGATGCACTTACAATCTCCCCTTTTGGTGATTGATGACAAACTGGTTGAAGTTTTCAACGGGGATAAAATATGTGAAATTGTAAAGGATAGGGAATTATCTTCATAAGTGGCAAAGGCTCCCCCTGAAGATGTGCATATAAGTAGTTTGCTTTTGGAATGCAAATGCACGTGGCAGTTTGTACTTGTGGAGATCCTCTTCAACTTATGAAGATAATTCATCATGCATGAAATGATATAGCTAAGAGAATGACATGCATAATGAAAAATGGACGTCTGCAGAATGATCTAAGTGCGGAAGTTATCGTCGCACATTGCGGAATTTATCATCGCACGCAGTAAGGCAAATAAGTAGCAGACGACCATCGGGTTTAAGTGTTACAACTCAAAGAACTAAATGTATCAAAAGCGAGAGTTGTAAACACTAGGCAAAATATAGTGCAACCGCCCTTATGAACCCGCTTGAAGACTATCAAACTCATATGCTTCTCCCCCTTTTGTCAATAAGGACCAAAAAGGTTTGAAGACATAGAGCATCTACTCGTCCTCTTCTGAAGAAGATGATGCAGCAGGTTGTCGTTGTTGGTTGGCGGTGCGAGATGAGCTTGGTGCGGGTCGATTAAATGCGTAAGTAGGGGCGGTGAAGTAGCATCGGCTTCATCATCGATCACTCTGGCATTGACAGATTGCAGCGGAGGAAGAATAGTCGAGTCTTCGAGTGATGGAGTTAAATCGTGGGGACTGCATTCCGTGGAGGAGTGGAGTCAAACTTGAAGCGTTCGGTGAAGCCATCGTCTTGAAGATCTCGCTTCAAAGACCGAAAGGTGGTCAAACTCTTCCATGATCGCCGATGTGTCTCGTGAGTGACAAAAGCATTCTTGGTGGCAAGGTTTTGAATGCGATTGACATCCACCAAGAGGCTTTGCATTTGGCGCTGAGCCAGAATGATGCTTATCTTGCTTTTGATGCGGCGCCACAAGAAGTTCTCGATCATTGAGGACTCGAGAGCGCTTCCGAGGCCTTTGGCCAATTGTGCTCTCGGTGGCTTGATGCGTAACGATGAGGCGGACATGTGTTCCCAGCCAGGGGATAGACACGAGATACCGCTTGGGCGCCTTCCATGGGTTGAGAGAAGCTGTGGTGATCTGCATTCTGAAGACTTAGTGGCGTTTTGGCAGGCTCAGGGTATATGGCTTCAACAGACATATCAACCTCTGGTAGAAAGATCAGATGATTGCGGCGGAGGGTTGATAGTTGATAGCAGAGTGCATCTTGATGAGGCGCATGACCCATGGAGCATAAAACTTCGGACCAAAGCAGATCAGATCCAGACGCAGCCAATTGTCGGATGAAGAATTCTTGTGTGTTGAAGCTGATGCCATTGAGGATGTAGAAGACCAATGTCTTCATTGCTCCTTCAAGCTTTGCTGACGATGAATGCCCTTTGATTGGCCATAGAGTTTGCCTGATGATGTGATATATTGTGCGGCCGGATACTCAAGGTCATCAACAAAGAAGTCTTGAGGGTATTCAGCGTCATGTGGCGATGGCTTCATCATGCTCGACATCGACTCATGTCGGGTTACGGCTTATAAAATATGCTCTCCAAGGCATCGCGGTGGAGTTGACATCCAGGTTCAAACAACTCTCCGGGAGTGGGTAAGCCTGTGAGCTCAATGATGTCAAGAGCTTTGGCTTCATGATGGACATTTCCTGTCATCCACTCGAGAACCCATGTCTTTGTGTCTCTGTTGTAGCCGCGGATGTGGAGTGTAGCATAGAATTGAAGCACAAGTTCTTCATTCCAGTGCTCTTTGTCTGTTATGAAACCAAGCAGACCTGCATCATGAAAGCAATCAAGTGCTTCTTCTAAGCATGGCAGTCCAGCAATGGCTTCAGTGTCAAGGCGCATATGAGGGAAAATGCGGCCTTGATCATACAGAACACAGGAGTAATAGCTTCTTTGCTGATAGCTCCAGAAATGGTCAGATGAGATCCTTGGCCTTGTGTAGGGGTTCTTTGCACGGTCAAAGAAGGTGTTGTGGGCTTTGAAGCCATTTGCATTGAAAGAACCTGTTGAGGTGGCGATTGCACGGAAACCTTGGCGCCTTGGCTTGACCACGGACACGAGGCCTATGCTCAATATGATAGTCACACTGCTGACCAGAGGCATGAGGCGGAGGGACCAGAACATGCCATCTTACTTTGACTAGCTCGCCATAGTTGTATGCTTGCTCGATTGTGTAGGGCCTTGGTGGCGGAACTGGAGCAATGGTAGCAACTGAGGCTTCAGGCTGCTCAGCAGATGCGACGGGAGCAGTGGCCTCATTGACTTCAGGCACATTTCCTTCAGTGGCTTCAGGAGCAGTTGGTGCAGGCTCCACATTGGCTTCAGCCATGACCACATTATTGGCTTCATTGGTGTTGGAGGTGGCAGCCTCAATGTTTTCAACCTCCACTTGAGGAGCTGGAGGGTCAGACCTTGGCACATTGATATCGGGGATAACTTCTTGATTCTTGGGGTGTAGCGACACGTTCTTCTTCTTCTTGGGTGTCGTGGTGATGCAGCGGGATTGTCTTGACAGCTTTAGCGTTAGACTTCGAGACATTCACAGTTGGAGTGGCTTCGAAAACACTTGTCGTGCAACAAAGTTGGTGGTGCACTTCTCCTTCTGGAACGCTCGAAAGAGGTACTTGAGGCCTTTGACCTTTGCGAAGCCTGCGAAACGCTGGCGACGCCTTTGGAGATGGGGTTTCCTGGGCCTCAAAGTCTTCCTCTTCTTCTTGTTGTTGTTGTTGGGGAGTGACTTGTTGTTGGGGAGTACTAGGGGAGTCTTGCTGCTGCGGGCGATCAGCCCATGAAGCATCCTGAGCCATTGGCGTCAGAGGACGACCAATGCTGATGAGTTCGCTGTTCGTATGAACAGGCGATGATACCACATTGTACTCGATTTGAGGAAGAACTTCATCATCTTCAACATTGTCATGGTGACCAATGTCTTTAGCAGTGATGGGATCAGCTGCTGGAATCTCTTCAGCTTCAGGAGCCCCTGTGGAAGCAGGCTCATGAACAGTCATGTGAAGTTCTTGGGTTGCAGACGCAGGACGAACCACAGAAGGGCTCTGTGGAGCAGCCCGATTCTTCTTGGTCTTTAGCTTCTTCTTGGAGGGAGCAGCATCAGAGGCGTCAGGATTTTTCCTTTTTCTTGCTTCAGCCTCGGCAGCCCTCGTCTTCTTCTGTTCAGAAGCGGTTGACCGGACCTTTGGCTTCGAGCCAGTCATGTTGCTTGGGAAGACTATGTGGGGCTCTTCCTGCCTTGAAGGTGCAGCTTGGTCAGTTGAAGACTTCTTTTTATTTGCAGCCATCCCTGGTCGATGCCGGGGCGGCCAAGAGCCTTGCGCTTCTCAGCCTCATTGTAGGCAAGCACGCACTTGTCAGCTAGAGCCTTCATGCGCTCACGAGAGCCTCTGGCTTCTTCACGCTTCTTGACAAAGTTTTCTTTGAGGTCGTGCAACATGACTTTGAAGTTTTTGACGTCTTGTACACTGAGTGCAGCCATATGATTCTTGAACTGAGCCTTCTCATAGTCAATCTTGTGCTTCAGTTCAACAATGCGCTGAGCTAGAGCTAGCTCAGAAGCAATGGCGCCGTTGAAAGAGACGCTGAGGCCAATTGGAAGTTGCAGATCTTCAAAGCTGATGTTTGGGGTATCAAACCACTCATCAATGAAGTGATGGATGATTGCCACATCAAAGAGAGGCAAGTTGTTGAAGATTTCTGCTTCTTCTTTGCTCTTGATAAGTTGCTCAAGGGCATGATCTGCAAGATCGTCATCACTTGACAGATCAATGTGCTCTTCACGCAGAATGGCAGCAGGGGTCAGTGTCAATTCAGTGTTCTTGACAATTTTCTTTCTCTTCTCCGTCTTCTTGGAGATACGGGATTGATCTTCGGCGTAATCGCTTCGTGAGGTGTGCATGGCTGGCTTCACACGTGAAGCTTTTGGAGGAGCTGACTTTGGAGCCTTGACTTTCTTAAGCTTGCGGCTTTGGAGCAAGATCGGGAGGCGAGGCTGGGCTTCATCGGACTCAAAGATCGTCATCGAGTGATCCACTTTGGCACCTTGGACCAAGATGTAAGTGATGAGGCCATCAAGGTTTGAAAAGGGACCGATGACATTGGGTTCGGCGTCACGTGAGCCGTCGGCCGCGGGGAGCAGAGGGACCAGGGTTGAAGTCTAATCCCAATGACTTCTTGTTTTCCTTTGCGTAAGCCTTTGCATCTTTGGAAGTTGCGCTTGAAGAGATTGTCATCACGACACCGAGCAAAGATGTCGAATTGGCATTCTCAGCCGAGGTCCACGGACCATGCAAGGATAGAAACCTTGAGCAATAGCTTCAGCCATGTTCTTGGGAGGAAGGCCTCGAAAGAGAATATCACCCCAAGGGCTTCTGATAGCATTCTTCTCGGCATATTCCTATGTGACGAAATTGTACTTGAACCACTGTTCAGCCCAATATCGATGAATCCATTGGATTCGCGTCTTGCGTTGATTGTAAGTCTCTTCGGGATCTGTTTTGTACAGCTCTGCGAGGTCATCAGGCAGATCTTTTGAGGTTCCCTCACGACGATATCTGCCGCCCTTCCTGACTGATTTCTCTGAAGCCATGAATTTCAAACTGAATGGCTTCACGTTCAAAACTTCAAAGGCTTGCGTTCTTTGAGCAGACAGAGGCGGCTTCGGAGAGTTAGTTTGATCTTTGTAAGAATTCTCGCAAAGCGAATGCGGACTATGAGAACTAAGGGATTCTCCCACGGACATGTACCGTGACAGCATTAGAGATGCGAGGGAAGGGAAGAGGTCATATGCATTCTCGGAAGATTTTGAAGATAAATCGGTTTGAAGACATTGACCTCATGATGCGAAGACATTCACTTATATCTTTGAGAGTTGGTTCCAGATTTATGCGAATCCGTGAATAAGTACAAGTGAGGAATCTAACTAGTTGTGAAGCTTAAGTGAATATACTAGGCGATCTGAGATGCGCATGTAATAGATCTAACATAGTATGGGCAGAAACCAATTTTGTCAAGTAGAATGAATCTTGAAAATAAAAAAGATGGTAAAAATAGAGTTATATTTACCGCTTCGAAGAACTGCTAGACGGGAAGAAAGGAGGCCGAGCAGTTCAATCCACCGTGCCCTAACTTGGCGACGGAGGACACCTACGGCGGCGGCAGAGATGAAGATGTTCGCGGCCGGCGTGAAGACGGTGTCGGAGAGGTCGCGGCAGCTAAGCGCTTCGTCGCCGGCATCGTCGAGAGCTAGCGGTGGCGCTAGGGTTTTGACGAGGTGGAGAGGTGGAAGAAGATTTTCTTTACCGCAGGGGACATGTATTTATAACGAGGTGTGCGGTGCAGCGCAATTACGCAGGTGCCCCTGGCGGTTCACATCTGAGGGGCACGTGGCAAGCATGCAACATGCTCTGAGTTGTCCCACGTTCCCACGCTCGCCAGGTTTGTCGGATGGTCGTTCCGGCTTCTCCGGAATTCAACAAGAAGGATGAATCATTTAAAACAGACTTAAAGTTTGTCTCGTGTCTTCTGGCGACAAGGACGCAGAGAAGACATTCGACAGTTTCAATAGAATGCATATGATTTGGACAGATAGAGTTTGAGATAGAAAGCATAGAGAGATTAGGGTCCGATCACATTCACTTAGTTCAAAAGATTCAAATTGAAGACATAGCTATAAGTGAATGCTGTAGAGGATAGAACAATATACATACATTATACAGCAACCAAATCAACAGTGTGAAGAGAATCATGAAGATAAGTTGAAGTTGAAGACAAATCAAATGCGAAGATATTGCAGAAATAACGCCATGAGTGAAACACTTCAAACAAAGAAGTTTGGTGGTGGCGTTACCCACCGTATAGGAAATATTAGACCCAGACACGGCGCACAATTATCGTGGCGCTCGAAGTCAAATTCCACGTTAATGTATTCACACTCGTAATGTAAGTCTTCATTGATTGAAGATATACGTTACTTCGTGTGTTGCACATCTAAGTCATCAACATGCATAAGTGTTAGGATGTGTGCTTGATCACGTGACATTTGAGGATTCCAAGATATTTAGCTCACACCGTCACTTGCAAAACCTTTTCTCATCCAAGGGCTTTGTGAAGATATCTGCCATTGCTCTTCGGTGTTGACGTGAATGATGTCAATATCTTTCTTCATGACATGATCCCCGAGAAAATGATGACGAATTTCAATGTGCTTTGTCTTCGAGTGTTGGGTGGATTGTTGGCAATCTTGATGGCGCTTTCGTTGTCGCAGAAGAGAGGTACTTGTGTCGATTGATGCCATAGTCCTTGAGAGTTTGCTTCATCCATAGAAGCCGAGCACAGCAAGATCCAAAGCAAGAATGTATTCAGATTCAGCGGTTGAGAGTGATACAGTTACGCTTCTTTGAAGACCAACAGACGAAAGTGATCATCCCGTAAAGTGACATGTGCCTGATGTAGATTTGCGATCCACCTTGTCACCAAAGATAATCAGCATCCGAAAATCCAACCAAATCAAATTTTGAGCCCTTTGGGTACCATAATCCGAGTGTTGGGGTGTGAGCCAAATATCGAAGAATTCGCTTCACAGCTAAGTAATGCGATTCCTTTGGTGCCGCTTGGAATCGAGCACACATGCAAACACTAAGCATAATATCTGGCCTAGATGCACATAGGTAAAGTAAGTAACCAATCATTGAGCGGTATACCTTTTGATCGAACTCTTTACCATTGTCGTCGGGACCCAGATGGTGTTTGGCTGGCATTGGCGTCGTGTATCCTTTGCACTCTTGCATTCCAAACTTCTTCGCATAATCTCGGAGGTATTTTTCTTGAGATATAAAGATGCCATTTCTTTCTTGTGAATTTGAAGACCAAGGAAGAACTTGAGCTCTCCCATCATGGACATCGATATTGTTCTTGCATCATGTATCCAAATTCATCACTATACTTCCGATTGGTGCAGCCAAGATAATGTCATCCACATATATTTGGCATAGAAACAGTTCACCATCATATGTCTTCGTGAAGAGTGTGGGATCAAGGGATCGAGTTTGAAGCCTTTGCTCTTCGTGAAGTCTTTGATTGTATCATGCCGGTAGCGAGGAGCTTGTTTGAGGCCATACGGTTTTATTTAGCTTGTACACCATATCGGGATGTTTTGGATCTTCAAAGCCAGGTGGTTGAGCGACATATACTTCTTCTTCAATCTTGTCGTTGAGAAATGCACTCTTCACATCCATTTGATAGAGCAAGATGTTGTGGTGGTTAGCATAGGCTAGTAGTATGTGAATAGCTTCAAGCCTAGCTACAGGAGCAAATGTTTCATCGAAGTCAATTCCTTCAACTTGAGTATATCCTTGAGCCACAAGCCGTGCTTTGTTTCTGACGACTTGACCATGCTCATCTTGCTTGTTTCGATATATACATTTGGTGCCAATAATGTTATGCTTGCGAGGGTCAGGGCGCTTGACAAGTTCCCAAACGTTATTTAGCTTGAACTGTTGAAGTTCTTCTTGCATAGCTTGAATCCATTCTAGTTCCATAAAAGCTTCAGCAACTTTCTTGGGTTCTGATATTGACACAAATGAAAAATGCCCACAGAAATTTGCTAGCTGTGTTGCTCTTGAGCGAGTAAGCGGACCAGGTGCATTTATGCTATCAATTATCTTCTCAATCCGTACTTCATTTGCAACTCGAGGATGAACTGGACGAAGACTTTGCTCATGCTGATCATTGTCATCATTGGGAGGTTTGTCTTCAGTCGAAAGTGTCTTCAAAGTTGGTTAGGTGCGAAATGATAATTTCCTCTTCAGTTGTCGTCGAAGGCATGATTTCACCGATTCCCATCAGCTTGATAGATTCATTTGGCGGAGCTTCGTCTAGTGTGCTTGGCAGGAACTCTCTTTGTGAACCATTGGTTTCATCAAATCGCAAGTCTACTGATTTCGACGATTTTGTAGAGATAGAGATTGAAGACTCTGTAAGAGTGTGAGTCCTTTCCGTAACCGAGCATGAAGCCTTCGTGAGCTTTAGGTTCAAATTTTGACTTGTGATGGGGATCCTTGATCCAGCACTTTGCCCCAGATACTCTGAAGTAACTAACATTTGGCTTCTTGCCAGTAAGGAGCTCATATGATGTTTTGTTCAGAAGCTTATGGATATAAACACGGTTGATAACGTGACAAGCTGTATCAATGGCTTCAGGCCAGAACTTTCTTGGTGTCTTGTACTCATGAGCATTGTTCGAGCCATCTTAATGAGGGTTCTGTTCTTGCGCTCCACGATGCCATTTTGCTGAGGTGTGTATGGAGCGGAGAACTCATGAGTGATTCCCATGGTATCCAGATAAAGATCAAGTCCGGTGTTCTTGAATTCGGTCGTTATCACTTCGATATGCTTGATCTTGACGCCATAATTGTTCATTGCTCGATTGGCGAAGCGTCAAGACATCTTGCACTTCGGTCTTGTAGAGAATTATGTGCACCCATGTGTATCTTGAGTAGTCATCAACAATGACGAAGCCATAGAGACAAGCAGTTGTTGTGAGGGTAGAGTAATGAGTAGGGCCAAACAAATCCATGTGTAACAGACGAAGGGTTGAGATGTCGTCATGATTGTCTTTGAGGGTGCTTTGCCTAGTCATCTTTCCAGCCGCAGACACCACACAAATGATCCTTCTTGAACTTGACACCTTTGATGCCTATGACATGCTTCTTCCTGGCGAGTGTGTGTAAGTTCCTCATGCCAAGATGCCCCAGCCTCCGATGCCGTGAGCCAAAGATTCTCAAGCTTTTGCAAGAAGACATACGGCAAGCTGTGGACTCTTGAGAAATCTACCATGTATAGATCATCTTTCCTATACCCTTCAAAGACTAGAGACTTGTCAGATTCCATTAGTACAAGGCAACGATATTTTCCGAATATCAAAATCATGTTCAAGTCACAAAGCATTGAGACAGACATCAAGTTGAAACCAAGGGATTCAACAAGCATCACTTTATCCATGTGTTGATCCTTTGAGATTGCAACTCTACCTAGACCCAATACCTTGCTTTTACCAAAGGTCGAGAAATGTGATGTGACTCTTGTCTGATGGACGTAAGGTTGAGTCCATGAGAAGACTTTGATCACCAGTCATATGATTAGTGCATCCACTGTCCATAATCCATTCTGAAGCATGAGGTGTCATACCCTACAGTACAGTTAGGTGGATAGGCTTCACCAACAGCATTGTGAAGCATAAACATTTGACGGGCAAGTGGATTATTGAAGCTTAAATCAAGATTAGGACTGATAGGATGAATGGCAAACGATTTAGGAACAAAGTACATAGTGAGACCATTTGGGCATTTGATCTTGTGCCCTACAAGATATTTTAGGTCCCCAGCAATAGCATCAGACGCCTTTGATTTTTCGGTGGAGACCCTTTCTGCAAAGAGAGTTAATTCTTCTTAACCACCCACATCTTCAGGGGTGGCTTAGAAGCAATGAATCTAAGTGCAGCATCTGAGAATTTCGGCTTTGGAGCCCTAGCAAATAGCCTTGCAGGAGATGAATGATACTCATATGAATAAGGAGAAAAGTTCTTAGTTCTATGAACATAGCGGTTTGAAGACACACGCTCATATTCATAAATTTGAGTACGGTTTCCCTGCAAAACATAGGCGTTAGGGTGACTCAGGTGAGTCCTCTGTCTGTATGAAGCCTTTGGACCATATGACGCCTTAGGTCTGGGGTTTGTCTTCTTCCCAGGTGGTGTCATGATGACATTCACTGGAAGTTTCTCAAGATAGCTTTTGGGAATCCAGATCTTCTTCATAGGTGGTCCATTCCCGCAGTTAGTACCAATATACCTGGCAAACACTTCACCATTCTGATTCTTGAACAGCTTATAGTTTGCATCAAAGGATTCATCAATGATAATAGGGTTAGCACAGTAAAGCCAGATAAGGTGGATGGATCCATCAAGGTCCCTTTGCAAAGAACCCATGTGGTTTTGGGATACTGCCAAAGCTTCCAAAGAGGAACCATCAACATTCATTTTCCTCTCGAACCCAACACCCTCTTTCCTAGGGTTTCGGTTCAGATTACGCTTTTGAGGACATCACAAAGTGTCGATGCCCTTTCGGACTTTTATACATCCCTGTTTCAAGCAATGTCTTCAACCTAGCATTTTCATCGGCAATAGCGATTGGTATCCTCCGCAGAGGGTTAGTTACCACATTAGTAGTTGAAGACAATGCAACAAGAGCAGCAGTTGAACATTCAGCAACAGAGGTAGCTATATCACGCTCAAGGCATTTTAGACATGGTGGTTCAAATCCATCCCGAAAGGAACTGATCATTGAGCGCCAAGTGACTCATTCTCTTTTGAAGATCTTCATGAGCCGCTCTCAATTTCTCAAGCTCTTGCTTCCTTTGAAGATAATCATAGGAGAGCCTTTCATGAGTAGTTGAGAGGCGTTTAATGACGAATTTCAAGTTCTTGGTACTTAGCATGAAGATTTTAATGTCTTCAACTAAGGACTGTGAACGTGTCATTTCCGCGTCCAACAGGTCATCGCTTTTGTCTAACAGTTTTTGAGTATGTTCCATAGCTCTTTGTTGTTCGGTTGCAATTTTAGCAAGTGTTTTGTAGCTGGGTTTGGATTCACAATCAGAGTCATCTTCACTTGATGTTTGAAAGTAAGCATCACGTAATTTTACCTTGGCACCGCGTGCCATGAAGCAGTAGGTGGGAGCAGGGTCGTCCTTGTCATCATCTTCAGCGTTGGTGTAGAAGTCATTGTCTTCAGTGTTGAAGATGGACTTGGCAACATAGGTCGTGACTAAAGCCGGACTTACAACGCCGGGTCGGACTCCTCTTGGACTCCACCTCCACCTCCTCGTATGCATCTCCTCCTCTGAATCCATTTCCTTGCCAACAAAAGCACGAGCCTTGCCAGATGAGCTCTTCTTATGTGATGAAGACTTTGATGAGGACTTGGAAGAAGACTTTGAAGATTTTTTCTTCTTCTTGTCATCAGAATCATATTCCTTGCTCTTCTTCTTCTTCTCATTGTCCCAATGTGGACACTCAGAGATATAGTGTCCAGTTTTCTTGCACTTGTGACAAGTTCTCTTCTTGTAGTCATGAGTGGAAGCTTCATCATTTCTTGAGCTGGATCGTGAAGACTTTCTGAAGCCTTTCTTCCTAGTGAACTTCTGGAACTTCTTCACAAGCATAGCAAGTTACTTTCCAATGTCTTCAGGATCATCAGAACCGCAGTCATATTCTTCTTCAGATGAGGAAACAACTTTTGCCTTCAAAGCGCGAGTTCGTCCATAGTTGGGACCATAGATATCTCTTTTCTCGGATAGCTGGAACTCATGTGTATTGAGCCTCTCAAGTATATCGCACGGATCGAGTGTCTTGAAGTCGGGACGTTCTTGTATCATGAGGGCAAGGGTGTCAAAAGAGCTGTCAAGTGATCTCGGTAGTGTCTTGACGATTTCATGCTTGGTGACCTCAGTGGCGCCGAGAGCACGAAGCTCATTTGTGATGTCGGTGAGGCGATCAAACGTGAGCTGGACATTTTCATTGTCGTTTCTCTTGAAGAGGTTGAAGAGGTTGCGAAGAACACTGATCCTTTGATCTCTCTGGGTTGAGACGCCTTCGTTGACCTTGGATAGCCAGTCCCAGACTAGCTTCGACATTTCTAGAGCACTCACACGGCCATACTGTCCTTTGGTCAGATGACCATAGATGATGTTCTTTGCAGTGGAGTCTAGTTGAATGAACTTCTTGACATCAGCAGGGGTGACACCTTCACCAGATTTAGGAACGCCGTTCTTGACGACATACCAGAGGTCGACGTCAATGGCTTCAAGATGCATGTGCATCTTATTCTTCCAGTAGGGATAGTCTATAAGTGCATCTAGTGCCCCTTAGTGATTTTGGTGGATTGAAGACTTATAGGTTAAGGAACTAATGCGTTTGTGAGTGTACACAAGTCTATAAGTCTATGAGGAGTTTGATATTTACACGCAGACGATGACCCCTAAAATGAAGTTCTTCGTCTCAAGACTTTGATATTTTGAAGACTTTCTCAAGACTTTGAAAGTGAAGAAATTGGTGTGACCTTGAAGACTTGGTATTCATTTGAGGAACATGAAGCGTGAAGACTTTTGTTTTCGTAGTTTCGCTTTTCTCTTTCTTGAGTCATAGGAAACACCGTCTTTGTTAAAGGGGTCGAGGAAATACTAAGGAAAAATTTCCATGTGATGCTCAACTCAAAATCCTACACCTACCAATCCCTTCGAAGTGAAGCCTTTGGAAATCTCATACAGCTTCAGTCAATTTCTTCAATGTGAGACGAAGTTCTTCCGTCACGAGGAATTTGTCCCGACCGAGGAGTTAGGAATTCACCACGGATTGCCTACACAGTGAGGAACATGATAGCCCCGAGGAATTTGAGAGTCAAACTTCCGACCGTTCTTTGTCTTCTTGGCCACCTGTCCCAAAATATCTTATCCACCTAACGGTCATATCATTGAAGGGCATTTATGTCTTATCATGTCGCTGCTCCCTAGGCTATAAATAGCCGCCCCTACAACCACTAGCTGGTTGGCTGCTCGAGAGAACTTGACACTTGTCATTTGAGAGCAACCCATCCTCCGAGGACTTTGAGCGAAAATCATCAAGTGAGGAAAAACCCCAAAACCAAACCCCTTCAAACCCAAAGTGATTGAGCATCATCAAGAAATTGATCCTCGTGGATCCGATGCTTGTTACCTTTGAAGACTGTGCTTCTTCCAGACGGTTAGGCGTCATGGTCTAGAGCATCCAAGAGGAATTGTGGATCGCCGAGTGACCAAGTTTGTGAAGGTTTGGAAGTCGCCTGAAGACTTACCATGAGTGATTGGACGAGGTCTGTGTGACCTTAGTTCAAGGAGAATATGGCGAGGACTTGGTGTCCTGAGCTGCGTGCCGACCGGGTGTCCGGGACTGTGTGTCCTCGAGTTTAAATACTCACCGCTCCAACCAGACGTATAACCGAGACAGCAGTTGGAACTGGTCTACCAAATCATTGTCTTCACCAACCTAATCGGTTCTATTTCCTCAACCCTTTCATTTCCTCATTCTTTGTGTTGAGTGTTTGTTCATATCTGTGTTTGAAGACATTGGTCAAGACTTTCTCAATTTCTTCAGTTCAATTTCTTCACCAGTTTGTCTTCATCTTGTGTTATCCTCGTGATTACGCTTTCAGACTCTGTGTTTGTCTTCATTTCATCATGATGACCATGCGTGTATTCTGTTATGCTTACTTCTGAGTACTTATTCCGCTGCAAGTAGTTCTTCGCTAAGGAATTTCCTCACCGGCAAATTCCTTAGTGAAAAATTCATAAAAATCGCCTATTCACCCCCCCTCTAGTCGATATAACGCACTTTCAATTGGTATCAGAGCAAGGTACTCCCTTGTTCTGTGTGATTTTGGTTTAACCACCGAGTTTTAGTTATGTCGACCGCAGGTATGATCAAGGTCTCAGTAGGTGTCCTACCTTTGATGGGACGGACTACCCCTCTTGGAAGAACAAGATGCGAATGCATCTTGAAGCAATTGACAACGATCTACGGTATGTTGTGGAAAATGGTGTTCCCTCGGTCACACCTTCTCCGAATGCTGGCGGCGTGAAGAGATTCAAGCAACTCGATTCTCAAGCGAAGAATATCATATGCGACCATCCGAGCAAAGGTCAATATGGAAGAGTGAGTGCTTTGAAACCGCCAAGCTCATCCGGGACAGGCTGTCCAAAGTGAATGAAGGAGTCTCAACTCGGTGTGACTCTCGAGTTGATGTTCTTCTAATCTCTTCAACCGCTTCAAAAGACTTGACAACGAAAATGTTCAACAAACCTTCGATCGCCTCACTGACATCTCAAATGAGCTTCAAGCTCTTGGCGCCCCTGACATCACCGACCATGAGGTGGTGAAGAAATTGTTACGATCGCTGGATTCCTCATTTGATACTCCGCACCGATGATACAAGAGCGTCTTGACTACAAGTCACTTGATCCTGCCGATATCCTCGAGAGGCTAAATACTCATGAGTTCCAAATTTTTGAAAAGAGAGATCTCTATGGTTCTAGCTATGGAAAACATGTGCCTCAAGGCCAAGGCTGTATGCGAATCTGAGTGTGAAGACTCGGTAGTAGCCTTGGAGATCCTGAAGAATTAGGCCAGAGCTAGCACCGCCGTGAAGAAATTCCAAGTTCACATGTCGTGGTCGCTTTGTAAATTCATCAAGAATCATTGATTCCTCATCCAGTTACTATATGAGTAGAATTTGTAACAATTGCTAGAAAACTGTTCACTTCTTCCAAGATTGTCCTAAGTGGGAAAAGGAATTAAAGAAGAAGAAACACAAGGATTACAGCCTCGATGACGCCAAGAAGATGAAGAAATCATCGAAATCTTCATCAAAATCCTCAAAGCTTTCTTCTCACAAGAAGGGCAGCTCCAAAAAGGCTCGAGCATTCATTGGCAAGGAAATGGACTCTGAAGCTGAATCGAGGAACATGAGGAAGAGGAGGCATCGTAAGAATCTGAGTCCGGTGTGGCGAGTCTAGCTCTCGCTCTTGCTTTAAATCGACAAGTCCATCTTCAACTCAAGAAAATGACCTCACCAACAATGCTGATGAAGATAGTGATGACTACACTCCCACCTATTGCTTCATGGCAAAGGGTGCCAAGGTACTCAACTATACCTCCTCTGAATCTAGTGAAAATGAATATGATGAAGATCTAAAGCCCAGTTACTCAAAACTTGCTGAAATTGCTGTAAAACAACAAAGGGCTTTGGAAAAGGTTCAAAACATGCTAGATAAGAGTGATGATATGTTAGGTGAAGAAATGGATCGCACTAAAGCCCTCGACCGAAAATCTTCAGAGACTTGATCTAGGTTTGATAGCCTTCAAGGTCATCATAACACTCTCTTATCTGATCATGAGAAACTTTCTTATGAATTTCTTCAAAGAAAGCAAGACCTTGAGAAGCTAAGAGTGAGTTATGAAGATCTTCAGAAGGAGCGTGATTCATTACTTGCTCAACAAATCAGCGCTTCTCAAGAAGAATTTGTTCCTCCATGCTTAAAGTGCATTGAACGTGAATCGCTAATTCTTCACTGAATGTTCAAATGCTTCAACTGTTACAAATTCTTCACTGTCTCGCTATCACTAATTCCTCATCCGAGGACATTGCTAGTATCATGACGATGCAGGCTGAAGGAATTGTATCTGACAGGCATGTACAAAAGCCTCAAAGGGCATCAAACTCTTTGTGATGTGCTTAAACAAAGCAGATCCTCAACAGAACCCTAGGAAAGAGGGTATTGCCTTTGAGAGGAAACTCAATGCTGATGGAACATATTGGAAGCTTTGAGCAGTATCCCAAAACCTCATGGGTTGCTGCAAAGGGACCTCCAGTTGATCCATCTAACTTATCTGGCTTTACATGCGAATTTCCTCATTCTTCTGATGAGTCATTTGACTCCAACTATAAACTGTTCAAAAATCAGAATGGTGAAGTATTTGCTAGATATGTTGGCACTAACTGCAGGAACTGTTCTCCTATGAAGAAAATCTGGGTTCCCAAGAAGTGCCTTGAAAGTCTTCAGGTGAATGTCCTCATGACACCACCTGTGAAGAATAGGAACCCCAGATCAAATTCTTCATATGGACCAAATTCTTCATATGGATCCAAGTCCTCATACGGACCAAATTCCTCACGTGGATCAAATTCCTCAAAAGGATCAAAGTCCTCATATGATTATCATCATGCTAACAACTCTGCTTCGCAGGTAGAGCTAAGGGCTATGAATATGTGCATTATTCTTCAAACCAATATGTTCATAAGTCCTCGAAGAATTTCTCTGCTTATTCATATGCTTACCCTAACCCCTCTTATGTGAAAGCGAAATGGTTTGGCTTCTATGCCACCATTCTCGTATGGTGCTCGCATGAGTGATGAACTCTTTGCCACCCCTTCAGATGTGGGTGGTGAAGAAAAAGAACTAATCTTTTCTGCAGGTCAGGTCTCCGGGCGTGCCTTAACGTCCCAAGAATTTCTTGAGGACGACAAAATGCCCGAAAGGACACAGCTAATCATGATGAAATGACCTTTCATTTCACACGTCCTCATACTTCTTATCTCATTATCTTGGTGATGAAATTCATCGATGAACTTGATATCATATTCTTCACTGATGAAGTATATGAGATCGTAAGTTGTACTAATTCATCTGCAGGATGATCAACCCAAAGCCACTGAGTGGGTTCTCGATAGTGGTTGTACAAATCACATGACTGGTGACAAGAATCTATTGATGGATGCTCCCTTATCACCGTCACATCCAAGCATATCATCTTTGCTGACAAAGGCAAAAGTCAGTCTTCGAAGGCTTTAGGAGAGGAGACTTGTATATTGTTGACTTCTCTACAGGACCACAACCAGCCGTGTGTCTACTTGCAAAAGCTTCAGAAGGCTGGCTATGGCATCGACAACTTGGTCACGCAGGCATGAGGAATTTGCACACGCTTGTGAAGAAGAAGCATGTCATTGGCATTGAGAATGTCAAATTCCTCAAGAATCACTTGTGCGAGCCCGTGAAAATTTGGAAAAATGACCAAGGCCAAGCATCCAACGAAGACTATCATGACCACTACTCGTCCCTTCGAATTGCTTCACATGGACCTCTTTGGTCCCAATCATTACTCAGTTGTCGTTAATGATGCATATCTATATGGCTTTGTTATTGTTGATGATTACTCTCGTTACACATGGGTACACATTGTTACTTACAAAAATCAAGTGCAGGAAGTCTTCAAACGATTTTCCTCGAGGGCTTCAACCAACTTTGGTGTGAAGATCAAGCACATCAGAGTGACAATGGAACTGAGTTCAAGAATTCGGTCTTGATGCCTATCTTGATGAACTTGGTATTACTCATGAGTTATCTGCTCCTTATACTCCTCAAAGAAATGGAGTCGTGGAGCGCAAGAACGAACTCTTGTTGAGATGGCTCGCACTATGCTTGATGAATACAAAACGCCTAGTCGGTTTTGGATTGATGCAATTGATACTGCGTGCCACATCATCAACAGAGTATATCTTCACAAATTCTTCAAGAAGACTGCCTATGAACTCCTCACTGACAAGAAACCCAATGTAAGTTATTTCAAAGTCTTGATTGCTAAATGTTGGATTAGAGATCCTCATCACAATTCTAAATTTGCACCGAAAGCACATGAAGGTTTTATGCTTGGTTACGGAAAGGACTCGCACACCTACAGGGTCTTCAACATCACTCTTGACTAGATTGTTGACACTGTAAATGTGCGGTTCGATGAAACTAATGGCTCGCAAAGAGAGCACCTACCTTCTGTGTTAGATGAACCAGCACCTGAGGAATCTATCAAGTTCAAGGCAACTGAGGATGTCATTCCTCTTGAAGAAACCATTGAAGAATTTATTCCTGTCCGTGAAGAACGTCGAGTGATGAATCAAGATAATCATCAAGACAATGGTGCTGAGGAAAATGATCAAATTCCTCGACGACAACCAGCTCATCCTCGCGTTGCAAAAGAAGTACAAGTGTAGAAGATCATCGATGACATTAAAGCGCCAGGTCCTCTCACTCGCTCAAAAGCTTCACATTTATCTAACTTTTGTGGGCACTATGCTTTCGTCTCTATCACAGAGCCCACTAAGGTAGATGAAGCATTTCTGGAGCCGGAGTGGATTCAGCAATGCAAGAAGAATTACATCGATTCGAGCTCAACAATGTCTCGAACTGGTCAAACGTCCGAGATCCTCGCAAGCATAATATCATTGGCACAAAGTGGATCTACCTCAACAAGCAAGATGAAAATGGCCTTGTGGTGAGGAATAAGGCACGACTAGTAGCTCAAGGCTACACACGAGGTTGAAGGAATTGATTTCGATGAAACTTTTGCACCTGTTGCTAGACTTGAGTCTATTCAAGATATTACTACTCGCCTCGCTAACCATCACAATATCACTTTATATCAAATGGATGTGAAAAGTGCATTCCTCAATGGTAAGCTTGAGGAAGAAGTATATGTTGCTCAACCCCGTGTTTTGAAGATCCAAAGAATCCTCGACAAAGTCTTGAGACTTAATAAGGCCCTCTATGGCCTCAAGCAAGCCCCTCGAGTGGTATGATACATTGAAGGAATTCTTCGTGAAGAATGGCTTCACACCCGTTCACTCGACCCTACTCTCTTTACTAAATCTAATGATGGTGAACTGTTTGTGTGCCAAATATATGTTGATGATATTATCTTTGGCTGTACTGACCAACGCTATAGTGATGAATTTGCCTATATGATGAGTGAAGAATATCAAATGTCTATGATGGGAGAATTGAAATTCTCCTTAGGTCTTCAAATTAAATCAACAACACAATGGCATATTCATATCTCAGAGAAATACCTCAAAGATGTCCTGAAGAAATTCGGCATGCAAGATTGCAAAGGCGTCAAAATTCCTATGCCCACAAATGGCCATCTATGCACTGATGAAAATGGTATTGACTTCGATCACAAGGTATACCGCTCCATGATTGGTTCGTTATTGTACTTATGTGCATCTAGGCCAGATATAATGCTTAGTGTTTGCATGTGTGCCCGATTTCAAGCTACTTTGAAGGAATCACACCATAAGGTCATGAAGCATATTCTTCCATATCTAGCTCACACACCAACACTAGGATTATGGTACCCCAAGGGCTCTGCTTTTGATCTCATTGGATATTCGACTCGACTATGCTTTGGTGATCGTGTGGATCGCAAGTCAACTTCGGCACTTGTCATTTCCTCGGACGATCTTTGGTCCATTGGTCCTCGAAGAAAGCAGAACTGCGTATCACTTTGTCTCTGCGGAAGCTGAATACATTCTTCTTTGGCTCGTGTTGTGCTCAATTGCGTGGATGAAGCAAACTCTCAAGGACTACGGCATCAACATGAAGAATGTGCCTCTCTCTTGTGACAATGAGAGTGCCATCAAGATTGCTCACAACCCGGTTCAGCACTCGAAGACAAAGCACATTCAAATTCGTCATCATTTTCGTCGGGATCATGTGTTGAAGGGCGACATCTCTATCGAGCACGTGAAGACTGAAGAACAGCTAGCTGATATCTTCACTAAGCCCTTGGATGAGAAGAGATTTAGCAAGTTGCGGTGTGAGCTAAATATCTTAGAATCTTCGAACGTTCTTTGAAAAGGACACACATCCTGACACTTGTGCAAAATTGATGACTTAGATGTGCAACACATGAAGAAACGTTTTTCTTCAATCAATGAAGAATAACCCTCTTAGTGTGAAGAAATTAATGAAGAATTTGATTCTCGGAACCCTACGACAATTGTACGCGGTGTCTGAAATCATCATTCTTATACGGTGGGTCACGCCACCACCAAAGTTGAAAATCTTCAATTTGAGTTTTTCCTCGGTTTTGAAATTCTTCAGTTTTTTTTAATTCTTCAACTTTGCAAAATCTTCACTGTTTCCGTCGTCTTTCTTCATTGGCTATATATATATATGGGTTTATGTCCTCTACAGCATTCACTTATGGCTATTTCTTCAAGTCGCTTTTTCTGCTAAGTGAATGTGATCGGACCCTTCCCCCTCTATGCTATACTCAACCCACTCTATTCACAAATTCTTCATGTGCGTTCTATTTGAAACTCGTTCAACTTCACTATTTCCTTGTCAGCTGAAGAAATTGCGAACGAAACTTTAAAACTGATCTTATCCAAATTTTCGGTTTTGCCGCTCAAACCGTTTCGCATCCCACGATGCATTATCGTACTCACCCACGATCGTACACGATCTCATCTACACAAGATGCGTGGGTGACACATGTCGTGAGAAGGAGAATGGGCAGGGGCACGTTCGTCCTAAATCTTCGGGCGAACGGTTTTCACTGCCTCTATAAATACCCCTCTCCCCTTCCTCACTTCTTTTACCCCACACGATCTCTCTCTCCCGTTCGAGCTCCTCAAACCCTAGCGCCGCTGCTACTCCATCGTCGCCGGTGAGGAAGAGCTTCACTGCCTCGACCTCTTCGCCGTCGTACTCGCACCGACCACGGAATTCCTCACTCCGCCGTCGCTGTAGCTATCTTCCTCCGCCAAGTTAGGGCGTGGAAGATCTGAACTGACGGACTTCCCAACTGTTCTTCTTAGTTCGTCGTGTTCTTCACTTCGGGTAATTAAAAGTTACTTTTATTACTCGCTTTGATTCTCAAACCTTCTGAAA
Source organism: Aegilops bicornis (assembly GCA_021605145.1). Classification (NCBI taxonomy): domain Eukaryota; kingdom Viridiplantae; phylum Streptophyta; class Magnoliopsida; order Poales; family Poaceae; genus Aegilops; species Aegilops bicornis. Next base: position 150,884,473 of record CM038674.1, on the reverse strand, counting down.
ATCTTCAAAGGTGTTTATCCTTCAAATCTTCACACAGATGAACACCTCAAACAAAATATGCTCTTGATTCGTTTCTCTAAGCAATGATTTTCTTCAAGATTCCTCAATTGTGTGGATCCTCGATCTGTACAACTCTGGAACCTAAGAAAAAGAACGCTTAGTGAAATTCCTCAAGGCTCATCTCGTCAAAATCCTCAAAACTTGTTCTTTTTGAAAAAACCTTCTGAGAATGCATATGACCTCTCCAAATTCCTCGCAACTATACTCTGTTCACAGGTACACATGTCCGCTTTGAATCACTAGGTTCTCATCAACTTAACTCATTTGCAGCGTTCCTCGAAGAAAAACTGCATACTTCTTCAGAGAACTCAATTGTTCAATTTCCTCAACTGAAGAAAATGGCAGACGGAAAGAAGCAACAGAAAGGAGGAAAGAAACCTGAGGTTATGACTGCGTTTGAAATCCCTGAGGAAATCTATGCTGACTATTGCACACCTGATGAAGAAAGCAAGGTGCGCATTCAGAAGATTGAACGGAGATGGGCAAGGGAATGGAGGGAATACAGATATGTGACTCCAAAATACATGAAGAAATTCGCTCTCAATCCTCCATGCCCAAGAGCTCCATTAGCACCTGGCCAAGTAGCAGATCCCACAAGCATCAAACGTGGAGAGGACTTTCCTGAAGAATGGGCTAAGCGCCAAGCTAAATTGGCAAGACAAGCCAAGGATGCAGTGAAGAAATTCAATGAGGATTCTGCCATCGCTATCGCTCTCGAGGCTTCAATAAACCGAGGAAATCCATGCCAAAGAAGTCTGCTCATAAGCCAAGTTCCTCGCCAGCGCCCTCACGGCAAATTCCTCACCTTTGCTACAGCTCCACCAAAGTCCTCAACAGCTCCGTCAAAGTCCTCAGCCCTGTGCATCGGCTACATGTCAAAGGACTGCTGGTTTCTCGATTGCCTCTGGTGTTTACGCGGTTCCTCGGCCGCACCAATTTCATCATCCGCCCGACTGTCTTTGAAGATCAAAACAACAATTGGGCGTGGTCCTCGGCCAAGTCCAAAGAACAAACAAGTTGCATTCCATGTGCCTTCGATGATGAAGCTTCGATGAAGAACTTGCGGAAATCATCGAAATCGCCAAGAAAGGGCCGCTAGAGCCAAAGGCACTTTTGTGCCATCATTGTTGGATCCAAGAAAATCCTCGACTATATTGATCTACGGCACAAGGATCCCAATACCCCTATGCCCGACTTTCATCGACCCTGGACAAAGTCATATCTTGACCCATTTCATCGCTGAAGAGAAATGGAAGTTTGAAAAGGCAAGAGAAATCAAGAAGGCTCAATACGAAAGGAGAAGTTTACAAGAAAAATGTTGTCAAAATGACACACGAGGAACTTCTCAAGGTCGGTGAAATTCAAAACCTCAGCAAAAACTTCGATTCTTACTATGCTTTGATTGGCAAGGAGCCAAGGTCAGATTAAATCGAACCTAACGAAGAATCTCACAACTGTTGCAACCCCAACGCATAGCAGAAATTCCTCAGCTGCAGCCTCTGCTCGACTATTTGAAGAACATGCCAAAGACGATCGATGATTTTCAGCCCGCTGATGAAAATACAAGTTCGGGGCTGATGACTCAATTCCGGCCATTGAAGAAATTGCCGGGGCATCCTCTAGTGGTGCTCTGAAGAAAGCTGAAGAGATCGAGCAAGCTGCATCGATTGCGCTGAAGAAATTCATCTTGATTCCTCGGCTCCTCCTGCGCCAACACCAACTCCAATTCTTCCATCTACCTCGATGTGAAGAAAACCAAGGCTGCGAGCGAGCTGCAGTGAAGAAAAGGAAGGCACCAAATGTCACATTCTTGACTGCGAAGAAAATGAAGCAAATGACCAGCTCATTTGAAAATCCAATTGATGCTGTTCGATTTCCTCCAAGCCATCAAAGGACCTTGTTCCTTTTGGAGAAGACTATGAGATCCCAATCGGATCGATGAAGAACGCCATTCTGCCGCTTCGTCAGAAGCAGATTGATGAAGAAATTGAAGTGGACGTAATCCCTTCAACCCAGTCATTTCCTCACCCTACGCCTCTGTTCCTTTCTTTGAAGAGGCTGGTGTTGAGGAAATTCAAGATGAAGATGTGGATATTGGGTGCACCACACGGTGATGAATGATGACTTTTGGGAAAGTCTGCATCCCAATACTCCTCTCTTCACCCCGCTTCAACAGATTCCTCAGTCCCCTGCACAAATAGTCCAAATGGACTCTGAAGAAACTCAACCCACTTGCTCTGTGCATGAAGAAATTCCAGCCACTAGTGCTGATGAACTGCTTCTTGATCCTCGGTACTTTGTTGAGGAACAAGAAATTCCTCAGCCTGAAGAACCTGAACTTGCGATTCCTGAGGTGGTGATGCAACTCACTGACACCCCTCTGCCCAAGCAAAAGAATCCTTTCTCAACGAAGCAAAAGTTCAAGGCTGAAGATTTCTTTGGCGAGCATGTTTTCTTCACAGATTACAACCCATATGACTCTGCTCGCATAAGGAAAAGGCGTTTCTGGACTGCCACCAAGCCAATTTCTATTCCTCGGTGCTCTTCAACAAGGACAAAATCTTCGATCATGCTCATATTCCTCATGTGGACATGGAGTCTCTGCCAGCTTTGAGCCGGTCCTCGGTGTTCTTCACGACGCAGGACTTCTGAATTTCTGCAGCGATATATGTGGATGGAATGAAGAACTAATTCTTCAATTCTATGCAACACCGCACATCACCGAGACGCCAAGACGTGAACTCATGGGTATTAGATCGATGTCCGAAAATACTCACTACAAGGCACCAAAGAATCAATTGCTTCGTGCTCTACCACTCGATCCTCCCTTGATGGTGCACGGTGTATCTACAACGAGCCGTAACTTTCAAATCACTATATGCAAGTGTCGATGAAGCCTTTGAAGCCAAGGCAGGCTCCAAGAACCAAATTCCTCGTCAAGGAATTATTGTATGTGCCTCGAACTGTCTATCAGATTCTGACGAAGACAATGAGTCCTATCAAAGGCCACGACTCGAATGATGAAGAAGTCGTTGGCATCATGAAGAACATGCTTTTCTACATCATCCATGGCGTTCCCGTCAACTTCCATGATTTCTTCATGAGGACTCGCAAACATCGCTATGTCACCATTTGAGCTGAAGCCTTATGCGCCTTGGATAATGAGATTCATCAGACAAGGTCTTCACTCAATTACAAGGTCGATACTCGAACCACTGCAGCTACTTGCCCCAATTGAAGTCCTCAAACGGACATTTACCTCGAGATGATGACAAGGGCAAGGCTACTCATCGTGATCGATGAAGGCATTCGTCCATTGGATGGACAAGCCATAAGCAAGATCCTACTCCACCAATGATGACTCGCCACCCATGACTCGCCGCAAATACCTCGGTCAAGCAAAGTCCTCAAGCTCGCACCTGTGGTGATGACTGATCGTGAGTTACTCCTCGGTCTTCATCAAGGTTGATCGCAATCATAAATGGGTCAAGCGTCAGTTTGGTTCAATTCTTCACAACATGACCTCAACACACAATGCAGTGAAGAAAAACCACTACTACCTCCATGAAACCTTCAAACGCACCTGGGCTGTTCTTTCACATGTCTACGACGCAGAAGAACTGACGTCAATGGGACTCAAGGAAGAATTTGACTGGTCTGCACCTCCTCCGAAGAAATACAAGAAGGTCAAAGTTCCTTCCTTGGTGGCCAGCTCCTATTCTTCATCGCGCGACACTGATGAAAATGAAGACTTGGACGACACCGCGGCAGGTCCCACTACAACAACCGACCCCAACAACGCTGGCGCTCCTTCTTCAACTTGAAATTCTTCAGGAGCGTTAGTCCTCAGTTTCGATCCTTTTGGTCATTCGATGACAAAAGGGGGAGAAATTTGAGTTAGTCTTCAAGTGGGTCTAGTTTATTGCCTATATACAGTAATTTAATTTTGTTAAGTTACAACTCTCGTTCTTCTGAAACTTTTATTGGATCGAGTTGTAATCTTAAACCCGATGGTGCTTTGATACTTTTGATGCATTATGCTCTTGCACTACGCCTCGATTCTTTTGAGCTCCTTGAAAATCATCATAGCAAATCTATTTGAGCTCTGATACTCTTGATGCGTTATTTTGCATGCATATTTCATCAAGCACCATATTTCATCATGCATTTCAAATTCTTCATACTATATGTCAAATGCGTGTATGAATTACAAGATATAGGGGGAGATCTCCATGATACAACTCTTCAAATGTGCATTGCCTCAAAAGCAAATTCCTCACTATGCACATCTTCATGGGGAGTTCTTCTATATCTTGAACTCAAATTCCTCAATATCAGTATTTACACTTCATATGTTTATCCCGTTGAAAACTTAACCTATATTGTCATCAATCACCAAAAGGGGAGATTGTAAGTGCATCTAGTGCCCTTAGTGATTTTGGTGGATTAAAGACTTATAGGTTAAGGAACTAATGCGTTTGTGAGTGTACACGGGTCTATAAGTCTATGAGGAGTTTGATATTTACACGTAAAGTCGACCCTAAAAATGAAGTTCTTCGATCAAGACTTTGATATTTTGAATACTTTCAAGACTTTGAAAGTGAAGAAATTGGTGTGACCTTGAAGACTTGGTATTCATTTGAGGAACATGAAGCGTGAAGACTTTTGTTTTCGTAGTTTCGTTTTCTCTTTCTTGAGTCATAGGAAACACCGTCTTTGTTAAAGGGGGTCGAGGAAATACTAAGGAAAAATTTCCATGTGATGCTCAACTAAAATCCTACACCTACCAATCCCTTCAAGTTAAGCCTTTGGAAATCTCATACGTCAGTCAATTTCTTCGATGTGAGACGGAGTTCTTTCCGGTCACGAGGAATTTGTCATGACCGAGGAGTTAGGAATTCGCCAAAGGCGGATTGCCTACACAAGTGAGGAACATGATAGCCCCGAGGAATTTGAGAGTCAAACTTCCGACTGCTGATGTCTTCTTGGCCACTGTCCCAAAATATCTTATCCACCTAACGGTCATATCATTGAAGGGCATTTATGTCTTATCATGTCGGGCTGCTCCCTAGGCTATAAATAGCCGTCCCCTACAACCACTAGCTGGTTGGCTGCTCGAGAGAACTTGACACTTGTCATTTGAGAGCAACCCATCCTCCGAGGACTTTGAGCGAAAATCATCAAGTGAGGAAAAACCCCAAAACCAAACCCCTTCAAACCCAAAGTGATTGAGCATCATCAAGAAATTGATCCTGCGTGGATCCGACGCTTGTTACCTTTGAAGATCGTGCTTCTTCCAGACGGTTAGGCGTCATGGTCTAGAGCATCCAAGAGGAATTGTGGATCGCCGAGTGACCAAGTATGTGAAGGTTTGGAAGTCGCCTGAAGACTTACCACGAGTGATTGGACGACGTCTGTGTGACCTTAGTTCAAGGAGAATACGGTGAGGACTTGGTGTCCTGAGCTGCGTGCTCGGCGATCGGGTGTCCGGACTGTGTGTCCTCGAGTTTAAATACTCAAACCGCTCCAACCAGACGTACAACCGAGACAGCAGTTGGAACTGGTCTACCAAATCATTGTCTTCACCAACCTAATCGGTTCTATTTCCTCAACCCTTTCATTTCCTCATTATCGTGTTGAGTGTTTGTTCATATCTGTGTTTGAAGACATTGGTAGAAGACTTTCTCAATTTCTTCAGTTCAATTTCTTCGATCGATTTGTCTTCATCTTGTGTTATCCTGTGATTACGCTTTACGTACTCATGTTTGTCTTCATTTCATCATGATGACCATGCGTGTATTCTGTTATGCTTACTCGAGTACTTATTCCGCTGCAAGTAGTTCTTCGCTAAGGAATTTCCTCACCGGCAAATTCCTCAGTGAAGAATTCATAAAAATCGCCTATTCACCCCCCCTCTAGTCGATATAACGCACTTTCATAGTCAGTTCCATCAAACACGGGGCAAGCAGCGGAGACTTTGATTATCCCTGCAGTCGACATAGCTAAAACTCCAGGTGGTTAAACCGAATCACACAGAACAAGGGAGTACCTTGCTCTGATACCAATTGAAAGTGCTAGTTATCGACTAGAGGGGGTGAATAGGCGATTTTTAGGAAAGTCTTCAAAACATGAATGTTTCGAAGACAAACAATAGAAATGACCTAATTGATATGCAGCGGAAGATAAACTACAACAAGCAAGCCATAGTCAAGTATGCAATAATGTGAACGAACAAGACTAATAGCAGCTATGTAGTAAGGATCGAGGATGGAAGATAGTATGAAGCCAAAACAACGATAGTAGTCAAGCAATGAAGTCAAACAGATAAGACATATAAGCAATGACTTCACGAAGACAAACTCAAGGTAAAAGGAGGGAAGGGATAGAACCACCACTTGTTGAAGACACAGATTTGTTCGACCAGTTCCCAGCTTGTCGTGACAACTGTACATCCAGTTAGGGAGGCTGAGATTCAACTCGAAGACCGCGTCTTCACCTTATTCCCTTTGAGCTAAGGACACACAGTCCTCGCCAATCACTCGTAAGTCTTCAAGGTAGACTTCCGAACCTTCACAGATCAAGGCTCACCGGCAATCCACAATGTCTCTTGGATGCTCAGAACGCGACGCCTAACCGGCTGGAGGATTCACAGTCCTCAAGTGTAATAAGTCTTCAGGTCACACAGACAGGAAAACTTCAGGGATGCCTAACACTCTTTGGCTCTGGGTGTTTGGGCTTTGTCCTCGCAATGATTTCTCTCTCTCAAAGGCTTCGAGGTGGGTTGCTCTCAAACGACAAAAGCCGTGCACTAACTCCGAGCAGCCACCAATTTATGGTGTAGGGGGTGGGCTATTCATAGTCACTAGGCAACCCGACCTGTTATGTCCGAAATGACCCTGGGTCACTAAGGAACTGGCACGTGTTCCAACGGTCAGATTTCAAACACACACGACAACTTTACTTGGGCTACAAGCAAAGCTGACTCATCCAGCTCTGGATAAGTTTTGCTCTCATTGTCTTCGCTCGAAGACATAGGATTTGGGTTGAGCATCACTTCAGTAATTCGACTATGATCACTTGGACCCCACTTAACAAAGACGGTGGTTCCTATGACTCAACAAAGAAGAAAAGGAAACAACGAGACGGCACGGTCTTCGCGCTCCATAGTCTTCACTCAATGTCTTCTCATGTCGTAGTCTTCAATGTGAATATCTTCACATACCACCATTGTCTTCAATGTCTTCATACATTTTTAGGGGTCATCTCCGGTAGGTAAACCGAATCAATGAGGGACACTACCTGCGTTATCCTGCAATTCTCACAAACGCATTAGTCCCTCAACCATATTTGTCGTCAATACTCCAAAACCAACTAGGGGTGGCACTAGATGCACTTACACTTTCGCCAAGTCATGCTCCACAAAGATGATAGTATCATCAGCATACTGCAATATGGATATACCACCATCAACTAGGTGCGGAACCAAGCCACTGACCTGCCCCACATCCTTAGCCCGACCTATTAAAATAGATAGCATATCAACCACTATGTTGAATAGAATCGGTGACATGGGATCTCCTTGCCTTAGTCCTTTGTGTGTCTGGAAATAGTGACCTATATCATCGTTCACTTTAATCCCTACACTCCCTTTTTGCGTGAAGGATTCAATCTGGTCTCGCCAGGCCTTGTCGAATCCTTTCATACGCAAAGCTTGTTGAAGGAAAGGCCATTTAACTTTATCGTATGCTTTTTCAAAATCCACTTTAAAAACCACACCATCTAGTTTTTTGGAGTGGATTTCATGGAGTGTTTCATGCAAGCGACTACCCCTTCAAGGATATTTCTATCCGGCATAAAAGCAGTCTGGGACGGTTGCACAACTGAATATGCAATCTGCGTGAGTCGGTTCGTCCCAACCTTGGTGAAGATTTTGAAACTGACATTAAGAAAACAGATAGGCCTGAACTGCTCAATGCGAATAGCCTCTGTCTTCTTAGGAAGAAGAGTTATCGTTCCAAAATTGAGCTTGAACAAATGAAGCTGACCAATGAACAACTCATGAAACATCGGCAACAGGTCACCCTTAATAAAGTGCCAGCACTTTTTGTAAAACTCGGCCGGAAACCCATCCGGTCCTGGCGCTTTATTGTTTTTCATTTGTGCAATGGCCTCAAACACCTCCTTCTCTGAAAAAGGAGCAGTCAAAATATCATTTTCTTCCGTCTCAAGTTGAGGCACATCCTCAACCCTTGACTCATCCAAAGACACAAAACTCTCTTCCGGCGGACCAAACAACTGCTTATAATAGTTGGTAATGTAAACTTTCAGGTTTTCCTGACCAACTATCGTCCCTTCATCTTGTTTTAATTGGAAAGTTCTCTTCTTACGATGCTTTCCGTTAGCAATCATATGAAAGAATTGAGTATTATCCTTGCCTTGGACAATTTTGTGAACCTTAGCTCTCAATGCCCACTTCAATTCCTCCTCGCGGAGAAGCTCTTTCAGCCGCATCTCGGCCTCCACTTTAGTCTCCAGCTCGCTGGTATCTAATATAGAGGTTTCAGCTTTTAACTCAAGGGAGTGAATAAGCATAAGGAGTCTTTCCTTCTCCGCCATATAAATCCCATACGTATGCTTGGCCCATCCACGAAGGAACCTTCAAGATGATTTAATCTTGCACTGCCACCACTCAATGGGTGACCTTCCACCCGAGTCTTTAGCCCACTCTCTAGCTAACAACTCGAGGAACCCTTCTCTTTCAAACCAAGCAAGTTCGAAGGAGAAAATATTCTTATTACCCACATGATTTTGAGCTCCCGAGTCGACTAGTAGCGGTGTGTGATCCGAGATACCTCGTGTCAACGCCTGCACCTGCTACGGGGAAACTTCATTCCCAATCGACGCTAGCCGTAACTCGATCAAGCTTCTCAAAAGTCGGAACCCGATGTGAAGTTTGCCCAAGTGAATTTCCTACCCGAGAGCTCTATCTCTCTGAGATCCAAGCTTTCAATGATAGTATTGAACATAAACGACCATCTGTCGTCAAAATTGTCATTATTGTTTTCCTCCTTTCTTCGAATAATGTTAAAATCACCACCCACTAAGACGGGTAGCTGCTCGTTACCGCAAATACGGACCAAATCGGCCAAGAAATCGGGCTTGAGTTCTGGTTGCGCAGCTCCATAGACTATCACCAAAACCCAATCGAACCCATCGGCTTTAGTTCTGACCCGAAACTTAACCGCAAACTCACCTAAAACTACACTCCGAACCTCCAACGTTTCGCACTTAACCCCAAGTAGAACCCCACCGGATCTTCCTCGAGGTGGTAGGCCGTGCCAGTCAAAATCTCCCCCCCCCCCCCAGATAAGGTGCTAAGAAATTGTGGGGTGAAATTACCTCGTCCAGTCTCGGACAAAGCAATAAAGTCTAAATGATGTTCAAGAGAAGCATCCGCTAGAAACCTTCTTTTAGCCAAGTCTTTAAGACCTCTGCTATTCCAAAAAATGCCTCTCATATTTTGTCATGAAATTTTTTAGAGGTACGGATCCTAGAACTTCTACGCATCACGACCTTTGGATAAACCTTCCGTTTCCAGGTCCGCTTAGGCTTAACGCAAACCTCAGATGGTTCGGCACGCTCGGGCTCAGCCTCAATCACCACAGACTCATCCTCATGGTTAGAGGTTTCCGGAGAGGCATACTCATCCTCCTCCTCCGTCTCCTGAACCGCAGGGTCAAGATCGGCGCACAAACCATCAAGAACCCTAACCCCAAGCGCATCAATCTCCGACTCGTTCATAGGCTTAACGGCAGCTATGTTGTGAATCAAATCTAACGCTCGTTCAGCTTCCAAATCAAGCATATCATTAACAGACTTAGAAATCTCTATATCACTATTACCAAGTGATACTCCTAATTGGTTGGCATTGTGCACAATCTCATCATTGGTAAAATGCATAATAGAATTTGATTTATTAACAGGCATACCAGTGGAAGTCTCGACGTCGCGCAACTTGGCCACCCTCAAAGCACACCTTAGCTGCATGCCATCAACGTCCGGCTGCTCCTGCAGTCTCCCGCTGACCCGTCTCCCTGCAGAGACAGGATCCGGGATCCCGCCGAAAGCGATGACCTCATCGCGTGAAGCTGTGCTATGGAAAGAGCCTCCTGCCCATTCCTCAACAGCGGTGGCCAGCATCGGGGCCACCGGAGCATCACCCAGAGACGACTCAAGCTCCCTGGGCCTATCGCCGGAAATCCCGCAGACGCCCGAGACCGGGGAAATCGGGGAAGGGGAGACGACGGCCTCCTGCACGCCCGCTCCCCCGCAAGTCGGCGACCTCAAGGACAAGTGCGCCGAGCCGAACCCCGGTGCCGACGGCGACAAAGGCCCAGAGGGCCGAGCCTCCTGCTCGTCACCTCCGCCCACGACCACCGGCGCGGCCACCTCGACCGGCGCCAAAGGCGAGGAGACAACCGAGGACGGGGCCTCCTGCCCCACCGCAGCTCCCTCCTCAACCATCCTGGATACACACAAACTCAGCATCGGGCTCGTAGAAACGGCCCGATCACACGACAGCCTCGGTGGAGCCGAGAACGCCCCCAAAGAACCAAGCTGAAGAGTGGTAGTCGGAACTGTGGCCGTAGACCCAACAGGGACTGAGTCACCAGTGTCTGACGGCCCCGAAGGCCCCTTAGCCTTGTCATCATCACTCTTAGCATTATCCTCCTGGTTCCCCGAAGCCCCTCCTCCCTCAGAAGTGTCCATGGGGTTATCATCCTCAAACTCACTGAACAGATTAGGATCCTCATACTCAACATCCAACTGATATAAAACGCCGGCATAAGTCCAAGGCACCACGTCTGGTAAGAACTCAATGTTCGCGACACTGACAAGAAGTCGTGCCACCCCGTGAGCCCGAGTGAACGGCATATCCACCTGCTCAGTCCTGCCAATCAAAGAGCCCAGGCTCCACGTCACCAAAAAGTTGTCCAAGGGAGCAGACGGGGCTCCAGAGAAACGAACCCAAATCTGAGTTAACGACGTGCCCTGTGGCTCTTTCTTCTTCCACTTATCAAACTCCAGCACAAAACTAGTACCCGTGACCCTGCTCATACCGAACTTGAGAATCCTTAGCTGATCCTCCTTAGTCGGGAAATCCACTTTATAAGAATTATCTGTGAGCTTAAGTAAGGACCACTGAAAGTTACCCAGAGCGAGCTCTCTCAACTGCTGAATGATCTGTGCTTCGGTCAACGGACCGTGAACCACCTTCACCACACCGGGGAAGGAGGTTTCCACTATGGGCGCCGAGGGCTCCACGGATGGCGACTCAAAAAACATCAGCTCCGAACAACACACCCCGTAAATCTGAACGGATGGTTTAGGCCCCAACATAAGAGGACACTCGGCAGCTGTGTGTTTAGGTTTCCGGCACAAATCGCATAACTCCGCAGTACACTGAACCAAAAAGTGTCCCGATTCCCCACAACGGAAACAAGTGAGCTTCTTCTTCTTAGCCGCCCACTTGGACAACTTGTCACTCTCGGCCTTGTCCGTACCTTGCTCAGAGCTAGAATCACCAGTCTGCATGGGCTCTGGCAAAGAAACAGCAACCAAAGCCTGCACCGTCTCCACCGCCACCTGCGGTAGATCCGATGCACCATCCGGTACCTCCGTCACGGTAGCGGTCTTAGTATGCCGAGGCTGGTAGTGCCGCCTGTTCCCGCCCCGACCTCCACGAAAACGTCCTCGGAAAGCTCGGTTGTTAGGACCGGCCGCACCCTCGACAAAATTTCCAGGCGGTCTTTGAAAACCCCGGTTATCATTGCCGTTGTCCACCCAAGCATAGCCACGGCCACCTCCGGTGGATGAAGAGCCCCGGTGCAGACCAGCGCCATAAGCATCATACCCGTCATCGCCCCACTGACCACGCGGGGGGTTACGGTCATCCCCCGGCGACGCGCCCGTCCCATGGCCGGTTGAACCCTGACCAGAACCGCCTCGGCCTCCCGCCATCTGCCTCGGCCACGGCCGTTGAGTCGGCGGCGGTTCAGCCCTAGGAGGCGGCGTCGGTGCAGCCCGCGGCACGGGTACAAGCGCCACCGGCGGAGGCAACGCCCCCCGAGGCGGGGCCGACGCCCTTGCCGCAAACGGGGCCAGCGCCCACCGGGTCGTGGTAGCGGTCGCGGTGGCGGGGCGCCGGCTGTGGCGCCACCATCCGAGGCGGAGCCGCGCCGGGTGGCATCATAGTCGGCCTAAGCGGGGCGCAGCCTGGCGGCTCAGCGCAGCGATGCCGCAGCCGGGGCAGAACCTCCCGCGGTCCCGGCCGAAACTCGCGCAGCCGGCGCGGCGCGCGGAGGCGGCGGCTTCGGAGGCATCCAAGCCGGCGTCGGGCGCAGGGCCTGCCGGCGACCCGATTCGCCGGAGAACAGAAGAAACGAGCGGCGCGACACAGCTCTCGGGGACCCTCGGTTTCCCGAGCGATGAACCCTAGCGGCGCGAGAAAGAGAAGGAGATGGACGTGCATGCGGGGGCGATCGCCTCAAGGCCTTGACATGCACGTCACCGTCTCCCGACGCACAGTTAAAGTTTGTTAAGTTTGAGTTTTCAAAAAATGTATATGCACTATATTATGGAATGGATGTAGTAAGTAAAAGTTTAGCATCAAAATTGTCATTGCGTCACATTCATTGTGAAAATCAAATGTTAATAGAGAAACTTCATGATAAAGGCAAATAATTGGTTTGGTATGTATATATTGGATTCTAGACTAGACTCAAATTATGATAGCCAACAATGCGGTAGTGGCACAGGAGCGGCTGAGAAAGATTACCAATATCCTACTGAAAATGCGGTTTACTAGTGCCGTGCTACAAGCGTAGGGTCCAGTTTACGATTCGAAAAAAAAACGTGGAGTCCTGCCTAGAACACAACCAATTCAAAGAAAAGCTACTAGGCGGAAAGAGGAAGAAAATGATTGAGTACACGGTGACATCCTTTTTCTTCTTTATATTTGCCTGCAAAGATGCTTTTCTTACGGAGTGAGCCTGGCTGTTTGTAGAGGCAAATAATTTGACCACACGGTGTCGTTTGGCTGTTTGAGCCGAGAATGTAAAGGTGAGACGCTGTGTAGGCATCACCTTCTCGTCGGAGCAAACGACCACATCAACAAAGAGGCAGCACAGACCACAAACACATGCCTACAAAGTACAAACAAACATAGAAGTTCTCCATACTCCAACTGTGAATACGAGCGGTCGGATGGATCATACTGATTTTCCAGCTTCTGATTCGGCGCATTCCAACAAGCACGGTGACAAATCTCATTAAAATACTTGCTATTTTGAACGGGGTGTTGCAGAAAATGACGAGGCATCATAGGTCCGCCAGGACTTCACAAAATCCCATTCCCTGTCTGTCGTTGCCATTGCCACGGCAACAGCGAGTAATTTGCTGGAGCACATTCGCTATGTGGGTCGTCAGCGGATTAGAGTGGGTAAATGGAGACGCCCTACACGCTTCTGTAGTCAATGGCAGTGACTTCTTCCTCAGGAGCATCAAGATCATTGTACCTGCAAGCAGGATCGAAAACAGGTTATGCGATACTCATGGAACGGACAAGTGCAGAGTCGAGATAGATTCAATATTGTTTTTGCAAAAGAAATTGCTTCCACAAGAGTGAGAAATACAACAGAGTGATGACAACTCCACAGCCTCGATAAAAATGCATGAGGCCAAACTAGTACAGAGTACAAATTCTGTTAAATGAAGAATGGTCGGTTGTTAAGTATGAAAATATACAAGGGCTGAAGAGAGGTCCCTCCGTCCCTCCCCCGTCCCCCGCGTCGCCCTCCCTGGCGGCGACGGGGGAACCCAGATCCGGCGGCCTTACACCCTTCCCACCTCCCTCCCCACCTCGCCGCCACCGGAGGAACGGCCGGCGAAGCCGGCGCCGGCTCCCGGGATGGTGGCGGCGGGGCGACTTGGCTGGATCCAGCACTCCCCCCCGCCCCCCCAATCTGACCGCTCCCTTTCGGTGGTGAGGGTCCGGATCTGAGGCGGCGGCCTCGCTGGTGCGGACGGCGCTCCTCCGGCGGCGGGGAGTGCTCGTCGGTGAGGTAGGCCGGTTCCCCTTGGCTGCACGGGCAGCGAGGTCCCGGTGGGCACAGGTCATGGCGCGGGGAGGCCCCGGGCTCCCCTCATCAGATCGGAGGCGATCCTGGTCCGCTCGTGATGCATGACCTCTGGCCGGCCTGGATCTCCGGCGTACACGCTACCGCCGATGTTGTGGCTGGTTTGGAGGTGGCGGCGGGGTGCTTGGCCGGAAACCCTTGTCGCGGTGGCGGTCACGGCGTCGATGGCATCCCGGACGCCATTCCCTTCTTGATGGCGGCGTCGAGGCTAAACCTCCCCTGCCTCCCCCCTTCCCCTGCGCCCGGGTGAAAACCCTAGCCCCAGTGGCTAAGCGGCGGCGGCGCCACAGCGTCGTCACCTTCTTGAAGGCGCCGACTTGGGCATGGGGATGCTGGGCGTGCATGGCAAGCTTGTCTGTTCCCGGTGGCGGCCGCTGTTCTCTTTCGTCGCAGCTCCGGCGATGTCTCGGCTGCGGTGCTTCTCTTCCGGCCGTGTCTCCGACGGGGACCTCGCCCTTCCTCATCTTGTACATGCCGTGGTGGAGCGGTACTTCATCTCACTCATTGATGGCGGCGAAGATCGGCGGCATGGCGCTGTGGAGGCTCGCCGCCCGATGCGCGGAGATGGACTCGCGCAGGACGAGGTTGCTGTCTGGCGTCATGGTGACGTCGATGGCAGAGTGGCCAGACAAGGTAGAAGCCTCAGTATGATTTGAAGACGGACCTGTGGAAGATGGCGGCGACGACACACGAGTGCGTCTGACCGGATTGTGCCCCAGACCCGGTATGTGGCTCGGCTGGGGCTTCCGAATATGTTCCGGTTTTCGGCTTTTGATGTTAGGCTTAGGTGAGTGGTTTGGGTAGTGACCCAGCTAGCACCCCTTCATCATTTTGGATAGGAGTAGCGGCATGTGTTGCTAAGATGGTGGATTCAGGCTCATTGTTGTAATACTTTGTAAGGTCCTCAAGAATAATCAATAAAGTGACCGTATGCATCTCTCAGATGCAGAGGCTGGGGGTCATCCTCCTTTTCTAAAAAAAACAAGGGCTGAAGATAAAATTCAGCATAGCAACAAAAGAGCCGTTACATGTAACAGAAAGCACCTCAATAAAGATTTTGGAATCTTGCTTATCTAATCCTTGAGAAAGTACAGAAAACTAGAGGAGTATCACTGACCTTCGCAAAGGACGAGGATCAAGCGGAAAATGCGGATACATGGGCATCATTGGTTCAGGCATCAAAGGTTTCTTCTTACGCTGAGCACCATTCGGTCTTGGAGGTCTTTGCTCTCGCATCATTTGAACGGCCATATCTGGTGGTATAGGAACAAATGGTCCCAATGGGCTAAAACAAGGGCAGCCAATGTTAGTACTCTGCCTGCACTTCATACGCCTTTTCGTAAAAAGGAAAATAAGTGAATTAATAGTTAATCATTATAACATAACCTACCCAGCACCAGGCAGAGGGACTAGTACTGTTGGAGGGGCGTCAGGGATAAGTGGGTCATCTGAACCCTGCTTATCAAAAGCGCCTTCATCTGGTATTCTTCTTATTCTGCCGGTGTCCTGCATATAGGACATGGGGTATAAACAAAAATTGTAACACTGCAGCTTTATCATTTCAATAAATAAACATGACTGCTGCTTTGCATGTAATTTCAATGAAGGCGAAAATGGCAATGCAAAACACAAGCAAAAAGGTTACCGGGGTTGTGATGAAACCTGAATACTATCACAAGATGCAAGAATCAAAAGTTTGCAGGAAGTAATATGTAAACTTCATAAACCATATGAATAACTAATTGTTAACATTTTCTGGTAAAAACTGGTTACAAGTAAACTTCAGGTAACCGGATATGGGAGGCAATCTTCTCTTTTACATTGACTTTTTGTTACTTTGACAACAAAACGGTATGCAGGAATAAGTAGCTACTTTATTTCTTACTTCCTCCGTTCCAAGATATTTGAAGTTTTAGGTTTGTCCAAGTCAAACTGGTAAAATTTTGTATAAACTTGATCAAACTTAAGGAAGTTTGACTTAGGATAAACCTAGAAATTTTGGAATGGAGGGAGTATCTACGAACAGCACCTGTCCTAATTTGTTGTATGTATTCCAAGAAAGTCTGAATAGATAGCTAAATGTACCAAGCCACTAAATAACTAAATGATGCGAAGATTCTTACTTGTCCAGATTGCTGCATAACTGGCTTTCCACCTGGGGCATTTGGATCACTGCACCAAAAAGAAATTACATGAGAAACATCATAACACGTTTGAAAATTGTTTTAGCTTTAGTTTAATCTGATTATACTGAAACATACTTCATGTAATTTTGGAAATAGATATCATCTTGGACACTCAAAGTTAACACAGAGACCAAGTCAGGATGCTTGAGCTTTAGATGCTTGTGAACAAACTCAGGAGCATGGAAAACTTTTGCACACCCCATGGCTCCACACCCATACTTATAGCCATAATTCTCATCCATAATTTTCTTGACATAAGGTGCCAGAGCTTCAACAGTTGCTGCATCAATTTTGTCCTTGGCAGTCAATACTACTAGAGGATCCTCGCCATTCACCAGTCTTTCGTGCCAGAAGGAATCCAGTTTTTTCTCCCAATCAGCAGCACTGATGTTAAACGCATCGGCAATTTTGTTGTCAGCTCTCACATGACGAAAACCATTTGCGTTTCTCCTCTCAGACATGCCATAGTAATCAACACCATGGACACGCCATAAGTAGGTAAGGAGAGTGTCTAGGAGCTCAACACCATCAAGGCCCTTGACAGTAGTTAAGCCCCGGATAATGACTAAAGGCCCTGCGGATCCAACATGTGATCTGTCATCATCTGGCTTGCCATGATCACCACCAATTGACAGAATGTTTCCGACAATACCCTTCTCCGAGTCAAGCTTTCGCACTAAAGCTAGAGTTTGATCTATGTCAGTTTGAATTCGTCGATACTTTGAACTGACCGGATGAGCTTTCGGAGCAGTTGAAAGTGGTCCAGATTCTTTTGGGGGACCTCTTCCATTCTTTCTTCTCTTGTTACCATAATCTTCACCATTCCCAGAGCTTCCACAGTTGTCATTCCCTGATTTGCTTGATCCATCAGCAGTCATTCCAGGACCACTGGACCAAGGCAATCAGGATATCAGCAAAACTAGCAAAATTGTGCAATATATATAACACAAAATTAGATAGATAGGATTAGAGATGCATCTCACAGGTCCAAAGTTCCACTTCGCAAATCAAGAATTAAACTCTTCGCTGCAGCCTTACAAAACTCATTCCTCCTGAGTTAACAAAATAAGACATGCCAATGATCAGCAAAATTCAACTACCAACAAGAAAAGCTCAACTGAAAATAAGTAGAAAGCATACATAAAAATAAGATATACTCCCTCCGTTCCTAAATATAAGTCTTTGTAGGGATTTCACTATGAACCACATACGGATGTATATAGATGCATTTATACATCCGTATGTGGTTCATAGTGAAATCCCTACAAAGACTTATATTTAGGAACGGAGGGAGTACAACTGTTTCATCTAGTCATGAAGTGTTACAATCATTTTTTGGTGCTACTCAACACGGATCAGAGTACCAAAATTTGTGACGGTAAGCAAACTATTTTCAGAAAGAGAGGTAGCAAACGTTTCACCTTTCAATAACAGATAATAAGCTTGTTGGGTGGTACTTCTCTTTCAACCTGCAATTACAGTCAAATGAAAGAAAAAATCATTAGTTCCTTGAGAGCGTAAAGCTAACGCCTCTAGATGAAAACATTTTAACATACCTAGTATCATCCTTATGGATATCAAAATAGGCATGTTTCTGTGTAGTAATGTATGCTGTCTTGTATTCTTGGTACCTTGTTAACCATGGAAGGTTTAATCAATCAATTAGGTGGTTCTCAACTGAAAGGGGTTCTAGTACCAGTAGCTCAAAATAAACTTCTGTTCGATTCTGTTGATTACCTGCTCTCAGCTTCAGCTGGTGAAACATCATCTTCAAGAGCTAGGATAAACTGTTTGTACGTCATTAATCCTTTTCTGAAAATATTCAGAATCATATACAATCACATGCAGTGCAAGTATTGCCTATCAGGGATTCAAAATGGAAACAGAAGTAACCCAAGAGAAAGAGAAAGATAAACAATATAGAAATGGCTTGAGAACTTAGGAACTAACATTATAACATACTAAGCAGATCAAACCTATCGGTTATAAGGCAACAATTTCTATACCTTTGGGTTATATCTTGAACCTTATTGGAAGCACCATAGCCAGAGTTAGGCCCATCTGAAATGACAGCAAGTAATACATGATGTGAAAACGCATGAAGCTTGTCTGCCAACACTAGCTGTTGTTTCCTTCTGCATAAGCAGGCTGGTAGTAGAACAGATTAATTCACATGCTTGATACTAAGAATTCCAGATGTTCGAGACAAGAGGTAAACCCAGAAGTAACAGAACATATCATGTTGACACCACAGGTCTCCCATTTTCCTTTTCCTAAAGTGCACTAACAAAATCAGTGATGTTGACTCCAACTTCTCAAACGCTTAGGAACTAACTATCATACACTTGATTGATGGGGGCAGTTGCTCAAGCTAGGAAGCCCACAAGTCAAGCTTTAGCTATAAATTCTTTTTTGAGGAATAGCTTCAGTTATAAAATAGATACTGTGCATAGTGTACAAACTGTACAACACCATAGTGTGCATAGTGCACGAGATTGAGGGCAGAGCTGACAAATTGTACAACACCATCACATAGCCCACATACGGATTATCAAACACGAGAAAAGCTTAAACCCCCACAACCTTTTCAGGTCACGTGCTTGGGATCAAAGGCCGTAGAGTGCTCCAAGAGCGAGCAGCTCAACTGACAGCCAAATCACACATGATAGTTACAAGTCTTTGGGCACAAGAATGACAGATGGCAAACAAGTTTTTCATTGACCTC
Source organism: Aegilops bicornis (assembly GCA_021605145.1). Taxonomy (NCBI): domain Eukaryota; kingdom Viridiplantae; phylum Streptophyta; class Magnoliopsida; order Poales; family Poaceae; genus Aegilops; species Aegilops bicornis. The sequence continues at coordinate 150,865,304 of CM038674.1, read as the reverse complement.
AAATCAAACCCACATGTTTCGAGGTGAAGGTGGATCAGCAAGGTCTCACAGCTTAGTCTCGATCAGGCCAAGCTATCGCTTCACTATCTCAAAACATACCACACACCCCACAGGCAGAGAACCCTCAAAACTCTGTTTCGCTGATCACGAGAACTTGTCACAGACAGAGACAGAGCGAATCAGGTTGGAAATGCATGCGACCAAGACGTGAAAGCTCATCAGAGTCGGCTCACCTGGAGCGCGATGCCCGGTGAACCTGCCGCCGTCCCCGCCGCGCTCGTACCTACACCAAGCGCCGGTCAGGCACGCCCAGAAACACAGAGATTAGCTTAGAACCGCACGGCGCGGAAGGGTCCAAGTCCCGAAGCCTCACCTCCCGCCGCGCGGTGGGCTGCGTCGGCCAGCACCCTCGTCCCTTCGAGGCCGCTTGGGCGAGTCCGGAGACGGCAACCTCCGCGACGGGGAGCGGCGCCGCCTCTTCCCGTCGTTTGATCGCGAAGGCGACCTCCGCCGCGGCGGCCCCATGATTTCTGCGGGGCTGGAGCTCCTGGAGGAGCGCGACGAGTCGCTCTCCAAGCGGTAGGTGACGCGCACGGGGCAGGAGGAGCCGACGGGGGGAGGGGGCGGGAGCGGCACGTGCACGCGCTCCGGCGACGACTTCCCGCGTTGGCGTGGCGAGCGCGAGCGGCGCTGCGCGCCCTGGCCGCCTCCGGGGCTGGAGCTCCTCCCATCGCTGCGCGGCGAGTCGGCGTCCATGCGGTGGCCGGCGACACGCTCGGGGTGGGACGAGCCGAGCGGGGGAGGGGGAGGGAGCGCCTGCGCCTGGGCCTGCGCGGCGTCCTTGGCGCGGGAGGCGAGGGCGTCGCCGAGGCGCACGGGGTGGGACGAGCCGAGCGGCGGGGGCGGCGGGAGCGGGGGGTCGTCGTCGGCTTCGTCGGCCCACGAGCGCGCGGGCCCGGGCCGCGCGTGGCGATCGTCGGGCGGCGCGGCGAGGAGCGGGCGGACGGGCTGGTCTCCAGGAGAGCGCGGGACGTCCCACGTAGGCCACATTGGCGCGGGAGCACGGGGAGGCGCCTCCGGGGTGTTCGGGCTGTGACCGGTACGGCCGGACGGCGCGGCGGCCGAGGTTTAGCAGGCGGGGAGGAGGAGGCGTGGGGAAGAAGAAGAAGTGGGTGAGAGAGGGCGGGGGAGGGAAAAAGCTGCAGAAACGGCTGGGGTGATCACGCACACAGCGTCACAGCACACCACGCCGTGCGCTGCGGAGGGGTGCCAGGCTGTAGCGTCCGGGGGGATTTCGTGCGGGCCGCGTCGGGCTAACGGGCCTCGGCTGGGCCCGGTGGCGGAAAACGCATTGGGCCTGCTCACTCGATGCTTCCAGAGCACAGGGCAAAACGAACCAATCATGCTGAAGGAGACACCAGTGAATGCAATGCAAGCCACCAACCGCTGCCAGAAAAACGATTTGCGATATCGGATGCCATAACGCTGATCCAGAGAACACATCAAAGAGGCAGGAGGAAATCGGCTGGAGTCAATGGAGGGATCGCATTGTACTCCAGCATATACACTCCCTTGTATGCACTGTATTTATAATCACCATCTATCAATCTCTGAACAGAAAACACCCCGTCGTCTCTACCAGTTCTCAAAAATATGAGGGGCAAGGCAAGAAAGCCTACACAGTGAATGCCATGAATGTTACAGTATGGACTATACATACATGCAGAAAGCTCTCCTCTGCATTCCAGAGCATACATTTCATCCGGTAATCAGTAGTCTTACTGTGTAACCCCTGATTGTATGACCATAAGGTACTGTTTCTCATCTCAACACGGGAAAATCACTGTGATGGTTGAGATGGTGCGTGTGAATGTACATTGGAGATGGGGATTGGGGAGGGAAGCTACGTGAGTTTGATGGCGACAAAGGGTTCAGAACCTGACGGCAGGAGCAGCGCCGGCTCTCATGAGCAATCGAGTTCGGAGCTCGCCAGCCTCCGCTTCAGCGACTCGTTCTCCTTCCGGAGCTTCATGACCTTCTGCTTCAGCGACTCCACATGCTGGACCGAGACGGAGTCCCTTTGCTGCTCTGCCTGCTTCATCTTGAGAATCCTCACTGGGTCAAAAAGAAGAAGATGAAATTGCTGTCAAGAAGTGATCAACTGGTCCAAGCAAGCACGAAAGAACAATACAAAACTGTTTAAAATCTGTGTGGTTCGTGAAAAACTTGTTTATTCGGTTCATCAATGCAGATTAAACTTACACTCATTTTCTGCAGTTTTAAGCTTCCTTTGCGTGTCGTCTTTCTCCTCCTGCTCCACCATGATCACATCGTGCAAATCCTGGATATCGTTTTTATCTGTAACAGGAGCAAGGGGATGTTTACATTATCAGAGATAAGAGGCAATGATCCAAGGGATTAGCATGGAACACAAGTTTAGAGCATTACACTTCATATGTACTTCAGCAGTGACCTGCTCCAACTTGCTACCTAGCATGTCAATGTGAGCTTTATGAGCACCCAGGTCCAACTTGAGTTGTTTTATAGCAGCCTCATCGGCAGCTTGCTGAACAAGAGCACAGCTGGTTGTGGCGGAAGTTAGCTCTTCAATTTTCACAAAACAATCAACAGGATAATTTGGTCTGAATAACCAGCTTCTCCCTACAGTAATTGTCACCTCCCATGAAAGGCCTTTTTCTTTACCTGAGTTTGCTCTCCAGGGCATTGCAATTCATTTCATTGTCATGCTTAAGTTGTTTGATCTCCCTCTTATGCTCCTGTTTGAATATAAGACTCGTGTTAGATTGATTTTATGGATTAACTGGATGCTTGGAAGCAGTTAACTACCTCTTCCATGGATAGCAATCTGCTATTTGCTTTTCCTAATTCTTCCTTCAGACTTTGAGCTTCTGTGTGATATTTAATCTGAATAAAATCAATCATATCAGAAATAGGCCATATTTTGATGGGCATGATTTTATTGCATATTAAAACCTAGTGCCTTGCCCTATAGTTAAACTTTATATATTGTCAGCTTTCAAGCGCAAACAGGAAAACAATCAGACCAAATTGTACAACTCAGAAGTTCATATAGAATGGACCAGAATGTCAACACAGGGATGCTCCTTGGGTGCATGGGAGAAAGCCCAAAGACATTGCTCCGCTCATTTATGGTGCCGCCACAAGGAAGAATTGGAAAATTAGAGAGGCTCTATTGGACAATGCGTGGATATCCAAAATAAAGCTGTCACACAATTTCTCGATTCACCATTTCAGCCAATTCCTCCTGCTTTGGTCTAGCATTCAGGGCTTCCAACTGCAACACGACGCGGAGGATGAGATTGTGTGGAAGCATACTGACAGTGGACTATATACCGCGGCTTCTGCCTACAAGGCGCAATTTCATGGCATGATCCGCTCGCCTCTGGAGCATGTTATTTGGAAAGTTTGGGCCCCTCCCAAAGTGAAGTTCTTCGCTTGGTTGGCCGCCCAAAACAGAGTGTGGACCGCTGACCGATTGGCCAAACGTGGATGGCCAAACTGTGGCCTTTGCCCCCTCTGTAGGCGTCAGCAGGAAACAGTGGATCACCTTCTCTTCCGATGTCGGTTCACCATCCGGGTATGGAACATGATCAAGGGGTGGCTGCAGATTGAAAGCATTGATACTGCAAGCTGGCAGCACTTTGAATCCGCCAAGGAGTGGTGGATCGCGCTCTCCGACTACTCCGTCCCCAACAGAAAGGCGGTGGCCTCCCTCACATTGCTCACCTCTTGGGCCATCTGGAACGAACGTAATGCGAGGGTGTTCCGCCACAAAAGTGCCCTGCCATTTGTAATTCTAGCACTCATCAAAGAGGAGGCGGCACTTTGGGTCGCTGCCGGTGCTAAGAAGTTGAGTTCAATCATGCCGGGAGAGTAGTCCCTTTGTAAGGCGGTGTTGTAATCCCTCAAACTCTTTCTTCTCTCTTAATTAATATATGAGGCAAATCTTTTGCCTCCTTTCAAAAAAAGAAAGAATTATAGTCCTCCCATGAATTCAATCTCACAAGTGTAAAGGACAGCAGACAGTCTCGAGCTAAGACCATCAACTTAACATATTTCATCTACATCCAGTAGTTGACGACAGAGGATGAAAACTAATTTAGTTATTTCATCATCTTATAGTATTATAAATTCACCAGCCCTAGCGTACCATTGTAACTGCACATAGCATTACAGTAAGTAGCAAACTACCTGGTTGGTGAACTTGAATAAAGTTTCAGTGTACAGCCTCCTTAACCGCTCATTATCTGCGCAACAGAAAAAAACTCAATGCTTCTTCCAACCTCAGCAAGCAATGGAAATTATCACCTATTACATGATTTACATTAACAGGAAAGCAAAAGGAATAAAATAAAGTTAAGCTGGAGTGGACTGTGGAAGAATGCTGGAATTTCAGTTAAACCTTTCTTGAGATCTGTTATATGCGACTCAAGAGCTTCACGCTTCTTGGATTCAGAACTGCAGTTCACTCTTAAAGCCTGGGCCTCAGCTAGTGCATCTTTATACCCCTGTTCAGAACAAAGAGCCAGTGAACAACAGAAGATCAACACGACACAGGAAATAAATACTTGGATACAGATCATTTTCCTTAGGCAATGAAAATTGTTAGATTAGAAGTCGGTGGCAACACTTGAGTTCTGGAAGCAGCAGAATTTACAAAATCAGTGTCTCCTGCCCCACAGACTATGCTACATATATTTTGGTTTACTGGGGATTTAGGAATTGAAATAGAATCTCAATCCAGGAATAATTTGCAGTGGGTTCGACGGAGAATCGGGCGCTGGAGTTGAACTACTGTGGAAATTTCCCCGCACAGCAGCATCACTCTATGTCAATGGGACGAGACGCTCCTCGGCGTAACCAACTAGCTACCACAATCCGCAGCATTGGCCAAAAATGCAATCATACGGGAAGGGAGGCTGCTACCAACAAAGACGCAAAATGCTCTCGATTCCGCCAATGCCGTCGGAGACAATCTATTCGGCGTTCTCCGTCTCGTAGGCATTTCATCTAACACCTGAGCGTATCTGTGTTGGCGCTCCCCCGGAAGGTTCGGAGATTGCTGCGACGGCTCGAGCTCTTCGGCACCTGAACGTGGCGTTGATCCAAACCTAAACTCCGAGACGGACGGGGTGCGAGCGAGGCGCGAACCAGCGGGAGCGGGACGGTGGTAGGGTGGGATGCCGCGGTGCGGGGCTACTGACCTGGGAGAAGCGGTGGAAGTTCCGGAGCAGCGACTCCAGCTCCCCGTCCCCCGCCGCCGTCGTCGCCGCCGCCATCGCCGCGCGTCACCTCTCCTGGGCTCCCCGCGTTGCTCTTGCTCTGGTCGTGGTTGTGGTGGGACGCGGCGGCGAAAATGAAAATTAACCAAGCCTAAGCCTTACACTAACCCCTCTGACGATTTTTTTTAATTATAAACAGGCCCAAATGGATTTCTTTTAGGGGTAAATGGATTCCTTTTGTGGTGTCAAATTGATTGTCGATTGTCGCGGCTCATACATTAGCGCAATTATGTGCCAAAATACATAGCTGGACATGAGCACATCTGCTCCCGGATGAACAGTAAATTAAAATAAATAGCAAAAGAAAACTGAAATTCTTATTCGTCCAAGATGAACAAGTTTTCTATAGGCGTGCAAAGTTTCATGACAATGGACATAGGAGGAGCTCGGGACACAAAAAACAAAATCAATGTTCCAAAACCAAAAATTCTAAACCTTTCTCAAAACTCTGTTTTTTTCTGTCTCGAGCCCCTACAATGTCATACCGTCACAAACTTTTACATACCCTAGAAAACTTGTGCGTGTTTCATGTCAAAGAAATCGAAATTTATTTGATTTTTTGCTATTTCTTTTGATTTGTTGTTCATCATCAGGAGCAGATGCTTCCAAGCACCAAAACGTTGTCCTCAATTGTGTGCTTCTTCTGATGATTTTATCCAGTGCAGTGTAACTTATTTGAGAAACTCTTTGTAGTGAATTTCTGTGATCAATAAAGAGTGATATTCTCTAAAAACTATTATATTGGTAAAAGAAATGCATTATACAGTATAATATTCGAGTGGGTAATGACCTTGGAATCCTCCTTTATTCTAATTTTGTTTATTTAGTCCTGCCATTAAAGAGGTTTTCATGTGGTGTAATTTTTTCAATCAAAGGAGCCTCCAGGACCCCATTTTCATTTAAGAAAATAGTCTTGTACAAGAAGAAACAACATCGGCCATATATACACCCCCAAAGCCTACAGTAGCATGCATCCAGGGTGAAAAAATAAAAGAAAAAGAAACTTAACTAGGGGAGATACATTGCCCTTTCACACCCAGTAACTACAAGCTATAGAAGCATAGGCACACACCGCTTAACTCAACCTAGAGCAGAGACTGTATATTACAGACCATGCAGGAGAAAGCAGTGGAACAAAGTAGTAAAGCCCAAAATCACTTTCACGGATAGACACATATCCTGTTGACCGTATACCCCTAGCATATGCTCTTCCTTGAAGATTTCACTCGTCAATTTAGCAAGTCTTCTAGACCATGCACTTTTTTTTGCAATCCTCCTTTCTATAGTAGTATAAGCTTAGTGGGGACATTAAGAAGTATACTTGAAAGCACGATTTGTTTCATGATTTCCAAATAGTCCTAAAAGTCCAGCAACACCTAAAGAGATTATAGTCATATCCTTACCAATATATCTAGACAACCAATTATGTCATACATCAAGAGATTATACCTAGGTAGTCCATAAAAATCCAGCAACACCTAAAGAGATTATAGTCGGATTTTGGGGGTTTTGGAATTTCCCAAAGCAGCCCCAATAACATTTCGTAAAAACCTAGCTAGTGAGCAAGAAAAGAAGAAGTGATCATTACTCTCTTCACTATCGCAGCACTCACACTTCCTATTCATGTCCACTCTTTGTTACTCAGTTTATCTTTGGTCAAAACCCTGTTTTTAGTAACAAGCCAGGAAAAGGCTTTAACTTTTAAAGCCATTTTCATCCTCCACAACAACTTGTAGGGGAGACAACATGTCTAGCAATGATGTAATGATAAAGCGATTTAACTAAAGAAAGTACCCAAGGTTGTGATCAACCACTTAACTTTGTCTGGTTCTTCAGTCAGAATAACTTGACCACAAATATCCAACAAATCATTCCACATAGCCAGGGTATCCCTATACACGAATATCCTAAATATAATACAATCAAGGGCTGGAAAATCCACTTCAAGAAAACGAAATTAAAGGTTGGTTGTTTCCTGATAACCCACAAGTATAGGGGATCGCAACAGCTTTCGAGGGTAGAGTATTCAACCCAAATTTGTTGATTCGACACAAGGGGAGCCAAAAAATATTCTCAAGTATTAGCAGCTGAGTTGTCAATTCAACCACACCTGGAAACTTTAGTATCTGCAGCAAAGTTTTTAGTAGCAAAGTAATATGATAGTGATGGTAACGGTAACAAAAGTAAAGACAGCAAAAATAATGTTTTTGGTATTTTTGTAGTGATTGTAACAGTAGCAACGGAAAAGTAAATAAGCGAGAACCAGTATATGGAAAACTCAGAGGCACCGGATCGTTGATGGATAATTATGCGGATGCGGTTCGTCATGTAACAACCATAACATAGGGTGACATGTAACTAGCTCCAATTCATCAATGTAATGTAGGCATGTATTCCAAATATAGTCATACGTGCTTATGGAAAAGAACTTGCATGACATCTTTTGTCCTACCCTCTCGTGGCAGCGGGGTCCTATTGGAAACTAAGGGATATTAAGGCCTCCTTTTAATAGAGAACCGGAACAAAGCATTAGCATATAGTGAATACATGAACTCCTCAAACTATGGTCATCACCGAAAAGTATCCCGATTATTGTCACTTCGGGGTTGTCGGATCATAACACATAATAGGTGACTATAGACTTGCAAGATAGGATCAAGAACTCGCATATATTCATGAAAACATAATAGGTTCAGATCTGAATTCATGGCACTCGGTCCCTAGTGACAAGCATTAAGCATAGCAAAGTCATAGCAACATCAATCTTAGAACATAGTGGATACTAGGGATCAAACCCTAACAAAGCTAACTCGATTACATGATAAATCTCATCCAACCCATCACCGGCCCAAAGAAGCCTACGATGGAATTACTCACGCATCGGCGGTGAGCATCATGAAATTGGTGATGGAGGATGGTTGATGATGACGACGGCGACGAATCCTCTCCGAGCCCCGAACGGACTCAGATCAGCCTCCCGAGTGAGATTAGGGCTTGGCGGCTCCGTATCGTAAAACGCGATGATTTCTTCTCTTTGATTTTTTCTCCCCAAAGCCAATATATAGAGTTGGAGTTGGCGTCGGAAGGTGTCGAGGGCCCACGAGGTAGAGGCGCGCCCCCACCCTCGTGGACAGTGTGGGCCCCCTGGTCTTCATCTTTGGCGAGGATTTTTATTATTTTTTATGAGACATCCTGTGGAGTTTCGTGTCATTCCGAGAACTTTTGTTTTCTAGCATAAAACAACATCATGGCAATTCTGAAAACAAAGCGTCGGTCCAAGTTAGTTCCATTCAAATCATACAAGTTAGAGTCCAAAATAAGGGCAAAAGTGTTTGGAAAAGTAGATACGACGGAGACGTATCATTGCCTGTTCGGTAGATTCCTCCTCGGGATATTTTGGCCCAAGACTCCCAGATCGGCGTACCACCTCGGACTCTAGACCGGCCTTTGGGCCCCCTAGAAGGAGGAAACCGGCATCCTTTTCATGCAAGAAAAGGAGGCCAACCCGATGTTGGAACCCTCAAACCCCCTTTAGATCGACTAGGATTTTGTGACCCTAGCATCCTTTATATATAAGTCGGGTCTGGGCTAGACGATAGACACATTACCTACGCCCTTTGGTAAATCTACCATCCCTGAGATCACCATTGTACAATCTAATTAATGCAATGCGGGAGTAGGGTTTTACCTCTAGAGCGAGGGCCTGGACTTGGGTAACTTTGCTTCTTGCTTCCCATCTGGGCTTTTCGGCTAGTCGCGGTACCCTAACAAAGCGTCTATTGAAATATACGTCGACTATAGGTGATGTGATCAAAACAATGTCTATCTCAACAACACATGATGTATTTGAATCAACAAGTCATGCATCATTCTCATCTGGAGTTATGAAATATGTACCTTTCATGTTACCTTGTTGCAACAACTTAGATGGTGTAGGCACCGGTAATGGTGAGCAAGAGTTGGAGTCATTGTGGTCATGGTGGTTTAGCACAAATATACATATCAGCAATGAAAAGAGGAATATATTGAAATCTAGACTGAATTTCATGGTTCAATCCATTGGAAAATCTATTCTTTGTATCATCCTTGGATTCGTTTATCTCACAACAATGCATATAAAATTTCAGTCGTTGAGAGTAAGCACAGTCGGACTCAAATTCGAATTTCCAACATGTTCCCTTTTTTACCACTAACGTAAATTGCTATATTTTGTTTCGTCTATGTGATACCCTTATAATGTGCACCATGGCCTACTAGCGTGGTTAACCTCGACATTGTGAGTGGTTGAGTGTTAATCTAGTGTATTATGTTAAATTTGGCCTAAATAATGTTAAATATTATGTGTTCATGCAAAGAAATAAATTTGGCGGCGGGGGGCAATAGCCCTCTAGTTAATCTTGTGCTATTGCTCTTGAGGGTGATGCAGAAGAGCAACGCTCACAAGTGAAGACATCAACTCCAAGCTCGCCACGTGCAGCCAAACGCGTGACAAGTGAAAGCTGTGCACGGCGAAGCAGGTGGAGCAAGTGAAGATCATCTGCGGACCTTCCCTGTCTGGCTTTGCACGGTCTTCTACACCGTCATTTATACCCAGATGGTGTCGCTCATCGTCGTGTAGGGAACCGCGATGCGCCAAACCACACCTTGGTGCGGCTTTTCAATCCCTGCATCCAACATGTCGGTCTTCAACATCCCCATGGCCATCTGCTTGTTTCTGGCATGTATCACCGCACGCCCCACCGGACCCAACGAGCTACAAAGGAGGATGCAGCTTCAGTGACTTTATGAAGCCAAGTCTCACCGTAAGTTAGCCACCATAATTAGTCGTCCATTAAAGATCCGACGTTCCAGATTGACCTATTTTCCATACTGAAAATTTTAAAGTGTTCAGAAAAAATTGAAAAAAATCCAATAAATCATAAATGTTTCGTTTTGTATTCTGGGAAAGTCTCAACCCATTTGGATGTATGGTTTGTGATTAAATAGCTTTTTAAGCTAAAATAAATAAAAAATGTGTATTCGCAAACTATACATACAAATGGATTGAAATTTTCACAGAATACTAAACGAAACATTTACAATTTATTGGAAATTTTTCAAACTTTTTTGAACATTTTTAAAAACTTTATTCAAAATATGGATCAATCTGGTCCGTCGGATTTTTAATGGATGGCTGATAGAGGGGGCCAAGTTACAGTGAGACTTAGGGCGTGTTCGGATTCGCTCTAGTTTCACAAAACTTCACGTAGCCAACTTCTCTTCGTCGCTTCTCACTCCAGGTAGCGATCCTAGATCCGTTCGGGTGCATCCACAGTTTCTCCAGCGCTGCAGTCCAGCTGGGAAACCTGTGGCCCGTTCGGGGCAGATTGGGCCGGCTCAAGGCAGCCCAATTAGGGCCAGCCAGTGCCCCGATTCGAGAGGGAGAGGGGGGCAGCGAGGCGAGGGAGATCGATCATGTAGTGATGAGTTATGTTTTTCGAGGGATGGGGAAGCGAACCGGTATCTTTAGCGGTGACTGTGGATGTGAATTGTGCGAACTCCAACTTCTGCAATCGGTGGAGCTGGGCCAAGCTCGCTCCATGTTTTTGCACTACAATTGGGCTTAGCTTGAAGAATCCAGCTTCTTGGAGCCCAAGCGTCCGGGTGAAAACGATCCATGAAGTTCCTGGAGTTAGAAGTGGGAGGAGATCTGAACACGCCCTTAGCTTCATGAAGTTACTGAAGCTGCGTCCTACAAGGGATGGGCTTTGGCCTAGTCCTCAGCAAGGTGAGCACGAATTGGAATCATTGCACTTGTAATGGTCTAACCCCTACTCCCTCCATAAAAAAAATATAAAAGTGTTTAGATCATCAAAAGCACAAACACAAATATACATATTGGTAATGAAACAAGGAATATATCAAAATCTCACAAGCACAAATATACATATCAGTAATGGAACGAGGAATATATCAAAATCCAGACCAAATGACACGGTTTAGAGGCTATTAAAACAAGAAAGAAGTATATTTTTTGTCCCTAAACTTTCTTAAAGTACAGAAATAGTCCCTCAACTTTAAAACCGACAAACCTTAGTTCCTCAACTTCTTAAACCGGATTAGTTCAGTCTCTTCGTTTCGTTTTGGGTGGTATTACGTGGACACGGTTTTGACCAAAACTTGACACGTCGTCTGGGTTTGACCGCCATGTCACAGTCCACATCTCCTTTTCTTTTCGAAACTGGCCCCAAAATCCAACCCAGGCGTGCCGAGCTTGGATGAGAAACGGCGACGGCGTCGTCCACGACGGTCATGCAGCGGAGATGCAGCGCGATGAGCTCAGTGGCCCAGGGAGTGGCGTCGAGCTGCACATGAATAGCTGTGCTGGCTCTTCCGTCCTAGCGACTAATGCATGCGTGCACTCTGCAGCACTGCGGCTAAATGGGTTCCCGTGCAAGAGGACCTAGAACTAGAACGTGACGGTGGAGGCCTTCTCCTCCTCCGTGCTGGCACTCCCGGGAAACACCGGCAACCCGGTCCGCTCGCGGGCGAACGTGGAGAAGCTCCCGGCCGGGGCTCAACACGCTGGGCGTCGCCATGTCCCGCGTGGACTAGGCACCCCGCGCCGCCGCCGACCTGTTGAACATGATGCCCGAGCAGGAGGAGGACCTCGGACAAGCCCTCTTCACGCACCTCCGCTGACGGCGTTGGTCGTGCCGTTGGTCACGCGCAAGTTCCGGCGAGGCCGCGTTGTGACATGGTCGTCGTTCTCTTTCACACGAGCGTCCGTGCGTGCTGGGTTGATGACGTCGCGTTCGAACCGGTCGACGGCGTAGTGCTTGAACCGACTCCGAGCTCACGCCATGGACACACGGACGCATGGCAGAGCAACCGCCACCGGTGTGTGTGTTGCTGTGGGCCGGTGATGCGCGAGTGTGTGCGTGCGTCGCCGGCAAGCCTCGCCGTGCTGCAGCTCCCCGGTCGCGTGCAACCTCTGCGTGCGCTGCCGCGAGTCACAAATTCACAATAGCTCCACGCCTGTCTCCTTCTTCTGTTTCTGGACGCGCGCCAACTGCTCGACGAAATGCCCAGCTGAGTTAAACTGGGAAGGAAGAAGAAGATTGCCACGTGAGCGCGCCGACCTGTCAAAACCATGTCAAGTCAAAATGAAAACTGCTTATGTTGAGTCAAGGGACTAAACTAATCTGGTTTGAGAAGTTTAGGGACCAAGTTTTACCAGTTTTGAAGTTAAGGAACGGAAAATATACTTTTCCTTAAAACAATACATATACAATTACAGTTGTTGATAGTAAGCATTGACTGTTACTACCTTGTTCTAATTACATGAAAAATTATAAGTACAAGAATCACATCCATGTTTTATGTCAATTTATTTTCAGAAATGTTTGACAGTACGATCATCCGAATTTTTCAAAAAAAAAAGGAAGACAGGTTATAGGCTCACCAAGCCGGGCTCCAAATCGCACTTCCGCCATTTTTCCCTTCTTTTACCCCTGACGTAGACTCTGTTTGTATACTCTGTGTGATACCCTCGAAACCACATATGGGTTACAAGGATGATTGCGCACAGTCTTGATTATGTCTTTGTAACGGCACACGGGAATTGCATGTTTTGAATCAAAGATGCAGACATAAATGTAATGTGGCTTCCTTTATTAAGAGTAACTGAACAATAGTGCTGCACCACTTGTTCGCCAAAATCAACTTGACAAAACAGTAATATTTGGTTGTGTCTGTTAGGCTAGTTATAGTGGGGAATAACTTAGACTAGTAATATGCATATATACCCACGTACAAAAATTGAGCAGTGGTGTGGCACTAGGATCTCCAGGGTAGTCCTTTGTCCCCAAGTTAAACTCTAGGGTGTGGCTGTTGATGTGCAGAGTCGTTGCTGCCTTTGTGCATGCAAATTTTACCAATTCAACTTATTCTTGGCTTGTTGGAGCTTCACACTGTAAGCGCTTTCCCGTTCCTCCTGCAAACGTACATGGTAAATAATACACTAACATTGTGGCGAAGTGTTTGTTCCATGTAAGCAAATACGGAAAAAATGTAGCTTACTCCCCCACTGTTCTCTGAACAACCCCCAGCATTTTTACTTACTTGCTCCCAATGAACCTTCAATACTGGAACCCCTGACGGCAACTTCCCCCGCGACATCCACATCACCCTTCTCATAATCTCTATGTGGCCATCCACATCACCCTTCTCATAATCTCTGGATAAGGCTACGCCCCTCTCCTTCTCCCACACTCCTCTTTACACACGTAACCGCCGCCATTTGCCCTCAATTCCATTAAAGTTAGCATGAGCTCAATCAAGTAGAACTCCGACACCGACAAGGGGATGGAGCCCACAGATCCTATAGTCTTGCTAGTTGCTACACGTGCTTGGTGGCATGGAACAGGGCCCTTCTCTCAATGGTTTAAACCCATGAAATGCTTGTGCACCATGTGAATGCACTTGGCTGAGGATAACAAGTTGGTAGGAGGAAGAACCTTGAATTATGGGAGGCAGAAGGGTGACGGGGCAACCAGTGGCATAACCGGTGGCGCGGATGACATGGACCTCTGAAAACCACTTTAGGGAGTAAATTAATCTAGTGTTCAAAGCACAAGTATCTTAAGTAAGCCAAAAAGAACTCCGAGAGCTTATCCGGACAAAGAGCATACTTGTGACAGGTATTATGGTGTGTGGCTGGGTTGGGGCATCCGGCTTTAGATGTTAGGGTTTGGTGTGAGGTCCGTTTGGTATTAGGCCCGGATATTCGGCACACCTTCATCAATGGGATACGAGTAGCAACAGGTGTTGCCTAGATGGTGGCTTTCGACTGGCTGATGTTTACTTTGTATGGCCTCTATGAATAATTAATAAAATGGCCGCATGCATCGCCCAGATGCGGAGGCCGGGGATCTATCCTCCTTTTTAAAAAAATGAATATTTTCCTAGCAAATATGTCATAGAAGTACTAACAGCCAGCCTGAGAACAACGCTAATAAATGACGGTGAAGTTGATCCTTTCAGTTCAAAACGTGGAAGATAGCTTCACTGGAAATAAACGAGTTTGACCACTTCACAGGAGACATCAAATCACTAGAGACTGGAGAGATTCTTCCAACCAACCCAGTATGAAAGAAGATCATCCCATTATTGGCCCAGCTTCTACTGTATCATGTTGATCAACCAGAAAATTTTACATGGCTCAAGTCAAACTGTTAGATATCAACGCATTTTGATAGTGATACGGCCGTAGAAATATAGCAGCAAAGAACACATACCTTGCAAGCTTTCAGCATTGGTTGCAGAAATGATGATCTGAAAAATCCAATAGATTTCTCAAGGGATGTCCTTCCCAATCTACGGCCTACCTGGGCATCTGTCAGGGCGGGCCTATCCAAGCCTAAGGTGAAAAACCTAGGCATGAGCCCGGCCCGGCCAGCCTAGGCCCAGTCCGGCCCGTCAGTGAGAAAGCCCGCTGGGCCCCTTTCCTAAAACGCGAAAAGCCAATCCCAGGCTCGGCCCAACATGTTCTTCGGGCTCAAAACTCAGGTCCAGCCCTGGCCCGCAGGCAAGACCGGGCTGAGCCGGGCTTTTTCGGGCTGGGCCGGGTATCCCATGGCCAGGTATAAGAGAGGGTGATATTACAATTAAAAAAACATTTCAAGGGGCACATTTGAGATGTTTCCGACTAGACTGGCACGATTACATTGTTCCCCTTCATCCAGGTTTTTTTTTTAAAAAAAATTGAATTGCTTACCACATGTGTCACATGGTTCCCCTTTATAAGGTGGACATAGATTTTATTACATATTGAATCTAGATATGTTTACAAACTTTGTTTGGTGATCAATCAAATGATGTGTTTTTTAATAATAGCTTATAACACATGTTTCATGGGTAAATTGAAGATTAAAACTCAAGATAGACTAACTTATTTATGCCAGAACTCATATACTACCTCTGTTCCTGAATGAGCAGAGTTAGTATCAAACAAGTCAGAGTTTACAAGTACACCTTTGATAACAATGGAAATCAGACTAGCTCAATGTTGCACCTGCTCCGCAACATGGGAGCAGAGTCGTTGTAACTATGGTCGGGAGAGAGACCAACAATGACAATCCAAAGCAATAAGGTGTAGGATGTTATTGAAAAGATTGGTGTCAATTGCAAACTACGGTAAAAACATACCCACACTGACAACCCCGAGGATCAGATCTCAGAAACCCAACATGGCCACACCACAACAAGGACGGAACACTTATTCCACTGCGCCGACAACGCCTCCACCATCTGGACAAACAAGAGAACATCAAAACCAAATACTCCCTCCCTCCGTGAATAAGTGTATATCTAGCTTTTGTCCTAAGTCAAAGTTTTAAAACTTTGACCAACTTTATAGAGAAACGTACCAATATTTATGGCACTAAATTAGTATCGCTAGATTCATTTTCAAATGTACTTTCATAATATATCAATTTGATGTCATATATTGCTACTATTCTTTTCTATAAAATTGGTCAAAATTTTAAAACTTTGACTTAGTACAAAAGCTAGATGTACACTAATTCACAGACAGAGGGTCTACACTAGTAGACCAAATCTCTCCCATCGAGCGCAAAGATCCATGGTCTCAAACATATATCACGAACACAAAGCTTAATCAAATAATAGCAAAACATGGGCCACCCTCTTGTATGTTAAAGTTAAACATCTTCATGTAGCCAACCAGGTCGCTACCAAGTAGACGCAAATTATCTGGTACACATATCCATGTAACAAATTAATGAAAAAATGTCATCCTGGCGCATTTGTCTAACAGATTATCTCATACGATTCTAAAGCAACCAAGCAGCCATACAGGAGAGGATGTTGCTGTCGCTAACAGTGTCATTTCTAGAAGATTTAAATCTAATGAACACTCAGAAAAACCCATGTCGAAAAACGTCTATTATCTATATACACATGCGGCAACAGAGTCAGACCATCGGTACATCCACACCACAATGCGCACATTGCAAGCCTCCAGTTCAAATTATGCCGATTATAACTTCTAAGCATGCAACTCCATGACAAACGCAGCGTCCTCTGAAGCATCCACCACCTGATGGCTATGAATCATGGCCATTGGCAGCAGGAGCAGGAGCTACTGGTGCTTCAGGTGCAGCTTCTAGTGCGAGATGTTGCTGCTCAGCAGTGGGTGCTTCAGCAACTCCATTCTGCTGCAGGGTATGAGAATTATATTCAAATGAGATAACTGAACCGGTCAAAATACAGAAAGAGACTCTTTATTCTTTGAAAATCCTAACAATATGAAGTTTGTACTTCAAAAAAATTCTAGCCCTCTAATTTCGATAGGGACATGTATATTTTTTGTAGTTTCATCAAGAGTTCAAAATAGAAGCTTCTAGCAGTTCAGAAAATGGTACACAATTTCGACTTCAGGTTATGAAAATATACAAAAATAGTAAATTATGTACTCCCTCTGTATAAGGTGTTGTTTTTTCAAAAGTCAAACGAGTGCATATTTGACCGAGTTTTTAGAAAAATATATCAATATCCACAATACGAAATTTATATCATTTGATCCATCATGAAAAGTAGTTTCACATTTTATCTATTAGGTATTGCAGATGTTGTTATTTTATTCTATAATCTTGGTCAAACATACAAATGGTTGACTTGCACGGAAAACAATACACCTTATATTCTGGAACGGAGGGAGTACATCAAATCTGATAAGGTAGGCTGTTAGTCTAATGGAAGGGGAGAATTAGTGCTTACAGCGTCATCGGTTGCTGGCGGCACAACTTTCAAAGGTGTATGACCTTTGACCTCTCTCATCATACCCTAGGAAGGAGAAACACGTTGAAGAATCATTAACATATCAATATGTAAATGCAAAGTCAGGCATGAGATACTCTAACATTGTGACTATTTTAACTATATTGATGTAAGCACATTGTTGCTGATAAAGTTAAAACCATCTTGCCAGAATATCAGAGAACCAGCATCCAACGTAATAGACGGTACAGAAGGATATATTGTTACAGCTGGACTGTAGACAACTAAGAGATTGTTACTTATTGATGTTAAAGGAGACAGGACCTCTTCACAATATATAGGTTGTGCAACAACAGAGCCTGCTGTAGTGCTGTGGATGTTGGTACAAACAACAAGGTAAATGAACATACTAACACAATACCACAAGAATTTTAATTACCTTGTTTGCCCACGCGAGTCCACATGCATTGCACAGAGTCCTTGGTCCATCCGGTCCTCGACGCATCATAGGTGTATTGTTAGAACTAATACCACAATGCTGGCATCTGAAAGAATTGGATAGTGAAACAATTATCAAAAACAGTTTTGCTAAAGCACATCTAGATGTGCCCTAAGTATTGCACATCTAAGTCTTGTGCCAATGATTTTACCCGAAGATTGATGCAGGTATTTTCTTTCTTTTTTTCTTTTCCTTTTCTATGCTTGATTGAGTCGCTTAGATGTGCAATAACTAGGGCACATTGTATTCTGAAGCAAGCTGTTGCTACAGATAAACAGTGACGTGTACAAATAAAAGTGTTCAAGAAGCATCTCATGTCATCCAAAGATCACAGGTACTTCAACTAATACCAACAAAATTTTCGGTAAGCAACAACCGAATAGCAAAAAATAGCGAGTGCAAGCCTTGGTAACAATGATAGATGCATGTCTTCAAGCTAGCATTTTAATTCACTGAATTCAGTTCTATGTAGCATCATATCATGAGCTTACGGGACAACCTTGTACACAAGAGTATCCAGATAGTGATATAGAGCCAAGAATATCCAGATAGTGAAATAGAGCCAATGAGAAGCCAGGCAACTAACACACTGCACTAGACACTAAACCACGCATTGTTCATAACAGCAAACTCCTGGCTATCCTGCGCAGGCATATGGGGACATCACACCGAACCTAACTTCGGTACTGATTTACAACGAAATCATTTTTTCACAATATGCAAATATCGTCATTCTCAACTTATGGAATCCGGATAAAAGAAATTTATAAGTGCTTACATATAATCAGTACAACAGTTTGTGGACTTACACAGGTGCAGAAAGAGGTCGACCTTCCACTGCACCCCAATCTGAATTAGCCGCAGCTGCCGCTTCTTCGGCCTTTGCTTTTGATGATGTGAACTGACCTTTATGGCGCTGCATCCTGCAAATGGGTGAACAAAAGTATGTATAGAGTCATGACACAGCATGCAAAGGGCAGAGCTAACTTTTATGTTACCAAGCTAGCACTGACCTGTGTGCAACTTCCTTCCTAACAGAATAGCGGATCTTCTTATCGAAGTTCCTTTCCTTGCGCTTTTCGCGGAACCTCATCAGCGATGCCATCCGATGTGAATTCAACCTCTATATCACAGGGTACACACGACATGAGCACCACATAATTCGAAAGCTTCTCAACGGATAAATGATACAGCTCACCAAGGGAGGTCTAAACCTTACTGTATGATGCTGAAGACGACGGCCCCACGCCCATACCCGGGCCGAGCTCCCTTCCTCCAAGCAATAAGAGAACCGCTTGCACCTGACAAATTACCAAATCAAAGGATTCATTTCCATCCAATCAAAGTACATCAGCGCAGGTGAGCGAAATTTACAGAGAAGGGACCAGAGGCGCGGCACCTTCTCGGCGGACACGGACTCGAAGACGAACACCTCGCCCTGGAAAGAGAGCGTGAGCGTGTTCGACGGGGCTTGCGGCGCGCCGCCCGCCTCCATGCCGTGCGGCCCCGCCGCCCCGTGGTGGGCGTGCGCCGCGGCCGCAGCGCCTTCCTCGTCCATCGGGACGGCCTCCCCGGTAACATAATCGTACGCGTAGCCATGCCCTTCCTCTCCCTCCTCCTCCCCCTCTTCCTCCCCCTCCTCCTCTTCCTCCTCCTCCTCCTCCCCGTGCTCCAGATGCGGCTCGTACTGCTCCATCGCCCCCGCCGCGGCCTCGACCTCGGCCATCGCCGCCGCAGCCGCAGCCGCCTCCTCGTCCTCCGCCGGCTGCTGCGGCGGGGGGCGCTCCGGGCCCCGGCGGGGCTGGTAGGGCTTGCTGGCGTCGTGGTGGCCGCTCATGGTGGGGGGCGGGATCGGATCGGACGACGGGGGTGGAACCCTAGGCAGGGCCTCGTTCGGGTGTAGTAGCCGCAAGATGGGTTGCGAACTTGCGATGGAGCGCGTGGCGTGTGGGCTTTTGAGGTGGGATCGTGGCCGTTCGATCCGCACCGTTTTTGGCTGCTCCTTTTTTGGCGATGCTTTTGGAATAGCTTTATCTGCCAAATAATATTATTTACGAAATATGTATATGGCAATCGTAATCGTTTTTGCAAAACTGTCACACCACTCGGTGTCCCTTCGATCGGCATCGCACGCATAAGCCTTCCTCCCGTATTTCTCCCCCGCGCCAAGTCCCCAGCCGACGGTGTCTTCCTCTGATTCCTCCTCCTTGCCGCCAAGTCCGAGCCCGTCGCCAAGATCCTCCTCCGGCATGAAGCCGCGGCAAGCCAAACCGCCTTGCCGCCCCTTGCTCCCTCCTTTTCCCTTCATCTTCCTTCCTTCCTCCCTCTCTATCATCTCTTTCTCTCTGCTCACGGGAGCTCCCATGGCGCCGCCCATGGATCCGAGCAAGCTGCCGCCGAAAACACAATCCATCCACTAGACCCTCCGCCCCCATGACGCGACCTCTGGCGCCTCAAGGCGTCACCCGCTGCCTAGTCGCCATCCTCGAGACCCGTGATTGCAACACCTCCTCCAGGGCCGGACCGGGGGGGGTGAGGCTCCAAGAAATTATGTAGTTGGGAGGTGTAAACAAGCTCAATTGACCATAAAATGGAGTTCTGAAGGTTGATGGATCCAAGCAGAGTGAGGAGCCTGCTGCGTACGAGACCCGGCGGCACCGCATCGCAGGAGTGTGCTATGCGTCGCTTGCCTGTTCAATTCAGTTGTCCCTTGCCCAGTCAATTCAGTTGTGTTGCTTGGTTGTTTCATAAGAAAATCTGAAGGGAAATGAAATGTCAAGAGATGCCAATATTGTTGTTGCTTCTTTGCAACTTTTTTGTTCATTTCTTACAAGAAACCGTAGCCTATTCATATATGGTGCTGCTACAAACTTATAGAGTGTACAATTAAACTAGCCTGATATATTCAGTACTTCAATTATTGTTCAGTTGTACCACTTGTTGGTGCAAAAAAACTATGTTAGTTCCACACATTTCCGGTGTTATGTGCTAGAATTTCAGTGTTAAGTACTACAACAATGTTCAATTTGGAGAGGTTCCGGTGCTTTGTTGCTGCTGTTATGTGCTAGAATTCCAGTGTTATAAATTGTTTCTTGTGTTCTTGTTAAGCCTGTAAGTGAGGCCCTAAAAATGCAGTTTGGGTAAGTTCCAGTGCTTTGTTGTTGCTGTTATGTTGTACACAATCTGCTTTAAAGAGGGTCCAATGCTTTGGATGGTGCCGTTTCTTGCTATTAAGCGTGCAAGTGTGTTGTGAAAATCTGCAATTTGAGATATTCTAGTGCTTTGTTGTTGTTTGTTATTCCTGTACTAGCACTTGTAAAAGTCAGAAATCAGCAGACGTTCAAGTCCCATGTTGCGGTTGTTTTCTTGCTTCTACTAAGTCCGTAGGTGTGCGCTATTTTGTTTTCGAACAATTTCGTGCATTGGATCTATATTGGATGGCAGATAAAAGAGGACATATGTTACAACACGACTTGCTAGAGGCAAGTCACTGAATCTCGGTCCAGATAAGACAAATAATATTAGGAATTGTTGCATCTGTGTTGTGTGGTGGGGGAACTTAGTTGTTCCTTGGCTAGATACACCGTAGTATTGGTACCAGTTTGGAGTTGAGATCAATTTTCATCGCATGGATGAAACTGATGTTATTTTCTAGTGCGAAGAAAAAAAAATCAATCACACCGTAATTTTTGTTTCCTTTTTTTTGAAAGATTGACTATTCTTTTTAAAATTTTGAGGTTGACACCGTAATATCGGCAAGAAAAATTCAAAAAAATATTAGGCGATTAAGGGGTGTTCACTTTTCACATGGTAATTTATGCATTACAGATTTGATAACTTACGTAGAAACACCATGATAACATTTTGTGTATGTTTCTTAATTGAAATTTTTTTATGTGTAAATAGCATGGTAATATATGTACCGTGGACCCGATAACTTAAACACAAATCCCACGGTAACTTTGGCCCAGAAAAAAATTATTGAAAAAGATAACGTCACTAACTTATGTGTAAATAACATAATAATTTATGCTCCACAGACTTTATAACTTACATACAAATATCATGGTAACTTTAACAGTGGAGGGTGGAGGGAGTTATTGAAAACATACCCCGGTAATTGTTGTGTAAATAACAAGGTAATATAAGTACCGCATAACTGATAATTTACATACAAACATCATGGTAACTTTTGATCCGGCAAAAAAGTTGTTGAAAACCATAACCCCGGTAACTTTTTTTGTAAATACTATGGTAATATACATTCCATAGACATGATAACTTAAGTTAAACACGGCGATAAAATTAAACAAGGAGGGGAGTGGAGTTGTTAAAAAACATACCCTCAATAACTTTACTTGAAAATAACGTGATAATATATGAACCGTGTATGATAATTTACGTACAAACATCACGGTAACATTGACCAAGGGAAAAATGTTATTTACAACTGTGCTCCTAGTAACTTCTGTGTGAATAGCTTGGTAAAACAGGAAACACCGACTTGATAACTTGGGTGCAAACACCATGGTAACTTTGTCCAAAGAGGGGAAATTGTTGAAAAATATATCCCGATAACTTACGTGAAAATAGAACAGCAATATACGAATTGTATACCCAATAACTTACGTACAAACACCATGGTAACTTTGACTAAAGGGCAAAAAAGTTGTCGAAAGACATACCCCGATAACTTAAGTGAAAATAGCACGGTTATATATGAACTGCAAAACCCGATAACTTACATACAGATACATGATAAATTTGATTCGGGTGGATGAATTTGTTGAAAATATACCTCGGTAACTCATGTGTAAATAGCACAGTAATAGTCTTGATTTGGGGAAGAGTAGTAAACAGTGGTTGAAAAATACACATGGTAAGTTTTTGTATGTAAATAGCATAGAAATTACGCACCACAATCTTGATAGTTTAGGTCCAAACACCGCGGTAAATTTGATCTGGAGAAAAAATTTGTTGAAAAGATACCCCGGTAACTTCTATGTAAATAGCATAGTAATATGACCATCACATACCTGATAACTTACGTACAAATACCATGGTAATATTTGACTCGTGGGGAAATTGTTGAAAACATACCCCCGTAAATTTTGTGTATATAGCATGGTTACATACGCATCACATTACTACGTACAAACACCACGGTAATCTTGATCAAGCGAAAAAAATGTTAGAAACATACCCTCCTGGTAACTTATATGAAAACATCATGGTAATATACGAACAGCGGGCCTAAAAACAACATGGTAATATAAGAACCGCAGGGCCGATAACTTATATGAATAAAGCATGGTAATATATGAACTGCAAGGTCGGTGAACCACTTTTATACCTTCGATAACTTATGTGGAAATAGCACGGTAACTTGCATATAATGGGCATCGTAACTTATGTAGTCTAGGTGTGATAAATTTTGGCTAAAAAAAGTCATCGGAACATTGCCAATATGGGATCTAGTTTCGAAGATCTCGTCGTGACAAGTCTTTTATGTAAAAACGGTTTTTACATCGGACCGACGGTTTGAGCTACAAAACATTTTAAATTTTTAGAATAAAGAGAATCTAGAATGACATCATCCTTTTTGTCCTCTAATGTATGCATATAATTAGAAGGAGAAATGCACGTGAAAGGAGAAAGAATGCTAATGCATGCATGTATTTAAAGTGAAGGAAGTAGAGGTGTGGAAGTTTTGCTTATATGGCACACATGTGCCAAATATCACAGTCCTATTATTTATTGGTCCCTAAAAAATATACACAATGATTTACTGGTGGCCAAGTTATGCACATATTTTTTCGAAAGGCCCAAGGTCTTATATTAAGTATCACGGGTCCTTACAAAAACATCCATAAATAAAGGGAGATAAAAGGAGCTGTTTGGAAACCCACCAGCTCCGGAAATCCCAGGATCCATGGAGTATCTATTTCCTCACTCCACTGTCTTTAACTACAGCTTCGACAGGAGTGGAGTCGTGTGGAGCGGAGGGACCCCGAACAGGCCCAAAATACATTTAAATTCTTGAGGGTGCCGAAATCTTCTTCCTCCTGCATAGCAAAACTTGATTCCACCTCTGAGCTTCCGCCTTAGCGGAGCAAACATTTAAAACCCCAAAACTTGTAGAAGTAACGGTTGAAAAGTCGTCGATGCACACTAGGAGAAGTCGCCGGCCGCAATCTATAGAACTAGCCGTCGCCTTAGAGACGAAAAGGTTGATAAGGTCATGTAGAAACTTCGAAGATCATGAATGTAGGTCGAATCCATACAAATCCACTAGAAACCTAAACCAACCGGGTCCCGGAAGATCAACCAGAGACACGGCTCCACACACCCACCGTCGATGACGAACACACCAACGAAACAGGGAAAAGCTAAGAGAATATTATTTTTATACGAGGATAGTGTCGTTGCATCGCTATCCCAAACCAAACTTGAACAGTCCCTAAAGAGAACATGAAGAAAAACATCCATGTCATTGCACGACAGGTCCAGGTCTGACATCGAGCTCGTCGTCATCTAGGACCATGCATCAAATCCCTCTTCTCTAGTGACCTAGCCAAGTCGCACTGCGCCGGATCACTAACATCGTCGCCGAACATCGCCTGTCGACAACCACATCCTGACAGCACTGACTGATACGTCTCTGTCGTATCTACTTTTCCAAACACTTTTGCCCTTGTTTTGGACTATAACTTGCATGATTTGAATGGAACTAACCCGGACTGACGCTGTTTTCAGCAGAATTGCCATGGTGTTATCTTTGTGCGTAAACAAAAGTTCTCGGAATGACCAAACTTCACGGAGATTATTTTTGGAAATAATAAAAATATTGGCGAAGAATCAAGGCAGGGGCCCACACCCTTTCCACAAGGGTGGGGCGCCTCGCCTCGTGGGCCCCCTGGAGCTCCACCGACCTCAACTCCAACTCCATATATTCGTGTTCGGGGAGAAAAAAATCAAAGAGAAAGATTCATCGTGTTTTATGATACGGAGCTGCCGCCAAGCCCAAAACTCTCTCGGGAGGGCTAATTTGGAGTCCGTTCGGGGCTCCGGAGAGGGGAATCCGTCGCCGTCGTCATCATCAACCATCCTCCATCACCAATTTCATGATGCTCACCGCCGTGCGTGAGTAATTCCACCATAGGCATACTGGACGGTGATGGGTTGGATGAGATTTATCATGTAATCAAGTTAGTTTTGTTAGGGTTTGATCCCTAGTATCCACTATGTTCTGAGATTGATGTTGCTATGACTTTGCTATGCTTAATGCTTGTCACTAGGGCCCGAAGTGCCATGATTTCAGATCTGAACCTATTATGTTTTCATGAATATATGTGAGTTCTTGATCCTATCTTGCAAGTCTATAGTCACCTACTATGTGTTATGATCCGACAACCCAAGTGACAATAATCGGGACCACTCCTTGATGACCGTAGTTTGAGGAGTTCATGTATTCACTATGTGTTAATGCTTTGGTCCGGTACTCTATTAAAAGGAGGCCTTAATATCCCTTAGTTTCCGTTAGGACCCACGCCACTACAGTGGTAGGACAAAAGATGTCATGCAAGTTCTTCTCCATAAGCACGTATGACTATATTCGAATACATGCCTACATTACATTGATGAATTGGAGCTAGTTCTGTGTCACCCTATGTTATGATCGTTACATGATGAACCGTGATCCCAAGATGATTCTCCATCACCGATCCAATGCCTACGAAGCTTTTCACATATTGTTCTTCGCTTATTTACTTTTTCGTTGCTATTATTACAATCACTACAAAACCCAAAAATATTACTTTTGCTACCGTTATCACATTATCATACTACTTTGCTACTAAATACTTTGTCATGGATATTAAGTTATCCAGTGTGGTTGAATTGACAATCGAACTGCTAATACTTGAGAATATTCTTTGGCTCCCCTTGTATCGAATCAATAAATTTGGGTTGAATACTCTACCCTCGAAAACTGCTATGATCCCCTATGCTTGTGGGTTATCAAGACTATTTTCCGGGCGCCGTTGTCGGGAGCATAGCTCTATTCTTTGAGTCACTTGGGATTTATATCTGCTGTTCACTATGAAGAACTTGAAAGACGCGAAACAAAAAATTATCCCTCAACTACGAGGGAGGTAAGGAATTGCCATCTAGCTCGCACTTGATTCACCTTCCTGCTTTGAGTAAGATTACGACACCTACACCGCTTCTCGCTATTAACTCGATATGTCGCATGTTATTGATGATGTCACTTCGCTATGCATGATACTTATGATGAAACTACTTCTATGCTTGATACTACTGTGCCACTTCGTGAATTTCTTGATGAACAACTTTCTAGGGCTAGAGAGAATGAAATTATTGAAACTGATAATATTGATGAAAGTGATGATGAATATTCTCCCCCTAGATATGAATTGCCTGTTGTGCCTGAGGGCTATGTTATGGATGAAGAAACTGCTAGAGACTTTCTTGCTTGCAATGATAGAAGTGATCTTAAGAAATTATTAGCTAAGCTGAAACAAAAAAACTCTAAATGCTAGAATGAAATATGATCTTGCTTATGCTACTTCACCTATCTTTGTTACCGATAAGGATTATGAATTCTCCGTCAATTCTCGATATAATTACTTTGGTTGAATCTGATCCTTTTTATGGCTATGAATCTGAAACTGTTGTGGCACATCTTACTAAATTAAATGATATAGCCACCCTATTCCCTAATGATGAGAAAACTCACTACTATTATATCCTTAAAATATTTCCGTTCTCATTAAAGGGTGATGCTAAGATATGGTTTAATTCTCTTGATCCTGGTTGTGTGCGTAGTCCCCAGGATATGATTTATTACTTCTCTGTTAAATATTTCCCTGCTCATCAGAAACAAGCTGCTTTAAGGGAAATATATAATTTTGTGCAAATTTAAGAAGAGAGTCTCCCACAAGCTTGTGGGAGGCTTCTCCAATTACTTAACGCTTTGCCGGATCATCCTCTCAAGAAAAATGAAATACTTGATATCTTTTATAATGGACTAACCGATGCTTCCAGAGACCACCTGGATAGTTGTGCTGGTAGTGTTTTCAGGGAAAGAACACCAGATGAAGCTGAAATTTTATTGAATAATATGTTGACCAATGAAAATAGTTGGACACTTCCTGAACCAACTCCTAAGCCAACTCCGAAGAAAAGGGGTGTTCTACTCCTCAGTCCTGAAGATATGCAAGAGCCAAAGAAATCTATGAAAGAAAAAGGTATAAAAGCTGAAGATGTTAAGAATTTACCTCCTATTGAAGAAATACATGGTCTTAATTTACCGCATGTTGAAGAAATACATGGTCTTGATAACCCGACACTGGTAGTAAAGGTAAATTCTCTCTATAGATATGATAAAGCTGAAATCCCTCCTACTAAGTTTGCTAGCCAATGTTTGGATGAGTTTGATAATTTTATGGTTAAGCAAGAAAACTTCAATGCTTATTTTGGTAGAGAATTAAAACGCAATGCTTATATGATTGAACATTTGGGTGATTATATGTCTAGAGTTAAAGGTGAACTTAAACTCATTAGTAAACATGCTTCTATGGTTACCACTCAAGTAGAACAAGTACTTAAAGCTCAGAATGATTTGCTCAATGAATTAAATAGTAAGAATAATGATTTTGCTGTTAGAGTGGCAACTAGAACTGGTAGAATGACTCAGGAACCTTTGTATCCTGAAGGCCATCCTAAGAGAATTGAGCAGGATTCTCAGAGAAATAATATTGATGCATCTAGTCCTTCTAAAAAGAAGAAAAGGAAAAATGATAGGACTTCGCATGCTTCTAGTGAACCTGTTGTAGACACGCCTGAGGATCGCAATGATATTTCTATTTCTGATGTCAAACACAATCCGTGATGAACATGAACCTAGTAATAATGTTAATGACAATGTTCATGTTGATGCTCAACCTAGCAATGATAATAATGTAGAAACTGAACCTGATGTTGATCTTGATAACCCACAATCAAAGAATCAACGTTATGATAAGAGAGACTTTGTTGCTAGGAAGCACGGTAAGGAAAGAGAACCATGGGTTCAGAAACCCATGCCTTTTCCTCCTAAACCATCTAAGAAAAAGGATGATGAGGATTTTGAGCGCTTTGCTGAAATAATTAGACCTATCTTTTTGCGATTGCGTTTAACTGATATGCTCAAAATGAATCCTTATGCTAAGTATATGAAGGATATTGTTACAAATAAAAGAAAGATACCGGAAGCTGAAATTTCCACCATGCTTGCTAATTATAATTTTAAAGGTGGAATACCAAAGAAACTTGGAGATCCAGGAGTACTCACTATACCATGCTCCATTAAAAGAAATTATGTTAAAACTGCCTTACGTGATCTTGGAGCCGGTGTTAGTGTTATGCCTCTCTCTTTATATCGTAGACTTGATTTGAATAAGTTGACACCTACTGAAATATCTTTGGAAATGGCTGATAAATCAACTGCTATACCTGTCGGTATTTGTGAGGATGTGCCTGTTGTGGTTGCAAATATTACTATTTTAATGGACTTTGTTATTCTTGATATTCCCAAGGACGATAGTATGTCTATTATTCTTGGAAGACCCTTTTTGAATACTGCAGGGGCTGTTATTGATTTCAACAAAGGCAATGTCACTTTTCATGTTAATGGTAATGAGCATACAGTACACTTCCCGAGGAAACAACCTCAAGTCCACAGTATCAATTCTATTGGAAAAATTCCATCGATTATTTTTGGAGGTTTTGAATTTCCTCTTCCTACTGTCACAAAGAAATATGATATCCTTATTATTGGGGACGTGCATATCCCCGTTGAGGTAACATAGTATTATTCGAAATTTCTCCGGTTCCAGGTTATTCGAAATGAGTTTGTTAACAAGACCAGATCAACCTTGTTAGTGGATTCCTTTTGATGAGCATGAGATGGATGAAGTTAGAAAGCACAACCTACTGTATGCTCCTTTTACTTTCTATTATTTAGTTGAAATAAAGTAAAAATAATATTTTCTGTCTGTTTTCTGAATTATCCGTGCAATAAAAAATACCCCGAAAATAAAAGTTCTCCAAATGCCCCAAAAATGAAATATGATTTTTTCTAGAATATTTGAGAATATCTGGCACTGAGAACACATCAGGGGGAGCAAGCACTTGGCCACGAGGGTCCAGGGCGCGCTCACCCCCTGGGCGCGCCCCCTGCCTCGTGGGCCTATGGTGGCTCCCCTCCACTTATTCCTGCACCCACACACTCCTTCTTCCTCCAAAAAAACCACCAACCAGCTCAAGCACGAGTTCTAGCTCATTTTGCTGCGATTTTTGATCTCCTTGCTCAAAGCACCTCTCGCAAAACAACTTTGGGGGATTATTTCTTGGTATGTGACTCCTCCAATGGTCCAATTAGTTTTTGTTCTAGTGCTTTATTCATTGCAAATTTGTGATGCCTAGATGACCATGTTCTTGAGCTTGCATGTCAAATTTATATGGTTCCAAGTAGTTCTAATGCATGATATAGTCTCTAGGCACTTGTGGGAGTAGTTGCTATCAATTTTGTTGAGCTTGGTTCACTTTTATTTGAAGTTACTAAAATTTTCAGAATCTTTTTAGAGGAAGAAATATGTTTAGGAAAATGTACCAAGGTGGCCCTTCAAGGAAGCAAGGACCCAGGCTCGCAATGCGCGATTCCGACAATGAACCACCAAGGGACGCTAAAGTGCGGGCTTGTGAATGGCCTTCAGAGGACTTCATGGATCGAGCAGGAATCAAGGCAGAATTTAACGCATATGTGCGTAACGCTGATCTTGTGAGCTTCGAGGCGTATAAGTGCCGCCAAGCATTCACTATCTCACTGATTCCTTTGTGAGGAGGTTTGAATTTTCATCGTCACGCAATTCTCAAACTGTCCTGTTTGATCTTTATAAAATCTTATACTATGGACTTAGAGGATTTTAATATTGCTTGCAAACTTCCACAATGGGGTAGTCCTAGTGAACCTCGCAAATCTGAATTTAGAGATTTTCTTGCTAGTATAACTGTGGGGGAATCTGGAGACATAGCACAAGCTACCATAGGGAGCATTCATTTTCCTACTATACATTATTTTGCTCTCTTCATAGGTAGGTGCATAAATGGTAAGGTTGAAGCATGTCACATGTGTGTCCCCGACCTCAGTGTTCTCAGGAGTGATGTATTAGGAGATAAACATTATAATTTGGGAGCCATTGTTGCACGTAGGTTGCATAATAATAGATTTAATGGAGATTTCTTTGGTGGAATTTATGCAACCCGTTTAGCTAATTTTCTTAATATACCCATACGTGAGTATGATATTGAGTTGCCTCCTATTCATTTAGATTATGAGGCTATGGTTCGTCATCGTTTTGTTGAGAGGAACGATCAGTTCCTCCAGTACGGACTAATCTTTGACAGACGACGCACCTATCACGTTGCTCTCCCTGCTCCTACTCTCTTTGACTTTCAGGCAAAGGGGAGGTATTTTATAACCAGAGAGGAGGCAGATGAGCACGAGAGGAGGACGAGGGCAGCTCGCCTCCAAGCTGCAGCCCACGATGCAATAGCCGCTGCATCTCAGTACGACCCCAACTATAACTTTGGATATCTGCCGGGCCAGCCGTGGCATTAGACCAACTTAGGCCAAAAGCCTAAGCACTGGGAGTATCAGATCTCTCACCGACATTACATTCATGTTCACACACTCATTGCTAGTTGTCGGTGCTCATACTTTTTCACTGTAATATCCATGCTAGTTTATTTTCCTTTTTATGCTTTCCTCTTGTGTGTTCGAAAAACCTTAAGAAAAAACCAAAAAATTAGTAGTAGCTTTTAGCTAGTTTACTTTCTTGCTGTAGTAGTAATAATTCAAAGAAAACCCAAAAAAATTCATGTTCTTCTTTTGCTTGTTGGGAGCTTTCCCGTGTATATAGTTTTATTTCTTTTCTTTTCTTTGGGGGTCGATAGGAGAAGACCATAATAAAATTGTTGAAGTGGCTCTTATATGCATTATTGTTGATTTAACCAAGAGACCATATTGCCTTGTCTTCTCATGTTTATTGAATGCTCGCAGATTCCAGCTTAGTCCAATGCACGTGCACTATTATTATTATTCACATCGTTCGGTCGTGCAAGTGAAAGGCAATTATGACGATATATAATGGACTGATCGAGATGAGAGAAGCTGGTATGAACTCGACCTCTCTTGTTTTTGTAAATATGATTAGTTCATCGTTCCTGATTTAGCTTATTATGAATAAACATGTTTGCAATGACAATTAGAGATTATAGTTACTTATGCCATGCTTAATTAGCTATGAGTTTATAATGGTTTACCTTATGCGTACAACATGCTATTAAAATGGTTGTGATGTGGTATGATAGGGTGGTATCCTCCTTTGAATGATTCAAGTGACTTGACTTGGCACATGTTCATGCATGTAGTTGAAACAAAATCAACATAGCCTTCATGATATATATTTTCATGGTGGATTATATCCTACTCATGCTTGCACTCAATGTTTATTAATTTTAATGCATGTTCATGACTGTTGTCGCTCTCTAGTTGGTCGCTTCCAGCCTTTTGCTAGCCTTCATTTGTACTAAGCGGGAATACCGCTTGTGCATCCAATCCTTAAACCCCAAAGTTATTCCATATGAGTCCACTATACCTTCCTATATGCGGTATCTACCTGCCATTCCAAGTAAATTTGTATGTGCCAAACTCTAAACCTTCAAATGAAATTCTGTTTTGTATGCTCGAATAACTCATGTATCAACTAGGGTTGTCCGCATCTTCCATGTTAGGTGGGTTATTCTCAAGAGGAGTGGACTCCACTCCTCACTCACGAGAAAATGATTGGTCACCGGGATGCCCAGTCACATGCTTTATGCAAATCAAATCAAAAGAATTGCAAACAAAACTCCCCCGGGACTGTTGTTAGTTGGAGGCACTCGTTGTTTCGAGCAAGCCATGGATTGATGCTTGTTAGTGGAGGGGGAGTAAAAATTTACCATTCTGTTTGGGTACCGCCTATAATGTGTGTAGCATGGAAGATATCGCCATCTCTTGGTTGTTATGTTGACAATGAAAGTATACCGCTCAAAATATTATTTATCTCTGCTTTAAAACCGAGCTCGCACCTCTACAAATCATCGCTTCCCTCTGCGAAGGGCCTATCTATTTACTTTTATGTTGAGTCATCACCCTCTTGTTAAAAAGCACCACCGGAGAGCACTGCTGTCATTTGTATCCATTACTATTAATTTATATTGGGTATGACTATGAATGGATCTTTTTGCCATGAATTACAATGTCTAGTCAGTCCTTGATCTTTAAAGATGCTTTGCATTTCATTTTCTTGGTCTCGTAAAGGGCTAGCGAGATACCATCTTGTTATATCATATCATGATTGTCTTGAGAAAGTGTTGTCATCCGAGATTTATTATTATTGCTCGCTAGTTGATTATGCCATTGATATGAGTAAACATGAGACCTAAGAGTTATTGTGAATATGGTTAGTCATAATCTTTGCTAAAAACTTGAATGCTGGCTTTACATATTTACAACAACAAGAGCAAATAGAGTTTGTAAAAAAAATTCTTTATCACTTTCAGTTTGTCAACTGAATTGCTTGAGGACAAGCAAAGGTTTAAGCTTGGGGGAGTTGATACGTCTCCATTGTATCTACTTTTCCAAACACTTTTGCCCTTGTTTTGGACTCTAACTTGCATGATTTGAATGGAACTAACACGGACTGGCGTTGTTTTCAGCAGAATTGCCATGGTGTTATCTTTGTGCAGAAACAAAAGTTCTCGGAATGACCTGAAACTTCACGGAGATTATTTTTGGAAATAATAAAAACTACTAGCGAAAGAATCAAGGCCAGGGGGCCCACACCCTTTCCACGAGGGTGGGGGGCACGCCTGCCCCCCTGGGCGCGCCCCCTGCCTCGTGGGGCCCCTGGAGCTCCACCGACCTCAACTCCAACTCCATATATTCGTGTTCGGGGAGGAAAAAACAGAGAGAAATATTCATCACGTTTTACGATACGGAGCCGTCGCCAAGCCCTAAACTCTCTCGGGAGGGCTGATCTGGAGTCCGCTCGGGGCTCCGGAGAGGGGAACCCGTCGTCGTCGTCATCATCAACCATCCTCCATCACCAATTTCATGATGCTCACCGCCGTGCGTGAGTAATTCCAACATAGGCTTGCTGGACGGTGATGGGTTGGATGAGATTTATCATGTAATCGAGTTAGTTTTGTTAGGGTTTGATCCCTAGTATCCACTATGTTCTGAGATTGATGTTGCTATGACTTTGCTATGCTTAATGCTTGTCACTAGGGCCCGAGTGCCATGATTTCAGATCTGAACCTATTATGTTTTCATGAATATATGTGAGTTCTTGATCCTATCTTGCAAGTCTATAGTCACCTATGATCCGGCAACCTTGAAGTGACAATAATCGGGACAACTCCCGGTGATGACCATAGTTTGAGGAGTTCATGTATTCACTATTTGTTAATGCTTTGGTCTGGTACTCTATTAAAAGGAGGCCTTAATATCCCTTAGTTTCCGTTAGTACCCCGCTGCCACGGGAGGGTAGGACAAAAGATGGCATGCAAGTTCTTTTCCATAAGCATGTATGACTATATTCGGAATACATGCCTACATTACATTGATGAATTGGAGCTAGTTCTGTGTCACCCTATGTTATGACTGTTACATGATGAACCGCATCCAGCATGATTCTGCATCACCGATCCAATGCCTATGAGCTTTTCACATATTATTCTTCGCTTATTTACTTTTTCTTTGATACTGTTACAATCACTACAAAACCCAAAAATATTACTTTTGCTACCGTTACCGTTAATATCACACTACTTTGCTACTAAATACTTTGCTGCAGATATAAAGTTATCCAGGTGTGGTTGAGTTAACAACTCAACTGCTAATACTTGAGAATATTCTTTGGCTCCCCTTGTGTCGAATCAATAAATTTGGGTTGAATACTCTACCCTCGAAAACTGTTGCGATCCCCTATACTTTTGGTTTATCACTGACGTTGTCCCGCAATAGACAAGCAGCTCCTCCAAACTGGATCCCCATGAGCAGCAGCCTCCCTGTGGCTGCCGACCCCACGCTAGCCACCCTAGCGGTGGTGAGGGGGGGGGGGGTCAGATCAAGCTATGGCGACATCATTGCAACATTTTTTTATTTAGTTAGTAAAAAATGCAACATTTTCAAACGTAAACTTGCAACAAATAAATGAAGCTATGCAATGAACCTCCATTTGATGCAATATCTGGTTGAAAAATAGGTTGCAACATACATAACAATACAAAACTAACATAAACAACATATAGAAATAGTTTCATCAAAAAGCCAAACACCCAAAAAATATTGCAACATACTGCAAATATGTGTGCCAGAAACAAAATACATACTTCCATCACGTCAAAATAACATATGTGAAGGAAATATGCCCTAGAGGCAATAATAAAGTTGTTATTTTATATTTCCTTATTAATGATAAAGGTTTATTATTCATGCTAGAATTGTATTGATCGAAAACTTAAATACATGTGTGAATACATAAAAAAAATACTGTGTCCCTAGTGAGCCTCTACTAGACTAGCTCATTGATCTAAGATGGTTAAGGTTTCCTAATCATAGACATGAGTTGTCATTTGATAACGGGATCACATCATTAGGAGAATGATGTGATGGACAAGACCCATCCATTAGCTTAGCATTTGATCGTAATAGTTTATTGCTATTGCTTTCTTAATGTCAAATACATATTCCTTCGACTATGAGATTATGCAACTCTCGGATACCGGAGGAATTACTTGTGTGCTATCAAACATCACAACGTAACTGGGTGATCATAAAGATGCTCTACGGTATCTCCGGAGGTGTTTGTTGAGTTGGCATATATCGAGACTAGGATTTGTCACTCCGTGTATCGGAGAGGTATCTCTGTATCCTCTCGGTAATTTACATCACAAGAAGCTTACAAGCAAAGTGACTAAGGAGTTAGTTACGATATGATGTATTATGGAACGAGTAAAGAGACTTGCTGGTAACGAGATTGAACTAGGTATGAAGATACCGACAATCGAATCTCAGGCAAGTAACATACCGATGGACGAAGGGAATTACGTATGTTGTCATAAGGTTTGAACGATAAAAATCTTTGTAGAATATGTAGGAACCAATATGGGCACCTAGGTTCCTCTATTGGTTATTGACCGGAGAGGTGTATCGGTCATGTCTACATAGTTCTCGAACCCGTAGGGTCTGCACGCTTAACGTTCATTGACGATATAGTGTTGTATCAGTTATATGATTTGGTGACCGAATGTTGTTCGGAATCCCGGATGAGATCACGGACATGACGAGGAGCTCTGGAATGGTCCGGAGGTAAACATTGATATATAGGACAATGATATTTGGACCCCGGAAGAGTTTCAGAGTGCAACGGGTAGTAATCGGGTCACCGAAAGGGGTTCCGGACACCCTCGGGAGGTCTATGGGCCATATGGGCCAAGAGAAGGGAGCACACCAGCCCACAAGGGGCTGGTGCGCCCCTCTATGGCAGATGGCCCTAGGGGAGAGAAGGAAAGAGGGGAGTAGGCCTCCTCCTTCCTTCCCTCCCCTCCTCTTTCGTTCCCCCTTAGGGGAATTATGGCAGGGGCGCAAGCCAGGGCAGGAGCCCTAGGGCTGGCCGGCTACCTTTGTGGTGCGCCTGGCTGCTTCCCCTCTCCCCCACCTATATATATGTGGGAGGGGGCACCACACAAGGACACGGCAATTGCTTAGTCGTGTGCGGCGTCTCCCTCCATAGTTTAGTCCCTCGGTCATATTTTCATAGTGCTTAGGCGAAGCCCTGCAGAGATAGCTTCACCATCACCGTCACCTTGTCGTCATGCTGCTAGAACTCACCCACTACTTCGCCGTCTTGCTGGATCAAGAAGGCGAGGACGTCACCAAGCTGATTGTGTGCTGAACGCGGAGGTGTCATACGTTCGGTACTCGATCGGTTGGAGCGCGAAGAAGTTCGACTACATCAACCGCGTTAACAAACGCTTCCGCTTACAGTCTACGAGGGTACGTAGACACACTCTCCCCTCTCGTTGCTATGCATCTCCATGGATAGATCTTGCGTGTGCGTAGAAAATTTTTGTTTCCCATGCAAAGTTTCCTAACAGTGGCATCCGAGCCAGGTCTGTGCGTAGATGATATGCACGAGTAGAACACAAAGAGTTGTGGGTGGTGATAGTCGTACTGCTTACCACCAATGTTTTATTTTGATTCGGCGGTATTGTGGGATGAAGCGGCCCGAACCAACCTTACATGTCGACGCACATGAGACCGGTTCCACCGACAGACATGCAACTAGTTTTGCATAAAGGTGGATAGCGGTTGTCTGTTTCTCCTAATTTAGTTGAATCGAATTGGACTACGCCGGTCCTTGAAGAAGGTTAAAACAACAAACTTGATGTATCAGCGTTGTAGTTTTTGCGTAGGTAAGAATGATTCTTGCTAGAAGCCCGTAGCATCCACGTAAAACTTGCAACAACAAAGTGGAGGACGTCTAACTTATTTTTGCAGGGCATGTTGTGATGTGATATGGTCAAGATATGATGTGATATATGTTGATGTATGAGATGATCATGTCTTGTAATATCGACAACCGGTAGGAGCCTAAGGGTTGTCTCTTTATTGCATGAAGTGCAAGCGCCATGTAATTGCTTTACATTATCGCTATGCGTTAGCAATAGTTGGCGAGACGACCCCGACGCAACGATGGAGATCAAGGTTGAAAAGATCGATATAGTTGACTAGAGGGGGGGTGAATAGGCAACTACAATTTTTAGCTTTTCTTTACCAAATTAAACTTTGCATCAAAGTAGGTTGTCTAGAAATGCAACTAGGTGAGCAACCTATATGATGCAACAACAACAAGCACACAAGCAAGCAAAGGATATAACACAAATAAGCTTGCACAAGTAAAGGCACGAGATAACCAAGAGTGGAGCCGGTGGAGACGAGGATGTGTTACCGAAGTTCCTTCCTTTTGAGTGGAAGTACGTCTCCGTTAGAGCGGTGTGGAGGCACAATGCTCCCTAAGAAGCCACTAGGGCCACCAGATTCTCCTCACGCCCTCGCACAATGCGAGATGCCGTGATTCCACTATTGGTGCCCTTGAAGGCGTAATCGAACCTTTACAAACAAGGTTGGGGCAATCTCCACAACTTAATTGGAGGCTCCCA
The DNA here is from genome assembly GCA_021605145.1 of Aegilops bicornis. Taxonomy (NCBI): domain Eukaryota; kingdom Viridiplantae; phylum Streptophyta; class Magnoliopsida; order Poales; family Poaceae; genus Aegilops; species Aegilops bicornis. The sequence goes on along the minus strand of CM038674.1, from coordinate 150,828,368 downwards.
ACGACACCATGAAGCTTCACCACAATGGACTATGGCTTCACGGTGACCTCAACCGTCTAGGGTGCTCAAACACCCAAGAGTAACAAGATCCGCTAGGGATTAGTGGGGAATCAAATTTCTCTTGGTGGAAGTGTAGATCGGGCCTTCTCAACCAATCCCGAGCAAATCAACAAGTTTGATTGGCTAGGGAGAGAGATCGGGCAAAATGGAGCTTGGAGCAACAATGGAGCTTTTGGGGAAGAGGTAGGTCAACTTTGGAGAAGAAGACCCACTTATATAGTGGGGGGAACAATCCAACCGTTACCCCCTACCAGCCCCGCAGAGAGCGGTACTACCGCTAGGCCAGCGGTACTACCGCTTAACAGCCTAAGCGGTACTACCGCTCCTCCTCGCGGTACTACCGCTCGAGAGCGGTACTACCGCATCTCCTGCCGCGGCTGGTACCGTAAAGTCCGACACGAAAAACGAGCCCTCGAATCGAGGCGGCACTAGCACGATACCGCAGCGGTACTACGGTTGGGGCTACAAGCGGTACTGCCGCTTATAGCACCCAAGCGGATTATCATTCGCCCGCAGTACTACCGCTCGCACCGAAGAAGGCACAATGAGGACAAGAACGAGCTCTCCATTGAAGTGGAAAGGCTCGGAAGGTGTGCAAGGGATGTGTACGTGATGATTCCACCCTAGCCTTTACAAAGCGGACACCCTCTTTATAGTACAGTGATCTCTACGAAACTGGTCCACCAAACTGAATCGAAAAGACTACACCGTCTTCGCTTCAAACTCCGAGGGGAGGGAATCGTCTCGTGCCAAAGGATGAATCTCTGAAAAGCTCAGTTCACACGATTAGTCCACAAAAGCATTGTCATCAATCACCAAAACATCTTAGGGCTAAAGATGCCCTTACAATCTCCCCCTTTTTGGTGGATTGATGACAATACGGGATTTGCACGAAACGGAGAAAGATAAAGGTCATAAGCAAACCCCACATCTCTAAAATAGAGACGGGCTCCCCCTAGATGTGTGCCATCAAGATAAGTGCTTTGGACTTCACGGCACACATACTAGGATCAACACTCCCCCTGCATTTTAGAGATCAACAAACTAAGCACGATCCATGAGAGCAGGGTATATAAATAACATAATAAGCATGCAACTCATAAGATACCAAATGACTAGAGACATAGATAATAATAAGATAGAGATAGGGTAGCATATGTCTCACACCATATGACTGGAACTTAGGTCTCACTGACACAAAACCAAACAAAGCAAATGATGAGCAAACACAACGAAACCACAAAGACACACTCGCAACTCAACGACACAAATCCCTAGACTCTCTCCCCCTTTGGCATCGAGACACTAAAAAGAGGCAAAGAGCAACCCTATGGCTCTAGGTGAGAGCAAACTGAAGATCGTGAACATCAGACGGCATCGCCACCATCCTCAGTCGGAAACTGCTCGGCATCTGAATCGGTCCACGGACAGTGCTGCTGGATCCACTCCTCCTCCTCGATGATCGACCCTCGAGTCACTGGTAATCGCTCGCACCTAACCGACGCATAAGCTCCTTGTGACGTCCCCTTGCCTTCTTCTCGGCCACGTGAGTCATGTACTGACCATGAGACTCCATGCAGAATAGCTTCTTCATCTTGTGCTTGAGCTTCTTTGCCCAAGAGGGCTCTGCCTCAGAAGGCTCAGAGTCATGATCATTACCAGCATAAGCCTCGCCCTCGGTCTCCATGGCAGCCGCAGAAGATGGAACCCCAGTTTGAGGAACGGAGGTACCCCAATTATCCTTCTTCCTCAGACGCTGATCTCATGAGAAACCAACTCTCCAGTTTCCAGTGACTCCTTGGGATAGGTGCGTCTCCAGGCCTTCTCAATGAGCAACATGATGAACGGAGCATAGATTGGGCACTTGCACTCAAACACAGCAGAAAGAAGTTCATACCACATCACATCAGAGATATCCAGGGACTCGCCAGTGTTTGCCTCCTTCTCATGCTGGCAGAAGAGAAGCATGTCCACAAGATAGGAATGAACTCGATCCGAGTTCCCGATACGACGGAAGAGAGTCTCGTGGAACACACGGTGAAGGATGTCCAGAAAGGCAGGCAGCTCATAGGTTGTCTTCTTAGTCTCAGGATTGACCTTCTTAATGCAGTCGGGCTAGAGAGCTTGCTTGTGAGTGGAGGTAACATTTTGGTGAGGACGGAACCCGATGGAGACTCAAGCCCTTGATCTTCCACCTCAAGCAACTTCATGAAAGCCTTCCACTTGACAACTAGCAGCTTCCCATTCGCCATCCAAGTAAGAGTCCTGTTTTCATCAGTTCCTAGATGGACAGTGGTATAGAATTGAGCCACCAAGTCAGCATCAAAGTCCTTGTTGAACTGCATGATCCTGAGAATGTTCAACTGAGAGCACATCTGAAGGGCTTCACCAAAGTACTCAGGGTCCTTTTCCATAGCATCCGTATTGATGGAGTGAACATTGACAAAGAGGTTCTTCTTAGACTTGATCACCTCAAAGTAGGTGGCATACTGAACGCAGTTCCAGAACGGACGATTGACAAAGGTGGGCTCTTGGTCTTCATCATAAGGATTGCGGCGACGCCTTTGTCCCTGTAATTCCTTGGAGGACATCTCAGTCACCTTCTTCCCACGAGGCTTTGGTCTGTTGGCTGGCATCTTCTTGGGAGGGGGATTAGTGCTTGAAGAAGCACCCATTGGCGGCGCTAGAGCATTGGAGGAACCACCAGCAGACTCAGAAGTGCGGTGGCGCTTTGACGTGGAACGCTCGGGGTTGACACGGCGGGCTTGTGCTACGTCTTGAGCTTGCGTTGGTTTTCCCCGAAGAGGAGAGGGTGATGCAGCAAGTGTAGTGTAAGTATTTCCCTCAGTTTTGAGAACCAAGGTATCAATCCAGTAGAAGGCTCCTCAAAAGTCCCACGCACCTACACAAACAAACTGAGAACTCGCAACCAACGCAATAAAGGGGTTGTCAATCCCTTCACGGCCACTTCATGAAAGTGAGATCTAATAGAGATAGTATGATAAGATAAATATATTTTTGGTATTTTATAATATAGATGCAAAAAGTAAAGATGCAAATAAAAGTAGATTGAAAGCAAATATGATAAGAGATAGACCCGAGGCCATAGGATTCACTAGTGGCTTCTCTCAAGATAGCATAAGTACTACGGTGGGTGAACAAATTACTGTCGAGCAATTGATAGAAAAGCGCATAGTTATGAGATTATCTAGGCATGATCATGTATATAGGCATCACGTCCATAACAAGTAGACCGACTCCTGCCTGCATCTACTACTATTACTCCACACATCAACCGCTATCCAAAGATGCATCTAGAGTATTAAGTTCATAAGAACAGAGTAACGCTTTAAGCAAGATGACATGATGTAGAGGGATAAACTCATGCAATATGATATAAACCCCATCTTGTTATCCTTGATGGCAACAATACACACGTGCCTTGCAACCCTTTACATCCTTTGGGTAAGGACACCGCAAGATTGAACCCAAAGCTAAGCACTTCTCCCATGGCAAGAAAGATCAATCTAGTAGGCCAAACCAAACTGATAATTCGAAGAGACTTGCAAAGATAACTCAATCATACATAAAGAATTCAGAGAAGATTCAAATATTATTCATAGATAAACTTGATCATAAACCCACAATTCGTCAGATCTCGACAAACACACCGCAAAAAGAGTTTACATAGAATAGATCTCCACGGAGAGGGGAGAACATTGTATTGAGATCCAAAAAGAGAGAAGAAGCCATCTAGCTAATAACTATGGACCCAGAGGGTCTGTGGTAAACTACTCACAACTCATCGGAGGGGCAAGGATGTTGATGTAGAGGCCCTCCGTGGTTGATTCCTCCCAAGTGAAAGTGCCGAAGGCTCCAAGATGAGATCTCGCGAATACAGAAGGTTACGACGGTGGAAATTGTGTTTCATGGTGCCCCCGGATGTTTTCGGGATACGTAGGTATATATAGGAGGAAGAAGTACGTCGGTGGCCGCCCGAGGGGCCCACAAGACAGGGGCGCGCCCTATAGGGGGGGGGGAGCGCCCTCCTATCTCGTGGAGGCCTCGGATGCTTCTTGACTTGCACTCCAAGTCCTCTGGATCACGTCGTTCCAAAAATCACGCTCCCGAAGGTTTCATTCTGTTTGGACTCGGTTTGATATTCCCTTTCTTCGAAATACTGAAATAGGCAAAAAAACAGCAATATGAGCTGGGCCTCCGGTTAGTAGGTTAGTCCCAAAAATGATATAAATGTGTAAATTAAAGCCCATAAACATCCAAAAGGGGTAATATAGTAGCATGGAACAATAAAAAATTATAGATACGTTGGAGACGTATCAAGCATCCCCAAGCTTAATTCCTGCCCGTCCTCGAGTAGGTAAATGATAAAAAGAGAATTTTTGATGTGGAATGCTACCTAGCATAATTCATAATGTAATTTTATTTATTGTGGCATGAATGTTCAGATCCAAATGAATACAAAATAAAAGTTCATATTGATAAAAAAATAGTAATACTTCAAGCATACTAATCAAAGTAATCATGTCTTCTCAAAATAGCATGGAAAAAGAAAGTTCATCCCTACATAATCATATAGTTAGGCTATGCTTCATTTTCGTCACACAAAGATGTTCCCAACTTCTATACCCCCGATGACAAGCCAAGCAATTGTTTCATACTTAAATAATCTCAAACTTTTTCAACCTTCACGCAATACATGAGCGTGAGCCATGGATATAGTACTATGGGTGGAATAGAATATAATGATGGGGATTGTGTGGAGAAGACAAAAAAGGAGAAAGTCTCACATTGACGAGGATAATCAACGGGCTATGGAGATGCCCATCAATTGATGTCAACATGAGGAGTAGGGATTGCCATGCAACGGATGCACTAGAGCTATAAATGAATGCTCAACAAAAGAAAACTAGTGGGTGTGCATCCAACTTGCTTGCTCACGAAGACCTAGGGCATTTGAGGAATCCCATCGTAGGAATATACAAGCCAGGTTCTATAATGAAAAATCCCCACTAGTATGAAAAAGACAACTTATGAGACTCACTATATGAAGAACAAGGTGCTACTTTGAAGCACATGTGTGGTAAGAGGATAGTAGCATTGTCCCTTCTCTCTTTTTCTCTCATTTTTTATTTTTTTATTTGGGCCTTTTCTCTCTTTTTTTATGGCCTCTTTTTTTTCTTTTTTTTCGTCCGGAGTCTCATCCCGACTTGTGGGGGAATCATGGTCTCCATCATCCTTTCCTCACTTGGGACAATGCTCTAAAAATGATGATCATCACACTTTATTTTCTTACAACTCAACAATTACAACTCAAAACTAGAACAAGATATGACTCTATGTGAATGCCTCCGGCGGTGTACCGGGATGGTGCAATGAATCAAGAGTGGCATGTATGAAAAATAATGCATGGTGGCTTTGCCACAAATATGATGTCAACTACATGATCATGCAATGGCAATATGACAAAAGTAAAGTATGTCATGATGATGATGAACGGAACGGTGGAAAGTTGCATGGCAATATATCTCGGAATGGCTATGGGAATGCCATAATAGGTAGGTATGGTGGCTGTTTTGAGGAAGATATAGGGAGGTTTATGTGTGATAGAGCGTATCGTATCACGGGTTTGGATGCACCGTGAAGTTTGCACCAACTCTCAAGGTGAGAAAGGGCAATGCACGGCATCAAGAGGCTAGCAAAGGCGGAAAGGTAAAAGTGCGTATAATACATGGACTCAACATTAGTCAAAAGAACTCATATACTTATTGCAAAAATTTAGAAGTCATAAAAAATCAAGTACTACGCGCATCCTCCTAGGGGGATAGATTGGTAGGAAAAGACCATCGCTCGTCCCCGACCGCCACTCATAAGGATGCACAAGCCAGGTACACTTCATGTTTCAAATTTGTTACACGACTTTAACCATACGTGCATGCTACGGGACTTGCTAACTTCAACACAAGGATTCTTTAAATTCATAATCACCCAACTAGCATGACTTTAATACCACTACCTCCATATCTCACAACAATTATCAAGTATCAAATTGATCATAGCATCCAATTCACTTGCTATGATAGTTTTTATTATACCCAACTTGGATGCCTACCATTCTAGGACCAACTTAATGACCATAGCAAATACCATGCTGTTCTAGAAGACTCTCAAAATAATATAAGTGAAGCATAAGAGACTAGCAATTTCTTCAAAATTAAGACACCACCGTGCTCTAAAAGATATAAGTGAAGCACTAGAGCAAAAACTATCAAGCTCAAAAAGATATAAGTGAAGCACATAGAGTATTCTAGCAAATTCTAATCAAATAGGCTTCTCTAAAAAGGTGTGTACAGCAAGTATGATTGTGGTAAACTAAAAATAAAATACTAATATAATACACGACGCTCCAAGCAAAACACTTATCATGTGGTGAATAAAAATATAGCTCCAAGCAAAGTTACCAATGAACGAAGACGAAAGAGGGGATGCCTTCCCGGGGCATCCCTAAGCTTAGGCTTTTGGCTAAATATCTTGGGGTGACATGGGCATCCCCAAGCTTAGGCTCTTGCCACCCTTTATTCCATAGTCCATAAAAGCTTTACCCAAAACTTGAAAACTTCACAACACAAAACTCAACAGGAATCTTATAAGCTCCGTTAGTGAAAGAAAACAAAACCACCACATAAGGTAATGCAATGAACTCATTATTTATTTAATTTGGTGTTAAACCTACTGTATTCCAACTTCTATATGGATTATAAACTATTTTATTGGTCATAGATTCATCAAAAATAAGCAAACAACACACGAAAAACAGAATCTGTCAAAAATGTAACAAATGTAGTAATCTGTAACTAACGCAAACTTATGGAACTCAAAATATTCAGCCAAAATAGGAAGACCTAGGCAATTTTTTATTGATCAGCAGCAATTGGAATCACTATTTTATCACGTTCTGGTGATTTTTAACAATTGTTTTCGTGAGCCGAAAGTTTCTGGAAATTACAGCAAGATCAAATAACTATCATCCAAGAAGATCCTATAGGTTTAACTTGGCACAAACACTAATTAAAAGATAAAACCACATCTAAAATAGAAGGTAGATGGATTATTTATTCCTAAACATAAACAAAAACAAAAACATAAAGAAAATTGGGTTGCTTCCCAACTAGCGCTATCGTTTAACGCCCCTAGCTAGGCACAAAAGCAAGGATAGATATAAGTGGTGCCGTAATAATAAGATAGATCTTGAAAGCTCATTTCATATTCTCTACGTTCGGCAGCAAGTTTCCTCTGAGGCAAGCAAAAGTAATCAAAAGGGCTAAATTTAGTGGGACAAATATCCCCAAGATCAACCACAGGAGGAACGGGTTCCTCCTTTGGCCCTTCATAGTGCACAACTATTTCATCACTAAAAGCATTCTTTTGGCAAAATCTTGTAAGCCTATACTCAAGAGATATCCTAGCTCATTGTTTATAAGGGAAAAATCATTATTAAGCTCGTTAATGCAATCAACCAAGACATTAGTAGGAACCTTTTTTCTAAGGTTTTCATTAAAAGCGACATAGTCCAAAGATTGAAAACGTCTAATTTCCTCTTGATCATAGAGGATCGCTTCTATGGGAGGACGACCGACGTCCACCCTATAGTGCGCAAAGATTTCTTTGGCCTCTCTTATGATAAATCTAAACTCATGGGCCAAAAAGATAGTAACAACGTGCTTAACAGAAGAGTGCTCAATATTAGAGAATTCTAGGAAAATTCTTTGTATGCAAGGATGCATATGCATAAATTGTCTTTCGAGTTAAACTACAAGCATAACGATAGCATCCACAATACTACTAGTTCTATGAAGGATAGAACAACCCATGGAGGGTAAAGCACCGACACAAGTAAAGAAATCTTGAATAACACATTTGCCAATGATGTTACCACTACCGTTTCGAAACTTTTTAGTATGCAAGATAGGGGGTTCATCGGCCGGAGCCTCGGGATTTTCTGTGTTATCATTATTGTCCATATCAACGATAATCTCCCCAATTTCAGACATAGCGGCAAAGAGTGAGCGAAAAAGAGAGGAGGAGACTGGGAAAGAGAAGGCGAATAAAACGGCAAGGGTGAAGTGGGGGAAAGGAAAACGAGAGGCAAATGGCAAATAATGTAAATGCGAGGGAGATGGGTTTGTGATGGGTACTTGGTATGTCTTGACTTGAGCGAAGACCTCCCGACAACGGCGCCGGAAATCCTTCTTGCTGCGTCTTGAGCTTGCGTTGGTTTTCCCCGAAGAGGAGAGTATGATGCAGCAAGTGTAGCGTAAGTATTTCCCTCAGTTTTGAGAACCAAGGTATCAATCCAGTAGGAGGCTCCTCAAAAGTCCCACACACCTACACAAACAAACTGAGAACTCACAACCAACGCAATAAAGGGGTTGTCGATCCCTTCACGGCCACTTGTGAAAGTGAGATCTAATAGAGATAGTATGATAAGATAAATATATTTTTGGTATTTTATAATATAGATGCAAAAAGTAAAGATGCAAATAAAGTAGATTGAAAGCAAATATGATAAGAGATAGACCCGGGGGCCATACGTTTCACTAGTGGCTTCTCTCAAGATAGCATAAGTATTACGGTGGGTGAACAAATTACTGTCGAGCAATTGATAGAAAAGCGCATAGTTATGAGATTATCTAGGCATGATCATGTATATAGGCATCACGTCCATAACAAGTAGACCGACTCCTGCCTGCATCTACTACTATTACTCCACACATCGACCGCTATCCAAAGATGCATCTAGAGTATTAAGTTCATAAGAACAGAGTAACACTTTAAGCAAGATGACATGATGTAGAGGGATAAACTCATGCAATATGATATAAACCCCATCTTGTTATCCTCGATGGCAACAATACAATATGTGCCTTGCAACCCTTTACATCCTTTGGGTAAGGACACCGCAAGATTGAACCCAAAGCTAAGCACTTCTCCCATGGCAAGAAAGATCAATCTAGTAGGCCAAACCAAACTGATAATTCGAAGAGACTTGCAAAGATAACTTAATCATACATAAAAGAATTCAGAGAAGATTCAAATATTATTCATAGATGAACTTGATCATAAACCCACAATTCATCGGACCTCGACAAACACACCGCAAAAAGAGTTCACATCGAATAGATCTCCACAAGAGAGGGGGAGAACATTGTATTGAGATCCAAAAAGAGAGAAGAAGCCATCTAGCTAATAACTATGGACCCGTAGGTCTGTGGTAAACTACTCACAACTCATCGGAGGGGCAAGGATGTTGATGTAGAGGCCCTCCGTGGTTGATTCCCCCTCCGGCAGAGTGCCGGTGAAGGCTCCAAGATGAGATCTCGCGAATACAGAAGGTTACGACGGTGGAAATTGTGTTTCGTGGTGCCCCCGGATGTTTTCGGGGTACGTAGGTATATATAGGAGGAATAAGTACGTCGGTGGCTGCCCGAGGGGCCCACGAGACAGGGGGCACGCTCTATAGGGGGGGGCACGCCCTCCTATCTTGTGGAGGACTCGGCTGCTTCTTGACTTGCACTCCAAGTCCTCTGGATCACGTTCGTTCAAAAAATCACGCTCCCGAAGGTTTCATTCTGTTTGGACTCCGTTTGATATTCCTTTTCTTCGAAATACTGAAATAGGCAAAAAACAACAATATGGGCTGGGCCTCCGGTTAGTAGGTTAGTCCCAAAAATGATATAAATGTGTAAAATAAAGCCCATAAACATCCAAAAGGGGTAATATAATAGCATGGAACAATAAAAAATTATAGATACGTTGGAGACGTATCAGCTTGCTGCTCAGGATGTTCATCACCTGGAACCAAACACACGGACACACGAAGCAGCCAGAAAGAACGATAAAAAACCAACAAACAAACCAAACAAAGATCAATATGTGGTAGGATACAATGGAAATGGGCATCAAAGGTAGTATCTGCGACCCTCCGCAAGATCGCTTGAGCGGTAGTACCGCTCTAGTGCCGCTCAGCATGTAGTACTGCTCATCGGGCGGTAGTACCGCTTGAGACGAGGAACAGGAGTTCCCTACTGCCAGGAAAGATCCGCACTACCGGAGATGCCAAATTCAAAAATAAACCTACCAAATATCAATCCAAAGAGTCTAGTTGCCTCTCCAACCTACTCAAGCCTAGTTTTAGCCAAAAAACTAGAGATGCATCCACCATTGCCCCTAAACACTAGATCTGAAATCTAGACAAGAAGAGAAGAGGAACAAGGGCAATACCCGCATCCATGGCAAGAGGACGAGGTGGGGATCGACTCCACCGAAGGATATGGAGAGGGACGGCCCGAAGACAGAGGACCGCCGGAGCCCTCCCGCGACGAGATGGCATTGGAGAGATGAAGAGGAACTGGGGAACGAAGCAAATGGGTATGGGGGGAGAAAACCACCCCTGCCCACGACTTAACCCCCTGGACCCGCCCCCCAGCGGTAGTACCGCGGTGGCGGGCGGTAGTACCGCTTAACAACGTAAGCGGTAATACCGCCCAGCGCACATCAAAACTAAACTTTCAAACACACGACTCAAAAGACAAAGAAAGACAAACCGAAAACCAAGAAACCACTAAGGAACACTAGCAAGAGGACAGAAGACGCACCCCTTCAAGAGAGGGGCGGTGGCCGAGGCCACCTATGTTTGAGTCAAGAGGTATGGCACCGCGAAGATTTTAACCTTGGGCCCATGACCAAAACTCCTCTTTGAAGCACAAGTACCATAAAAAATGGCTAATGTGAAAGATTTTATCAATTTATGCATAATGGGGGGAGGGAAAGTTCATTGAGAGAACAACACTCCCCTTATGTCCATGCCTACATCTAAACTAGACATCAAGTTGAGTGTGGTGGGTTGTGCAAGGGTTCAAACCACATTGCTTGAATCAATGATATTTAGCTCATGCCTTAACTCGCGAAATCTTGCTTCATCCAAGGGCTTCGTGAAAATATCTGCAAGGTTATCATGAGTGTTGACATACTTGAGCTCGATCTCCCCTCGCCTAATATGATCCCGGATGAAATGATACCGAATCTCAATATGCTTCGTCTTGAAGTGTTGCACTGGGTTGAGAGAAATCTTGATGGCACTTTCATTGTCACACCAAAGAGGCACTTTGTCACAAATGACACCGTACTCCTTTAAGGTTTGTCTCATCCATAGAAGTTGTGCACAACAACTACCGGCCGCCACATATTCCGCCGATTGGACGCAGAGAGACACACAACTTTGCTTCTTGGAAGACCAACTCACCAAAGAGCAACCCAGAAATTGGCACCCTCCGAAAGTTGACTTCCTATCCACTTTGTCTCCCGCCCAATCGAAATCCATATATCCTTCAAACTTGAAATTTGCTCCTCTTGGGTACCATAAGCCAAAGTTTGGGGTATGAGCTAAATATCGAAAGATTCGTTTGACCGCCACATAGTGGCTTTCCTTTGGTGCGGCTTGAAACCGTGCACATATTCCCACACTCAACATGATATCCGGTCTAGATGCACAAAGGTAAAGCAGGGAGCCAATCATGGAGAGATATACCTTTCGATCCACCGCTTTACCATTGGGATCAATGTCAAGTTGGCACTTGGTAGGCATTGGAGTAGTAGCCGGCTTGACATCACTTAGCTTGAATCTCTTTAGCATGTCTGAGTGTATTTGGCTTGGTTGATGAAGGTACCTTCTCTTCTTTGCTTGATATCAAAACCAAGGAAGAACTTCAACTCTCCCATCAAAGACATCTTGAACTTGGAGGTCATGAGAGCGGCAAATTCCTCATTGAAAGCTTTGTTAGGGGAACCAAAGATAATATCATCAACATATAGTTGGCATACAAACAACTCCCCTTTGACCTTCTTAGTAAAAAGAGTGGGGTCGATTAGCCCAACTTCAAATCCACGGTCTTGTAACAACTCGATAAGGTGGTCATACCACGCACGTGGGGCTTGTTTAAGGCCATAGAGTGCCTTGTCGAGTTGATACACATGATCGGGAAAGTAGGGATCCTCGAACCCGGGGGGTTGCTTGACGTATACCAACTCATTAATAGGACCATTAAGAAACACACTTTTAACATCCATTTGTTGCAACTTAAAGTTGTGATGAGAAGCATAAGCAATCAACAAACAAATGGATTCAAGGCGAGCAACGGGAGCAAAGGTTTCACCGTAGTCGATACCCTCGACTTGGGAGTAGCCTTGTGCCACCAATGTTGCCTTGTTGCGAACGATGGTCCCATGAGCATCTTGCTTGTTCTTGAAAATCCACTTGGTTCCAATGACATTGTGGTTCCCCGTTGGCCTTGGCACCAATCTCCACACCTTGTTGTACTCGAAGTTATTGAGTTCTTCATGCATGGCATTGAGCCAATCCGGATCTTCGAGCGCCTCGTAGACCTTTTGGGGTTCCACACAAGAGACAAACGCATGATGTTCACAATAGTTTGCTAATTGTCTACAAGTGCTTACCCCCTTTCTTAGGCTTCCAACCACATTCTCCATGAGATGACCTTTGGTGGTGAGCTTGGAAGCAATCTTCGCGGCACGACGCTCCAATTCCTCCTCGGAAATGAGACGAGGAGGGGTAACTTGATCATCTTGAGCGCCTTCTTGAGCTTGTTCTTGATATTGAGCTTGCTCATGATCTTAGACTTGCTCGAGGGGGAGAACTTGACCTTGGGCATCATTTGGTGGTTCACCACCATCTTGAGGTTGATCTTGCCCTTGATCTTGTTCACAAGGTTGAGGGCCTTCACTTTGTTCTGCGGAAGCGTGTGGGTCTTGGGTTGGTGATGGCTCCACTTGGGTGGAGCATTGTCCTTCTCCTTCGGCCACAAGGGGTTCCTCAATGGGTAGGATATGAGCAACACCCATTCTTCTTATGGCTTGGGGAGGAATTTCATCACCTACATTACAAGTACCACTTTGCTCTACTTGGGAGCCGTTATTCTCATCAAACTCCATGTTACAAGTCTCCTCAATAAGTCCCGTGGACTTATTGAGAACACGGTAAGCATGGGAGTTTGTAGCATACCCATCACATATGCCCTCGTGAGCTCTAACTTCAAATTTGGACAAACGAACACCTTTCTTGAGAATGAAACACTTACACCCGAACACCCGAAAGTACTTGAGGTTGGGCTTGTTACCGGTGAGTATGTCATAAGGAGTCTTGTTCAAGCCTTTGCGAAGATAGAGACGATTTGATGCATGACACGCGGTGTTGATGGCTTCGGCACAAAAGTTGTATGGAGACTTGAACTCCGCCATCATGGTCCTTGCCGCATCCATCAACGTCCGATTCTTCCTCTCCACAACACCATTTTGTTGAGGGGTGTATGGAGCAGAATATTGATGCTTGATCCCCTCATCACTAAGAAACTCATCCAAGGTGTAGTTCTTGAACTCGGTGCCGTTGTCACTCCTTATTGTCAAGATCTTTGCATTGTGTTGACGTTGAGCTTCATTTGCAAAGTCAATGACAGTTTGTTGGATCTCGCTCTTCCTCTTGAAGAAATATACCCAAGTGTATCTTGAATAGTCATCCACAATCACCAAGCAATACTTTCTACCCCCAAGACTATCAAAGGATGGAGGCCCAAAGAGATCCATGTGAAGGAGCTCCAAAGGCCTCTTTGAGCAAATCAAAGTCGTGGGAGGGTGAGCCTTCTCATGTAGCTTTCCTTCGATACAAGCACTGCAAGCACGATCTTTGGCAAAACTAACGTTGGTTAGTCCATAGACATGGTCCCCCTTGAGAAGACTTTGCAAAGATCTCATATTGACGTGGGCTAAACGGCGATGACAAAGCCATCCCACGTCAACTTTAGCCATTAGGCATGTCGCGGTCTTAGTGGGTCGCTCCGAAAAATTAATCACATATAGACCGTTCTCGACATGCCCAACAAAGGCTACTTTAAGAGTCTTGCTCCACAAGAGGGCCACGCAGTATCAATATCAAAGAAAGTGGCAAAGCCCATGATTGCAAGTTGACGAACGAAAAGTAAATTGTATGCAAGGGACTCAACAAGCATGACCTTCTCGATCGTGAGATCATGAGAAATGACAACCTTGCCAAGTCCCAATACCTTAGAAGATGAGGCATCACCCACTCGACATTGGTGGGCATGGATGGAATCTTGTGAACGTCCACCACCAAGTCCTTGCTTCCGGTCATATGATTTGTAGCTCCACTATCGAGCAACCATGATCCCCCACCAGAAGCAAACACCTACAAGAGATCAATGCTTGGATTTAGGTACCCATTTTGTAATGGGTCCTTTGATGTTAGTGACAAGGGTCTTAGGAACCCAAATAGACCATTCAATGTACTCATGAGGAGAACCAACAAATTTGGCATAGACATGCCCATCACTAGCACGGCACAACACATAAGAAGGGTTAAAGTCACTGGCTTGGTTGGAAGGGGTGGCATTGCCCTTCTTGACATTACCACCCTTCTCATTGTTCTTCTTCTCCTTGGGAGCACCCTCTCCTTCCTTCACAAACATTTGCTTGAGAGGAGGAGGTCGTTTGGTCTTGTCATTCTTCTTCTTGTTCTTGGGCTTGGGTGCGAACCCAATCCCTTCCTTGGCAACCACTTCCTTTTGATTACTCAAAAGGTCGTTGAGGTTCTTCTCACCTTGTATGCACGACACAAGGCCTTTCTCAAGTTGCTTCTTCAACTTAGCATTCTCCTCAATAAGATGCTCATGCTCACAACAAGGGTTAGTAGCATTTGTATTATCAATTAAAACCATATGAGGAAAGGTGGCTTTCTCCTTGGTTAGCTTTACTTGGAGTTGATCATGAGACTCTTTGAGGCTAGCATGAACGCCCTTCAAGACTTTGTGAGTCTTGTCGAGAATGTCAAACTCCTCTTTGAGTCTAGCAAGATCAACCCCAAGCTTTGCCTTCTTGGAGTTTAGCACACGAGAAACAACAAGAGCATGATCAAGATCTTTCTTTAATTTAGCATGATCATCGTTGTATGAATCCTCAAGAGCCAAACAAAGACCATGCTCTTCCTCAAGAGCATTGGAAAGATCTGAAATCTCATCGGCATAGTCACGACTATGCCCCTCCATCTTAGAGATGGTATCTTCGTGAGCCTTGATCATGTCATTGGCTTCACCAAGTTGTTCCAAGAGAGCAACGAAGTGCTTCTTGGATTTGCCCTTGAGTTTACCCATAAAGGCCTCAAACTCATTCTCCTCCACATTAGTTCCCTCATGTTCATCAATGCTTCTGTCGAAGAAGAATGATTGATGATGGTAGTTTTGATGTTGGGGGTTACCTTGTTGGTGGCTTTAGCCATGAGGCACTTGGCGGTGATGCTCTCATTGGGTGAGTCGAAGAGAGACACCCGTGGAGTCATCGCAATGGCAACGGAGGCCATGGCAACCGACTCACCATCTTCATCATCGTCATCGTCCTCATTGTACTCTTCTTGTACCACCAAATCCTTGGGAGGAGTCTTCTTGGTGAAGTTGCTCTTGTTGGGGAACAACTTAGCCTTGTCCTTACGGATGAGCTTGCCACCGTTGTCTTCCCTCTTCTCATAAGGGCACTCCACAACAAAGTGGCTCACATTGCCACAATTGAAGCAAGTCCTCACTCGTTGCTTGCCCTTTGCGCCACTTGAATTGTTCTTGTTGAAGTTGGGCCTTGAGTTCTTCTTGCTCCAAAATTGCCTTGAAGCAAGTGCCATGTGTTCATGATAGGCATACTTCGTATCTTCGAGATTGATCTCCTCTTCTTCCTCCTCTTCCTCTTCTTCGACATAGACCTTGGCCTTCAAAGCATGGTTGGGCCTTTTTGCTCTTTGAGAGCAAAGTACCGCATTGTCGGCGGTCTTGTCCAATATGCTCATAGCCACAAACTCATCTAACACTTAACTTGAGGACAAGGTGTGGAAGTACGGCCTTTGACGGATGATGGAGGACATGGCTTTGTGGTAGGGTATCATTGCCTTGAGGAATTTGCGCTTGATCCAATTGTCATCCGTGTCCTTACTTCCATGATCTTGGAGAGAGACCGCGAGCTTGGTTACTCTTCGATAAAGCTCACGAGGTTCTTCATCTTCTTTCATTGCAAACTCATCGGCTTCATCTTGTACCACTTCATAGTTGGAACGTTGAATGCTTGCGCTTCCCCGATAGAGGGAAACCACTTGACGCCAAGCATCTTTGGCTAATGAGTAGGGTTGTAGATGAGGAAGGTCTTCGGGAGGGATTGCTTCTTGGATGATGAAGAGAGCACTATCATTGAATTGATCATCCACGGCTTCTCTAGGAGTGAAGTTGCTCCGGTCATGCGGATGAAAACCTTCTTTAATGATTCTCCAAAGGTTAGTGTTCACATGATTTAAATGATGCTTAAAACGATAGACCCAAGAATCAAAATCCTCCTTTTTATCAATCTTTGGGGGAGGACCGGCATGATTCAAGTGAGTAGAAGGAATCGGTCCACCATAGACAAGTGGAGGTTCCACATTGGCAAAGATGTCGGTGCCACTTTTACCACTAGAAGGAAGGGCTTTCTAACTAGTAGCTTCCCCCTTGTCGGAGGTAGCATCCGTCACCTTGTTGGCGGGATCACCCACTTTCAGCAGTGCGGTGGAAAGTTTAAGCCCTTCTAAGAATTCATGAAACATGCCTTTGACCTTGGTCGTCATGGAGGTTTTCAATGTTTCCAAAGCCACATTGAACTCCTCACGAGACCATGGTTCCCCATCTCCCGTAGAAGAGACCGGATTTGCACCGGAGTGCTCCTCCGCACCTTCTACGACGTCAACCTTACTCTTTGGACGATAAAGTCCTTAGTCAAGAGATGAGGCTCTGATACCAATTGAAAAGATCGATATAGTTGACTAGAGGGGGGGGGGGGGTGAATAGGCAACTAACAAATTTTAGCTTTTCTTTACCAAATTAAACTTTGCATCAAAGTAGGTTGTCTAGAAATGCAACTAGGTGAGAAACCTATATGATGCAACAACAACAAGCACACAAGCAAGCAAAGGATATAACACAAATAAGCTTGCACAAGTAAAGGCACGAGATAACCAAGAGTGGAGCCGGTGGAGACGAGGATGTGTTACTGAAGTTCCTTCCTTTTGAGGGGAAGTACGTCTCCGTTAGAGCGGTGTGGAGGCACAATGCTCCGCAAGAAGCCACTAGGGCCATCAGATTCTCCTCACGCCTCGCACAATGCGAGATGCCGTGATTCCACTATTGGTACCCTTGAAGGCGGCGACCAACCTTTACAAACAAGGTTGGGGCAATCTCCACAACTTAATTGGAGGTTCCAACGACACCATGAAGCTTCACCACAATGGACTATGGCTTCACGGTGACCTCAACCGTCTAGGGTGCTCAAACACCCAAGAGTAACAAGATCCGCTAGGGATTAGTAGGGGAATCAAATTTCTCTTGGTGGAAGTGTAGATCGGGGCCTTCTCAACCAATCCCGAGCAAATCAACAAGTTTGATTGGCTAGGGAGAGAGATCGGCGAAAATGGAGCTTGGAGCAACAATGGAGCTTTTGGGGGAAGAGGTAACTCAACTTTGGTGAAGAAGACCCACTTATATAGTGGGGGGAACAATCCAACCGTTACCCCCCACCAGCCCCGCAGAGAGCGGTACTACCGCTAGGCCAGCAGTACTACCGCTTAACACACCAAGCGGTACTACCGCTTCCCTCCTCATGATACTACCGAGAGCGGTACTCGCTTCTCTCGCCATGGCTGGTACCGTAAAGTCCAACACAAAAAATGAGCCCTCGAATCGAGGCGGCACTAGCACGAAACCGCAACAGTACTACGGCTGGGGCTACAAGCGGTACTACTGTTGTGGAGTGGTACTGCCGCTTATAGCACCGAAGCGGTACTACCGCTCAGACCAGAGAAGGCACAATGAGGACAAGAACAAGCTCTCCATTGAAGTGGAAAGGCTCGGAAGGTGTGCAAGGGATGTGTATGTGATGATTCCACCCTAGCCTTTCCAAAGCGGACCCCCTCTTGATAATACGGTGATCTCTACGAAACTAGTCCACCAAACTGAATCGAAAAGACTACACTGTCTTCGCTTCAAACTCCGAGGGGAGGGAATCGTCTCGTGCCAAAGGATGAATCTCTGAAAAGCTCAGTGCACACGATTAGTCCACAAAAGCATTATCATCAATCACCAAAACATCTTAGGGCTAAAGATGCCCTTACAAAGGTGTCGAGCCGGTGACGATGGAGATCATGATGATGCTTTGGAGATGGAGATCAAAAGCACAAGATGATGATGGCCATATCATCTCACATATTTTCATTGCATGTGATGATTATCCTTTATGCATCTTATTTTGCTTAGAACGACGGTAGCATTATAAGATGATCCCTTCACTAAATTTCAAGATAAAAGTGTTCTCCCCGAGTATGCACCGTTGCCAAAGTTTGTCGTTTCGAAGCACCTCGTGATGATCGGGTGTGGTAGACTCTACGTTCACATACAATGGGTGTAAGACAGTGATGTCTGCTACACAACTTTATTCTTGTAGAGACGTGTTGGGCCTCAAAGCTAGAGTTTTGTAGGACAGTAGCAATTTTCCCTCAAGTGGATGACCTAAGATTTATCAATCCGTGGGAGGCGTAGGATGAAGATGGTCTCACTCAAACAACCCTGCAACCAAATAATAAAAAGTCTCTTGTGTCCTCAACACACCCAATACAAGGGTAATTTGTATAGGTGCACTAGTTCGGCGAAGAGATGGTGATACAAGTGTAATATTGATAGTAGATATTGATTTTTGTAGTAAGAACAATAAAAAACAGCAAGGTAGCAATTGATAAAACAGAGCACAAACGGTATTGCAATGCTTTAAAATGAGGCCTAGGGTCCGTACTTTCGCTAGTGCAATCTCTTAACAGTGCTAATATAATTAGATCATATAACCATCCCTCAATGTGCGATGAAGTATCACTCCAAAGTTCCTATATAGCGGAGAACATAAGAAGACATCATTTGTAGGGTACGAAATCACCTCGAAGTTATTCTTTCCGATCGATCTATCCAAGAGTTCGTACTAATATAACACCAAATAATTTCAGATTCATAATACTCAATCCAACACAAAGAACCTCAAAGAGTACCCTAAGATTTCTACCGGAGAAACAAAGACAAGAACGTGCATCAACCCCTATGCATAGATTACCCCAATGTCACCTCGGGAATCCGCGAGTTGAGTGTCAAAACATATATCAAGTGAATCAGAATAATACCCCATTGTCACCACGAGTATTCATATGCAAGACATATATCAAGTGCTCTCAAATCCATAAAAGTATTCAATCTGATAAAACGAAATCTCAAAGGGAAAACTCAATTTATCACAACAAGATAGAGAGGGGAAAACACCATATGATCCGACTATATTAACAAAGGCCGCGATACATCAATATCATGACATCTCAAGAACATGAGAGAGAGAGATTAAACACATAGCTACTGGTACAAACCCTCAGCCCCGAGGGTGGACTACTCCCTCCTCATCGTGGTGGCCGCCGGGATGGTGAAGATGGCCACCGGAGATGATTCCCCCTCCGGCAGGGTGCCGGAACGGGGTCTAGATTGCTTTTCGGTGGCTATAGAGCCTTGCGGCAGCGGAACTTATGATCTAGGTTAACCCTAAGGGTTTTCGGAATATTTGGGAATTTATAGGGTAAAGAGGGGGTGCGGGAGGCCACCGAGGTGGGCACAACCCACCTAGACGCGCCTGGGCCCCAGCACGCCTCAGTGGGTTGTGCTTTGGGGCACCCCCTAGGTGCTGCTCTGGCCCATTGGAAGTGTTCTGATCCATAAAAAATCCTAAAAAAGTTTTGCGGTGTTTGGACTCGGTTTGATATTGATTTCCTATGATGTAAAAAATATGCAAAAAACAGCAAGTGACTGATACGTCTCCAACGTATCTATAATTTTTGATTGCTCCATGCTATATTATCTACTGTTTTGGACATTATTGGGCTTTATTATTCACTTATATATTACTTTTGGGACTAACCTATTAACCGAAGGCCCAGCCCAGAATTGCTATTTTTGCCTATTTCACAGTTTCCTAGAAAAGGAATAACAAACGGAGTCCAAAAGGAATGAAACCTTCGGGAACGTGATTTTCAGAGCAAATATGATCCAGGATGCTTGGATCCTACGTCAATAAACAAAAGAGGAAGCCACGAGGTAGGGGGCGCGCCTACCCCCCAAGGGCGCGCCCTCCACCCTCATGGGCCCCCTGTTGCTCCACCGACGTACTCCTTCCTCCTATATATACCTACGTACCCCCAAACGATCAGATACGGAGCCAAAAAACCTAATTCCACCGCCGCAACCTTCTGTACCCACGAGATCCCATCTTGGGGCCTGTTCCGGAGCTCCGATGGAAGGGGAATCGATCACGGAGGGCTTCTACATCAACACCATAGCCTCTCCGATGAAGTGTGAGTAGTTTACTTTAGACCTTCGGGTCCATATTTATTAGCTAGATGGCTTCTTCTCTCTTTTTGGATCTCAATACAATGTTCTCCCCCTCGTGGAGATCTATTCAATGTAATCTTCTTTTTGCGGTGTGTTTGTTGAGACCGATGAATTGTGGGTTTATGATCAAGATTATCTATGAACAATATTTGAATCTTCTCTGAATTCTTTTATGTATGATTGGTTATCTTTGCAAGTCTCTTAGAATTATCAGTTTGGTTTGGCCTACTAGATTGATCTTTCTTGCAATGGGAGAAGTGCTTAGCTTTGGGTTCAATATTGCGGTGTCCTTTCCCAGTGATAGTAGGGGCAGAAAGGCACGTATTGTATTGTTGCCATCGAGGATAACAAGATGGGGTTTTTATCATATTGCATGAATTTATCCCTCTACATCATGTCATCTTGCTTAAGGCGTTACTCCATTTTTATGAACTTAATACTCTAGATGCATGCTGGATAGCGGTCGATGAGTGGAGTAATAGTAGTAGATGCAGGCAGGAGTTGGTCTAGTTGTCTCGGACGTGATGCTGCTACGTCTTGAGCTTGCGTTGGTTTTCCCCGAAGAGGAGAGGATGATGCAGCAAAGTAGCGTAAGTATTTCCCTCAGTTTTTGAGAACCAAGGTATCAATCCAAAGAGGAGGCCACACACAAGTCCCTCGTACCTGCACAAAACGATAGCTACTCGCAACCAACGCGATTAGGCGTTGTCAATCCCTTCACGGCCACTTACGAGAGTGAGATCTGATAGAGATAATATTTTTGGTATAGAGATGCAAAGAGAAAAGTAAAAAGCAAAGTAAAAACAAAGCAAGTATAAAAGTGATGGAGATTGATATGATGAGAATAGACCGGGGCCATAGGTTTCACTAGTGGCTTCTCTCAAGAGCATAAGTATTCTACGGTGGGTGAACAAATTACTGTTGAGCAATTGGCAGAATTGAGCACAGTTATGAGTATATCTAGGTATGATCATGTATATAGGCATCACGTCCGTGACAAGTAGATTGAAACGATTCTGCATCTACTACTATTACTCCACTCATCGACCGCTATCCAGCATGCATCTAGAGTATTAGGTTAAAAACAGAGTAACGCCTTAAGCAAGATGACATGATGTAGAGGAATAAATTCATGCAATATGATAAATACCCCATCTTGTTATCCTCGATGGCAACAATACAATACGTGCCTTGCAACCCTTTACATCCTTTGGGTAAGGACACCGCAAGATTGAACCCAAAGCCATGCACTTCTCCCATTGCAAGAACTACCAATCTAGTTGGCCAAACCGAACGGATAATTCGAAGAGACTTGCAAATATAACTCAATCATACATAAAAGAATTCAGAGAAGATTCAAATATTATTCATAGATAAGCTGGATCATAAACCCACAATTCATCGGTCTCAACAAACACACTGCAAAAAGAAGATTACATCGAATAGATCTCCACGAGAGAGGGGAGAACATTGTATTGAGATCCAAAAGAGAGAAGAAGCCATCTAGCTACTAGCTATGGACCCAAGGTCTGAAGTAAACTACTCACACTTCATCGAGAGGCTATGGTGTTGATGTAGAAGCCCTCCATGGTGGATGCCCTCCCATGGAGCTCCTAACAGGCCCCAAGATGGGATCTCATGGATCTGAGGAAGTTGCGGCGGTGGAATTAGGTTTTGGCTCCTGTTACGATCGTTTGGGGTAATGAGGTATATATAGGAGGAAGGAGTACGTCGGTGGAGCAACAAGGGGCCCACGAGGCAGGGGGGCGCGCCCTAGGGGTTGGGGGCGCGCCCCCCACCCTTGTGACCGCCTCCGTTGTTCCTTGGCATAGGGTCCAAGTCTCCTGGATCACGTTCGGTGAGAAAATCACGTTTCCGAAGGTTTCATTCCGTTTGATATTCCGTTTCTTCGAAACACTGAAATAGGCAAAAAACAGCAATTCTGGGCTGGGCCTCCGGTTAATAGGTTAGTCCCAAAAGTAATATAAAAGTGGAAAATAAATCCCATTATAGTCCAAAACAATAGATAAAGTAGCATGGAGCAATCAAAAATTAGATACGTTGGAGACGTATCAGATGCCTATATACATGATCATACCTAGATATTCTCATAACTATGCTCAATTCTGTCAATTGCTCAACAGTAATTTGTTCACCCACCGTAAAATACTTATGCTTTTGAGAGAAGCCACTAGTGAAACCTATGGCCCCCGGGTCTATCTTCATCATATTAATCTTCCAATACTTAGTTATTTCCTTTGCTTTTTTACTTTGCTTTTTATTTTACTTTGCATCTTTATCACAAAAATACCAAAAATATTATCCTATCATATCTATCAGATCTCACTCTAAATAAGTGGCCGTGTAGGGATTGACAACCCCTTATCGCGTTGGTTGCGAGGATTTATTTGTTTTGTGTAGGTGCGAGGGACCTGGTAGCGTAGCCTCCTCTTTGGATTGATACCTTGGTTCTCAAAACTGAGGGAAATACTTACGCTACTTTGGTGCATCACCCTTTCCTCTTCAAGGGAAAACCAACGCAGTGCTCAAGAGGTAGCAAGAAGGATTTACGCACCGCTGTCGGGAGGTCTACGCAAAAGTCAACATACCAAGTACCCATCACAATCCCTTATCTCCCACATTACATTATTTGCCATTTGCCTCTCGTTTTCCTCTCCCCCACTTCACTCTTGCCGTTTTATTCGCCTTCTCTTTTCCGCTTGCCTTCTTCTTTTTGCCCCTCGCTCTTTCTGTCGATATGTCTGAAATTGGGGAAATCATTGGCGATATGGACAATAATAATATCATGGAAAATTTTGATGCTCATGCTGAAGAACCCCCTACCTTGCATACAGAAAAATTTCGAATTGGTAGTGGTAATATTATTGGAAAAGGGGTTATTCAAGATTTCTTTACTTGTGTCGGTGCTTTGCCTTCTATGGGCGGTTCTATTCTTCATAGAACTAGTAGTCTTGCGAACGCTATTGCCATGCTTATAGTTGAACTTAAAAGGCAATTTATGCACATGCACCCTTGCATACAAAGGATTTTCCTAGAATTTTCTAATATAGAGCACTCTTCTATTAATCACCGCTACTATCTTTTTGGCTAATGAGTTCAGATTTATAATAAAAGAGGCCAAAGAAATATTTGCGCATTATAGGGTGGACACTGGCCGTCCTCCCATAGAAGCTATCCTCTTTGATCAAGAAGAAATAATGCGTTTTCAATCTCTAGACTATGTTGCTTTCAATGAAAACCTTAGAAAAAAGGTCCCTACCAATGTTCTAGTTGAGATAATTCTGAACTTAATGATGATTTGGCTATTCGAAATAATGATCTAGGATATTCTCTCGAGTATAGGCTCACAAAGTTTTGTTAAAAGAATGCTTATAATGATGACTTGGTTGTGCAATACGAAGGGCCGAAGGAGGAACCTATACCTCCTAAAATTGATCTTGGGGACTTTTATCCTATTAAATTTAGCCCTTTTGATTACTTTTGCTTGCCTCAAAGAAAACTTTCTGCCGAACATAGAGAGTATGAGATGAGTTTCACCGATCTATCCTATTACTATGGCAATACCTAGATCTATCCTTGCTTTTATGCCTAGCTAAGGGCGTTAAACGATAGCGCTTGTTGGGAGACAACCCAATTTTATTTTTAGTTTTTATTTTTTGCTTCTGTTTAGGAATAAATATTTGTTCTAGCCTCTGGTTATATGTGTTTTTATGTTTTGATTAGTGTTTGTGCCAAGTTAAACCTTTAGGATCTTTTTGGATGATAGTTATTTGATCTTGCAGAAATTTCTAGAAACTTTCTGTTCATGAAAACAATTGTTAAAAATCACCAGAACGTGATAAAATACTAATTCCAATTTCTGCTGATCAATAAACAAATTCTCCAGGTCGTCATATTTTGGCTGATTTTTTGGAGTTCCAGAAGTTTGCATTAGTTACGGATTACTACAGACTGTTCTGTTTTTGACAGATTCTGTTTTTCGTGTGTTGTTTGCTTATTTTGATGAATCTATGGCTAGTAAAATAGTTTATAAACCACAAAGAAGTTGGAAGACAGTAGGTTTAACGCCAATATAAATAAAGAATGAGTTCATTACAGTACCTTGAAGTGGTCTTTTGTTTTCTTTCGCTAACGGAGCTCACGAGATTTTCTGTTAAGTTTTGTGTTGTGAAGTTTTCAAGTTTTGGGTGAAAGATTTGATGGATTATGGAACAAGGAGTGGCAAGAGCCTAAGCTTGGGGATGCCCATGGCACCCCAAGATAATCTAAGGACACCATATAGCCAAAGCTTGGGGATGCCCCGGAAGGCATCCCCTCTTTCGTGTACTTCCATTGGTAACTTCACTTGGAGCTATATTTTTATTCACCACATGATATGTGTTTTGCTTGGAGCGTCTTGTATGATTTGAGTCTTTGCTTTTTAGTTTACCACAATCATCCTTGCTGTACACACCTTTTGAGAGAGCCATACATGATTTGGAATTTATTAGAATACTCTATGTGCTTCGCTTATATCTTTTGAGTTATATAGTTTTGCTCTAGTGCTTCACTTATATCTTTTAGAGCATGGTGGTGGATTTGTTTTATAGAAACTATTGATATCTCATGCTTCACTTAGATTAATTTGAGAGTCTTAAATAGCATGGTAATTTGCTTAAATAATCCTAATATGCTTGGTATTCAAGATTAGTAAAACTTTCTTATGAGTGTGTTGAATACTACGAGAAGTTTGATGCTTGATAATTGTTTTGAGATATGAAGATGGTGATATTAGAGTCATGCTAGTTGAGTAGTTTTGAATTTGAGAAATACTTGTGTTAAAGTTTGTGATTCCGTAGCATGCACATATGGTGAACCGTTATGTGATGAAGTCGGAGCATAATTTATTTATTGATTGTCTTCCTTATGAGTGGCCGTCTGGGACGAGCGATGGTCTGTTCCTACCAATCTATCCCCTAGGAGCATGCGCGTAATACTTTGCTTTGATAACTTGTAGAATTTTGCAATAAGTATATGAGTTCTTTATGACTAATGTTGAGTCCATGGATTATACGCACTCTTCTTCCTTCCACCATTGCTAGCCTCTCTAATACCGCGCACTTTTCGCCGGTATCATACACCCACCATAAACCTTCTCAAAACATCCACCATACTTACCTATCATGACATTTCCATAGCCATTCCGAGATATATTGCCATGCAACTTTCCACCGTTACGTTTATTATGACACGCTCTATCATTGTCATATTGCTTTGCATGATCATGTAGTTGACATCGTATTTGTGGCAAAGCCACCGTTCATAATTCTTTCATACATGTCACTCTTGATTCATTGCATATTCCGGTACACCGCCGGAGGCATTCATATAGAGTCATATTTTGTTCTAAGTTTCGAGTTATAATTGTTGAGTTGTAAGAAAATAAAAGTGTGATGATCATCATTTTTAGAGCATTGTCCCAAGTGAGGAAAGGATGATGGAGACTATGATTCCCCCACAAGTCGGGATGAGACTCCGGACGAAAAAAAGAGGCCATAAAAAAAGAGAAAAGGCCCAAATAAAAAATGAGAGAAAAAGAGAGAAGGGACAATGTTACTATCCTTTTACCACACTTGTGCTTCAAAGTAGCACCATGATCTTCATGATAGAGAGTCTCTCATTTTGTCACTTTCATATACTAGTGGGAATTTTTCATTATAGAACTTGGCTTGTATATTCCAATGATGGGCTTCCTAAAATGCCCTAGGTCTTCATGAGCAAGCGAGTTGGATGCACACCCACTTAGTTTCTTTTGTTGAGCTTTCATATACTTATAGCTCTAGTGCATCCGTTGCATGGCAATCCCTACTCACTCACATTGATATCTATTGATGGGCATCTCCATAGCCCGTTGATATGCCTAGTTGATATGAGACTATCTTCTCCTTTTTGTCTTCTCCACAACCACCATTCTATTCCACATATAGTGCTATGTCCATGGCTCACGCTCATGTATTGCGTGAAGATTGAAAAGTTTGAGAATTTCAAAAGTATGAAACAATTTCTTGGCTTGTCATCGGGGTTGTGCATGATTTAAATACTTTGTGTGGTGAAAATAGAGCATAGCCAGACTATATGATTTTGTAGGGATAACTTTCTTTGGCCATGTTATTTTGAGAAGACATAATTGCTTTATTAGTATGCTTGAAGTATCATTATTTTATGTCAATATTAAACTTTTGTCTTGAATCTTTTGGATCTGAATATTCATACCACAATTAAGAAGAATTACATTGAAATTATGCCAAGTAGCACTCCGCATCAAAAATTCTGTTTTTATCATTTACCTACTCGAGGACGAGCAGGAGTTAAGCTTGGGGATGCTTGATATGTCTCCAACGTATCTATAATTTTTGATTGCTCCATGCTATATTATCTAGTGTTTTGGACATTATTGGGCTTTATTATTCACTTTTATAATACTTTTGGGACTAACCTATTAACCGGAGGCCCAACCCAGAATTGTTATTTTTTTTGCCTATTTCAGAGTTTCATAGAAAAGGAATATCAAATGGAGTCCAAACGGAATGAAACCTTCGGGAACGTGATTTTCAGAGCAAATATGATCCAGGAGACTTGGACCCTACGTCAAGAAACAAAATAGGAAGCCACGAGGTAGGGGCGCCCCCCCCTGTATGCGCCCTCCACCCTCGTGGGCCCCTGTTGCTCCACCGACGTACTCCTTCCTCCTATATATGCCTCACGTACCCCCAAAGCGATCGATCACGGAGCCAAAAACTTAATTCCACCGCCGCAACCTTCAGCACCCACGAGATCCCATCTTGGGGCCTGTTTGAGTTCACTTGGGAAGGGAATCGATCATCGAGGGCTTCTACATCAACACCATAGCCTCTCCGATGAAGTGTGAGTAGTTTACTTCAGACCTTCGGGTCCATACTTATTAGCTAGATGGCTTCTTCTCTCTTTTTGGATCTCAATACAATGTTCTCCCCCTCTCTCGTGGAGATCTATTCGATGTAAACTTCTTTTTGCGGTGTGTTTGTTGAGACCGATGAATTGTGGGTTTATGATCAAGATTATCTATGAACAATATTTGAATCTTCTCTGAATTCTTTTATGTATGATTGGTTATCTTTGCAAGTCTCTTGAATTATCAGTTTGGTTTGGCCTACTAGATTGATCTTTCTTGCAATGGGAGAAGTGCTTAGCTTTGGGTTCAATCTTGCGGTGTCCTTTCCCGATGATGGGGAGCAAGGCATGTATTGTATTGTTGCCATTGAGGATAAAAAGATGGTTTTTTATCATATTGCATGAATTTATCCCTCTACATCATGTCATCTTGCTTAAGGCGTTACTCCGTTTTTATGAACTTAATACTCTAGATGCATCTTTGGATAGCGGTCGATGAGTGGAGTAATAGTAGTAGATGCGGTGGAGTCGGTCTAGTTGTCTCGGACGTGATGCCTATATACATGATCATACCTAGATATTCTCATAATTGTGCTCAATTTCATCAATTGCTCAACAAGAATTTGTTCACCCACCGTAAAATACTTATGCTCTTGAGAGAAGCCACTCTGAAACCTATGGCCCCGGGTCTATCTTCATCATATTAATCTTCCAATACTTAGTTATTTCCTTTGCTTTTTACTTTGCTTTTATTTTACTTTGCATCTTTATCACAAAAATACCAAAAATATTATCCTATCATATCTATCGGATCTCACTCTAAGTAAGTGGTCGTGTAGGGATTGACAACCCCTTATCGCATTGGTTGCGAGGATTTATTTGTTTTGTGTAGGTGCGAGGGACTGGCGCGTAGCCTCCTCTTTGGATTGATACCTTGGTTCTCAAAAACTGAGGGAAATACTTACGCTACTTTGCTGCATCACCCTTTCCTCTTCAAGGGAAAACCAACACAGTGCTCAAGAGGTAGCAGTGACACTTGGCACTATGTAAATAGGCTAGTACCAAAAAATGAAATAAAATGAGTATAAAATGATTATAAAACATCCAAGAATGATTATATAACAACATGGAACAATAAAAAATTATAGATACGTTGGAGACGTATCAGACAGTTTTGCACATGCAGAATACTTGTGTTAAACTTGACGAGCATAACATGTACAGACATGGTCTCGTAACACTGGAGATCGAAAGGTCGAACTTGAGTCATATAGTAGATATGATTGATACGTCTCCAACGTATCTATAATTTTTTTATTGTTCCTACTATTATATTATCTGTTTTGGATGCTTTATATGCATCAGTATGCTATTTTATATTTTTTTGGGACTAACTGAAAGAAATATGCCCTAGAGGCAATAATAAAGTTGTTATTTATATTTCCTTGTATCACGATAAATGTTTATTATTCATGCTAGAATTGTATTAACCGGAAACTTAGTACATGTGTGAATACATAGACATACAAAGTGTCCCTAGTATGCCTCTACTTGACTAGCTCGTTAATCAAAGATGGTTAAGTTTCCTAACCATAGACATGTGTTGTCATTTGATGAACGAGATCACATCATTAGAGAATGATGTGATGGAGAAGACCCATCCGTTAGCTTAGCATAATGATCGTTTAGTTTTATTGCTATTGCTTTCTTCATGACTTATACATGTTCCTCTGACTATGAGATTATGTAACTCCCGAATACCGGAGGAACACCTTGTGTGCTATCAAAACGTCACAACGTAGCTGGGTGATTATAAAGATGCTCTACAGGTGTCTCCAAAGGTGTTTGTTGAGTCGGCATAGATCGAGATTAGGATTTGTCACCCCGTGTATCGGAGAGGTATCTCTGGGCCCTCTCGGTAATGCACATCACTATAAGCCTTGCAAGCAATGTGACTAATGAGTTAGTTACGGGATGATGCATTACGGAACAAGTAAAGAGACTTGCCGGTAACGAGATTGAACTAGGTATGATGATACCGACGGTCAAATCTCGGGCAAGTAACATACCGATGACAAAGGGAACAACGCATGTTGCTATGCGGTTTGACCGATAAAGATATTCGTACAATATGTAGGAGCCAATATGAGCATCCAGGTTCCGCTATTGGTTATTGACCGGAGATGTGTCTCGGTCATGTCTACATAGTTCTCGAACACGTAGGGTCCGCACGCTTAACGTTCGATGACGACTTGTATTATGAGTTATGTGATTTGATGATGAATGAAGTTTGTTCGAAGTCCTGGATGATATCACAGACGTGACGAGGAGTCTCGACATGGTCGAGAGGTAAAGATTCATATATTGGAAGATTGCATTCGGACATCGGAATGGTTCTGAGTGATTCGGGCATTTTTTCGGAGTGCCGGGAGGTTACCGGAACCCCTAGGAGAAGTATTGGGCCCTATTGGAGGAGAGGAGAGAGGCCACGTGGGAGGGTGCGCCCCCATTGCCCAAACCGAATTGGACTAGGGGAGGGGGCCGGCCCCCCTCTTTCCTTCTCCCTCTCTCTCCCTTTCCCTTTTCCCTCTCCGGTGGAAGGAAGGAGGGGGGCCGAATCCTACTTGGACTAGGAGTCCAAGTAGGACTCCCCCCTTGGCGCGCCCCCTTTGGGCCAGCCTCCTCCCCCCCTCCTTTATATACGTGGGAGGGGGGCACCCCAAAGACATACCAAGTTTGCTATTAGCCGTGTGCGGTGCCTCCCTCCACAATTACACACCTCGGTCATATCGTCGTAGTGCTTAGGCGAAGCCCTGCGCCGGTAACATCATCGTAACCGTCCCAAGCCGTCGTGCTAACGGAACTCTCCCTCAGCCTCAACTGGATCAAGAGCTCGAGGGACGTCATCGTGCTGAACATGTGCTGAACACGGAGGTGTCGTACGTTCGGTACTTGGAGCGGTTGGATAGTGAATACGTTCGACTACATCAACTGCGTTACTAAACGCTTCCGCTTTCGGTCTACGAGGGTACGTGGACACACTCTCCCCGCTCGTTGCTATGCTTCTCCTAGATAGATCTTGTGTGATCGTAGGATTTTTTTTGAAATACTAGGTTCCCCAACAGTGGCATCCGAGCCAGGTCTATACGTAGATGTTATATGCACGAGTAGAACACAAAGAGTTGTGGGCGATAATAGTCATACTGCTTACCAGCAACGTCTTACTTTGATTCGGTGGTATTGTTGGATGAAGCGGCCCGGACCGACATTACATGATCGCATTCATGAGACTGGTTCTACCGAAGTCCTTCACACACAGGTGGCTAGCGGGTGTCAATTTCTCCAACTTTAGTTGAATCGAGTTTGACTACGCCCGGTCCTTGTTGAAGGTCAAAGCAGTACACTTGACGAAAAATCATTGTGGTTTTGATGCGTAGGTAAGAACGGTTCTTGCTAGAAGCCCGTAGCAGCCACGTAACACTTGCAACAACAAAGTAGAGGACGTCTAACTTGTTTTTGCTGGGCATGTTGTGATGTGATATGGTCAAGACGTGATGAGATATAAATTGTCGTATGAGATGATCATGTTTTCTAACCGTTATCGGCAACTAGCAGGAGTGATACGTCTCCAACATATCTATATTTTTTAATTGTTCCATGCTATTATATTATCTGTTTTGGCTGTTTAATGGGCTTCATTATACACTTTTATATTATTTATGGGACTAACCTATTAACCGAAGGCCCGGTGCAAACTGCTTTTTTTTGCCAATTTTAGTGTTTTGCAGAAAAGGAATATCAAACGGAATACAAACGGAATGAAACCTTCGGGAGAGTGATTTTTGGAACAAACATGATCCAGAGGACTTGGAGTGGACATCAAGAAAGGAGCGAGGAGGCCACGAGGCAGGGAGGCGCGCCCCCACCCTCGTGGGCCCCTCGCAGCTCCACCAACCTACTTCTTCCTCCTATATATACCCATATACCCCGAAAACATCCAGGAGCACCACGAAACCCTATTTCCACCGCCGCAACCTTCTGTACCCGTGAGATCCCATCTTGGGGCCTTTTTGACACTCATTTGGAGGGAATCGATCACGGAGGGCTTCTACATCAACACCATAGCCTCTCCGATGATGTGTGAGTAGTTTACCACAGACCTTGGGTCCACAGCTATTAGTTAGATGGCTTCTTCTCTCTTTGGATCTCAATACAAAGTTCTCCTCGATCTTCTTGGAGATCTATTCGATGTAATTCTTTTTGCGGTGTGTTTGTCGAGATCCGATGAATTGTGGGTTTATGATCAAGATTATCTATGAACAATATTTGAATCTTCTCTGAATTCTTTTATGTATGATTTGTTATTATTGCAAGTCTATTCGAATTATCAGTTTGGTTTGCCCTACTAGATTGCTCTTTCTTGCAATGGGAGAAGTGCTTAGCTTTGGGTTCAATTATGTGTCGTTTCCCGGATGTTAGGGGCAGCAAGGCACGTATTGTATTGTTGCCATCGACGATAAAAAGATGGGTTTATATCATATTGCTTGAGTTCATCCCTCTACATCATGTCATCTTGCCTAATGCGTTACTCTGTTCTTATGAACTTAATACTCTAGATGCATGCTAGATAGCGGTCGATGTGTGGAGTAATAGTAGTAGATGCAGAATCGTTTCGGTCTACTTGTCGCGGACATGATGCCTATATACATGATCACGCCTAGATATTCTCATAATTATGCACTTCTCTATCAATTGCTCAACAGTAATTTGTTCACCCACCGTAATACTTATGCTATCTTGAGAGAAGCCACTAGTGAAACCTATGGCCCCCGGGTCTATTTTCCATCATATAAGTTTCCAATCTATTTTTACTTTGCAATCTTTACTTTCAATATATATCATAAAAATACCAAAAATATTTATCTTATTATCTCTATCAGATCTCACTTTTGCAAGCGGCCGTGAAGGGATTGACAACTCCTGTATCGCGTTGGTTGCAAGGTTCTTATTTGTTTGTGTAGGTACGAGGCGACTTGCGTGTAGTCTCCTACTGGATTGATACCTTGGTTCTCAAAAACTGAGGGAAATACTTACGCTACTTTGCTGCATCACCCTTTCCTCTTCAAGGAAAAAACCAACGCAAGATCAAGAGGTAGCAAGAAGGATTTCTGGCGCCGTTGCCGGGGAGATCTACGCCAAGTCAAGACATACCAAGTACCCATCACAACTCTTATCCCTCGCATTATATTATCTGCCATTTGCCTCTCGTTTTCCTCTCCCCCACTTCACCTTTGCCGTTTTATTCGCCCTTTTTTCAGTTTGTCTCTCTTCGCTTGCTTCTTGTGTGCTTGTGTGTTAGATCTTTTGCTTTCCTGTCATGGCTAGTCCTTCTATTATTGTTAGTACTCCCGATCATGAAGTTCTTAATTTTAAACAAAGGGAGGGAGAAAATCTAAAATATGCTTGGCATAGAATTTGCAATGCTCAGAATTGATCTACTAGGAAGCAATCTACTTCCATTCTTCTCCGCAAATTTTATGTAGGCATCCCCCCTTGGAATAGATATATTCTTGATACCATTACCGGAGGGAATTTCTTGGGTAGCCATACTTTTGATTCTTATAATGCTATGTTAGATTTGTTTGGCCCACCACCTCTTTTGGTTAATGGAACTATTTTAACTTTGGAACATGTGATGCAAAGGCTTGAAATTATTTGAAATAAAGTTTCCACTGTAGAGTTGATTGAAAATTTGGATAAAAAGATCCACAACCAAATTACCCAATACAGATCTAAGGTAGGAGTTGCTCTTAAATTTTTTAAAGAAAAATAACCCATAGTTAACGAAAAGATAGATCAAGATTCCACAAGAATTGATAAAATTGAGGATATGATTACCAACTTAGGGTCTGCCTTTTCATCCGTGAAAAATACTCCAAATCCTCCTACTACCAAAGTTGCGAAATTAATGTATGTTCCTAAAAATAAGGGTGAATCTTCTAGTAAGGAAAAAGCGGGTCTCAAATCAATAAGTGTTCACCCCAACTTCTTCGCTATCATTAAGGAACCTTTTGCTACAACCAATTTTCTCGATTTCTTGCCTAGGAGTTTGATCATTAATAAAAAGAAGGAAACTCCTAAGGGTTATAAATGTTCCATTGAAGAATTGCCTATCAAAGATGACAATACCTAGATCTATTCTTGCCTTTATGCCTAGCTATGGGCGTTAAACGATAGCGCTTGTTGGGAGGCAACCCAATTTTATTTTTGTTTCTTGCTTTTTGGTTCTGTTTGGTAATAAATAATTCATCTATCCCCTGTTTAGATGTGTTTTCATGTTTTAGTTAGTGTTTGTGCCAAGTAGAACTTTTGGGAAGACTTGGGTGAAGTCTTTATGATCTTGCTGTAAAAAACAGAAACTTTAGCGCTCACGAGATTAGCTGCCATTTTTACTGGAGAGTGATATTTAGTTGATTCTTTTTGAAGATGATTAATAGACAAATCCCTCACATCTAGAAATTTATTTCAGAATTTTTGGAGTTACAGAAGTATATGTTTGATACACATTACTACAGATTGTTTTGTTTTTGACAGATTCTGTTTTTCGTGTGTTGTTTGCTTATTTTGATGAATCTATGACTAGTATCGGAGGGTATGAACCATAGAGAAGTTTGAATACAGTAGGTTTAACACCAATGTAAATAAATAATGAGTTCATTACAGAACCTTATGGTGGTGATTTGTTTTCTTATACTAACGGAGCTCATGAGATTTTCTGTTGAGTTTTGTGTTGTGAAGTTTTCAAGTTTTGGGTAAAGATTTGATGGATTATGGAATAAGGAGTGGCAAGAGCCTAAGCTTGGGGATGCCAAGGCACCCCAAGGTAAAATTCAAGGACAACCAAAAGCCTAAGCTTGGGGATGCCTCGAAAGGCATCCCCTCTTTTTGTCTTCGTCTATCGGTAACTTTACTTGAGGCTATATTTTTATTCACCACATGATATGTGTTTTTCTTGGAGCGTCTTGTATGATTTGAGTCTTTGCTTTTAGTTTACCACAATCATCCTTGCTGTACACACCTTTTGGTAGAGACACACATGAATCATAATTTATTAGAATACTCTATGTGCTTCACTTATATCTTTTGAGCTAGATAATTTTGCTCTAGTGCTTCACTTATATCTTTTAGAGCACAGTGGTGGTTTTATTTTATAGAAATTATTGATCTCTCATGCTTCACTTATATTATTTTTGTAGCGACCCGACCTCAGACGGTCAAGCCTCTGTGTATCCGTGCCATCCCTGGATCAGTATGCTGGCACACACAGTACATCAATGT
Organism: Aegilops bicornis; assembly: GCA_021605145.1. NCBI lineage: Eukaryota > Viridiplantae > Streptophyta > Magnoliopsida > Poales > Poaceae > Aegilops > Aegilops bicornis. The sequence continues at coordinate 150,793,464 of CM038674.1, read as the reverse complement.
ATATATCAAAGTGCAATCACATGTATAAATAACGTAAAACTGATATATACCTCATAATACTCAGCGGAAACAATCAAACGGGTGTGGAGTCCCATCAACGCCATCGGCAGGTTGAGTGTAGACCGTAACCTCGTATCGTAACTCTTACTCGTCGAGGAAATATCTGCAACATGATACGTTGCAGCCGTGTAGGTCGATTACATTGAATGTACCGCAAGATCACAATAAGAGAAAACAGATGATAAACTATACTATATGCGGTATGGCTTTGTGGCTCAGGTCTGCGAGTTTTGTTTATGTAAAAGCGGATTTATTTTCCCTACATCAAAGGAATAAATGAAGTCTGTACTATGGAGTTTTCTACCATGACATGGTTCCGCCAACCGATGTCTCATATCCCAAATCATCATAAGTTGCCCACAATTAAGTTATCGATCCGGTGTTGAGAGTTCCGAGATAGATCCAAGTCCGGATGCTCAAATTGTCCGTAACGGGGACACGGCTAATCGATTAGGTTTAAACCCTCTGCAGAGGTTTGTACACTTTACCCGCAAGATTCGATCCCTCTCTTTACGTTCGCACTTCGTGGTGTTTGAGAACAAGATGACCAAACATGGTCTTTCAAGAGTTCCTCGACCACTTTGTCGGTGCTCATCCAATCCTACCGTAGTTCTACATCTGCTAGCACCGTCCTAGCCGAGTCACAACTAAGGTCAACCAAGCGAGCCCATAGTGACTTGCGGTTGCAGGTAAGCTTACGGGCATGAAGTATTCTTCCGTCTCTTTGAGTCTGGGTGAAGCTTTCCAAGATGTCATGGCGCTTCTCCATGCATCCGGCCAACCACCGGATTCTCCAGGTGCCCGTCAACCATCCTTCACCCAGAGTGTGTATTGAATTCTTGTCTCGAGTCTTGAAGTCTTGAGGCCTTGAAGATGCAGATCCTTGCAGATTCCATCATGGAGTTGTCGTCATTGGCGTAGATCCTCCATTCTCACACCACTCCGTGCACCCATACCAACCCCGTCTACTATAGCGTAGCATTAAAATAAAATATCGTCCGGGCTTGGTAACAGGGTGATGGGTTCCTACCTCATGCATACTACTCAACTACAAGGATTCAATGTCACTCTTTGGAGGGATTGTTGCGAAGATGACACTAGATGCAATAAAATACATAGGTATGAAAAACATGGTCAAAGTGAACTTGCCTTCTTGGACGACCTTGAAAACTAGGGACTCGTGGTAGCAAGCTTAGACTCAGGAAATTCTACCGAGGCAAAGAACAATCATAATAAGCATATAGCATATGATCACTTAACATAATAGCATGCTAACATAACACACCAAACAAACGAATCAAAACCCAAAGGAAAACTCAAGAAATCCAACTCAATGCTTTCCTACTTCAAGCAACAACTAAAAATAGTTTTACATAACAAAAATTTTCTTAACAGAACCTAAGCATGGGTTTATGCTACCTAACAGAAAAGGATTCACCAAGCAACTAGTAGCAAAAGAATCACCTTAAAAGCTATTATAAAACTCCTATTAGGCCTAAAGCAATTTCTAATAAGAAAAATAAAATATAAGTTTTATTTGTTATATATAAAAGTTCATGCTCTATAGTTACAGAAACTAACCTAGAATAATCTATCTCTCATGAAAAATAAATTTATTTGCTAAGTAAAACAATAGGAAAACAGTAGCTAGTTAATTAATTAAGAATAACATGATTCTGATTAAAACTAATTTTTTATTGATCCTAAAATTCCCAAATAAATTCCTACGGTTAGGCAATGTCAAAACAAAGTTGTGGCAAAAAGAATCACTAAAAATAATTTTCCTAACTCTTTTATGGCAGAATTACTATTCTGTCTAAATATAAAATAAAGGCAATTTTAAATAATTTTAACATGACTAATTATATTTTCTACAGAAACTATAAGAAATTTGCAAACAAACAAAAAAGAATCACTTAAAAATATTAAGTAGATTAAAAGATATGAATTTTTCAAATCTGAAACTATTCTGTTAAAACAGAAAACGAAAAATAAAGAAAAACGGCCTAATGTGCCTATATAGCAACTTGACGTAATATAACTAAAAGCAGGCCCTAGGGTTTAAAAGCGAATCGGCGGTTTAAATAAAACCTAACTAATCGATCTAAACCGAAAATAAACCGGTTCACTAAAACTAACCTAATAAAACCATACCCCTTGAGATCTAATCCTAACCCTAGAAAAGCAGATCGACGGCGGGAGGTGCTCGGTGACTTCATCGAACGGCGACGGCGACGGCGGCTCGGCGGCAGTGCTCCGGCGACTCCGGTGGTCGGGGCGACGGAGGTCTCCGTGGTTGCGACGGGCGAGGTTGGTTTGGTGGGGTCGATGGAGCTCGGGGGTGGCAGGCGTCGGTGGCGGAGTTAATGGCGTGGCGCTCGGTGCTCCGTGGTAGCGTCTTGGCGAAGGAGAGGTTGGGCGAGGCGAGGCAGGGGTCGGGTGGGGGTATTTATAGTGGCGGGACGACTTGGAGGAGGAAGATCCGGTGAGGGATCGGGCGGATCCCGGGATCGCGGTTTCCGCGGCGGCGCGAGGGTGGCGTCTTGTGAGGAAGAAGGGTGGGGTCCACCCGTCGGTAGTGGGGAAAGGCGTTTCGGCGGGCGAATCGAAAAGTGGAGTGGCGCTGGCTTGTCGGGCCGGGTCGGCTCGGCTTGGGCTGCACTGGCGCCAAGGGTTGCCTCGGCTACCGGTGCTTTGGCTGGCGCCGAGGGTTTTCCTTTTCCATTTATATTTTTTTGAAAATATAAACAGAGAGGAAATATATAAAGTATAAATATTTTATATAGGACATATATATATCAAAATGATCGGGAATATTCCTATCATTTGAACATTTTTCGAGGCAAAATCCAAACTTTATAAAAATTCATTTTTTCAAAATTCAAATAAAACTCAAATTTGAAAGGGGTTTTCAAGACACTTTCAAATGACTTTCACTTTATTCTTTTTAACTTCCAACTCATATTTCACATAATTGAAGAAGTCATTTTGTCTTCCCTCATGAAAATCATTGAGTTGCATAAAGCTTTGGATTTGAAATATTTTCAAATGAGATTCAAATCTTTTCAAAACCCTTTTCATCTCAAATGGAAGAAGTCATGTCATCTTCACTCTAGGGTTTTGGTGTTGGAATGAAATTGAATTCATTGAGATCCAAAAAAAAAGCAAAGGGATAGTTTGGGAAAGTCATTTCATTCCCTCTCATTCAACTTTCAAAAGTTTCAAATTCCACTCAATTTCACTCAATCAACCAAACAACCAATCAGACAACAAGCATAGATTTTTATTTAATATGACATTCCAAAATTTAGAATTTTGGGATGTTACAAATCTACCACACTTAAAATGAATCTCGTCCTCGAGATTCGAAGAGGCTAGCAAGAAAGGGTTAGGGGTTGGGGTCTGCTAGCAAACGTTTGGTCGGAAAGGTCAGGGGTGCTACCACACTTAAAACAAGGTTACGGTTCCAATAAACTCAGATACTTCCTCTGGAGTGCCGACAATGTATGTCTCTTCACATATCTTACAATAGCTCCTTCATTAACGCTCTTCTGTCAGAAGCATAGAGTTTTCCTCCAAATCTTGGGTCGGTTCGTCAAAGTTGAAGTTCGTCCAAGACTGGATCGTCTTAGCTGATAGGTGCATGTCCATTACGGACAACTATCGAAATACTCATGGTGGTCTACCATTAATGGTTTCTCCTGCAGAAAAGCAGTGCAGGTTGAACCTCACCGTATGATCTCTGATTGTAGCGGTTGCTGTAAAGGGGTTCCATCGTCCTACCATTCTATGGTTTTATGGCTTATCGCGTCGACACTCTTCTAAGGTTTTCGAGGCTCTCGATTTTCCATCAACATATGATAGTTCATGATAGAAGTCTCGGTATGGGGCCAATCCATCCCGTACTTGAATCATTACCACATACGTAAATAGTGAATCACGTATTCTAACACTTGGGCATACTTCACAAGCATTGCAGAATTTCCCTTGTCGACGAACTGAGTTCGTATAAATCCATGGTTTCTGCAAGCTGAACAAGACATCTATCGTTCTTCACAATCCTCGGGTTTTCGTATCCTCCTAAAAATGTCGGATGATTAAACTCGGAGTTTTCTTCCGAAATATGCTCCTACAGCAAGAGTGTGCTTGCTTATTATTAACTCCTGGGCATGTGGGTTATGGCCCACTTCAACTCTTGTACAAGTTTAATTCATCCTTCCTAGGATTATCATTCCATATTCCAACATTACATCTCCTGTAAATCCAATAGTGCTTCTTCCTTCATACCCTTGTGGTGACGATCATGCAAAACTCCAACTTATTTTGTCCAAATTTTCCTTCTATGGACCGTCATGAATAACACATTTCTTTCTTCATTGATCCTGTGGCTTTACGGAGTACTACGACACCAAAAAAAATGCACTAGTTTATCCATAAATCTTATTATTTTTCATATCAAATCTTTTATTACATCCTTAACCATTTTTCGTAAATCCAACTTCCAAAAGTACTTTGTTACAAATGCTGCCACCCACATGATTTGGTATGGTCAGGCATTACTTCCAACTTTATTTATTTATCCTCCTCGAGGATTCTTTAGTCCTGCTGGAATTGTGCGACATGCGCCTTGAAATCTTCAATCTTCTGTTTCATCATGGTGGCCTTGAGCTTCACCTCCATCATCTCTGCATGCACTTCTCTTAGGTATTCCTGAGTATAACGGAGTCTTGCTTCAAGTATTTCTCCGATTTGGCGTATGGCTTCCATGGCTGCTTCACGAACAGCATCGAAGAAAGTTGCTTGTGGCACACGTGAGATGAAAAAGTACTGCCCCATCATCTTTGGGCAAACTCCTTTCAAACGGTGGAGGTGTACCTCCACATACCAAAGTTCCACTCCCTTTTGCATGAAGGGGCAGCCTTTGTAGACTGCATCTCCCTCAAGGTGAATATGCTTCATCATGTCCTTCAGGATCTTCGGGTAATCATGATCACTCGTCAGGGTCATGATTGTTTCCGGACCTTTAAGGAAGGACTCATAAAGGGTTGTCATCTGCATGTGTAGGATAAGAGGGGTGCTCAGAACAAGGAATGTATCTCCATGGGGAAATTGCAATTGTCTGCAGAAAAGTTTGGTGTTCAGTTGTCCATGGGTTCAAGATTTCGGGTGCAGTTGAGATAGAAAGAGAAAGCAAATACCCACCCATCAACAAAAGAATCCTAGCTCAAAAGTACCGTTTGTAATGGGCCGTTCTACTAAGGATTCGATTCTAAGACCTCATTTCTTCAGGTCTTCAATTCTCTGGAGTTTCCAACGTCTGATGCTTTTCCCATATGAAGGCCTTCTACCATTCTTCCGTAACTTACGTCTCTCATGGTTGAAATAAATACAAGCCTACGAATATCGCATCTATCCAACCATTCAATAAACACAAAAAAAATAATAGCAACCAAGCATTCATTTATTCAATCAATTCTACAGTATCGCCACCCACATAAATTGGTATGGTCGACATACTTAAATCGAGAAGGCGTTCATCTTAATTTCTCTCATGGTGGGATACTACTAAGCTAATTTATTAGGAACTTGATCATTGTCCCCACTGGGGCTTCTTCTGTGTGAACTTGATCTCCTCCAGTTTTTCTGCTAGATTTTCCCTGTCGACGCGGAGTTTCTTGTGACGACCCTGTATGTCCTGAAGTTGTTCCTTGAGCTTACGGATTTCAACGTCCTTGGCATGAGACATGGTCCTGCTGCTTTTCAGTTCTGGCGCATTCTCGAGATCTCGAGGTTCTCCTCCTCCAGCTTGTTTACCTTCACCTCCGAGTCTTGACCTCTTCTCGTAGTGCTTCATTGTCAAACAGGGCTTCCGGAGGTCCATCCAAGATTCTTGACGTATTGTTCTAGATCCTGATTGTACACTAAAAGTGGGGAGAACTTCATCTTTTGCGCTTCCGTCAAGGCAATAGTTGCTCCATCAAACTTCTGCCATCCAATCCTTCCAAAGAAGTGTGGGTTTAGTGCAGACGATGGCGATAGCATAAACGTGCAATAGCATCATGGACGGCGGTGTTGATGCCCATATCCACGATCACCATTTATAGTTCAAGCTGATGTCCGCCGTCTTGGGGTCTTCTTTACGACCAAAAACTTGGGTCTTGACTCCCCACGATCTAGACGTCCTCTTAGTTGCCTTGATCTCGTGTATCGGTAACTTCAAAGAAATGACTAGCTCCACAAGGAAGGGGCCTCCAAGAACCTTCTCGTAGTGTTCTCTTTTGTTCGTAATGTAGCTCTCCATCTATAGTTTGAAATAAGGAAGGTTCAAGAAAAGAAATCAGGTGTTACGAGAGTAGTACAAAACAAAGGTCATTCCTATTGGGGTCTTCATATTACTAAGTCATTTTCTAGGGTCACATCCTCAGCCAACATGTGCTCGATACCATATCTCAGAGCGACCCGACCTCGAGACGGTCAAGCCTCGTGTATCCGTGCCATCCACGGATCAGTATCTTTGGCACACAGTACATCAATGTATATATCAAAGTGCAATCTCATGTATAAATAACGTAAAACTGATATATACCTCATAATACTCAATGGAAACAATCAAGCGGGTGTGGAATCCCATCAATGCCATCGACGGGTTGAGTGTAGACCGTAACCAGTATCGTAACTCTTACTCGTCGAGGAAATATCTGCAACATGATACGTTGCAGCCGTGTAGGTCAAGACATTGAATGTACCGCAAGATCACAATAAGAGAAAACAGATGATAAACTATACTATATGCAGTATGGCTTTGTGGCTCTGTGTCTGAGTTTTGTTTGCGTAAAAGCGGATTTATTTTCCCTACATCAAAGGAATAAATGAAGTCTGTACTATGGAGTTTTCTACCATGACATGGTTCCGCCAACCGATGTCTCATATCCCAAATCATCATAAGTTGCCCACAATTAAGTTATCATCCGGTGTTGAGAGTTCCGAGATAGATCCAAGTCCGGATGCTCAAATTGTCCGTAATCGGGACACAAATAATCGATTAGGTTTAAACCCTCTGCAGAGGTTTGTACACTTTACCCGCAAGATTCGATCCCTCTCTTTACGTTCTCGCACTTCGTGGTGTTTGAGAACAAGATGACCGAAACATGGTCTTTCAAGAGTTCCTCGACCACGTCGTCCGGTGCTCATCCAATCCTACCGTAGTTCTACATCTGCTAGCACCGCCCTAGCCGAGTCACAACTAAGGTCAACCAAGCCAGAGCCCATAGTGACTTGCGGTTGCACAGGTAAGCTTCCGGGCATGAAGTATTCTTCCATCTCTTTGAGTCCGGGTGAAGCTTTCCGCAAGATGTCATGGCGCTTCTCCATGCATCCCGGCCAACCACTGGATTCTCCAGGGTGCCCGTCAACCATCCTTCACCCAGAGTGTGTATTGAATTCTTGTCTCGAGTCTTGAAGTCTTGAGGCCTTGAAGATGCAGATCCTTGCAGATTCCATCATGGAGTTGTCGTCATTGACGTAGATCCTCCATTCTCACACCACTCCCGTGCACTCATACCAACCCCGTCTACTATAGCGTAGCATTAAAATAAAATATCGTCCCGGGCTTGGTAACAGGGTGATGGGTTCCTACCTCATGCATACTACTCAACTACAAGGATTCAATGTCACTACTGGAGGGATTGTTGCGAAGATGACACTAGATGCAATAAAATACATAGGTATGAAAAACATGGTCAAAGTGAACTTGCCTTGCTGACGACCTTCGAAAACTAGGGACTCGTGGTAGCAAGCTTCGCACTCCGGAAATTCTACCGAGGCAAAGAACAATCATAATAAGCATATAGCATATGATCACTTAACATAATAGCATGCTAACATAACACACCAAACAAACGAATCAAAACCCAAAGGAAAACTCGAAGAAATCCAACTCAATGCTTTCCTACTTCAAGCAACAACTAAAATAGTTTTACATAACAAAAATTTTCTTAACAGAACCTAAGCATGGGTTTATGCTACCTAACAGAAAAGGATTCATCAAGCAACTAGGAGCAAAAAGAATCACCTTAAAAGCTATTATAAAACTCCTATTAGGCCTAAAGCAATTTCTAATAAGAAAAATAAAATAAAAGTTTTATTTGTTATAAATAAAAGTTCATGCTCTAAAGTTACAGAAACTAACCTAGAATAATCTATCTCTCATGAAAAATAAATTTATTTGCTAAGTAAAACAATAGGAAAACAGTAGCTAGTTAATTAATTAAGAATAACATGATTCTGATTAAAACTAATTTTTTTATTGATCCTAAAATGCCCAAATAAATTCCTACGGTTAGGCAATGTCAAAACAAAGTTGTGGCAAAAAGAATCACTAAAAAATAATTTTCCTAACTCTTTTTATGGCAGAATTACTATTCTGTCTAAATCTAAAATAAGGCAATTTTAAATAATTTTAACATGACTAATTATATTTTCTACAGAAACTATAAGAAATTTGCAAACAAACAAAAAAAGAATCACTTAAAAATATTAAGTAGATTAAAAGATATGAATTTTTCAAATCTGAAACTATTCTGTTAAAACAGAAAACGAAAAATAAAGAAAAACGGCCTAATGGGCCTATATAACTCTTCACGTAATATAACTAAACGGGCCCTAGGGTTTAAAAGCGAATCGGCCGGTTTAAATAAAACCTAACTAATCGATCTAAACCGGAAATAAACCGGTTCACTAAAAACTAACCTAATAAAACCATACCCCTTCGGGGGATCTAATCCTAACCTTAGAAAACAGATCGGACGGCGGGGAGGTGCTCCGGTGACTTACCGGACGGCGACGGCGAGTGCTCCGGCGACTCCGGTGGTCGGGGGCAACGGCGGAGGTCTCCGGCGGTTGCGGACGGGCGAGAGGGTTGGTTTGGTGGGGTCGATGGAGCTCGGGGGTGGCCGGGGCGTCGGCGACGGAGTTAATGGCGGCGGCGGCGCTCGGGTGCTCGGCGAGCGTCAGCGAGAGGGAGAGGTCGGGCGAGGCGAGGGGGAACGGGTCGGGTGGGGTATTTATAGGCGGGCGGGACGACTTGGAGGAGGGGGAAGATCCGGTGAGGGGATCGGGGCGGATCCCGGGGATCGCGGGGTTTCCGGCGAGCGGCGGCGCGGAGGGTGGCGTGCGCGAGGGGGAAGAAGGGTGGGGGTCCACCCGTCAGCGAGGGTGGGGAAAGGCGCGTTCGGTCGGGCGACCGAACGGTAAGGGAGTCGGGCGCGGCGTGGGCTGGCTTGCTGCGGCTGGGCCGGCTGGGCTGCGCCTGGCGCTGCGGGTTGCCTCGGCGCTGGCTGGGCCAGTGGCCTGGCTGGCGCCTGAGGGTTTTTTCCCTTTTCCATTTATATTTTTTTTGAAAATATAAACAGAGAGGAAATATATAAAGTATAAATATTTTATATAGGACATATATATATCAAAATGATCAGGGGAATATTCCCTATCATTTGAACATTTTTCGAGGCAAAATCCAAACTTTATAAAAATTCATTTTTTCAAAATTCAAATAAAACTCAAATTTGAAAGGGGTTTTCAAGACACTTTCAAATGACTTTCACTTTTATTCTTTTAACTTCCAACTCATATTTCACATAATTGAAGAAGTCATTTTGTCTTCCCTCATGAAAATCATTGAGTTGCATAAAGCTTTGGATTTGAAATATTTTCAAATGAGATTCAAATCTTTTCAAAACCCTTTTCATTTCAAATGGAAGAAGTCATGTCATCTTCACTCTAGGGTTTTGGTGTTGGAATGAAATTGAATTCATTGAGATCCAAAAAAGGCAAAGGGGATAGTTTGGGAAAGTCATTTCATTCCCTCTCATTCAACTTTCAAAAGTTTCAAATTCCACTCAATTTCACTCAATCAACCAAACAACCAATCAGACAACAAGCATAGATTTTTATTTAATATGACATTCCAAAATTTAGAATTTTGGGATGTTACAATTTTGAGAGTCTTTTAGAACAGCATGGTAGTTTGCTTTGGCTATAAAATTAGTCCTAATATGATAGGCATCCAAGATGGGTATAATAAAAACTTTCATAAAAAGTGCATTGGATACTATGAGAAGTTTGATACTTGATGATTGTTTTGAGATATGAAGATGGTAATATTAGAGTCGTGCTAGTTGAGTAGTTGTGAATTTGAGAAATACTAGTGTTGAAGTTTGCAAGTCCCGTAGCATGCACGTATGGTAAACGTTGTGTGACAAATTTGAATCATGAGGTGTTCTTTGATTGTCATCCTTATGAGTGGCGGTCGGGGATGAGCGATGGTCTTTTCCTACCAATCTATCCCCCTAGGAGCATGCACGTAGTGCTTGGTTTTTGATGACTTGTAGATTTTTGCAATAAGCATGTGAGTTCTTTATGACTAATGTTGATACCATGGATTATACGCACTCTCACCTTTCCATCATTGCTAGCCTCTTCGGTACTGTGCATTGCCCTTTCTCACCTTGAGAGTTGGTGCAAACTTCGCTGGTGCATCCAAACCCCGTGATACGATACGCTCTATCACACATAAACCTCCCTATATCTTCCTCAAAACAGCCACCATACCTACCTATTATGGCATTTCCATCGCCATTCCGAGATATATTGCCATGCAACTTTCCACCGTTTCATTTATTATGACACGCTTCATCATTTTCATATTGCCTTGCATGATCATGTAGTTGACATCGTATTTGTGGCAAAGCCACCATGCATAATTTTTCATACATGTCACTCTTGATTCATTGCCCATCCCGGTACACCGCCGGAGGCATTTAGATATGGTTATATTTTGTTCTAGTATCGAGGTGTAATCATTGAGTTGTAAATAAATAGAAGTGTGATGAGCATCATTAATAGAGCATTGTCCCGAAAAAAAGAGAAAGGCCCAAAAAAAGAGAAATAAAAAAGGGACAATGCTACTATCTTTTTTTCCACACTTGTGCTTCAAAGCAGCACCATGATCTTTATGATAGAGGGTCTCTTGTTTCGTCACTTTCATATACTAGTGGGAATTTTTCATTATACAACTTGGCTTGTATATTCCAACAATGGGCTTCCTCAAATGCCCTAGGTCTTCATGAGCAAGCAAGTTGGATGCACACCCACTTAGTTTCTTTTGTTGAGCTTTCATACATTTATAGCTCTAGTGCATCCGTTGCATGGCAATCCCTACTCCTTGAATTGACATCAATTGATGGGCATCTCCCTAGCCCATTGATTAGCCGCGTCAATGTGAGACTTTCTCCTTTTTTGTATTCTCCACACAACCCCCATCATCGTACTCTATTCCACCCATAGTGCTATATCCATGGCTCACGCTCATGTATTGCGTGAAAGTTGAAAAAAGTTTGAGATTACTAAAGTATGAAACAATTACTTGGCTTGTCATTGGGGTTGTGCATGATGAGAGCATTCTTGTGTGATGAAAATGGAGCATGACCAAACTATATGATTTTGTAGGGATGAACTTTCTTTGTCCATGTTATTTTGAGAAGACATAATTGCTTAGTTAGTATGCTTGAAGTATTATTATTTTTATGTCAATATTAAACTTTTATCTTGAACCTTTCGGATCTGAACATTCATGCCACAATAAAGAAGATTACTTAGAAATTATGCTAGGTAGCATTCCACATCAAAACTTCTGTTTTTATCATTTACCTACTCGAGGACGAGCAGGAATTAAGCTTGGGGATGCTTGATACGTCTCCAACATATCTATAATTTTTGATTGTTCCATGCTATTATATTATATGTTTTGGATGTTTAATGGGCTTTATTATACACTTTTATATTACTTTTGGGACTAACCTATTAATCGAAGGCCCAGTGCAAATTGCTGTCTTTTTGCCTATTCCAGTGTTTCGCAGAAAAGGAATATCAAACGGAATCCAAACGGAATGAAACCTTCGGGAGAGTGATTTTTGGAACAAACGTGATCCAGAGGACTTGGAGTGGACGTCAAGAAAGAAGCGAGGAGGCCACGAGGCAGGGAGGCACGCCTGCTCCCCTGGGCGCGCCCCCACCCTCGTGGGCCCCTCGCAGCTCCACCAACCTACTTCTTCCTCCTATATATACCCATATACCCCGAAAACATCCAGGAGCACCACCACCGCCGCAACCTTCTGTACCCGTGAGATCCCATCTTGGGGCCTTTTCCGGCGCTCCGCTGGAGGGGGAATCGATCACGGAGGGCTTCTACATCAACACCATAGCCTCTCCGATGATGTGTGAGTAGTTTACCACAGACCTTCGGGTCCACAGTTATTAGTTAGATGGCTTCTTCTCTCTCTTTGGATCTCAATACAAAGTTCTCCTCGATCTTCTTGGAGATCTATTCGATGTAATTCTTTTTGTGGTGTGTTTGTCGAGATCCGATGAATTGTGGGTTTATGATCAAGATTATCTATGAACAATATTTGAATCTTCTCTGAATTCTTTTATGTATGATTTGTTATCTTTGCAAGTCTCTTCAAATTATCAGTTTGGTTTGGCCTACTAGATCGATCTTTCTTGCAACGGGAGAAGTGCTTAGCTTTGGGTTCAATCTTGCGGTGTCCTTTCCCAGTGACAGCAAGGGCAGCAAGGCACGTATTTTATTGTTGCCATCGAGGATAAAAAGATGGGGTTTATATCATATTGCTTGAGTTTATCCCTCTATATCATGTCATCTTGCCTAATGCGTTACTTTGTTCTTATGAACTTAATACTCTAGATGCATCTTTGGATAGCGGTCGATGTGTGGAGTAATAGTAGTAGATGCAGAATCATTTCGGTCTACTTGTCGCGGACGTGATGCCTATATACATGATCATGCCTAGATATTCTCATAATTATGCACTTTTCTACCAATTGCTCGACAGTAATTTGTTCACCACCGTAATACTTATGCTATCTTGAGAGAAGCCACTAGTGAAACCTATGGCCCCCGGGTCTATTTTCCATCATATAAGTTTCCAATCTATTTTTACTTTGAAATCTTTACTTTCAATCTATATCATAAAAATACCAAAAATATTTATCTTATTATCTCTATCAGATCTCACTTTTGCAAGTGGCCATGAAGGGATTGACAACCCCTTTATCGCATTGGTTGCAAGGTTCTTATTTGTTTGTGTAGGTACGAGGCGACTTGCGTGTAGTATCCTACTGGATTGATACCTTGGTTCTCAAAAACTGAGGGAAATACTTACGCTACTTTGCTGCATTACCCTTTCCTCTTCAAGGTAAAAACAAACGCAAGCTCAAGAGGTAGCAAGGAGCCTTATGGTTGTCGCTTTATTGTATGAAGCAATCGCCATGTAATTGCTTTACTTTATCACTAAGTAGTAGCGATAGTCGTAGAAGCAATAGTTGGAGAGATGACAACGATGCTACGATGGAGATCAAGGTGTCAAACCAGTGACGATGGTGATCATGACGGTGCTTTGGAGATGGAGATCAAAGGCACAAGATGATAATGGCCATATCATATCAATTATTTTGATTGCATGTGATGTTTATCCTTTATGCATCTTATTTTGCTTAGTACGGCGGTAGCATTATAAGATGATCTCTCACTAAATTTCAAGGTATAGGTGTTCTCCCTGACTATGCACAGTTACTCTGATTAAATGTCGTGCCGAGACACCACATGATGATCGGGTGTGATAAGCTCTACGTTCACATACAACGGGTGCAAGCCAGTTTTGCACACGCAGGATACTCGGGTTAAACTTGACGAGCCTAGCATATGCAGATATGGCCTTGGAACACTGAGACCGAAAGGTCGAGCGTGAATCATATAGTAGATATGATCAACATAGTGATGTTCACCATTGAAAACTACTCCATCTCACGTGATGATCGGACATGGTTTAGTTGATATGGATCACGTGATCATTTAGATGACTAGAGGGATGTCTATCTAAGTGGGAGTTCTTAAGTAATATGATCAATTGAACTTTAATTTATCATGAACTTAGTGTTGATAGTTTTTTGCATATCTATGTTGTAGATCAATAGCTCACGTATAGCTCCCCTGTTTTATTTTTGATATGTTCCTAGAGAAAAATAAGTTGAAAGATTATAGTAGCAATGATGCGGACTGGGTCTGTTATCTGAGGATTATCCTCATTGCAGCAGAGAAGAATTATCTCCTTGATGCACCGCTAGGTGATGGACCTATTGCAGGAGCAGATGCAGAAGTTATGAACGTTTTGGCAAGCTCGGTATGATGACTACTTGATAGTTTAGTGCGTCATGCTTTACGGCTTAGAATCGGGACTTCAAAAACGTTTTGAACGACAAGGAGCATATAAGATGTTCCAAGAGCTAAAATTGGTATTTCAGACTCATGCCCGAGTCGAGAGGTATGAGATCTCTGACAAGTATTTTGCCTACAAGATGGAGGAGAATAGCTCAACCAGTGAGCATGTGCTCAGAATGTCTGAGTACTACAATCGCTTGAATCAAGTGGGAGTTAATCTTCCAGATAAGATAGAGTGATTGACAAAGTTCTCTAATCACTATCACCAAGTTACTCGAACTTCATGATGAACTATAATGTGCAAGGGATGACGAAAAAGATTCCCTGAGCTCTTCGCGATGCTGAAATCGGCGAAGGTAGAAATCAAGAAAAGCATCAAGTGTTGATGGTTGACAAGACCACTAGTTTCAAGTAAAAGGGCAAGGGAAAGAAAGGGAACTTCAAGAAGAATGGCAAGCAAGTTGATACTTCCATGAAGAAGCACAAAGCTAGAATCAAGCCTGAAACTGAGTGCTCTACTACAAAGGAAATGGTCACTGGAAGCGGAACTGCTCCAAATACTTGGCGGATAAGAAGGATGGCAAAGTGAACAAAAGTATATATGATATACATGTTATTGATGTGTACTTTGCTAGTGTTCATAGTAGCCCTGGGTATTTGATAATCTTGGTTCAGTTGCTATGATTAGTAACTCGAAACAGGAGTTACAAAATGAACAAAGACTAGTTGAGGGCGAGGTGACGATGTGTGTTGGAAATGATTCCAAGGTTGATAAGATCACCATCACATACTCCCTCTACCTTCGTGTTAGTATTGGAACTAAATAAATGTTATTTGGTGTTTGCGTTGAGCATAAATATGATTGGATCATGTTTATTGCGATACGGTTATTCATTTAAGTCAGAGAATAATTGTTGTTCTGTTTACATGAATAAAACCTTCTATGGTCTTACATCCAATGTAAATGGTTTACTGAATCTCGATCACAGTGATACACATAATATTGATGCCAAAAGATGCAAAGTTGATAATGATAGTGCAACTTATTTGTGGCACTGCCGTTTAGGTCATATTGGTGTAAAGCGCATGAAGAAACTCCATGCGGATGGACTTTTGGAACCACTTGATTATGAATCATTTGATACTTGTGAACCATGCCTCATGGGCAAGATGACTAAGACTCCGTTCTCCGGAACAATGGAGCAAGCCACTGACTTATTGGAAATAATACATACCGATGTATGCGGTCCAATGAGTATTGAGGCTCGCGATGGGTATCGTTATTTTTTGACCTTCACAGATGATTTGAGAATATATGGGTATGTCTACTTAATGAAACATAAGTCTGAAACATTTGAAAAGTTCAAAGAATTTCAGAGTGAAGTAGAAAATCATCGTAACAAGAAAATAAAGTTTCTACGATCTGATCGTGGAGGTGAATATTTGAGCTACGAGTTTGGCCTTCGTTTAAAACAATGTGGAATAGTTTCACAAACTCACGCCACCTGGAGCACCACAGCGTAATGGTGTGTCCGAACATCGTAATCATACTTTATTAGATATGGTGCGATCTATGATGTCTCTTACTGATTTACCACTATCGTTTTGGAGTTATGCATTAGAGACAGCTGCATTCACGTTAAATAGGGTACCATCTAAATCCATTGAGACGACACCATATGAACTGTATTTTGGCAAGAAACCTAAGCTGTCGTTTCGTAAATTTTGGGGCTGCGATGCTTATGTGAAAAAGCTTCAACCTGATAAGCTCGAACCCAAATCGGAGAAATGTGTCTTCATAGGATACCCAAAAGGAAACTATTGGGTACACCTTCTATCACAGATCTGAAGGCAAGATATTCGTTGCTAAGAATAGATCCTTTCTAGAAAAGGAGTTTCTCTCGAAAGAAGTGAGTGGGAGGAAAGTATAACTTGATGAGGTAATTGTACCTTCTCCTTAATTGGAGAGTAGTTCATCACAGAAATCAGTTCCAGTGATTCCTACACCAATTAGTGAGGAAGTTAATGATGATGATCATGAAACTTCAGATCAAGTTACTACAGAACCTCATAGGTCAACCAAAGTACGTTCCGCATCAGGGAGGTACGGAAATCCTGTTCTGGAAGTCATGTTACTTGACCATGACGAACCTACGAACTATGAGGAAGCGATGATGAGCCCAGATTCCGCAAAATGGCTTGAGGCCATGAAATCTGAGATGGGATCCATGTATGAGAACAAAGTATGGACTTTGGTGGACTTGCTCGATGATCGTCAAGCCATTGAGAATAAATAGATTTTCAAGAGGAAGACACACGCTGATAGTAGTGTTACTATCTACAAAGACCAAATTGTCTCAAAAGGTTTTCGACAAAGTTCAAGGCGTTGACTACAATGAGATTTTCTCACTTGTATCGATGCTTAAGTATGTCCGAATCATGTTAGCAATTGCCGCATTTTACGAAATCTGGCAAATGGATATCAAGGACTACATTACTTAATGGATTTATTAAAGAAGAGTTGTACGTGATGCAACCAGAAGGTTTTGTCAACCCTAAAGGTGCTAACAGAATGTGCAAGCTCCAGCGATCCATCTATGGACTGGTGCAAGCATCTCGGAGTTGGAATATATGCTTTGATGAGTTGATCAAAGCATATAGTTTTATATAGACTTGCGGTGAAGCCTGTATTTACAAGAAAGTTAGTGGGAGCACTACAACCTTTCTAATAAGTATATGTGAATGACATATTGTTGATCAGAAATGATGTAGAATTTTCTGGAAAGCATAAAGGAATACTTGGAAGGAGTTTTTTCAAAAGAAATACCTCGGTGAAGCTGCTTACATATTGGGCATCAAGATCTATAGAGATAGATCAAGACGCTTGATAAGATTTTCAATGAGTACATACCTTGACAAGATTTTGAAGTAGTTCAAAATGGAACAGTCAAAG
Organism: Aegilops bicornis; assembly: GCA_021605145.1. Classification (NCBI taxonomy): domain Eukaryota; kingdom Viridiplantae; phylum Streptophyta; class Magnoliopsida; order Poales; family Poaceae; genus Aegilops; species Aegilops bicornis. The sequence goes on along the minus strand of CM038674.1, from coordinate 150,776,161 downwards.
AAAGAGTTCTTGCCTGTGTTGCAAAGGTGTGAAGTTGAGTAAGACTCAAAACCCGACCACGGCAGAAAATAGAAAGAGACTGAAAGTCATTCCCTATGCCTCAGCCATAGGTTCTATAAAGTATGTTATGCTGTGTACCAGATCTATTGTATACCTTGCCATGAGTTTGGCAAGGGGGTATGATAGTGATCCAGGAGTGGATAACTGGACAACGGTCAAAGTTATCCTTAGTTACCTAAGAGGACTAAGGAAATATTTCTCGGTTATGGAGGTGATAAAGAGTTCATCGTAAAGAGTTACGTCGATGCAAGCTTTGACACCGATCTGAATGACTCTGAGTCTCGATCTAGATACATATTGAAAGTGGGAGCAATTAGCTAGAGTAGCTTCGTGCAGAGCATTGTAGACACAGAAATTTGAAGGAAATATGCCTTAGAGGCAATAATAAAGTTATTATTTATTTCCTTATTTCATGGTAAATTTTTATTGTTCATTCTAGAATTGTATTAACCGGAAACTTAGTACATGTGTGAATACATAGACAAACAGAGTGTCACTAGTATGCCTCTACTTGACTAGCCCGTTAATCAAAGATGGTTAATTTTCCTAGCCACAGACATGAGTTGTCATTTGATGAATGGGATCACATCATTAGAGAATGATGTGATTGACAAGACCCATCCATTAGCTTAGCACGATGATCGTTTAGTTTGTTGCTATTGCTTTCTTCATGACTTATACATGTTCCTATGACTCTGAGATTATGCAACTCCCGAATACCGGAGGAACAATTAGTGTGTTATCAAATGTCACAACGTAACTGGGTGATTATAAAGTTGCTCTACAGGTGTCTCTGATGGTGTTTGTTAAGTTGGCATAGATTGAGATTAGGATTTGTCACTCTGATTGTCGGAGAGGTATCTTTGGGCCCTCTCGGTAATGCACATCACTATAAGCCTTGCAAGCAATGTGACTAATGAGTTAGTTGCGGGATGATGCATTACGGAACGAGTAAAGAGACTCGCCGGTAACAAGATTGAACTAGGTATGGTGATACCGACGATCGAATCTCGGGCAAGTAACATACCGATGACAAAGGGAACAACGTATGTTATTATGCGGTTTGGCCGATAAAGGTCTTCGTAGAATATGTAGGAGACAATATGAGCATCCAGGTTCCGCTATTGGTTATTGACCGGGGATGTGTCTCGGTCATGTCTACATAGTTCTCGAAACCGTAGGGTCCGCACGCTTAACGTTCGATGACGATTTGTATTATGAGTTATGTGATTTGACGTACCGAAGGTTGTTCGGAGTCCCGGATGAGATCAAGGACATGACAAGGAGTCTCGAAATGGTCGAGGCGTAAAGATCGATATATTGGAAGTCTATATTCGGACATCGGAAAGGTTCCGAGTGATTCGGGTATTTTTCGGAGTACTCGAGAGTTATGGTAATTCGCCGGGGAAGTAATGGGCCTTAATGGGCTTTAGTGTAAATGAGAGGAGGGCCTCAAGGGGTGGCCGCGCCCCCCCCATGGGCTGGTCTGAATTGGACTAGGAGGGGCGGCGCCCCCCTCTTTCCTTCTCCCCCCTTCTCCCTTCCCTTCCTTCTCCTACTAGGAATAGGAAAGAGGAGGGGAATCCTACTTGGACTGGGGAGTCCTAGTAGGATTCCCCACACCTGGCGCGCCCCTAGGGCCGGCCACCTCTTCCCTCCCCTCCTTTATATACGTGGCCATGGGGCACCCCATAGACACTCAAGATTGGTCTTAGCCGTGTGCGGTGCCCCCCTAACAGTTTTACACCTCGGTCATATCGTCGTAGTGCTTAGGCAAAGCCCTGCGCTAGTAACTTCATCATCACCGTCACCACGCCCTCGTGCTGACGGAACTCTCCCTCGGCCTCAGCTGGATCTAGAGTTCGAGGGACATCACTGGGCTGAACGTGTGCAGATCGCGGAGGTGCCGTGCGTTTGGTACTTGATCGGTTGGATCGCGAAGACGTTCGACTACATCAACCGCGTTACTTAACGCTTCTGCTTTCGGTCTATGAGGGTACGTGGACACACTCTCCCCGCTCGTTGCTATGCTTCTCCTAGATAGATCTTGCATGATCGTAGGAAATTTTTGAATTACTGCGTTCCCCAACAGTGGCATCCGAGCCAGGTCTATGCGTAGATGTTATATGCACGAGAAGAACACAAAGAGTTGTGGGCGATAATAGTCATACTGCTTACCAACATGTCATACTTTGATTCAGCGGTATTGTTGGATGAAGCGGCTCAGACCGACATTACGCGTACGCTTACGCGATACTGGTTCTACCGACGTGCTTCGCACACAGGTGGCTAGTGGATGTCTGTTTCTCCAACTTTAGTTGAATCGACTGTGACTATGCCCGGTCCTTGTTGAAGGTTAAAAGAGCACACTTGACGAAAAATCGTTGTGGTTTTGATCTGTAGGTTAGAACGGTTCTTGCTAAGCCCCTAGCAGCCATGTAAAACTTGCAACCACAAAGTAGAGGACGTCTAACTTGTTTTTGCAGGGCATGTTGTGATGTGATATGGTCAAGACATAATGCTAAATTTTATTGTATGATATGATCATGTTTTGTAATAGAGTTATTGGCAACTGGTAGGAGCCATATGGTTGTCGCTTTATTGTATGCAATGCAATCGCCCTGTAATTGCTTTACTTTATCACTAAGCGGTAGCGATATTCGTAATAGCAATAGTTGGCGGGACGATAATGATGCTTCGATGGAGATCAAGGTGTCAAGCCGGTGACGATGGTGATCATGACAATGCTTTGGATATGGAGATCAAAGGCACAAGATGATGATGGCCATATCATATCACTTATATTGATTGCATGTGATGTTTGTCCTTTATGCATCTTATTTTGCTTAGTTCGATGGTAGCATTATAAGATGATCTCTCACTAAATTTCAAGGTATAAGTGTTCTCCCTGAGTATGCACTGTTGCAAAAGTTAAATGCGTCTTAGAGACACCACGTGATGATCGGGTGTGATAAGCTCTACGTTCACATACAACGGGTGCAAGCCAGTTTTGCACACGCAGAATACTCGGGTTAAACTTGACGAGCCTAGCATATGCAGATATGGCCTCGGAAAACTAGAGACTGAAAGGTCAAGCGTGAATCATATAGAAGATATGATCAACATAGAGATGTTCACCATTGAAAACTACTCCATCTCACCTCATGTGATGATCGTACATGGTTTAGTTGATATGGATCACGTGATCATTTAGATGACTAGAGGGATGTCTATCTAAGTGGGAGTTCTTAAGTAATATCATTAACTGAACTTTAATTTATCATGAACTTAGTCCTGATAGTATTTGCATAACTATGTTGTAGATCAATAGCTCGCGATGTAGCTCCCTGTTTTTTTTGTGACCAGGAACAGTAGGAAAGGCTCCTACTATGTTACTATATTATAATAATAAATAAGCTGTACAATGGGTATTTACATGATGGGGGGGGGGGGGAGATACAAGTTGCCAACTTTGTGGCAAGTAGCACTAAGAAAAACAAAGAGAAACCACTAAAGGGAGTGCACAAGGTTCAACACAAGGAGCCTATGCTCCTCCTTGACTCTATGTTGAAGAAGCCCAAAATCTCTCTTGAATCTGTCCAGCTAGGAGGTTAGTGAGGGTGTTATTGCTCGAAAATGCTTGTTATTCCTCTCCTTCCAAATACTCCAGGCTGCCACAATGAATTTCTCAAGGAACAGTGGGGTGGGATGAGAGTTTCTGTGATCTTCAACAGCTTGTATTCAGCCAATAAAGGTTCCCAATGAAGCCCAAGTTTGGCCCAACAAAGTTTACTGAAACTGCATGTGAAGATCATGTGTTCCACTGTTTCCTCAATGTTCAAACCACAGAGGAGGCAATTGTGGTCATCTCCTATGTTGTAGTGCCTCCGTTTCAACATGTTCCTCGTATTGAGCCTGTCGTGGAAGAGCAACCAAGCAAAGACTTTCAACTTCATCGTGCATTTTGAATCCCAAATCCATCCAAATATCTGCTGCACTTGGACATCTTTGAAGAAGAATTTGTAGTAGTCCGTTGATTTGTAGATGGTTTTACCCCACATGTAGTGCCAAATATCCGTGGATGACGAGGATGGTTGTAGATGAGCCGTAATTGTCTGCAAGTCTCTAACCTCCCCAAGGGCTTGAGGGGTCAAGGGCAGGTGGAACGTTTCTTCCAAATGGGTTATTCCTGTGAACTTTTGACCGAAACATCCTCATCGAGAGAGTGCGAGAAGGCCCTAGGATGGGAGTCTTGAAGAATTTGCCCTGACCACAGATCTTTCCAAAACAAAGCCGTGGTGCCACACACAATATTGATTTGAGAAATCCCACGAAACTTAGGTGTGAGCTTGAGTACGTCCTTCCACCGTAATGAGCCGATCGGATCCGAGGCATGAGGAATTTTTGGGTGTAATAGGAGTCCCATGTGAGCTGCACCTGTGGTATATCCAACTTGTTATAGAACTTGTGTAGGAACTTGAAGCAAAGCTTCATTACGTACCACGAAGGTTAAGCACTCCCAGCCCTCCCTTCATTTTAGGTTTACATACCATGTCCCAAGCCGCCAGAGAGTTACACTTATCACCTTGTTCAGTCTTTTTAATCCATAGGCATCGACGCCTAATTTTGTCTAAGAGTTCAATGAGTCTTGGTGGAAAATGTAGCGTGCACATGGCATAGATGAGTAGTGAGGTAACTGTGGAGTTGAGAAGGGTCAGCTTGCCAGCATGGGACATTAGGGTCAACGTTGACGACAAGCTTCTTTCAACCGTGCTGACAAGGGGCATAAAGTCCTGAAGTGTAGGTCGAGACGTGCCCAGCGGCAACCCTAAGTAGGTGAAAGGCATGGATCCAATTGTACACTCAAAGATAGTAGCAAGTTGGGCAGCTAGATCTTCCTCCAAGTTTATGGGAATTAGTGTGGACTTGTGGAAATTGATTTTAAGGCCGATGGACTGTGCATATTTGGTGAGGATGTCTTTAATGATCATTGCTTGTTGAGGGCAGGTGCATAAGCAAGATTGTATCATCGGCATATTGGACAATTGGGTAGTCCATTTGACCCGTGGCTGGAAAAGGTAGTTGAATTCTGCCCTCTCTATAAGCTTCGTTAATGGCCGATTGAAGGAGGTCGGCGCCAACACAAAGATTAGCAGAGATAATGGGTCACCCTGCCTAACCCCAGGCTTGCAATGAAACTCTCTTCCGGGAACACCATTTAGGAGCACCGAGGATCGACCCGAGGAAAAAATAGCCTTTATCCAGGAAAGCCATCTGTCATTAAAGCCCATATGCTTCATGATGTTGATCATGGGATCGTGCTCAATTGTGTCGAACGCCTTAGCAAAATCCAACTTAAGCAGAACAATCGGTCGCTTGGAGGCTTGGCATTGGTGAACGTATTGAAATGTCCACGCAAGACAATCCTGTATAGATCTCCCACGGATGAATCCATATTGGTTACGGTGGATAATTTGCAAAATGACTTTCTGGAGACGGTTAGGCAAGAGCTTGGTAATGAGCTTAAGACAGCCATTAAGTAAGGTGATTGGCCTGTAGTCATTAACTGTGGATGGGGATCCATTCTTCGGGATAAGAGTAATCAGTCCATCATTAATGCTCTGGAGGTTAAGTGTTCCTGCATGGAATTGATCACATAGCGTGTAGAAATCATTTTTAATGATTGGCCAACAAGCTTTAAGAAAAGACCACTAAATCCATCCGGGCGGTGCCCTATCGCTGGCATCTCTTTAACAACCAAGTCAATTTCTTCATGCGTGAAAGGAAGCATGAGGTGATCCAAGTTTGCATTGTGCCTGATTAAAGACGGGAGATCAAAGTGCATCTGAGTAGTGCTAGAAGTGCCTAGTCTGTCCGAGTATGCATGAAAAAGCAGGGCCTCCTTTCCATTATGATCTTCCACAACTAATCCCTCCGGAGTTTGCAGGGTAGCAACGTTGTTTTTACGATATCTATCAGTAGCCATCGCTTGAAAGAACTTGGTATTTTCGTCACCAAACTTAACCCACGGACGACATCTTTCTTTCCAATACTAATTACGATACTCCAAGAGCCGGAGGAGATGGTTTTTAATAATCTTGCGAAAATTGTTCTCGGTGCATGTGAGAGACCTTAGATTTTCCAAAGTGCATCCAACTCTTCCAAGGTTTTGTTGTTGTTTTCAATAGCCACCGATAATCTTGAGATATTTTTGCTCCAAGTTTTGAGCTCCTGTCGGAGCCGTTTGAATTTTCGACAGAGCACAGTAGCAACATTCAGCACCGCAACTGGTTTATCCCAAACACTTTTAACCACGTCCATAAAGCCCGGGTGCATAAGCCAATATGATTCAAATCTGAATAACTTGGCACGAGGGATTTTAGTCTCAATGGTGACCATGCATGGTGTGTGATCAGATGTGGGTTTACATAGGGTTTGACCATGGTATTGGGGTAAATACTTGTCCAAAGGTGCATGGAAGTGAAGAACGGTCGAGTTGCTCGAGGAGTGGATCGTGTTGCATGTTACTCCATGTGTATAGCCTACCCTTAATGGGTAATTCAACTATGTTTAGTTTGCGAATGATGTCGTTGAAGGTGGACATATCATTGACATCACCCCCTGGCTTGTTCCGATTATCTGGCCCTCTGATGTAATTAAAATCCCCAAGAAATAAGCAATCCTCATTTGCTGAATGTCCCTGTCATATAACCACCGGGTATAGATGTCCCAGCAGGCCCATTACAAGGACCATAGATGTTAAAAGTGTCCATGCTTGGGCAGAAATGGTGCTAGTGAACTGAATGCCTAGAGCAAAATCTTCCTGGACAACAACCGAGCCCGAGAACATGGAGCTGTTCCAAACTGTGAGTAATCCACCCGAAGCCCCATGAGAAGGAATATAAGCAAATTTATCGAAACACTTAGGGCAGCAGGTTTTAATAAATGCTAGATCGATAACAAGTTTTCTAGTCTCCTGTAAACAAACGATGGCACACCCACTAACAGAAATCGCGTTCGACAGCGCTAACAACTTTTTGTCTGAATTTAACCCACGCATATTCGAACATAGCACGTTCCAGCTACGCAAAAGTGGCATAAAAAACCGCGAAGTTAAGCTGAAGATGAAGAGGAGCCTTGTGGCTGGCTATTGTGGATGGTAGCCGCATCTTCAGTAGCAAGCAGGGCAGCTTCAGTGAGCTCCTGAGGCGAGACAGTGCAGCGTGTAATTCCAATTTCCTGCATGGTGCGGAGAGGAGTAGGTGGCGGGGCCTGAGCCATGATCGCAGAGCTGGAGGTTGGAGTAGCAGAAGGTATCACCCCGGGCTTCACTTTGGATACATGAGGGCGTGCATCAGAAATTTTTTGTGGCACTCTGAAGCCATCAAATCGCGTCGATCGAGTGCTGCGCCTAACCTCAGTAGTGACCACATGGGCCTTGAGCTTTGAGCGTCGAGTACGGGCTGCCGAAGTTCCCGGCGCATCAGACAAGACTTGAGCAAGGCCCAAATCGAAGTAATCTCCGAGGCGATTAGAGGCCAAAGGAGGTCCATCCATGGAAGCAGCAGGTGGCGCCAAGGTAGGAACAATAACCGAAGAATCAGCATGTGACGGCATAGAAATCATATCAGAGTGATCAGCATCCAGGGTAATAGTGTCAATTGAGGGCAGCAGAATCATATCAGTGTTGTCTCATGTGGAGAACACCGGGCTGTTCGGAAGGCGTAACTGCAAGATGCTCTTCGTCTGGCGTCATTTCACCGATCTGCACGAAGATGGTGCAGCCTCTGTAATGCGTGGTGAGAAGCACAGGATGTGAGTGGTCGACTGATTAGTCACCTGAAGGACCGAGCGAGTAGGTGCTAACTGAAATTCCAGGGGAGGCAATCCATATCCAGAGCTCCAGGGCCCAAAAGCAGCGATTCTGCATAAAATGGACCTGGAAAGATAAGCGGTGAAGACATTCCTTGGGATCCAATCTGAAGTAAGCATGCATGACTCCAAACCCTCAACAGTGATACTGATATTCATAGTTGCAGCCGAAATTGCCACATCCACATTGATGACATTTTGAGTCTCAGGAGGAGCCACAAGCAAGGTGCTTACTTGACTGATGGAATCCAAAGAAGAGCCATGAGTGCTTGCCGAGGAAGCAGTTTCATACCAAACCGAGTTCAGATTGTCAGTCACATTATCTTCAGGAGCAATGATGCGGACTAGGTCCGTGATCTGAGGAGCTCCCTGTTTATTTTTGATATGTTCCTAGAGAAAATATAAGTTGAAAGATGATAGTAGCAATGATGCGGACTAGGTCCGTGATCTGAGGATTATCCTCATTGCAGCAGAGAAGAATTATCTCCTTGATGCACCGCTAGGTGACGGAACTATTGCAGGAGCAGATGCAGACGTTATGAATGTTTGACAAGCTCAGTATGATGACTACTTGATAGTTTAGTGCACCATTCTTTACGGCTTAGAACCGGGACTTCAAAAATGTTTTGAACGCCACAGAGCATATAAAATGTTCTAAGAGTTGGAATTGGTATTTCATACTCATGCCCGTGTCGAGAGGTATGAGACCTCTGACAGTACTTTACCTACAAGATGGAGACGAATAGCTCAATCAGTGAGCATGTGCACAGATTGTTTGGGTACTACAATTGCTTGAATCAAGTGGGAGTTAATCTTACAGATAAGATAGTAATTGACAAAGGTCTCTAGTCACTATCACCAAGTTACCAGAACTTAGTGATGAACTATAATATGCAAGAGATGACGAAAGTAATTCCCAAGCTCTTCGCGATGCTGAAATCGACGAAGGTAGAAATCAAGAAATAGCATCAAGTGTTGATGGTTAACAAGACCACTAGTTTCAAGAAAAGGGCAAAGGGAAAGAAAGAGGAACTTCAAGGAAGAATAGAAAGCAAGTTGCTGCTCCCATGAAGAGGCCCAAAGCCAGACCCAATCCTGGAACTGAGTGCTTCTACTGCAAAGGAAATGGTCACTGGAAGTGGAACTGCCCTAGATACTTGGCGGATAATAAGGATGGCAAAGTGAACAAAATTACATTTGATATACATGTTATTGATGTGTACTTTACTAGTGTTTATAGCAACCCCTCAGTATTTGATACTGGTTTAGTTGCTAAGAGTAGTAACTAAAAACAAGAGTTGCAGAATGAACACAGACTAGTTATGGGTGAAGTGACGATGTGTGTTGGAAATTATTCCAAGGTTGATAAGATCACCATCGCACACTCCCTCTACCTTCAAGATTAGTGTTGGACCAAAATAAATGTTATTTGGTGTTTGCGTTGAGCATGAATATGATTGGATCATGTTTATTGCAATACGATTATTCATTTAAGTCAAAGAATAATTGTTGCTCTGTTTACATGAATAAAACCTTATATGGTCATACACTTAATGTAAATGGTTTATTGAACCTCGATCATAATGATACACATATTCATAATACTGATGCCAAAAGATGCAAAGTTGATAATGATAGTGCAACATATTTGTGGCACTGCTGTTTAGGTCATATTGATGTAAAGCGCATGAAGAAACTCCATGCTGATGGGCTTTTGGAATCACTTGATGCTTACGAACCATGCCTCATGGGCAAGATGACTAAGACTCCGTTCTCTGGAACAATGGAACGAGCAACAAACTTGTTGGAAATAATACATACTGATGTATGCGGTCCGATGAGTGTTGAGGCTCGCAACGAGTATCGTTATTTTCTGACCATCACAGGTGATCTAAGCAGATATGGGTATATCTACTTGATGAAACATAAGTCTAAAACATTTGAAAAGTTCAAAGAATTTCAGAGTGAAGTGGAAAATCATCGTAACAAGAAAATAAAGTTACTACGATCCGATCGCGGAGACGAATATTTGAGTTACAAGTTTGGTCTTCATTTGAAACAAAGTGGAATAGTTTCACAACTCACGCCACCTAGAACACCATAGTGTAATGGTGTGTCCGAACGTCATAACCGTACTTTATTAGATATGGTGCGATCTATGGTGTCTCTTAGCGATTTATCACTATCGTTTTGGGGTTATGCATTAGAGACAGCTGCATTCACGTTAAATAGGGCACCATCTAAATCCATTGAGACGACACCATATGAACTGTGGTTTGGCAAGAAACCCTAAGCTGTCGTTTCTTAAAATTTGGGGTTGCGATGCTTATGTGAAAAAGTTTCAACTTGATAAGCTCAAACCCAAATCAGAAAAGTGCGTCTTTATAGGATACCCAAAATGTTGGGTACACCTTCTATCACAGATCCAAAGGGAAGATCTTTTTTTGCTAAGAATGGATCCTTTCTAGAGAAGGAGTTTCTCTCGAAAGAAGTGAGTGGGAGGAAAGTAGAACTTGATGAGGTAATTGTACCTGCTCCCTTATTGGAAACAAGTTCATCACATAAATCAGTTCCAGTGATTCCTACACCAATTAGTGAAGAAGCTAATGATGATGACCATGAAACTTCAGATCAAGTTACTACCAAACCTCGTAGGTCAAGCAGAGTATGGTCCGCACCAGAGTAGTATGGTAATCCTTTCTGTAAGTCATGTTACTAGACCATGACGAACCTACGAACTATGAGGAAGTGATGATGAGCCCAGATTCCACGAAATGGCTTGAGGCCATGAAATCTGAGATGGGATCCATGTATGAGAACAAAGTATGGACTTTGATTAACTTGCCCGATTATCGGCGAGCCATTGAGATTAAATTGATCTTCAAGAGGAATACAGACGCTGATAGTAGTGTTACTCTCTACAAAGCTCGAATTGTCGAAAAAGGTTTTCGACAAATTCAAGGTGTTGACAACGATGAGAGTTTCTCACTCGTATCTATTCTTAAAGTCTGTCTGAATCATGTTAGTAATTGCCGTATTTTATGAAATTTGGCAAATGGATGTCAAAACTGCATTCCTTAATGGATTTCTTAAAAGAAGAGTTGTATATGATGCAACCAGAAGGTTTTGTCAATCCGAAAGGTGCTAACAAAGTGTGTAAGCTCCAGTGATCCATTTATGGACGGGTGCAAGCATCTCGGAGTTGGAATGCATGCTTTGATAGTGTGATCAAAGCATATGGTTTTATACAGACTTTTGGAGAAGCCTGTATTTACAAGAAAGTGAGTGGGAGCACTACAACATTTCTGATAAGTATATGTGAATGAAATATTGTTGATCGGAAATAATGTAAAATTTTCTGGAAAACATAAAGGGGTGTTTGAAAGGAGTTTTTCAAAGAAAGACCTCAGTGAAGCTGCTGACATATTGAGCATCAAGATCTACAGAGATAGATCAAGACGCTTGATGAGTTTTTTCAATGAGTACATACCTTGACAAGATTTTGAAGTAGTTCAAAATGGAACAACCAAAGAAGGAGTTCTTACCTGTGTTGCAAGGTGTGAAGTTGAGTAAAGACTCAAAACCTGACCACGGTAGGAAGTAGAAAGAGAATGAAAAGTCATTCCCTATGCATCTGTCATAGGTTCTATAAAGTATGCTATGTTGTGTACCAGACCTATTGTGTACCTCCATGAGTTTGGCAAGAGGGTACAATAGTGATCCAGGAGTGGATCACTGGACATCAGTCAAAATTATCCTTAGCGGAATAAGGAAATGGTTCTCGGTTATGGAGGTGACAAAGAGTTCATTGTAAAGAGTTATGTCGATGCAAGCTTTGACACCGATCTGGATGACTCTAAGTCTTGATCTAGATACAGTTTGAAAGTGCGAGCAATTAGCTAGAGTAGCTCCGTGCAGAGTATTGTAGACATAGAAATTTGCAAAATACATACAAATCTGAATGTTGCAGACCCGTAGACTAAAATTTCTCTCACAGGCAAAACATGATCATACCTTATTACTCTTGGGTGTTAGTCACATAGCAATGTGAACTAGATTATTGACTCTAGAAAACCTTTTTGAGTGTTGGTCACATGACGATGTGAACTATGGGTGTTAATCACATAAAGATGTGAACTATTGGTGTTAAATCACATGGCGATGTGAACTAGATTATTGACTCTAGTGCAAGTAGGAGACTGAAGGAAATATGCCCTAGAGGCAATAATAAACTTATTATTTATTTCCTTATTTCATGATAAATGTTTATTATTCATGCTAGAATTGTATTAACCAGAAACTTAGAAAATGTGTGGATACATAGACAAACAAAGTGTCACTAGTATGCCTCTACTTGACTAGACCGTTAATCAAAGATGGTTAATTTTCCTAGCCATAGACACGAGTTGTCATTTGATGAACGGGATCACATCATTAGAGAATGATGTGATTGACAAGACCCATCCGTTAGCTTAGCACGATGATCATTTAGTTTGTTGCTATTGCTTTCTTCATGACTTATACATGTTCCTATGACTATGAGATTATGCAACCCCCGAATACCGAAGGAACACTTAGGCCCTGTTTGGTTCAGCTTTTATCGAAGGATTCCGCTGCCGTGCAGCAGAATCTGAACCAAAGGGCGAACCCAGCAGAATCCGATTCCATAAATCCGCTGCCAAAATCTGAACCAAAAGCGGAAGCAGCCCAGGACGTGCTTTCCAAAATCTGATTCCGTTGCGGGCCAAAATCTGAAAAAGCTGTATCAGCTGGTTTGCCAAATTACCTACATCTTTTTCACATCAGATTTTCCACTGTTGTTTTTCCACATCAGATTTTTCACAACTGCTTTTAGAAATCCACAGTCGAACCAAACAGGCCTTAGTGTGCCATCAAACATCACAATGTAACTGGATGATTATAAAGATGCTCTACACGTGTCTCTAATGGTGTTTGTTGAGTTGGCATAGATCGAAATTAGGATTTATCACTCCGATTGTCGGAGAGGTATCTCTGGGCCCTCTCGGTAATGCATATCACTATAAGCCTTGCAAGCAATGTGACTAATGAGTTAGTTGCAGGATGATGCATTACAGAATGAGTAAAGAGACTTGCCGGTAACGAGATTGAAATAGGTATTGAGATACCGACGATCGAATCTCGAGCAAGTAACATACCGATGACAAAGGGAACAACGTATGTTGTTATGCCGTTTGACCGATAAAGATCTTCGTAGAATATGTAGAAGCCAATATGAGCATCCAGATTCCGCTATTGGTTATTGATCGGAGATGTGTCTCGGTCATGTCTACATAGTTCTCGAACCCGTAGGGTCCGCACGCTTAACGTTCGATGACGATTTATATTATGAGTTATGTGATTTGATTTGATGTACCGAAGGTTGTTCGGAGTCCCGGATGATATCACGGACATGACTAGGAGTCTCGAAATGGTCGAGACGTAAAGATCGATATATTGGAAGGGTATATTCGGACATCGGAAATGTTCCGAGTGATTCGGGTATTTTTTGGAGTACCGGAGAGTTATGGGAATTCGTCGGGGAAGTAATAGGCCTTAATGGGCTTTAGTGGAAAGGAGAGGAGGGCCTCAAGGGGTGGCTGCACCCCCCCATGGGCTGGTCCGAATTGGACTAGGAGGGGTGGCGCCCCCCTCTTTCCTTCTCCCCCTTCTCCCTTCCCTTCCTTCTCCTACTAGGAATAGGAAAGAGGAGGGGAATCCTACTTGGACTGGGGAGTCCTAGTAGGATTCCCCACACCTAGCACGCCCCCTAGGTCCGGACACCTCTTCCTTCCCCTCCTTTATATACATGGCCAGGGGGCACCCAATAGACACAAAAGATTGGTCTTAGCCGTGTGCGCTGTCGTGCTGACGTAACTCTCCCTCGGCCTCAGCTGGATCTAGAGTTCGAGGGATGTCACCGAGCTGAACGTGTGCAGATTGCGGAGGTGCGGTGCGTTCGATACTTGATCAGTTGGATCGCGAAGACGTTCGACTACATCAACCGCGTTACTTAACGCTTCCTATTTCGGTCTATGAGGGTACGTGGACACTGTCTCCCCGCTCGTTGCTATGCTTCTCCTAGATAAATCTTGCGTGATCGTAGGAAATTTTTGAATTACTGTGTTCCCCAATAAAATTTGCAAAATATATACGGATCCGAATGTGGCAGACCTATAGACTAAAAACTTCTCTCACTAGCAAAACATGATCACACCTTATTACTCTTGGGTGTTAATCACATAGCGATGTGAACTAGATTATTGACTCTAGGAAACCCTGTGAGCATTGGTTACATGGCGATGTGAACTATTGGTGTTAAATCACATGGCGATATGGACTAGATTATTGACACTAGTAAACCCTTCGAGTATTGGTTACATGACGATGTGAACTATTGGTATTAAATCAATCACATGGCGATGTGAACTAGATTATTGACTCTAGTGCAGGTGGGAGACTGAAGGAAATATGCCCTAGAGGCAATAATAAAGTTGTTATTTATATTTCCTTATATCATGATAAATGTTTATTATTCATGCTAGAATTGTATTAACCGGAAACTTAGTACATGTGTGAATACATAGACATACAGAGTGTCCCTAGTATGTCTCTACTTGACTAGCTCGTTAATCAAAGATGGTTAAGTTTCCTAACCATAGACATGTGTTGTCATTTGATGAACGAGATCACATCATTAGAGAATGATGTGATGGACAAGACCCATCCGTTAGATTAGCATAATGATCGTTTAGTTTTATTGCGATTGCTTTCTTCATGACTTATACATGTTCCTCTGACTATGAGATTATGCAACTCCCGAATACGGGAGAAACACCTTGTGTGCTATCAAAACATCACAACGTAACTGGGTGATTATAAAGATGTTCTACAGGTGTCTCTGAAGGTGTTTGTTGAGTTGGCATAGATCGAGATTAGGATTTGTCACTCCGTGTAACGGAGAGGTATCTCTGGGCCCTCTCGGTAGTGCACATCACTATAAGCCTTGCAAGCAATGTGACTAATGAGTTAGTTGCGGGATGATGCATTATGGAACGAGTAAAGATACTTGCCGGTAATGAGATTGAACTAGGTATGATGATACCGATGATCGAATCTCGGGCAAGTAACATACCGATGACAAAGGGAACAACGTATGTTGTTATGCGGTTTGACCGATAAAGATCTTTGTATAATATGTAGGAGACAATATGAGCATCCAGGTTCCGCTATTGGTTATTGACCGGAGATGTGCCTCGGTCATGTCTACATAGTTCTCAAACCCGTAGGGTCCGCACGCTTAACGTTCGATGACGATTTGTATTATGAGTTATGTGATTTGATGACCGAAGTTTTTTTGAAGTCCCGGATGAGATCACTGACTTGACGAGGAGTCTCGAAATGGCCGAGAGGTAAATATTCATATATTGGAAGGTTGCATTCGTACATCGGAATGGTTCCGAGTGATTCGGGCATTTTTCTGGAGTACCGGGAGGTTACCGAAACCCCCCAGGAGAAGTATTGGGCCTATTGGGCCTTATTGGAGGAGAGGAGAGAGGCCACGTGGGAGGGGCGCCCCCCTTGCCCAAACCTAATTGGACTAGGGGAGGGGTACGGCCCCCCTCTTTCGTTCCCCCTCTCTCTCCCTTCCCCTTTTCCCTCTCAAGTGGAAGGAAGGAGGGGGGCCGAATCCTACTTGGACTAGGAGTCCAAGTAGGACTCCCCCTTGGTGCGCCCCCTTGGGCCAGCCTCCTCCTCCCCCTCCTTTATATACGTGGGAGGGGGGCACCCCAAAGACAGACCAATTCTTCTCTTAGCCATGTGCGGTGCCCCCCTCCACAGTTACACAACTCGGTCATATCGTCGTAGTGCCTAGGCGAAGCCCTGCGCTGTAACATCATCATCACCGTCGCCACGCCGTCATGGTGACAGAACTCTCCCTCAGCCTCAACTGGATCAAGAGCTCGAGGGACATCATCGTGCTGAATGTGTGCTGAACACGGAGGTGCCCTACGTTCGGTACTTAGATCGGTTGGATCGTGAAGACGTTCGACTACATCAACCCCGTTACTAAACGCTTCCGCTTTTGGTCTACGAGGGTATGTGGACACACTCTCCCCGCTCGTTTCTATGCTTCTCCTACATAGATCTTGTGTGATCGCAGGATTTTTTTTGAAATGCTACGTTCCCCAACACTAACCTATTAACCTAGAGCCAGTGCCAGTTTTTGTTTTTTCCCTTGTTTTTGAGCTTCGCAGAAAAGGAATACCAAACGGAATAAAACTTCACGATGATTTTTCTTGGACCAGAAGACACCCACGGGACTTGGAGTCCAAGTCAGAAGAGTCGCGAGGCGTCGACAAGGGTGGAGGGCGCGCCCTAGGGGGGCCCTACCTTGCCACCTCCTCGGGACTCGTCTGATCTAGCCCTTCCTCCTATATATTCACATATATTCCAGAAACACCAGAAGCATCCACGAAAACACTTTTCCAATGCCGCAACCATCTATTCCGTGAGATCCCATCTTGGGGCCTTTTCCGGCATCCCGCTGAAGGGGGATTCGATCACGGAGGGCACCTACATCAACTCTATTGGCCTTCCAATGAAGCGTGAGTAGTTTACCACAGACCTACGGGTCCATAGCTAGTAGCTATATGGCTTCTTGTCTCTCTTTGATTCTCAATACCATATTCTCCTCGATGTTCTTAGAGATCTATCTGATGTAATCTTCTTTTGCGATGTGCTTGTTGAGATCCGATGAAATGTGGATTTATGATCACCTTATCTATGAATATTATTTGAATCTTCTCTGAATTATTATATGCATTATTTGATATCTTTGTATTTCTCTTCTAATTATCGGTTTGGTTTGGCCAACTAGATTGGTTTTTCTTGCAATGGGAGAGGTGCTTAGCTTTGGGTTCAATCTTGCGTGATTTCACTCAGTGACAAAGTAGGGGTAGCGAGACACGTATTGAATTGTTGCCATTGTGGATAAAAATATGGGGTTTACATCATATTGCTTGAGTTTATTCCTCTACATCATGTCATCTTACTTAAGGCGTTACTTCGTTCTTTATGAACTTAATACTCTAGACGCATGTGTTGCCGCTCAAAAGTGGCACAATCATAAAAGTTGCTTAAAGCTATGTCAAGATTAATTCAAAGTTATGATTGGAAGTCACCATGGGATAGCTCTATTCGAGAAGATCAAGATGGATTTGAATATGGTCTAAAACGGAACTCGGATGCAAATGTTATGACAAGTTCGGAGATGCTCATATTGACATCAGATTATAAAATGGCCATAAACTCAATTAAGGTGGCCTCTGATGGAAAATGTATCAACATGAAAGTTGCGCGTCTCGCCGAATCGATTGATTTTCATACAAAAAATCGTCTTAATCCGAGGTTGTCTGCAACCTGTGGAGGCAAAATAAGGTCAGAAACAGAAGCCGCAGGGTCATTTCGGACCGACCGAGTTGATTGACTCGGTGAGACCGAGTTGATCCGGAAAATTACAGAAAGTTGGCAACACTCACTCGGTGGGACCGAGGCAAACTACTCGGTGAGACCGAGTTGATCCAGGAAATTACAGAAATTTACAGAGAGTTGGCCACGTTCACTCGGTGGGACCGAAGCAAACCAATCGGTGAGACCGAGTTGATCCGGAAAATTGCCAAAGATTCCTGTCCGAGTTAGGTTAGGGTTTTTGACGTTTCGGATGGACTTTTTAGTCCTTTTCTTGTACGGGAAGTCCAGCCGCCTCATAAATAGATTAGAGGTGACGGCCGATTAAACAACACACAATCGACAAATCGATATATTACTTTTTACCATAGTTTTTACATCTCTCCCTTGTTCTTTCTTTCTCGTTCTTCGTTCGTTCTTCGTGTTGAAGGGCAGCGATACTCGAGGCTCTAGGGGCGAGCGAATCGACCTAGGGAAGCCCATAGCCACCGCGCGTCTAGACGGGGTCCCTCCCGGGCGCGTGGGGTCTCGGGTGCTCAAAAGCGCCCGCCGGATTGCTTGCGTATCGTGCTTCCGGACGGGTCTCCTTTGACGTGAGCTGCGGTGCATCACCCTCGGTGTTGGAGGTACACGGTGACGTGTTCGTGTGCAAACACACTTTTTGGCGACTCCGCTGGGGACGAAGCTTTGAACGGTCTCCGACCCGTTCTTGCTACGAAGAGATTGTCATCTAGGGCTTGCAATCTACAAAGGTAACATGAATACCCAATTCACTTATGTAGATGCAAATAATGCATATGTTGTTGCTAGATCGTTTAATGAGCATAATGTATCGGCTAGCCCTAGCTTTATCAATCATGCATCTAATTATGTGCAAGAGCCGATGCAACAAAATCTCCATGCTTCTATCTCATATAATTTTAGCAACATGGAACATATGTATACGAACTCCCATGCATCGGCAGCCCCAAAAATCCATATGCCGATGAACAACATGATGAGTTCTGTTAATCAAGTTGAAACACTTCACATAGGAACTTATGATAGTATGGAACAAAGTGTTTCATCTTTTTATTCATCGACAACAAATTTGCAACATGTTAATCCAAACATGCCAGTGGATAGGGGAATTGGCCATGCTACTACCAGTTATTCAGCCAATTACCCTCAAACATTGTATGCTACACCTCATGCTACTAATTTTTTGGCACCATACGCAATTGCAGATGTTCATAATTCGGCTCCGCACCTTCATGCTCATGGCCGAATAGGTGAGAATTCTACCAGAGCACATGTGTCTTTACCTAGTAACGTAGCATATCATGTTGCCCCTGCACAATTACAGAATTTTGGCAACACACCATTGCCAAAAGCGTCTCAAAGTATTGGGGGGCAATCCGATGAAGATTGGGCTGAAATTGGTTAAAAAAAGCTTAAAGATAGCCTAGCTGCAATGTTTGCCGAATTTAGACAAGAACAAGCAACCTTCCGAATCAAAGAAAGAAAGAGTGGTGATTCGGAAAACAAAGTTAATTCGGTTATTAAAAAAGCCGAATCAAATAGTATGTGTACCGAATTTATTGAAGAAAAAGAGGACACTAAGGCATTGGAGAGTCATTTTAAAGTCGAGCAAAGTATTATTCAAGTAACACAACCATCATGCTCTACCAGCGTGTATGAAGAGGTATGTCTAGCAAGTGATTTCCTATTTTCAGATTTGGTCACAGCTTTATTGTTGATGCATCTATTACGAAAATTCTCATAAGTAATTTCGAAAGACCAATGACGAAGGGAAATTTACTTGTTAGCAATAAAACTGTTATAGAACATATTGGTAATTCTATTGTGCCATTTATAAAGACCGATAGTGACCTATTATTGCAGCCAAAGTTTTCACCATTGCTTTATCAAAAGTTCATATCTAATTGGGTAGCTTTGCTTGTTTCATATTTGGCTTGCACTTGGTCTCAATTGAGACATGTGTATTCTAACTATTTTCGTTTCAGAAATTTAAAGCCAAGGTCAAATTCTTTTGAGAAATCCGATGCTAATATAATATCTTATCCAAATACATCGGAGATAGGGTGCAAAACACAATGCATAGCCGAATGGGGATATTCCAAATTTGAACCTTTCGTTTGCTTAACTCCAAAGCCGTTTGCACACCAAGATCGGCTAGAAAACAAGAAGCATACCTTCAATTCAAGCATGTGTGATCAAATATTTGATTTGTTGCTGAAAAATAATTACATTAGAGTTCTTGATCACCATGTGAAGCCATCAATCCAAGGACGAATGCATTGCAAGTTGCATGATTCGTCCAAGCATAATTTTGAGGATTGCAACATGTTTTGTCAAATAGTTAAATCGGCCATTGATAAAGGACGATTAAAATTTGTTGAAACACCAAGGGATGACCAGTCTATTCTGATTGGTCCTAATGGAAAAAGGTTTTTGAATCGGATGCTTCAAGACGATTCCTTTAAAGATGAGAAGGTAAAAACTACAGGTGATGGGATCAAGCTTTCAAGTAAAAAAGTTGTTCAAGAGCACAATGAAAATATTCTTGAAGGCATGAGTTCTATCGAAGATACAATGAAGACGCCAAGGACTGGGGGGCCACAAGAAAATCCAAAGACCGGTGCAAGCACAACCAAAGAAAACAAAGGCCGACGTAAGCACAAAGGTAAGAAGCCGAAAGTCACTTTCGCGCAACTATTGGAAAAATATCAGAAGATAAGTGCGGAGAACTGTGCTTATCGACCAACTAATGCAAAAGCATCAAGATCACCCCCTAGGCGCAAATCCAAAGATCGATATTGGCAAGAAGAGAATTTGAATGCAACTTGTTCATATCCTTATTTTGGGCCGCCAATGCCAATGTCTTGGATACCTCCCTATGCTCATGTAGATCCATATCCATCATGGGACATGTATGATACAAAGGCACATTCTCCATCTTATTTCAGACCATCTCACCAATATAATGCAGCTTCGGGAAGATCAATATTTGAACAATCACATATTGAAGACCGTTTCAATCATAAGGAATCGGTTCAGAGCTCAAGGAAGAAGAAAGAGGTGGTCAAGCAAGTCTACCGTGTTAAAAAAGATGGACGTAAGAGTGCAGCTTCAGATTTGATCTCAAATGAAAAGGAGCCAATTAAAGTATTGACATTGGCTACCAAAGGCAGCGAGGCAAGTCAATCAAATGCCAAATCTGAAAAGAAGAAGTTGAGAGTGCACAAGGTAGAACAAGAATTGCCATTGCTTCAAACAAAATCGCAACCGGGGTGCCCACTCGGCTTATCATATTGGCAAAATAAGAAATTACAAAAACTTAGTGCACAAGAACTTGAAGAAAGGAATACGGCATGGGTTCCCAAAGGAAGTACTCAAAATAAGAATTATGTGCAAGCTTCCATTACCAGAAGAGCGGCAAAGGTGAAGAAGGAAAAGAGTGAAAACTATGAAGGACCAAGCCAAAGGTTTCAACATTTTCGGTCCACACATTATCCATATTCTTCAACTATGCCATTAATGCCTATGCCATGGAATTCATCATCAGGTATGATTTGTTACCCTCAGTGGGCTTATTTTAATCCATGGATGTAGTATAATTTTTTACATCATGAAAGGGTATTACCAAATCATCATACGTTCGATTAGCTTAACTTTTGTTGCTAATCAAAGTGGCCCATGTAACTATCGCCCTAAGCATAAACATGGCCGATATAGAATTTATCGCCCTAAGCACCTATAAATGGCCGATGGAGTGTTGACATCGTCCTTAGAACAAACATGGTACAAGTTATTTTTCGGCACGCTAGCTTTGCCGAAAAACAGGGGGGCATGTGTTGACGCTCAAAAGTGGCACAATCATAAAAGTTACTTAAAGCTATGTCAAGATTAATTCAAAGTTATGATTGGAAGTCACCATGGGATAGCTCTATTCGAGAAGATCAAGATGGATTTGAATATGGTCTAAAACGGAACTCGGATGCAATGTTATGACAAGTTCGGAGATGCTCATATTGACATCAGATTATAAAATGGCCATAAACTCAATTTAGGTGGCCTCTGATGGAAAATGAATCAACATGAAAGTTGTGCATCTTGTCGAATCGGTTGATTTTGATACAAAAATCGTCTTAATCCGAGGTTGTATGCAACCCGTGGAGGCAAAATAAGGTTAGAAACAGAAGCTGCAGAGTCATTTCGGACCGACCGAGTTGATTGACTCGGTGAGACCGAGTTGATCCAGAAAATTACAGAAAGTTGCAGAAAGTTGGTAACACTCACTCGGTGGGACCGAGGCAAACTAATCGGTGAGACCGAGTTGATCCGGGAAATTACAGAAATTTACAGAGAGTTGTCCATGTTCACTCGGTGGGACCGATGCAAACCAATCGTGTGAGACCGAGTTGATCCGGAAAATTGCCAAAGATTCCTGTCCGAGTTAGGTTAGGGTTTTTGACGTTTTGGATGGACTTTTAGTCCTTTTCTTGTACAGGAAGTCCAGCCGCCTCATAAATAGTTTAGAGGTGACGGCCGATTAAACAACACACAATCGACAAATCAATAAACTACTTTTACCCTAGTTTTTACATCTCTCCCTTGTTCTTTCTTTCTCGTTCTTCGTTCGTTCTTCGTGTTGAAGGGCAGCGATCCTCGAGGCTCTAGGGGCGAGCAAATCGACCTAGGGCAGCCCATAGCCGCCGCGCGTCCAGACGGGGTCCCTCCCGGGCGCGTGGGGTTTCGGGTGCTCAAAAGCGTCCGCCGGATTGCTTGCGTATCGCGCTTCCGGACTGGTCTCCTTCGACGTGAGCTACGGTGCATCACCCTCGGTGTTGGAGGTACACAGTGACGTGTTCGTGTGCAAACAGCATGCTGGATAGCGGTCGATGTGTGGAGTAATAGTAGTAGATGCAGGCAGGAGTCAGTCTACTTGACACGGATGTGATGACTATATTGCATAATCATTGCCTTGGATATCATCATAACTTTGCGCTTTGCTACCAATTGCTCGACAGTAATTTGTTCACCAACCGTATTATTTGCCTTCAGAGAGAAACCTCTAGTGAAACCTATGGCCCCTGGGTCTATTTTCCACCATATTAGTTTCTGATCTACTATTTTTGCAATCTTTTATTTTCAGATCTATAAACAAAAAAACCCAAAAATATTTACTTTATCTTTTGTTTAGTTTTATCTATCTCTATCAGATCTCACCTTTGCAAGTGACCGTGAAGGGATTGACAACCCCTTTATCGCGTTGGATGCAAGTGTTTGATTGTTTGTGCAGGTATTGGTGATTTGCGCGTTCTTCTCCTACTGGATTGATACCTTGGTTCTTAACTGAGGGAAATACTTATCTCTACTATGCTGCATTACCCTTTCCTCTTCAAGGGAAAAACCAACGCAAGCTGAAGAAGTAGTAGGAAGAATTTCTCGCGCCATTGCTGGGGAGATGTACGCCTTGTCAAGATTAGTCTCCTGTCAACTTGCCAATTTTTGGTAACGTTGCCGAGGAGATCTACATCAAGCCTACCAAGTACCCATCGTAAGACTCTCATCTCTTCCATTACATTATTCGCCATTCGCCTCTCGTTTTCCTCTCCCCCACTTCTAAAACAATTTTCGAAAAGATTTGCCCTTTTTCGCCTTCCTTCCGTTCGTCTTTTCGCTTTCTTTTTTTTGCTCGTGCGTTAGCTTGCCTTGATGGATCAACCCAAGAACTTTGATTCTTACTATAAAAGGTTGGAAGAAATTTAAAATAATACTAGGAGCTTCATGTCCTTACGATTTGAGCATGATAGTTTCTTTAGGAACGAGCTCAAGGAGCAGAAAACTTTTATAGAGTATATGAATAAAGAGCTCAATGATATGGCTAAAGAATTTTACGGTCTTAAATCTCAATTTGCTCATCTTGAAAATTTAGTTGGCCAAATTTCCTATAAACAAACCACTTTGGTAAATAAGATGGCCGCCAAACCAGAGTTTTATGAAAATAATGATGAAGATCTTGAAGTGATTGATGTGACTCCTATTGAATCTTTGTTTTCCAATACAAATCTTGACAAAGATGGGACTGGAGATGAGTCAACTTTAGCTAAAAGGCGTCCCAATGATTCATAGTTTATAGATCTATAGGCAAAAATTGATAAAAGTGGGATTGGAGAGGTCAAAGCTTTAAGTAGCGATGAACCCACTCTTTTGGATTTCAAGGAATTTAATTATGATAATTGTTCTGTAATAGATTGTATTTCCTTGTTGCAATCCATGTTGAATTTTCCTCATGCTTATAATCAAAATAAAGCTTTTACTAAACATATCGTTGATGCTATGATGAAATCTTTTGAAGAAAAACTTGAATTGGAAGTTTCTATCCCTAGAAAACTTTATGATGAGTGGGAACCTACTATTAAGATTAAGACTAAAGATTATGAGTTCCATGCTTTGTGTTATTTAGGTGCTAGTGTTTCCACGATTCCAAAAACTTTATGTCATGTGTTAGGTTTCTATGAATTTGATCATTGTTCTTTAAATTTGCACCTTGCGGATTCCACTATTAAGAAACCAATGGGAAGGATTAATGATGTTCTTATTGTTGCAAATAGTAATTATGTGCCTATAGATTTCATTGTTCCTGACATAGATTGCAATCCTACATGTCCTATTATTTTTGGTAGACCTTTCCATAGAACGAATGGTGCAATTATTGATATGAAAGAAGGAAACATTAGATTCCAATTTCTGTTAAGGAAGGGCATGGAACACTTTCCTAGAAAGAAAATTAAGTCGACATATGAATCTATTATGAGAGCTACTTATGGATTGCATACCAAAGATGACAATATCTAGATCTATGTTTTTATGCCTAGCTAAGGGCGTTAAACAATATCGCTGGTTGGGAGGCAACACAATTTTATTTTTGTTCTTGATTTTTGGTTCTGTTTTTCAATAAATAATTCATCTAGCCTCTGTTTAGATGTGTTTTTGTGTTTTAATTAGTGTTTGTGCAAAGTAAGACCTTTGGTATGGCTTACAGTGATAGTTGATTTGATCTTGCTGAAAAACAGAAACTTTTGCGCCCAGTCCTAGAATTTTTAAAAATCACAAAAGCGTGATAAAATTCTGAATTTTTTACACAAGATTTGTATAAAAATTTACTATGTTGTCCTAATTTTCATAATTTGTGGAGTTAAAGAAGTATTCTAAATATTCAAATTACTACAGACTATTCTGTTTTTGACAGATTCTGTTTCTATGTGTTGTTTGCTTATTTTAATGAACCTATTGGTAGTATTGCGGGGTATGAACCATGGAAAAATTGAAATGCAGGAGATATTACACCAATATAAATAAAGAATGAGTTCATAACAGTACCAAAAGTGGTGATTTATTTTCTTATACTAACAGAGCTTATGCGATTTTCTGTTGAGTTTTGTGTTGTGAAGTTTTCAAGTTTTGGGTAAAGATTTGATGGACTATGGAATAAGGAGTGGTAAGATCCTAAGCTTGGGGATGCCCAAGGCAACCCAAGGTAATATTCAAGGACAACCAAGAGCCTAAGCTTGGTGATGCCCCGGATGGCATCCCTTCTTTCGTCTTCGTCTATCAGTAACTTTACTTGAGGCTATATTTTTATTCACCACATGATATGTGTTTTGCTTGGAGCGTCTTGTATGATATGAGTCTTTACATTTTAGTTTGCCGCAATCATCCTTGTTGTACACACCTTTTGAGAGGGACAAGCATGAATCATGATTTATTAGAATACTCTATGTGCTTCACTTATATCTTTTGAGCTAGGCAATTTTGCTCTAGTGCTTCACTTATATCTTTTTAGAGCACGGTGGTGGCTTTATTTTGTAGAACTTAATGAACTCTCATGCTTCACTTATGTTATTTTGGGAGTCTCTCTAGACAACGTGGTAATTTGCTTTGGTTATGAATTTAGTCCTAATATGATAGGCATCCAAGAGGGATATAATAAAAACTTTCATATAAAGTGCATTAAATACTATGAGAAGTTTCATTCCTTACGATTGTTTTGAGATATAAAGATGGTGATATTAGAGTCATGCTAGTGAGTCATTGTGGATTGAGAAATACTTGTTTTAAAGTTTGTGATTCCCGTAGCAGGCACGTATGGCGAACCGTTACGTAACGAAGTTGGAGCATGATTTATTTATTGATTGTCTTCCTTATGAGTGGCGGTCGGGGACGAGCGATGGTCTTTTCCTACCAATCTATCCCCCTAGGAGCATGCACGTAGTACTTTTTTTCGATGACTAATAGATTTTGGCAATAAGTATGTGAGTTCTTTATGACTAATATTGAGTCCATGGATTATATGCACTCTCACCCTTCCACCTTTGCTAGCCTCTCTAGTACCGCACAACTTTTGCTGGTGCCATACACCCACCTATTACCTTCCTCAAAACAGCCACCATACCTACCTATTATGGCATTTCCATAGCCCTTTCGAGATATATTGCCATGCAACTTCCAGCGTTCCTTTTATTATGACACGTTCCATCATTTTCATATTGCTTGCATGATCATGTAGTTGACATAGTATTTGTGGCAAAGCTACCTTTCATAATTTTTTCATACATGTCACTCTTGAGTCATTGCACATCCCGGTACACAGCCGGAGGCATTCATATAGAGTCATATTTTGTTCTAAGTATCAAGTTGTAATTCTTGGGTTATAAGTAAATAAAAGTGTGATGATCTTCATTATTAGAGCATTGTCCCATGTGAGGAAAATAAAAAAGGCCAAAGAAGCCAAAAAATGGAGGCCAAAGAAGCCAAACAAAAGAAAGAAAAAAATGAGAGAAAAGAGAGAAGGGGAAATGTTACTATCCTTTTTTCCACACTTGTGCTTCAAAGTAGCACCATGATCTTCATGATAGAGAGTCTCCTATGTTGTAACTTTCACATACTAGTGGGGATTTTTCATTATAGAACTTGGCTGGTATATTCCAGCGATGTGCTTCCTCAAATTGCCCTAGGTCTTCGTGAGCAAGCAAGTTGGATGCACACCTACTTAGTTTCCTTTTGAGATTTCATAAACTTATAGCTCTAGTGCATCAGTTGCATGGAAATCCCTACTCACTCACGTTGATATCTATTGATGGGCATCTCAATAGCCCGTTGATACGTCTAGTTGATGTGAGACTATCTCCTTCTTCTTGTCTTCTCCACAACCACCATATTCCATTCCACCTATAGTGCTATGTCCATGGCTCACACTCATGTATTGCGTGAAAGTTGAAAAGGTTTGAGAACATCAAAAGTATGAAAAAATTGCTTGGCTTGTCATCGGGGTTGTGCGTGATTTGAATATTTTGTGTGATGAAGATGGAGCATAGCCAGACTATATGATTTTGTAGGGATAAGCTTTCTTTGGCCATGTTATTTTGAGAAGGCATAATTGCTTTGTTAGTACGCTTGAAGAATTATTGTTTTTGTGTCAATATTAAACTTTTGTTTTGAATCTTATGGATCTGAACACTCGTGCCACAATAAACAAAATTATATGGATAAATATGTTAGGTAGCATTCCACATCAAAAATTCTGTTTTTATCATTTACCTACTCGAGGACGAGCAGGAATTAAGCTTGGGGTTGCTTGATGCATCTCCAACGTATCTATAATTTTTTATTTTTCCATGCTATTATATTATCTGTTTTGGATGCTTTATATGCATTAATATTCTATTTTATATTATTTTTGGGATGAACCTATTAACCTAGTGCCCAGAGCCAATTTCTGTTTTTTCCTTGTTTTTGAGCTTCGCAGAAAAGGAATACCAAACGGAGTCCAAACGAAATACAACTTCACAATGATTTTTCTTGGACCAGAAGACACCCAGGGGACTTGGAGTCCAAGTCAGAAGATCCGCGAGGCAGCAACAAGGGTGGAGGGCGCGCCCTAGGAGGGCGCCCCCTACCTTGCCACCACCTCGGGACTCCTCTGACCTAGCCCTTCCTCCTATATATTCACTTATATTCCAGAAACACCAGAAGCATCCACGAAAACACTTTCCACCACGGCAACCTTCTGTTCCCATGAGATCCCATCTTGGGGCCTTTTCCCGCATCCCGCCGGAGGGGGATTCGATCACGGAAGACATATACATCAACTCTATTGCCCTTCCGATGAAGCGTGAGTAGTTTACCACAGACCTACGGGTCCATAGCTAGTAGCTAGATGGCTTCTTCTCTCTCTTTGATTCTCGATATATACCATCTTCTTGGAGATCTATCCGATATAATCTTCTTTTGTGGTGTGTTTGTCGAGATCCGATGGATTGTGGATTTATGGTCACCTTATCTATGAATATTATTTGAATCTTCTCTGAATTCTTATATGCATGATTTGATATCTTTGTATTTCTCTTGGAATTATCGGTTTGGTTTGGCCAACTAGAATGGTTTTTCTTGCAATGGGAGAGGTGCTTAGCTTTGGGTGTAATATTGTATGATTTCACCAAGTGACAAAGCAGGGGTAGCGAGACACGTATTGAATAAAGAGCTCGATGATATGTCTAAAGAATTTTATGGTCTTATATCTCAATTTGCTCATCTTGAAAATTTATTTGGCCAAATTTCCGATAAACAAACACTTTGGTAAATAAGATGGCCGCTAAACCGGAAGTTTGTGAAAATAATGATGAATATCTTAAAGTGATTGATGTGACTCCTATTGAATCTTTGTTTTCCAATATAAATCTTGATAAAGATGGGACTGGAGATGAGTCAACTTTAGTTAAAAGGAATCCCAATGATTCAGAGTTTATAGATCGTAGATGCAAAAATTGATAAAAGTGGGATTAGAGAGGTCAAAACTTTAAGTAGCTATGAACCCACTCTTTTGGATTTCAAGGAATTTAATTATGATAATTGTTCTTTAATATATTGTATTTCCTTGTTGCAATCCATGTTGAATTCTCCTCATACTTATAATCAAAATAAAGCTTTTACTAAACATATCGTTGATGCTATGATGTTCTTTTGAAGAAAAGCTTGAATTGGAAGTTTCTATCCCAAGAAAACTTTATGATGACTGGGAACCTACTATTAAGATTAAGATTAAAGATTATGTGTGCCATTCTTTGTATTATTTGGGTGCTAGCGTTTCCACGATTCCAAAAACTTTATGTGATGTGTTAGATTTTCGTGAATTTGATGATTTTTCTTTGAATTTGCATCCTGCGGATTCCACTATTAAGAAACCTATGGGAAGGATTGATGATGTTCTTATTGTTGCAAATAGGAATTATGTGCCCGTAGATTTCATTATTCTTGATATATATTGCAATCCTACATGTCTTATTATTCTTGGTAGACCTTTGCTTAGAATGGTTGATGCAATTATTGATATGAAAGAAGGAAACATTAGATTTCAATTTCCGTTAAGGAAGGACATGGAACACCTTCCTAGAAAGAAAATTAAGTTGCCATATGAATCTATTATGAAAGATACTTATGGATTGCATACCAAAGATGACAATACCTAGATCTATGTTTTTATGCCTAGCTAGGAGCGTTAAACAATAGAACTTGTTGGGAGGCAACCCAATTTTATTTTTGTACTTGCTTTTTTGGTTATGTTTCTCAATAAATAATTCATCTAGCCTCTGGTTAGATGTGTTTTAATTAGTGTTTGTGCCAACTAAGACCTTTGGGATGGCTTACGGTGATAGTCGATTTGATCTTGCTGAAAAATAGAAACTTTTGCGCCCAGGCCAAGAATTTTTTAAAATCACAGAAGCGTGATAAAATTCTAATATTTTTACACAAGATTGATACACAAATTACCTCTGCTGTCCTAATTTTCCAAAAAATTGGAGTTACAGAAGTATTCTAAGTATACACCTTTTGAGAGGGACACACATGAATCGTGATTTATTAGAATACTCTATGTGCTTCACTTATATCTTTTGAGCTAGGCAATTTTGTTCTAGTGCCTCACTTATATCTTTTTAGAGCACGGTGGTGGTTTTATTTTGTAGAAATTATTGAACTCTCATGCTTCACTTATATTATTTTGGGAGTCCCTCTAAATATCGTGGTAATTTGCTTCAGTTATGAATTTAGTCCTAATATGATAGACATCCAAGAGGGATATAATAAAAACTTTCATATAAAGTGCATTGAATACTATGAGAAGTTTGGTTCCTTATGATTGTTTTGAGATATAGAGATGGTGATATTAGAGTCATGCTAGTGAGAAATTGTGGATTGAGAAATACTTGTGTTAAAGTTTGTGATTCCTGTAGCATGCACGTATGGTGAACCGTGATGTAAGGAAGTTGGAGCATGATTTATTTATTGATTGTATCCTTATGAGTGGTGATCGGGGACGAGCGATGGTCTTTTCCTACCAATTTACCCCCCTAGGAGCATGAGCGTAGTACTTTGTTTCAATGACTAATAGATTTTTGCAATAAGTATGTGAGTTCTTTATGACTAATGTTGATTCCATGGATTATATGCACTCTCACCCTTCCACCATTGCTAGCCTCTCTAGTACCGCACAACTTTCGCCGGTGCCATACACCCACCTATTACCTTCCTCAAAACAACCACCATACCTACATATTATGGCATTTCCATAGCCATTCCGAGATATATTGCCATGCAACTTCCACCGTTCCATTTTATTACGACACGTTCCATCATTGTCATATTGCTTTGCATGATCATGTAGTTGACATAGTATTTGTGCAAAGCCACCTTTCATAATTTTTTCATACATGTCACTCTTGAGTCATTGCACATCCCGGTACACCGCCGGAGGCATTCATATAGAGTCATATTTTGTTCTAAGTATCGAGTTTTAATTCTTGAGTTGTAAGTAAATAAAAGTGTGATGATCTTCATTATTAAAGCATTGTCCCATGTGAGGAAAAATAAAATAGGCCAAAGAAGCCAACAAAAAAAGGAGGTCAAAGAAGCCAAACAGAAAAATGAGAGAAAAGAGAGAAGGGGGAATGTTACTATCCTTTTTCCACACTTGTGCTTCACAGTAGCAGCATGATCTTCATAATAGAGAGTCTCCTGTGTTGTCACTTTCATATACTAGTGGGAATTTTTCATTATAGAACTTGGCTTGTATATTCCAACGATGGGCTTCTTCAAAGTGCCCTCGGTCTTTGTGAGAAAGCAAGTTGGATGCACACCCACTTAGTTTTCTTTTGAGCTTTCATAAACTTATAGCTCTGGTGCATCCGTTGCATGGCAATCCCTACTCACTCACATTGATATCTATTGATGGGCATCTCCATAGCCCGTTGATACGGCTAGTAGATGTGAGACCATCTCCTTCTTTTTGTCTTCTCCACAACTACCATATACTATTCCACCTATTGTGCTATGTCCATGGCTCACGCTCATATATTGCGTGAAAGTTGGAAAGGTTTGAGAACATCAAAAGTATGAAACAATTGCTTGGCTTGTCACCGGGGTTGTGCATGATTTGAATATTTTGTGTGATGAAGATGGAGCATAGCCAGACCATATGATTTTGTAGGGATAAGCTTTCTTTGGCCATGTTATTTTGAGAAGGCATAATTGCTTTGTTAGTACGCTTGAAGTATTATTGTTTTTGTGTCAATATTAAAATTTTGTTTTGAATCTTATGGATCTGAACATTCATGCCACAATAAACAAAATTACATGGATAAATATGTTAGGTAGCATTCCACATCAAAAATTCTGTTTTTATCATTTACCTACTCGAGGACGAGCAGGAATTAAGCTTGGGGATGCTTGATACGTCTCGAACGTATCTATATTTTTTATTGTTCCATGCTATTATATTATCTATTTTGGATGCTTTATATGCGTTAATATGCTATTTTATATTATTTTTGGGACTAACATATTAACCTAGAGCCCAGTGCCAGTTTCTGTTTTTCCTTGTTTTTGAGCTTCATAGAAAAGGAATACCAAACTGAGTCCAAACGGAATAAAACTTCACGATGATTTTTTTTGGACCAGAAGACACCCAGGGGACTTGGAGTCCAAGTCAGAAGAGTCATGAGGCGGTGGCAAGGGTGGAGGGCGCGCCTAGGGGGCGCACTTCACCTTGCCACCTCCTCGAGACTCCTCTGACCTAGCCCTTCCTCCTATATATTCACATATATTCTAGAAACACCATAAACATCCACGAAAACAGTTTTCCACCACCGAACCTTCTTTTCCCATGAGATCCCATCTTGGGGCCTTTTCCGGCATCTCGTCGGAGGGGGATTTGATCACGGAGGGCATCTACATCAACTCTATTGCCCTTCCGGTGAAGCGTGAGTAGTTTACCACAGACCTACGGGTCCATAGCTAGTAGCTAGATGGCTTATTCTCTCTCTTTGATTCTCAATACCACGTTCTCCTCGATGTTCTTGGAGATCTATCTGATGTAATCTTCTTTTGCAGTGTGTTTGTCGAGATCCGATGAATTGTGGATTTATGATCAGCTTATCTATGAATATTATTTGAATCTTCTCTGAATTCTTATATGCATGATTCGATATATTTTTATTTCTCTTTAATTATCGGTTTGGTTTGGCTAACTAGATTGGTTTTTCTTGCAATGGGAGAGGTGCTTAGCTTCGGGTTTAATCTTGCGTGATTTCACCCAGTGACAAAGTAGGGGCAACGAGACACGTATTGAATTGTTGCCATCTAGGATAAAAAGATGGGGTTTACATCATATTGCTTGAGTTTATTCCTCTACATCATGTCATCTTACTTAAGGCATTACTCCGTTCTTTATGAACTTAATACTCTAGATGCATGCTGCATAGTAGTCAATGTGTGGAGTAATAGTAGTAGATGTAGGCAGGAGTCGGTCTACTTGACATGGACATGATGCCTATTTTCGTGGTTTTGTAACGGCATATGTCCTAGTGAAAGGACTTAGTCATGGAGCCATCGCGATGGGTTAGCTTAAAGGGGTTAAAGCGGACAAAGGACGCAGGGAGTTTATACTGGTTCGGCCCCTTGCGGTGAAGGTCAAGGCCTAATCTAGTTGACGTGGAATTGCTAGGGTTTCGATGACCAGGGAGCGAATCCGCTATGCCTGGCTGTCGAGTTGTTGTTTCTTGTCCCTAAACCACTGCCGGGTCGTCCCTTTATATACATAGGTTGACGCCCGGCGGTTTACAGAATCCCGAGGCTGGCTCATAAACATGTCCGGCTCGGTTTCTACCTTTCCCTATCTTACAACACAAGTTACACATCGTATGGCGATTTATGTCTATGGGCCCTAATCCGCCTTTGGGCCCTGGGCCTTCATGTTAAGTCTCCCCCGTAAAGCGCCACACTCCTTGTCTTCATGGGCTTCAAATATGATTAACTCATTATGGGGATAACCCGGCCTCTCCTGGCCAGTTTATACTCAGTAGTAATATCCCCAACATTAGGCCCCAGATTGATTTGAACGTGTTCATGTCAATCTTCAACACTTAAGAAAATTCCTCCTTTAGCACCTTCGCATAAATCTTGTAAACCGCCACGACGTCATCTCCCAAGATCATAATAAACTGCCATGACATCACCTGTTATTAAAAATTGTTTATATCTCACCTCCATTAATGAGACTCCGACAATCGAGGCGACAACTCAGTCACATATCCAACTTTTGGGCTCCTCGATTTTTGCGCCTGTCACTTATCCCTTTGCCTTATAAATAAGACCGGGGGGGGGGGGGTCCTTTTCATTTTCCCCCCATGCCTCTCTCACTTCTTCTTCCTCCTTGCGCCGACCTGACCCTCACGCGCGGCCGCCGTTGTCAAGCTCCGCCCTCGACCTCATCTCCGGCCGCTGCATCAACCTGAACGTACCAGAGAAACGCGGCGTGTCTTCGCTGTTCTGTCAGCAATAGTAAGTCTCGCTTTTCCTTGTTCTAGATCTGCCATTAGGGTTTCGGTGTTCATCAAAGCTCGAAGCTATTCTTCTCTGTTCGTCTCCGTAGTATAAGCGGCGATCTCAGATCTGACATTTCCTTGCACAGTTGTAGTTGCAATCCCCTTTTTTATCCTTAAAACATCTTCCTCGCATAGAAAAACTCAGCTGGATCTGATGAACTACTTAAACACCTATATTTTAAGTCTGAATATATTTTGATTTATCGATACGCTGCAGATCTGAAATTACCATATCAATCTGGAAACTTGTTTTTTCCCTTGCTTAGATATTTGAGATCTGTCCCTTCCATACCAATGTAGGCGGTTTAACTTTTTAGAAAATGATAATCTGGCAGGTACCATTAGTCCCCTCTTAAACCGCCAATTCATTTATCTTTGTAACTCCTCCAATGTCAGACGCCGGTTTAACAATGTGTATACGCCTTTGTTTCTGCTTCGGATCTTGCGTCGCTTTATGCTTGTCCGTCATAAATCTTAAACCGGCATTGATCTTTTTCCAGCTTTTCATTGAAATGGCGAAACAATTTTATGCTTGGAACTGGGTCCCTTCCCGGGTTACGGAAGAACAATTAGAGGGTTGTGTCACAACCGGCGCTTTAGCAAAGAAAGAAGTTATCCACTGGAGGGTCCCTAGTCCAGAAAATCCTCCTGAGCCCAAGGATGGAGAAGTAGTCGTGTTTGTTGACCACCTGGGCCGAGGGTTTAGCCCTCTCGGATCAAAATTCTTCTAATATGTACTTGCTAGCTTCCAACTCCATCCTCAGGACATTGGACCAAACTTTGTGTCCAATGTTTGCAATTTCCAAGTATTTTGCGAGGCTTATCTTCAAGAGGAGCCCACAGTTGAACTGTTTAGGGATTTCTTCTATTTGAACCGTCGTGCAGAGTTTACAGACGGACCCAACACTGAACTTGGTGGAATGGCTATTCAAAATAGGAAAGATGTCAGCTTCCCTCATGCCAAGCTTCATAGTTGCCCCAAGGACTGGAATCAGACTTGGTTTTATTGCCGAGATACATCTCCAACTGATGAAAATCCTCTGCCGGGTTATCGTCCTCACCGGCTTAGAAACACACATCCATTTCCTCAAAGGCAGACTGCAAAGGAACGATCCAACTACGCACCTCAACTCTCAAAGCTCAGAGCCTTTATGGTGAACAGTTTAACAGGTGTCGACTTTGTTCGCTGCTGGATATCCTAGAGCATTCTGCCTTTAAGTCGGCGCCCCGGTTTAATGTGTGAATACACAGGGACTTTGAAAGATCCTCAATGACATATTGACATTCAGTTAACAGAGGCTGAAGTTACTGAGTCTATCAAGAAAATACTGAATGAACCGGAAGCTTTCTGTAGCAAGACAGGGTTAAGTCCTTTCTGCACTTCCAATAAGCCGCCAGCTGTAAGAATGATATACTTTTTTGTTTAGGTTGATCCCTTTAAATACTCTCTCAAAAATTTTCCCATCTTTGACAGGGCGATGATCCGTTCTGGAAGAAGAAACCACTGGATAAACCGGCCAAGACACCTCGTCCTAAGACCAAGGTTACTAAAAAACCTGCCAAGAAGAAAACCACTGAGTCCTCTGAACCAAATGCTGATGATGATCTGGATAATCCGGAATCAGAGGTAGAACTTGATTCTCTTGGTTCTTTTTTCATACACCTCATTGACAATGACTATTATCAGGATGACACTGAAGGCAGCCATGCTGACGATGTAGAGGTAATTATTCTTTCCTCCGGTTCAGATCCTCTACCAACACAGAAAATCCGTCAAGCAAACCGAAAAGTAAGATTTTCTCACCCCCTAGCTCACTTGGACCCAAACTTTCTTTTGAAGAAGCAGCAATGCGAAGCTCGCCGCACAACCCCAAGACAAAGGCTGTGTAGTTACCTCCGCCGGTTTACCGAACACTCCAGTCTGGAAACGTCGATCAGAGGTCTCTTATATTCCTGATACTTCTTGCCCCAAGGCGGGTTGTTTCCGACAGCCTCTTAATCCGCCTAATTCAAATTATCAGGGAACCCCTCATTCATCCTCTGGCGAGTCAACGGCCACACAACTTTCACCCCTCAAGACGGTTCCTGGGTGAGTTATGTTTTAATTTTATCCTTGATATATTATATTTGTCCGATGTATTGACCTTTATGTTTGTTCTCTTCAGCACCAAACCTAGACCCAACAAGAAGGCCCGGTTAAATAAACCGGTTGACGACAATGTAGCTATTGAACCGGAAAAAACTCCAGATCCGGAGGATACAAATGCTGACGCCATGCTTAATGACCCACGGCCGCAAGATTATGATTTTGTTGTTGAACAAGTGGAGGTTGACCCAACAGGCCAGTCCAATAAACCGACAAGCCCGGTCCGAGACACTAATAAACCGTCAAGCACAGTTAATGTTGCTGATAAACCGTCAAGTCCAGTGAAGGCTGCTGATGACAAGGCGGATGATGTTATGTTTACCGGCTTCGGTCATACCACCCCTGGCAATCCTGTCGCTTTATCAAAGCATAGTGCCAAGGAAGAAGCTTCTATCCTGAACAAATGCAAGTGGAATACATATCTGTCAAGCTACGCCCATCTCAACGCCCAAGATATTCACTCTGGCTTCTTGAACCGTCTGTACACAAGCCGCGACTATGAAGCCGGCTTAGTGAACTTGATGAAAGAACGATATGAGGTAAATGCCGCTGAACTCTGCATATCTGTTCCTCTTTTGTCCAAATGTTAACTCCAGTAGCCCCCAAGGGCCAGTTTATGATATCAATCTAAACCGGGACTTTTAAAATATTTCAAATTTGCTTGCATAGCCCTCAAGGGCCGGTTTAACTTATTAAGATGAACCAGGACTTTAGAATAATAATCTTGTCACTTTCGCCTGTGTAGTGCCCAAGGGCCGGTTTATCTTTCCAAGCTGAACCGGGACTTTTACCACTGTTTACTTTGAGCAAATATACATTAGCCCCCAAGTGCCAAGAATAATACTTGTATTGTGCTTGGGACTTTGTAAAAATTTCTGATAATAAGCAAATATGCATTAGCCCCCAAGGACCAAGTCTATAACTTGCTATGTGCTTGGTACTTCAAATATGTATTGTCAACTCATGATATGTCTGTCTCTTATAGGCTGAGCTGAGCAAAAAAGAAGCCCAAACCGCTGATCTTCAAGAAAACATCAAGTCCCAAAGAAATGTAAACCTCCAAAGCCAAAGATGAGCTGACCAGTGCCTTATCAGCCATGAAGAAGCTGAAGGAAAATTTCAAGAAGGAGCGGGCGGATTGGGATATAGAGAAATCCACTTTGTAGAAAAGGGCCGAGGATGTAGAAGCGGCCCTTAAACCGATGAAAGAAGAACTAAACAGCTTGAAGCGGCAGATAAATGCTATGACCACTGCTGTGTTTGGTAAGTATCCTCACTTTAGGTTGTTAACATATATTAACCTATCAGCTGTCGGTTTACTGATGCTCGTAATGATGCAGAAACTCGCATTACCCATCTGGGTGCTGATATGCGGAAGAAATTGAAGGGTGCCTATACTCTGATAGAAAAATTATATACCGGCGCGCAACGGATCATCTGCACTGCTTCTCACAACAAGCCGCCCCCAACCTTAATCAAGGAAACCTTAGAACGGTTGTCAATGCTGCCTGCCCGGGTTGAAGAGTTAAAAAGATCGGCTGCAAGGGCAGGTGCTCTGACCGCGCTAACCCGGGCTAAAGCATGGGTGCCTGATCTTGATCCGGTGGATGTGGGTAAAGGGTATCCAAGCTTAAAGGAAGACGGATCAGATTTTGACAATGATGCCCTCCGAGCCATAACCAAAGAAGTGCGTCCACTGGCTTGCCAATTGGCTGAAGAAACTGATCTGTCATACTATCATGCGATTTATGACGTCAACAACAAACGGGTTGCTGCACCAACTCCGGACGCTCAAAATCTTATCCCGCCAATCCCTAAGCATACCTATGCCCCTGACGTTGAACCGTCCACACTTATAAGCGATGAAGCTGTATTCCAGGCCCTAACTAGGACCGACTGGGCAACCATTGACTTCCAGCCACTGGGTAGAGAGGAGGAGGATGAACCGGCGCAAGGTGGTCCGCAGCCGTCAAGTCAGCCTGGTGATGAGTCATGATCCGGAGGCCGGTTTAGCCTTCTGCATACTGCAACACTTGCTGAAAACAATTATCCTTTTGGGCATTAAAGTGCCTTGTAATAGGCTAGTTCAAACACTTGGTATGCTATGCCATCGTGCATATTTAGTTTGCCTGACACTGTTAATCCGCCATGCTTAGGATATATTATGTTCATAATCCATAGCGGTTTATTCAAGCTGTTCCTGCATGCAAGAAGTTGAAAGTGTCCTGGAGGTTTACCGCCAGACGGGTCATGATGCCTAAATATACAGCCAGGGTTTACAACCAAGGCTGTATGTGAAAATAATCAAATATGAAATAGATGATACCTGTGACATTGAATCACATCATTGGTTGGCCAACTTTATTGTAGTAAGGGTGATAACCCCAATCTTGAGTACTGATAACTCCTTCCGTATTGTGCCAGTTTATGATAAAACCATACCGGGTTGTAATAAACACCGGATTAACCATATATAACACTAGCGACTTATAGTCGAAACCAGATTGGGTTAATAAACGCCGGATTATAATTGATCATGTACTGACAACTTGTAGTTGAAAGCCAAGCCGGGTCAATAAACACCGGTCTATCATAAAATATTATAAACCTCATCAAAGGAGAAAAACTTGGCAAATAAAGCAAAAAAGAGCATGCGAGGCTTTTCATGGGCTGCCAGGCCCAAATTCGAGGCTTTTCATGGGCTGCCAGGCCACTGAGTTAAACCATTTTAGAAAGCCTTTTAAGATGGACCTCACATTAACCAATCGTTGTTTTAACTTTGACAAGTTCAGGGTCTATGAGATTGACTTGTCAAACGTTCGGCAGGTCATACCAGGATTACCTGGACGGAGTGGCTTACTTAATGAGGCAGGATAACCCGAGGTTTTAGGTGAATACACCTGGCTTCCAAGCCTGGCTTGATAGCCTATTACAAGGGTGTAGACTCTTTGTTCTTTGAGAAGCAAGAGCCCCCAAGCAATATTTTGAGCTGTGCTCAGTGGGTGCCTATGTTTGAGTTGTGCTTTTGCAACACTCTCTTTGGCCCCAAATTTATTTCTTTTTGGCCTTGAGCCGATCAAGAGGTGTAGCTATGGTTCAAATACGACCAAGCCCCCAAGTGATTTCCCCGGTGGCCTTACGCCGATCAAGAGGTGTAGCTATGATTCGAATACGACCAAGCTCCCAAGTGATTTATATATATATGGCTTTGTATGCCGGATCAATGGGTAAAGAGAACTCCGCTTTGTAAACAGAAGCCCCCATGTAACCGCACATGATGTAAGAAAAACAACAGATACCCCACTTTAGCTGAGGCTCCCGTTTATTATATTGATCATAATATATACATTTTCATAACCATGTACATAGGAAGAGCCTGTGCCTTAGGTATAGTAAGGCCGAAGATGAGCGTTGTTCCACGACCGGTGGGTCTCCTCCTCCGATTTACGTGAGTCTTTGTGCTCTCGAACATCGATAAGGTAGTATGACCCGTTATGCAGATTCTTGCTGACAACAAAGGGTTCTTCCCTAGGCGGGGATAACTTGTGCATATCAGTCTGATCCTGGATGAGTCGGAGCACCAGATCGCCTTCCTGAAAAGTTCTGGTTCTAACCCGGCGGCTGTGATAGCGACGCAGATCTTGCTACTAAATCGCCGAACGAGCTGCTGCAATGTCACGCTCCTCATCTAACAGGTCAAGTGCTTCCTGTCGTGCCTTCTCATTGTCAGCTTCGACATAGGCCGGCACACGAGGCGAGTCATGACGAATGTCACTAGGGAGAACCGCCTCTGCTCCGTAAACCATGAAAAAAGCGTGTAACCCGTAGATCTGTTGGGGGTTGTATTAATGCTCCATAACATGGAAGGTAACTCTTCCACCCAACAACCCGGCGTCCTCTGCAGGGGAACCATAAGCCGGGGCTTGATGCCTCTCAAAATCTCTTGATTGGCTCTCTCCGCTTGACCATTAGATTGGGGGTGGGCCACTGATGACACGTCAAGCCGGATGTGCTCTCGTTGACAAAATTCTTTCATAGCACCCTTGGACAGATTAGTGCCATTATCAGTTATAATGCTGTGTGGAAAGCCAAACCGGAAAATCACCTTCTTGATGAATTGAACCACCGTAGCTGCGTCACACTTACTAACTGGCTCTGCCTCCACCCACTTAGTAAACTTATCAACTGCCACCAGAAGGTGGGTCTTCTTATCCTTAGATCTCTTAAAGGGCCCAACCATATCCA
This sequence comes from Aegilops bicornis, assembly GCA_021605145.1. Classification (NCBI taxonomy): domain Eukaryota; kingdom Viridiplantae; phylum Streptophyta; class Magnoliopsida; order Poales; family Poaceae; genus Aegilops; species Aegilops bicornis. The sequence continues at coordinate 150,736,405 of CM038674.1, read as the reverse complement.
GCCCCCAAGTCGCAAACGGGCAAGTGATTGGAATCATCCTCAGCTCTTGAGCCGGTACATGAGCACGCCGTGAGAATTTTTGGCAGCCATCACATTTTTTGATCAAGTCCTCAGCATCGGCATGAGCCGTCAGCCAATAGAAACCGTGACGAAAAGCCTTGGCCACCAGAGACTTTGAACCGGCGTGGTGACCACAATCTCCTTCGTGGATCTCCTGCAAAATCTCACGGCCTTCTTTAGGAGACACACAACGCTGAAACGCCCCCGTCACACTGCAATGATGTAATTCTCCATTGACAATAGCCGTTGACTTGGACCGCCGGATTATCTTCCTGGCCAAAGTTTCATCCTCCGGTAACTCGCCCCGGTTCATATATGCCAAATATGGGACCGTCCAATCCGGGATGACATGAAGAGCCGCAACAATATCCACCTCTCGACGATATGCTGCCATGAGCGGGTCCTTGGAATCCCAAGTACCAGACACTTGTTGAGCCACCAGGTCCAAGTCACCGAAGCACTTAACCCGGCTTAAATTCATCTCTTTAGCCATTCGAAGACCATGGAGTAAAGCCTCATATGCAGCTGCATTGTTAGTGCAAGGGAACATTAAACCGAGAACATAACAAAACTTATCACCTTGTGGGGAAGTTAATACGACTCCAGCCCCCGAGCCCTCCAATTGCCTGGACCCATCAAAATGAATAGTCCAATAAGTATGATCCGGCTTCTTCTTAAGGCGCTTTGTAACTCTGCCCGATCATTGATGAAATCCACCAACGCTTGGGACTTGATTGTCGCCCGAGGCATATATTTTAACCCATGAGGTCCAAGCTTAATGGCCCACTTGGCAACCCGCCATTGCTTCCCTGCTCGGATTATATCCCCAAAGGAGCAGAATCCACCACGTTGATGGGATGACCCTGGAAATATTGCTTAAGCTTCCGGCTCGCCATGAAAACTCCATAAACCAGCTTCTGCCAAAATGTGGGTACCTCTGCTTGGACTCAATAAGCACCTCACTGATATAATAAACCGGCCGTTGAACCGGGGACTCCTTTCCGGCCTCCTTGCGCTCCACCACAATAGCCACGCTAACAGCCCGGGCTTTAGCAGCCACATATACCAATAAGGGTTCTTTATCAACAGGAGCAGCAAGGACAGGCGGTTCGGCTAGCTGCCGCTTTAAGTCCTCAAACGCTTCATTAGCGGCGCTACTCGCATAAATTCATCCGTCTTCTTCAAAGATTCGATATAAAGGGATAGCCTTCTCCCCAAGGCGACTGATAAACCGGCTTAAGGCTGCAATCCGGCCTGCCAGTTGTTGAACATCATTGATACACTTCAGTTTAGCCAAGGAAGTAATAGCCTTGATTTTCTCCGGATTAGCTTCAATGCCCCTATTAGACACCAGAAAACCCAAGAGCTTGCCCGCCGGTACACCAAAGACACACTTAGCCGGATTAAGCATCATCTTATAAACCCGAAGGTTATCAAAGGTCTCCTTCAAATCATCTATCAATGTCTCCTCTTTCCTGGACTTCACCACAATATCATCCACATAAGCATGAACATTGCGCCCGATCTGATTATGAAGACAATTCTGCACACAGCGCTGATAAGTCGCCTGGGCACTCTTGAGCCCAAAAGGCATAGATACATAACAGAAGGCTCCAAAGGGAGTTATGAAAGCTGTCTTCTCCTGGTCCTTAACTGCCATTTTGATCTGATGGTAACCAGAATATGCATCCAGAAAACTCAAAAGCTCACAACCCGTTGTAGCATCAATGATTTGATCAATACGAGGGAGGGCAAAAGGATCCGCTGGACAAGCCTTGTTCAAATCTGTGTAGTCCACACACATACGCCAAGTGTCGTTCTTCTTGAGTACTAGCACCGGATTAGCCAACCACTCAAGATGAAATACTTCAATGATAAACCCAGCCGCCAAGAGCATGGCTACCTCCTCAACAATAGCCTTGCGCCTTTCTTCATTGAAGCGGCAGAGAAACTGCTTGACCGGTTTAAACTTGGGATCAACATTAAGAGTGTGCTCAGCGAGTTCCCTCAGTACACCTGCCATGTCAGAAGGTTTCCATGCGAAGATGTCCCGGTTCTCACGGATGAACTCGATGAGCGCGCCTTCCTATTTCGGATCCAAGTTAGCGCTGATACTAAACTGCTTGGATGAATCGCCAGGAACAAAATCAACTAGCTTAGTCTCATCAGCCGATTTAAACTTCAAGGCCGGATCATGCCCTATAGTTGGCTTTTTCAAAGAAGTCATATCCGCCGGATCAACATTGTCCTTGTAGAACTTCAATTCCTCTGTTGCAAAAACCAACTCAGCATAAGCCGCATCACCTTCTTCACACTCCAAAGCGATCTTACAGCTTCCATGTACTGTGATGGTCCCCTTATGACCCAGCATCTTGAGCTGCAGATAAACATAACAGGGCCTTGCCATGAACTTGGCATAAGCCGGCCGACCAAACATGGCATGATATAGGCTCTTGATCTTCACCACTTCAAAGGTCAATGTTTCTGATATCGAGTCATGCTCATCTCCAAAAGCAACCTCCAGCGCTATCTTGCCAACTGGATACGCCGATTTACCAGGCACCATACCATGGAAGACATGTTTCGACGGTTTAAGATTTTTATCCGTTAACCCCATGCGACGGAAGGTTTCATAATAAAGGATGTTGATACTACTCCCTCCATCCATGAGTACCTTGGTGAACTTATATCCTCCAACCTAAGGCGCCACCACCAATGCTAGATGACCCGGATTATCAACCCGGGGTGGATGATCCTCTCGACTCCACACAATGGGTTGTTCAGACCAGCACAAGTAACGGGGCACCGCTGGTTCAACGGAGTTCACTGCCCATTTATGAAGCTTCTGATCACACTTGCACAGGCTAGTGGTGAAGACATGGTACTACCCACTATTCAACTGCTTCGGGTTGCTCTAGTAACCCGACTGCTGTTGTTGCTGCTGATTCCCCTGATGATTATAACCACCCTGGTTACCCTGATTGCCTTGATTGCCATGTCCGCTTTGATTACCGTGAAATCCTGAACCGGAACTGCCTCCACCATAACCCGGCCCATGAGATCCGGGGCCTGAACCGCCGGCCGGTCCATGATCATACCGGAAAAAAATCTGAATTTTTGAACTCCCGCATAATAAAACAATCCTTCCAGAGGTGCGTTGCTGGCTTTTCCCGCGACCCATGCTTTGGGCAAGGCTGGTTTAACAGGTGAGATAGGTGCTCAGGATTGGGACATGATCCTCCACCACGCGGGGGCGGTTTACCCTTACGACGCTGACCGTTATCCTGCGTGTTGGTATTAGCCAAAAAATCTAAACTGTTATCCGCTTTATGCTTACCGCCGTTTCCATGACCCGCCGGATTATGCTGCTGCCCTTTGGTGCTGCCGCTCTTCTTTCCCTTTCCTGTCTTGTCATCGTCAGATTCAGGGTCCTTGGTACTATCAGAGTCGGCATACTTCACCAGAGCTGCCATGAGCGTCCCCATGTCATTGCAGTGACGTTTGAGCCGTCCCAATTTTAACTTCAGAGGCACAAACCGGCAGTTGCCTTCCGACGTTAAAACTGATGTATCAGCGTTGATGTAGTATGATGAATGCAAAATCTCTGAGACCCGACGCACCCAATGGGTTGTTGACTCCCCTTCCTCTTGGACACAGGCAGCTAAGTCCATAATTTACATGGGCTGTTTGCACGTGTCTTTGAAATTCTTAATGAACTGGGCCCTTAACTCGGCCCATGACCCAATGGAGTTAGCTGGTAAGTTTTTCAACCAAGTGCGAGCTGTTCCCTCCAACATCATGGTGAAATATTTAGCACATCCCGCATCATCCACATCCAGCATCTCCATTGCCATCTCATAGCTTTCGACCCATGACTCGGGGGATAAATCAGCAGTGTAATTCGGCACTTTACGTGGTCCCTTGAAATCCTTGGGCAGCCGTACATTGCGTAGCGCCGGGACGAGACACGGCATCCCCAAAGAACTAGAGGTAACCCCTGGTTCCACCGAAGTTGTTGGACGAACCGGAGTAAGCTGACGGGCCGTGTACTGCACCACTAACTCGGCCTCTCGACGTGCCCTAGCACGATCCACCACGTCCTGAGCATCAACACCGCCACCCGCCGGGTTATGGCCACGAGGCGGATTACGATTCCGCGCACTACTCGATACGGCCGGTTCATCCATATGTCTGCTATAACTCCGGCTTGGGCGGGGAGTTGAATGAATCCTCTCACGGCTGTATGAATAAGCCTGCTGCTGAGTCAAGGCTGTCTGAAGGAGCTCTCTAGCCCGTCGTGTCTCGACCGCTACTGGGGACTCGCCTTCGATCGGGAGAGCTGCCAATCGTGAAGCGGCGGCAACAATGTTATCCAACGGGTTAGAGTAATGACCCGGTGGTGTTGGGACGTGTTGTGGCAGGACATTGTTCTGACGAGGCGGATCCATCGGGCGCAGCTGAACCGGTGCCGCCGTTCCAGGTGGCTCCACCCGGTTTACCACTGGCTGATTACTGGTTCCTTCTCCTGGTGTGTTAAAGAGATTCCTTGCCTCATAAACCGGAGGTAGGTGAGATCGATACCTTCTCCTCATGACATCATTTGACGCGCTCTGATCTAACATAAGCCGGTAAGCCTATGCATCCAACTCGGCCCGTTCTGCAGCCATCTTGGTATCCTCAGCTGCCAGGTCAGCCTTGGCTTGAGTTATCTGATCCTTCACCTTCGTGATTTCCGCGTTATGCTCATCCTGATTCGCCGAGTTAACTTCCGCCAGCAGCGCTGCCAAAGTGTCAAATAAGTCGGATAAAACCTGAGCCGACGATCGCACAGGGCCTCCTGCCCCGGCTGCTGTCGCCACTGCTGATCCGGAAACCATTGCTGCTGCTGTCGAGGAGTGCTGTGCAGGCTGTGTACCGGCCATGAAGATCGCAACCCGGCTCGATGGATCAGAGGGGTCCGGAATACTGTCAACATCGGAACAGCCCCCAAACCGGCCATCTTGCAACTGGTACAATGACTCGGTCTCTCCAGTAGATGACTCGTCATCAGAGTAAACGACGGTTTCACCACCAGATGCCAATCTATCCTCAGATTCCGCTCCGTCGATGACTCCCACGAAGGCACGCTTCATGGCGGGCTGAGCCCGGGCAGGTCTCGCACACTGAGCCATTTCGACGATGTCGGTACAGATGTCCGGCTTAGGGCCCGGCTCGCCAATCTTGCCAATGAAAACATGAATACCGCCGAAGGGGACCCGGTACCCGTACTCGATTGAGCCGGCCTCGGGGCCCCAACCTGTGTTGTCGATGTAGAGCTTGCCGCGACGACTCTTGGTCATCCGGCCCACAACGTATCCCTTGAGCCCTTCGAAGCTGCCCTCTAAGTACTCGAAACCATCGTGCGATAGCCCCATGGTGGACGCCAACTGTCGTGGTTTTGTCACGGAAGATGTCCTAGTGAAAGGACTTAGTCGTGGAGCCATCGCGACGGGTTAGCTTAAAGGGGTTAAAGCGGACAAAGGACGCATGGAGTTTATACTGGTTCGGCCCCTTGCGGTGAAGGTAAAGGCCTAATCCAGCTGATGTGGAATTGCTAGGGTTTCGATGACCAGGGAGCGAACCCGCTATGCCTGGCTCTCGAGTTGTTGTTTCTTGTCCCTAAACCGCCGCAGGGTCATCCCTTTATATACAAAGGTTGACAACCGGCGGTTTACAGAATCCCGAGGCTGGCTCATAAACGTGTCCGGCTCGGTTTCTACCTTTCCCTATCTTACAACACAAGTTACACATCGTATGGCGGTTTATGTCTACGGGACCTAATCCGCCTTTGGGCCCTGGGCCTTCATGTTAAGTCTCCCCCGTAAAGCGCCACACTCCTTGTCTTCATGGGCTTCAAATATGATTAACTCATTATGGAGATAACCCGGCCTCTCCTGGCCGGTTTATACTCAGTAGTAATATCCCCAACACCTATATTGCATAATCATTTCCTTGGATATCGTCATAACTTTCGCTTTTCTATCAATTGCTCGACAGTAATTTGTTCACCCGCCGTATTATTTTCCTTCATGAAAGAAACCTCTAGTGAAACCTATGGCCCTCGGGTCTATTTTCCATCATATTAGATTCTGATATACTATTTTGCAATCTTTTATTTTCAGATCAATAACCCAAAATACCCAAAAATATTTATTTTATCTTTTCTTTAGTTTTATTTATCTCTATCAGATCTCACCTTTGCAAGTGACTGTGAAGGGATTGACAACCCCTTTATCGTGTTGGGTGCAAGTGTTTAATTTTTTGTGCAGGTATTGGTGATTTGCGCGTTCTTCTCCTACTGGATTGATACCTTTGTTCTTAACTAAGGGAAATACTTATCTCTACTATGTTGCATCACCACATGGCGATCGGACCTCAAAGCAGTCGATCTCTCTGTGCATCGATGTCATCCCCTGGATCGATAATCTTGACACGCATGATGCTTGAAGGATTTATAACAGAGTAGCAATCACACACTTATTACATCGAAAAGTCTCAAAAGAGAACTTATTACAATAAATATGGCTTAAGGCCATCTAATAACGATAATTGTGGAAGGCTTGGAAGATAAGCGAGTCCATCAACTCCAACGGCATCACTGAGTATAGAACCACGACCTAAAGGCACCTTACTCGTCGTCTGAAAAGTCTGCAACATGAACTTTGCAGCCCGAAAACGGGTCAACACATGAAATATGCTGGCAATGTAACACATAGAGAGTAATGAACAGAAGCAGGCTATAATACATGCATATATGGCTGGTGGAAAGCTCTATGGTTACAGTTTTGTGTAAAGCCAATTTTTCCCTACTGCAAAGGAATAAATTTTATTTAACTATCATGGTGGTTGTTAAACATTGAGAATGGTTGACATCATTCTCAAGCCCAATTAAGTAACATCATTAAAACCCAACAATATTAATTAAAGTAACATGATGAGATTCACATGATAATCCAAGTACCAGATACTCAAGATGTCCATAACCGGGGACACGGCTAACCATGATTAGTTTATACACTCTGCAGAGGTTTGCGCACTTTTCCCCACAAGACTCGATCTCCTCCGTTGGAATTCTCGCACTACATGGTGTTTGAGAAACGGATGACGAGACATAGTCTTTCAGAAGCGCTCGCACCTTACGATCGGGTAGACCGTTACACCTACTTTCCCCTACATCTGCTAGTCTACCACTGTAAGAGTTCGCACGACTTACTCAACTATGCTAGAGCCCATAGTAGCTTGTGGCTGCAAACGGAAGTTTCTAGCATGAATAATCTCATGATCCACCTGGGTGGCGGTCCATAAAGAAAAACAGTAATCATTTGGAATACCCAGGTGCCTCAATCCACCCAGATGTGTATTAAAGTTGCCACCTTAAATAAACCATTAATTAACAATCTCACATCTGTCATGGATACACTCACCCAATCCACGTCTACTAGCATAGCATGGCAATATGAGCAAACATAGAAGTAACTCCCAAGGGTTTGGTAATAAAACAGGTAATAGGTACTACCTCATCTACTTTCTCAAAACTCACAATTTAATTAGATCCTAATCATGCAATGTTTGAAGATTGATCTAATTCATAAAAACTGGGTATGAAAGGGATATGATCAAAGTGTCACTTGCCTTGTTGATGATCCGTGAAACCTAGAGATTAGAAGTAGCAAGCGGCGCACTCCGGGTACTCTATCGCAAACAAACAAGCATACAATAAGTACTCATCTAATGCACAGGTAAAACTCAAATAAGATATCTAACCAGAAAGTTCAACTTAAGAACTACGGTTTGCAAAAAGAATCAAATCAAACGAAGCGACAAAAAACAAACGGCGAAAGAAACAAGCTTCGTTTACTAATCTGGATCTAAGTCAAATTTTACAGAAGCAAAAACTTGTTTGAGTTTGTTAAACAGAAAGAAGGTTTCGAGACGAAACTCTAGGCGCTTGAATCGCCTGATTCCGATAAACGAGCGAAAAGTTATACTAAAACGAAAATCGGATCAGAAATAATCGCGGAAAATCCGAGAAAAAGAAAAACGACGAACAATCTAACGAACGAACTTTTGCTGTCTGCGGCTAAACGACGAAAACCGTTTGTTAAAACGAACATACTGACGAACGTCCGCTAAGTAAACTAAACTGCAAAAAATAAACCGATCTCATAGAAAAACGACCGTGGTTTTTTTATTTAAAAAATGGGCCGGTTAACCGGCGAAAACTGACGGCGGCTACCTCGGGGTCGGGGTCCGGCGAGGGTGGTGTCACGACCGGTTTTTCAATAAAAACATTTATTGATCAACCGACCTTTGAAGTCCAATATGAGGAAAATCCTCCATACCGGTAGACAAAACTTTGATACAATAAGCCAGTAGCATTACAATATTACAGGGTCGGACTGAAGATGCCCAACCAATTATTACAAACACGCCGATAATTATACAGGTTGGCGGATATGACACAATGGTGTTGGGTGGAAATACTACTGACTCGAGATATGAGTGGTTGGTGGAATAACACAGTGGGGGGTCAATAAGACTATCAAGATCGGGCGGCTCATCGAAAGCGCCGAGGTGAGGCTCGATGAATTTATTTGGGTAGCGGAAGCGGATCTATCACAATGACTAATCCAGGGTCGCACGAGACTGACCGATTCCTCTAGGCGCCGGACTCGCCATCGAACTCTTCATCCATGAGATCGCTTTCACAAGATCTGGCCAAATCAACAAGCCAGGTGAGTACTTTGAAAGTACTCGCAAGACAGTTCGAACAAAAGATATAACAAACGAATGCATGAATGCGACATGATTAATTTATTACAATGTGCTATCAAATCAGTAACACAAGTAAGTAAAAAGGGAATCGGCGGTAGTCCGCTCGAAAACCCAAAGAAAATAAACTCAAAACCGATCGGGTGTCTGAAGCGACGCCTCGAAGGGTGAACAAATAAGTAAAACATGCCACAGTCGGGCGTCTAAGCGACACCTCAAAAAGGGCTTATATTGAAAGAAAATACATGTGTGTTGCAATGGACGTCGGAGCGACATCACGTAAAGGGCTTATAATAAAAGTAAATAATAACAATGCCGCAGTCGGACGTCTGAGCGACATTGCAGAAAGGGCTTATAACAAAAGTAAATAATAACAATGCCGCAGTCGGACGTCTGAGCGACATCGCAGAATGGGCTTATAATAAAAGTAAATAATAACAATGCCGCAGTCGGACGTCTGAGCGACATCGCAGAAAGGGCTTATAATTCATTATTCATAACTGACAGGATATAGTGCTCACGGAAAATATTCCTCACAAGGCAGTAAGCGGGTTAGTCCATCCAAAGGAAAATAAACATATAACACTCATATGGTTATCAGGAGTCTCTGTCACCGAGACTGACACTTGACAAGATAAGATGAACACGGTACTCGGACATGAATAAGATGAATTCAAGAATTTTGACTCTGCAGAGTTTGTACTAAAATTGTCCACAGCCAACGGATTTCCGTAGTCACGAAGGACTAGTTCCGTTTACGGTATTTCGGAGGAAACACAACTAACTAGTACACACCCATCATACCTCACGCTGTTGTGAGTCACCCTAGACAGCGTTTAAGAAAAACTTTGAGACGGGAAATCACAATCTCGAATAGCATGGGATCAAATTTATATATCGCCGCTCTAAGGGTTCCCCTCTCGGTCCCAACCGGAAACACCCATGCCCCCGACAGGATGAAAGGCTTTAATCCAGGGCCATGGAACCTTCATCCCGCCTCTCGATTTGGTGTGTGCCAGAAGTGGTTTGCAACTTATTAAGCCGTATTCCTTGCGGAAACAGTGGTAGTACGAAGGAGATGGACCGAATCGATCGATTTGTGTTGACGCGGGGTCAACGATCTGGCATAAGCCTGGCATGCTACAACACTGCCATCTTACCCATACTCATGCCAACTCATGGCCATGCAACATGTTTCCAACAACTCATGGATTTTCCGAACTCACTTGCCTCAATTCTTACGAGATAGACTATCATCGAAATGCTCATGAACGTGCCATGATACAAGAATAATGCAAACATGCCCAAACACTCATCATATCAAAAGTTCAAACATTGCTTGCCTGGTTCGGAGTAGTCGGGGTCTAGCTCGGCGAAGTTCGCGGTTCTGTCACCTCCTTCGGTATCTACGGTACACAAAACACACGCGCTAACGTAAGTACCGTGGGGTACAGAAAGTTAATCCAAATATTTTTCAAATAAATATGGTAAAAAACTAGACAAACATTTGAAGAGGACATAAAAAGAATCACTCAAAAATTCCATTCTGTTAAAAAGTTATAAGAGTTTTGGTCCAAGGACCCATCTGTAATGAAACAGAAAACTCTCAGGGGCTTAAACAGAAAAGCGCAGAAAAACGGTTCAGAGTGGAAAGCGTATTTGTCAAAGTACGCTTTCAGAAAACGATTCAAAAAAAACAATAGAGAGGCTAACGGGCGGGTCCCACCCGTCAGGTTTGAAATTTCAAACGAGAGAGACGAGGCTCGTCGGCGCCCGAGAGCCGCGGTGGTCGCCGGCGGCGATCCACGGCGAGGCAGGGAGATCGGAGGGTACCTCCGTGTTCAGGGCGTCATTCCACGTCGGTTGGTGGTGGAGGTGGTCGCTGGCGAGTACCACGTCGACGGCGGCTCCTGCTTCGTCGGACGGCGGTTCGGGTGGTCGTGGGTCTCGTCGGAGAGAGCTGCGGAGGAGGAATTGAGGAGGGGGTTAGACTTGTGGTAGCATGAGAGGGTAGCTGACGGGATTTGGGCGCCGAGGACGACCTCACCGGAGTGAATCGAGGTGGAGGCCGAGGCGGAACGAGGCGGCCGGAGTCGAGGAAGAAGAGCTCCTCGAGGCCCTTCCAGGGGCTTGGCGAGGACTAGTGAGGTGGTGGAGGTGTGTGGGAGCGAGAGCGCGCTCGGGGGTGCTATATATATCCGGCCCGAGGCGGTTGCCGAGAACGGGGTTCTCCGGCGAAGTTTACGGCGGTGCATGGTGTTGATCGGGGAGGTTCAGGGGTTTAGCGCCGTCGTGGGGGTTCACTGGTTCCGTTTAGGTGCTAAACGAGTCGGGGTTTGGTTGCTTAGGGCGTGCTCGATTTAAACGGGGCAGTGCGGACCTGCCGGGCGTGTGGAGCACACTCTGTGCTTGCCGTGCCACGATGACGGTGCCACGGGCGTGCGCTGGCAAGGCAGGGACACGCGGAGAGCCAGGGGGCGATGGGCGGCGCCGGGTGGCGTGGCGAGCAGGCTCGGTCCCTCTCTTGCCGCCACGGGTGGCGCGGCCACCGCAGAAGCTTCCAACGCTGGCGATGCTTTCGCCGCCACGACGCCGAGAATCGCCAAGCGTGCGTGGGTGCTGGCCAGGGGAAGAGGCCGTGTGCATCGTGCCGAGCGCCTTGTGGCAGCGTGATCAAGTCCTGACGAAGAGAAGCGACACTGAATTCTGAATTTCTCTGAATCTCTGAAAGTGAAATGAAACAGTGTAGGTCAGGTGTTCGAAAGAATGTTTTTGGTATGAGGGAGGCTCTGCTTGAGCTGATTTTTGGTGGAGGGGCTTCTCATTGCATCTAGAGGCTGCCTGAATTTTTGTGGAATTTTTGGAGCAGAGAAGATATGAATTTCACCAAATTTGACAAATCTGGTCCAAACTTGCAGAGACTGAAATTTGAAATTTTTGAAAAGAAGAGGAGTGGATCTTGATTGTTCTAGGTTGTGGGTACCCAGTACTATCCAGGGGAGTTGGTTTGAGGTCAAAGCTCAAATGCATTTGGGTACTTGCTTTGCAAATCTCCTAGGCTCAAAATAATGGACAGAAAAGATTTGGGAGGAGAAATAAATGAAATAAAATTCAAAAAAGGGTTGAACTTGTTGAGACAGAATGTTTGGATTGCCCAAAGTGGAAGGAGAGATTTTTGGGAAGATTTTTACCATGGGGTGCATGGTAAAATCATGAGTGGATTTCAATATTGGAGAAGATGCAAAACTCCTAGAGTTTCTTTTTGAAAGAAAATAAACTCCAAAGATTTTTCTTGAAATTTTTTGAGAAGAGGGCAATTAGAAGAAAAATTTAAAGACCAAACACCAGAGTTGAAGGAGATGCAAAAATAAAATATTTGTTAAAGGGAAAAAGCTTTTGAGAGAGATTTTTGGAAGGGTTTAGAAGACCTTCTTCAAATCCAACAAATTTTTTGAAGAAAACCAAAAGAATATTTTTGGAGCGTCACAACACCTACCCCCTTAGGAAAAATCTCGTCCCCGAGATTCCAGCTGATCCTCAAATAATTGTGGGTGCTCTGTCCGAAGGAAATCCTCTCTTTCCCAAGGGGCTTCACTTTCGGTGTGGTTGCTCCATTGAACTTTGAAGAACTTGATGGTTTTCTGTCGGGTTCTACTTTCAGACTCTTCCAAGATTTTTATTGGATGCTCCCGATATGTAAGGTCTGGCTGCACGTCAATGTTCTTATGGGGCACTTGTTTCTCTGGGTTGCTCACGCACTTCCTCAATTGGGAGACGTGGATGTCGGATAATTCTTCAGGTAAGTCTAGCTGGTAGGCCACCGTGCCTCTTCGTGCCACTATGCAGAATGGTCCGATGAATCTTGGTGCTAGCTTCCCTTTAATCTTGAATCGATGCAGGCCTCTCATAGGGGATACTCGTAGGTACACGAATTCACCAGGTTCAAAATTCACCCCACGATGCTTCTGATCGTAATTACTCTTTTGTCGGCTTTGGGCTGTCTTGAGTCGGTCCTTAATTACCTTGACCTTATCTTCAGCCTCTTTGATCAGGTCTGGTTCGAACATATGGCTGTCTCTGGTTTCCGACCAATTTAGCGGGGTACGACATCTTCGCCCGTACAGAGCTTCAAATGGTGCCATTTGCAGGCTGTACTGATAACGGTTGTTATATATGCGATTCTGCGTGATGGCAAGCTCTCTTCCCAACTGGTCCATAGGTGAGGACACATGCTCTCAAAGATATCTTCTAGAATCTGGTTTACTCGCTCGACCGCCCATCCGTCTGGGATGGTATATGCGGTCTTGAATGCCACCTGAGTTCCCAGAGCTTGTTGTAAGTGATCCCAAAATCGAGACGAATTGAGTGCCTCTGTCCGAGATTATTTTCCTTGGGACTCCATGTTAGCAAACGATACGGGAAAGGTAGAGCCTAGCAAGCTTCTGAGTGGTGTGGGTTGTCTTCACGGGGATGAAGTGTGCTACTTTAGTCGATCTATCGTTGATTACCCATATGGCATCATGTCCGTGTCGTGACCGAGGTAGTCCAACAACAAAATCCATTCCAATCTCGCCCCATTTCCACTCGGGTATCTTACTTGGTTGCAATAGCCCGGCCGGTTTCTGGTGCTCGGCCTTGATGCGTTGTCAAGAGTCACAACATGCAATAAACGTGGCTATGTCTCTTTTTATGCCATGCCACCAAAATGTTTCCTGAAGATCTTTGTACATTTTTGTTCCTCCAGGCTGGATCGAATACGGAGCAGTGTGTCCTTCAGCCAAGATTTGCTGTTTAAGGTCATGGATATTTGGTACGCAGAGTCTATTCCCGTACCACAATATTCCTTGCTCATCGATAACGAATTCTGAGGCCTTGCCCAAATTCATCTTCCGCTTTATGCCTTCAATGTGGGCGTCCATGTTGAGCCTCTTTAACCTTCTCTATTAGGGTAGGCTGTAATTCTAAGTTCGACACCGCCTTCGGTGACTACCATCGATTGAGCTTAGCAAATTCCTGCTGGAATTCAGGTCTCAAGTTTGGCATCTTTGTCGTTGTCCGGACTGGGGTTCCGACTCGTAGTATCTGCTACTACATTTGCTTTGCCTGGGTGGTAGTGGATTCCAACATCATAATCCTTTACTAATTCCAACCAGCGTCGCTGCCGTAAATTGAGTTCTGGTTGTGTGAAAATATACTTGAGGCTTTTGTGGTCCGTGTATATTTCACAACGATTACCAAGTAAGAAGTGTCTCCATTCTTTGAGTGCATGAATAACTGCTGCTAATTCCAGGTCATGAGTAGGATAATTTTCCTCATGCTTGCGAAGTTGTCTGGAAACATATGCGACAACCTTGCCTTCTTGCATTAATACGCACCCGAGGCCCTTTCGAGATGCGTCACAAAATACCTCAAAATTTTTGTGTATATCCGCACAATTAGCATCGGTCTTTGTCGTCGCTTTCCTCTTCAGTTCTTGGAAACTTTTCTCGCAAGCTTCCGTCCATTCAAACTTCCTGTCTTTCTTGAGTAGTTGCATCATTGGATTTGCTATGGTGGAGAATCCTTCAATAAATCTCCGGTAGTATCCTGCCATACCCAAGAAACTTCGTACATCCGGCTACGCCGGTGGTGGCTTCCATTTCAAGACGGCCTTGACTTTTTCTGGGTCTACGGCGATACCTTCTTGGGTTAGTACGTGGCCCAGAAAACCTACTTGCCTTAGCCAAAATTCACACTTGCTGAATTTAGCATACAATTGATGTTTCCTGAGTTCTCCTAGTACAATTCGGAGATGTTCAGCGTGCTCTTCTGGGGTTTTGGAGTATACCGAATATCATCGATAAATACCACAACAAACTTGTCCATAAACTTCATGAATACTTTGTTCATGAGATGAAAAAATATCTTGAGGCGTTCGTTAGTCCAAATGGCATTACGGTGAACTCATACAATCCGTGTCACGGAGGTGAAAGCTGTCTTGGGAATATCTTTTGGTTCAGACTTTCAATGATGGTATCCCGACCTCAAGTCAATCTTTGAGAACACCTTGGCTCGGCGAGCTGATCGAATAAATCATTTATTCGTGGCATCGGATATTTGTTCTTGATTGTGACCATGTTTAGCGCTCGATAGTCTATGCACAATCTCAGCGTTCCATCCTTCTTTTTGGCAAACAAAATTGGTGATCCCCAAGGTGAGGAACTGGCTCGTATATACCCATTTTCCAACAATTCCTTTATTTGCTTCTTCAGTTCTACTAATTCGGATGGTGCCATTTTGTACGGTTTCTTGTATATGGGAGCGGTTCCGGGTGCTAGCTCAATGCTGAATTCTATCTCTCGATCTGGTGGCATGCCCGTAGCTCTTCGGGAAATACATCTGGAAATTCACACACTACTGGAACCTTGCTCAATTCAGAAACATCCACCTTGTTCAATCTCGGTTGCCGGGACATTTTTCTTTCCTTGGCTGAAACTTTTATGGTCTTCCTGTGGTGATGTGTGAGAACTACGGTCCTGTTGAAGCAGTCAATAAAACCCTTGTTGGTGGTTAACCAATCCATCCCTAAGATGACATCCAGTCCTTTATTTTCCAACACGATAAGATTTGCGTGAAACTTCAACCCTTCAAACTCGATAACCACACCCTGGCAATAATTCTAGGTAACTTGCTTAATTCCCGGGGACTTGACGATCATAGATTTTTCCAAGGGAAGCATCGAAAAATTATTTTGCAAAGCAAAACTTTTCGAAACGAATGAGTGAGAAGCTCCAATCAAACAAAACCATGGCAGGTATTGTGTTGATGTGAAACGACGAGTACGATATCTGGGGCATTTTGTGCTTCCTCTTTGGTCACGTGGTTCAGATGACCCTTCCGTGGTTGTTATTTGGGTTGAAATTGTTGCGCTTTACGCCAATTATTGCCTCCGTTGTTCGGCTTTGGGGTCGAAGTTCCTTTGCTTGGGGCACCGCTTGGCATAGTGCCCTTCTTCTCCACAAGCGTGCAGTAACGCCTGGGCGGTATGTGAACTCCTTGTCCCTTGCATGGAAATTCTTGATTGGACGTGAGACGCTTGTCGTGGGCTTGGGTGTCCAGTTTTTCTGAACATCTGTCTTGCTGCGGTGGTTGCGGGCGTGATTAGTCTGGTCCCTCTTCCGCTTGCGGAAATCTTCTAAGCTGTGTCTCTCATTTTCCAAGGTAAAGGCCTTATCCACCAGCGTCTTAAAATCTGGAAAGGTGTGTACGACCAATTGGCATTTAAGCGCGGGTGTCAGACCGTCTAGGAATTTCTCCATCTTTTTGTTTTCCGACATACGCTCCTCGTTGGCGTAGCGAGATAGCAGAGTAAACTGACTGTTGTATTCTGACACCGTCATTGTCCTTTGCTTGAGGTCATCAAATTCTCTCTTTTTGATCTTCATAAGACTCTTAGGAATATGCACCCCACGAAAACCTTCTTTAAATTCCTCCCATGTTATATTATTTTCGTTTGGGTGCATGTGTAGGAAATTTTCCCACCATGATGCGGCTCCTCCAGTGAGATAGTGCGGAGCATAAAGCACTTTCTCAAGATCTGAACACTGGGCAATGATTAATTTTCTTTCCATGTCTCGAAGCCAGTCCTCGGCTTCAAGAGGTTTGTCAGTGTGAGAAAATGTTTTGGGACGTGTCTTCTGTAGCTCGAGATAACTTTGATCGCTCACGACATCGGCCCACGGTGATTTCCCATATTGATGACTTGGTTCATTATTTCCTGATGTTGCTGCTGACTTTGTTCATAAAGACGGCACATTTGGGAGAGTGCCGTTTCACTGTCCTGTTGACTTGTCTACCCTTGTGTGAAATTGTTGCCTGGGGGTGTGCCATAATTTTCCTCTGTCGGAGTTGGCATGGAGCGCATCCAAGGACGAGACATAGTTCACTCTGGGGATATATTTTGAAACACTCATAAGAAAAGAAATTGAGCCAAAAAATCAATAAATTCAAGAAGATGGAAAAAGGTTGCAAATGCTCCAAGATTTTTCAAGAGAATAAACGTTTGCGCACGGAGAAGGACTGTCCATTACATATCTTACACGCAAGCAGTAATTATACAATACACCACTCGTGATAGGCGTACATAATCGACATGTTATTTAGTCTAGTGCACTCCTCCGCATCCTACATGATGCGCAAACAAGCTACTTCTCACAGCCTATGTACATATAAACATATCGCATAAGTCGGTACATCGCATGGCGGCTAAGCGTGCATTTAGTCGGAGATGGTAAGGATTTCCCTTGGCCTGCCAAGGGTGAGGCGAGTGAGGCCGGGGACTCAACCTCCTCTTCGGTGATAGGCTCCAGACGTGAGGTGCTGCGCTGAGTTGGTGGGAGGTGCCACTGTCTTGGGACAACTCGAACATGAGCGGGCACGAGGGGTGGTGCAGAACGAACCGGAGTAGGCGCAATGACATGGTTGAACTCCTCCGTGGTAGGCAGGCAACGAGTGGTGGTGAGAGCAGTAGGAGTAAACGATGCTGATGACGAGACGAAAGTCAGTGGCGGTGCGGTGCGCAGGAGCTCCCTCCTGTTGGCGGCACAACTGTGGACTGAGTCCATGCGGGCAGCTACAAAGTCGTCCACCAGGTTGTCGAAGGCTGCCTCCAAAGCCCGGAGATACACGATGAGCATCTCAAAAGCTTCGTCCCGTTCTCCTCTAGGGCAAGAGAACGCAGAGTGGCAGGTATATGGCACATGACATGGCAGGTAGCGGTAACGACGAAGTCTTCATCAAAGGAAGGATATCCACGAGACGAGCTATCGCCTCACGGGCTGCCATCTGCGCAGCATGCTTCTCTGTGGGCATGGCTCTCCCAAGAACCGGTAACGCTCAACTCACCTCCCTTGAATTGCACCGCCGCTTGGTGCATGGTTAGACGGTCATTGATCTTGTCTTTGAGAGAGTGAGAAGACTGGGCACACAGCTGGCCCTATCGCGACTTGGACGATGAAGGAGAGAAGCTTGACGAACCCATCGGGCATGTTGGCGAACATCTGCGACTCGCAGTTGTTGTCAGCCATCTACAAAAGTAGGCAAAAATCCAGAGTAGTCAAATCATAAATTTATGCTGACTGTCAGAAATTGGCTACATTTGTAAAAAAAAAATAACTAGCTCTATTCTGCTAATAACTGATTAGCGATCGCACCTAGTGGCTTCCCTACGGTCGGTAGCGCTCGTACTAAGCTTGTCACGACCGGTTTTTCAATAAAAACATTTATTGATCAACCGACCTTTGAAGTCCAATATGAGGAAAATCCTCCATACCTGTAGACAAAACTTTGATACAATAAGCCAAGAGCATTACAATATTACAGGTCGGATCAAGATGCCCAACCAATTATTGCAAACACGCCGATAATTATACAGGTTGGCGGATATGACACAATGGTGTGGGGTGGAAATACTCTTGACTCGAGATATGAGTGGTTGGTGGAATAACACAAAGGTGGTTAATAAGACTATCAGATGGCGGCTCATCGAAAGCGCCGAGGTGAGGCTCGATGAATTTATTTGGGTAGCGGAAGCGGATATATCACAATGACTAATCCAGGGTCGCACGAGATCGACCGGGATTCTCTAGGCGCCGGACTCGCTATCGAACTCTTCATCCATGAGATCGCCTTCGTCAAGATCTCGCCAAATCAACAAGCTGTGAGTACTTTGAAAGTACTCGCAAGACAGTTCGGACAAAAGATATAACAAATGAATGCATGAATGCGACATGATTAATTTATAACAATGTGCTATCAAATCAGTAACACAAGTAAGTAAAAATGGAATCGGCGGTAGTCCGCTCGAAAACCCAAAGAAAATAAACTCAAAACCGATCGGGTGTCTGAAGCGACGCCTCGAAGGGTGAACAAAGAAGTAAAACATGCCACAGTCGGGCGTCTAAGCGACACCTCAAAAAGGGCTTATATTGAAAGAAAATACATGTGTGCCGCAGTCGGACGTCGGAGCGACATCACAGAAAGGGCTTATAATAAAAGTAAATAATAACAATGCCGCAGTCGGACGTCTGAGCGACATCGCAGAAAGGGCTTATAACAAAAGTAAATAATAACAATGCCGCAGTCGAACGTCTGAGCGACATCGCGGAATGGGCTTATAATAAAAGTAAATAATAACAATGCCGCAGTCGGACGTCTGAGCGACATCGCAGAAAGGGCTTATAATTCATTATTCATAACTGACAAGATATAGTGCTCACGAAAAATATTCCTCACAAGGCAATAAGCGGGTTAGTCAATACACAGGAAAATAAACATATAACACTCATATGGTTATCGAGTCTCTCGCCACCGTAGACCGACACTTGACAAGATAAGATGAACACGGTACTCGGACATGAATAAGATGAATTCAAGAATTTTGACTCTGCAGAGTTTGTACTAAAATTGTCCACAGCCAACGGATTTCCGTAGTCACAAAGGACTAGTTCCGTTTACGGTATTTCGGAGGAAACACAACTAACTAGTACACACCCATCATACCTCACGTTGCCAAGAATCACCCTAGACAGCGTTTAAGAAAAACTTTGAGACGGGGAGATCACAATCTCGAATAGCATGGGATCAAATTTATATACGCGCGCTCTAAGGATGCCCCCTCTCGGTCTCAACCGGAAACACCCATGCCCCCTGACCGGATGAAAGGCTTTAATCCAGGCCATGGAACCTTCATCCCGGCCTCTCGATTTGGTGTGTGCCGTGAAGTGGTTTGCAACTTACTAAGCCGTATCCCTTTATGGGAAACAGTGGTAGTACGAAAGGGAGACGGACCGAATCGACTGATTTGTGTTGACGCGGGGTCAACGATCTGGCATAAGCCTGGCATGCTACAACATTGCCATCTTACCCATACTCATGCCAACTCATGGCCATGCAACATGTTTCCAACAACTCATGGATTTTCCGAACTCACTTGCCTCAACTCTTACGAGATAGACTATCATCGAAATGCTCATGAACGTGCCATGATACAAGAATAATGCAAACATGCCCAAACACTCATCATATCAAAATTTCAAACATTGCTTGCCTGGTTCGGAGTAGTCGGGTCTAGCTCTACGAAGTTCAGTTCCATCACCTCCTTCGGTATCTACGGTACACAAAACACACGCGCTAACGTAAATACCGTGGGGTACATAAAGTTAATCCAAATATTTTTCAAATAAATATGATAAACAACTAGACAAAAATTTGAAGAGGACAGAAAAAGAATCACTCAAAAATTCCATTATGTTAAAAAGTTACAAGAGTTTTGGTCCAAGGACCCATCTGTAATGAAACAGAAAACTCTCAGGGGCTTAAACAGAAAAGCGCAGAAAAACGGTTCAGAGTGGAAAGCGTATTTGCCAAAAATGCGCTTTCAGAAAACAATTCAAAAACAATAGAGAGGTCGACGGGCGGGTCACACCCGTCAGTTTGAAATTTCAAACGAGAGAGACGGGCTCGCCGCCCGAGAGTCGCGGTGGTCGCCATGGCGATCCACGGCGAGGCAGGGAGATCGGAGGGTACCTCCGTGTTCAGGGCGTCATTCCGCGTCGGTTGGTGGTGGAGGTGGTCGCCGGCGAGCACCACGTCGACGGCGGCTCCTGCTCCGGCGGACGGCGGTTCGGGTGGTCGTGGGTCTCGTCGGACAGAGCTGCGGAGGAGGAATTGAGGAGGGGGTTAGACTTGTGGTAGCATGAGAGGGTAGCTGACGGGATTTGGGCGCCGGGGACGACCTCACCGGAGTGAATCGAGGTGGAGGCCGAGGCGGAACGAGGCGGCCGGAGTCGAGGAAGAAGAGCTCCTCGAGGCCCTTCCAGGGGCTTGGCGAGGACTAGTGAAGTGGTGGAGGTGTGCGGGGGCGAGAGCGCGCTCGGGGGTGCTATATATAGCCGGCCTGAGGCGGTTGCCGAGAACGGGTTCTCCGGCGAAGTTCTGTTACGGCGCGCAGGGCGTTGATCGGGGAGGTTCAGGGGTTTAGCGCCGTCGTGGGGGTTCACTGGTTCCGTTTAGGTGCTAAACGAGTCGGGTTTTGGTTGCTTAGGGCGTGCTCGATGGAACGGGGCGGTGCGGGCCCATCGGCGGCAGGGAGCTAACTCTGTGCTTGCCGTGCCACGGCGACGGTGCCACAGGCGTGCGCTGGCAAGGCAGGGACACGCGGAGAGCCAGGGGGCGATGGGCGGCGCCGGGTGGCGTGGCGAGCGGGCTCGGTCCCTCTCTTGCCGCCACGGGTGGCGCGGCCATCGCAGAAGCTTCCAACGCCGGCGATGCTCGTTGCCACCGACGCCAAGAATCGGCCAAGCGTGCGTGCGGGGTGCTGGCTAGGGGGAAGAGGCCGTGTGCATCATGCCAGAGCGCACTGTGGCCGCGTGACCGAAGTCTGACGAAGAGAAGCGACACTGAATTCTGAATTTCTCTGAATCTCTGAAAGTGAAATGAAACAGTGTAGGCCAGGTGTTCGACATAATGTTTTTGGTATGAGGGAGGCTCTGCTTGAGCTGATTTTTGGTGGAGGGGCTTCTCATTGCATCTAGAGGCTGCCTGAATTTTTGTATAATTTTTGGAGCAGAGAAGATATGAATTTCACCATATTTGACAAATCTGGTCCAAACTTGCAGAGACTGGAATTTGAATGTTCTAGGTTGTGGGTACCAAGGACTATCCAGGGGAGTTTGTTTGAGGTCAAAGCTCAAATGCATTTGGGTACTTGCTTTGCAAATCTCCTAGGCTCAAAATAATGGACAGAAAAGATTTGGGAGGAGAAATAAATGAAATAAAATTCAAAAAAGGGTTGAACTTGTTGAGACAGAATGTTTGGATTGCCCAAAGTAGAAGGAGAGATTTTGGGAAGATTTTTACCATGGGGTGCATGGTAAAATCATGAGTGGATTTCAATATTGAAGAAGATGCAAAACTCCTAGAGTTTCTTTTTGAAAGAAAATAAACTCCAAAGATTTTTCTTGAAATTTTTGAGAAGAGGGCAATCAGAAGAAAAATTTAAAGACCAAACACCAGAGTTGAAGGAGATGCAAAAATAAAATATTTGTTAAAGGGAAAAAGCTTTTGAGAGAGATTTTTGGAAGGGTTTAGAAGACCTTCTTCAAATCCAACAAATTTTTTGAAGAAAACCAAAAGAATATTTTTGGAGTGTCACAGGTGGCGGCGGCGGCGGCGGCGAGGGGATCCCGGGGGAGGGCGGTCAGGCGGGCGGCGGCGGCGGCAAGATCTCGCGGAACGGGCGGCGGCGACGGAGGCGGTGGCGAAATCTCATGAACGGGTGGCGGCGACGGAGGCGGTGGCGAAGTCAAGGCGGCAAGGGATCGTGGCGCTTAGGGTTCATGGGCTGGCGGCTCGGCTCAAGGCTCTTAAAGGGCCGGTTGGTCGGAGTCCCGACAGACACGGCCCGTTAGGGTCGGTTATGCGTTTTTAAAACATTACACGCAGAAAACAATAAAAGAAATACTAAATCGACTCCAAAAATCCCGAATAAATTTTCCCCGACTTCTAAAATCAAGTTTACAATATGAACATTTATTTGGGGCCTAAATGCAATTTCAAAAACGCGCATTTTTCCTAAATTCAAATAAAATAGCAATAAAACTCCAAATAAAACTTATTTGTTTTTTTATTAAATCCTCAATATTCCTTTATTTTGGGAAAGTCATTTTATTCCTCTCTCTTATTTTTATAATTGGAATAATTGAAGATAAAATAAATAAAATCAAATGATCCTATTTTCAAAATTTGAGAAAACTCAAATATGAAAATAACGAAATCCCCAACTCTCTCCGTGGGTCCTTGAGTTGCGTGAAATTTCTAGGATCAACCCAAAATGCAATAAAATATGATATGCAATGATGATCTATGTATAACATTCCAAATTGAAAATTTGGGATGTTACAAACATACCCCCCTTAAGATGAATCTCGCCCTCGAGATTCGGGTTGGCTAGAAAATAGCTGAGGGTGGTCCTTCAGCAGATCTCCTCTCGCTCCCAGGTGGCTTCATCCTCGGTGTGGTGGCTCCACTAAACTTTGCAAAACTTGATAACCTTGCTGCGGGTGACTCGGCTGGCATATTCGAGAATCTTGACTGGTTTCTCCTCGTAGGTCAAATCACTATCCAATTGAATCGCCTCCAACGGCACTGTATTTCTTAGCGGTATATCAGCCATCTCTGCATGGAACTTTTTCAACTGGGAAACGTGGAACACGTCGTGAACTCCTGACAATCATTCGGGCAACTCCAACTTGTAAGCAACTTCTCCCATACGCTCCAAAACTTTGTATGGTCCCACAAAACATGGCGCTAATTTTCCCTTAACTCCAAAGCACTTAACTCCACGAAGCGGGGATACACAAAGATAACTCTGTCTCCAACTTCGTAAACTGTCTCCTTGCGTTTAGAATCCGCATAGCTCTTCTGCCTGGATTGGGCTACCTTGAGCCTATCGCAAATCAACTTCACCTTAGGTTTAGACTCCATAATCAAATCTGGTCCAAACAACTGGCGGTCTCCAACCTCATCCCATAACAGCGGGGTTCTGCACCTTCTTCTGTACAAGGCTTTGAAAGGGGCCATCTTCAAACTGGATTGATAACTGTTGTTGTAAGAGAACTCTGCATACGGAAAATTGTCGTCCCAACTAGATCCATAATCTAGCGCACAAGCTCTCAAAGATATCCTCCAAAATCTGATTGACTCTCGGTCATCCATCTGCTCATGGATGAAAAGCTGTCTTGAACTCTAGTCTGGTTCCCAAAGTTTCGTGCAACTGATTCCAGAACTTTGAGGTAAACTGGGTTCCTCTATCTGATACAATGCTCCTCAGAACTCCATGCAGACATACGGTTCTGGTCATGTATATCTTAGCCAACTTGGCACTGCTGTAAGTATTCTTCACTGGATGAAATGAGCTACCTTCGTCAAACGATCGACTACAACCCAAATCGAGTCATAGCCTGAACGAGTCCTGGGCAATCCTGTCATAAAGTCCATGCCTAACTTATCCCACTTCCATTCGGGTATCGGCAATGGTTGTAACAATCCTGCTGGCTTCTAATGCTTTGCCTTCACTCTCTGACATACATCACAAACTGCTACATACTCAGAAATATCCTTCTTCACTCCGGTCCACCAGAAAGTATCTTTCAAATCCAAATACATCTTGGTATTTCCTAGGTGAATCGAGTATGGTGAGTCATGGGCCTCCTGCAGAATCAACTTCCTGATCTCCGGGTCATTAGACACATAAACGCGGTCCTCAAACCATAGGGTATCGTGTTCATCCTCACGAAATCCTTTAGTTTTTCCCTTGCTCATTTTCTCTTTAATAGAGGCAATCTCCTTGTCAGTTTTCTGAGCTTCTCTGATCTTATCCATCAAAGTAGACCGAATCTCCAATGCTGCTACATAGCCTCTCGGAACTATTTCCAAACATAGCTCACGAAGATCCTCAGATAACTCCTTCGGTAAATCTCCGGTCATGAGTGTGTTGACATGGCTCTTGCGGCTCAACGCATCGGCTACTATGTTAGCCTTTCCGGGGTGATAATGCAATCTCATGTCATAATCCTTGATGAGCTCTAACCATCTCCTTTGCCTGAGATTCAACTCCTTCTACGTGAAAATGTACTTCAAACTCTTGTGATCTATGTACACCTCACAATGGTTTCCAATGAGAAAATGTCTCCAAGTCTTCAATGCATGCACTACGGCTACTAACTCCAAATCGTGTGTAGCATAATTCAACTCATGGGGCTTAAGCTGTCGTGAAGCATACAAAATAACTCTTCCCTCCTGCATAAGCACTGCTCCAAGTCCTCGACATGAAGCGTCACAATACACCTCATAATCCTTGCGTTGATCTGGCAGAATCAACACGGGTGATGTAACCAAACGTTTCTTCAACTCCTGGAAACTAGCCTCACATTCCTCAGTTCATTTGAACTTGGTATCCTTCTTCAACAACTCCGTCATAGGCTTCACAATCTTCGAGAAATTCTCAATGAATCTTCGGTAGTATCCTGCCAGTCCAAGAAAACTCTGGATCTCTCCAACTGTCGTTGGTGCTTCCCAGTTTGTCACAGTGACAACTTTGGTGGGATCCACTGCTATTCCTTCTCCGGATATAACATGTCCGAGAAATCCAACTTCCTTCAATCAAAAATCACATTTGCTGAACTTGGCATATAACTGATGTTCTCTGAGCTTCTCAAGTACTAAATGCAAATGCTCCTTATGCTCCTCTTCATTCTTCGAGTAGACCAAATTATCATCAATGAACACCACGACGAACTTATCCAGAAACTCCATAAACACCTTGTTCATCATGTTAATGAAATATGCAGGTGCGTTAGTCGGACCAAATGACATAACGGTATACTCATGCAGCCCGTGCTCAGTGGTAAAAGCCGCCTTAGGTATATCCCGCTCTCGAATCTTCAACTGATGGTATCCTGATCCCAAATCGATCTTGGAAAATACCTTAGCTCCTTGCAATTGGTCAAACAAGTCGTTGATCATCGGCAATGGGTACTTATTCTTGATAGTTACTTCATTCAATCCTCGATAATCAACAACCATTCTCAATGATCCATCCTTCTTCTCCACTAGAAGTATTGGCGATCCGCAAGGTGAAGAACTTGGGCGAATAAAACCTTTATCCAGTAACTCCTTAATTTGCTTCTTAATTTCCTCCAAATCTTGTGCAGGCTTCCGGTACGGTCTCTTAGATATCGGCCCTGTGCCTGGCGAAAGCTCAATCAAAAACTCAATGTCTCTATCCGGTGGCATGCCTGGCAACTCCTCTGGAAATACGTTCGGGTAATCCTTCACCACTGGTACTTCCTCCTGCACAACTCCTGATAAGGAATTTACTTGTGTCCTCTTCGGCTCATGCCGTGACACATACTTGATCCTTCTTACTTCTGGGGTGGTAAGCAAAATCGACTTACTGGCGCAATCGATGTTTCCTCCATACATCGACAGCCAATCCATACCCAGAATCACATCCAAACCTTGCGATTCCAGAATGATTAAATCCGAGGGAAAAACATGCCTACCTGTACTCAATGGCAATTGAAAATATCCTCGACTGGCCATATACTCCTCTCCTCTAAGCTTACTAACATAGGTGTTCTAAGAACCTTGGTGGGCAGTTTATACTTATCCACAAATCCCCTTGATATGTATGAATGTGATGCACCAGTATCAAAAAGAACGATTGCAGTAAATGACTTAACCAAATACTTACCTATTACTGCATCTGGCTGGGCTTCAACCTCCTCCACGTTAACGTGGTTCACCTGTCCCCTGTTGAAAGGGTTTGGCTTCTTCCCAGAGCTTCCGTTGCCATTTCCATTCTGGGCTTCAGGACATCCATTGGCATAATGTCCCGTCTTCTGACACTTGAAACAAGTGACTTGGCTCAGGTCTCTCTTGGCTGGGGTTGACGGGTTGGTACGGTTCTGTCCGTTACTTCCTCCATTCCCGTTACCATTCTTGGAGCCATTATGATTATGCGAATTCCCTCCTCCATGGGTATGCTGAAATTGTCCTCCCGGTTTCGGGGTAAAACGTGGCTTCTGCTGAGCTCCAGAATTGTACTTCCCTTGTCCATACTTCCTCTTGCGGTTCTCAATCTGCTGCTGCTTCCCTTCAATCATAAGAGCATGATCTACCAACTCCTGGTAGTTGTTGAAAGTTGCTACCATCAACTGCATGCTCAGCTCATCATTCAGTCCTTCCAGAAACTTCTCCTGCTTAGCTGCATCTGTAGCAACGTCATCTGGGGCATAACGTGCTAACTTACTAAAGTCCTCCACATACCGCCTACAAAGGCGTCCTCCTTGGCGTAAGTTGCGAAACTCAAGCTTCTTCATAGCCATAGCTCCTGCTGAGACATGGGCAGTACGGAAAGCTTGCTGAAACTGGTCCCATGTGACAGTGTCAATAGGGTGTGTGGCTGTGTAATTCTCCCACCATGATGTTGCGGGTCCATCAAGCTGATGTGCGGCAAAACGCACTCTCGTCGCATCTGTGCATCCCGCGGGCCAGCTCCTTCCAACCTTGCGGAGCCAATCATCTGCAACAATCGGCTCGGTGCTACTGGAAAACACCGGCGGATTCAGCCTCAAGAAACGGGTCAAATGGTCAACAGGTGGTGGTGGTGGTGGGTTGTTGTTGTTGTTGTTGTTGTTGTTGCCTTGGTTCTGTACTAATGCTTGCATCAAGACATTCTGCTGCTGAATCAACTGAGTGATCTCCGGTGGGAAAACAAATCCGGTGTCGCGTCTCGGAGGCATCTGATGGGTTTAGAAAAGATGAGAATATAGAATAGAATGAGGTCTAGAGAGAAAATACTACCCATATGCACATGAGACAAATTCAATCAATATCACTTCAATCAATTCAAACAAGGGCATACAACAGTGTAACTAACGTTATAAAAGTGCTCGGACTATACTAGATACATGGGGGAAATACTACTAATGTTATGGTGGTCGACTAGAAAAACTGCTCCGATGAAGACTCCATGATATCCGCTCCAGCTTCATCAACATAGTCATCATCGTTGTCGTTTGGGTCCGAGTCGGTGTCGTCGATGATGATATAGTTCTTCGGGCAAGTGGAATTGTCATCTCCTCCTCCTGGCGCGGGGTCTCCCATGAAAACTCCTAGCTTCCTGGTTAGGTCGTCATTCTTCTCCACTAACACTTCGATTTCCTGCATATAATCTTCGCGTGTAGCCTTGAGTTCTTCCTCCAGCTCCGTGATCTTGGTCAAGGCCTTCTGCAGATCTATCATGCATGCACACATCTGATTTTCCTGGCATTGAATGTGTTGGTTTAACTCCTGGATAAAAGCTGTGATTGATCTATCCTTCCTGGTGCTGATCATCTCCCATTGCTCATCTCGGCGCCCACAAATCTGGTAGATAGTGTCCTTGAGATCATTGTGGTAAACTTCTCAAATGCGTCCCATGGTGATGTGAGCTGCCATACTCTTTCCTAGACTCCAGGTTCGTGCATCAAAGGAAAACTCAAAGGGCTCAGTGACTGGCGCGAACGTCCTTCCTGGAACTTGAACTTGAATCATCCAGCGCTCCTCTTCGGGTAAAGTGGTGTTGTAGGTCCCGGTGAAGCTTGGTACTCCGATGTTCAGGTATCTAGTGACTTCCTTCAAGTGGCGTCCAAAGGGTGTATCTTCATCCGGTTGCGTGAACTTGTTCCTTGCATCCGCCATCCTAAAAGAGTAGGAATGATGAGGAGTCAGAAAAGAGAAGAGTGAGTAGTGATCTAGGGCTTTAGCTTAGTGGTCGTGTCCTACAGTCAGCGTGTGCTCTGATACCATCTTTGTAGCGACCAGACCTCAAACATTCTGATCTCTATGCATCAGTGTCATCCCTAGATCAGTAATGCTGACACGCACAGTACTTGAAGGATTTATAACAGAGTAGCAATCACACACTTTTTACATCGAAAAGTCTCAAAAGAGAACTTATTACAATAAATATGGCTTAAGGCCATCTAATAACAATAACAGCGGAAGGCTTGGAAGATAAGCGAGTCCATCAACTCCAACGGCATCACTGAGTATAGAACCACGACCTAAAGGCACCTTACTCGTCGTCTGAAAAGTCTGCAACATGAACTTTGCAGCCCGAAAATGGGTCAGCACATGGAATATGTTGGCAATGTAACACATAGAGTAATTAACAGAAGTAGGCTATACTACATGCATATATGGCTGGTGGAAAGCTCTATGGTTACAGTTTTGTGTAAAGCCAATTTTTCCCTACTGCAAAGGAATAAATTTTATTTAACTATCATGGTGGTTGTTAAACATTGAGAATGGTTGACAACATTCTAAATCCCAATTAAGTAACATCATTAAAACCCAACAATATTAATTAAAGTAACATGATGAGATTCACATGATAATCCAAGTACTAGATACTCAAGATGTCCATAACCGGGGACACGGCTAACCATGATTAGTTTATACACTCTGCAGAGGTTTGCGCACTTCTCCTCACAAGACTCTATCTCCTCCGTTGGAATTCTCGCACTACATGGTGTTTGAGAAGCGGATGACCAAGACACAGTCTTTCAGAAGCGCTCGCACCTTACGATTGGGTAGACCGTTACACCTACTTTCCCCTACATTTGCTAGTCTACCACTGTAAGAGTTCGCACGACTTACTCAACTATGCTAGAGCCCATAGTAGCTTGTGGCTGCACACGGATGTTTCTAGCATGAATAATCTCATGATCCCTTTGAGCCTAGGTGGCGGTCCATAAAGAAAAACAGGCAATCGCTGGAATACACAGGTGCCTCAATCCACCCAGATGTGTATTAAAGTTGCCACCTTAAATAAACCATTAATTAACAATCTCACATCTGTCATGGATACACTCACCCAATCCACGTCTACTAGCATAGCATGGCAATATGAGCAAACGTAGAAGTAACTCCCAAGGGTTTGGTAATAAAACAGGTAATAGGTACTACCTCATCTACTTTCCCAAAACCCACAATTTAATTAGATCCTAATCATGCAATGTTTGAAGATTGATCTAATCCATAAAAACTGGGTATGAAAGGGATATGATCAAAGTGTTACTTGCCTTGCTGATGATCCGTGAAACCTAGAGATTCGAAGTAGCAAGCGGCGCACTCCAGGTACTCTATCGCAAACAAACAAGCATACACTAAGTACTCATCTAATGCACAGGTAAAACAAAAATAAGAGATCTAACCAGAAAGTTCAACTTAAGAACTCCGGTTTGCAAAAAGAATCAAATCAAACGAAGCGATGAAAATAAACGGCGAAAGAAACAAGCTTCGTTTACTAATCTGGATCTAAGTCAAATTTTACAGAAGCAAAAACTTGTTTGAGTTGGTTAAACGGAAAGAGGGTTTCGAGACGAAACTCTAGGCGCTTGAATCGCCTGATTCCGATAAACGAGCGAAAAGTTATACTAAAACGAAAATCGGACCAGAATTGTGATCAGAAATAATCGCGGAAAATTCGAGAAAAAGAAAAACGACGAATAGGCTAACAAATGAACGTTCACTGTCTGCGGCTAAACGACAAAAACCCTTCGTTAAAATGAATGTACGGACGAACCTCCGCTAAAAAACATAAACCGATCTAATAAAAACGCATCATGTTTATTTTTAAAAATAAACCGGGCGGTTAACCGGCGAAAACCGGCGGCGGCGGCGGCTACCTCAGGGTCGGGGTCCGGCGAGGGCGGCGGCGGGCTCCGGCGGGGCTGGCGGCGGCGGCGGCGAGGGGGTCCGGCGGCGGGGCGGTGGCGGCGGCGGCGAGATCTGGTGGCGGCGGCGGAACGGGGCGGCGGCGACGGGAGGTGGCGGCGAGATTTGGCGGCGGGATCGAAGCGGCGCTAGGGTTCGCGGGGGCGGGGCTGGCGGCTCGGGCCTCCGGCTCTTAAAGGGTCGGCCGGGTCGGAGTCCTGGACGGACACGGAACGGTTAGGTCGGTTGCGTTTTTTTTTAAAACATTACGCGCAGAAAAACTAGTAAAAGAAATACTAAACGGACTCCAAAAATCCGAAATAAATTTTCCCCGACTTCTAAAATTAAGCTGGACAAGATGAACATTTATTTGGAGCCTAAATGCAATTTTTAAAAACGCGCATTTTTCCTAAATTCAAATAAAATAGCAATAAAACTCCGAAATAAAACTTATTTGATTTTTTTATTAAATCCTCAATATTCCTTTATTTTGGGAAAGTCATTTTATTCCCTCTCTTATTTTTATAATTGGAATAATTGAAGATAAAATAAATAAAATCAAATGATCCTATTTTCAAAATTTGAGAAAACTCAAATATGAAAATAATGAAATCCCCAACTCTCTCCGTGGGTCCTTGAGTTGCGTGAAATTTCTAGGATCAAGCCAAAATGCAATAAAAGATGATATGCAATGATGATCTATGTATAACATTCCAAATTGAAAATTTGGGATGTTACACACCCTTTCCTCTTCAAGGGAAAAACCAGCGCAAGCTCAAGAAGTAGCAATGATCAACATAGAGATGTTCACCATTGATGACTACCCCATCTCACGTGATGATCGGACATGTGTTAGTTGATTTGGATCATGTATCACTTAGATAACTTGAGGTATGTTTATTTAAGTGGGAGTTCATTAGTAATTTAATTAATTGAACTTAATTTATCATGAACTTAGTCTTATTAATTTTTGCATATCTATGTTGTAGATCAATAGCTCGCAATATATCTTCCCTATTTTTATATGTTCCTAGAGAAAACTAAATTGAAAGATGATAGTAGAAAAGATGCAGACTGGGTCCATGATGATTATCCTCATTGTTGCAGAGAAGAATTATGTCCTTGAGGCACCGCTAGGTGACAGACCTATTGCAGGAGCAGATGCAAACATTATGAACGTTTGGCAAGCTTGATATGATGACTACTTAATAGTTTAGTGTGCCATGCTTTACAGCTTAAAACCGGGACTTCCAAAAGTTTTGAATGCCACGGAGCATATGAGATGTTCCAAGACCTGAAGTTGGTATTTCAGACTCATACCCGTGTCGAGAGGTATGAGACCTCTAACAAGTACTTTGCCTACAAGATGGAGGAGAATAGCTCAGCCAGTGAGCATGTGCTCAAAATGTCTGGGTACTACAATCACTTGAATCAAGTGGAAGCTAATCTTCCAGATAAGATAGTGATTGACAAAGTTTTCTAGTCACTATCGTCAAGCTACTAGAACTTCGTGATGAACTATAATATGCACGGGGTGACGAAAATGATTCTCGAGCTCTTCCCGATGTTGAAATCGGCAAAGGTAGAAATCAAGAAAGAGCATCAAGTGTTGATGGTTAACAAGACCACTAGTTTCAAGAAAAGGGCAAGGGAAAGAAAAGAAACTTCAAGAAGAATGGCAAGCAATTTGCCACTCCCGTGAAGAAACCCAAAGCTGGACCTAAGCCTGAAACTAAGTGCTTCTACTGCAAAGGGAATGGTCACTGGAAGCGGAACTACCCCAGATACTTGGGGGATAAGAAGGATTGCAAAGTGAACAAAGGTATATTTGATATACAAGTTATTGATGTGTACTTTACTAGTGTTCGTAGCAACCCATGGGTATTTGATACTGGTTCAGTTGCTAAAATTAGTAACTCGAAATAGGAGTTGCAGAATGAACAAAGACTAGTGAAGGATGAGATGATGATGTGTGCTGGAAGTGATTCCAAGGTTGATACGATCACCATCGCACACTCCCTGTATCTTCGAGATTAGTGTTGAACCTAAATAAATGTTATTTGGTGTTTGGGTTGAGCATGAATATGACTGGATCATGTTTATTGCAATACGGTTATTCATTTAAGTTAGAGAATAATTGTTGTTCTATTTACATGAATAAAACCTTCTATGGTCATACACCCAATATGAATGGTTTATTGAATCTTGATTGAGCGATACACATATTCATAATATTGATGCCAAAAGATGCAAATCTGATAATGATAGTGCAACATACTTGTGGCACTGCCGTTTAGGTCATATTGGTGTAAAGCGCGTGTAGAAACTCCATGCTGAGGGACCTTTGGAATCACTTGATTATGAATCATTTGATACTTGCGAACCATGCCTCATGGGCAAGATGACTAAAACTCCGTTCTCCGGAACAATGGAGCGAGCTAATGACTTATTGGAAATAATATATACCGATGTATGCGGTCCTATGAGTGTTGAAGCACGGGGAGGGTATCATTATTTTCTGACCTTCACAGATGACTTGAGTACGTATGGGTATATCTACTTGATGAAACGCAAGTCTGAAACATTTGAAAAGTTCAAAGAATTTCAGAGTGAAGTGAAGAGTCATCGTAATAACAAAATAAAGTTTCTATGATCTGATCACGGAGGCGAATACTTGAGTTACGTGTTTGGCCTTCATTTAAAACAATGTGGAATTTTTTCACAACTCACGCCACCTAGAACACCACAGCGTAATGGTGTGTCCGAATGTCTTAACCGTACTTTATTGGATATGGTGTGTTATATGATGTCTCTTACCGATTTACCACTATCGTTTTGGGGTTATGCATTAGAGACAGCCGCATTCACGTTAAATAGGGCACCGTCTAAATCCGTTGAGACGACGCCATATGAACTGCGGTTTGGCAAGAAAGCTAAGTTGTCGTTTCTTAAAGTTTGGGGATACGACGCTTATGTCAAAAGGCTTCAGCCTGATAAGCTCGAACCTAAATCGGAGAAGTGCGTTTTCATAGGATACCCTAAGTAAACTATTGGGTACACCTTCTACCACATATACGAAGGCAAGATCTTTCTTGCTAAGAATGGATCCTTTCTAGAGAAGGAGTTTCTCTCGAAAGAAGTGAGTGGGAGGAAAGTAGAACTTGATGAGGTAACTGTACCTTCTCTCGAATTGGAAAGTAGCACATCAAAGAAAACCATTCTCGTGATGCGTACACCAACTAGAGAGGAAACTAATGATGGTGATCATGAAACTTCAGATCAAGTTACTACTGGACCTCGTAGGTCGAACAGAGCATGCTCCACACCAGAGTGGTACTGTAATCCTGTCCTGGAAGTCGTGTTATTAGACCATGGCGAACCTATCAACTATGAAGAAGCTATGATGAGCCCAGATTCCAATAAATGGCTTGAGGCCATGAAATCTGATATAGGATCCATGTATAAGAACAAAGTATGGACTTTGCTGGACTTGCCCGATGATCGCCAAGCCCTTGAGAATAAATGGATCTTCATGAAGAAGACAGACGCTGATGGTAATGTCTACAAAGCTTGACTTGTCGCGGAAGGTTTTCGACAAGTTTAAGGGGTTGACTACAATGAGACTTTCTCACCTGCAGTGATCCTTAAGTCAGTATGAATCATGTTAGCAAGTGCCGCATTTTATGAAATCTAGCAAATGGACGTCAAAACTGCATTCCTTAATTGATTTCTCAAAGAAGAGTTGTATATGATGCAACCAGAAGGTTTTGTCGATCCTAAAGGTGCTAACAAAGTGTGCAAACTCCAGTAATCCATCTATGGACTGGTGCAAGCATCTCGGAGTTGGAATATACGCTTTGATGAGGTGATCAATGCATATGGTTTTATACAGACTTATGGTGAAGTCTGTATTTACAAGAAAGTGAGTGGGAGCTCTATAGCAGTTATGATATTATATGCGGATGACATATTGTTGATTGGAAATGATATAGAATTTCTGGATAGCATAAAAGGATATTTGAATAAGAAGTTTTCAATGAAAGACTGTTGGTGGGAGACGACACCTATGGGATCACTGCAATCCCTTCCACGGTTGCGGGGCGCGGGGATCGTGAGAAGAGCGGGACCAGCAGACAACACAAAGGGATTTTACCCAGGTTCGGGTCGCAAGGATGCATAAAACCCTAATCTTGCGTTGGTGGATGTATTTAGTGTTCTTGGGCTCTCGAACTAGCTCTAGGTGCTGCGAGGTTCCAAAGAGCCGAATCCTTTCTCTGTGCGCCGTGGGCCTCCTTTTATAGGCGAAAAGGGGCTGCCACAGTGGCACACAGGAGGTGGAAAGTGCTACACTGTTCGCGAGTCTATCGCTAGTATTACAGGACAAGACGCATTTAATGCGAGGCTTAGTTGTCCCTTCGCTTTATTGGGGACGGGGGCGAGGCCCGTGATACGTCCATTTTGCATCATGCTTTTATATCAATATTTATTAAATTATGGGTTGTTATTACACATTATATCTCAATACTTATGGCTATTCTCTCTTATTTTACAAGGTTTACCATGAAGAGGGGGAATGCCGGCAGCTGGAATTCTGGCTAGAAAAGGAGCAAACGTTGGAAACCTATTATGCACAACTCCAAAAATCCTGAAACTCCACGAAACAACTTTTTGGATTTTATAAGAATTTATGAGCAAAAGAAATAGGCCAGGGGGCCCACACCCTATCCAAGAGACAGGAGGCCCCCACAGCAGGGCGCTGCCCCCTATCTCCTGGGCCCCTGGTGGCCTCCGCGTCCATCTTCTGCTATATCATCACTTTTACCTGGAAAAATCGGGCAAGCTTACGGATTTAAACTCCGCTGCCACGAGGCGGAACCTTGGCGGAATCAATCTAGGGCTTTGGCGGAGCTGTCCTGCCGGGGACACTTCCCTCCGGGAGGGGGAAATCATCACCAACGTCATCACCAACGATCCTCTCGTCAAGAGGGGGTCAATCTCCATCAACATCTTCACCAGCACCATCTCCTCTCAAAACCCTAGTTCATCTCTTGTATCCAATCTTGTATCAAAACCACAAATTGGTACCTGTCGGTTGCTAGTAGTATTGATTACTCCTTGTAGTTGATGCTAATTGGTTTACTTGGTGGAAGATCATATGTTCAGATCCTTTATGCATATTATTACTCCTCTGATTATGAACATGAATATGCTTTGTGAGTAGTTATGTTTGTTCCTGAGGACATGGGTGAAGTCTTGCTATTAGTAGTCATGTGAATTTGGTATTCGTTTCGAGTTGTTCCTGTTGCAGAACAAAGCAAGATGCCTTCTCAGGAGTTAGTTGGGGAGAGTCGGGTGTCTCACCCAACGCCAGGTCCAGGAGCAAATAGCGACGCCTATCACTTTGGACCATCAACGGAGGATGAGATGGAGGCTGATTTGAAAAGGATAGATGCCATGGAGGAGGATCAAGAAGTTACCTCTCGTCTTCGAGCAGAAGTCACTATGGGGGAAC
Source organism: Aegilops bicornis (assembly GCA_021605145.1). NCBI lineage: Eukaryota > Viridiplantae > Streptophyta > Magnoliopsida > Poales > Poaceae > Aegilops > Aegilops bicornis. The sequence continues at coordinate 150,700,719 of CM038674.1, read as the reverse complement.
TACCTAGCCTGGCTGCCCCTACTTTGGTCACTCCTTCCGACTCTAGATTTCTTTCTTATGAAAATATGAAAAAGAGTTTCACTTGTTCTCCAGAAGCTATGCAAAATCCTTGGGTGAAAGGAGCCTTGTCCGTTACGGGCAAGCTCCATAAAGAAAATATGGACCTCAAACAACAAGTTAATAAGCTCGAGGAGGAGAACCGTATCTTGAAGGGCATAATCGCCAAGAAGATCATAACACCAACCGTGAAGAAGGAGAAATAATCACATGGGTATGGGCACTCCCCTTGGCAACTGCCAAGCTTGGGGGAGGTGCCCCGGTATCGTATCACCATCACACTCCTATTTTTACAGCTTTATTTAGTTCGATCCTTTTAGTAGTATCTTGATCTAGTAGATTGAAGTTTTGATATCAAGTAGTTTTGAGTTTTTCATTGTGATCTCTTTATGTAAGCGAGTCCGTGTGCTATTTATAATAAAGATTAGTGTTGAGTCAAGGGCTTTGCTATGTTGCTATGATCTTGAGAAAGTAGAAAGAACAAAAGAGTTCATATTGATCTTATGGATAGTGATAACTTCACACATAGAAAGTATGAGGCATAAAAATTGTTGAGAGTTGATGAACGTAGCCTTGGTCATCGTTGCAATTAATAGGAAGTGATAAGGAAAGAGGGGTTCACATATAAATATATTATCTTGGACATCTTTTATGATTGTGAAGCACTCATTAAGTATGGCATGCTAAAAGAGTTGATGTTGGACAAGGAAGACAATGTAATAGTTTATGTTTTCCGACATCTTAGTTAAAGTATATTGTCATTGACCTTCCAAACATGTTGAGCTTGCCTTTCCCCCTCATGCTAGCCAAATTCCTTGCACCAAGTAGAGATACTACTTGTGCTTCCAAATTTCCTCAAACCCAGTTTTGCCATGAGAGTCCACCATACCTACCTATGGATTGAATAAGATCCTTCAAGTAAGTTGTCATCGGTGCAAGCAATAAAAATTGCTCTCTAAATATGTATGACTTATTAGTGCAGAGAAAATAAACTTTGTACGAACTTGTTGTGGAAGTAATAAAAGTGACGGACTGCATAATAAAGGTCCACATACAAGGGGCAATATAAAGTGACGTTCTTTTGCACTAAGACTTTATGCATCAACCCTAAACGCGCATGACAACCTCTGCTTCCCTCTGCGAAGGGCTTATATTTTACTTTATGTTTTACTTTATGCTTGAGTCAAGGTGATGCTCACCTTTCCCTTTTTCTTTTTATCCTTTGGCAAGCTCCTCGTGTTTGAAAGATCATGATACATATATCCAATTGGATGTAAGTTGGCATAGGCTATTATTGTTGACATCACCTAAAGGTGAATACGTTGGGAGGCAACACAATAAGCCCATGTCTTTCTCAAAGGTCCCATTGAGACTCTATAACCACAAGTATTGCGTGAGTGTTAATAATTATAGGGGACTACGAGATAGTTGAGTATGTGAGCTTGCTGAAAAGCTCTATTATTGACTCTTTCCGATGTTACGATAAATTGCAATTGCTTCAATGACTGAGATTATAGTTTGCTAGTTCCCAATGAAGTTTTTGAACCATACTTACATTGTGAATTGCTTATTACTTGAGCATAGGAAATCATATGACAAAATCCATATATGTTGTTGTTATTAGAATGATCATGTTGCCCTCATGTCCGTATTTTATTTTTATCGACACCTCTATCTCTAAACATGTGGACATATTTTTCGATTTGGCTTCCGCTTGAGGACAAGAGAGGTCTAAGCTTGGGGAGTTGGTACGTCCATTTTGCATCATGCTTTTATATCAATATTTATTGCATTATGGGCTGTTATTACACATTATATCTCAATACTTATGGCTATTCTCTCTTATTTTACAAGGTTTACCATGAAGAGGGGAATACCGCAAAATGGAATTTGGCCGAAAAGGAGCAAACGTTGGAAACATATTCTGCACAACTCCAAAAGTCCTGAAACTCCACGAAACAACTTTTTGGATTTTATAAGAATTTATGAGCAAAAGAAATAGGCCAGGGGGCCCACACCCTGTCCAGGAGACAGGAGGGCGCCCCCCCCCCCTGTAGGGCGTGCCCCCTATCTCCTGGGCCCCCGGGTGGGCCTCCGGCGTCCATCTTCTGCTATATCATCACTTTTACCCTGGAAAAAATCGTGGGCAAGCGTACGGGACGAAAATCCGCCCCACGAGGCGGAACCTTGGCGGAATCAATCTAGGGCTCAAGGAGCTGTCTGTCGGGGACACTTCCCTCGGGAGGGGGAAATCATCACCAACGTCATCACAAACGATCCTCTCATCGAGAGGGGGTCAATCTCCATCAACATCTTCACCAGCACCATCTCCTCTCAAAACCCTAGTTCATCTCTTGTATCCAATCTTGTATCAAAACCACAAATTGGTAACTGTGGGTTGCTAGTAGTGTTGATTACTCCTTGTAGTTGATGCTAATTGGCTTACTTGGTGGAAGATCATATGTTCAGATCCTTTATGCATATTATTACTCCTCTTATTATGAACATGAATATGCTTTGTGAGTAGTTACGTTTGTTCCCGAGGACATGGGTGAAGTCTTGCTATTAGTAGTCATGTGAATTTGGTATTCGTTCGATATTTTGATGAGATGTATGTTGTCTTTCCTCTAGTGGTGTTATGTGAACGTCGACTACATGACACTTCACCATTATTTGGGCCTAGAGGAAGGCATAGGGAAGTAATAAGTAGATGATGGGTTGCTAGAGTGATGTGCTTAAACCCTAGTTTATGTGTTGCTTTGTTAGGGGCTGATATGGATCCATATGTTTAATGATGTGGTTAGGTTTACCTTAATACTCCTTTTTGTAGTCATGATGCTTGCAATAGGGGTTAATCATAAGTGGGATGCTTGTCCAAGTTAGGGACAGTACCCAAGTGTCGGTCCACCCACATATCAAATTATCAAAGTACCGAACGCAAATCTTATGAATGTGATGAAAACTAGCTTGACGATAATTCCCAATGTGTCCTCGGGAGCTCCTTCTTCATTATTAGAATTTGTCCAGGCTTATCCTTTGCTACATAAAGGATTGGGCCACCTTGCTGCACTTTATTTACTTTATTTACTTTTTGCTCGTTACATTATTTATCTTATCACAAAACTATCTATCACCTACTATTTCGGTGCTTGCAGAGAAAACCTTACTGAAAACCGCTTATCATTTCCTTCTGCTCCTCGTTGGGTTCGACACTCTTACTTATCGAAAGGACTACGATAGATCCCCTATACTTGTGGGTCATCAGCCCGTCTCGTCCGTCGCCGCTCCTCCTCGCTTCGACATGTGCCCTGGCCAGCGACGCATGCGGTTCCATGTAGGCAGGCAGGCAGCTGAGGTAGTGCGGTGGTGGAGCCTCCATGAAGGATTGCATGCCGCCACGCAGGTGCCTGCCCAGCTGGTTGGGTCGGCAGCCGCATGCGAACGGCGGCAAAGACTTACTCTGGTGCGGGCCTGGCAGTGGCCCAGCTGGTGCACTTGGCGAGGGCCTTGTCGGGTGGCCCGGCAAGGGTCTTGCCGAGTGGCCCGGCAAGGGTCTTGCCGAGTGGCCCGGCAAGGGTCTTGCTGTGGCGCGCTAGCCTCCCCGGCAAGGGTCTTGCCTGGGGTGTTGTGGGTTTCTTCGGTGAGGACGGTTGACCTCTTATCCTCATTTGATCTTGAGCATTCTATGTCTTCACAAAGATCTGCATGCCACCACGGAGGTGCCTCCCGAGCCCTGTCCCAATGCATTTGTATGAGCATTGGTGGGCTCAAGGGTGGCTCGCTCGGCTGGTGTGGGCGTGCTGCCCCGGCAAGGGTCTCGCCGGGGCCGCTGAGGCTGCCCTGGCAAGGGTCCTTGCCGGGAAAACCTGCTTCGCCCATCCGATCCTTGTGGCCTTGGTCCTTGTCGTTGCTTCATTTGTCTTCATGGCTTTGGCTCCTCTCCACTCCCTTTCCTGCTATGTCTATGCGTGGTCGTGGCGGGAGGCTCGATCGCCCGTGCACAAGTAAAGGGGTCAAAAGCAGAGCCCCTACTTTTGTACACCGACAGGAGCCCCGGGGCCTGGGCCACACATAAGCGCAGCACGTTGTTGGGCCAGGCCCAGAACGGTACGCGGGCAGTTGGGGCAGATTTTTACCGCAGACACTGTTCCGTCCGCTGCGCTTCCCCACGACCCGTGTTGAATGCGCGGTGTGGGGGTCGTGCGCGCGCGCATGACGGAAGCATGATGGCGTCACCTTGTGGTGGACAGTAAAGAGGCGGCTTGCATGTCTCTTTGAAACCGCAGGGGCGCCTCCCATTTACTGCCCTCGCTCGGGAACCGTCGTTCCACGTTTCCCATTGTGCCCGCCTTTGCGCCCACGTTACGCATGCATAACATGTAGCCAGTGATAAAGACGGGACATGGGTAATCAGCAGCGTCGGTCGATTCCCACGCGCCCTCAATGGAGCGGGGAGGGCGGTCGACGGCCCCGCTTCCTGTCACTTCAGGAAGTCGGATAAGCCGGGAGGGGGCGGCCGAGCCCTGCCCCCGCCCCTTTATAAAGAGGGGAGCGGGAGGAGCGGTGCCCCGGCTCTCTCCATTCCTGCTTCCTTTCTTCTCCTGCCATGGCGAGGGGGCGTGGCGACGCTTCATCGGTGGCAGTGAGGGTTTCGGCCAGACAACTCGTCGCTCCTCCCCAAGAGCTCGTAGTGGCGGAGCCGGCCGCTAGAGGGAGGGGAAGGGGGCGAGGTCGAGGCCGTCGTGGTGCTCGAGGGAGAGGAGGACGGGGTGGCAGATCGGCATTTCCTCCCCCAGCAGCCCCTCCCCCGATGGAGGGCCATGTCGGGGACAACCCCTGCGAATTCATTGTCAGGCTGCGCCATCCACCGCGCCGTCGCCTTCGCCTCCCGACCCCATTTGCGCGGGAGATGGAGTTGGATCCGCTGCAAGCGCTGCGGCTGCACATGAGGGGTTGTGGGAACAACGGCACATGGGTCGACGTCGAGTTCCCCGCCCCTCACGTCATGTATCTTCACCGAGGGTGGAAGACCTTCGCTCGCCTCCACAGCTTGACGGATGGGCTCGCTCTCCATTTCAAACTAATGGAGGGCGGCCTTCTCTCCGAAAAAAATCTTCGGGCACTTCGGGACCCGCGTGAGGTGCTGCGTGGAGAGCTCTTCTGATGATGAAGATTCCTCCTCGAGCGAGAGTGACGAGGAGGACAACGGCAGTGACGGCAAGGCCAGCGGGCGGCAGGATGACGGGTCCGACTAGGCGTCGGGCGCCGCTCCGGGCGGCACCGGTGACCCCATCATCCGTGTCGCCGGCTCCTTGAACTTCTCGGGGTCGTCTCCTTGGGCGGCTGGCATTGGGAGGCTGCGGAAGAGGAAGAGGGCGGGCGGCAAGGCCGTCAAGTCGGAGTACGCGGGCACCGACGCTTTCGACGCGTACTGACGTCCTGCCGCCTCGTCTTCGAGCTCTGCCTCCGCGCCGCCATCACCATCCAGCCCTTGGACGGCCACCAAGATGTTCTTTTGGTGTCTTCTGCCACCCGTAGCTCGCCTAGGCGCCCCTTTTGCCCTCCTGCTTTTCTTGTTCCATTTCTTGAGGAGAGGGACAAGAAAGGGATTACGGGCAGCTTATCTCTTTTTAGTTTGTAAGCCTTCGGGCCTTAGTAGAATTTAAAGCTTGTAATCCCATTGCTCATGTTTTTCATTTCGTATGAACTGTACCTGTACGGGATGTTTTTTAATGAAAAAAGGGATGTTTGCCAGGATTTTCATTCGCGGGAGGAACCCGCGACAAGGAGTGAGTCCTTGTTATCTTTAAGACAAATGTTTTCTCGCCCGGCAATAGGCCTTGCCGTTTCCCCACTTCGCTCGACCTTTCTCACGCTCTTGGCGGAGGCAGGGATGAGGTGGGCTTAGGCCCCGTTCCTTCTCTTTGCTGCCGCTGCCATTTACCAAATCCAGACCTGTGGATAATCCTTGGGTGCCGGGAAGGAGGAGCACGGTAGCTCAGAGATAGAACGGGGTTTCATGTATCCCAGTCCATAACGAAATGCATGATAGAGGATAAAGGACTTATCTGGATCTGCAGCCCCCGGCGATCTTGGCTTGCCGTGGAGGGACCCTTGTTCTTGCAGCCCCCAGCAACTCTGGCTTGCCGGGGCTGGGGCGCTGGTCTGTTCCCTTTCTTCCAAAACAACTCGGCAAGAATACTTATGCACGCTGCGAACCAAAAGAGACAGACAAGAACAGAGAGACGCGCACTCGACCTCTAAGCTAGGGGTTAGCCACCGCGAAGCACTATCAACCCTAACCAAGGAAGAGACTCAACCTAGCATGCATGCAATAACTTAGGGCGCCAGCGCTTTGTTTATTTATGCTCAGGGTCTGCGCCTAGCTTTGTACAAAGGGTTACATGCCTCGCCGACAAGGCTTGTACAAAAGGGTGGCTCACCGGGAGGCCCGGCAGCCACGCCTTATGGGTAAAACTTGCGAAGATGCTCTATGTTCTAGGAGTTACTCACTAGAATGGCATCTTCGGTCTCCAGCCGGACTGCGCCGGGCCTGGTGACTCGTGTTACCCGATAAGGGCCTTCCCACTTTGGCGTCAACTTGTTGTAATTCTTGGCCGATCGAACGCGTTTAACAACAAGGTCGCCTTCCTCAAAGCTCGGGCATGAACCTTGCGGCTATGGTAGCGGCGCAAGGCTTCTTTGGTAGCGTCTTTGCTCTCACAACCGCCTCGAGACGATCTTCCTCTAGGAGCGTCGTGTCATCTTGCCGCAATCGCTCTTGCTCAAGCTCATCATTTTCGAGCACTCGAGGTGACCCGTATATGAGTTCCGTGGGGAGAACTGCTTCTGCCCCATAAACCAGGGCAAAGGGTGTCTGGCCGGTGGCTCGATTTGGCGTCGTTCTGATCGACCAAAGAACCGCCGGCAACTCATCAATCCAGCGCCTCCCGCTTTTGCGCAGTTTGTCAAAAGTCCTTGTCCTCAAGCCTCGCAGGACTTCAGCATTTGCTCTTTCCGCTTGGCCGTTACTCCGTGGATGTGCCACGGAAGCAAAACAAACCCTGCTGCCGAGATCCTCAATGTACTGCATGAAGGCATGGCTTGTGAACTATGTGCCGTTGTCGGTGATGATCCTGTTGGGCACCCCAAAACGGCACACTAGTCCCTTGAAGAACTTGATGGCTGACTGCGATGTCACCTTCCTTACTGCTTCCACTTCTGGCCACTTTGTAAACTTGTCGATTGTGACGTACAAGTACTCAAAGCCCCCGACGGCACGGGGGAAAGGGCCCAGTATGTCGAGCCCCCAAACCGAGAAGGGACAGGAGAGAGGGATGGTTTGGAGGGCTTGAGCTGGTTGATGAAGCTTCTTCGAATGGAACTGGCATGCTTCACACTTGGTTACTAGTGTCGTTGCATCCTGGAGGGCGGTGGGCCAGAAGAAACCTTGCCGGAAAGCCTTGCCGGCAAGGGCCCTCGACCCTATGTGGGAGCCACATATGCCTCCATGTATCTCCGCCAACAGCTTTAGTCCTTCCTCCCGGGAGATGCACATCAATTTCACCCCATTCGGTCTTCTTCTGTACAATACGCTGTCAATGAATTGGTACAGAGCAGACCGACGGGCTACTCTTTCTGCCTCTTCCTGCTCCTCAGGAAGCTCTCCTTTTTTAAGGAATTGGACGGTGTGTTGTGCCCATGCCGGAGCCTGTGGCTCGACGACAAGGACCAAAGGCATCTCTTCTGCCATGGGAGCGTCCGCCTCCACGGCCATGACCTGAGGTCCTGCCGGAGTCGGTTGCCCCGTGGCAGGATCGGCATCCGTGGCAACATCTTCGCCGGCGGCTCCGGGGAGCTCGGTGGGGAAGTACTTGCTGGGGCCTAGATGCCTCCGCTTGTTCTGCCCGTTTGATGGTTCAACGGACGGCTGGGTTAACTGAAGCACAAAAGTACCTGGTTCCACAGGTAACTTGAGGGCAGCGCATTTTGACAGGTAGTCAGCAATGTCGTTCTCCGCCCGAGGGACATGCTCCGCTTGTATACCGTCAAAGCGCTCCTCCAGTTTCCTCACCTCATCTACGTAAGCTTCCATCGACGGGCTTTGATAGTCTTTGTTGATCTGCCTGATGACGAGCTGTGAGTCGCCCCTGACGATGAGCTTTTTAACTCCGAGGTCTACCGCGATCCTGAGACCGGCAAGTAAACCCTCGTACTCGGTGATGTTGTTGGTTGACATCTCCCGAGGGAAGTGCATCTGGACGACATACTTGAGGTGCTCTCCGGTGGGCGCGACAAGCAAGACACCAACACCGGGCGCCTTTGCGAGAAGGCACCATCAAAGTACATGATCCAGTTGCGACTCGTTTCCTTGCCGGGGAGAGTGGTCTCTTGTACCTCTCCGTTGGGCGTTGAGGTCCATTCTGCAACGAACTCCGCCAAGACTCTGCTCTGAATTGTCGAGGTACTCTCGAACCTCAAACCGAAACTTGACAGCTCCAGGGCCCATTCCACAATCCTCCCTGTTGCATCTGGGTTATGCAGTATCCGTTGCAACGGGAGGCGGGTGACCACCGTGATCTCGTGCTCTTGGAAGTAATGGCGCGGCTTCCTCGAAGCCATAAGGAGGCCGAAGAGCAGCTTTTGCACACCTGAGTACCTCAACCTAGCCCCTTGCAAAAGGGAGCTGACGAAGTAAACTGGGTGTTGCACCATTTCTTCTTCTGCGCTTCTTCACCTGGTCGCGTGGGTCCCGTCGCACGGGCGCCAGTCTTGCCGGGGCGGAACCTTGCCGGGGGCTCAGCCTTGCCGGGGCTGAGCCGTGCCGGGAAGGGTTCCGGCCTGCCAACCATCGACTCTGCCGCCGCTGCTGTCTCCTCATCAACCTCTCTGTGCCACTAGTGCAGCGCTAACCACCTAATTCGTTGCCGCTAGATAAAGCAACAATGATTCTTGTGTTCTGGGCGCAACCAGCACTGGGGTAGAGGAGAGGTATTTCTTCAAATCTTGCAGTGCTGCCTCGGCCTTTGGGGTCCACTTCATCGGCCATGCTTTCTTTAAGATCTTGAAAAAAGGAAGGGCACGCTCATGACTTGAGATGAACTGCTCATGGCAGCAACGCAGCCGCGAGCCGACGCACGCCCTTGATCCGCTTTGGGTGCCTCAATCTGCTCGATAGCCTTGATCTTATCTGGTTTGCTTCAATCCCTCATTTGGGACACAAAGAACCCGAGAAGCTTGCCGGACGGGATGCCGAAGACACACTTCTCAGGGTTCAATTTGAGGTTGATCTTGCGTGGGTTCCCAAATGTTTCCTCCAGATCTTGCACGAGCGTTGCTTTGTCCTTGGTTTTGACAACTATGTCATCCATATAAGCTTCCATATTTCTATGTAGCTGGGTGATAACCCACAAGTATAGGGGATCGCAACAGTTTTCGATAAGTAAGTGTGTCGAACCCAATGAGGAGCTAAAGGTAGAACAAATATTCCCTCAAGTTCTATCGACCACAGATACAACTCTACGCATGCTTGACGTTCGCTTTACCTAGAACAAGTATGAAACTAGAAGTACTTTGTAGGCGTGATAGGATAGGTTTGCAAGATAATAAAGAACGCGTAAATATAAACTAGGGGCTGTTTAGATAAAGAAGCAATAAAGTAAATATAGCGAGTGTGGAAAAGTGGTGATAGGAGTTGTGGAATTGTCCCTAAGCAATTGACTATGTTACTAGACCGGTAATCACTATTGCAATTCTATTTGTGGGAGAGGCATAAGCTAACATATCATCCCTTACTTGGAATTCTATGCACTTATGATTGGAACTCTAGCAAGCATCCGCAACTACTAAAGATTCATTAAGGTAAAACCCAACCATAGCATTAAAGCATCAAGTCCCCTTTTATCCCATATGCAAACAACCTACTTACTCGGGTTTGTGTTTCAGTCACTCACGCAACCCACCATAATAAACATATTGCAAACCCTACAGCGGGAATCCCTCACGCTTGCGCGACACGGAGGGCGCAATAGGACAGCACGAATAATAAAACATGCAACTCAAACCAATCATAGCAACTCATCAATCACCGATAGGACAACGGAAATCTACTCAGACATCATATGATGGCAACACATCATTGCAAAATAATATGAATCATAAAGCACCATGTTCAAGTAGAGGGTACAGCGGGTTGCGGGAGAGTGGACTGCTGAATATAGAAGGGGCGAGGTGATGGAGATGTTGGTGAAGATGACGGTGGTGTTGGTGAAGATCGCGGTGATGATGATGGCCCCCGGCAACGCTCCGGCGCCACCGGAAGCAAGGGCGAGAGAGGCCCCCTTCTTCTTCTTCTTCTTCCTTGACCTCCTCCCTAGATGGGAGAAGGGTTTCCCCTCTGGTGCTTGGCTCCCATGGCTTGGGAGGGGCGAGAGCCCCTCCGAGATTGGATCTATCCCTCTGTTTATGCGTTCTGTCCAAGCTCTGTTTCACCGTTTCGTGTATATATGGAGATCCGTAACTCCCATTGGCCTGAAACCTTCGCCCAGATCGTTTTCCAAAAATTAGCTTTCTTGCGGCCAAAGAAGGGCATCAACCGCCTTATGGGTGGCTCCACGAGATAGGGGCGCCCCTTGGAGGGTGGCATGGGCCACTCTCGTGGCCACCTCAGCACCGCTTCGCTGATTCTTCCTCCCAAAAATCACAAATATTCCAAAATAATTCTCCGTCCGTTTTTATCCTGTTTGGATTCCGTTTGATATTGGGTTTCTGCGAAACATAAAACATGCAACAAACAAGAACTGGCACTGGGCACTGGATCAATATGTTAGTCCCAAAAAATAGTATAAAAAGTTGCCAAAAGTATATAAAAGTTTAATAATATTGGCATGGAACAATCAAAAATTATAGATACGACGGAGACATATCAGCATCCCCAAGCTTAATTCATGCTCGTCCTCGAGTAGGTAACTGATAAAAAAAGATAAATTTTTGATGTGGAATGCTACCTAGCATAATCTTGATCGTATGTCTAATCATGGCATGAATATTAAGACACGAGTGATTCAAGGCAATAGTCTATCGTTTGACATAAAAACAATAATACTTCAAGCATACCAACCAAGCAATTATGTCTTATTGAAATAACATAGCCAAAGAAAGCTCATCCCTACAAAATCATATAGTCTGGCTATGCTCCATCTTCACCACACAAAATATTCACATCATGCACAACCCCGATGACAAGCCAAGCAATTGTTTCATACTTTTGACGTTTCTCAAACCTTTTCAACTTTCACGCAATACATGAGCGTGAGCCATGGACATAGCACTATAGGTGGAATAGAATATGATGATGGGGGTTATGTGGAGAAGACAAAAAAATAGAAAGTCTCACATCAACTAGGCGTATCAACGGGCTATGGAGATGCCCATTAATAGATATCAATGTGAGGAGTAGGGATTGCCATGCAACGGATGCACTAGAGCTATAAGTGTATGAAAGCTCAACAAAAGAAACTAAGTGGGTGTGCATCCAACTTGCTTGCTCATGAAGACCTAGGGCATTTGAGGAAGCCCATCGTTGGAATATACAAGCCAAGTTCTATAATGAAAATTCCCACTAGTATATGAAAGTGACAACATAGGAGACAATCTATATGAAGAACATGGTGCTACTTTGAAGCACAAGATATGAGACTTACTACATGAAGAACATGGTGCTACTTTGAAACACAAGTGTGGTAAAAGGATAGTAAAATTTCCCCTTCTCTCTTTTTCTCTCATTTTTTTAATTTCTTCTTTTTTTATTTTTTTTATTTTTTTGGTGGGCTTCTTTGGCCTCTTTTTTTTATTTGGGCTTCTTTGGCCTCTTTTATTTTTTGTAAAGTCCGGAGTCTCATCCCGACTTATGGGGGAATCATAGTCTCCATCATCCTTTCCTCACTGGGGCAATGCTCTAATAATGATGATCATCACACTTTATTTACTTACAACTCAATATTACAACTCGATATCTAGAACAAAGATATGACTCTATATAAATGCCTCCGGCGGTGTACCGGGATGTGCAATGATCTAGAATAGCAATGACATAAAAAACGGATAAGCCATGAAAACATCATGCTAGCTATCTTACGATCATGCAAAGCAATATGACAATAAATGCTCAAGTCATGTATATGATGATGATGGAAGTTGCATGGCAATATATCTCAGAATGGCTATGGAAATGCCATAATAGGTAGGTATGGTGGTTGTTTTAAGGAAGATATAATGAGGCTTATGTTTGATAGAGCATATCGTATCATGGGGTTTGGATGGACCGGCGAAGTTTGCACCAACTCTCGAGGTGAGAAAGGGCAATGCACGGTACCGAAGAGGCTAGCAATGATGGAAGGGTGAGAGTGCGTATAATCCATGGACTCAACATTAGTCATAAAGAACTCACATACTTACTGCAAAAATATATTAGCTATCAAAACAAAGTACTACGCGCATGCTCCTAGGTGGATAGATTGGTAGGAAAAGACCATCGCTCGTCTCGACTGCCACTCATAAGGAATACAATCAATAAACACCTCATGCTCCGACTTCGTTACATAAGGGTTCACCATACGTGCATGCTACGGGACTTGCAAACCTCAACACAAGTATTTCTCAATTTCACAATTACTCAACTAGCACGACTCTAATATCACCACCTTTATATCGCAAAACTATTGCAAGGAATCAAACATATCATATTCAGCGATCTACAAGTTTTATGTAGGATTTTATGACTAACCATGTGAATGACCAGTTCCTGTCATCTCTCTAAATAGATATAAGTGAAGCACGAGAGTTTAATTCTTTCTACAAAAGATATGCCCACGCTCTAACAAATATAAGTGAAGCAAAAGAGCTTTCTACAAATGGTGGTTGTCTATGTAAAGGAAAACAGGCAATCCAAACTTCAAATGATATAAGTGAAGCACATGAAGCATTCTATAAAGCCATACTCAAAAGATTTAAGTGAGGTGAAATGAGCATTCTATAAATCAACCAAGGACAATCTCATACCAGCATGGTGCATAAAATAAAAATGAAAACTAAATGCAAAAGACGCTCCAAGACTTGCACATAATGCATGAACGAAACGAATTCGAAAACATACTGATACTTGTTGAAGAAAGAGGGGATGCCTTCCGGGGCATCCCCAAGCTTAGACGCTTGAGTCTCCTTGAATATTTACTTGGGGTGCCTCGGGCATCCCCAAGCTTGAGCTCTTGTCTCTCTTCCTTTTCCTCATATCGAGACATCCTCGATTAGACACTACATCCACACAAAACTTCAACAGAAAACTCGGTAAGATCCGTTAGTATAATAAATAAAATCACCACTCTAAGTACTGTTGCAAACCAATTCATATTTTGTTTTTGCATTGTGTCTACTGTAACATAACTTTTTCATGGCTTAATCCACTGATATAAATTGATAGATTCATCAAAACAAGCAAACTATGCATCAAAAACAGAATCTGTCTAAAACAGAACAATCTGTAGCAATCTGAACATTCACCATACTTCTGATACTTGTAAAATTCTGCCAAAATTAGGAAAAATAAAACATTTGTACAGAAAGACAGTGCAAAAAGAATCAGACCCATTTGACGTTCCAGTAAAAAAATAAAATTCGCGCACTACAGCCAAAGTTTCTGTCCTGCACCGCACAAACCAACAAGCATTGTAAACATCCTAAAGGCAAACCTTGGCACATTATTTTTATAATACAATGGAATTGTACAAGGGGATAATTATTTTTGTTGAAAATTTTCTGTAATCAAGATTCACAAATTTTCCGTGAGCATGAACAAATTTCAAGGAGCTCTCCCACTTCAACCATGCTTGTCTTTCTTGCTTTCACTTTCCTTTTTGAAAAGTTTTTAGGTTCCCCTCTTTATTTTTTTGTTTTTAAACTATATAAAATCAATCAACAGAAATAAATGACTCTCTAAAACTTCCGGGTTGTCTCCCTGGCAGCGCTTTCTTTAAAGCCATTAAGCTAGGCATTTAGTGCTCAAGTAATGAATCCACCCGGATCCCAAGGTATATCAAAGCCAATTTTAATTAACAATGATTTGTAATTTAGTTGTGAGCACTAACATATATCATGCAACAACGAAGTCTAACTCTCTTCCTATGCATCGGCATGTCATAAAAGAACAATTCATGCACACCGAGTAAAGGCCAATGCATAGTATAAGCAGTTTCTTGCAATTCTATCGTATTGGAAACATAGAGAGGTGGAGATATAGTTCCTCTCTCATAATAATTGCAAGTAGGAGCAGCAAGCACATGCATATTATATTCATAAAAAACATCATGTGCAATGGTAAAAGGCGACCCATCAATATAATCCTTAATAAGCACTAACTTCTCCGCTATAGTGTGGTCGGGAGAATTCAAAAAGATAATAGGACTACCATATGTGGGTGCAATAGCAACAATCTCATGTTTAACATAAGGAACTATAGCAAGTTCATCTCCATAAGCATAATTCATATTGGCATCTTGGTCACAAGCATAGCAAGCATCATCAAAAACGGATATTTCAAACAAATTCAAGGGATCATAGCAATCATCATAGCAATCATCCTTCGGTAAGCACGAAGAGGAATTAAACAATGTATGAGTTGGAGGGTTACTCTCATTAGAAGGTGGGCACTGGTAGCTAATCCGCTCTTCCTCCTTTTGTTCTTCGCTCTCCTCATCGTCTTTTTCATCCAATGAGCTCACTGTTTCATCAATTTCTTCTTCCATAGCTTCCTGCAAAATATTAGTCTCTTCTTGGACAGCGGATAATTTCTCAATATATGGTTTAACATTGGCATTAGAAGCATAATTATCATAACAATATTCAAGTATGGAAAAACTTTCAGATTTGTAAAGAGTAGCATCATACTTTTCAATCAAAGAAGCAATTTCAAAAGCACCCTTAAAAGCAACAAATTCTTCAATTTGTTGAACATCATGGCAATTATAAACACCCTTGGCATACGAAGATACGATTCCATTATCAATAAAGTCACATTGGTAGGGAAGGTGTTTCTTAGGGTTTTCAGAACAACAAGTAACATCATAAATTTCACATAAATTCCAAGCATAGCATTGCAAACGTTGAATTTGATCCCATAATAGTTTCCCTTTTTCACATTTACAGTGTTGCACATAACAAGCATGCTCATCTAAAGATTTTCCCTCCACTAAACTAGTGGGGGTTTCAGCACGAGCACAAAGGGATCGAAGATGGTCCAAGTAAAAAGCTTCAGGAGTGTGAAAGATTTTGAGTGGTTCTTCAACCACTCGTTCAGTAGATACAACTAATTTTTTTGGTATTTTGCATTTCCTACCCATAACTAAAGATAGAAAACAACTAAGAACAACAAATTACTTAGTGATAAAGCAAACAAGCACACACGAGAATATTCACCTCACGCTATGACTCCCCGGCAACGGCGCCAGAAAAAGGTCTTGATAACCCACAAGTATAGGGGATCGCAATAGTTTTCGATAAGTAAGAGTGTCGAACCCAACGAGGAGCTAAAGGTAGAACAAATATTCCCTCAAGTTCTATCGACCACCGATACAACTCTACGCACGCTTGACGTTCGCTTTACCTAGAACAAGTATGAAACTAGAAGTACTTTGTAGGCGTGATAGGATAGGTTTGCAAGATAATAAAGAACGCGTAAATATAAACTAGGGGCTGTTTAGATAAAGAAGCAACAAAGTAAATATAGCGAGTGTGGAAAAGTGATGATAGGAGTTATGGAATTGTCCCTAAGCAATTGACTATGTTACTAGACCGGTAATCACTATTGCAATTCTATTTGAGGGAGAGGCATAAGCTAACATATCATCCCTTACTTGGAATTCTATGCACTTATGATTGGAACTCTAGCAAGCATCCGCAACTACTAAAGATTCATTAAGGTAAAACCCAACCATAGCATTAAAGCATCAAGTCCCCTTTTATCCCATATGCAAACAACCTACTTACTCGGGTTTGTGTTTGACCACTCACGCAACCCACCATAATAAACATATTGCAAACCCTACAGCTGAATCCCTCACGCTTGCCGACACGGAGGGCACAATAGGACAGCACCAATAATAAAACATGCAACTCAAACCAATCATAGCAATTCATCAATCACCGATAGGACAACGGAAATCTACTCAGACATCATATGATGGCAACACATCATTAAAAAATAATATGAAGCATAAAGCACCATGTTCAAGTAGAGGGTACAGCTGGTTGTGGGAGAGTGGACTGCTGAATATAGAAGGGGGAAGGTGATGGAGATGTTGGTGAAGATGACGGTGGTGTTGGTGAAGATCGCGGTGATGATGATGGCCCCCAGCAGTGTTGGGGAACGTTGCAGAAAATAAAAATTGTCTACGCTTCACCAAGATCAATCTATGGAGTCATCTAGCAAAGAGAGAGAGGATTGCATCTTACATACCCTTGTAGATCGCGAGCGGAAGCGTTCAAGAGAACGGGGTTGAGGGAGTCGTACTCGTCGTGATCCAAATCACCGATGATCCTAGTGCCGAACGGACGGCACCTCCGCGTCCAACACACGTACGGTTGAGGAAGACGTCTCCTCCTTCTTGATCTAGCAAGGGAGGGAGAGGTTGATGGAGATCCAAAGCAGACGACGGGCGTGGTGGTGGAAGTAGCGGCGATCTCGGCTGTGTCTTCACCAAGCTCCGCGCGAGGGAGAGGTGTTGCGAGGGGAGAGGGAGGCGCCAGGGGCTCGGGTGCGGCTGCTCTCCCTCCCCCCCACTATATATAGGGCCCCTGGGGGGCACCAGCCCTAGGAGATCCCATCTCCAAGGGTGGCGGCGGCCAAGGGGGTGGCTTGCCCCCCAAGCCAAGTGGGGCGCCCCCCCACCCCTAGGGTTTCCAACCCTAGGCGCAGGGGAGGCCCAAGGGGGGTGCACCAGACCACCAGGGGCTGGTTCGGTTCCCCACTTCAGCCCATGGGGCCCTCCGGGATAGGTGGTCCCACCCGGTGGACCCCCGGGACCCTTCCGGTGGTCCCGACATGCATCGGTGACCCCGAAACTTTCCCGATGGCGGCCCCGGACTTCCTATATATAAATCTTCACCTCCGGACCATTCCGAACTCCTCGTGATGTCCGGATCTCATCCGGGACTCAACAACTTTTAGGTTACCGCATACTAATATCTCTACAACCCTAGCGCCACCGAACCTTAAGTGTAGACCCTACGGGTTCGGAGACACGCAGACATGACCGAGACGACTCTCCGCCAATAACCAACAACGGGATCTGGATACCCATGTTGGCTCCCACATGCTCCTCGATGATCTCATCGGATGAACCCACGATGTCAAGGATTCAAGTAATCCCGTATACAATTCCCTTTGTCAATCGATGCGTTACTTGCCCGAGATTCGATCGTCGGTATCCCAATACCTCGCTCAATCTCAAGCATCGGCAAGTCACTTTACTCGTACCGTAATGCATGATCCCGTGACCAACCACTTAGTCACTTTGAGCTCATTATGATGATGCATTACTGAGTGGGCCCAGAGATACCTCTCCGTCATACGGAGTGACAAATCCCAGTCTCGATCCGTGTCAACCCAACAGATACTTTCGGAGATACCTGTAGTATACCTTTATAGTCACCCAGTTACGTTGTGACGTTTGGTACACCCAAAGCACTCCTACGGCATCCGGGAGTTACGCGATCTCATGGTCTAAGGAAAAGATACTTGACATTGGAAAAGCTCTAGCAAACGAACTACACGATCTTGTGCTATGCTTAGGATTGGGTCTTGTCCATCACATCACTCTCCCAATGGTGTGATCCCGTTATCAATGACATCCAATGCCCATGGTCAGGAAACCGTGACCATCTGTTGATAAATGAGCTAGTCAACTAGAGGCTCACTAGGGACATGTCGTGGTCTATGTATTCACACATGTATTACGATTTCCGGATAACACAATTTTAGCATGAATAATAGACAATTATCATGAACAAGGAAATATAATAATAATCATTTTATTTTTGCCTCTAGGGCATATTTCCAACAGTCTCCCACTTGCACTAGAGTCAATAATCTAGTTACATTGTGATGAATCGAACACCCATAGAGTTCTGGTGTTGATCATGTTTTGCTCGCGGAAGAGGTTTAGTCAACGGATCTGCGACATTCAGATCCGTATGCACTTTGAAATTTCTATCTCTCCATCTTGAACATTTTCACGAATGGAGTTGAAGCGACGCTTGATGTGCCTGGTCTTCTTGTGAAACCTGGCCTCCTTGGCAAGGGCAGTAGCTCCAGTATTGTCACAGAAGAGAGTGACCGGCCCTGACGCATTGGGTATGACTCCTAGGTCGGTGATGAACTCCTTCATCCAGATTGCTTCATGCGCTGCCTCCGAGGCTGCCATGTACTCCGCTTCACATGTAGATCCCGCCATGACGCTTTGCTTGCAACTGCACCAGCTTACTGCCCCACCATTAAAAATAAACACGTATCCGGTTTGTGACTTAGAGTCATCCAGATCTGTGTCGAAGCTAGCGTCGACGTAACCCTTTACAACGAGCTCTTCAGAGCGACCCGACCTCGGACGGTCATGCCTGCGTGTTGTTGTGCCATCCTCGATCGGTATCTTTGGCACACACAAAGACATCAATGTATATATCAAAGTGCAATCACATGTATAATTAACGTAAACTGATATATACCTCATAAGTCACAGCCGAAACAAATAGTCGGGTGTGGAGTCCCATCAACGCCATCGGCAGGTTGAGTGTAGACCGTAACCTGTATCGTAACTCTTACTCGTCGAGGAAATATCTGCAACATGATACGTTGCAGCCGTGTAGGTCGATTACATTGAATGTACGGCAAGATCACAATAAGAGAAAACTGATGATAAACTATACTATATGCGGTATGGCTTTGTGGCTCAGATCTGAGTTTTGTTTGCGTAAAAGCTGGTTTTATTTTCCCTACATCAAAGGAATAAATGAAGTCTGTACTATGGAGTTTTCTATCATGACATGGTTCCGCCAACCAATGTCTCATAGCCCAAAATCATCATAAGTTGCCCACAATTAAGTTATCAATCCGGTGTTGAGAGTTCCGAGATAGATCCAAGTCCGGATGCTCAATTTGTCCGTAATCGGGACACGGCTAATCGATTAGGTTTTAACCCTCTGCAGAGGTTTGTACACTTTACCCGCAAGATTCGATCCCTCTTTTACGTTCTCGCACTTCAGGTGTTTGAGAACAAGACGACCAAACATGGTCTTCGAAGAGTTCCTCGACCACCGTCCTGTGCTCATCCAATCCTACCGAAGTTCTACATCTGCTAGCACCGACCTAGCCAGAGTCACAACTAAGGTCAACCAAGCCAGAGCCCATAGTGACTTGCGGTTGCACAGGTAAGCTTCCGGGCATGAAGTATTCTTCCGTCTCTTTGAGTCTGGGTGAAGCTTTACGCAAGATGTCATGGCGCTTCTCCATGCATCCCGGCCAACCACTGGATTCTCCAGGGTGCCCACAACCGCCCTTCACCCAAGAGTGTGTATTGAATTCTTGTCTCGAGTCTTGAAGTCTTGAGGCCTTGAAGATGCAGTCCTTGCAGTGTTCCATCATGGAGTTGTCGTCATTGACGTAGAGTCCTCCTTCTTCACACCACTCTCGAACACTCATACCAAACCCCGTCTACTATAGCGTAGCATTAAAATAAATAGCGTCCGGGCTTGGTAACAGGTGATGGGTTCCTACCTCATGCATACTACTCAACTACAAGAATTCAATATCACTACCGGAGGGGTTGTTGCGAAGATAACACTAGATGCAATAAAACACATAGGTATGAAAAACATGGTCAAAGTGAACTTGCCTGGTAAGTTGATGAAGATAGCAACACTCTCGAATAATAACTTGGTAGAACTATTCGTCACTCCGTTGAAAATCTATATAGTCAAACATAGCATTCACATAAGCAAACATCCTAGCAAACAATTCTAACACTCATAATAAAACCAACAAATAAAAAATGCAAATCAAGGGACACCAAATAAAAACAAAGGAAAACTACACAACAAAACTACCAAAGAAAAACTCGGAGAAAACAATTTAAGGTTTTCACCACATCAAGCATCAACTAAGAAATAGTTTTACACAACTAAAATTTTTCTTAACAGAACCTAAGCATGGGTTTTTGCTAACTAACAGAAAAGAATTCATCATGCAACTAGGAGCAAAAAGAATCACCTTAAAAGCTATTATAAAACTCATGTTATGCCTAAAACAAATTCTAGGAGGAAAAATAAAATAAAAGTTTTATTTATTATAAATAAAAGTTCATGTTCTAAAGTTACAGAAACTAACCTAGAATAAACTATCACATAGGAAAACTAAATTTATTTGCTAATTAAAACAATAGGAAAACAGTAGCTAGTTAAATAAATAGGAATATCATGATTCTGATTAAAACTATTTTTTTATTAATTCTAAAATGCCCAAATAAATACCTACGGTTAGGTAATGTCAAAACAAAGTTGTGACAAAAAGAATCATTAAAAAATAATATTCCTAGCTCCTTTTATAGCAGATTTACTATTCTGTCAAAATCTAAAATAAAGCAATTTTAAATAATTTTAACATGACTAATTATATTTTCTACAGAAACTACAATAAATTTGCAAACCAACAAAAAAGAATCACTTAAAAATATTAAGTAGATTAAAAGATATGAATTTTACAAAACTGAAACTATTATGTTAAAACAGAAAACGAAAAATAAAACTTAAAACGAAAAACTGGCTAATGGGCCTATCTAACGCTTCGGCGTAATTTAACTAAAAAGCGCACGCGGTAATAAACCGCTTCGGCCGGTCCAACTAAACCCTAATAAAAACCGATCTAAACCGGAATAAAAACCGGTTCACTAAAACTAAACCTAAATAAAACGTACCCCTTCGGGGGATCTAACCTAAGCCCTACGATCTAGATCGAACGGCGACGGGAGCTCCGGCGACTTACTGAGGCGGCGACGGCGACGGCAGCTCGAGGCTGCGACAGTCTGAGGCCTCCGGTGGTCGGGACGTCGGCGGGACCTCCCGGAAAGTGACGGGCGAGGAAAGCTCGGGGTGGGGTCGAGGGAGCTCGAGGTGGCCGGGCGGGTCGGGCGAGGCTAATGGCCTGGGCGGCTTCGGGTCCCAGCCGAGCCTACGGTCGAGGAGGGTTAGGCGAGGGGCGGGAACGGGTCGAGGGAGGGGTATATATATCGGGGGGCACGACTTGGAGGAGGGGCAGGTCGGGGCGAGGAGATCGGGATGAGATCCCTGGGATCTCGGGATTCCATGAGCGCGCGGTGGCGCTTGAGGAGGAAGAAGGTGGTGGGGCCGGGCGCCAGCGGGTGAGGAGAGGGGATCGGGCAAGCGACCGGTAGGGGTTTCGGCCAAGCGGTTTGTCAGGCGCTGCTGGGCTTGGCGGTCGATCAAGGCCTGGGCTCTCAACTGGCCGGGTCAAGTGGCTGGTCGGCCTCGGTCTTTTTTTTTATTTTATAAACAAGCAGAGGAAAACAAAATGATAAAACAAAATAAAATGAAAATATTATATAGGCATATAATATATCAAAATTTTCAGAAAAAGATTTCCTACATGATGAACATTATTCTAGCATTAAATAAAATACACACAAATTTAAATAAAGCAAAGAGTGCTTCTGGTCCAATAAAATCCAACAAAAATCATTTTTAAAATACCAAAATGACTTCAAATTAATTTCTCTCCAATTTTCTCGATGTAGGGAATCATGTTACCCTGTTTTCCACATATTTTATTTTTGAGAAAAATAATTTGAATAAAACTCAAATAACTCCAAATTGAAAATAATTCAAAGGGACTTTGAATTTAATTCTTTGAAACTCCCAACTCATATTTCATATGTTTTGAAGAAGTCATTTTATCTTCGCTCATGAAAATCATTGAGTTGCATAAAGCTTCTGAATTTGAAATATTTTCGGATGGAATTCAAATCTTTTCAAAACCCTTTTCATTTATTTAAATGGAAGAAGTCATATCATCTTCTCTCTAGGGTTTTGTGTTTGAATTGAATTTGAATTCATGGAGATCATAAATGCAAGGTGAAAGTTTGGGAAAAATCATTTCATTCCCTCTCATTCAACTTTCAAAAAGTTTCAAATTCCACTCAATTTCACTCAATCAATCACACAACAAACAATCAATCAATCAAAACTATTTATTTATTATAACATTCCAAAATTTAGAATTTTGGGATGTTACAAATCTACCACACTTAAAATGAATCTCGTCCTCGAGATTCAAGAGGCTAGAAAGAAAAGGTTAGGGTTTGGGGTCTTCTAGCAAATGTTTTGGTCGGAAAGGTCGAGGTGCTACCACACTTAAAAACAAGGTTACGGTTCCAACAAAATTCATGTACTCCATCCTTTGGGTTGATGGTGTCGGTCTTCTCATATTCTCTGGAATAACTCCTTCACTGAGGCTCTTCCGATAGGGTCACAAACTTTTCCTCAAACACGTGTCCTTTCATCCTGGTGAGGTTCTTCCGAGACTGGTCTTCATATCTGACAGGTCTGTCGCCAATTCTAATTAATTAGCGAAATCTCATGGTGGTCAACAATTAATGGTTTCTCCTGCAGAAAAGGGTCTGGGTTGAATCTCACCGTATATCCTACGATTGGCAACAACTGCCATGTACATGGGTTTATCATCATACCATTCTAAGGCTTAAGCAAGGTTTCAACGAAAGCGCCGTCACTTTACTATGGGTAAGTCTCTCAGATTTACCATTCCAAATAGCAAGAGCGAATGATACGAGTAAGTCGGTATGGTGATCAATCCATCCCGCACCCAAATCATTACCTTGTACATGGTTTAGCGAATCTCGCATTCTAACACTCGGTCATCCTCGCAAGCATTGCAGAATTTCTCTTGTCGACGAACCAAGTTCGGATAAATCCATTGATTCTGCAAGCCAACAAACAACTATCGTTCCTTAACAACTCTCAGGTTTTGCGTAAACTCCTATAAGATCGTCGGTCGATACAATCGGAACTTCTGCCAGGGTTTTTCCTTCAGCAAGAGTGCGCTTGCTTCTTGGTAGGTCCTGGGGCCTGTGGGTTATGGCCCATCTCATCACTTGCAAACCTTGAACACATCCTCGGGGCAATCGATCATTATCCCAACATCCAACTTCCGGCATACTTAAAATCCATCCAATTGTACTGTCTCTTTTCCTTATATTGGCACCAAACTAAGACGTGCTTACTCAGGCTCATCATGGAATTTCCATTGACCCATATTTCCAACATCATACCTCATTTACGTCCAATAGTAATTTATCTCTTCATCCTCGTGGGGTATCTCACATACCGAGATAAAACTTATACTTATGAAGTCCATACTCCACTTCGTGGAACATCATTATCCTTTCCAGGGTCAAGCGTCCTTACAGGGTACTACCACCCTTAAAATGTTCCAATATTCCATAGACCATAATTCTCATATCCTCGAAAATGGTCAAAATCCGTGTTCATAGAGTAACAACTCATACAATTAAACATATGAAAACATGTCACCTTAACTTTATTGATTTCATGAATCCATTACAAACTCCGAGCACCCATTACATAACTCAACTTATTGTAATCATGAAAAAAAATTGGTTTCTACCACTCTTATTATCCATATCAAAATTCCAACTACTCAACTCCAGCTTCCTTCTTGTAGGAACATTTAGTAGCATAATGTCCTGCTTCCTTACAATGAAAACTCATAACTTTCGATAAGTCTTTGGGCTTCTTGGAGATGGTGCCTGCTGCTTGAGTTCCTTGCTTCCTTTCAAGACAATGATTGGCATAATGCCCGACGTCCTTACATTCAAAACAGGTAATATGACTCTTGTCCCTCTTTGCGTAAATTGGGTTGTTCGAGGGTGTCTTTGTTTTCTCTTCCGGGTTTCTTCGTTACGATCAAACCTTTTATTCCCTGTGGATCAAACTCTATTGCTTCCGTCGAGAAGTATCCCAGACATCGCTTTTCTTTCCTTGGTGCAATACTTTGTGAAAAATGTCCTTCTTCTCCACATGAATAGCGAGGCATTGGAGTAAAATCTGTTGAGGCCTTCTCCATCGTGGTCTTCAACACATTCCTTCATCATGTGTTCTTTCATAACTTCTCGGAGGGCTTCTTTCATTCCTTCTTCCTGCTCCTGAATAGTTTGTTGCACCATGGGGTAAATGTGACACCGAGTCGGGTAGTGGGTGGTTCCTTCACACAAGAAACAAGTCACCCGACTAGTTGGGCATTCCTCACCGGTGTTTCTCCTCACAATGAGGGCATCCATCCTTGTGTTCCCCACAGGTGTGTCCTATTTCTCCACAAATCTTGCAGGCACAAGGTTTATTTCTTGGTGTATCATGTTGCTTCCGGATAAGACGAGATCTTGTCGTAGTCTTCTTGAATTCTTTCCAAGTCTTTGCTCCATTCCATCCTCAGCATAGTTTGATGCATCTGCCACCATGTTGCAGCACTTCCTTCAAAGAACTGAAGAGCGTAAGATACTTCATTCTTCCTTGAAACCAAATTGCTCCCGAAGTGATTCTCCATGTTCTGAATCCATAACTCTGCCTCCGGCTGAGTCTTCGGTCCAGAGAATATCAGTCCAACTTCATTCATCATCTATGGGGTCCAAAAGTTTTGGGATGAGATATGAGAGAGGTGGGGAGGGATATAAACAATAGTTTTTGAAGAAACAAGTTTTACTTTGTGGCTGTCGGAAAACATCAAACAAATGACAGCTCACAAATCGCCGCGTCTAACGTAAGTGTGTAACAGGGGTTTGGTCTTCTAAAAATAATTCTTCAGATTCTTCAAATTCTTCTAGTCTTCGGAGTCTTCAATTGTTGCAGCTTCAACTCTTCTAATGCATGGTGAAATCCTCTTTACTCTGAAGAGGCCATCGGTTATCCGATATCTTGTCCTTCTTGGAGTGGCTTGATTGATTCTTCGTGTGGTCAAAAGGAAAAGGGGTATATTCTAACTATTTGAGGTAAGAGGGACTATTTGACAAAATCGTAAAAGGTGAGAAGTAAGGGTATTTTTGAAAACCAAGTTTTAGAGATATCCTGTCCAAGGGCTTTCCGATTTCTAGGGTCACGTCCTACGATCAACATGTGCTCGATACCATATCATGGCGACCCGACCTCGACGGTCAAGCCTCGTGTTCTTTGTGCCATACACGGATCGATATCTTTGGCACACACAGTACATCAATGTATATATCAAAGTGCAATCACATGTATAATTAACGTAAAAGCGATATATACCTCATAAGTCACAGCTGAAACAAATAGTCGGGTGTGGAGTCCCATCAACGCCATCGGCGGAGTTGAGTGTAGACCGTAACCTGTATCGTAACTCTTACTCGTCGAGGAAATATACGCAACATGATACGTTGCAGCCCGTGTAGGTCAGTACATTGAATGTACCGGCAAGATCACAATAAGAGAAAAGCAGATGATAAACTATACTATATGCGGTATGGCTTTGTGGCTCAGATCTGAGTATTGTTAGCGTAAAAGCTGGTTTTATTTTCCCTACATCAAAGGAATAAATGAAGTCTGTACTATGGAGTATTCTATCATGACATGGTTCCGCCAACCAATGTCTCATAGCCCAAAATCATCATAAGTTGCCCACAATTAAGTTATCAATCCGGTGTTGAGAGTTACGAGATAGATCCAAGTCCGGATGCTCAATTTGTCCGTAATCGGGACACGGCTAATCGATTAGGTTTTAACCCTCTGCAGAGGTTTGTACACTTTACCCGCAAGATTCGATCCCTCTTTTTACGTTCTCGCACTTCGTGGTGTTTGAGAACAAGACGACCAAACATGGTCTTCCGAAGAGTTCCTCGACCACCGTCCGGTGCTCATCCAATCCTACCGTAGTTCTACATCCGCTAGCACCGCCCCAGCTGAGTCACAACTAAGGTCAACCAAGCGAGCCCATAGTGACTTGCGGTTGCAGGTAAGCTTCCGGGCATGAAGTATTCTTCCGTCTCTTTGAGTGCAGGTGAAGCTTTCCGCAAGATGTCATGGCGTTTCTCCATGCATCCCGGCCAACCACTGGTTTCTCCAGGTGCCCGTCACAACCGTCCTTCACCCGATGAGTGTGTATTGAATTCTTGTCTCGAGTCTTGAAGTCTTGAGGCCTTGAAGATGCAGCCTCCTTGCAGGTTCCATCATGGAGTTGTCGTCATTGACGTAGAGTCCTCCTTCTTCACACCACTCTCGAACACTCATACCAAACCCCGTCTACTATAGCGTAGCATTAAAATAAATAGCGTCCGGGCTTGGTAACAGGGTGATGGGTTCCTACCTCATGCATACTACTCAACTACAAGAATTCAATATCACTACCGGAGGGGTTGTTGCGAAGATAACACTAGATGCAATAAAACACATAGGTATGAAAAACATGGTCAAAGTGAACTTGCCTGGTAAGTTGATGAAGATAGCAACACTCTCGAATAATAACTTGGTAGAACTATTCGTCACTCCGTTGAAAATCTATATAGTCAAACATAGCATTCACATAAGCAAACATCCTAGCAAACAATTCTAACACTCATAATAAAACCAACAAATAAAAATGCAAATCAAGTGACAACAAAAAAAAACAAAGTAAAACTACACAACAAAACTACAAAAGAAAAACTAGGATAAAAAAATAAAAGGTTTTAACAACAACAAGCATCAACTAAGAAATAGTAATAAACAACTAAAACTTTTCTTAACAGAACCTAAGCATGGGTTTTTGCTAACTAACAGAAAAGAATTCATCATGCAACTAGGAGCAAAAAGAATCACCTTAAAAGCTATTATAAAACTCCTGTTATGCCTAAAACAAATTCTAGGAGGAAAAATAAAATAAAAGTTTTATTTATTATAAATAAAAGTTCATGTTCTAAAGTTACAGAAACTAACCTAGAATAAACTATCACATAGGAAAAATAAATTTATTTGCTAATTAAAACAATAGGAAAACAGTAGCTAGTTAAATAAATAGGAATATCATGATTCTGATTAAAACTATTTTTTATTAATTCTAAAATGCCCAAATAAATACATACGGTTAGGTAATGTCAAAACAAAGTTGTGACAAAAGAATCATTAAAAATAATATTCCTAGCTCCTTTTATAGCAGATTTACTATTCTGTCAAAATCTAAAATAAAGCAATTTTAAATAATTTTAACATGACTAACTATATTTTCTACAGAAACTACAATAAATTTGCAAACCAACAAAAAAAGAATCACTTAAAAATATTAAGTAGATTAAAAGATATGAATTTTACAAAACTGAAACTATTACATTAAAAGCGAAAACGAAAAATAAAACTAAAACGAAAAAGCGGCTAATGGGCCTATCTAACGCTTGGCGTAATTTAACTAAAAAGCGCCGCAGTAATAAACCGCTTCAGCGGTCCAACTAAACCCTAATAAAACCGATCTAAACCGAATAAAACCGGTTCACTAAAACTAAACCTAAATAAAAGCGTACCCCTTGAGGATCTAACCTAAGCCCTACGATCTAGATCGAGCGGCGACGGAGCTCCGGCGACTTCTTCGAGGCGGCGGCGGCGACAGCTCGGCTGCGACGGTGCGAGGCCTCCGGTGGTCGGGGGCGTCGGCGGGGACCTCCAGTGGTGTGGACGGCGAGGAGCTCGGGGGTGGGGTCGAGGGAGCTCGAGGGTGGCAGGCGGTCGAGGCGAGGCTAATGGCGGGCGGCGGCTTCTGGTCTCAAGAGAGCTCATGGCCGAGGAGGGGTTAGGCGAGGGGGCGAGGGGAACGGGTCGAGGAGGGGTATATATAGGGGGCACGACTTGGAGGAGGCAGGTCAGGCGAGGAGATCGGGATGAGATCCGGGATCTCGGGATTCCGGCAGTGGCGTTATGCTGGCTTGAGGAGGAAGAAGGTGGTGGGGCCGCGTCGGGTGAGGAGAGGGATCGGGCGGGCGACCGATCGGTAGGTGTTTCGGCCGGGCGGTTTGTCGGTCATGGCCGGGCTGAGGTGCTGGGCCGGGTCGGTCGATCATACTCATGGGCCTCTACAGGTCAAGCTTTGGTGGCGCTGGGTCTTTTTTTTATTTTATAAACAAACAGAGGAAAACAAAATGATAAAACAAAATAAAATGAAAATATTATATAGGCATATAATATATCAAAATTTTCAGAAAAAGATTTCCTACATGATGAACATTATTCTAGCATTAAATAAAATACACACAAATTTAAATAAAGCAAAGAGTGCTTCTGGTCCAATAAAATCCAACAAAAATCATTTTTAAAATACCAAAATGACTTCAAATTAATTTCTCTCCAATTTTATGATGTAGGGAATCATGTTACCCTATTTTCCACATATTTTATTTTTTGAGAAAAATAATTTGAATAAATCTCAAATAACTCCAAATTGAAAATAATTCAAAGGGACTTTGAATTTAATTCTTTGAAACTCCCAACTCATATTTCATATGTTTTAAAGAAGTCATTTTATCTTCGCTCATGAAAATCATTGAGTTGCATAAAGCTTCTGAATTTGAAATATTTTCAGATGGAATTCAAATCTTTTCAAAACCCTTTTCATTTATTTAAATGGAAGAAGTCATATCATCTTCTCTCTAGGGTTTTTTTGTGTTTGAATTGAATTTGAATTCATGGAGATCATAAATGCAAGGTGAAAGTTTGGGGAAAATCATTTCATTCCCTCTCATTCAACTTTCAAAAAGTTTCAAATTCCACTCCATTTCACTCAATCAATCACACAACAAACAATCAATCAATCAAAACTATTTATTTATTATAACATTCCAAAATTTAGAATTTTGGGATGTTACATCTTCGTCACCTCCATACACGAGAAACATGTCCTTAGTCCTTTTCAGGTACTTCAGGATATTCTTGACCGCTGTCCAGTGTTCCATGCCGGGATAACTTTGGTACCTTCCCACCAAACTTACGGCAAGGTTTACATCAGGTTTGGTACACAGCATGGCATACATGATAGACCCTATGGCCGAGGCATAGGGGACGACACTCATCTTTTCTCTATCTTCTGCTGTGGTCGGACATTAAGCCGAGCTCAATTTCACACCTTGCAACACAGGCAAGAACCCCTTCTTGGACTGATCCATATTGAACTTCTTCAATATCTTATCAAGGTATGTGCTTTGTGAAAGACCTATGAGGCGTCTCGATCTATCTCTATAGATCTTGATGCCTAATATGTAAGCAGCTTCTCCAAGGTCCTTCATTGAAAAACACTTGTTCAAGTAGGCATTAATGCTGTCCAAAAGTTCTATATCATTTCCCATCAAAAGTATGTCATCCACATATAATATGAGAAATGCTACGGAGCTCCCACTCACTTTCTTGTAAACGCAGGCTTCTCCATAAGTCTGCATAAACCCAAACGCTTTGATCATCTCATTAAAGCGAATGTTCCAACTCCGAGATGCTTGCACCAGCCCATAGATGGAGTACTGGAGCTTGCATACCTTGTTAGCATTCTTAGGATCGACAAAATCTTCCGGATGCATCATATACAGTTCTTCCTTAAGATGGTCGTTAAGGAATGTCGTTTTGACGTCCATTTGCCATATCTCATAATCATAGTATGTGGCAATTGCTAACATGATTCGGACGGACTTCAGCTTCGCTACGGGAGAGAAAGTCTCATCGTAGTCAACCCCTTGAACTTGTCAATAAACCTTAGCGACAAGTCGAGCCTTATAGATGGTAACATTACCATCCGCGTCCGTCTTCTTCTTAAAGATCCATTTGTTTTCTATCACTCGTTGATCATCGGGCAAGTCTGTCAAAGTCCATACTTTGTTTTCATACATGGATCCTATCTCGGATTGCATGGCTTCAAGCCATTTGTTGGAATCTGGGCCCGCCATTGCTTCTTCATAGTTCGAAGGTTCACCGTTGTCTAACAACATGATTTCTAGGACAGGGTTGCCATACCACTCTGGTGTGGAACGTGTCCTTGTGGACCTATGAAGTTCAGTAATAACTTGATCCGAAGTACCTTGATCATCATCATTAATTTCCTCTCTAGTCGGTGCAGGCACCACAGGAACATCTTCCTGAGTTGCGCTACTTTCAAGAGGTAGTACTTCATCAAGTTCCACTTTCCTCCCACTTACTTCTTTCGAGAGAAACTCTTTCTCCAGAAAGGACCCGTTCTTGGCAACAAAGATCTTGCCTTCGGATCTGAGGTAGAAGGTATACCCAATGGTTTCCTTAGGGTATCCTATGAAGACGCATTTTTCCTACTTGGGTCCGAGCTTTTCAGGTTGAAGTTTCTTGACATAAGCATCGCATCCCCAAACTTTTAGAAACGACAGCTTAGGTTTCTTCCCAAACCATAATTCATACGGTGTCGTCTCAACGGATTTAGACGGTGCCCTATTTAAAGTGAATGTAGATGTCTCTAGAGCGTATCCCCAAAATGATAGCGGTAAATCGGTGAGTGACATCATAGATCGCACCATATCCAATAGAGTGCGATTACGATGTTCGGACACACCTTACGCTGAGGTGTTCCAGGCGGCGTGAGTTGTGAAACAATTCCACATTTCCTTAAGTGCGTACCAAATTCGTGACTTAAATATTCTCCCCCATGATCTGATCGTAAGAACTTTATTTTTCGGTCACGTTGATTCTCTACCTCATTCTGAAATTCCTTGAAGTTTTCAAAGGTCTCAGACTTGTGTTTCATTAAGTAGACATACCCATATCTACTCAAGTCGTCAGTGAGAGTGAGAACATAACGATTTCCTCCGCGAGCCTCAACGCTCATTGGACCGCACACATCAGTATGTATGATTTCCAATAAGTTGGTTGCTCGCTCCATTGTTCCGGAGAACGGAGTCTTGGTCGTTTTGCCCATAAGGCATGGTTCGCACGTGTCAAATGATTCGTAATCGAGCGACTCCAAAAGTCCATTAGCATGGAGCTTCTTCATGTGTTTGACACCAATGTGACCAAGGCGGCAGTGCCACAAGTATGTGGGACTATCGTTATCAAATTTACATCTTTTGGTATTCACGTTATGAATATGTGTAACATCACGTTCGAGATTCATTAAGAATAAACCATTGACCAGCGGGGCATGACCATAAAACATATCTCTCATATAAATAGAACAACCATTATTCTCGGATTTAAATGAGTAGCCATCTCGCATTAAACAAGATCCAGATACAATGTTCATGCTCAAAGCTGGCACTAAATAACAATTATTGAGGTTTAAAACTAATCCCGTAGGTAAATGCAGAGATAGCGTGCCGACGGCGATCACATCGACCTTGGAACTATTCCCGACGCGCATCGTCACCTCGTCCTTCGCCAGTCTCCGCTTATTCCGCAGCTCCTGTTTTGAGTTACAAATATGAGCAACCGCACCGGTATCAAATACCGGGAGCTACTACGAGTACTGGTAATGTACACATCAATTACATGTATATCACATATACCTTTAGTGTTGCCGGCCTTCTTGTCCGCTAAGTATTTGGGGCAGTTCCGCTTCCAGTGTCCCTTTCCCTTGCAATAAAAGCACTCAGTCTCAGGCTTGGGTCCATTCTTTGGCTTCTTCCCGGCAGCTGGCTTACCGGGCGCGGCAACTCCCTTGCCGTCCTTCTTGAAGTTCTTCTTACCCTTGCCTTTCTTGAAACTAGTGGTTTTATTGACCATCAACACTTTATGTTCCTTTTTGATTTCCACCTCTGCTGATTTCAGCATTGAAAATACTTCAGGAATAGTTTTCACCATCCCCTGCATATTGTAGTTCATCACAAACCTCTTGTAGCTAGGTGGGAGCGACTGAAGGATTCTGTCAATGAACGCCTCATCTGGGAGGTTAATGTCCAGCTAGGACAAGCGGTTGTGCAACCCAGACATTTTGAGTATGTGCTCACTGACAGAACTATTTTCCTCCATCTTACAATTGTAGAACTTGTCGGAGACTTCATATCTCTCGACCGGGCATGAGCTTGGAAAACCATTTTCAGCTCTTGAACATCTCATATGCTCCGTGTTGCTCAAAACGCTTTTGGAGCCCGGTTCTAAGTCAGAAGCATGCCGCCTTGAACGAGGGAGTAATCATCGACGCGGATCGCCAAGCGTTCATAACATCTTGGTTCTCTGGGATGGGTGCTTCACCTAGCGGTCCTTCTAGGACATATGCTTTCTTGGAAGCTATGAGGATGATCCTCGGGTTCCGGACCCAGTCCGAATAGTTGCTGCCATCATCTTTCAGCTTGGTTTTCTCTAGGAACGCGTTGAAGTTGAGGTTGACATGAGCGTTGGCCATTTGATCTACAAGACATTTTGCAAAGTCTTTTAGACTAAGTTCATGATAATTAAGTTCATCTAATCAAATTATTTAATGAACTCCCACTCAGATTAGACATCCCTCTAGTCATCTAAGTGATACATGATCCGACTCAACTAGACCGTGTCCGATCAACACGTGAGACGGACTAGTCATCATCGGTGAACATCTCCATGTTGATCGTATCTTCCATACGACTCATGTTCGACCTTTCGGTCTCTTGTGTTCCGAGGCCATGTATGTACATGCTAGGCTCGTCAAGTTAACCTAAGTGTTTTGCATGTGTAAATCTATCTTACACCCATTGTATGTGAACGTTAGAATCTATCACACCAGATCATCACGTGGTGCTTCGAAACAACGAACTTTTGCAACGGCGCACAGTTAGGGGGAACACTTTCTTGAAATTATTATAAGGGATCATCTTATTTACTACCGTCGAACTAAGCAAATAAGAAGCAAAACATGATAAACATCACATGCAATCAAATAGTGACATGATATGGCCAATATCATATTTCTCCTTTGATCTTCATCTTCAGGGCGCCATGATCATATTCGTCACCGGCATGACACCATGATCTCCATCACCGTGTCTTCATGAAGTTGTCACGCCAACGATTACTTCTACTTCTATGGCTAACATGTTCAGCAATAAAGTAAAGTAATTTACATGGCGTTATTCAATGACACGCAGGTCATACAAAAATAAAGACATCTCCTATGGATCCTGACGGTTGTCATACTCATCGACATGCAAGCCGTGATTCCTATTACAAGAACATGATCAATCTCATACATCACATATATTTCATTCATACATCCTTTTGGCCATATCACATCACAAGGCATATGCTGCAAAAACAAGTTAGACGTCCCCTAATTGTTGTTGCATGTTTTTACGTGGCTTCTATTGGTTTCTAGCAAGAACGTTTCTTACCTACATAAAACCACAACGTGATATGCCAATTTCTATTTACCCTTCATAAGGACCCTTTTCATCGAATCTGATCCGACTAAAGTGGGAGAGACAGACACCCGCTAGACCTTATGCAACTAGTGCATGTCAGTCGGTGGAACCTGTCTCACGTAAGCGTACATGTAAGGTCAGTCCAGGCCGCTTCATATCACGATGCCGCCGAAACAAGATAAGAATAGTAGTGGCAAGAAAATTTACAACATCTACGCCCACAACAAGTTTGTGTTCTACTCGTGCATAGTAACTACGCATAGACCTAGCTCATGATGCCACTGTTGGGGAATGTTGCAGAAAATAAAAAATTTCTACGCTTCACCAAGATCAATCTATGGAGTCATCTAGCAACGAGATAGGATTGCATCTACATACCCTTGTAGATCGCGAGCGGAAGCGTTCAAGAGAACGGGGTTGAGGGAGTCGTACTCGTCGTGATCCAAATCACCGATGATCCTAGTGCCGAACGGACGGCACCTCCACCTTCCACACACGTGCGGTTGGGAAGATGTCTCCTCCTTCTTGATCCAGCAAGGGGGAGGGAGAGGTTGATGGAGATCCAGCAGCACGACAGCGTGGTGGTGGAAGTAGCGGCGATCTCGGCAGGGCTTCGCCAAGCTCAGCGAGAGGGATAGGTGTTGCGAGGGGAGAGGGAGGCGCCAGGGACTAGGGTGCGGCTGCCCTCCTCCCCCACTATATATAGGGCCCTGGGGCACCGCCCTAGGAGATCCCATCTCCAAGGGGGCGGCGGCCAAGGGGTGGCTTGCCCCAAGCCAAGTGGGCGCCCCACCCCTAGGGTTTCCAACCCTAGGCGCAGGGAGGCCCAAGGCGCACCAGCCCACCAGGCTGGTTCCTTCCCCACTTCAGCCCATGGGGCCCTTCGTGATAGGTGGCCCCACCGGTGGACCGGGACCCTTCCAGTGGTCCCAGACAATACCGGTGACCCCCGAAACTTTCCCAATGGCCGAAACTGGAGTTCCTATATATAAATCTTCACCTCCGGACCATTCCGGAACTCCTCGTGACGTCCGGGATCTCATCCGGGACTCCGAACAACTTTCGGGTTACCACATACTAATATCTCTACAACCCTAGCATCACCGAACCTTAAGTGTGTAGACCCTACGGGTTCGGGAGACACGCAGACATGACCGAGACGACTCTCCGGCCAATAACCAATAGCAGGATCTGGATACCCATGTTGGCTCCCACATTCTCCTCGATGATCTCATCGGATGAACCATGATGTCAAGGATTCAAGTAATCCCGTATACAATTCCCTTTGTCAATCGGTACGTTACTTGCCCGAGATTCGATCATCGGTATCCCAATACCTCTCTCAATCTCGTTACCGGCAAGTCACTTTACTCGTACCATAATGCATGATCCCGTGACCAAGCACTTAGTCACTTTGAGCTCATTATGATGATGCATTACCGAGTGGGCCCAGAGATACCTCTCCGTCATACGGAGTGACAAATCCCAGTCTCGATCCGTGTCAACCCAACAGACACTTTCGGAGATACATGTAGTATACCTTTATAGTCACCCAGTTACGTTGTGACGTTTGGTACACCCAAAGCACTCCTACGGCATCCGAGAGTTACACGATCTCATGGTCTAAGGAAAAGATACTTGACATTGGAAAAGCTCTAGCAAACGAACTACACGGTCTTGTGCTATGCTTAGGATTGGGTCTTGTCCATCACATCATTCTCCCAATGGTGTGATCCCATTATCAATGACATCCAATGCCCATGGTCAGGAAACTGTGACCATCTGTTGATAAACGAGCTAGTCAACTAGAGGCTCACTAGGGACATGTCGTGGTCTATGTATTCACACATGTATTACGATTTTCAGATAACACAATTATAGCATGAATAATAGACAATTATCATGAACAAGGAAATATAATAATAATCATTTTATTATTGCCTCTAGGGCATATTTCCAATAGGCAGCGCTCCGGCGCCACCGGAAGCAAGGGGGAGAGAGGCCACCTTCTTCTTCTTCTTCCTTGACCTCCTCCCTAGATGGGAGAAGGGTTTCCCCTCTGGTCCTTGGCTCCCATGGCTTGGGAGGGGCGAGCCCCTCCGAGATTGGATCTATCTCTGCTTTACTGCGTTACATCCGTGCCTGTTTCACTGTTTCGTGTATATATGGAGATCCGTAACTCCGATTGGCCTGAAACCTTCGCCCAGATCGTTTTCCAAAAATTAGCTTTCTTGCGGCCAAAGAAGGGCATCAACCGCCTTACGGGTGGCCCACGAGATAGGGGGCGCCCCCTGTAGGGGTGGCGTGGGCCACTCTCATGGCCACCTCGGGCACCGTTTCGCGTTGATTCTTCCTCCCAAAAATCACAAATATTCCAAAATAATTCTCCGTCCGTTTTTATCCCGTTTGATATTGGGTTTCTGCGAAACATAAAACATGCAACAAGCGAGGCGGCACCGAGCCTTTGGATCAATATGTTAGTCCCAAAAAATAGTATAAAAAGTTGCCAAAATTATATAAAAGTTGAATAATATTGGCATGGAACAATCAAAAATTATAGATACGACGGAGACGTATCACTGGGGCTCAAAACCAATTTGGACTGCTCTTGCAAAGGTCGAGCCAGCACTCTTCAACCCGAAAGGCATCCGTAAAAAGCAATACGTACCACATGGGGTGATGAATGTTGTCTTTTCCTCGTCTTCCTTTGTCATGAAGATCTGGTGGTATCCTGACTAGGCGTCCAGGAACGATAAGAGGTCACACCCAGCCGTGGAGTCAACAATCTGGTCAATGCGCGGCAATGGGAAAGGATCCTTTGGGCAGGCCTTATTGATGTCTGTGTAATCAATACACAGCCTCCATTTCCCATTTGCCTTGCGCACCACTACCGGATTGGCCAACCACGTTGGGTGGAGTACTCCTCTCACCAAGCCTGCCGCCTCTAGCTTTCTGATTTCCTCCGTGATGAACTCCTGCCTCTCCAGAGATTGCTTCCTGACCTTCTGCTTGACGGGCCGTGCATGAGGACAGACAACAAGGTGGTGCTCAATCACCTCCCTACGAATGTCGGGGATGTCGGAGGCTTGCCATGCAAACACATCGACATTCGCCCGCAGGAAGGCGACGAGCTCGCTTTCCTATTTGCCGTCGAGGGTGGAGCTTATGGTAAAAACTCCCCCCGTACCGTCCTCCTTGACGGGCACCTTCTTGGTCTCTGGTGGCGTGGCTCTGGACTTCTTGCTCTTGCCGGCGGAGCTCTTTGGCACGTCATCAATGGGAGCACAACACCCTGAAGAGGTGCGCTTGCCGGAGTGGGTGCTAGGAGTCTCGCCGGTCTTCTTCCCCCCCCCCCCCCCCGGGGCTCCGTCGGTAGGAGTAGGTACCTTAGCGGCAGCTGCTGCAACTGCTTCCCGGTAGAGTTGGT
This sequence comes from Aegilops bicornis, assembly GCA_021605145.1. Lineage (NCBI taxonomy): Eukaryota > Viridiplantae > Streptophyta > Magnoliopsida > Poales > Poaceae > Aegilops > Aegilops bicornis. The sequence continues at coordinate 150,663,774 of CM038674.1, read as the reverse complement.
CAGCGCAGATCAACGCATCTTTCTTGTCGGTGGGGACGGTGATGATGTTCATCGGCCCGGGCATCTTCAGCATGTTGTAGGCGTAGTGCGAAGCCGCCATGAACTTGGTCAGTGCCGGGCGGGCGAGGATCCCGTTGTAAGGCAAGGGGATCTCGGCTACATCAAAAACAATCCTCTCTGTCCTGTGGTTCAGCTCGCCTCTGAATGTCACGGGCAGCATGATCTTTCCCTTTGGCTGGCCCGGGTTAACCCCTTGGAACGTACCCATCTCCTCGAGGTCTCCATCAGGGATCTGTAGCCTTCTAACCACAACGGGCGAAATCTAGTTCAGGCCGGCCCCGCCGTCAACCAATATCTTTGTCACCTTGAGGTTGCGGATTGTTGGTGAAACCAACAATGGCAAGCACCCGACCGCAGTGGTGCGGTCAGGGTGGTCCTCCGTGTCGAAGATGATGGGCGTGCTGGACCATTTCAGCGGCTTCCGTGCCTCAAACGATGGCTCCACTGCTATGATCTCATGCGCTCACTGCTTGAGTTGGCGGTGGGATGTGTGCAGCGAGGCGCCGCCATCGATGCACATGGCCTCTGTGGCTTTCTAAAACTCGTGGTCACCGGACTCAACGTCCTCGTCATGATCATCGTCTTCCTGCTTCTTGTCGCGGCCCCGGGCGGGCCTCTCTTGCTGACTCTCCTTGCCGCGGCGGCCTCCTTGGCCGCCATGTTTATTGCCGGATCCTTCGGCACCATCCGGGCCTTTCTCCTTGTCCCGCCGCTCATACTTGGCTTTCTGCTTCTCGGCGAGCAGCTCTACCTGCCGGCAGTTTTGGAGGTCGTGGCCCTTGGTGCGGTGGATCTTGCAGTACTGCTTGTCGGAGCCTCCTGGCTTGTCGGCAACCGCCAAGGCCCGGCAAGCGTTACACCCGGCAATCTCCTTGCCGGGGTCGCTCACCTTGGTCTTCTTGGTGGTACCGATGTCGTCGGATCCCTCAACGGCAAGCACGGCCTTGCCCTTGCCTTTCTTTTCTAGGGTGGCGGTATCGCCAGTGGAGTCGGTTTCCGCACCGGCATCTTCGCCGGGGTACTTCCTTCCTTCCTCGGCACGAGCGCACCGATCGGCCAGAACATAGAACTCGGCCACATCCTTAACCTTGTTCATCTCCAGCTCTTCACGCATCTTGCAATTGCGCATGTTCCGATGGAACGCACTGATCACAGCGGTGGGATGAACATCGGGGATGTTGTACTGCACCCGGCTGAACCTTTGGATGTACTTGCGCAGGTTTTCTCCTTCCTTCTGGGGGATGATGTGTAAATCACTCGCATGGCCATGAGCTTGGTGACCTCCGGTGCAGGCGCCAACAAACTCATGGCACAGATTCGCCCAAGAAGAGATGGAATCCACCGGCAAGTGCATCAACCATGACATAACATTAGGCTTGAGTGCCAACGGGAAGTAGTTGGCAAGCACCTTGTCGTTGCAGGCCCGGCAGCTTGCATCGCGATGGTGTAAATGCTGAGGAACTCCGACGGGTGAGTCTTGCAGTTGTATTTCTCACCAACGTCGGGTTTGAACGTACGGTGGGAGGGCCACTGGAACTGCCGCAGCTCACGGGTGAAGGCCGGACAACCCACCTTGTAAGGTAGGCCACCGTAGCCTCCCGGCGATGGGTGGTCCGTAGCGGGCCCTGCCCGCCTGTCCGACTGGTGGCGCGCGCCACGTCGGCGCTCGATCGTAGTTCGAGCATCCTCGTGAGCCCGCTCCCGAAGGACTTGGCGCTGATCGCGGTTGGTCCGCGGGTCGAACGACGCGATGGAGATATCATCACGAGCGTCGCCGCGACGGGCCGACGCCCGGGGCGGTCGGGATGGCTGTGGGAGTACACCGTGGCCGCGTCGCCTCCGGCGTGGCCTCCGCTAGCAAGTGGCAGCCCGGCGGAGCGACGGCCGACGGGTTCCGCCGGCCGCAGCCTGTCGTCGTTGGCGATGCCGACGAGGCTCCGGACGGTGTCCCTCCATTCGTCGAGCTTCTCCACGGTGGGAGGAAAATCGAGGAGCAGTTGTGCGTGCGCTAGGGCTTCCGCTGGGGTGGGTGGCGGCGAAAGCTGGGTGGACCGTGATGCGCCACGACTCCTAACCACGTTAGAAGGAGCTGCGGCGCGGCTCCGCAATCGTTCGCCACCTCCAGCAGCACCTCGGCGCGCATGCTGGCCCTCTCCTTCTTGTGACGGACGCACGGGACTCCTCCCAGGGCGGAGCGCAGGGTCACCAGCAGGGTGACGCTTGATACGTCTCCAACGTATCTATATTTTTTGATTGCTCCATGCTACTTTATCTATTGTTTTGGACTATAATGGGATTTATTTTCCACTTTTATATTATTTTTGGGACTAACCTATTAACCGGATGCCCAGCCCAGAATTGCTGTTTTTTGCCTATTTCAAAGATTTCAAGAAATGTAATATCAAACGGAGTCCAAGCGGAATGAAACCTTCGAACGTGATCTTCTCACCGAACGTGATCCAGAGACTTGGACCCTACTCCAAGAAGCACCAGAGGCGGTCACGAGGTGGAGGGCGCCTGGGCGCGCCTACCTCGTGGGCCCCCGACGCCCACCGACGCACTCCTTCCTCCTATATATACCTCTACGCACTTCAATAGACCAGACACGGAGCCAAAACCTAATTCCACCGCCGCACCTTCCTCAGTATCCACGAGATCCCATCTTGGGGCCTGTTAGGAGCTCACGGAGAGGGCATCCACCACGGAGGGCTTCTACATCAACACCATAGCCCTCCGATGAAGTGTGAGTAGTTTACTTCAGACCTTCAGTCCATAGCTAGTAGCTAGATGGCTTCTTCTCTCTTTTTGGATCTCAATACAATGTTCTCCCCTCTCTCGTGGAGATCTATTCGATGTAATCTTCTTTTTGCGGTGTGTTTGTTGAGACCGATGAATTGTGGGTTTATGATCCAGCTTATCTATGAATAATATTTGAATCTTCTCTGAATTCTTTTATGTATGATTGAGTTATCTTTGCAAGTCTCTTGAATTATCCGTTTGGTTTGGCCAACTAGATTGGTAGTTCTTGCAATGGGAGAAGTGCATGGCTTTGGGTTCAATCTTGCGGTGTCCTTACCCAAAGGATGTAAAGGGTTGCAAGGCACGTATTGTATTGTTGCCATCGAGGATAACAAGATGGAGTATTTATCATATTGCATGAATTTATTCCTCTACATCATGCCATCTTGCTTAAGGCGTTACTCTGTTTTTAACTTAATACTCTAGATGCATGCTGGATAGCGGTCGATGAGTGGAGTAATAGTAGTAGATGCGTAATCGCTTCGATCTACTTGTCACGGACGTGATGCCTATATACATGATCATACCTAGATAACCTCATAACTGTGCTCAATTCTGTGAATTGCTCAACAGTAATTTGTTCACCCATCGTAGAATACTTATGCTCTTGAGAGAAGCCACTAGTGAAACCTATGGCCCCCGGGTCTATTCTCATCATATCAATCTCCATCACTTTATTTACTTGCTTTGCTTTTACTTTTTACTTTGCATCTTTATACCAAAAATACCAAAAATATTATCTCTATCAGATCTCACTCTTGTAAGTGACCGAAGGATTGACAACCCCTAATCGCGTTGGTTGCGAGTAGCTATCGTTTTGTGCAGGTACGAGGGACTTGCGCGTGACCTCCTACTGGATCGATACCTTGGTTCTCAAAAACTGAGGGAAATACTTACGCTACTGTGCTGCATCATCCTCTCCTCTTCGGGGAAAACCAACGCAAGCTCGAGACGTAGCAAGTAGGATTTCTGGCGCCGTTGTCGGGGAGGCTTACGCAAAAGTCAACATACCAAGTACCCATCACAATCCCTATCTCTCGCATTACATTATTTGCCATTTGCCTCTTGTTTTCCTCTCCCCCACTTCACCCTTTCCGTTTTATTCGCCCCCTCTTTCCCGATCTCCTCCTCCTTTTTTTGCCTTTTTCCTCGTCCGTTTGTTTGCTCGTGTGTTAGTTTGCTTGTTTGTCGTGATGGCTCAAGATGCTACCAAATTGTGTGAATTCACCAATACCAATAATAATGATTTCCTTAGCACTCCGATTGCTCCTCTTGCCAATACTGAATCTTGTGAAATCAATACTGCTTTGTTGAATCTTGTTATGAAAGATCAATTTGCCGGCCTTCCTAGTGAAGATGCCGCTACTCATCTGAATAGCTTCGTTGATTTATGTGATATGCAAAAGAAAAAGATGTCGATAATGATGTCGTTAAGTTGAAGCTATTTCCTTTTTCGCTTAGAGATCGTGCTAAAGCGTGGTTTTCATCTTTGCCTAAAAATAGTATCGATTCTTGGAACAAGTGCAAAGATGCTTTTATCTCTAAGTATTTTCCTCCAGCTAAGATTATCTCTCTTAGAAACGATATTATGAATTTCAAGCAACTTGATCATGAACATGTTGCACAAGCTTGGGAGAGAATGAAATTAATGCTACGTAATTGTCCTACTCATGGTTTGAACTTGTGGATGATTATACAAAAAAATTATGCTGGATTGAATTTTGCTTCTAGAAATCTTTTAGATTCGGCCGCGGGAGGCACTTTTATGGAAATCACTTTAGGAGATGCTACTAAACTCCTAGATAATATTATGGTCAATTATTCTCAATGGCATACTGAAAGATCTACTAATAAAAAGGTGCATGCTCTAGAAGAAATCAATGTTTTGAGTGAAAAGATGGATGAACTTAGGAATTTATTTGCTAAGAGTGTTTCTTCTGATCCCAATAATATGCCTTTATCTACTTTGCTTGAGAATAATAATGAATCTATGGATGTGAATTTTATTGGTAGGAATAGTTTTGGTAACAACGCGTATAGAGGAATTTTAATCCTAGGCCTTATCCTAGTAATCCTTCTAATAATTATGGAAATTCCTACAACAACTCTTATGGAAATTTTAATAAGATGCCCTCTGAATTTTAGAGTAGTGTTAAAGAGTTTATGAATTCACAAAAGAATTTCAATGCTTTGCTTGAAGAGAAATTGCTTAAAGTTGATGATTTGGCTAGGAACATTGATAGAATTTCTCTCGAGATTGATTCTTTAAAACTTAGATCTATTCCTCCTAAGCATGATATCAATGAGTCTCTCAAAGCTATGAGAATTTCCATTGATGAGTGCAAAGAAAGAACCGCTAGGATGCGTGCTTCCAAAGATGCCTTTATTAAAGCGTGTTCTTCTAATTCCTATGAGAATCAAGATGAAGATCTAAAAGTTATTGATGTGTCCCCTATTAAATCTTTGATTTGCAATATGAATCTTGATGAAACTGAATATGATCTTCCTTTACCTAGAAGGCGTTCTAAGAATTCGGAATTTTTAGATCTTGATGATGAAATTGAAAAAGGTGGGATTGAAAGAAATAAAAATCTAGATATTACTAAACCCACTATTTTGGATCTCAAGGAATTTAATTATGAAAATTGCTCTTTAATTGATTGTATTTCCTTGTTGCAATCCGTGCTAAATTCTCCTCATGCTTATAGTCAAAATAAGGCCTTTACCGAACACATTGTTGATGACTTGATGCAATCTTATGAAGAAAAGCTTGAGTTGAAAGTTTATATCCCTAGGAAACTCCATGATGAGTGGGAACCTACTATTAAAATCAAAACTAAAAATTATGAGTTTCATGCCTTGTGTGATTTGGGTGCTAGTGTCTCCACTATTCCCAAAACTTTGTGTGATTTGCTAGATTTCCATGACTTTGATGATTGCTCTCTAAACTTGCATCTTAGGATTTCACTATTAAAAACCTATGTGAAGAATTAATGATGTTCTTATTGTTGCAAATAGTAATTATGTGCCCGTAGATTTTATCGTTCTTGATATAGATTGCAATCCTTCATGTCCTATTATTCTTGGTAGACCTTTCCTTAGAACGATTGGTGCAATTATTGATATGAAGGAAGGAAAATTTAGATTCCAATTTCCCTTAAAGAAGGGCATGGAACACTTTCCTAGAAAGAAAATAAAATTACCATATGAATCTATCATGAGAGCCACTTATGGATTGCCTACCAAAGATGGCAATACCTAGATCTATCCTTGCTTTTATGTCTAGCTAGGGGCGTTAAACGATAGCGCTTGTTGGGAGGCAACCCAATTTTATTTTGTGTTTTTTGTTTTTAGTTCTGTTTAGGAATAAATAATCCATCTAGATTATGTTTATATGTGGTTTTATCTTTTAGTTAGTGTTTGTGCCAAGTTAAACCTATTAGATCTTCTTGGGAGATAGTTATTTGATCTTGCTGTAATTTCCAGAATCTTTGCGCTCAGTGCCTGAATTGTTAAAAATCACGAGAACGTGATAAAATAGTGATTCCAATTGCTTCTGATCAATAAACAAATTTCCCAGGTCGTCTAATTTTTGTAGAATTTTTTCGGTTCCAGAAGTTTGCGTTAGTTACAGATTACTACAGACTGTTCTGTTTTTGACAGATTCTATTTTGCGTGTGTTGTTTGCTTATTTTGATGAATCTATGGCTAGTAAAATAGTTTATGATCCATAGAGAAGTTGGAATACAGTAGGTTTAACACCAAAATAAATAAAGAATGAGTTAATTATAGTACCTTAAAGTAGTCTTTTGTTTTCTTTCTCTAACGGAGCTCACGAGATTTCTATTGAGTTTTGTGTTGTGAAGTTTTCAAGTTTTGGGTGAATTCTTTTGATGGATTATGGAACAAGGAGTGGCAAGAGCCTAAGCTTGGGGATGCCCATGGCACCCCCAAGATAATACAAGGACACTAAAAAGTCAAAGCTTGGTGATGCCCCGGAAGGCATCCCCTCTTTAAATCCACTTCCATCGAGAATTTACTTGGAGCTATATTTTTATTCACCAACATGATATGTGTTTTGCTTGGAGCGTCTTGTATTATTTGCGTCTTTGCTTGTTAGTTTACCACAATCATCCTTGCTGTACACACCTTTTGAGAGAGCCATACATGAATTGGACTTTGTTAGAATACTCTATGTGCTTCACTTATATCTTTTGAGCTTGATAGTTTGCTCATAGTGCTTCACTTATATCTTTCGAGCGTGATAATTTTTGCTCTAGTGCTTCAATTAGATCTTTTAGAGCACGGTGGTGGATTTTTTTTAAAGAAACTTGATCTCTCATGCTTCACTTAGATTATTTTGAGAGTCGTTAATAGCATGGTAATTTGCTTAATGTTAATATACTTGGTATTCAAGATATGTGAAACTTTCTTTTGAGTGCGTTGAATACTAAGATAAGTTTGATGCTTGATAATTGTTTTGAGATATGAAGATGGTGATATTAGAGTCATGCTAGTTGAGTAGTTGTGAATTTAAAGAATACTTGTGTTGAAGTTTGTGATTCCCGTAGCATGCATTATGGTGAACCGTTATGTGATGAACTCGGAGCATGATTTATTTATTGATTGTCTTCCTTATGAGTGGCGGTCGGGGACGACGATGCTCTTTTCCTACCAATCTATCCCCTAGGAGCATGCGCAATACTTTGCTTTGATAACTTCTAGATTTTTGCAATAAGTATATGAGTTCTTTATGACTAATGTTGAGTCCATGGATTATACGCACTTTTCCCATCCTTCCACCATTGCTAGCCTCTCTAATACCGCGCACCTTTCGCCGGTATCATACACCCACCATAAACCTTCCTCAAAACAGCCACCACACCTACCTATTATGGCATTTCCATAGCCATTCTGAGATATATTGCCATACAACTTTCCACCGTTCCGTTTATTATGACACGCTCCATCATTGTCATATTGCTAGCATGATCATGTAGTTGACATCGTACTTGTGGCAAAGCCACCTTTCATAATTCTTTCATACATGTCACTCATGTTTCATTGCATATCCCGGTACACCTCCGGAGGCATTCATATAGAGTCATATTTTGTTCTAAGTATCGAGTTGTAATTGTTGAGTTGTAAGAAAAATAAAAGTGTGATGATCATCATTATTAGAGCATTGTCCCAAGTGAGGAAAGGATGATGGAGACTATGATTCCCCACAAGTCGGGATGAGACTCCGGACGAAAAAAAAGAGGCCATAAAAAAGAGAGAAAAGGCCCAAATAAAATAAATGAGAGAAAAAGAGAGAAGGGACAATGTTACTATCCTTTTACCACACTTGTGCTTCAAAGTAGCACCATGATCTTCATGATAGAGAGTCTCTCATTTTGTCACTCTCATATACTAGTGGGAATTTTTCATTATAGAACTTGGCTTGTATATTCCAATGATGGGCTTCCTCAAAATTCCCTAGGTCTTCGTGAGCAAGCGAGTTGGATGCACACCCACTTAGTTTCTTTAGTTGAGCTTTCATATACTTATAGCTCTGGTGCATCTGTTGCATGGCAATCCCTACTCACTCACATTGATATCTATTGATGGGCATATCCATAGCCCGTTGATACGCCTAGTTGATGTGAGACTATCTTCCCTCTTTTTGTCTTCTCCACAACCACCATTCTATTCCACATATAGTGCTATATCCATGGCTCACGCTCATGTATTGCGTGAAGATTGAAAAAGTTTTGAAAATGTTAAAGTATGAAACAATTGCTTGGCTTGTCATCGGGTTGTGCATGATTCAAATACTTTGTGTGGGGAAGATGGAGCATAGCCAGACTATATGATTTTGTAGGGATAACTTTCTTTGGCCATGTTATTTTGAGAAGACATGATTACTTTGATTAGTATGCTTGAAGTATTATTATTTTTGTGTCAATATGAACTTTTGTCTTGAATCTTTCGGATCTGAATATTCATACCATGATTAAGAAGATTTACATTGAAATTATGCCAAAGTATCACTCCGCATCAAAAATTCTTTTTTTATCATTTACCTACTCAAGGACGAGTAGGAATTAAGCTTGGGGACGCCTGATACGTCTCCAACGTATCTATAATTTTTTATTGCTCCATGCTACTTTATCTATTGTTTTGGACTATAATGGGCTTTATTTTCCACTTTTATATTATTTTTGGGACTAACCTATTAACCGGAGGCCCAGCCCAGAATTGTTGTTTTTTGCCTATTTCAGTATTTCGAAGAAACAGAATATCAAACGGAGTCCAAACGGAATGAAACCTTCGGGAATGTGATCTCCTCACCGAACGTGATCCAGGAGACTTGGACCCTACTCCAAGAAGCACCAGAGGTGGTCACGAGGGTGGAGGGCGCCCCCCCTGGGCGCGCCCCCCTACCTCGTGGGCCCCCTGACGCTCCACCGACGTACTCCTTCCTCCTATATATACCTACGTACCCCCAATAGACCAGATACGGAGCCAAAAACCTAATTCCACCGCCGTACCTTCCTGTATCCACGAGATCCCATCTTGGGGCTGTTAGGAGCTCACGGAGAGGGCATCCACCATGGAGGGCTTCTACATCAACACCATAGCCCTCCGATGAAGTGTGAGTAGTTTACTTCAGACCTTCGGGTCCATAGCTAGTAGCTAGATGGCTTCTTCTCTTTTTGGAACTCAATACAATGTTCTCCCTCTCTCGTGGAGATCTATTTGATGTAATCTTCTTTTTGCGGTGTGTTTGTTGAGACCGATGAATTGTGGGTTTATGATCTAGCTTATCTATGAATAATATTTGAATCTTCTCTGAATTCTTTTATGTATGATTGAGTTATCTTTGCAAGTCTCTTCGAATTATCGGTTTGGTTTGGCCAACTATATTGGTAGTTCTTGCAATGGGAGAAGTGCATGGCTTTGGGTTCAATCTTATGTGTCCTTACCCAAGTGATGTAAAGGGTTGCAAGGCACGTATTGTATTGTTGCCATCGAGGATAACAAGATGGGGTATTTATCATATTGCATGAATTTATTCCTCTACATCATGTCATCTTGCTTAAGGCGTTACTCTGTTTTTAACTTAATACTCTAGATGCATGCTTTGGATAGCGGTCGATGAGTGGAGTAATAGTAGTAGATGCGTAACCATTTCGATCTACTTGTCACCAGACGTGATGCCTATATACATGATCATACCTAGATAACCTCATAACTATGCTCAATTCTATCAATTGCTCAACAGTAATTTGTTCACCCACCGTAGAATACTTATGCTCTTGAGAGAAGCCACTAGTGAAACCTATGGCCCCCGGGTCTATTCTCATCATATCAATCTCCATCACTTTATTTACTTGCTTTGCTTTTACTTTTTACTTTGTATCTTTATACCAAAAATACCAAAAATACCAAAAATATTATCTCCATCAGATCTCACTCTCGTAAGTGACCGTGAAGGGATTGACAACCCCTAATCGTGTTGGTTGCGAGTAGCTATCGTTTTGTGCAGGTACGAGGGACTTGCGCGTGACCTCCTACTGGATTGATACCTTGGTTCTCAAAAACTGAGGGAAATACTTACGCTACTGTGCTGCATCATCCTCTCCTCTTCGGGGAAAACCAACGCAAGCTCGAGACGTAGCAACGCTGGTCATCACGCACAACCTGAGAGGAGCGCCGTGGGCGCCGGTGTTGGTGTTTTGGAGATCGCCGTGCCGCCGCCTGGCGGAACGGCGGCACCCCCGGAGGGCCCCGCGCCGCCTGCGGGGGGCCCGACTCCGCCTCTGGAGCCCGCGATCGGTGGCTCGCCGCTGGCGCGAACGACGCCGCTCGCCAGGTCCGGACCATCAGGGCGATGTGGATGGTCGCGGGCCGCGCCACGGGTCCTCTCCGTGACTCGCCTGCTGCCGGTCAGCGCCGGTACCAACCCGGTTCCGGAAGAAGCGATCGCCGTGGTCGCCTTCTTCTTAGGAGCCATGACGATGAAGAACAGCTAGGTCAACTGCTGGACCAGATTCTCACAATTGCGCCCCCTACCTGGTGCGCCAAAGATGTCGGTGGGAGACGACACCTATGGGATCACTGGAATCCCTTCTACAGTTGTGGGGCACGGGGATCGTGAGAAGAGCGAGACCAGCAGACAACACAAAGGGATTTTACCCAGGTTCGGGCTGCAAGGATGCGTAAAACCCTAATCCTGCTTTGGTGGATGTATTTAGTGTTCTTGGGCTCTCGAACTAGCTCTAGGTGCTGCGAGGTTCCAAAGAGCCGAATCATTTCTCTGTGCGTCGTGGGCCTCCTTTTATAGGCGGAAAGGGGCTGCCACAGTGGCACACAGGAGGTGGAAAGTGCTACAGTGTCGCAAGTCTATCGCTAGTATTATAGGACAAGACGCATTTAATGCGAGGCTTAGGTGTCCCTTCGCTTTATTGGGGACGGGGGCGAGGCCCGTCCCGTCCGTCGCCGCTCCTCCATGCTTCGACACGTGCCCTGGCCAGCGACGCATGCGGTGCCATGTAGGCAGGCAGGCAGCTGAGGTGGCGCGGTTGTGGAGCCTCCACGAAGGATTGCATGCCGCCATGCGTGTGCCCACTGGTTGGGTCGGCAGCATGCGACAATGGCGAAGACTTATCTGGTGCGGGCTGGCGGTAGCCAAAGGTGCGCTTTGGCGAGGACCTTGCCGGGTGGCCCGGCAAGGGTCTTGCTGTGGCACGCTGGCCTCCCCGGCAAGGGTCTTGCCGAGTGGGCCCGGCAAGGGTCTTGCCGTGGCGCGCTGGCCTCCCCAGCAAGGGTCTTGCCAGGGGTCTTGTGGGTTTCTTCGGTGAGGACGGTTGCCCTCTCATCCTCATTTGATCTTGAGCATTCTATGTCTTCACAAAGATCTGCATGCCACCACGGAGGTGCCTCACGAGCCCTGTCCCAACGCGTTTGTCTGAGCATTGGTGGGCTCAAGGGTGGCTCGCTCGGCTGGTGTGGTGGCTGCCCGGCAAGGGTCTCGCCGGGGCTGAGGCTGCCCCAGCAAGGGTCCTTGCCGGAAAACCTGCTTCGCCCATCCGATCCTTGTGGCCTTGGTCCTTGTCGTTGCTTCATTTGTCTTCATGGCTTTGGCTCCTCTCCAGCTCCCCTTTCCTGCTATGTCTATGCGTGGTCGTGGCGGGAGGCTCTGACTACCCGTGCAAAAGTAAAGGGGTCAAAAGCAGAGCCCCTACTTGTGTACACCGACAAAGACCTCGGTGAAGCTACTTACGTATGGAGCATCAAGATCTATAGGGATAGATCGAGATTTTTAATAGGACTTTCACAAAGCACATACCTTGACAAAGTTTTGAAGAAGTTCAAAATAGACCAGTCAAAGAAAGGGTTCTTGCGTGTGTTGCAAGGTGTGAAGTAGAGTAAGACTCAAAACCCGACCACGACAGAAGATAGAAAGAGAATGAAAGTCACTCCCCATGCCTCAGCCATAGGTTCTATAAAGTATGCCATGTTGTGTACCAGACCTGTTGTGTACCTTGCCATGAGTTTGGCAAGGGGGTATAATAGTGATCCAGGAGTTGATCACGACAGCGGTCAAAATTATCCTTAGGTACCTATAGAGGACTAAGAAAATTTTTCTTGGTTATGGAGGTGATAAAGAGTTCGTCGTAAAGGGTTACGTCGATGCAAGCTTTGACACCAACTCAGATGACTCTAAGTCTCAGTCTGCATACATATTGAAAGTGGGAGCAATTAGCTAGAGTAGCTCCATGCAGAGCATTGTAGACATAGAAATTTGCAAAATATATACGGATCTAAATATGGCAGACCCGTTGACTAAACTTCTCTCACAAGCAAAACATGATCACACCTTAATACTCTTTAGGTGTTAATCACATGGCGATGTGAACTAGATTATTGACTCTAGTAAACTCTTTGGGTGTTGGTCACATGGTGATGTGAACTATGGGTGTTAATCACATGGCAATGTGAACTAGATTATTGACTCTAGGGCAAGTGGGAGACTGAAGGAAATATGCCCTAGAGGCAATAATAAAGTTGTTATTTTGTATTTCCTTATTCATGATAAAGGTTTATTATTCATGCTAGAATTGTGTTGATCGGAAACTTAAATACATGTGTGAATACATAAACAAATACCGTGTCCCTAGTGATCCTCTACTAGACTAGCTCGTTGATCAAAGATGGTTAAGGTTTCCTAACCATAGACATGAGTTGTCATTCGATAACGGGATCACATCATTAGGAGAATGATGTGATGGACAAGACTCATCCGTAAGCTTAGCATTTGATCGTTTAGTTTATTGCTATTGCTTTCTTAATGTCAAATACGTATTCCTTCGACTATGAGATTATGCAACTCCCGGATACCGGAGAAATTCCTTGTGTTCTATCAAACATCACAACGCAACTGGGTGATCATAAAGATGCTCTACTGTTATCTCCGAAGGTGTTTGTTGAGTTGGCATAGATCGAGATTAGGATTTATCACTCTATGTATCGGAGAGGTATCTCTGGGCCCTCTCGGTAATACACATCACAAGAAGCTTGCAAGCAAAGTGAATAAGGAGTTAGTTACAAGATGATGTATTATGGAACAAGTAAAGAGACTTGCCAGTAACGAGATTGAACAAGGTATGAAGATACCGACGATCGAATCTCGGGCAAGTAACATACCGGTGGACAAAGGGAATTACGTATGTTGTCATAAGGTTCGACCGATAAAAATCTTCATAGAATATGTAGGAACCAATGTGGGCATCCAGGTTCCGCTATTGGTTATTGACCGGAGAGGTGTCTCGGTCATGTCTACATAGTTCTCGAACCCGTAGGGTCCGCACACTTAACATTCATTGATGATATTGTGTTATATGAGTTATATGATTTGGTGACCAAATATTGTTCGGAGTCCCGGATGAGTTCACGGACATGATAAGGAGCTCCAGAATGGTCCGAAGGTAAAGATTGATATATAGGACGATGATATTCGGACACCAAAAGAGTTTCAGAGTGCATCGGGTAGTAATCGGGTCACCGGAAGGGGTTCCGGACACCCCTGGGAGGTCTATGGGCCATATGGGCCAAGAGAAGGGAGCACACCAGCCCCCAAGGGGCCGGTGCACTCCTCTATGGCAGCCGGCCCTAGGGGAGAGAAGGAAAGAGGGGAATAGGCCTCCTCCTTCCTTCCCTCTGTCGGTGTCAAAACCGGCAGATCTCGGGTAGGGGGTCCCGAACTGTGCGTCTAAGGATCGAAGGTAACAGGAGACAGGGACACGGTGTTTACCCAGGTTCAGGCTCTCGATGGAGGTAATACCCTACTTCCTGCTTGATTGACTTTGAAGCGTATAGGGGTTACAAGAGTTGATCTACCTCGAGATCATAATGGCTAAACCCTAGATGTCTAGCTTGTATGATTGTCCTTGCCTCTACGGACTAAACCCTCCGGTTTATATAGACACCGGAGGGGCCTAGGGTTTTACAGAGTCGGTTTACAGAGAAAGGAATCTTCATATCTGAATGCCAAGCTTGCCATCCACGCAAAGGAGAGTCCCATCCGGACACGGGGGAAAGACTTTCGTCTTGTATCTTCACGGCCCATCAGTCCAGCCCACGTCACATAGCCCGAACGCCCGGGGACCCCCTAATCCAGGACTCCCTCACCCTCCCCTCCTCTTTCCTCCCCCCTTAGGGGAATTATGGCAGGGGGCGCAGGCCAGGGCAGGAGCCCTAGGGCTGGCCGGCCACCTTTGTGGTGCGCCTGGCTGCTTCCCCTCTCCCCCCACCTATATATATGTGGGAGGGGGCGCCACACAAGGTCACGACAATTGTTTAGCCGTGTGCGGAGTCCCCCTCCACAGTTTAGTCCCTAGGTCATATTTTCGTAGTGCTTAGGCGAAGCCCTGCGGAGATAGCATCACCATCACCACGCCGTCGTGCTGCTGAAACTCATCCACTACTTCGTCGTCTTGCTGGATCAAGAAGGCGAGGACGTCATCGAGTTGAACGTGTGCTGAACGCGGAGGTGTCGTACGTTCGGTACTCGATCGTTTGGAGCGCGAAGAAGTCAGACTACATCAACCGCGTTAACAAACGCTTCCGCTTACGGTCTACAAGGGTACGTAGACACACTCTCCCCTCTCGTTGCTATGCATCTCCATGGATAGATCTTGCTTGTGCGCAGAAAATTTTTGTTTTTCATGCAACGTTTCCCAACAATATGCAACATAAAAAAATTACAATCCACCGACCTCACACTACCA
Organism: Aegilops bicornis; assembly: GCA_021605145.1. Lineage (NCBI taxonomy): Eukaryota > Viridiplantae > Streptophyta > Magnoliopsida > Poales > Poaceae > Aegilops > Aegilops bicornis. Next base: position 150,648,640 of record CM038674.1, on the reverse strand, counting down.
ATATTTGAGGACCAGTATTAGTTTGAGCTCGCCAACGATGAATCGGCATGTTGGGACCTTGTCAAAGTTGGCTTGGACTCCTTATCATGAAACCTTCCAAAGTTCGATGGCATGAACTCGATCTCAATTGAAGGAGGTTTTGGGGAAGGAAGCACTGAAGAAGATGGAGGCGCTCAGGAGGAGGATAATCTCAAACACTCCGGTCCAAAAAATTCAAACAACATCCCGTGATGTGCGCAGGTGAGCCAAGGCTAGTCGGAGCCCCCGAATGACTTCAAGTGGACCCCTCCGACCAAATCAAAAGTTGCCTCCTTTACTTCAATTGGAGCCTCCAGGCCGATCTCTCGGGGCCTCTAAATTGCGCAAAAAGGCGTGTAATAGTCACATTTCTAGGACCAACCTATATATACTACAACAAGCCCACCAGTTCACTCAAAGCACTTCATTTTAAATCACATTTTCTCGAGAGGGAACTACCTAGTCTTGTGTGGAATTCAAAGGGCTTTTTTATGCAACCTCCAAGGCCAAACCTTTGATCTCTAATCACTTCCTTGTTTGCCACTCCAACCTCTCGAGTCCAAACATATATCACATGAGAGTTTTCGGTGCGGAGTAGATTATCTTTTGAAGCACAAGAGCAAGAGATTCATCATCAAGCAACCCCAAACTTATTGTATCCTGGTTGGCTAGCTATTTTGAGAGCATTCAAGGTGTGAAGTAACAAAAAGTTTGTGAGGGGTCGATGTAGATCTACTCCGAGTAAGCCATGGTGGAATAGGTCTGCTGCTCCTTCCTGGACTCTTTTTGGGCATTGCCATCCATGCACCTAGCAGCAAGGATCTAAATGATCCTATAATGTTCATGGTTCGAAGCCTCCATCAATGTGGAGTAGAATAACACCACCTATCCATACTATGGGAAACATCGCCGAGCCTCCTCGGTGTCGCCCGCACAAGCCTAGAGGGTAAGTCCTCATTGTTGTTGCAGTAGTAGCTACTTGTACGACATGATAAAGGTGGAGAAGCCAAATCAGCAAGGGTTGCATCTTGATTTGTCTTAACAATAGGGCTAGCGTTGCCGGTAGGAACGAGCGATCTCCTTATTGGGAACAATCTGCACAAAAATCGAGGTCGCCAGTGGCAAGCCAAGGACCAAATCAACACCATACAATGCCGAAGCACATGCCCGACAACAACACTAACCCAGTGTCTCCTCAACGTCGTTGACTACGCCGACAATGGTGTTGAAGTTGGAGCACCATTAACCAACGCAACACCATCACCGCCATTTGAACGACACCACCACGACACCAAATTTCGACCCTAATTTTACATGTCAAACACACAAAACCGAGGTAGCAAGCCAAGGACCACGCGGCCGAGGATGGGTTGAAGGCAAAGCACCATTAATCAACGCAACGCCATCACCGCCATCTAAACTGTGTCGCCGCAACACCATATTAATTCTAACTCTAATTACCGATCACTGGTGGTGGTGATCTAAAGAGATGACGTGTCTTGATTGAGGTTTTCTTGACATGACAGTTTTATTGACGCCATATTCTTGACATAACAGTTTCTATTGACGCCATATTCTAACTCTAGTTACCAATCGCTGGTGTGGTGATCTAAAGAGATGATGCGTCTTGATTGAGGTTTTCTTGACATAACAGTTCTATTGAGAGAAGAAGTATATAGGACCAGCTCTGTACATGAGGTTTGTTCCATAGCCGCTCTATACATGAGGTTTGTTCCATAGCCTGAACGCAGGAGACTGCTAGTAATGTCCTCTTAGCGGCTTCAGAAGCCCGAATTGTTCCGTCTCCTTCCTGTTCTGGTCGCTTTTACTTCACAGTTTATCTTAGTTTGATCCGAAGAGAATCCAATGTGTTTGCATTTGGTTGTTCATTCACAACAAGGCACAGGCACAACAGCTCCGACGTTTATGCCAGAGGAGCCGAGTCCGGAGCTCCACATAGCAATCTCAATGGCGGCAATGAAATGAAACCAATTACTGTGTTGCAATTGCACATGCATGTATACAGTAAACTTCTTAAGAATACATGGGGTCAACTTTTAAGAGGGGGAAACGCTGTTACCATCCCAATACCCTAGCTTTCAAAACTACCAGTACATGTCAACCATTCTTCTGTAAACCTGTGTTGTATAGTGTAGATGCTACCATGTAAGATGCCCTCAATCTTTCTAAAAGCAAAGAATAGAGCAAACAAAAAATGAGACTATGTACACGGGATCTTTGCTGCTGCTGCTACTTTCTCCAGTTCTGTTTCATCGGTACCTTCGGTGCAGGTGTCTTGGGTTGGACCCAGCTGAGGCAGGACCAACTCCAGCAGAAGAAAGAGGAAGATTCACAACAAAAATGATACGCAGATGACCGTTTGGTTCAGGTATTCAGTAACAAACTTCAAAAAGAATCGACAGCATTTTGACTAGATTGCTTGTGTTGCATAGCTTGTCATAGACATGGCACTGTACAGTAAGTGGCTCACCAAGGAGATCCATCACTACAGCTGCAGAATACCAAATCATTAAATAAAGTTAGATGACTAGGAAAAAACACAGGTCCCAACAGTGCCGGCACGTTTTTATAATTATTATTATCATTTGATTTCATTCAACTTAGCTCAACTAAACCATCCACCACACATTCTCCCTGCCACGCATGCCGCTCAACAGCTTCTAATACATAAGGTGAGCACAACTCAATTATATTTCTGTGTCGTGGGACATCAAGGTATTTTTCAGTGAAAGGCAATAATGAAGGAAAACTATAGCAATGATGCACATAAAACATGTTTCACTATACGCACCATGTTTAACCAAGGTCCACACACAACAAGGCGGCAAGGCTATAACAGTTCAAACATGGAAGGCCAAATGCTTAAGTGAAGCTTACTAAAACGGTTGCTCACTCACCTTTAAATATAACCTTCAAATAAAACTCACAAGCAATGCATGCAATGCTATCCAGTATATCAAGACACCAAGTCTCAAGGTTGGTTGTCTCATGAGCAATCTATCACCAGATGCCCTGATAAAATCAAAGATAAAAATTAACAGGAGAACACCTTCAATCAACTCAATAAGAACTGAAATTGCACTTACCACATCCCGTCGATTCTGTCTGATACAGGTCGGGTAAACTTCGGAACAACGCGCGACATCGTCAGTGACTTGAAACCATGCGCTGCAATAACAAATGGAGAATCAGCCAGGGAACAAAATTAACACCATAAACCTAAAGTTAGCATGCAAGATTTTGTCACCTTTATCGTCATCTTCATCATCTAATGGTTTGTCCTTGTGCATCTCTACATCGATAGCAACCTGGTCGTTGTTGACTTTTCGTGCCCCTCGAATTTGAGTGACAGCTGCAGCTGGGCTTACTTTGTCATTCTGCATTCAAATTGAAATATGCAAGTGACTATGGATATGGATAAACAAAACCTAAAAAAACGTGATATGTTATATACAGTTTGTGTTAAATTGCATATAAAAACATAAAGTTCTCATACCATTTGCTCAATCTCCGAAGTGCCAGGCAAGTTTATAGATCTAGGTTGGCCCATCGTCCTGTCTCGACGAAGCATCCCTATCTGAGAATCCTTTTGGCTCAAAGAAGCTTCTAGAGCCTCTGATTTACGCAACAACTCTTCCATTTTGGTCCTCTCGACCTGTAGTGAAGAATCTTTGCTTTGCACAGCAACCCTCAAATCATCTGATTCAGATATCAACGACACTAATTTTTTGTCCAACATGTCCATATATACTGGAACCTGAGTGTAATCATGGTCATCTGCGCTCTCACAATGCACACCAAACTGCATCAGCACAGTTTCTAACCACTTAACAAAACCATTTATCTGCGATGAGTACTGCTTGTTGCTATCTTCAGTGGTTAGTAGTTCATTAGTACTCCTTGTGACTTCTTGGCGCAGAAACGAGATCTCCGAATCTCTCCCTTGCAATTGTGACTGAAGGCTTTCCACTTCTACAAGAAGACTTTCAGACAAGCTATGCAACTCGTCAAACTTGTCGACAGTGGTTCCAAGTTTAGTCAGAGCTTTTGTCCTAGAATCTTCAAGGCTCTTCAAAGAAAATTCTTTTTCTTGCAGCATCTGCTCCAAGTCATTGCTTTTGTTCTCCAAGACTTCAAGCTCCTTTTCTTCTTCACAAGTGCTTGCATCAAACCTTCAATCTCTGTACAATACACCACAACATACAACAAATGCAGGAATACAATCATTTATTTCTTCAGATCGGAAAAATAGAAATCAAACAGAAGCAACCAAAGAATTTCAGTCAAAGAAAGTTCTATCAACTCACCTTGGTCTTTTCTGCTCAGTTCATCAGTCAACTCCTTTATTCTTCCATGCTGCTCACTTGCCACTGTCTCCAAATCTTTAAGCTCACTTGCTTGGGTCTCTAAAGCTTTCTTCTGATTAAGCAACATCTCAACATGTTCCTCCAAATTGTGTACTTGCATTCTTGCATCTTCAAGCTCAACAGAAAGCTGTTTCGCATAAGATTCAGCTTCCCTTATCTGAGATGCAAGCTCCGAACTGATTGTGCTAATTTGCACATCTTTTCCCTGAAGCTCCTGCTGCAACTCAAGAACAGTAGCCTTTAGTTCCTTTGTGTTCCCTTCATTGCTATACTGAGTAGTCTTTACGGCTGCACCTAACCGCTCGACGACTGATTTTATATGATCATATGAAAATAAATGGCTCTGCCCAACAGAATAGCTCCCAGTACCAGAACCCATACCAGTCATTCCTTCAATCTCAGAAACTGAACTAGCACATGCTTCGTAAAGCAAACTCATATTTCTACGCAATGATGAACTCTCCTCTTCCTTCTCTTTGATCTCTGATTGTAGTTCAAGAATGTTTTCTCTCAATGATTCCAACTCGTTATTTTGGGAAGTGAATCTGTTCTGCAAGTTGGACATAACTTCAGCTAACTCTCTTGCTTTCTGGTCAATTGAAAACCATGCTCACAATATTCCTTTTGAGATCATTGCAATCCTTTACACAATCAGATACAGCATGGCATGCAATAGCAAGATGATGTAACATCTGAGTTCCATCAGTATCATTCACTGTGAATTCCAGCGGAGCATTTGGAATATGAGTATTCTGCAAAAGTGCAAAGGGCCAAATTGAAATCAATTATAAAGCAGTGAATAGAGATCTGAAAGAATACAACTCCCAAAATCTCACATAGCACATTAGCACCAACAATTTTATTGTTTCAGTGTATGATGGAACATCATGGTCATCTGAGATTCGTTTTATATGGAAATATCCTATCCAAATTAACCCATTGATCTTTTTTATGGTGAACAAGAATAAAGGAGACGATCATAAAGAAATATGACATGGTGAAAACTTAGTACAAGCCTCATTTCCAACTAGTATTTAATTAGGAAATTTCACTGAGTAAAATTATGTATGAGTTGTCAACAAGAGAAATTAGTTTACTTGCACAACATCAGTCCAATCTTTTCTAAACTACTATGCAAAGTACTGAAGCAACAAAACACACTGAGACATTGGTAGCCTAAATTTACCTTGTAGCTTATGCTACTGGTCAACATCCCATTAGAAGTGATAGGTATGTCCACCATATTTGTGCCATCCATCCATTTACCAGAAGATTTCATGAAGCTCTCCATATAGCTGATAAGGTCCACATCTTTACTGAATGCGCTGGCAAGGCGATGTGAAAGATCAAAGCAGACCTCTCTTAGTTGACCACTGGTAGAGTTTAACTCCTTCAAATGATCTATTTGCTTCCTTGCTGCCTGTGCCTGCATATAGGTAATATGTTCAAGGTGGCGAACAGCATCCGCTCTTGCAGACTCTATAACATTGTTCTGTTTAGAGGATTCAGAAAGTGCGGCTTCTTCCTTGAGTAATTCCTCCTGCAGGTTATCGGCCCTCTCCTGAGCTTCATTTAACTCAGTTAGAAGCAGCTCTGTTGCTCGTTTCAATTTCTTCACTTCATTTTGGGATGAAGCCACTGTTGCCTGTTGGTCAAGGTGAACCTGTGCAATTTTTCCAACCTTGGTGATTGGATCTGTATCAAATTCTCGAGCAATGTCCACTGTACTCAAAGCATTTAACAATCTACTCAAGTATTCCGTTGTATCATGCAAGTTCTTCTCGTTCTCAGTTAATCGGCAGATCAATAGTGTTTTCTCAGATTCAAGTGATTCTATGTGTTGTTCCCTTTCATTTTTAAGTTTTTCTATCACAGCATTCATCTCTTCTATAGTTTGCTTCAAGCTATCTTTTTGTTGCACCAGGCCTTTCCCTTTTCTGACAGCAATATTCAGTTTCTCTCTCAGTGAAGTGCACTTTTGCTCCTCCTGATTTAGCTTCTCTTGCAGATCATCCCGCTGCTTACCCGCTAATTCTAGTTCAAGCACAAGCGACTGATACTTTTGAATCTGCTCAGCACCACCTTCTTGCAGCCGGTTTATTTGAGCATGTGTCATCTCCACTTCCAGTAATAGTGATTGTGTCTTCTCGACAGCTTCATCACGCTGTTGCTCGGCTAAGGCCAAACTTCTGCGAGCATGCTCTAACTCATCACTCTGATTTAGCTTTTCTTGCATGTTATCCCGCTGCTTACTTACTAATTCCAGTTCAAGCACAAGCGACTGGTATTTTTGAGTCTGCTCAGAACCATCTTCCTGCAATTGGTTTATTTGAGCATGTAGCGTCTCCACCTCCAGCATTAGTAATCGTGCCCTCTCAGCTGCTTCATCACGCTGCTGCTCAACTAAGGCCAGACTCTTGCGAGCATGCTCCAACTCATTACTCAAAGTATTCAGTACATTCTCTTTGTCAGCTCCACCAGTCTCTGATGTAGAAGCGTCGTTAGACAGCTTGGTTTCATCTAAATGAATTTCCTTCTCAGCAGCATTGCTTAGAGTCGACTCTGACAAAAGAGTTTCATAATGGTCTAAAACTTTCCTCAACAGTTCCCCCAAGCACAGTACAGCACCACCACCAGATGGAATTTCAGCATCACTACCATCCTGCAGCACATTTCGCACCAAATCGAGTAGTTTGTGTACCTCTATTTCCATATCATGATAGTGCTTGCTCTCCTTTGCCTTTTCAGCTAACTTCTCCTGTAGTTCAGCTAGATCTTTTCGCAAGTTATCTCTGACAAACTCATCTTGAACTGCTTTCTCAGAGAGTCCAAGGAACTCAAATCTCAGTTTATCCAGGCTCTCTGAGAAAAAGTCCTTTTCGGCCTTTATAGCAACGACCTCTGCACTGAGCTCAGAAATCCTTTTGTGTGATTCTTCTAGATCAGTAATTAGCATCTCAGAGGAATCCTCAAGGTGCTCAATCTTCGAATGTAACATGTCTCTTTCATGCTCGACCTCCAATAATCTGTTTCCCAGCCAAGTTATCCTATCTTCTGGTTCTAACATTCTGAACTGCGGGGGAATGCTAACCTGACCAAGGACCTCTTCCCATTTCTGTACAATACTGTTCCTCTCCACTAGAGACTGTTCCAACATGTTGTTCTGCTCAGCCAGTTCATAGAATCTCCTATGCAACTCGTCATATTTGTTCTTTATTTCATCTGACCCTGGATTTGATATTGAGATTTGTTCATCACTTATGCTATCCATGGCCACACCAGACTCAGAGTGCCCATCCATAGATGATCTCTTATCACCATCAGGCAAGGTAAAAGAAGCACCAACAGCCATCTTCGACAACAGTTCTATTTTCTCAACAATGTCTCTAGAATGAAAACGCTCTGGCATATCTAGATCTTCTAAGACTTCTTCAATTCTCTGAAGAACAGAGTCCTTCAGAATAAATGAATCCCTTAAAGCAGTAGCTGAATTCCGTATGTATGAGAGTTCTGACTCCAAAGCTTCAATTCGATCTGCCTCTGTATAGGATTTGAGCTTGTCTTCCAACTCTTTCACTAATGCATCCTTTGATTCCAGTTCCTGTGAGAGCTTCTCAAGCTCACCAGACTTCTCCGCAAGAGACTGCTTAAGGCCGTCACGTTGCACTATCAAGGCTTTGCCTTTGGCAACAGCAATACCAAGTTTTTCCTTAAAAGAAGAAAGTTTCTGTTCTGACTGTTCAAGTTCAGAAGACCTTTCCTGAAGCTCAGTACGTGAAGTTGCAAGAGCTTCATCAAGCTTTTTCAAGCCATCCCTGAGAACTGGAATTTCAGTCTCTAACTGAATGTTCAATTCACTGAGCTGGTCCATTTTGCTCTGCAAGTCACAAACCTGGGGTACAATTTCTTCTTTGATCAACGCAGGCAAGGGCAAGGACCACTTGTCAAATGAAATTTGGTCAAAAATATGGGCATTTTGCAAGCATATCTTTGCTAAGTGGATCTCTTCAACTGCATTTTCAAGTTTCTCATTGCATGAAGCTACACCCTCCTCAATACATGGCAGTAATGTGGTAGAAATAAGGTGCTCCTTGCTGAACGTTTCAGCTTCACCACTATTAGACATCAAAGGAAGAACCATTGAGGTAGGATCTGCAGAGTGGTGAACCATTTTTTCTGCTATAGAGAGGCATCTACCATGCAGTTCATCCAACGCTTCACTTTTACTTGAAGAAACTAATTTAAGCTCCTCGTTCAGCAAGCACATGTCATCCATATTTTTCATTAAAGAACTGCATCTCAAGCTGATCTCTTCAACTTCTTCACATTTGCTCAACAATCTTGACTCCAGGTTAGCATTGTTTGATTGCAAAGAATGACGGTCATGCAATAGATTCTTCAACTGCTCGATGGCTCCTCCAAGATGACTAAACAGAGCTTCAATTGGCTCCTCAGCACTATCTCCTGCACTTGCTTCATCTGAATTTCCAAGCGAGTTGAGTAGAAACTCCTGTAAGGAATCATACATGTTCTTAACCATTCTAGATGCATGTTCATTCCTATCTTGAACATCAGAATGTACTTTCTTGATCTCCGAAAGAGAAGTACTGAGATTAGCATTATCGCTTTGAGCAGACTCTAATTTGTCCTGAAGACTTTGGATTGATTTAGCAGCGAGATCCACAGAGTCCAAAATACTAAAGCTGAGACCTTCGCTTGCACCCAAATCATTAGGGTACATAGTACCTACCAAAGAGCTGAGCTTGTTGTTAACTTCACTGAGCAAACCTGATAGAGATGCCCTTTCCTTCTCAAGAATTGAAATCCTTTCTGTTATATCATTATGCAAAAGTTCTGCCTGATTAGTGAGCTTCCCAGCATGATCATCTGCATCTTGTTGTGCGTTAGCAAGCTGAATGTGCAGTTGATCAATTGTGTTCTTGTAGTTGCTTAGCTTCTCAGAGAGCTCATCCATTCTGGCCTCAAAAACTGCAGTGCGCTGTCTTTCTGCTTCATGCTGCACTTCAGACTTACTTGAAAGCTCTATTCTGTCACACAGTCCGACAACATACTTTTCAGCCTTTGCAAGATCTGAAGTCATCGACTTGAATTTTTCAACGAGGCAGCATAACATCCCCTGAGTTAACTTTTTAATTCATCATGTTCCCCTTCAGACATTCCAGTTTCTTCCTGGTTTCCTTTTACCTCAAAGGATTGGATGAGTTTTGACACGAGAACACGTCCACCGGACCTAGAGGACATCCGCTCCACTAATTTTTTAAGTTCATGCAATTCACCTTTAGCAACCTCTAGATGCCCCTTCAGTGACTGCAAAGCAGTACAGTTACTTGAATCTTTCTCGTCAAATAGAGGATGAGAATGCTGATTGTTACCCTCACAAACAAACTCAGGACTTGTAATTATTCTTTCAGCATTTTCAACAGTGATTTCCGATGAGGCCAGGCGATGATCATGTTTTTGACACACAACTGTCTCAGCTTGGTCTAGCACCACATTGCACTTAGCATCCAGCTCTTTAATTACAGATTGGTAAATATCGGAACTGTTAGTTGCACGCAGGCTTTCCTCGATTAGTTGGTCTTTCAGTTGTTCCATGTGTGTCTCCATATCTCTGACATGCAACTCAAGCTGTTTATGTTTGGCGTATGAAAGATGCAATTCATCATTTAGTTCAGACAGATCTGACGAAAGCCTCTCGTTCTCAGTATGTAGGAATACATTATCCTCCTTCAGTTTCTTGTTTGCTTCCGATTCAACGGCAAACTTTGCAGATAACTCAACATTATCTTTTTGCGACATTTCCAATAAAGCCCTGCAATTTGTTAATTCAGTCCACGTGTGCTCCATGTTCTCCTTGAAGGAACACAGCTCAGCCTCCAAACTTTCACACCTGCTACTGCCAGCATTCATTACCTCTTTCACAGAAGCTAAGCTATGTTCAAGCTCAGATAGCTGTGACAGAAGCTTCTCGTTTTCACCAGACAGATGTTCTTGCTGCTCCTGAACCTCCTTTCTGGTTTTTTCCTCGAGAGCAAGGTTTTCTGTTAGCTCTATGTTCTCCTTTTGTAGAGCTTCCAGCAATGATTGGCAGCCAGCTAATTCACTCAAGATTTGTTGTGCATTCTCCTTGGAGGACCGCAACTCGATCTCCAGCTGTTCACATTTGCTGTTGCTAGCATCAATTTCCTGTTTCTGAGAAGCCACGATTAGTTCAAGATCTCCCTTAACAGTATCCAGGTTCGTGAGCTCATGTCTACATTGCTGAATCTCTTCATGGGCTGCTACTTTGCTCTCTTCGGATTCTTTCAGCTGTACCTGGAGTTTGAGAATTTCATCAGAAGACAGTGTAACATCTGAATTCAGATGTGTGCCTTCATCTAGCTGCAACTGGAGCAAATCCCTCGACAGAGTCATCACATACAGATGCCCCTGAATACATTCATCAAGGTGATATGGCATGAAGCCTTGAGATACAGCACCACCACATAAAGCTGAATCAGCCTTTTCAACAGATAAATCCAATTCATGTGTAGTGACAGCTTCATCTATTGCATTTGTGTTACTTGTACCTGCATCTTCTTGAACAGCTTCTTTGCCCACTCCATTAGCTTCGTCATCAGTGTCTCCTCGTCCAGGAATTTCTTGTGAAGCTGCAAGATCCATTGCTGCTTCATGCCCAACCTCCATGCCTATTTCACCAGAAACTGTGGGTTCAACATCTTGTATATTGCCATCTGATGACCTCCCCGAAACGCTCACCTCCATTTCTTGAGTTCCTTCTTCACCCATATTAGCATTATCAACCACGGGGTCGAGAGAAGGAATTGGCACCTCCATGGCTTCTTTGGAATCAGAACTACTTGTCCTCTCAACAGGATCCATCTGCACCTCCTGGCGTCCCCCTACTTGGTTGCTACCGTCATTGGATATGTCACCTTGGGAAGAAACCTGAGGCATAATGCTCTCCTCCGAAATGGGCATTTTCTCATCATCCACCTCCCCAGGCTTAGCTCCTATAAGATGACCACCAACATCTAAACTGGTAGCCTGAACTGCTAAATCGTCACCATCTCCTTGCCCAGGACTTCCATGATCCAAATTCCCCTGCTCACTGATACTGATATTCTGCACACTACGGTCAACAGCGTCCTCCAGTACAGGCACAACATCTGCATTGTCCACAACGCTTGGTTCCTCAGTAGCAGGCCCCTGGCCGTTGCATTGCTCCTCCTGTGACATGGTTGCTTCCTGCATTGCAGATGAGTATTACACAGAGCAATGGCTCACTCAAACCGACACACCACACTCAGAAATACAAGCTTCACCTCAAATGGCGTGCTATGGCTGCTGCCACTCTCCCCGGCTAGGAATTTCAACCCAACAGGGGACTTCGGCTCTGGCACGGCCTCCTCCCCATTGGCACCGGCTTTGGACGCCCCCTCGTCGGCGTCGGCTTCTGCCTTCTTCCCGGGACCCTTTTTCTCCTTCTTCTTCCTGAACTGCTGCAGCTGCGCGCGGACCACGCCAAACACTCGATCATCAGAAAATGGTGGGAAATTCCTCAAAATCGCAAAAAGAAAAAAAAACGCGGGACTCAGTACCTTCTTGCGCCCGGCAGCGAGGAGATCGGTGCGGCTATTGTCCCCGCCCCCGCCCCCGCCACCGCGGCCTCCCCCGCCGCCGCCCCGGCCGCGGCCGCGGCCCTTCTGATCCATGCGGAGATCTCCCGTGGAGCTGTCACGCGAGGCGGGGAGGCATCAACTCAACCAAACCCTAGACCCAGCGCGGCCGACCCGAATCGGGCCGCCTCGCGCTCGCGCTCCACGCGGGAACCCCAGGCCCCGGCGCTCGGACGGCGGGCTCGAGGACCTCCGTGTCAGCAAGCGCCGTCGAGCGGGCCGCGGGGCGCTCGAGAGGGGCGGGGAGATCTGGGGAGGGGCTGGAGGGAACCCCGAGGATTCCTCCAGGTCCGGTAATGGCGAGGGAATCGTGGATTTTGGATTCGGGGATTCGGGGGAAGAAGGAGGAGGAATGGAATGAATTCACGCGAAATCGTTTTGGGAGATTTCGTCGTGTTTCTTACGTTAAACGTGGTTTGGGCCCCGGGGTAGGTGTGCTGGCGGTGGGGAGGTGTCGGTTTTGTTGGAGAGGGGGGGGGGGGGGTACGAGAAAGAAAGAAGACGACCTTTTTCCCTTTCTTTTCCATTTTTTCAATTTCTTTGCTAATTTTTATTATTATTTTCTTTTTTTTCAGGGTAAGCAACTATTTTATTTAAGCAAAGTCCGAGACTTCGTCCGTGATTACACTGAGGATACAATCAGGAGGCGAAAAGCGCCACACCTCACAAACTCCATCCCCTACAACTAGCCTAGCTAGAATGTGAGCCGCCTTGTTCGCTGATCTTCTTCTCCACGTAACCTTACACCCTTGCCATCCAAGCATGAGAGCCTTGATATCTTCCACGATAGAGCCAACCAGAGACAGATTTCTCCTCGCATCGTTAATCATACCAACAGCCTCTTTGCTATCCATCTCAACATGTAGCATGTGAAAATTAAGCTCCCGCCCAGCCTGCAAAGCTTTCCGACATGCCAATAGCTCGGCCACTTCAGGTATTGATACGTGGGGAAAAAGGTGAGCGAGGGCGCCGCGAAAAACCCCTTCATGGTCGCGGAAAACAGCCCCACCACCCCCATCACCCGATCTTCTACCCACCGCTCCGTCCACATTTGCTTTGATCCACCCTTGCTCCGGCGGACTCCAGTTGTCCACAGTTGGCACAGAGAGGGACTGAATCTTCTTCGGTACAACATTATTCCACTCATCCATGAACCGAGCGACCGAGGCTGCAACCTCACTCGCAGCTTGAATCTGGACTCCGTCCCTCGTAGCGTTTCTAGCCAGCCACAGTCTGTAAACACCTTGAAGGAACATCTCCTTCTGATCCTCCTGCGCCTCACCGATCCAGGACCGGAGCCACCTTCCCAGCGCATGGTTTGAACCAATCTCCACAGGCGGGACCAATGCAGGGATACTCCTTCGCTGAGCTAGCTCTTGCCAGAAGATCTTCGAGTGCGGGCAACTCCAGAATCGATGGACCAGTGTCTCTTCCCTCCCACAAACAGCACAGAAAACGCCCGGCTTAATGCGTCGGCGATGCAACTCAGACCCAGTGGCTAGCCCGTTTGACAATAATCTCCAGCCATGAATTTTAATCTTATTTGGAACATGGGCACTCCACAAAGCCAGCCAGTTCCTATGCGTGTTCACCGACGACGATCCTTCCGGCCGGCCAGACTTCGCACGCCGTATGCTCATTGTCAAGTGATAAGCAGAACGAATATTGAACTCCCCACTTTTTGTATAGTTCCAAGCGAGGAGGTCATGAGTCCCAGGCCCACCTACCGGAATTTGCTTAATGTCTGCGGCGTCATCAGCAGAAAACATAGCATCAACAGTCTCATTGTTCCAGCCATGACCATCTTCAAAAAGCAGATCCGCCACCCTAGTGATCCCATGCATAAAAATTTGGCCCAAAGGCCGTAGCACACCTTCACGAGGGATCCAGTTATCGTGGTGGATTAAGATGTCAGCCCCATCACCAACACGCCAAACCAGCCCCTCTCTCAGGAGATCACGACCAAAAAGGATACTCCGAAATGTGTACGACCCATTCGAAGGGCAAGTAGCCTGCATGATAGAGGAGTCTTTATAGTATCGAGCCCGTAGAAGCCGTGCGACAAGCGAGTCCGGCTCATGCAGGAGCCTCCACGCTTGCTTAGCGAGCAAAAAGCTTGGTTGAAGGCCTCAAAGTTCCTGAACCCCATGCCACCATCTCGTTTTGGCATACACATCTTGTCCCATGCTACCCAATGAACCTTGTTCTCACCATGAGTTGACCCCCACCAGAAGTTAGAAGAGATCGTAGTCAGCTTCCAACACATTTTCTTTGAGAGTTGAAAACAACTCATGGTGAATGTTGGAGTAGCCTGCAGCCCAGACTTTGCAAGAACTTCTTTGGCCGCCTTCGAGGGCCCTTGACCCTTCCATCCCAAGACCTTTCCCCTAGCACTCTCCCTAACAGGCTTGAAAGTACCCTCCTTTGATCTACCTACCACCGTTGGTAGGCCCAAATACTTCTCACTGAGCGCTTCCGATGTAATACCAATGATCCCCTTCAACATGTCCTTATTATTCTCAGCACAACCTTTGCCAAAGAAGATAGAAGACTTCTGTAAGTTGACCCTCTGTCCAGAAGCCTGCTCATAGCGCTGAAGGATATCTCTAAGAGTCACCAAATTATCATGTGATCCTTCCAAGAAAATAATGCTGTCATCAGCAAATAACAGGTGAGTCACATGGGGGCCAGTGCTCCCAAAGACACTCCTCTAATCCTCTTGTCCTGCTGAGCTTTCTTCAGGAGGGCGGAAAAACCTTCGACACAAAAGAGAAAAAGGCAAGGGGATAAAGGGTCCCCCTGCCTGAGCCCTCTTGATTGCAAGAACCAGTCAGAGAAACCCCCATTGAGCTTGACAGGGAATCTGGCTGTACGAACACACCTCATGATCATCTCCACCCTAGCCTGGTCAAAACCAAATCGCTGCATAACTTGTTCCAAGAAGGTCCACTCCACCCGACTGTAAGCTTTCATCATATCTAGCTTCACATCACAAAGAGTGGTTTTCCTTTTACGGTGTCTGATTGCATGTACACATTCATATGCCACTAAAACATTATCCGTGATCATCCTCCCCGGAACAAAGGCGCTTTGCTCTTCAGAAATCATCACAGGTAGAATACCCTTAAGCCGATTTGCCAACACCTTCGCTGCAATCTTATAGAGCACGTTGCAAAGACTAATAGGGCGAAATTGAGTAAGAAGCTCCGGTAAGCTCACCTTGGGGATCATGACAATGGCAGTATCATTAAAAGTCTCCGGGATTGGACCACCCGCAAGGAAGTCACGAACAGCATCACAAACATCCCCTTTCAGCAGAGACCAGTGTCTCTGGTAAAACATAGCGGGCAAGCCGTCTGGCCCCGGGGCTTTAGTAGCTCCCATCTGGAAATGTGCACTCTCAATCTCCTCATCAGTGATGGGCGCAGTAAGCTTAGTATTCATCTCAGCAGTGACCACTTCTTCCATCAGCCCTAAGACCTCATTAGCTCCTGAGGAGCCCTCAGACCTGAACAGGTTGGCGTAGAAGGCCACAGCCATGGCCCGCATCTCATCATCAGTAGTGCACCTGCTCCCATCCGCTCGTTTAAGAGCCCGGACAGTGTTCTTCCGCTTCCGATGAGTTGCTCAGTTCTGAAAGTATCTAGTATTTTGATCCCCTTCGCGCAGCCACCCCACTTTGAATCTTTGCTTATACATTATCTCCTCGCGCTCGTACAACTCTTGGAGATGGCTCTCTAGCTCACGCACCTCCAGTGAGGTACCAGAGGTAAGAGCCCGTTTTTTAGCATCCTCAAGATCAAGCTTCAACTTCTTTATTTGACGCCGGACCGACCCAAAAACCGTCCGGCCCCAGTGTTGCATCTCAGCAGTCATCGCTTGCAGCTTTTCACCCACCCTCAGTGTGCCCTGCTCCCCGGAGGTCGCTTGGTTCCATGCAAAGTTAACCATTGCCTCATAGTTCTCATGCCTAGCCCACATTTCCTCGTACATAAACCTCCTAGGGCCACCCGAGTTAGCATCAGGAGCCGTCTCCCGAGCCCTGGCAACAATGGTGTTATGATCCGACTCTTCTGTTATTACATGTTCAAATGCCGTGTCGGGAAACATCTGAATGAAACCATCATTACACACTGCCCTATCCAATCAGACCTGAATGTTATCCGATCCATCCCTTTTGTTGTCCCAAGTGTAGGGATACCCGAAGAACCCGAGGTCGGCAAGACCACAATCAACCAAACACTCCCTAAACTTGTCCATTTGCGTAAAACTTCGAAGGTTTCCTCCGTGTTGTTCTGTCAACAGAAGCGCCTCATTAAAGTCACCAAGACAGATCCATGGTTGGTCATCTTGTCTTCTCAGATACCGCGGAGCTTCCCAAGATTTCTCCCTTAACTCCGTACGTGGCTCGCAGTAGAATCCAGTGATTATGAACGCATTGCCTTCAAATACAACTGTTGCATCAATAAAGTACTGGCACCATGGTCTAACTGTAACCTGAACATTGTCACGCCACCATAGAGATGTACCCCCACTTTTACCACAGCAGTCAACAGCAACCCCATTTCTGAATCTGAGACTCCATTTGAGCTTCTCCATAGCCTTCACTCTTTTCTTTGTCTCACTCAAAAACACCACCGCTGGGTTGTAGGACCTAATCAGGTCTCTGAGTTCGCCAACTGTCGAGTCCAACCCCAATCCTCGACAGTTCGAGGCTAGGATATTCATTGTTCTCGGCGGCCCCATCTCTCGGGGTCCACCGCTTCATCATAGTTCTCTGAGATACGGCCAAACACAGACGCTGTTTTGCGTCTTGTCTCGCGAATGAACTTATCACTGGATGCAAGTCTGTCCTGATCTCCCTTAGCAACCCAAATCTGTTTAGTCCCTCTTTTACGGCTCTCGGGCCCAACCATGGAGCTAGAGGGGCCGCCAGACTGAAGCTCACCCTCGTTTCTATACTTCCTGATGTAGTAACCCTTGCGCCTCTGTCTCTCTTCCTGCATGGCGGAATTCTCATGCATACCGGGTCTCCCATGCATAACGGGTCCAGCATTCCCCACCTCTCTCTCCGGCACCATGTGGCCCGGAGTCCGAGCAGCCGCATAACCCTCTGCATACTCTCTACCCTGGCCTTTTCCCCACTTGTCACAATATGCGTCCCGACCAGCAGGCCAGTGCCTCTGGTGGCTCTTCTCGACCAGCATGTCATGCAACTTGTCCTCTCTCCTTTGCTCCAAACCTTGCCTCAAGTCTCCCCGGAACCTCCCAGGAGCAAAATCATCAACTATTGTATCCGTATTTTTGCTAGAGCCCCTGCCAGTGCTGTGCTCAGCAGGACCCCCAAAATCGTTGGCGAGGTTTCTTTTCGTCGGAAGATCTCTGATCTTTGGGCGATCAACTCCAAACGAGCTAGATTGACTATTTGAACTGCTAGCCGCTGCACTAGTCGAGCTCTCCTTTCCTGACAAGTTCCTGCCCGGCGAAGCACGCAGCCACTCCCCCCAGTGTATAGAGGAGTCCACAGGAGGGTCACACACCCCACCAACATGCACAAGCCTGCCGCAGTCGAAGCAAAAAAGGGGAATCTTTTCATAATAGAAATCAAACCACACTCCTTCCGTATCATCCTTCGACTTCTTCAAGTTGAAACATATGATCAGAGGCTCAAAAACAGAAATAGAAACTCTGATCCTTAAATGCTGGCCTCTAGCCATTCCATCCCTATCAGTGTCTACTTTCACAGTTGATCCCAGCCAGTTGCCTAATGCCCTGCCAAACACTTTTGTCCTTTTATCCGGGGGCAGATCACTGACCCTAACCCAGATATCAATCCGATCGAACACCATCTCAGACGGTCTTACTTTCCCTTCATAGTCTTTCATAATTAGCACACTGAAATCAAACTGCCATCGCCCGTTTTGAAGGACATGCCTCCAATCTCCCTCACATCCGAAGTGGACCACAAATATGTTAGATGCCATGTCACGAAACTTTGCCTCCTTATGCAGTCCCCAGGCACGCGGCAGTGTACGCTCAAGAGCAGATTTCTTCAGAGGTTTGGATGAGCATACCTTCCCAACCGCAGACCACCTGGATTCCTTAGGGTGAGCCTTATCCTCCTCCTCAAAAACTATGCCATCAGCTTCTTTATCCAAGAGGGCCATCCCCCCCCAAGCCTTGCCGACAGACTAGCAGCAGGATCCGGGGTCTTGCTCTCCGCCGGAGACCTCGAGGGCCCCCAACTAGCAGAACCAGTTGTCTACTTCGTCGGCGTGGCAGCCGCCGCCTCCTCCTTGAAAGTTGGGATCGCCAATGTCCCCTCCTGCGCCCAGGGAGCGTTGTCGCAAGCCCTGGATGCCATCAGAATCACGCCACCCCCGACAGAAAACCCTAACCCTAGTGTCACAGCGCGATCACCTGGCAATCGCCCGTAACCGCCTTAGCGCTCTCCTCGTGGTGGAACCGCATCCTTCCAGGATACTTATTATTGTTTTCTGAAAGTCATTCTTCACCCTTATCCCTGATGCTTGTGTGATTGGAGATGTCGTCCAATCAGCCTGCTTCACAGTTTCCCCAGGTTTAGGTTGTGCGTCAAACTGCTTGGTGTTTGCTTGACCCGTCATATGAGAGATCTTGTGCTCGTTAATTAATCGGCTTTCATCAACGGTCGCAATCTGCATGACTATTTTGTTTTGATGTGCTAGGTGGTGATAAAGTTGCATCAGAGAAAGGAGAAAGGTGTGCTTCTGAAACTCACTATTTTATGAGTGTTCGACTCGATTTCCTGAACTTTTCTGTTTGAGGTTCTTCATGCCAAGGGGTTCTCGGCAAGGTGGAGATGATGGGTTGTTGCTCTGTTATCTTCAACCAACTCCGTGTGGTGGTCAATGACAGTGCGGGTGTCAAAATCGCTCGTGTCCGCGGTCTAGGCTCTTTCCTAACTTCTCTTCGTTTTATCAATGGATGTTTTGACATATCTAATAATCAAAGTAGGAGATTTAGGGGTTCTCAATCACATGTCAAGTTACTCCTCTCCAGCGACTGTCAATTTTTGCTGACAACGTGGTTCTGTTTATCAAATTGGCTGCTCAAGGTCTTTGCTTCGTCGAGGAGGCTCTTTGCACTTTGCATCTTTGGACGGGCTTGAGGATTGCATATAAATTTCTTCAAATCCATGGCTATTTTGATCCGTGGCGAGGAACATGATAGTGTTCGGGTTGTTGCGGCTCTTCCTTGGAGACTGGAGTTTTTTTCCTTGCAAGTACTTGTTGAAAATATGCCCTAGAGGCAATAATATTGTATTATTATATTTTCGTTTTATAACTAAGAGTTTATATTCTATGCTATAACTGCTATGATCTTGGAATATGCAATTCAATGAAAAACTCATATGCACGTGTGAAATGATAAACGGTGAAGAATACGTTCCTAGTCTTGCCTCTAAGACTGGGTCAAGTGTTGTTGGTGATCATCTTTTACAAGATCTTAGGATATTGTTAAGTGTAACGATAGTCCAAAAACAACATTGAGAGTATGACGTTCGAAGAACGATCATATTGAATCGACCCAAACTTGTTTGTTATGCTTTAAGATAATATCGTCTGAGATCGATTGATATAACGGGGAGTGTTAACATGTGTTTTAGTTCCTGTCACATCCCTAGCTTTGCTATGCACTAGGATAGCTCCCCTTGATGCATCATATTTAAATTCCTGCGAAAGTTGAATTGAGGAAATTCTCAAAGCCTCAGAGGGTGGTGGACCTGTTAGGAAATGTAGCATGCAATTTCAAAAAAAAATCCTACGCTCATGCCAGATCTATCTAGGAGATGCATAGCAACGAGAGGGGAGGAGTGTGTCTACGTACCCTCGTAGACCGAAAGCGGAAGCGATTGACAACGTGGTTGATGTAGTCGAACTTCTTCTAGCTCCGACCGATCAAGCACCGAACGTACGACACCTCCGAGTTCTGCACACGTTCAGCGCGATGATGTCCCTCGCCTTCTTGATCTAGCAAGGTGTTGAGGAAGTAGATGAGTTTCGTCAACATGGCGGCGTGGTGACGGTGATGGTCAAGTGATCCGCGCAGGGCATCGCCTAAGCACTGCGAGAATATGACCGGGGGGTAAACTGTGGAAGGGGGCGCCGCACGCAACTAACATCAATGTTGCGTGCTTGTGAGGCGCCCCCTCCCCACATATATATGTTGGGGAACGTAGCAGAAATTCAAAATTTTCTACGCATCACCAAGATCAATCTATGGAGTAATCTAGCAACGAGGGAAAGGGGAGTGCATCTACATACCCTTGTAGATCGCTAAGCGGAAGCGTTGCAAGAACGTGGATGAAGGAGTTGTACTCGTAGCGATTCAGATCGCGGTTGAATCCGATCTAAGCACCGAAGAATGGTGCCTCCGCGTTCAACACACATGCAGCCCGGTGATGTCTCCCATGCCTTGATCCAGCAAGGAGAGAGGGAGAGGTTGGGAAAGACTCCGTCCAGCAGTAGCACGACGGCGTGGTGGTGGTGGAGGAGCGCGGTACTCCAGCAGGGCTTCGCCAAGCACTACGAGAGACGAGGAGGGAGAGAGGTAGGGCTGCGCCTTGGGAGAGAGAGACTCGTATGTTGGGCAGCCAAAAAAAACCCACTATATATAGGGGCAAAGGGAAGGGGAGGCGCCCTAGGGTTTCCCCTAGGGGGGCGGCGGCCAGGGCAGATGGGATCTCCCCCTTGGGTGACTTGGCCCCCAAGCCAGGAGGTGGGAACCCTAGATGGGGCGCACCACACCCCCTGGTCACGTGGGTTTAGGTGAGGGGGGCGCACTGCCCCTTAGTGGGCTGGTTTGCCCCTTCCCTTGGCCCATGAAGCCCCCAACACTTGCCGGGCTCCCGAAACACCTTTCGGTCATGCTTTGGTCATCACCCGGTACCTCCGGAACACTTCCGGACTCCAAAACCCTTCGTCCAATATATCAATCTTCACCTCCGGACCATTCCGGAACTCCTCATGATGTCCGGGATCTCATCTGGGACTGCGAACAACATTCGGTAACCGCGTACATACCTTCCCTATAACCCTAGTGTCATCGAACCTTATGTGTAGACCCTACGGGTTCGGGAACCATCTGAACATGACCGAGACGTTCTCTGGTCAATAACCAACAGCGGGATCTGGATACCCATGTTGGCTCCCACATCTTCCACGATGATCTCATTGGATGAACCACGATGTCAAGGATTCAAGCAATCCCTTATGCAATTCCCTTTGTCTATCGGTATAGTACTTGCCCGAGATTCGATCGTCGGTATCCCGATACCTTGTTCAATCTAGATTCAAGCAAGTCTCTTTACTCGTTCCGTAACACATCATCCCGTGATCAACCCCTTGGTCACATTGTGCACATTATGATGATGTCCTACCGAGTGGGCCCAGAGATACCTCTCCGTCACACGGAGTGACAAATCCCAGTCTCGATTCGTGCCAACCCAATAGACACTTTCGGAGATACCCGTAGTGCACCTTTATAGCCACCCAGTTACGTTGTGACGTTTGGTACACCCAAAGCATTCCTACGGTATCTGGGAGTTGCACAATCTCATGGTCTAAGGAAATGATACTTGACATTAGAAAAGCTTTAGCATACGAACTACACGATCTTTGTGCTAGGCTTAGGATTGGGTCTTGTCCATCACATCATTCTCCTAATGATGTGATCTCTTATCAACGACATCCAATGTCCATGGTCGTGAAACCGTAACCATCTATTGATCAACGAGCTAGTCAACTAGAGGCTTACTAGGGACATGGTGTTGTCTATGCATCCACACATGTATCTGAGTTTCCTATCAATACAATTATAGCATGGATAATAAACGATTATCATGAACAAGGAAATATAATAATAATAACTAATTTATTATTGCCTCTAGGGCATATTTCCAACAATATATAGGTGGGAGGGGAGGAGAGGCAGCCAGAGGCGCCCTAGGGTTGGCCGTCGCCCCTAGGGGGCCTGCCTTGCCCTGCGCCCCCTTTCCATGTATGCATGAAGGGAAAGGAAAGAGGGGGGAGAGGGAAGGAAGTGGGAACCCTAATCCACACTTTCCTTTCCCTTTCCCCCTTTCCTTCTCCTCCTCCTATAGGCTTATAGGGCGCACCAGCCCTTGTGGGCTGGTGTGTTCCTTCATAAGGCCCAGATGGCCCATAAGATTGCCAGGGGTACACGAAACACCTTCCGGTGACCCGATAAGTACCCGATACCCTCCGGAACACTTCCGGTGTCGGAATACCATCGTCCTATATATCAATCCTTACCTCTCGACCATTTCGAGACTCCTCCTCATGTTCGTGATCTCATCCGGGAGTCCGAACAACATTCGGTCACCAAATCACATAACTCATATAATACTAAACCGTCATCAAATGTTAAGCGTGCGGACCCTATGGGTTCGAGAACTATGTAGACATGACCGAGACACCTCTCCGGTCAATAACCAATAGCGGAACCTGGATGCTCATATTGGCTCCTACATATTCTACGAAGATCTTTATCGGTCAAACCGTTATGACAACATACGTTATTCCCTTTGTCCATCGGTATGTTACTTGCTCGAGATTCGATCGTTGGTATCTTCATACCTAGTTCAATCTCGTTACCGGCAAGTCTTTTTAGTCGTTCCGTAATACATCATCCCGCAACTAACTCATTAGTCACATTGCTTGCAAGGCTTCTTATGATGTGTATTACCGGGAGGGCCCAGATATACCTCTCCGATACTCGGAGTGACAAATCCTAATCTCGATCTATGCCAACCCAACAAACACCTTCGGAGATACCTGTAGAGCATCTTTATAATCACCCAGTTACGTTGTGACGTTTGATAGCACACAAGGCATTCCTTTGGTATCCGGGAGTTGCATAATCTCATAGTCGAAGGAATATGTATTTAACATGAGGAAAGCAATAGCAATAAAACTGAACGATCGTTATGCTAAGCTAACAGATGGGTCTTGATCACATCATTCTCCTAATGATGTGATCCCGTTATCAAAAGACAACTCATGTCCATGGTCAGGAAACCTTAACCATCTTTGATCAACGAGTTAGTCAAGTAGAGGCTCACTAGAGACACAATGTTTGTCTATGTATTCACACATGTATTTAGGTTTCTGATCAATACAATCCTAGCATGAATAATAAAGATTTATCATGAATAAGGAAATATAAAAAACCAATTTTATTATTGCCTCTAGGGCATATTTCCTTCAGTCTCCCACTTGGACTAGAGTCAATAATCTAGTTCACATCGTCATGTGATTAACACCCATAGTTCACATCGCCATGTGATCAATACCCAAAGAGTTTACTAGAGTAAATAATCTAGTTCACATCGCTCTGTGATTAACACCCAAAGAGTACTAAGGTGTGATCATGTTTTGCTTGTGAGAGAGATTTAGTCAACGGGTCTGCCATATTCAGATCCGTATGTATTTTGCAAATTTCTATGTCTACAATGCTCTGCACAGATCTACTCTAGCTAATTGCTCCCACTTTCAATATGTATCCAGATTAAGACTCAGAGTCATCTGGATCAGTCTCAAAGTTTGCATTGACGTAACTCTTTACGACAAACTCTTTTTTACCTCCATAACCGAGAAACATTTCCTTAGTCCTCTTTAGGTACCTAAGGATAATTTTGACCGTTGTCTAGTGATCTACTCCTGGATCACTATTGTACCCCCTTGCCAAACTCATGGCAAGGTACACAATAGGTCTGATATACAAAGATGGCATACTTTATAGAACCCATGGCTGAGGCATAGGGAATGACTTTCATTCTCTCTCTATCTTCTGCCGTGGTCGGGTTTTGAGTCTTACTCAACTTCATACCTTACAACTCAGGCAAGAACTCCTTCTTCGACTGATCCATTTTGAACTCCTTCAAATCTTATCAAGGTATGTACTTATCGAAAGTCTTATCAAGCATCTTGATCTATCTCTATAGATCTTTGTCGGTGTCAAAACCGGCGGATCTCGGGTAGGGGGTCCCGAACTGTGCGTCTAGGCGGATGGTAACAGGAGACAAGGGACACGATGTTTTTACCTGTGTTCGGGCCCTCTCGATGGAGGTAATACCCTACTCACGCTTGATTAATATTGATGATATGGGTAGTACAAGAGTAGATCTACCACGAGATCAAGGAGGCAAAACCCTAGAAGCTAGCCTATGGTATGATTGTTGTTCGTCCCCACGGACTAAAACCCTCCGGTTTATATAGACACCGGATAGGTTAGGGTTACACAGAGTCGGTTACAATGGTAGGAGATCTACATATCCGTATCGCCAAGCTTGCCTTCCATGCCAAGGAAAGTCCCATTCGGACACGGGACGAAGTCTTCAATCTTGTATCTTCATAGTCCAGGAGTCCGGCCAATGGTGATAGTTCGGCTATCCGGACAGCCCCTAATCCGGGACTCCCTCAGTAGCCCCCGAACCAGGCTTCAATGACGATGAGTCTGGCGCGTTGATTGTCTTCGGCATTGCGAGGCGGGTGCTTCTCCAAATTCCATATACTTGTCGAATAGTGTCCGACTTCTGATAAATGCTGCGCTCCTTGGCTTCTACGCCCAATAATGGCCATCTTCCACGTGTTTGAATGAATGCAAAAGCCGAGTATTTTTACACTTACCCCCTAGCTGCGCAAATGAGCTGCCTATAAGAGGCGAGGATCTAGATCTGAGTCACACCATCCCTCCTTCATGAAGCTTTCATCGGGCGCCTCGACCAAAGCCCATTCCATCATGGGACGGTCGATGCGGCTCCTCCTCTCGCGCTCCCGGCCCTCGGCACAGAAATTGGGAGAGATGCTCATCCCGCATAGCGAGCTAGTCATACTCCAAACCAAGGGATTTCTTCCCCGGCCTTCATGGTTCCTTGGTCGAGCGGACTTGCCACCTACAAGGGCGGAAAGCAAGCGGAGAGTGTCCCCGATCCTTCTAAAGGAGAGCGGGTATGCTTCATCTCTTATCTAGTAAGAGGACTCAGATTTCCAATCCATCCATTCTCCGGGGGCTCTTGGAGTTCTACGGCCTCCAGTTGCACCACCTTACTCCTGCCTCCATCTTGCACATCGCGGGCTTCGTGGCCCTTTGCGAACTGTTCTTGGGCGTCGAGGCTCATTTTAGGCTGTGGAAGAATTATTCTGCCTAGTACCCCGTTCTTATGAGGGGTCAATATATCAAGTGGGCGGAGCCGAGCTATGGCGCATCGCCGAGACCGGATACCTATCCGGAACCCCTAAGAAGGCGTCCAAGACCGGCCTTGAATGGTTTTACATGGAGGGCGTCCCCATGGGATCCTGTTCGGATCGGCCTTCCGGAGTTTAGCAATGCTCCTATGAAGAAGCGCCTAGGGCTGGCGCCCTCGGAGCCGGAGGGAAAATGACCGGATGTCCTCTACTTGATGAGCCGAATAAGATTCTTGGCTCATGCCGATGACCATGATTGGAGTCATGGCAATCTGCATTATGAGGGGAGTGCAGCCGCTCCAATATAGGGGCCACCCCATGTGGGACTTCAACGGGAGGGCGATGCCACCCGCCATGCCGCAAAGGGCGGGATCGGTCACCGGCTGGTGAAGATCTTGTCCGCCATGCATAAAGGGAGGAGGAGGATTTCCTCCGCGTCAATCCACTGAAGGAGTTTTCTTCGAATAATCCTCGAAGCTGGGTAAGCAAACATCTTTGCGGCCTGTCCGATCCATGTTCCCGTGGTTAAATATCTCATTTCATGGTTTCTGCGCAGGACTTGCGCCGGACTATGGAGAAGATACACAGCCCGCCCCCACAACCCAAGGATCCGGAATGGTCCCTCGATCCGACCTCCGAAGAGGATCCAGATATAAAGGTGGAGTTGATTGACGGGGTATTCCACCAACTTAGCATCGACAATGCTTTGGTTGCCATTACGGCCGATTACCCCGGAATACTTCCAAATTCGCAGTAATGGCGAGACCGAGGTCCCAATATTACGATAATGACCCATCCGTGCTTATTTCTTGATCACCGTATACCAATGGTGTTTCACAGGGTACCTTCGAGGCAGGAAGCCGAGCCAGCGGCGATCGCCAACAAGGGCGTCTGGCCCAAGAAAGCTAAAAAGGAGTGCGGTCCGGATCGAAACTCCGCCGCAACGGTATGGCGTGTCACCGTTTTCCTAGGATTGATTCCTGGAAGGCGTACTGTCGGTGTCAAAACCGGCGGATCTCGGGTAGGGGGTCCCGAACTGTGCGTCTAGGTGGATGGTAACAGGAGACGAGGGACACGATGTTTTTACCCAGGTTCGGGCCCTCTCGATGGAGGTAATACCCTACTCCTGCTTGATTAATATTGATGATATGGGTAGTACAAGAGTAGAAAATGTGGACGGAGGAAGGAGACGAACTTGGAGTCCGGCGCTTAGGCATAGAATCTTCGTAGACGGGCTGCGTTCCATGGGTTCGGCTCGAGTCGGTTATCCGATGCGTTTACGCAGATGGTATGCTCACCGGTCGGGACCTGGTCGATGATGAAGGGACCTTCCCATTTGGGCTTGAGTTTGTCCTTTTTCTTGTCCGTGAGGCTAGAACTAGTTCGCCAATGTTATAAGCTTTGGCCCGTACTTCCTGCTTTGATATCTTCGAGCTCATTGTTGATAGAATGCGGAGCGAGCTTTTGCCACGTCGCTCCTCCTCCAATGCGTCCAAACTGTCACAGCGATCGAGCTCGACTTCTCTTTCTTCATACATGCGCACGCCGAGGTGAGTCATGTATTATGTCGCAGGCAAGATCGCCTCAGGCCGTACACCATAAAGAATGGTGTGAATCCGGTAGTACGATTTGGCATGGTCCGCAGCCCCCGAGTATGGAGTCGAGCTCCTCAACCCAAAGGCGTGTTAGATTCCTTGAGGACCGCACTAGTCAGGTTTAATGCCGCTCATGATTAGACCATTTGCTCTTTCGACTTGGCCGTTGGTTTGAGGGTGATAGACTGAGGCGTAATCGAGCTTGATGCCCATGTTTTTGCACCATAATTTGACTTCATCGGCCATGAAGTTGGTGCCGTTATCAGTGATGATACTGTGGGGGACACCATAACGATGCACTACCCCTGATATGAAGTCTATCACCGGTCCGGATTCGGCCGTTTTAACAGGCTTGGCCTCTATCCATTTGGTGAATTTATCCACCATGACCAATAGGTATTTTTGCTTGTGGGTTCCTCCCTTAAGGGGTCCAACCATGTCAAGCCCCAGGACATGACGGCCGGTGATGGGTATAGTTTTGAGGGCGGTGGGTGGCATGTGGCTTTAGTTAGCAAAAAGTGGCAATGACACATCGTTGGACTAAATCCTGCGCATCTGCCGGGCGTCGGCCAATAAAATCATGTCTGGAAGGCCTTGCCTACAAGGGCCCGGGCTGCGGCGTGGTGCCCACCCAGTCCGGCATGAATTTCAGCCGGAGGTTTCGCCCTTCCTCTTCGGAGATACACCTTTGAAGGACTCCTGTAGTGCTTTTCTTCTAAAGCTCTCCCTCATGGACTTTGTAGGCTTTAGATCGCCGTGCTATGCAGCGAGCCTCATTTTGGTCTTCGGGGAGTTCCTGCCTAGTTAGGTAGGTTAGGAATGGTTCCGTCCACGGGGCGATAACCGCCATTATTTCGTGGGCGGAGGGTGTTATCTCGGTGGCAGAGCCTCCGATTGTGTCGAAGTGTTGGCGTCGAGGCGGTCGGTTGGGTCCGGATTGTTATTTCCGGACTCCTCCTCCCATAGTACAGATGGCTTGAACAGACGTTCCGGAAGATGTTGGGCGGGACGGCATCGCGTTTTGCATCGATGCATGCCAATATGTCCGTCGCCTGGTTGTTATCCCGGGCTATATGATGGAATTCGAGCCCTTCGAACCGTGCTGACATTTTTAGGACCGCATTGCGGTATGCTGCCATTTTTGGATCTTTGGCATCAAAGTCTCCGTTTATTTGAGATATCGCGAGGTTTGAATCCCGTGCACCTCTAGGCGTTTAATGCCCATGGAGATCGCCATCCGGAGGCCGTGGAGAAGGGCCTCGTGTTCGCCGCGTTGTTGGAGTCCGTATACATTATCTCAGAGGGCGTATTGGACTGTGTCCCTGGTTGGGGACGTCGGGCGATGCCATTCGTGCCGCCAACATTTTGGAGCCATCAAAGTGCATGATCCAATTGGAGTATGCGCCCGTACTCTTTAGGGAGTTCGGCTTGGTCCATTCGCCATGAAGTCGGCCAAAACCTGCGACTTGATAGCTAAATGCGTGGCTTATAGGTTATGTCGAATGGAAGGAGCTCTATGGCCCATTTAGCAATCCGGCCCGTCGCGTCAGCGATTGTTTATAATATCGTTAAGAGGTACTTGAGGCTACCATTATTGAACACTCTTGAAAGTAGTGTCGCAGCTTCCGGGATGCCATGAACACCGCATATGCTATCTTTTGATAGTGTGGGTACGGGACTTGCATGGAGTTAGGGACGGTGGACACATAGTAAACCGGTTTTGAAGAGGGAACCGGTGTCCGTCTGCTTCTCGTTCGACGACGAGCACCGCTACCGACAACTTGATGTGTTGGCGATATATAATAGCATTGGTTACGCCCACATTGGCGCGGCAGACGGATTTGTTGCCAATATGGCTTTTATCTCTTCGAGTCGGCCGTGGCATCCGTCCACTCGAAGTGTTCGGTGCGGCGGAGGAGGCGGTAAAGGGTAACGCCTTTTCTCCCAAGCGGAAATAAAGCGGCTTAGAGCCGCTATGCATCCGTCAATTTTTGTATTTGTTTGAGGTCTTTTGGAATATCCAATTGTGTGAGCTTGGATCTTGGCTGGGTTTGCTTCAATTCCTCTACGGACACAATGAAGCCCGAGGAGCTTTTTTTTTGGGCACGCCAAGACACATTTTCGGATTGAGTTTGATGTCATATTTTGAAGATTGTCGAATGTGAGCCTCAAGTCGTCTACTAGAGTTTCGACATGCTTGGTTTTTGTGACCATGTCATCTACATATGCTTCCACTGTTTTGCCGATCTGGTTTGCGGACATGTATACGAATCGTCTTGTTGATATGTTGCGCTGGCGTTTTGAGCCGAAGGGCATTGTGTTGAAGCAAAACGGGCCGTATGGAGTGATGAATGCTGTTGCAGCTTGGTCTGGCTCCGCCATCTTGATTTTGTGGTAGCCGGAGTACACGCCGAGGAAGCACAATGAGTCGTGTCCGGCTGTAGCGTCGATAATTTGATCAATTCGAGGGAGGGGGAAGGGATCCTTTGGGCAAGCCTTATTAAGGTATTTAAAATCAACACATAGGCGCCAGGATTTATCATTCTTTGGTACCATCACCAGGTTTGCTAGCCAGTCCGGATGTTTTATATCTCTGATGAATCCGGCTTCCAAAAGTTTGGCTAGCTCTTCTCCCATGGCCTGTCTCTTGGAGTTCGGAAAAGCGAAGAGCCTGTTTGGTAGCTTGAATCCTTTTAGGATATTTAGGCTGTGCTCGGCCACCGGCGTGGGATTCTGGCATGTCTGAAGGGTGCCGAGCAAAAGATGTCCCAGTTTTCTCGTAGAAATTCTCGTAGTCTGGCGTCTACATCGGGGTTTAATTGTGCCCCAATGGAGGCCGTCTTTGCGAGGTCCGTTGGGTGGACTTGGAATTTGACTATTTCATCCGCTGGTTTAAAGAGGTGGACTTGGATCTTTTATCAAGTATCACATCGTCCCCTGTTCACCGTGGAGCGCATCGCGGTGAGTTCCTCGGCCGCTAGGGCTTTGGATAGTGCCTCGAGGGCTAGTGCTTGGCTGTCTTGTTTTCGGTAGCGGAGTGCTATGTTCGGATCACTAGCGAGAGTGATGATTCCGTTAGGTCGGGCATTTCAAGCTTCATGTACCCATAATGGGGTATAGCTTGAAAAATTGTGAATGCCTCTCGTCCTAATAAAGCATGATATCCGCTGTTGAACAGGGCCACTTGAAATGTGACCTCCTCGGACCTGTAATTGTCCGGCGAGCCGAACACTACGTCCAGTGTGATTTCTCTGTGCAGCATGCTTCCCGGCTAGGGATTATTCCTCTAAAGGTTGTGCTGCTTCGCTCAATGCGGTTCCAGTCTATTTCCATTTTTCGGAGGGTTTCCTCATAAATGAGGTTTAGTTCGCTGCCGCCATCCATGAGTACCTTAGTAAGGCGAAAGCCGTCCACTATCGAACTGAGGACTAATGCGGCTGGTGCTCGGGCTGTTCAGAATTTAGGTTCGTCACTGACATTAAAGGTAATAGCCGTGTCACTCCATGGATTTATTGTTGCTACTTGGTAGACTTCGGCAAGGTTGCGGAGTGTTCGTTTTCGCATGTTATTTGATGCGAAAGTCTTGAAGACCTATTAACACCGTCTTTGGTGTTCTTTGGGCTGGGATTACGAAGCTAGAAGCTCTTCGCCACTTTTGGCCACTGCCGTAGTATCCAACATGCTCGAAGGCTATGAGTTGGAGTGGCGCCCTCAGACCTTGTGAATTTTGCGAGGTCCGTTTAGCCAACCCTCCAATGCGGTTCCGTACCCTTTAGGGGTTTTGGTTTTTGGTGTTTAACCCAGGTGCTTGGTAATGATGCACCCTTTTATTCGGACTAGGGATGTATTCGGGGCGGATTATCCCAAAATTTACTTTCGGTTTTCGAGCGCTCTCCATCGCATACAGTACTTTTGTACTATGGTCACCAAGCCGGCAAAGCGTGTAATTTCGCGGACGACTTATGGCGTTTAGGATTCCCTTATGCATGCAATTTTTGCGTAAAATTGGGATTAAATCCTCCTCTCGGCGATCCTTTATCCCGTCCATAACCAGGAGGAATCGCCCGATAATGATGTCTTTGTTTGGGCTCTTGCGAATTCGGGATAGATCACTAATGTTTGGGTGGGCGGGTGGAACTGGATCCTAAGCCCGTCCAATTTAAGACTCGAGGCGGGAAGTTTCCGAACTTCGGAAGTTTGGATTTTTGAATGCTATCCAATGAATCCATCCCGTCGCTGACTTTAAGTTCGAGGGCTTGATCGACATCCGTCCCTCTGCGGGAGTCCGGCATGGAGGGATCGGGAATCCGGACGTAGCTAGTCCTTAAAATAGAAGAAGAATCGCCGTATTGCTCCTCTATCACAGCAACATGATGGGTAGCACAGGAGAGTTGATCTCTCTCGAGATCGGTTTTAGGCCCAATCCGGTCGTAGTCCATGGCGACTCGAGGCGGCGATGCGATCCAAGAGCTTCGTTTACGGAGGAGAGCTCGATCGGATCTAACTATTCGGCAAGTTCGAATTAACGTGAAGATTGGTTTCGATGACTCGAGAAGTCATCGTCGGTATGATGGCGAGCTGGCGGTTATAAGAAAACCACCTAGCGAAGAGTCGACCCGGTGGCCAAGGCTCCTTTGGCGATAGTATCGTCCTTAAAAGGCGGGATGAGGCATCCTTCACGGCGGCGGCACGGAAGGAACTCTCAATGAAAGCACCAATGTCGGTGTCAAAACCGGTGGATCTCGGGCGGGGTCCCGAACTGTAAGCGTCTAGGCGGATGGTAACAGGAGACAAGGGACACGATGTTTTACCCGAGTTCGGGCCCTCTCGATGGAGGTAATACCCTACTCACAGCTTGATTAGTATTGATGATATGGGTAGTACAAGAGTAGATCTACCACGAGATCAAGGGGCTAAACCCTAGAAGCTAGCCTATGGTATGATTGTTGTTAGTCCTCTGGACTAAAACCCTCCGGTTTATATAGACACCGGATAGGTTAGGGTTACACAGTCGATTACAATGGTAGGAGATCTACATATCCGTATCGCCAAGCTTGCCTTCCACGCCAAGGAAAGTCCCATCCGGACACGAGACGAAGTCTTCAATCTTGTATCTTCATAGTCCAGGAGTCCGGCCAACGGTGATAGTTCGGCTATCCGGACACCCCCTAATCCAGGACTCCCTCAATCTTGATGCCCAATATGTAAGTGCCTTCACCGAGGTCTTCCATTGAAAAATTCTTATTCAAGTATCCTTTTTATGCTATCCAGAAATTCTATATCATTTCCAATCATCAATATGTCATCCACATATAATATCAGAAATGCTACAGAGATCCCACTCACATTCTTGTAAATACAGGCTTCACCGTAAGTCTGTATAAAACCATATGCTTTGATTACCACATCAAAGCGTATATTCCAACTCCGAGATGTTTGCACCAGTCCATAAATGGATCACTGGAGCTTGCACACTTTGTTAGCACCTTTAGGATCGACAAAACCTTCTGGTTGCATCATGTACAACTCTTCTTTAAGAAATCCATTAAGGATTGCAGTTTTGATGTCCATTTGCCAGATTTCATAATCATAAAATGCAGCAATTGCTAACATGATTCAGACAGACTTAAGCATCTATATGGGTGAGAAAGTCTCATCATAGTCAACTCCTTAAACTTGTCGAAAACCTTTCGCAAAAAGTCGAGCCTTGTAGACAGTAACATTACCATCAGCGTCAGTCTTCTTCTTGAAGATCCATTTATTCTCTATGGCTTGCCGATCATCGGGCAAGGCAACCAAAGTCCATACTTTGTTCTCATACATGAATCATATCTCAGATTTCATGGCCTCAAGCCATTTTGCGGAAACTGGGCTCATTATCGCTTCCTCGTAGTTCATAGGTTCATCATGGTATAGTAACATGACTTCCAGAACAGGATTACCGTACCACTCTAGTGCGGAACGTGCTCTAGTTGACCTACGAGGTTCGGTAGTTACTTGATCTGAAGTTTCATGATCATTATCATTAGCTTCCTCTCTAGTTGGCGTAGGCATCACGGGAATGGTTTTTTGTGATGAGCTACTTTCCAATTCGAGAGAAGGTACAATTACGTCATCAAGTTCTACTTTCCTTCCACTCGCTTCTTTCGAGAGAAACTCCTTCTCTAGAAAGGATCCATTGTTAGCAACAAAGGTCTTGCCTTCGGATCTGTGATAGAAGGTGTACCCAACAATTTCTTTTGGGTATCCTATGAATACACACTTCTCCGATTTGGGTTCAAGCTTATCAGGTTGAAGCTTTTGCACATAAGCATCGCAACCCCAAACTTTAAGAAACGACAGCTTAGGTTTCTTGCCAAACCACAGTTCATATGGTGTCATCTCAACGGATTCAAACGGTCCCTATTTAACGTGAATGCAACTGTCTCTAATGCATAACCCCAAAACGATAGTGGTAAATCGGTAAGAGACATCATAGATCACACCATATCTAATAAAGTACAATTACGACGTTCAGACACACCATTACGCTGTGGTGTTCCAGGTGGCGTGAGTTGTGAAACTATTCCACATTGTTTTAAATGAAGTCCAAACTCGTAACTCAAATATTCGCCTCCGCGATCAGATCGTAGAAACTTTATTTTTCTTGTTACGATGATTTTCCACTTCACTCTGAAATTATTTGTACTTTTCAAATGTTTCAGACTTGTGTTTCATTAAGTAGATATACCCATATCTGCTCAAATCATCTGTGAAGGTCAGAAAATAACGATACCCGCCGTGAGCCTCAACACTCATCGGACCGCATGCATCGGTATGTATTAATTCCAATAAGTCATTAGCTCGCTCCATTGTTCCGGAGAACGGAGTTTAGTCGTCTTGCCCATGAGGCATGGTTCACAAGTATCAATAATTCATAATCAAGTGATTCCAAAAGTCCATTTGCATGGAGTTTCTTCATGCGCTTTACACCAATATGACCTAAACAGCAGTGCCACAAATATGTTGCACTATCATTATCAACTTTGCATCTTTTGGCATCAATATTATGAATATGTGTATCACCACGATCGAGATTCAATAAACCATTTATATTGAGTGTATGACAATAGAAGGTTTTATTCATGTAAACATAACAACAATTATTCTCTCACTTAAATGAATAACCGTATCGCAATAAACATGACCCAATCATATTCATGCTCAACGCAAACACCAAATAACATTTATTTAGGTCCAACACTAATCTCGAAGGTAGAGGGAGTGTGCGATGGTGATCTTATCAGCCTTTGAATCACTTCCAACACACATCGTGAAAGGATCGATATAGTTGACTAGAGGGGGGGGGGGGTGAATAGGCAACTAACAATTTTTAGCTTTTCTTTACCAAATTAAACTTTGCATTAAAGTAGGTTGTCTATATATGTAACTAGGTGAGCAACCTATATGATGCAACAACAACAAGCACACAAGCAAGCAAAGAATACAACACAGTATGAGCTTGCACAAGTAAAGGTGAGAGATAACCAATAGCGGAGCTGGTGGAGACGAGGATGTGTTACCGAAGTTCCTTCCCTTTGAGGGGAAGTACGTCTCCGTTGAAGCGGTGTGGAGGCACAATGCTCCCCAACAAGCCACTAGGGCCATCGTATTCTCCTCACGTCCTCACACAATGCAGTGATTCCACTATTGGTGCCCTTGAAGGCGGCGACCGAACCTTTACAAACAAGGTTGGGGCTCTCTCCACAACTCAATTGGAGGCTCCCAACAATACCACGGAGCTTCACCACAATGGAATGTGGCTCCGAGGTGACCTCAACCGTCTAGGGTGCTCAAACACCCAAGAGTAACAAGGTCCGCAGGGGATTAGTGGGGGGAATCAAATTTCTCTTGGTGGAAGTGTAGATCCGGGCCTTCTCAACCAATCCCAAAAGAATCAACAAGTTTGATTGGCTAGGGAGAGAGATCGGGCGAATATGAGCTTTGGAGCAACAATGGAGCTTGGGGGAAAAGAGATAGGTCAACTTGGAGAAGAAGACCTCCTTTTATAAGGGGGGAACCAATCCAACCGTTACCCCCCATTCAGCCCGCGCAGAGCGGTACTACCACTGGGGGTAGCGGTACTACTGCTGGGTGTCATGGTACTACCGCCCCCCATGCGGTACTACGGTGTAGACAGAGGGAGACCAGGGGCGGAGCAAGATCTAGTCCCAGGGCGGTACTAGCAGCAGGGTAGGGGCGGTACTACCGCTTACGAGCGGTACTACCGCCTCTACTGCTGTTGCCAGTGCTGCAAAACCCGACACGAGAGGCGAACCTATCGAGTTGAGGCGGTAGTAGCACAACACCTAAGCAGCACTACGACTGAGAACCCCCAGGCGATACTACCGCTGGGCAGCGGTACTGTCTCCTGTGGCTCTTGAGCGGTACTTCCGCTTGGGTCTGCGGTACTACCGCTAGGACCAGAACAGGCTCACAAAAGAAGCAATGAAAGATCCTCCATTGAAGCGGGAAGGCTCAGTGAGTGTAAAGGAGATGTGTACGTGTTGATTCCACCCTAGCCTTTCCAATGCGGACCCCCTCTTGATAGTACGGTGACTCCTACGAAACAAGTCTACCACAACTGAAACAAAAGAGCTACACCGTCTTCACTTAAAACTCCGAGGGGAAGGAATCGTCTCGTGCCAAAGAATGAATCTCTGAAATACTCAACACAGATGATTAGTCCGCAAAAGCATTGTCATCAATCACCAAAACTACTTGGAGAGAGACATGCCTTAACAATCTCCCCCTTTTTGGTGGATTGATGACAACACAGGATTTGCACAAAGGTAAGACATGAAAGTAAACGAATCCCAAAACTACAAAATGTAGATGGGCTCCCCCTGAATGTGTGCACCTAATTAGAGGTGCCTTTGGAATGCAAGGCACACACATTAGGATCAACACCCCCCCTATATTTTATAGTCTGACAACATTTGCAACAAATAATGGTACATATACAGCTCGGATGCAGTAGAGTAGGAGTGAGCAAAGTATATAACAGGATAAGCATGCAACTCACATACTATCAAAGTACTCGACAAACATAGATAATAAAAGGATAAGGTAGCACATGTCTCACACCATATGACAGGGTACCAGGTTTCACAAGCACAAACCAAACCAAAGCAAAAGGCGAAAGGAGTTTGCGAGAAAGAAAACAAGGCAAACAAGCCACACAAACACACGCCGCAACTCGACAATGACAAATCCTAAACTCTCTCCCCTTTGGCATCGAGACACCAAAAGGCAAAGAGCGCTACTCTGGCTCCGGTGAGAGCAAGCAGAGGATCTCCATCATCACATCCCGGCGGGATAAATGCACCTTCTTAGTCATCAGCAGGAAATTGCTCGGTGTCTGAATCTATCCATGGGCAGTGCTGCTGAACCCACTCCTCCTCATCGGTGATCTTGCCCTCAGATCCGCTGGCAACTGTTGTTGGGGAACGTAGTAATTTCAAAAAATTTCCTACGCACACGCAAGATCATGGTGATGCATAGCAACGAGAGGGGAGAGTGTTGTCTCGTACCCTCGTGACCGAAGCGGAAGCAATCCTGGCGTAGAGGAAGTAGTCGACGTTCTCCTCGCGATCCAACCGATCCAAGCACCGTTACTCGGCACCTCCGAGTTCTTGGCACACGTACAGCTCGGTGGCGCTCCTCGGGCTCCGATCCGGCAAAGCTCGGGGAGAGAGAGTTCCGTCGACCTGACGACGGCGTGGTGGCGATCTTGATGTTCTACCAACGCAGGCTTCGCCTAAGCACTGCTGATTTGACCGAGGTGGAATATGGTGGAGGGGGAACCGCACATGGCTAAGAGCGATCTCAAGGATCAACTTGTGTGTCCTAGGGTGCCCCCCCTGCCCGTATATAAAGGAGCAAGGGGAGGGCCAGCCGGCCCTAGGAGGTGCGCCAGGAGGGAGTCCTCCTCCTAGTGGGAGTAGGACTCCCTTTCCTAGTCCAACTAGGAAGGAGGAAGGGGAAGGAAAGAGAGGAGAGGGAGAGGGAAAGGGGCGCGCCCCCTCCTTGTCCAATTCGGACTCCCCATGGGGGGGGGGCGCGCGCCACCTCCTGGCGCAGCCCTCTCTCTCCCCTCTTGGCCCAATAAGGCCCATTACTTCCCGGGGGGGTTCCGGTAACCCCTCTGGCACTCCGTCTTTCTCCGGAAACTTCCGGAACCTTTCCGGTGTCCGAATATAGCTGTCCAATATATCAATCTTTGTGTCTCGATCATTTCGAGACTCCTCGTCATGTCCGTGATCACATCCGGGACTCCGAACTCCTTCGGTACATCAAAATACACAAACTCATAATATAACCGTCCTTGAAACCTTAAGCGTGCGGACCCTACGGTTCGAGAACAATGTAGACATGACCGAGACACATCTTGGTCAATAACCAATAGCGGGACCTGGATGCCCATATTGGTTCCTACATTTTCTACGAAGATCTTTATCGGTCGGAACCGCATAACAACATACGTTGTTCCCTTTGTCATCGGTATGTTACTTGCTCGAGATTCGATCGTCGGTATCCAATACCTAGTTCAATCTCGTTCTTGGCAAGTCTCTTTACTCGTTCGTAATACATCATCTCACAACTAACTCATTAGTTGCAATGCTTGCAAGGCTTATGTGATGTGTATTACCGAGAAGGCCAGAAGATACCTCTCCGAGCAATCGGAGTGACAAAACCTAATCTTGATTCATGCCAACTCAACATATACTTTTGGAGACATCTGTAGAGCACCTTTATAATCACCCGATTCGTTGGGACGTTTGGTAGCACACAAAATGTTCCTCCGGTAAACGGAGTTGTATAATCTCATAGTTGCGGGAACTTTGTATAAGTCATGAAGAAAGCATAAGCAACATACTAAACGATCAAGTGCTAAGCTAACGGAATGGGTCATGTCAATCACATCATTCTCCTAATGATGTGATCCCGTTAATCAAATGACAACTCATGTCTATGGTTAGGAAACATAACCATCTTTGATTTAACGAGCTAGTAAAGTAGAGGCATACTAGTGACACTCTGTTTGTCTATGTATTCACACATGTATTATGTTTCCGGTTAATACAATTCTAGCATGAATAATAAACATTTATCATGATATAAGGAAATAAATAATAACTTTATTATTGCCTCTAGGGCATATTTCCTTCAACTGTCGCACCCAACTGACGCATGAGCTCCTTGTGACGGCTCCTGGCCTTCTTCTTAGACACATGAGCCATGTACTGTCCATGAGACTCCATGCAGAAGAGTTTCTTCATTTTGCGCTTGAGCTTCTTTGCACATGAGGGCTCCGCTCCATAGGGCTCATAATCATCGTCATCATCAGCATCAGCCTCTGTCTCCATGTCAGCAGCTCCAGAAGGAATCCCAGATCTAGGAGCCGAGGTGCCCCAGTTCTCCTTCTTCCTCAGACGCTTGATCTCATGAGTGATTAACTCGCTAGTCTCCAGTACCACATTATGATAAACGCGTGCCCAGGCCTTCTCAATAAGCAACATGATAAACGAACCATAGATAGGGCACTTGCGCTCAGAGATAGCGGAGACCAGTTCAGACCACATGACATGAGAGATATCCAAGGATTCTCCAGTGTTTTCTTCCTTCTCATGCTGGCAGAAAAGAAGCATGTCCACGAGAAAAGAGTGAACCATATCCAAGTTCCCAATGCGAGGAAAGACGGTCTCTATGAAGATGCGATGAAGTATGTCCAGATAGGCAGGCAGCTCATAGGTCTCCTTCTGAGTCTCGGGGTGAATCTTCAAAGTATAGTAGGGCTAGAGAGATTGCTTGTGAATGGAAGTTGTACTGCGGTGAGGGCGAAAGCCAACTGAGTTCTCAAGTCCGTGATCTTCAACTCCAAGTAACTCCATGAAAGCCTTCCACTTGACAGAAAGCAGCTTGTCATCTGTCATCCAAGTCAGAGTTCTTTCGTCATCTGTTCCAAGATGGACCGTGGCATAAAACTGGGGCACCTGATCCTGAGGATGTTCAGCTGAGAACACATCTGTAGGGCTTCGCCAAAGTAGGCAGGATCCTTCTCCATATAGTCAGTGTTGATGGTGCAAACATCAACATAGAGATTCTTCTTCGCTTTGATCACATCAAAGTAGATGGTCCACTGAAAGCGGTTCTAGAAAGGACGATTGACCAAAGTGGGTTCTTGATCTTTCGTATATGGGTTCCGCTGGCGCTTTTCCCAGAACTCCTTTGCAGACATCTCTGTCACAGACTTGGCCCTAGGCTTGGGCTTGTTCGCAATAGTCTTCTTCGGTTGAGGAGGAGGAGGAACACTTGAGGAGGCAGCCGCTGTCTCAGAGGTTCGATAACGCTTTGAAGTTGAACGCCCGGGGTTGACACGGCGGGCATATTGCTCAGAAGGGCCATCAGCTGGAACCAAACACACGAACAAAAGAAACAACACGAAAGAAAGAGCATAAGCCACCAAACAAAACAACATGGATCTAAATTTGGTACGAGTATGATCGAAGTGGGCATCCAGCGGTAGTACCGCGATCAGGAAGCGGTAGTACCGCTCCAGGCGGGGAAACGGCAGTTTCCTACTGCCGTGGACAAATCCGACACTACCGGGATGCCAAATTTAAAAATAATCCTACCAAATATCAATCCAAATAGTCTAGACGCCTTCTCCAACCTACTCAAGCCTTGATTTAGCCAAAAATCGAGAAATGCAACAACTATGGCGCCTAAAGACTAGATCTGAAACCTAGGCACAAAGAGAAGGGGAACAGGGGCAATACCGGCATCCATGGCAAGAGGACGGGGCGGGGATCGATTCCACCAAAGGAAATGGAGAGGGACGGCCCAGAGACGACGGCCCGCTGGAGCCCTCCCGCGGCGAGTCGGCGCTGGAGAAACGAGGAGGATGAGTGGGTGTGGGGGAGAAAACTCCCCACCTTGACATAACCCCTAGTCCCGCCCCCAGTAGTACTGCTTCGAGGCGGGCGGTAATCTTGCTTGTTACTCACAAGCGGTAGTACCGCGTGCCTCCAGTGGTAGTACCGCCCAGCCGAGACTCAAAGACTAGACAGAGAAGGCTAAGCTCCAGCAATAAGAAAACTAAACGACAAGGAGAAGGGGCAACCACAAAAGCATAACAACACCCACGAGAGAACTACCAAGACACACACCTCTCAAAGAGAGGGCGGTGTCCGAGGCCACCTATGTTTGAGTCAAGTGGTATGGCACCGCGAAGATTTTAACCTTGGGCCCATGACCAAAACTCATCTTTGAAGCACAATTACCATCTTGAATGGCTAATTTGAAAGACGTGATCAATATATGCATAATGGGGGGAGGGAGAGTTCATTGAGAGAAAAACATTCCCCCTATGTCCATGCCTACACCTAAACAAGACATCACGATGCGTATGGTGGGGTGTGCAAAGGTTCAAGCCACATTGCTCGAATCATATATTTAGCTCATGCCTTAACTCGCGAAATCTTGCTTCATCCAAGGGCTTCGTGAAGATATCTGCAAGGTTATCATGAGTGTTGACATAGTTGAGCTTGATCTCCCCTCGCCTAATGTGATCCTGGATGAAATGATACCGAATCTCAATCTACTTCGTCTTGAAGTGTTGCACCGGGTTGAGAGAAATCTTGATGGCACTTTCATTGTCACACCAAAGAGGCACTTTGTCACAAATGACACCGTAATCCTTTAAAGTTTGAATCATCCATAGGAGTTGTGCACAACAACTATCGGCGGCCACATACTCCGCTTCAGTGGACGAGAGAGACACACAATTTTGCTTCTTAGAAGACCAACTCACCAAAGAGCAACCAAGAAATTGGCACCCTCCGAAAGTTGACTTCCTGTCCACTTTGTCTCCCGCCCAATCCGAGTCCGAAAAGCCCACATGGTTGAAGTTTGCTCCTCTTGGGTACCATAAGCCAAAGTTTGGGGTATGAGCCAAATATCGAAAGATTCGCTTGACCGCCACATAGTGGCTTTCCTTAGGTGCGGCTTGAAACCGTGCACAAATTCCCACACTCAACATAATATCCGGTCTAGAAGCACAAAGGTAAAGCAAGGAGTCAATCATGGAGCGATATACCTTTAGATCCACCGCTTTACCATTGGGATCTATGTCAAGTTGGCATTTGACGGGCATTGGAGTGGAAGCCGGCTTGACATCACTTAGCTTGAATCTCTTGAGCATGTCTTGAGTATTTTTGGCTTGGTTGATGAAGGTTCCTTCTCTTCTTTTCTTGATTTCGAACCCAAGAAAGAACTTCAACTCTCCCATCATGGACATCTTGAACTTCGAGGTCATGAGAGCGGATTCCTCATTGAAAGATTTGTTGGGGAAACCAGAGATAATATCATCAACATATAGTTGGCATACAAACAACTCCCCTTTGACCTTCTTAGTAAAAAGAGTGGGGTCGATTTTCCCAATTTCAAACCCACGATCTTGCAAATACTCGGTAAGGTGCTCATACCATGCATGTGGGGCTTGTTTAAGGCCATATAGTGCCTTATCGAGTTGGTACACATGATCGGGGAAATAGGGATCCTCGAACCCCGGGGGTTGTTTGACATACACCAACTCATTAATAGGACCATTAAGAAAAGTACTCTTCACATCCATTTGTTGCAACTTGAAGTTATGATGAGAGGCATAAGCAATCAACAAACGAATAGATTCAAGGCGAGCAACGGGAGAAAAGGTTTCACCGTAGTCGATACCCTCGACTTGGGAGTAGCCTTGTGCTACCAGCCGAGCCTTGTTGCGAAAAATAATTCCATGAGCATCTTGCTTGTTCTTGAATATCTACTTGGTTCCAGTGACGTTATGGTTCTCTGTTGGCCTTGGCACCAATCTCCACACCTTGTTGTGCTCGAAGTTGTTGAGTTCTTCATGCATGGCATTAAGCCAATCCGGATCCTCGAGCGCCTCATAGACCTTTTGGGGTTCAACACAAGAAACAAACGCGTGATGTTCACAATAGTTTGCTAATTGTCTACGAGTGCTTACCCCCTTTCTTAAGCTTCCAAGCACATTCGTCATGAGATGACCCTTGGTAGTGAGCTTGGAAACAATCTTGGCGGCACGACGCTCCAATTCCTCCTCAGGAGTGAGTTGAGGAGCGGTAACTTGATCATCTTGAGCGTCGTCTTGAGCTTGTTCTTGATCTTCAGCTTGCTCTTGATCTTGAACTTGCTCAGAGGTGAGAATTTGACCTTGGGCATCACTTGGCGATTCACCACCATCTTGAGGTTGATCTTGCCCTTGATCTTGTTCATTTGGTTGAGGGCCTTCACTTTGTTCTTCGAAAGCATGTGGGTCTTGGGTTGGTGATGGTTCCACTTGAGTGGAACATTCTCCTTCTCCTTCGGCCACAAAGGGTTCCTCAATGGGTAGGATAAAACCCAAACCCATTCTTCTTATGGCTTGGGGAGGAATTTCATCACCTACATAACAAGTACCACTTTGCTCCACTTGGGAGCTGTTATTCTCATCAAACTCCATGTTACACGTCTCCTCAATAAGTCCTGTAGACTTATTGAGGACACCGTAAGCACGAGAGTTTGTAGCATAACCAACAAATATGCCCTCATGAGCTCTAGCCTCAATTTTAGACAAACGAACACCTTTCTTGAGAATAAAACACTTACACCTGAACACCCGGAAG
Organism: Aegilops bicornis; assembly: GCA_021605145.1. NCBI lineage: Eukaryota > Viridiplantae > Streptophyta > Magnoliopsida > Poales > Poaceae > Aegilops > Aegilops bicornis. Next base: position 150,605,967 of record CM038674.1, on the reverse strand, counting down.
TACTTGAGGTTGGGCTTGTTACCGGTGAGTATCTCATATGGAGTCTTGTTCAAGACTTGCGGAGGTAGAGCCGATTGGATGCATGACATGCGGTGTTGATGGCTTTGGCCCAAAAGTTGTATGGAGACTTGAACTCCGCCATCATGGTCCTTGCCGCATCCATCAACGTACGGTTCTTCCTCTCCGCTACACCATTTTGTTGAGGGGTGTAAGGTGCGGAATATTGATGCTTGATCCCCTCATCACTAAGAAACTCATCCAACGTGTAGTTCTTGAACTCGGTGTTGTTGTCACTTCTTATCGTCAAGATCTTTGCATTGTGTTGGCGTTGAGCTTCATTTGCAAAGTTGATGACATTTTGTTGGGAATCGCTCTTCCTCTTGAAGAAATATACCCAAGTGTATCTTGAATAATCATCCACAATCACCAAGCAATACTTTCTACCCCCAAGACTATTAAAGGATGGAGGTCCAAAGAGATCCAAGTGAAGGAGCTCCAAGGGCCTCTTCGAGTAGATGATAGTCGTGGGAGGGTGACCCTTCTCATGTAGCTTTCCTTCTATACAATCACTGCAAGCACGATCTTTGGCAAAGCTAACATTTGTTAGTCCATGGACATGGTCCCCCTTGAGAAGACTTTGCAAAGATCTCATATTGACATGGGCTAAACGGTGATGCCAAAGCCATCCCACGTCAACTTTAGCCATTAGGCATGTCGCGGTCATAGTGGGTCGCTCTAAAAAGTTAATCACATAAAGACCGTTCTCGACATGCCCAACAAAGGCTACTTTAAGAGTCTTGCTCCACAAGAGGGCCACGGTATCAATATCAAAGAAAGTGGCAAAGCCCATGAGTGCGAGTTGACGAACAGAAAGTAAATTGTATGCAAGGGACTCAACAAGTATGACTTTCTCGATCATGAGATCATGAGAAATGACAACCTTGCCAAGACCGAATACCTTACAAGACGAGGCATCACACCACTCGACATTGGTGGGCATAGATGAAATATTGTGCACATCCACCACCAAGTCCTTGCTTCCGGTCATATGATTTGTGGCTCCACTATCGAGCAACCATGATCCCCCACCAGAAGCAAACACCTACAAGAGATCAATGCTTGGTTTTAGGTACCCATTTTGTAATGGGTCCTTTGATGTTAGTAGCAAGGGTCTTAGGAACCCAAATAGACCACTCAATGTACTCATAAGGAGAACCAACAAATTTAGCATAAACGTGCCCATCACTAGCATGGCATAACACATAAGAAGGGTTAAAGTCACTGGCTTTGTTGGAAGGAGTGGCATTGCCCTTCTTGACACTATCGTCCTTCTCATTGTTCTACTTCTCCTTAGAGGCACCCTCTCCCTCCTTCACAAAAGTTTGCTTGAGAGGAGGAGGTCGCTTGGCCTTGTCATTCTTCTTCTTGTTCTTGGACTTGGGTGCAAACCCAATTCCCTCCTTGACCACAACTTCCTTTTGGTTGCTTAAAAGGTCGTTGAGGTTTGATACGTCTCCAATGTATCTATAATTTTTGTTTGTTCCATGCTATTATATTATCTGTTTTGGATGTTTATGGGCTTTATTTTACACTTTTATATTATTTTTGGGACTAACCTATTAACCCAGAGCCCAGTGCCAGTTCTTGTTTTCCCCTTGTTTCAGTGTTTCGAAGAAAAGGAATATCAAACGGAGTCCAAACGAAATGAAACCTTTGGGAGAGTTATTTTTGGAATGGAAGCAATCCAGGAGACTTGGAGTGTATGTCAGGGAAGCAACGAGGTGGCCGCGAGGCAGGGAGGCGCGCCTGCCCCCTGGGCACGCCCCCACCCTCGTGGGCCCCTCGTGGCTCCCCTTACCGACTTCTTTCGCCTATATATGTCCATATACCCTAAAAAATCGATGAACAGAATAGATCGTGAGTTTCGCCGCCGCAAGCCTCTGTAGCCACCAAAAACCAATCGGGACCTGTTAGGCACCTACTGGGAGGGAACCCTCACCGGTGGCCATCTTCATCATCCCGACGCTCTCCATGACGAGGAGGGAGTAGTTCACCCTCGGGGCTGAGGATATGTACCAGTAGCTATGTGTTTGATCTCTCTCTCTCTCGTGTTCTTGATTCAGCACGATCTTGCTGTATCGCGAGCTTTGCTATTATAGTTGGATATTATGATGTTTCTCCCCCTCTACTCTCTTGTAATGGATTGAGTTTTCCCTTGAAGTTATCTAATTGGATTGAGTCTTTAAGGATTTGAGAACACTTGATGTATTTCTTGGATGTGCTTATCTGTGGTGACAATGGGATATTCACGTGATCCACTTGATGTATGTTTTGGTGATCAACTTGCGAGTTCCGTGACCTCGTGAACTTATGCATAGGGGTTGGCACAAGTTTTCGTCTTGACTCTCTGGTAGAAACTTTGGGGCACTCATTGAAGTTCTTTGTGTTGGTTGAATAGATGAATCTGAGATTGTGTGATGCATATCGTATAATCATACCCATGGATACTTGAGGTGACATTGGAGTATCTAGGTGACATTAGGGTTTTGGTTGATTTGTATTTTAAGGTGTTATTCTAGTACGAACTCTATGATAGATCGAACGGAAAGAATAGCTTCGTGTTATTTTACTACGAACTCTTGAATAGATCGATCAGGAAGGATAACTTTGAGGTGGTTTCGTACCCTACAATAATCTCTTCATTTGTTCTCCGCTGTTAGTGACTTTGGAGTGACTCTTTGTTGCATGTTGAGGGATAGTTATATGATCCAATTATGTTATTATTGTTGAGAGAACTTGCACTAGTGAAAGTATGAACCCTAGGCCTTGTTTCCTAGCATTGCAATACCGTTTACGCTCACTTTTATCGTTTGCTACCTTGCTGTTTTTATATTTTAAGATTACAAAAACCTATATCTACCATCCATATTGCACTTGTATCACCATCTTTTCGTAGGAACTAGTGCACCTATACAATTTACCATTGTATTGGGTGTGTTGGGGACACAAGAGACTCTTTGTTATTTGGTTGCGGGGTTGCTTGAGAGAGACCATCTTCAACCCTCGCCTCCCACGGATTGATAAACCTTAGGTCATCCACTTGAGGGAAATTTGCTACTGTCCTACAAACCTCTTCACTTGGAGGCCCAACAACGTCTACAAGAAGAAGGTTGCGTAGTAGACATCAAGCTCTTTTCTGGCGCCGTTGCCAGGGAAGTGAGTGCTTGAAGGTATATCTTTAGATCTTGTGATCGAATCTTTTAGTTTCTTGTTTTATCACTAGTTTAGTCTATAAAAGAAAACTACAAAAAAATGGAATTGAGTTTGCCTGATATGCTTCATCTTTTTAATATCTTTCTGAGTATGATGGAAAGGAAAATTGTGCCTAAGTGTTAGAAGAAGAATTCATTAAAATGTTTGGCACTAAATCTTTGAATGATGAGCATGATTGCAATGTTATTAGTATGAACCCTTTGAATATCCAAAGTACTAATGATGATTGCACTAGTTATGATGAAAATATCTCTTATAAGCATGTCAATTTTTGTGGAGTGCATAGAGTTTGCAAATACATACCAAACAGGGAAGATAGATTTTGCAAGAGGCATAAGTATTTGGAAACTAAATGGTTGCAAGAAAGGCTAGATGTTTGTGCTGAAAATTTAATCTTTCTTAGCCGTACTTGTGAACTTTGCAATGAACGTGATCATTCCAGTACCCAATGCAAATTGTTTCATGATCGTATTGTGTCCAAAAATTATGATGACTTGATTTCCCTTGCACATCATAATGAACTTAGTTTGCTCTTGGGTTATGAAGAAATGAAACGTATAACTAAGGTTATTCCAGAATTTGCCCTTGATAGAGTTCTTAATTTTGATCTAGAGGAAATTTATATGTATTGTGCGGTGAATTGCATTGAAAATCCTTATATTGCCAAGTATATAAAGAAAAGAAAACAAATAGAAGATGAAGAGAATACTAACGAAAGGGAAGGGACTTCCCAATATCCTCCTATTATTTCTATGATGAATCAGGTAACGAGGAGGAGCTTTCTATTCAACCAATCTCATTAATAAGGAGCTCCAAAAAGAGGATTGAACCCACACATGATGTGAAGAAGAAAAAGAAAAGACGGAGAAGCAAAGGTAGAAAGGTATCTCTCCCAAATTATGTTGCTCCTATTACTCATCGTGATGATGATAATGCTATACTATTGGTGCTATCCATACTATTAATGATGAGAGTGATTATGCTTATGATATGAAAAGGCCCAAGCTTGGGGATGCTATGTTTGATGAAGACAATGTTTTTGAGAATATATTTGCTGCAATTAATGTTTGTCCCAAGCTTGGGGATGCTATGTTTAATGAAGATGATATTTTTAGTCTCCCAAGTTTTGATATGCAAATTTATAATGATGATAGCATGCCTCCTACTTATGATGATTATATTGATGAAAGTGGGTTTGGAAGAGTGTCAACTTTAGAAAGTAATGGTCCCACTATTTTGGAGGATGTTGAATCTTATTATGATAATTATGAAAGTGGATTTGGAGAGGTCATGACTTTATTTAGTAATGATTCCACTATCTTGGAAGAGGTTTCAATTGATTATGATGAGAACAAAGTGGCCGCTTATGATGATTATTGTGATGAAACTTATGCTATAAAAAGTAGTGATGATTATATTTATAAAACTTGTCATGATTATGATTACCTTTTTTCTGAATATTACTCTTTTAATGTGGAAACAATTTATAGTATTTGAGTCTCTTATGATACTCCCACTATTCTAAAAGAGAAGAATTTTGCTTATGTGGAGAGTAGTAAAATTTCTATGCAAGTAGATCATGAAAAGAATGCTTTATGTGCTGGTTATATTGTTGAATTCATTCATGATGCTACTGAAAATTATTATGAGGGAAGAATATATGCTTGTAGGAATTGCAATAATATCAAGTTTCCTCTCTATGTGCTTAAAGTTTTCAAGTTATGCTTGTCTTGCCTTCCTATGCTAGTTGATTATTGTTCCCATAAGTTGTTTGCTCACAAAATCCCTATGCATAGGAAATGGGTTAGACTTAAATGTGCTAGTCATATTCTTCATGATGCTCTCTTTATGTTTCAATTCCTATCTTTTATGTGAGCATCATTAAAATCATCATGCCTAGCTAGGGGCGTTAAACGATAGCGCTTGTTGGGAGGCAACATAAATTTATTTTTATTTTATTGCTTTTTGGTTCAGTTTAATAATAAATAATCCATCTAGCCTCTTGTTAGATATGTTTTTATGTTTTAATTATTGTTTGTGCCAAGTAAGACCTATAGGATCTTCTTGGATGATAGTTATTTGATCTTGCTGAAAATTCCAGAAACTTTCTGTTCACGAAAACAATTGTTTAAAATCACCAGAACGTGATAAAGTAATGATTCCAATTGAAGCAGATCAATAATCAAAATATCTAGGTCGTCCTATTTTGGTAGAATTTTTGGAGTTCCAGAAGTTTGTGTTAGTTACAGATTACTACAGACTGTTCTGTTTTTGACAGATTCTGTTTTTCGTGTGTTGTTTGCTTATTTTGATGACTCTATGGCTAGTAAAATAGTTTATAAACCATAGAGAAGTTGGAATACAGTAGATTTAACACCAATACAAATGAAGAATGAGTTCATTACAGTACCTTGAAGTGGTGTTTTGTTTTCTTCCGCTAACGGAGCTCACGAGATTTTCTGTTAAGTTTTGTGTTGTGAAGTTTTCAAGTTTTGGGTAAAGATTCGATGAACTATGGAATAAGGAGTGGCAAGAGCCTAAGCTTGGGGATGCCCAAGACAGCCCAAGGTAATATTCAAGGACAACCAAGAGCCTAAGCTTGGGGATGCCCTAGAAGGCATCCCCTCTTTCATCTTCGTTCATTGGTAACTTTACTTGGAGCTATATTTTTATTCATCACATGATATGTGTTTTGCTTGGAGCGTCATTTTATTTTATTTTGTTATGCTTGCTGTTTGAATAAAATACCAAGATCTGAAATTCTTAAATGAGAGAGAGTCTTCACAAAGCTACATAATTATTTAACTACTCATTGATCTTCACTTATATCTTTCGGAGTAGTTTGTCGGTTGCTCTAGTGCTTCACTTATATCTTTTAGAGCAGGACGGTGGTTTTATTTTGAAGAAATATATGAACTCTCATGCTTCACTTATATTATTTTGAGAGTCCTAAACAGCATGGTAATTTTCTTTGGCTATAAAATTAGTCCTAATGTGATGAGCATCCAAGATAGGTATAATAAAAACTTTCATATAAAGTGCATTGAATACTAAGATAAGTTTGATTCTTTATGATAGTTTTGAGATATGAAGATGGTGATATTAGAGTCATGCTAGTGGAGTAGTTGTGAATTTGGGAGATACTTGTGTTAAAGTTTGTGATCCCCGTAGCATGCACGTATGGTGAACCGTTATGTGATGAAGTCAGAGCATGATTTATTTATTGATTGTCCTCCTTATGAGTGGCGGTTGGGACGAGCGATGGTATTTTCCTACCAATCTATCCCCCTAGGAGCATGCGCGTAGTACTTTGTTTCAATAACCAATAGATTTTTTCAATAAGTATGTGAGTTCTTTATGACTAATGCTGAGTCCATGGATTATACACACTCTCACCCTTCCACCATTGCTAGCCTCTCTTGTGCCGCGCAACTTTCGCCGGTACCATACATCCACCATTACCTTCCTCAAAACAGCCACCATACCTACCTATTATGGCATTTCCATAGCCATTCCGAGATATATTTCCATGCAACTTACCACCGTTCCGTTTATTATGATACGCTCCATCATTGTCATATTGCTTTGCATGATCATGTAGTTGACATCGTATTTGTGGCAAAGCCACCGTTCATAATTCTTTCATACATGTCACTCTTGAGTCATTGCACACAGCGGTACACCGCCGGAGGCATTCATATAGAGTCATATTTTGTTCTAAGTATCGAGTTGTAATTCTTGAGTTGTAAATAAATAAAAGTGTGATGATCATCATTATTAGAGCATTGTCCCAGTGAGGAAAGGATGATGGAGACTATGATTTCCCCACAAGTCGGGATGAGACTCCGGACGGAAAAAAAAGAAAGAAAAAAAGAGGCCATAAAAAAAGAGAAGGCCCAAATAAAAAAAGATAGAAAAAGAGAGAAGGGACAATGCTACTATCCTTTTACCACACTTGTGCTTCAAAGTAGCACCAAGATCTTCATGATAGAGAGTCTCCTATGTTGTCACTTTCATATACTAGTGGGAATTTTTCATTATAGAACTTGGCTTGTATATTCCAATGATGGGCTTCCTCAAATTGCCCTAGGTCTTCGTGAGCAAGCGAGTTGGATGCACACCCACTTAGTTTCTTTTGTTGAGCTTTCATACACTTATAGCTCTAGTGCATCCGTTGCATGGCAATCCCTACTCACTCACATTGATATCTATTGATGGGCATCTCCATAGCCCGTTGATATGCCTAGTTGATGTGAGACTATCTTCTCCTTTTTGTCTTCTCCACAACCACAATTCTATTCCACCTATAGTGCTATGTCCATGGCTCACGCTCATGTATTGCGTGAAGATTGAAAAAGTTTGAGAACATCAAAAGTATGAAACAATTGCTTGGCTTGTCACCAGGGTTGTGCATGATTTAAATATTTTGTGTGATGAAGATAGAGCATAGCCAGACTATATGATTTTGTAGGGATAGCTTTCTTTGGCCATGTTATTCTGAGAAGACATGATTGCTTTGTTAGTATGCTTGAAGTATTATTATTTTTATGTCAATACTAAACTTTTATCTTGAATCGTTCGAATCCGAACATTCTTGCCACAATAAAGAAAATTACATTGAGAATTATGTTAGGTAGCATTCCACATCAAAAAATCTGCTTTTATCATTTACCTACTCGAGGACGAGCAAGAATTAAGCTTGGGTATGCTGATACGTCTCCAACGTATCTATAAATTTTTATTGTTCCATGCTATTATATTATCTGTTTTGGATGTTTATGGGCTTTACTTTACACTTTTATGTTATTTTTGGGACTAACCTATTAACCCAGAGCCCAGTGCCAGTTCTTGGTTTTTCCCTTGTTTCAGTGTTTCGAAGAAAAGGAATATCAAATGGAGTCCAAACGAAATGAAACCTTCGGCTTCATCTTCATTCATTGCAAACTCATCGGCTTCATCTTGCACCACTTCATAGTTGGAGCGTTGAATGCTTGAACTTACTTTGTAAATGGAAACAACATGTTGCCATGCTTCCTTGGCCATGGTAAAAGGTTAGAGATGCGCAATATCTTCGGATGGAATTGCATCTTGAATGATGAAGAGAGCATTCTTGTTGAACTAATGATCCGTGACTTCTCTAGGGGTGAAGTTGCTAGGGTCATGCGGATAGAAACCTTGCTCAATGATTCTCCAAAGATTAGTATTAACATGATTTAAATGATGTCTAAAGCGATAGACCCAAGAGTCAAAATCCTCATTTTTCACAATCTTAGGAGGAGGACCAACATGATTCAAATGAGTGGAGGGAACCGGTCCTCCATAAGTAAGTGGAGATTCAACATGGGAAAAGATGCCGCTTCCATCTCTACCACTAGATAAGGGAACTTTGTCACTAGTAGCTCCCCCCTTGTCAGAGTGAGCATCTGTCACCTTGTTAGTGGGATCACCCACTAGATAAGGCCTTCTAAGAACTTGTTGAACATGCTTTCAACCTCGGTCGTCATGGATGTTTTCAATGTGTCCAAAGCCGCATTAAACTCCTCACGAGAGACCGCGGTTCCCCCATTGGCCGTAGACGAGAACAGATTCACACCGGAGTTCTCCTCCCCACCGTCTACGGTGTCAACCATACTCTTCGGACAGCAAAGTCCTTAATAAAGAGACGTGGTTCTGATACCAATTGAAAGGATCGATATAGTTGACTAGAGGGGGGTGAATAGGCAACTAACAATTTTTAGCTTTTCTTTACCAAATTAAAATTTGCATCAAAGTAGGTTGTCTAGATATGCAACTAGGTGAGCAACCTATATGATGCAACAACAACAAGCACACAAGAAAGCAAAGAATACAACACAATATGAGCTTGCACAATTAAAGGTGAGAGATAACAATAGCAGAGCCGATGGAGACGAGGATGTGTTACCGAAGTTCCTTCCCTTTGAGGGGAAGTACGTCTCCGTTGGAGCGGTGTGGAGGCACAATGCTCCCCAAGGAGCCACCAGGGCCACCATATTCTTCTCACGCCCTCACACAATGCGAGATGCCGTGATTCCACTATTGGTGCCCTTGAAGGCGGCGACCGAACCTTTCAAACAAGGTTGGGCTGTCTCCACAACTCAATTGGAGGCTCCCAACAATACAATGGAGCTTCAACACAATGGAATGTGGCTCCGAGGTGACCTCAACTGTCTATGGTGCTCAAACACCCAAGAGTAACAAGATCCACAAGGGATTAGTGGGGGGAAACAAATTTCTCTTGGTGGAAGTGTAGATCTGGGCCTTCTCAACCAATCCCTAAAGAATCAACAAGTTTGATTGGCTAGGGAGAGAGATCGGGCGAAAATGAGCTTTGGAGCAACAATGGAGCTTGGGGGAAAAGAGGTAGGTCAACTTGGAGAAGAAGACCTCCTTTTATAAGGGGGGAACCAATCCAACCGTTACCCCCCATTCAGCCCGCGCAGAGTGGTACTACCGTTGGGAGTAGCGTACTACTGCTGGGTGTCGTGGTGCTACTGCCCCCCACAGGGTACTACCGTGTAGACAAAGGGAGACCAGAGGCGGAGCAAGATCTAGTCCCAGGGCGGTACTAGCAGCGGTGGTAGGGGCGGTACTACCACTTACGAGCGGTACTACTGCCTCTACTGCCGCTGCCAGTGCTGCAAAATCCGACACGAGAGGCGAACCTATCGAGTCGAGGCGGTAGTAGCGCAGCACCTCAGCAGCACTACGACTGAGAGCCCCCAGGCGGTACTACCGCTGGGCAGCGTGATCTTGCCGCTGTGGCTCTTAATGATGCCACCTTGGGTCTACGGTACTACCGCTGGGACCAGAACAGGCTCACAAAAGAAGCAATGAAATATCCTCCATTGAAGCGGGAAGGCTCAGTGGGTGTAAAGGAGATGTGTACGTGTTGATTCCACCCTAGCCTTTCCAATGTGGACCCCCTCTTGATAGTACGGTGACTCCTACGAAACAAGTTCACCACAACTGAAATGAAAGAGCTACACCGTCTTCACTTAAAACTCCGAGGGGAAGGAATCGTCTCATGCCAAAGAATGAATCTCTGAAATACTCAACGCACACAATTAGCCCGCAAAAGCATTGTCATCAATCACCAAAACTACTTAGAGAGAGACATGCCTTAACACATCGTCACCTCGCCCTTAACTAGTTTCTGTTCATTTTGCAACTCCTGTTTTGAGTTACTAATCTTAGCAACTGAACTGGTATCAAATACCCTGGGGTTACTATGAACACTATTAAAGTACACATCAATAACATGTATATCAAATATACCTTTGTTCACTTTGCCATCCTTCTTGTCCGCCAAGTATTTGGTGTAGTTCCGCTTCCAGTGACCATTCGCTTTGAGTAGAAGCACTCAGTTTTAGGCTTAGGTCTAGCTTTGGGCTTCTTCACGGGAGTGGCAACTTGCTTGCCATTCTTCTTGAAGTTCCCCTTCTTTTCCTTTGCCCTTTTTTCTTGAAACTAGTGGTCTTGTTAACCATCAACACTTGATGCTCTTTCTTGATTTCTACCTTCGCCGATTTCAGCATCACGAAGAGCTCGGGAATCTTTTTGTTATTAGTTGCACATTATAGTTCATCACGAAGTTCTAGTGGCTTGGAGATAGTGACTAGAGAACTCTGTCAATCACTATCTTATTCGGAAGATTAACTCCCACTTGATTCAAGTGATTGCAGTATCCAGACATTCTTAGCACATGCTCACTGGTTGAGCTATTCTCCTCCATCTTGTAGGCAAAGTACTTGTCAGAGGTCTCATACCTCTCGACATGGGCATGAGTCTGAAATACCAATTTCAACTCTTGGAACATCTCATATGATCCGTGGCGTTCAAAACATTTTTGAAGTCCCGGTTCTAAGCCGTAAAGCATGGCACACTAAACTATCATGTAGTCATCATATCAAGCTTGCCAAACGTTCATAACGTCTACATCTGTTCCTGCAATAGGTCTGTCACCTAGCGGTGCATCAAGGACATAATTCTTCTGTGCAGCAATGAGGATAATCCTCAGATCACGGACCCAATCCGCATCATTGCTACTATCATCTTTCAACTTAGTTTTCTCTAGGAACATATCAAAAACATAGGGGAGCTACAACATGAGCTATTGGTCTACAACATAGATATGCAAATTGAAAGTGCGTTATATTGACTAGAGGGGGGGGGGGTGAATAGGCGATTTTTACAAATTCGTCACTGAGGAATTTCAGGGTGAGGAAATTCCTAAGCAACGAACTACTTAGCAGCAGAATAAGTACTCAGATGCAAGCATAACAGAGCAGTAGCACAATCATCATGATGAAATGAAAATAAGGACAGAGTACAAGTAGCATAAACACATGATAAGCAGGCTGAAGACAAGGTGACTGAAGAATTAGGATTGAGGAAATTGTGAAAGTCTTCAGTCACGATCAAGTCCATCAACACATAAATGAGGAAATAAAAGAGTTGAGGAAATAGAACCAGTAGCTTGGTGAAGACAGTGATTTGGTAGATGATACGTCTCCAACGTATCTATAATTTTTGATTGCTCCATGCTATATTATCTACTGTTTTGGATATTAATGAGCTTTATTATTCACTTTTATATTATTTTTTGGGACTAACCTATTAATCGGAGGCCCAGCCCAGAATTGTTGTTTTTTTTCCTATTTCAGAGTTTCGCAGAAAAGGAATATCAAACGGAGTCCAAACGGAATGAAACCTTCAGGAACATGATTTTCTCACCGAACATGATCCAGGAGACTTGGACCCTGCGTCAAGGAAGCTTCCAGGAGGCCACGAGGTAGGGGGCGCGCCCTCCCCCCAGGCGTGCCCTCCACCCTCGTGGGCCCCTGTTGCTCCACCGACGTACTCCTTCCTCCTATATATACCTACGTACCCCCAAACGATCAGATACGGAGCCAAAAACCTAATTCCACCGCCGCAACCTTCTGTACCCACGAGATCCCATCTTGGGGCCTGTTCCGGAGCTCCGCCGGAGGGGGCATCCATCACGGAGGGCTTCTACATCAACACCATAGCCTCTCCGATGAAGTGTGAGTAGTTTACTTTAGACCTTCGGGTCCATAGTTAGTAGCTAGATGGCTTCTTCTCTCTTTTGGATCTCAATACAATGTTCTCCCCCTCTCTCGTGGAGATCTATTCGATGTAATCTTCTTTTGCGGTGTGTTTGTTGAGACCAATGAATTGTGGGTTTATGATCAAGATTATCTATGAACATTATTTGAATCTCCTGAATTCTTTTATGTATGATTGGTTATCTTTGCAAGTCTCTTCGAATTATCAGTTTTGTTTGGCCTACTAGATTGGTTTTTCTTGCAATGGGAGAAGTGCTTAGCTTTGGGTTCAATCTTGCGGTGTCCTTTCCCAGTGATAGTAGGGGCAACAAGGCACGTAATGTATTGTTGCCATCGAGGATAACAAGATGGGGTTTTTATCATATTGCATGAATTTATCCCTCTACATCATGTCATCTTGCTTAAGGCTTTACTCTGTTTTCATGAACTTAATACTCTAGATGCATGCTGGATAGCGGTCAATGAGTGGAGTAATAGTAGTAGATGTAGGCAGAGTCGGTCTACTTGTCTCGGACGTGATGCCTATATACATGATCATACCTAGATATTCTCATAACTATGCTCAATTCTGTCAATTGCTCAACAGTAATTTGTTCACCCACCGTAAAATACTTATGCTCTTGAGAGAAGCCACTAGTGAAATCTATGCCGCCCGGGTCTATCACCATCATATTAATCTTCCAATACTTAGTTATTTTCTTTGCTTTTTTACTTTGCTTTTATTTTACTTTGCATCTTTATCACAAAAATACCAAAAATATTATCTTATCATCTCTATCAGATCTCACTCTCGTAAGTGATCGTGAAAGGATTGACAACCCCTTATAGCATTGGTTGCGAGGAGTTATTTGCTCTGTGTAGGTACGAGGGACTCACGCATAGCCTACTACTGGATTGATACCTTGGTTCTAAAAAACTAAGGGAAATACTTACGCTACTTTGCTGCATCACCCTTTCCTCTTCAAGGAAATCCAATGCAGTGCTCAAGAGGTAGCAGAGAAGATTTCTGGTGCCGTTGCCGGGGAGTCTACGCAAAAATCAACATACCAAGTAACCATCAAAAATCCCTTATCTCCCGCATTACATTATTTGCCACTTGCCTCTCGTTTTCCTCTCCCCTACTTCACCCTTGCCGTTTTATTCGCCCTCTCTTTTTCGTTTGCCTCTTTTTTGCTTGCTTTTTGTTTGCTCGTGTGTTGGATTGCTTGCTTGTCACAATGGCTCAAGATAATACCAAATTATGTGACTTTACCAATACCAACAATAATGATTTCCTTAGCACTCTGATTGCTCCTCTTACCAATACTGAATCATGTGAAATCAAGGCTGGCTTGTTGAATCTTGTCATGAAAGATCAATTCGCCGGCCTTCCTAGTGAAGATGCCGCTACTCATCTAAATAGCTTCGTTGATTTGTGTGATATGCAAAAGAAGGAAGATGTTGATAATGATATTGTTAAGTTGAAGCTATTTCCATTTTCTCTTAGATATCATGCTAAAGCTAGGTTTTCGTCTTTGCCTAAAAATAGTATTGATTCTTGGAACAAGTGCAAAGATGCTTTTATCTCTAAGTATTTTCCTCCTGCTAAGATCATCTCTCTTAGAAACGATATTATGAATTTTAAGCAACTTGATCATGAACATGTTGCACAAGCTTGGGAGAGGATGAAATTAATGATACGTAATTGCCCTACTCATGGTTTGAATTTGTGGATGATTATACAAAATTTTATGCCAGATTGAATTTTGCTTCTAGAAATCTTTTAGATTCGGCCGCTGGAGGCACTTTTATGGAAATCACTTTAGGAGAAGCTACCAAACTCTTAGATAATATTATGGTTAATTATTCTCAATGGCACACTGAAAGATCTACTAATAAAAAAGTGCATGCGATAGAAGAAATTAATGTTTTGAGTGGAAATATGGATGAACTTATGAAATTATTTGCTACTAAGAGTGTTTCTTCTGATCCTAATGATATGCCTTTGTCTACTTTGATTGAGAATAATAATGAATCTATGGATGTGAATTTTGTTGGTAGGAATAATTTTGGTAACAACGCATTATAGAGGAAACTTTAATCCTAGGCCTTATCCTAGTAATTCCTCTAATAATTATGGAAATTCCTACAACAACTCTTATGGAAATTTTAATAAGATGCCCTCTAAATTTGAGACTAGTGTTAAAGAGTTTATGAATTAAAAGAATTTCAATGCTTTGCTTGAAGAAAAATTGCTTAAAGTTGATGAATTGGCTAGGAACGTTGATAGAATTTCTCTTGATGTTGATTCTTTAAAGCTTAGATCTATTCCTCCTAAGCATGATATCAATGAGTCTCTCAAAGCCATGAGAATTTCCATTGATGAGTGCAAAGAAAGAACCACTAGGATGCGTGCTAAGAAAGATTGCTTTATTAAAGCGTGTTCTTCAAATTTATATGAAAATAAAGATGAAGATCTAAAAGTTATTGATGTGTCCCCTATTAAATCTTTGTTTTGCAATATGAATCTTGATAATGATGGGAATGAATATGATCCACCTTTACCTAGAAGGCGTTCCAAAATTTTGGAGTTTTTAGATCTTGATGCTAAAATTGATAAAAGTGGGATTGAAGAAATCAAAACCCTAGATGTTGCTAAACCCACTATTTTGGATTTCAAGGAATTTAATTATGAAAGTTGCTCTTTGATTGATTGTATTTCCTTGTTGCAATCCGTGCTAAATTCTCCTCATGCTTATAGTCAAAATAAAGCTTTTACTAACCATATCGTTGACGCCTTGATGCAACCTTATGAGGAAAAGCTTGAGTTGGGAGTTTCTATCCCTAGAAAACTTTATGATGAGTGGGAACCAACTATTAAATTTAATATTAAGGATCATGAGTTTTATGCTTTATGTGATTTGGGTGCTAGTGTCTCCACTATTCCCAAAACTTTGCGTGATTTGCTAGATTTCCGCGATTTTGATGATTGCTCTTTAAACTTGCACCTTGCGGATTCCACTATTAAGAAACCTATGGGAAGAATTAAGGATGTTCTTATTGTTGCAAATAGGAACTATGTGCCTGTAGATTTTATCGTTCTTGATATAGATTGCAATCCTTCATGTCCTATTATTCTTGGTAGACCTTTCCTTAGAACGATTGGTGCAATTATTGATATGAAGGAAGGGAATATTAGATTCCAATTTCCATTAAAGAAAGGCATGGAACACTTCCCTAGGAAGAAAATAAAATTACCATATGAATCTATCATGAGAGCCACTTATGGATTGCCTACCAAAGATGGCAATACCTAGATCTATCCTTGCTTTTATGCCTAGCTAGGGGCGTTAAACGATAGCGCTTGTTGGGAGGCAACCCAATTTTATTTTAGTTTTTTGCTTTTTGCTTCTGTTTAGTAATAAATTTTTGATCTAGCCTCTGGTTAGATGTGTTTTTATGTTTTAATTAGTGTTTGCGCCAAGTTAAACCCTATAGGATCTTCTTGGATGATAGTTATTTGATCTTGCTGTAATTTCCAGAAACTTTCTGTTCACGAAAACAATTGTTAAAAATCACCAGAACGTGATAAAATAGTGATTCAAATTTCTGCTGATCAATAAGCAAATTTCCTAGGTCTTCCTATTTTTTATGATTTTTTGGAGTTCCAGAAGTTTGCGTTAGTTAAAGATTACTACAGACTGTTCTGTTTTTGACAGATTCTGTTTTTCGTGTGTTGTTTGCTTATTTTGATGAATCTATGGCTAGTAAAAGAGTTTATAAACCATAGAGAAGTTGGAATACAGTAGGTTTAACATCAATATAAATAAATAATGAGTTAATTACAGTACCTTGAAGTGATCTTTTGTTTTCTTTCGCTAACAGAGCTCACAAGATTTCTGTTGTGAAGTTTTCAAGTTTTGGGTGAAAGATTTTTGATGGATTATGGAAAAGGAGTGGCAAGAGCCTAAGCTTGCGGATGCCCATGGCACCCCCAAGATAATCTAAGGACACCAAAAAGCCAAAGCTTGGGGATGCCCCGGAAGGCATCCCCTCTTTCGTCTACTTCCATCGGTAACTTTACTTGGAGCTATATTTTTCTTCACCACATGATATGTGTTTTGCTTGGAGCATCTTGTATGATTTGAGTATTTCTTTTTTAGTTTACCATAATCATCCTTGCTATACACACCTTTTTAGAGAGCCATACATGTTTTGGAATTTGTTAGAATACTCTATGTGCTTCGCTTATATCTTTTGAGTTATATAGTTTTGCTCTAGTGCTTCGCTTATATCTTTTAGAGCACGGTGGTGGATTTGTTTTATAGAAACTATTGATCTCTCATGCTTCACTTAGATTATTTTGAGAGTCTTAAATAGCATGGTAATTTTCTTAAATAATCATAATATGCTTGGTATTCAAGATTTGTAAAAACTTTCTTATGAGTGTGTTGAATACTATGAGAAGTTTGATGCTTGATAATTGTTTTGAGATATGAAGATGGTGATATTAGAATCATGCTAGTTGAGTAGTTGTGAATTTGAGAAATACTTGTCTTAAAGTTTCTGATTCCCGTAGCATGCACGTATGGTGAACCGTTATATGATGACGTCGGAGCATGATTTATTTATTGATTGTCTTCCTTATGAGTGGCGGTCGGGGACGAGCGATGGTCTTTCCTACCAATCTATCCCCCTAGGAGCATGCGCGTAATACTTTGCTTTGATAACTTGTAGATTTTTGCAATAAGTATATGAGTTCTTTATGACTAATGTTGAGTCCATGGATTATACGCACTTTTCTTCCTTCCACCATTGCTAGCATCTCTAATACCGCACATTTTTCGCCGGTATCATACACCCAACACATACCTTCCTCAAAACAGCCACCATACCTACCTATCATGGCATTTCCATAGCCATTCCGAGATATATTTCCATGCAACTTTCCACCGTTCCGTTTATTATGACACGCTCCATCATTGTCATATTGCTTAGCATGATCATGTAGTTGACATCGTATTTGTGGCAAAGCCACTATTCACAATTCTTTCATACATGTCGCTCTTGATTCATTGCATATCCCGGTACACCGCCGGAGGCATTCATATAGAGTCATATTTTGTTCTAAGTATCGAGTTGTAATTGTTGAGTTGTAAGAAAATAAAAGTGTGATGATCTTAATTTTTAGAGCATTGTCCCAAGTGAGGAAAAGGATGATGGAGACTATGATTCCCCCACAAGTCGGTATGAGACTCCGGACGAAAAATAAAAAAAGAGAGAAAGAAAAGAGGCCATAAAAAGGAGAAAAGGCCCAAATAAGAAAATGAGAGAAAAAGAGAGAAGGGACAATGTTACTATACTTTTACCACACTTGTGCTTCAAAGTAGCACCATGATCTTCATGATAGAGAGTGAGGGAGTCCTGGATTAGGGGGTATCCGGATAGCCGAACTGTTGGACTATGAAGATACAAGATTGAAGACTTCGTATCGTGTCCGGATGGGACTCGCTTGGCGTGGAAGGCAAGCTTGGCGATACAGATATGTAGATCTCCTTCTGTTGTAACTGATTCTGTGTAACCCTAGCCCCCTCCGGTGTCTATATAAACCGGAGGGTTTAGTCCGTAGGACAACAACAATCATTACCATAGGCTAGCTTCTAGGGTTTAGCCTATACGATCTCGTGGTAGATCAACTCTTGTAATACTCATATTCTTCAAGATCAATCAAGCAGGAAGTAGGGTATTACCTCCGTAGAGAGGGCCCGAACCTGGGTAAACATCGTGTCCCTTGCCTCCTGTTACCATCCACCTTAGACGCCTGATTCGGGACCCCCTACCCGAGATCCGCCGGTTTTGACACCGACATTGATGCTTTCATTGAGAGTTCCACTGTGTCGTCGCTGCAAGGTTCGATGGCCCCTTCGATCATCGACTACGATGCGGTCCAGGGTGAGGTTTTTCTCCCCGGACAGATTTTTGGCGGCTTCGCACTGCGGGCCAACTCGTTTGGCCATCTGGAGCAGATCGAGAGCTACGCCCCTGGCCATCAGGTCATGTTTGGAAACTTGAATTACACTGCCGATATTCGCGGAGACTTGATCTTCGGTGGATTCGGGCCCATGCCAGGCGTGCCGCACGATCACGATATAGCTCTGCCGTCGGACGGTGTTCGGGAGATCACGCCAGCAACTACTCCGGCCTCTAGTCCGGAGCAGATCGCGCCATCCGAGGACGGGAGGATAGACTCCGCCACGGAGGCGCGCCCTCGATGGCGATAGAGCCGAATCGACCTTACCCTTCACGAGATCCGTGTTGCCGAACTGCTGGACTGCGTCCTCGCCACGGACTCTGTACCACCCGCCCATACCTATCGAATCCGATTGGGTGCCGATCATGGAGTTCACCTCGCAGATATCTTTCGGACTCGCCCTTGGCGACATACTAAACTCATTAAAATCTCTCTCCTGCGAGAACCTCGGCGAACTATGTCCGGCTAGAGTGGGACGCAGACGACGAAGAAATTCAATCCCCACCCACCACCCACTCGGTAGCCATCGCCGACGATTTAACCGACATGCTCGACTTGACTCGAAGACATCGATGGTATGGACACCGATGCGAGAGGCGAGCAGAACCAACGCCTACGAGAATCGACTGCCACCTCATCATATGACGCATATATGGTGGATACACCCAAAGAAAACAATAACGAGGATGCAGCGAAAGATAGCTCCCACGACAAGCAATCAAAAGCGGCGCCGGAGGCGCCGCTCTAAATCCCGCCTTGGCAAAAACAGCGACAACAGCGCAACAAGAAGCCAAATTGACCCAGCGATAGAGCAGGGTAAGCCAGCGGACGACGAACAAAGTGCGCAGCCGCTGTCCGAGCACGGCGATGCCGAGCATCAAGACAACCAACCCGTCTCCGGTCAGGAGAACAGTCCGGACGACGACGAGCGCATCATCCTGGAAGGGCAGCTGGAGCAAGAAAGGCTTATGGCCACTGCAAGAAGTTTGAAGAAGCAGAAACAAAGGCTCAAGGCCGCACAAAACACACTCAATAGTAGATGGAGTAAAGTGCTCGACACGGCAGAAAAGTACGGTGGCAATCACCCCACGAAGAGCTACCCAAAGCGGAAGCTGCTGCCGGAGTTCGACGACGAGGCCTTCGAATCCTCGCAGCCAAAAACAAAACCGCCGATCGGTCGGATTGACGACCTCGTGGCCGCGATAGGGTGGACAACGAGGCCGCACATAAGTCAGCACATGACCTATGCAAGGACCCGCATCAACGGGCCGGCGCAACCAGATCCATCTACGGATCAAGGAAACACGCTCCAGCACTCAGCCAACACCAAATACCACAACCATCCGGACGCCATGGCACAGCCAAATACAGGGGTGCCGCACACCCCCTATGTTTCTCAGACGAGGTATTAGACCATGAATTTCCAGAAGGGTTCAAACCAGTTAACATAGAGGCATACGACGGAACCACAAACCCTGGGGTCTGGATCGAGGACTTCATCCTCCATATTCACATGGCTCGTGGAGATGATCTCCACGCCATCAAATACTTACCCCTCAACCTCAAAGGACCAGCCCGACACTGGCTGAAAAGCCTCCCCAAAAATTTCATTGGAAGTTGGGAGGAGCTCGAGGACGCTTTCCGGACTAACTTTCAAGGGACTTATGTCCGACCCCCGGACGCTGATGATTTGAGTCATATAATTCAACAGCCCGGAGAGTCAGCCCGAAAGCTTTGGAATAGGTTTCTCATTAAGAAGAACCAAATTGTCGATTGTCTGGACGCCGAAGCCCTAGCAGCTTTCAAGCACAGCGTTCGAGACGAATGGCTTGCCAGACACCTTGGCCAAGAAAAACCGATAAGAATGGCAGCCCTAACAAGCCTAATGACCCGCTTTTGCGCGGGCGAGGACAGCTGGTTAGCTTGCAGCAGCACCAGCGACTCAAGCACATCCAAGGTCTGGGACGACAATGGAAAACCGCGACGCAGTAAAAACAAGCGCCGGAATAAAGAAGACAGCCAGCACAACACGACCAGTGGCGCCAGATTTAGAGGCTCTCGACCGGGTCAGTGGAAAAACCCCTTTAAAGGCAACAGAGATGAACCGACCGGCCTAAACAAAATCCTAGACAAACTATGTCAGATCCACGGCATCCCCGACAAGCCTGCAAATCATACCCACAGAGATTCCTGGGTCTTCAAGCAGGCTGGCAAGCTAAACGCCGAACACAAGGGGGAGGACACTCCGAGCGAGGACGAGGATATGCCTCGCCAGGAAGACACTGGGGGACAGAAAAAATTCCTGCCAGAAGTCAAAACAGTAAATGTTATCCACATGACAAAGAGGAGAGGCAAATACGCACTCCGGAATACACGAGTCATAGAGCCCGTCACCCATGAGTCCTACCACTGGTCGGCCTGCCCGGTCACTTTCAATCGCAGGGATCACCTAATAGGTATCCGGCAGGAGGGATCAGCCGCCTTGGTGCTGGACCCAATAGTAAAAGGTACCACCTTACACGAGTCCTTATGGACGGCGGCAGTAGTCTAAATCTGATATAACAGGACACCGTCCGCAAAATGGGGATAAACCCAACAAACATCAGCCACAGTAATACTACCTTCAAGGGAGTAATACCAGAACCTGAAGGCTCATTGCTGCACGGGCTCTCTAGTACTAGAGGTTGTGTTATTTCGCCCGACAACCTCCGAAGCGAAAGGTTAACCTTCGACATTGCTCCATTCCGAAGTGGCTATTAAGCACTACTCGGACGAGAGGCTTTCGCCCGTTTCAATGCAATACCGCATTACGCTTTACTCCAACTTAAAATGCCCGGTCCGCCCGGCACCATCACAGTACATGGAAATGTTGCGCGAGCAGAAGAACGCACGGCTGCTTTAACAGCCGAACACTAGACGACCTCACCACCAGAGATAATGACCGGTCGTTAGGACTGCGGACACGGTTAGATGAGTCCGGCCAATCATTGGATAGACATTGGTTCGATGGTTACATCCGTATAGACGGTACCAGGGGCTTCGCCGCGATAATTCGGCTCAACTTTACCCATCTCGACTTTTTCATGGTTTATTTATAATAACCAAAATTTGGCACAACAACTTTTCACTAAGCACCTCTCTTTTACAGATGACGATCGTGCTACACCGTCCGTGATATGGCGTAAAGCAGACACGGTAGCGCAGATGTGCAGCAGGGACCCGTGCAAAGGTTTCTCTTTAGATTAAGACCCTGCGTAAACCTTTTTTACTCTCTTTTGTTGTTCACATCCTCCGGATTCTCAATACAACCGAGAAGGATGCTGACGTCTTGGCATGTGGCCACGCCAGAATATTGCTCGTACCTGGACAATATGGGTTCATTATCCAAGGGCATCACGTAAGCCCAGTATACGTTTCAAAGACCGAACACCTTAGGGAGTGTTCGGCGTCGCGAGTTAGGCCTTATATGCATCAGCTCCGAATCACGTCTTTGGTCAAATGTTGGGTTGCCCGGCTCCTGTGTTTTGCTACCTTACGTTCTGCTCTATCGGCTAAGGTGGTACCAGGAGAACTACTGCGATTGTGCCCTGGCTAGCCCGGACGACCACCTCAGTAGAGGAAGTCGAAAACTGACTGTCGTGATAAAGCGAGAGATTGGTCAACCACTCAATGACCTATCGGAATCTACGGGATTCCTCCGCATTAACAAAGGGCCGTTTCCCGGCCAGGCATGACCGTGCCCCGTATTCGGATGAGCGCGAAGCCACCAGGGGCTATATAGTAGCCCCACTGTCAAACTCCTATGGCTAAGTGAAAGTGTTAAAGCAATATAGTCCGATTGCCTAGTTAGATTTGCGCTATCACCTCCTTAATGGACCAAGGCGTTGGATCAAGTGTGAACACGCGTCTTCTGCGAACACCCGCATTATATGCGTGAAATTTGGCCGACGACTGCAAACTTTCAGGTTATATACACATATACATAAACGGCCGCACAGGAGGCATCATAACACTTTTAGGCAAAAGTATAAAAATAGCCTTTATATAATTTAGTAAAACATTGTTTTTCAATGGGAATACATGTCATTCGAACATAATATTCTTTGAGCACTGCGCTTCTATTGAACGAGCGCCTTCAAGGACCTCATCAAAATAGTGCTCGGCAGCTACTCGGCTAATTGCCGAACTAGGGGCTGCAATTGCGGTGGCTTCCATCTCCGCCCAGTGTGTTTTGACATGGCAAGCGCCATCCGCGCACCCTCGATGCACGTCGACCTCTTCATAGCGTTGATGCGCGGCACAACACCAAGGAACTGCTGCACCAAACTGAAGTAACTGTTCGGCCTTGGCCCTGCCGCCACGTGGTCCTAGCAGACCTCATGGTGAGTCCGGACAACCTATGGAGCTTGGCCCATTCGGCCATCCACTCATTCGGAGGAAGCGAGCAGCTGGACCATTAAATTGCAACCGAACAGCTTCTCCACTTCACGATCTCTTTGATCTTTGAAGAACTTCGGCCGCATCGGCACTTTCATTGCCAAATCTAGGTAGGCGTCTGCAGAACTCCACAGCCGGTCCAGAGGAGCATACTTAGGATCTACGAACTTCATCTGCAGCATAAAGGGCTTCCCAGCCGTGATATCGCCGGCGTGACGCAGCTCCTCCTTCATCGCTCTAATTGTAGAGCGGGATTCCTTGGCTGCTACCATGGCCTTCTCCAGCTCCGTAGCCCTCGCTTGGCTTTCCTTCTCAAGAAGCCGGTATCGGTCGGCGGCATCACTTAACTCAACGGCCATCTTGGCCATCTTCTCCTTACTTTGGCAATAGGCATCTTGTTCGGCCCTCAGCTCTTCAGCCGCCTTTAGAGCGGCTGCATCACTATTCCTGGCTTGCTTTTTGGCTCAGGCAAGTTCCGCCCGAAGGGTCTCCACTGCCGCAGCTCCATCTGCATTTCACAACATGTTCAAGATACTGGCATTACGCTCCTCTTACCATATGTTGAAATCCGGAGATATTACATAACCTGCGCCTCGTCAAGCCGCTTGTTGACAAGCACGATGTCGGCATCTGCCGCATCAAGTCGCCGTGTTAGCTCGGCAACCTCACAAGTCCGGTTAGCCACCATACCTCCCGCCACCTGCATATGAAGACGGCTGGATTAGTACCTGCGACTATGATCCTCTGTTTACCGCCGTTTCCGATGGCAACCAGAGTCTCAGGGGCTACTATACGCACGAGGCACATTTAAAACATGTGCGGCATCAGTAAAATACACGTCGCCGCATACCTCAAAACCTTTCAGCAGACTCATAAAGGCTTCATGCAACCCGCTTTCTCTGGATGAAACCCTCTCAACCACCGTGCCCATTAAGCGCCGCGGTGCGCTTCTAAGATAGCCGCTTGCTCTAGCAGATCCTTCGGCATCTCGACCGCATGACAAAGTGAGCCGACCCTTCCAGCTGCTCTCTTCAAGAGCCGGATCTCGAGGACTTGGTGGCCAAAGAATCACCTCTCCCTTGGCGGATCGGGAGAAGCCCTCCGAGACGACACCTCGGGGTCGACCGCCTTGTAAGGCGGGATGGCGTGGGGAGGCGTTTCGCTCTCCATCATCTCCAGAAGAAGATCCCCCGAAGATGAACTCTGCCGAGAAGGGCCACGATCCGGACTACAAACGGATGTTTTGGTTATTTTCCTCAGAAGTAAAGTAGGATGTTTTTTTACTATTAAACCCTTTCTTTTACTTACAGCTCGATGGAGGGCTGATCCCCTTGCAGGAACTGTACGGCCGGGGTATCCCTTGGGCTAGGACCCTCTGGCGAAGATTTCTTCCCCCGTTTAGAGACTATTGTCTCCGGGCCTTCGGAGGCGGTCCTTTTCCTTCCTTGGGAAGAGGGAGCTTTGGCTTCTTCTCCCCGGTTGTCCGCCTTCGTGGAGGCGTCAGCCTCTTTCTTCCCACCTTTATCCTCCCCTGGGGGCGCTTGGTAGGGTGCAAGCTCCAACATCCGGACTAGTACCGGATCCGGTGGGACCTCGGGGAGGGGGGCCGGGCACCTGATCATCTTCGCCTTTGCTATTCAGTCCTGGTCAAAGAGCGACTTTTCAGAATAATGTCGTGATGAATAGAAATACGACGTGTTAGGCCATAGGGCGACTTACTTGGGTATCTAGACGATTGCAGCTCAGACCCGCGTCCTCCATGGAATCCGGACACATTGCTTGCGGTCCAAAGTACAATTTGTACATCTCCTCGGGCGTCATGCCGAGTTAGTGCTGAATAGCTCGCGGTCCCTCCGGATTGAATTCCCACAGACGAAGGGGACAACGTTTACAGGGCAGGGTTCGACGAAGTAACATTACTTGCGTTACTGTGACCAGACCAATATCTCTTTAGAGGAGATCTCGGATGCGGCCGTGCAGTATGGGCACGTCCTTCACTGGCCCCTAGTCTAGCCCCTTGTCAATCCATGATGTTAGTCGTGGAGGGTGACCCGAGCGAAAGGCAGGTGGGCCACCCATTTGGTACCCCTGGGGAGCTGTGACATAAAACCATTCTTGTTGCCATAAGCTGGACACCTCCCGGAAAGAACCCTTGGGCCATGGGGCATCGGCGCTTTTGCTTATTACAGACACCTCTCAAGATTACGCATACCTCCCCTCGATCGTCTTTGGCTCCACTTGGAAGGTCTTGAGCCACGGGCGAAGTGAGGGGTGATCTTGAGAAAAGCTTCAGCACACGATAAAAGACAAGATGTGGAGAATAGAATCCAGAGCTAAATCATGGAAGTCCAGCCCGTAATATAACATGAGCCCCCTCACGAAGGGATCCAGAGCCAGGCCTAGCCCTTGAAGGAAGTGAGATATGAATACTACGCTCTCGCCGGGTTTGGGAGTAGGTATGACCTGCCCTTGAGCAGGCAGCCGGTGCGCAATCTCGCCGGTCAAGAACAGCCTCTCTTAACTTTCTGACGTCTTCCTCCATGACGGAGGAGGGCACCCACCGACCTTGAAGGTTGGATCCGGACATGGTTGAAGGTCCGAAGCGCCTGACCTGAGCTTTGGGTGTTGGAACTCAAGGCGGGGGAGGGATTCGATTGAGTTCGAGGAATAAAAAAGGATTGGCCTTAGTCTCTTTATAAAGAGGGTGAATACCAGGCTTCCTCCTCGTGACCGTTAGGGACTTGCCTATAATCGAGGAGTCATACCAACGGGCACGATTGGGTTACCCACGCCCGTATTGATGAGAATCCTGTGATAAGGGGACACGATCTCTGCTTTGACAAGATGTGCCAAGGAAACCGCCTCGCGATATGCGCCAAGGCTAGTTGAAAAACACGGTTCGATAATAACCGGGCCATGGCATGATGTCATGGTATCAAATACGTCAGCAGGTCGGATTTGTGAATATTATTCTCTCTACAATGGAATGTGGAACCTGTTTTGCAGAGCCAGACACTATCCTTGTGTTCAAGATCTTCTATGGAGTATTCGGAGGAGGAACCCGCCTTGCAATGCCGAAAACAATCTGCGCGCCGGACTCATCGTCATTGAAGCCTGGTTCAGGGGCTACTGAGGGAGTCCTGGATTAGGGGGTATCCGGACGGCCGGACTATATCCTTTGGCCGGACTGTTGGACTATGAAGATACAAGATTGAGGACTTCGTCTCGTGTCCGGATGGGACTCTCTTGGCGTGGAAGGCAAGCTTGGCGTCTGAGATATGTAGATCTCCTTCTGTTGTAACCGACTCTGTGTAACCCTAGCCCCCTCTGGTGTCTATATAAACTGGAGGGTTTAGTCCGTAGGACAACAACAATCATACCATAGGCTAGCTTCTAGGGTTTAGCCTCTACGATCTCGTGGTAGATCAACTCTTGTAATACTCATATTCATCAAGATCAATTAAGCAGGAAGTAGGGTATTACCTCCATAGAGAGGGCCCGAACCTGGGTAAACATCGTGTCCCTTGACTCATGTTACCATCTGTAGGATCGAAAGTATGTCTAGAGAGGGGGGGGGGTGATTAGACTACTTGACCAAATAAAAACTTATCATTTTCCCAATTTTAGTCTTTGGCAGATTTTAGCTATCTTAGCACAAGTCAAGCAATCTTAACACAATTCAAGCAAGCATGCAAAGAGTATATGAGCAGCGGAAAGTAAAGCATGCAACTTGCAAGAAATGTAAAGGGAAGGGTTTGGAGAATTCAAACGCAATTGGAGACACAGATGTTTTTGTCGTGGTTCCGATATGTGGTGTTATCGTACATCCACGTTGATGGAGACTTCAACCCACGAAGGGTAACGGTTGCGTGAGTCCACGGAGGGCTCCACCCACGAAGGGTCCACGAAGGAGCAACCTTGTCTATCCCACCATGGCCGTCGCCCACGAAGGACTTGCCTCACTAGCGATAGATCTTCATGAAGTAGGAGATCTCCTTGCCCTTACAAACTCCTTGGTTCAACTCCACAATCTTGTCGGAGGCTCCCAAGTGACACCTAGCCAATCTAGGAGACACCACTCTCCAAGAAGTAACAAATGGTGTATTGATGATGAACTCCTTGCTCTTGTGCTTCAAATATAGTCTCCCCAACACTCAACTCTCTCTCACAGGATTTGGATTTGGTGGAAAGAAGATTTGAGTGGAAAGCAACTTGGGGAAGGCTAGAGATCAAGATTCATATGGTAGGAATGGAATATCTTGGTCTCAACACAAGGGTAGGTGGTTCTCTCTCGAAAATGTGTATTGGAAGTGTAGGTTCGATTACGATGGCTCTCTCCACGAATGAAGAGTGGGTGGAGGGGTATATATAGCCTCCACACAAAAACTAACCGTTACACACAATTTACCAATCTTGGTGGGACCGAATATAGAAACTCGGTCAGACCGATTTAGCAAATCTAGTGACCGTTAGGATTTTCGGTGGGACCAACATGCAACTCGGTAGGACCGATATAGTTAGGGTTAGGGCATAACGTAATCTCGGTGAGACCGATTACACAAACTCGGTGAGACCGACTTTGGTAATAAGGTAACCAGAGAGTTGGTTAGGTAAACTCGGTGGGACCGGTTCGCTCATTTCGGTGGGACCGAAATGTTACGAAAGGGAAACATAGAGTTTACATTGCAATCTCGGTGGGACCGAAACTTTACGAAGGGAAACAGAGAGATTACAATCCCATCTTGGTGAGACTGAGATCCCTATCGGTGAGACCGGTTTGCCTAGGGTTTGTGGCAGTGGCTATGACATCTGAACTCGGTGGCGCCGGATAGAAAGAATCGGTAGGGCCGAGTATGACTTTGGGTTTAGGTCATATGTGGATATGAGAAAGTAGTTGAGGGCTTCGGAGCATATCACTAAGCACTATGGAGCAAGAAACTCATTAAGCAACACCTCATCCCTCCTTGATAGTATTGGCTTTTCCTATAGACTCAATGTGATCTTGGATCACTAAAATATAAAATGTAGAGTCTTGAGCTTTTGAGCTTGAGCCAATCCTTTTATCCTTAGCATTTTGAGGGGTCCACTTTCCTCATCCATGCCATGCCATTCATTGAGCTTTTCCTGAAATATTCATCTTGGAATAATGTTAGCTCAATGAGCTATATGTTGTTAGGAATTACCAAAACCACCCAGGGGTAGTTGCACTTTCACCAGCCACCTTAGACGCACAGTTCGGGACCCCCTACCCGAGATCCGCCGGTTTTGATACCGACAAAGAGTCTCTCATTTTGTCACTTTCATATATTAGTGGGAATTTTTCGTTATAGAACTTGGCTTGTATATTCCAATGATGGGCTTCCTCAAAATGCCCTAGGTCTTCGTGAGCAAGCGAGTTGGATGCACACCCACTTAGTTTCTTTCGTTGAGCTTTCATATGCTTATAGCTCTAGTGCATCCGTTGCATGGCAATCCCTACTCACTCGCATTGATATCTATTGATGGGCATCTCCATAGCCCATTGATACGCCTAGTTGATGTGAGACTATCTTCTCCTTTTTTGTCTTCTCCACAACCACCATTCTATTCCACATATAGTGCTATATCCATGGCTCACGCTCATGTATTGCGTGAAGATTGAAAAAGTTTGAAAATGTCAAAAGTATGAAACAATTGCTTGGCTTGTCATCGGGGTTGTGCATGATTTAAATACTTTGTGTGGTGAAGATAGAGCATAGCCAGACTATATGATTTTGTAAGTATAACTTTCTTTGGCCATGTTATTTTGAGAAGACAGGATTGATTTGTTAGTATGCTTGAAGTATTATTATTTTTATGGCAATATTAAACTTTTGTCTTGAATCTTTCGGATCTGAATATTCATACCATAATTAAGAAGATTTACATTGAAATTATGCCAAGTAGTACTCCGCATAAAAAATTATCTTTTTTATCATTTACCTACTCGAGGACGAGCAGGAATTAAGCTTGGGGATGCTTGGTACGTCTCCAACGTATCTATAATTTTTGATTGCTCCATGCTATATTATCTACTGTTTTGGACATTAATGGGCTTTATTATTCACTTTTATATTATTTTTGGGACTAACCTATTAACCGGAGGCCCATCCCAGAATTGTTGTTTTTTGCCTATTTCAGAGTTTCACGTAAAAGGAATATCGACGGAGTCCAAACGGAATGAAACCTTGAGAACGTGATTTTCTCACGAACATGATCCAGAGACTTGGACCCTACGTCAAGGAAGCTTCCAGGAGGCCACGAGGTGAAGGCGCCCCTCCCAGCGCGCCCTCCACCCTCGTGGGCCCCCTGCTTTCGACCGACGTACTCCTTCCTCCTATATATACCTCGTACCCCCAAATGATCGGATATGGAGCCAAAACCTAATTCCACCGCCGCAACCTTCTGCACTTACGAGATCCCATCTTGGGGCCTGTGCAGAGCTCACATGGGAAGGCATCCATCACGGAGGGCTTCTACATCATCATCATAGCCTCTCCGATGAAGTGTGAGTAGTTTATTTCGGACCTTCGGGTCCATAGTTAGTAGCTAGATGGCTTCTTCTCTCTTTTTGGATCTCAATACAATGTTCTCCCCCTCTCTCGTGGAGATCTATTTGATGTAATCTTCTTTTTGCGGTGTGTTTGTTGAGACCGATGAATTGTGGGTTTATGATCAAGATTATCTATGAATAATATCTGAATCTTCTCTGAATTCTTTTATGTATGATTGGTTATCTTTGCAAGTCTCTTCGAATTATCAGTTTGGTTTGGCCTACTAGATTGGTTTTTCTTGCAATGGGAGAAGTGCTTAGCTTTGGGTTCAATCTTGCGGTGTCCTTTCCCAGTGACAGTAGGGGCAGCAAGGCACGTATTGTCTTGTTGCCATCGAGGATAGATGGGGTTTTTATCATATTGCATGAATTTATCCCTCTACATCATGTCATCTTGCTTAAGGCGGTACTCTGTTTTCATGAACTTAATACTCTAGATGCATGCTGGATAGCGGTCGATGAGTGGAGTAATAGTAGTAGATGTAGGCAGGAGTCGGTCTACTTGTCTCGGACGTGATGCCTATATACATGATCATACCTAGATATTCTCATAACTATGCTCAATTTTGTCAATTGCTCAACAAGAATTGCTCACCCACCGTAAAATACTTATGCTCTTGAGAGAAGCCACTAGTGAAATCTATGGCCCCCGGGTCTATCTCCATCTTATTAATCTTCCAATACTTAGTTATTTTCTTTGCTTTTTACTTTGATTTTAATTTACTTTGCATCTTTATCACAAAAATACCAAAAATATTATCTTATCATCTCTATCAGATCTCACTCTCGTAAGTGACCGTGAAGGGATTGACAACCCCTTATCGCGTTGGTTGCAAGGAATTATTTGCTTTGTGTAGGTACGAGGGACTAGCGCGTAGCCTCCTACTGGATTGATACCTTGGTTCTCAAAAACTGAGGGAAATACTTACGCTACTTTGCTGCATCACCCTTTCCTCTTCAAGGAAATCCAAGGTAGTGCTCAAGAGGTAGTAGTAGACTAGTTCCAACTGATGTGACAGTTGTACTTCTGGTTGGAGCGGCTAGGTATTTAAACCTGAGGACACACAATCCTCACCGTATTCTCCTTGAGCTAAGATCACACAGACCTTGCCCAATCACTCGTGGTAAGTCTTCAGGTGACTTCCAAACCTTCACAGACTCGGTCATTCGGTGATCCACAATTTCCTCTTGGATGCTCTAGACCATAACGCCTAACTGTCTGGAGGATGCACAGTCCTCAAAGGTAACAAGCGTCGGTTCCACACAGGAACAATCTCTTCAGTGATGCTCAACCACTTTGGGTTTGTAGGTGTTTGGGTTTGGGTTTTCCTCGCTTGATGATTTTCGCTCAAAGTCCTCGGAGGATGGGATGCTCTCAATGACAAGTGTCGGTTTCTCTCGGAGCGGCCAACCAGCTAGTGGTTGTAGGGGGCGGCTATTTATAGCCTAGGGAGCAGCCCGACATGATAAGACATAAATGCCCTTCAATGATATGACCGTTAGGTGGATAGATATTTTTGGACAGCTGGTGCGTAGCACATCAACGGTCGGATATTTGAGTATCAAATTCCTCACGGCTATCATGTTCCTCACTTCAAGCATATTCAGGTCTCCAGCAAATTCATCAGACGTTCAAGTTCTTCTGGAGACCTGACCGTGCATAAGAGATTAGTTCTTTTTCTTCACCACCCACATTTGGAGGGGTGGCAAAGATTTTATCATTCTGCGAGCTCTTTAAGAGAAAGGTGGCATAGAAGCTAATCCACTTCATTTCACAGAAGAGGGTTTAGGTAAGCATATGAATAAGCAGAGAAATTGTTCGAGGACTTATGAACATAGAGATTTGAAGAATAGTGCACATATTCATTGCACTTAAGCTTTCCCTGCGAAATAGAAGTGTTAGCGCGATGATGTTCATATGAGGATTTTGATCGATGTGAGGAATTTGATCCACGTGAGGAATTTGGTCCATATGAGTACTTGGATCCATATGAAGACTTTGGTCCATATGAAGAATGTGATCTGGGGTTCTTATTCTTCACAAGTGGTGTCATGATGACATTCACCTGAAGACTTTCAACGCACC
This sequence comes from Aegilops bicornis, assembly GCA_021605145.1. NCBI lineage: Eukaryota > Viridiplantae > Streptophyta > Magnoliopsida > Poales > Poaceae > Aegilops > Aegilops bicornis. The sequence continues at coordinate 150,574,483 of CM038674.1, read as the reverse complement.
TTTTGGGAACCCAGATTTTCTTCATAGGGGGACTGTTCCTGCAGTTAGTGCCAACATATCTAGCAAATACTTCACCATTCTGATTTTTGAACAGTTTATAGTTGGAGTCAAATGACTCATCAGAAGAATATGAAGATTCACATGTAAAGCCGGATAAAGTGGATGGATCTATGGGAGGTTCCTTAGCAAAGAACCCACGAGGTTTTGGGATACCGCTCGGGTTTCCAAAGAGGTCCCATCAGCATTGAGTTTCCTCTCAAAGGCAATACCCTCTTTCCTAGGGTTCCTGTTGAGGATCTGCTTTTTAAGCACATCACAAAGAGCCTGGTGCCCTTTGAGGCTTTTGTACATGCTTGTCACATACAATTCCTTCAGTCATGCATTGTTAGTGATACTAGTAGCATCCTCAGATGAGGAATTTGTGATAACAGAGGCAGTTGAAGAATTTGCAGCAATAGAAGCATTTGAACTTTCAGGTGAAGAATTAGCAGATTCACGTCCAATGCATTTCAAACATGGTGGAATGAATACATCCTGAGCGGCACAGATCTGTTGCGCAAGCAATGAATCGCGTTCCTTCTGAAGATCTTCATAACTCACCCTTAACTTCTCAAGATCTTGCTTTCTTTGTAGAAATTCATAAGAAAGCTTCTCATGATCGGCTAAGAGAGTGTTATGATGATTTTGAAGGTTATCAAACTTAGACTGAAGTCTATGAAGATTATCAGTCAAAGTTTGAGTTCGATCCATTTCTTCACCCAACATATCATCGCTTTCATCTAGCATGTTTTGAACCTTTTCCAAAGCTCTTTGTTGTTTAGTGGCAAGAGAAGCAAGCTTGGTATAGCTGGGTCCAAATTGATCACCAGATTCATCATCACTACACTCAGATAGGAAGTATTCAGTTACCTTGGCACCTTTTTCCATAAGGCATGGTGCAGAGGATGATGATTCAGGATCAAAAGTCATTGTTTTGAGCAATTCCTTGGAATCCTCAAACCAGGGATCATGACGAGTTCGATGACCTTCATAGACATCATACAGTCGGTCCCAGATAAGCTTCACATGGCAGAGATGCATAATGTTCCTGAACTGATTTTGAGATAAGCAGGAGCAGATGACATCCTTCGCTATGATGTCAAGTCGAGTGTACTTGCGAATATCATCAGCCTCTGTTATCTTGCAAAGATCGGTAACATCAATCTCAGTGACGGTCCACAACTCGTTGTCCATCACCATGAGACGCTTCTTCATCATGACCTTCCACTTGGGATAATCATGACCGTCAAAGATGGGGCATGTCACTTTCTTCATTCCTGCGGTCGACATAACTAAAAGCTGCGGTAGTTAAACCAAAACCACACAGAACACGGGAGTACCTCGCTCTGATACCAATTGAAAGTGCGTTATATCGACTAGAGGGGGGGGGTGAATAGGTGATTTTTATAAATTCGTCACTTAGGAATTTCAGGGTAAGGAAATTCCTAAGCAACGAACTACTTAGCAGCGGAATAAGTACTCAGATGCAAGCATAACAGAGCAGTAGCACAGTCATCATGATGAAATGAAAATAAGCACAAAGTGTCGGGTGGTAGGTGCGACATATGCAAACGGGTGGCTTATCATTGTGGGAGCCAATAAGGCGTCAGGTGCACAGAAGCGGGATGAGGCGAAGACATGCACGCCGGCGAATCTTACCCAGCTCGGGGCTCTCCGTGGAGATAACACCCCTACTGCTGCTCTGCGGGGTCTCCGCATGATCACTAGATGAACAAGTAGCTACAAGAGGCTCCTTGAGCTGTTCGGCGAGAGGAAGAAGAAGGGCTCGGCTAGCTCTCCTCCCCTATCTATGTGGTGTCTAAAACTCTAAGAGATCAACCCTTTGCATGGGTGCCCCGGGGGGTTTATATAGGCCTACCCCCCAGGGGTACAATGGTAATCCGGCTGGGTGTGGACCCCAGCCGTCAGTGTCTACGCTTGCCGGCTTCTCCGCTGGCAGCTGGGTCCCGCCGGCTGCCGGCTTCTTGGTCGACAAGCTGGCCCCACCGCCAAGGGCTTTGTCGGGGCCAGTTCGCTGCCTCAATCGATGGCGAGGGCTTTGTCGGGGTAAGCATGGCTACAGTGCCGCCGCCTTGGCGGCGATCATTGTAGCCTCACCCCGTCTTGTCTCCTTAATGGGGCGCTTCCTTCGAGGGACGGCACAAGCCGGCCATGGGGAACTGGCCATGCCTCAGGCCGACTTGGGGAGGTCGAGCCGCCTCGGGCATCTCTCTGACCGGAGGGACCCACCGCCTGCGTGTCGTACTGACAGCCCGTCGTGGATGACGTCATAGTCAACACGGCTACAGTGCCGCGCCGGACGGGTGATGGCCGCCCCGTATGGCGCACTGTGGCCATGCGGCATACAGGATGCGGGGTGGTACGCTTCACTTTATGTACGCCCGTCTCGTCGCCGTTATGTGGGTGCAGATTCTGAGGGTGCGGCTGTAGGACCTTGAAGTATGTCTAGGGGGGGGGGTGATTAGACTGCTTGACCAAAAAAAAACTTAACCTTTTCCCAGTTTTAATGTTTGGCAGATTTTAGCTATCTTACGACAAGTCAAGCAATCATCACACTATTCAAGCAAGCATGCAAAGAGTATATAGGCAGCGGAAATTAAAGCATGCAACTTGCAAGAAAGTAAATGGAAGGGTTTGGAGGATTCAAACGCAATTGGAGACACGGATGTTTTTGGCGTGGTTCGGATAGGTGGTGCTATCGTACATCCACGTTGATGGATACTTCAACCCACGAAGGGTAACGGTTGCGCGAGTCCATGGAGGGCTCCACCCACGAAGGGTCCACGAAGAAGCAACCTTGTCTATCCCACCATGGCCGTCACCCACGAAGGACTTGCCTCACTAGCGGTAGATCTTCACGAAGTAGGCGATCTCCTTGCCCTTACAAACTCCTTGGTTCAACTCCACAATCTTGTCGGAGGCTCCCAAGTGACACCTAGCCAATCTAGGAGACACCACTCTCCAAGAAGTAACAAATGGTGTGTTGATGATGAACTCCTTGCTCTTGTGCTTCAAATGATAGTCTCCCCAACACTCACCTCTCTCCCATAGGTTTTGGATCTGGTGGAAAGAAGATTTGAGTGGAAAGCAACTTGGGGAAGGCTAGAGATCGAGATTCATATGGTAGGAATGGAATATCTTGGCCTCAACACATGAGTAGGTGGCTCTCTCTGAGAAATGGTAAGTTGGAAGTGTAGGTTTAGTCTAATGGCTCTCTCCATGAATGAAGAGGAGGTGGAGGGGTATATATAGCCTCCACACAAAATCTAACTGTTACACACAATTTGCCAAACTCGGTGGGACCGATTCAACAGACTCGGTCAGACCGATTTAGCAAACCTAGTGACCGTTAGGATTTTCGGTGGGACTGACATGCATCTCGGTAGGACCGACTCGGTTAGGGTTAGGGCATAACGTAATCTTGGTGAGACCGATTACACAAACTCGATGAGACCGATTTTGGTGATTAGCTAACCAGAGAGTTGGTCAGGTAAACTCGGTGGGACCGATTTGCTCTTTTCGGTGAGACCGAATGTTACAAAAGGGAAACAGAGAGTTTACATCGTAATCTCGGTGGGACCGATTGCTCACTTTGGTTTGACCGAAACGTTACGAAGGGAAACAGAGAGATTACAATCCCATCTCGGTGAGACCGAGATCCCTATCGGTAGAACCGATTTGCTTAGGGTTTGTGGCAGTGGCTATGACTTTTGAAATCGGTGGCGCCGGATAGGAAGAATCAGTGTGACCGATTTTGGCTTTATGATTAGGTCATATGTGGATGTGAGAAAGTAGCTGAGGGTTTTGGAGCATATCACTAAGCACATGAAGTAAGAGGCTCATTAAGCAACACCTCATCCCTCCTTGATAGTATTGGCTTTTCCTATAGACTCAATGTGATCTTGGATCACTAAAATATAAAATGAAGAGTCTTGAGCTTTTGAGCTTGAGCCAATCCTTGTCAATAGTATTTTGAGGGATCCACTTTCATCATCCATGCCATGCCATTCATTGAGCTTTCCTGAAATAATAGTCTTGGAATAGCATTAGCTCAATGAGCTATATGTTGTTATGAATTATCAAAACCACCTAGGGATAGTTGCACTTCCAATCTCCCCCTTTTTGGTAATTGATGACAACATATAGATCAAAGCTTCGACAAATGATAATAGAATTAAAGAATATAAATAAGCTTTGAGAAGTATGTGATAAGCAAGAGCTCCCCCTAAATTTGTGCATATATTAAGATTTGCTTTGGACTGCAAATGCACAAGAGATTAGGCTCATGGGTTACTCTTCCATGTCACATACATCTTGGTGGAGCGCTCAAAATAATAACAATTTAAATACATGCACTCATCACCAAGCAAAGTGAATGATCACATAGGATAGATAGGATAATATCATCAAACATGCATAAGTGTAGCTTATGATCAAACACATGATCATCAATGTCTCACAAGAATAGCATAGTATCTCAAGCAATCAAAAGCAAACAAGTTTAAAACACCCACCAAAGCAAGAGAGAACAAAAGCAACACTCTCTCTCTCGAAGCCTATGATCACTCTCTCTCTCGAAGCCTATGATCTATACATTTTTCTCCCCCTTTGGCAAGAAGTTACCAAAAAGTTCCTACAAAATGCATAGTGCTAGATCGACTCTCAGGCTTGATCTTCTGGTGGTGGTGGTGTAGAGATGGCTCCTTGGACGAAGGCTTCAGATGAAGTAGATGGAGCTGGAGCTAATGTTGAAGTTGGTTGCACTGGAACTGTAGGAGCTGTAGCTGGTGTAGATGATGTTGCTCTAGTGTCTGTCACAGACACTACAGCTGTCCTCTGGGCTCTAGGCACTCTGGAAAACACATTGGTGGTAGTCCTGCCCTGCCTCTCCTGCATGTCATCCTGCAACTGCTCCACAGCTGTCTGAATCTCAGTTACTTTGACATCTAGATCATGGAATTTGAGTTCCACGATTCTTTCTAAGCTCTCCTGATTTTGAGTGAGGGTGGCCAATCCTTTCTCAATCCTCAGTGTTGATGCTATTAAGTAACCAAGCTGCTCCTGCTTGTTCTTCAAGAAATACTCAGATGCCTCCTCTTGAGTTGGCATCTTGGCAGCCTTCTCCTTCCTTGCCTTCTCCTTCTTCTCTTGAGCTTGAACTGATGATGGATCATTCTCATTCATGACAACCTGATTGTCCTCAAAGTCTGGATAGAGAGGAAAATGTTCCTTATCCAATAGATATTTGCCTTTGCCCATCTTTGAGTTAATCAACTCTTGGATTTGAGGGGCATATCCAGAACTCCTTTTGTGGTCTGCTGCAGTCCTCTTAATGGTTTCAACCATAAGGCTCATGACTTTGAATTTCTGAGGCACATCAAAAATATGTAGCAAATTGATTGCGTGCCCTCTAATCATGCTGTGGTCACCTGACTTGGGCAATAGAGCATGCCTTAAGATCCAGTTGATCGTAGGCAGCCCTGACAGCAGAAAATGTACTGATCCAAACTTGAATGTCTCAAGTGCATCATCTGGGATCTCCTTGTACATGTGTGCCATGGAATTGTGGTCCATTTTCTTCTTCCCATATATGTCCAGGTCATCTTCAGTTTCCTCTGGGGCATTGATCAACTTTGCCCACTCATCTATGGTAGAATGATATCTGGTTCCTTCTGACATCCACACTATCCTGCCATCTGGATAAAAGTGTGCTGTGGAGTAGAACTGCATGATGAGTTCATCGTTCCAGTTGGTGAGCTTTTGCCCAACAAAGTCTGCAACTCCACAAGCAACAAAACTGTCTTGCACTCTAGGATAGTGCTCTTCATTTTCCTTCATGTAGGTCCAGTCGACCCACCTCATGTCACAAACGATTGGCTTCTTGTCCAACAAGATGGTCTCATAAAAGTCCTGATGTTCCTTTGTGTGGAACCTGTAGTCAACAACAGTTCTTCTCCTTGTGGCATATGGATCTGACATCCTCCATAGCCTCAGCCCATTATCTCTTCTGATCTTCATGTTTTCTGCCACAGGATGAGCATCGTTGTGGTCTGGGATCTTGGGCTTAAGCTTTCTCAGAACTTGACCTTCATCATCCTCATCAGCAACCTCAGGCACTGGGGCCTTGTTCTTCTCAGTGGCTGGAATACTCCTGGTATTCCTCTTTGGTGCAGACTTGGCCTTGGGGCCAGCTTTGGGTGCTTCCTTGGGCTTAGATGTGGCAGCCCCTGATCTAATAGCATCACCCATAAGCTTTGGTGCCTTGGGTGCTGGTGCAGCAATCTCTTCTTCCTCTTCCATCATGGAAGCTTTCCCAATAATTCTGGCTGTGGTCTTCTTGACCCTTTCTTTCCTTTTCTTGCCTTCTGCAACAACTGGCTCTTTGGGTTCTGGCTTGTCAGGTATTTGAGTTGATGCTCTGACCTTTGGCATAGGCTGTCTACCTGCTGGCCTTTTGATTTTCAAGCCAGGCTTTGTGCTTTGTGCTGAGCCATACTCCTTATTGAGCACTACCTTCTTGGAAGTAGCTTCATCCTCTTCTGCTACATAGTCCTCATCTTCTGACTCTGAAGTTCTCTTCTTCCTTTGTCTGGTGGCAGCTTTAGGCAAATTACTTGGGGTGCTCCTGCTGCCATCATCTGAAGAGCTGGAGGGACTAGTGCCCTCACTCATGTGCACCTGCTCTTCTGACTTTTTCTGACTGTCACTCTGGTCTGACATGCTGCAAACTCTGATTGCTGACCCTGTGAAGAGTTATAGATGAGGTAGAGTGGATGAGCATCACAAAATGCAGAGATTTTTGCAAAAGAATGACTTAAAAATTCAGTTTTAGTTTTCCACAGAAAGCATTCAGATCAACCGATTTTCAAACTCGGTGATACCGAAGCTGTTTTGGAACCTAAACTGATGAACTCGGTTGGACCGAGTCATAGTTCGGTGGCACCGAGACAGCTAGGGTTTCACAAAGTCTTAAAATCGGTCTCACGGATTAGCAATTCTCGGTCAGACCGAGAGTTATTAGTGCAATGGCATAAGCCAAATCGGTGGGACCGAGTTTTTCAACTCGGTGGGTCCGAGATGGTTTCGGCGGAAACCTAACCCTAAATTTTCAAATCTCATCTAATCTAAGGATTGCATTGATCGGATAGGAGTGTTTCAATCGTGGCAAGAATCAATAAGAACACAATGTGCTAGGAATCGGACGGGGATAGCACAGTGATCGAGTCCATACCCTAGCTCGGTGATGAACTCGCTACGGCGGCAGCGGCGGGGTTGAATTCCGTTGACGGCGGCGGAGACCAGCTACGGGAGGCGGCTGGCGACGAGGAGACGATCCGGAGACCTTGGAGGCAGAGCGAGCTATTGCGCGGGCGAAGGGGTTCGGAGAAATTTCCAAAAATTTTCCCGTGACTATATATAGCCCGACCCTGTCGGTGTGACCGAGTGGAACAACTCGGTGGCACCGAGATGCAAAACTGCGTACAGTTATTGCAACTCGGTGTGACCGAAGAGTTCAAATCAGTTGCACCGAGATCGAAAACATAGATCGACTTAATGATCTCGGTAGGACCAAAATGGAGGAATCGGTCAAACCGAGAATCACAAAGAAGTTTTGGAAGTTTAAGTCTATGACGAATCGGGGACTCCGAGTGCTCCTCACACAGAGTGGTTCGAATCTGACTTGATAAATTTTTTGATGTAGCATGAATAGAGTTTGAGACAAGAAAAGCATAGATAGCTAGAGAAGGTTCTTAGGCATTCTTGTCCATCCACTTGGCAAATACAAAAGAACCAAACAATCAAACACAGCAAGTGGATGTCCTCGAATGAGTAAAATATGCACCAACATGCTCACACAATAAGATGACAAATGAAATATGTGGCAAACATGCACAACCAATTCTAGCATCTATCAAACAATTGGCGATGACTAGGTCATCTATATATGAGTATATTGACTTAGGAGTCGAATGAGAAACATTTGATCATAGGTCATACTCATCGTTTAAGCTCAAGTGGGTTACCACTTTTACATAATGCATTGATGTGTTCACACCATTAGAGTTGCTTTGACTCAATTCTTAGAGTTAAGCTCCCCCTAGATGTGAGATCCCCCCTTAGAGGGATGAACTAACCTTGGGTTTTGTCGATGATGACTTCATGTAGGTATTGAAGATGTGGATGCTCAAAGTTGATGTAGATCATTTGGAGCAATCCTTTGGAGTGAGTTGCACTTTCAATACCTACATGGGTTAGTCCCACAAGGAACAAACAAGAATATCCATAGACATAGAGTGATGCACACACAAAATGATGTCCATGAAAACATTAGGTTACCTTGTCCCTTGCCTTACCAACATGAGGGTTTGTGACTCCTTGAACTAATGCAAGATGTGGAAGTTGATTGCACTTGTCCTTGCCATAATGATATGAGTGAAGAATGTTGGCGGAGTCACCCTCAAGAACTCTCTAGTTCTTCTTCTTGGGATCCACATCATCTTGATGGGAATCCTTGGAGTTGTAGTTGTACTTGATGAAGTAGAACTTGACGTAGTCTTGGGAATACACTTGAACGAGGCCTTAGGTGCTTCTTCAAATGCATCAATCTCTTCTTGAAGCTTGTCCTTGCCTTTGTTCTTGTGGTCTTGTGGTGGAAGATCATCTTGTGCTTGTGTTCCCTTGAAGGAAGTAGGATCATACTTCTCTTGTTGAGGAACAAACTTTGTCTTGGGATATTGATCTTCTTCCCACTCAACTCCATTGGCATTGAACTTCCGTTCAAAGCCAACACCTTGATTCTTCCGGTGCCTTCCTTGCTTGTGCACAATTTCCTCGAATTGCTTACTCCCGGCAAGGCTCTTGTAAACACCTTTCTCTATAATTCCCTTCAATAAGCTATTTTCTTGCTCAAGTGTAACTTGGCTAAGAGAATCATTAGTGGAATCAAGAGAACTACTAGAAGCAACAATATTGGATTTGACATCATTATTGTTACTATTAGAGGAAGAATCCTTCTTGTACTTGTTACTAGACTTGACTTGAGGCATGTAAGTAGATAGGAGTAAACGCTTGGCAATGTAAGATGAACTTTTCTTGCGGAGATCATCATTGATTGCCTTTAAGAACTCATGCTCTTGCTCAAGATTGAGCTTCTCAAAGCGTAACTTCTCATGAGCCCTTAAAAGTTCTCGATGATCTTCGAAGATAGTTTCATGAGCCAACTTAAGAGTGTTTAGTTCTTTAGTTAGAAGCTCAATCTTCTCCTTATCATTGTCATTCGTTTCATATTGGTTAGCATGATTAATTGACGTATCATCATAGTATTCATCACTAGAGTTGTCAACAAGTAAATCATAGCCTAGTGGTGGGAAGGGGCTGATGCCTTCCCACCCACCCAGGTTCAAGGCATGGTACTTGCAATTTGGGGTTGTTGCACCAATTATACTGTAGGGGGTTCCCTTACAGTCTTTCTGTCAAAAAAAGCAAGTAAATCATCATCACCTAGCAAGTCATCTTCATCAACATCAAAATCAACATACTCGGGGTGTGTTACCTTAGGACCTTTGGCCATGAAGCATCTTCCAATTCCTTCATTTGGTGACTCAAATATGTCGTAGGAGTTGGTTGACACAAGTGCTAGACCGGCAACACCTTCATCTTGAGTGTATTCGGAGTCGGAGTGATAGCTTCTCTCGGAGTGATGGTCAGAGTCGGAGCCAGATACCCATTCACCAACATGAGCTTGATGTCTTTGTTTTGTGTAGCTCCTTGATGACTTATCCTTCCTTTCCAGATCCTTGCTTCTCCGTGAGGGTCTTCGTTCATAACGATCATCTCTACTCCTCCTCTCTCTTGGTGGTGATTCTTCTCTTTTGCTTCTTCTTTTTGGAGAATCTTCTCTTCTTTTGTAGGGTGCCGTACACTCATTGGAATAGTGTCCGGGTCTCCCACAATTGTAGCAATTGCGCTCTCGACTACAAGATCTTTTGTCTTGGTAAGACCTTGACTTGGAGCTTCTTTCTTTGCTTCTACTCTTGTAGAATTTGTTGAAGTTCTTCACCATTAAGCTCAATTCTTTGTTGAAGGTTTGTTTCTCACTTGATGATGTGGGGGCTTCACTTGAGGCTTTGTAAGCACCACTTGACTTGTTGTGAAGTTCCTCCTTATCCTTAAGTGACATCTATGAGCAACAATTCTTCCAATGACTTCCGTTGGCTTGAGATCTTTGTAGTTTGGCATCATTTGGATCAATGTGCACACGGTATCATACTTTCCATCCAATGTTCTTAGGATCTTCTTGATGATGAATTTGTCGGTCATCTCTTCACTCCCTAAGCCGGCAATCTCATTTGTGATAATAGCAAGCCTAGAGTACATTTCAAATGACACCTTCACCATCCTTCATTTTGAACTTGTCAAGCTGACTTTGGAGCACATCCAACTTGGATTCCTTGATGGATTCGGTACCTTCATGCATATCAATCAAAGTATCCCAGATTTCCTTTGCATTCTCGAGACGGCTGATTTTGTTGAACTCCTCGAGGCACAAGCCATTGAAGAGGATATCACAAGGTTGAGCGTTGTATTGCAACATCTTCAACTCTTCCGCGCTAGCTTCACGGTTCGGTTCTCTCCCATTAAAGAATTCACCTTGCAAACCAATACACACAATAGCCCAAACGGCGGGGTTATGTCCGAGAATATGCATTTTCGTCTTATGCTTCCAACTAGCAAAATTAGTACCATCAAAGTAAGGACCTCTACGGTGATAATTTCCCTCGCTAGATGCCATACTCTCCTAGGTTGTGAAACCAAGGCTATGACCACCAAAAGCTATGGAAATCAAAGCAAATGGAGACCAATGCTCTGATACCACTTGTAGGACCTTGAAGTATGTCTAGAGGGGGGTGATTAGACTACTTGACCAAATAAAAACTTAACCTTTTCCCAGATTTAATGTTTGGCAGATTTTAGCTATCTTAGGACAAGTCAAGCAATCATCACACTATTCAAGCAAGCATGCAAAGAGTATATAGGCAGCGGAAATTAAAGCATGCAACTTGCAAGAAAATAAAGGGAAGGGTTTAGAGGATTCAAACGCAATTGGAGACACGGATGTTTTTGGCGTGGTTTGGATAGGTGGTGCTATCATACATCCACGTTGATGGATACTTCAACCCATGAAGGGTAACGGTTGCGCGAGTCCACGGAGGGCTCCACCCACGAAGGGTCGACGAAGAAGCAACCTTGTCTATCCCACCATGGCCGTCGCCCACGAAGGACTTGCCTCACTAGTGGTAGATCTTCACAGTAGGCGATCTCCTTGCCCTTACAAACTCCTTGGTTCAACTCCACAATCTTGTCCAGGCTCCCAAGTGACACCTAGCCAATCTAGGAGACACCACTCTCCAAGAAGTAACAAATGGTGTGTTGATGATGAACTCCTTGCTCTTGTGCTTCAAATGATAGTCTCCCCAACACTCAACTCTCTCTCATAGGTTTTGGATCTGGTGGAAAGAAGAGTTGAGTGGAAAGCAACTTGGGGAAGGCTAGAGATCAAGATTCATATGGTAGGAATGGAATATCTTGGCCTCAACACATGAGTAGGTGGCTCTCTCTCAGAAATGGTAAGTTGGAAGTGTAGGTTTAGTCTGATGGCTCTCTCCACGAATGAAGAGGAGGTGGAGGGGTATATATAGCCTCCACACAAAATATAACCGTTACACACAATTTGCCAAACTCGATGGGACCGATTCAACAGACTCGGTGGGACCGATTTAGCAAACCTAGTGACCGTTAGGATTTTCGGTGGGACTGACATGCATCTCGGTAGGACCGACTCGGTTAGGGTTAGGGCATAACGTAATCTCGGTGAGACCGATTACACAAACTCGGTGAGACCGATTTTGGTGATTAGCTAACCAGAGAGTTGGTCAGGTAAACTCGGTGGGACCGATTTGCTCTTTTTGGTTTGACCGAAATGTTACAAAAGGGAAACAGAGAGTTTACATTGTAATCTCGATGGGACTGAACGCTCACTTCGGTTTGACCGAAACGTTACGAAGGGAAACGGAGAGATTACAATCCCATCTCGGTGAGACCAAGATCCCTATCGGTAGAACCGATTTGCTTAGGGTTTGTGGCAGTGGCTATGACTTTTGAAACTGGTGGCGCCGGATAGGAAGAATCGGTGTGACCAATTTTGGCTTTATGATTAGGTCATATGTGGATGTGAGAAAGTAGCTGAGGGTTTTGGAGCATATCACTAAGCACATGAAGCAAGAGGCTCATTAAGCAACACCTCATCCCTCCTTGATAGTATTGGCTTTTCCTATAGACTCAATGTGATCTTGGATCACTAAAATATAAAATGAAGAGTCTTGAGCTTTTGAGCTTGAGCCAATCCTTGTCAATAGTATTTTGAGGATCCACTTTCATCATCCATGCCATGCCATTCATTGAGCTTTCCTGAAATAATAGTCTTGGAATAGCATTAGCTCAATGAGCTATATGTTGTTATGAATTATCAAAACCACCTAGGGATAGTTGCACTTTCAGCTGACCTTGGCACTTTCTTTGAGAGCCGGTTCCTGAGTCGGCTTCCTTGTGGCCGGCTTCAGGAGTCGGCCCTCTGTGGCTCGGGCTCACAGGGAGTCGGCCCTCTTGTGGCCTCCTGCCTGGAGGTTTTTAGGGCTGGGCCGCCTCCCGGAAGTCGGTCGGAGAGTTAGCCGGCCGGGGGAAGGCGGCCCTGTGTCTTGGAGGATGGAGGACTTGGGTGGCTCATAACTTTTTCAGAAGCCCCAGGGGGAGCCGGCTAGGCTACCCGTGGCCAATATCCCCGACAGTAGTCCCCGAAGCTAATTGAGCTTCGAGGCTGAGAAGAGGACGAGAAGCTCGATCAGCTTCCTATTCTGAGGAGCCGGTAGCTAGGAGCCGGCTTGGAGTGAGCGCGCCGTATTCGGGAAGCTCTATAGTCGGAAGGTGAAAACACACGTCGAGTCACGCGTTGACCGCGCGCCACTCCACGCGCCACATGGCCAAAAAAGGCCTGTCAGCCCACGCGCGCGACGAGACGTCGCCGCAGGCTGGGGCCCGCCACACCTAGGCCTCGGCCCATGTGCGGATCCTCTGCGGCCCGAACAGACTGCTCGCCTTCTCGTGGCGGTTTTGCCACGTCCTTAAGGCGCAATAATCGCGGGACGTGGGGGGAGTGGGCACTGTTAATCCCACGTTCCCCCATGCGTCGCCTCCTCGGCTCCGCCCCTCGAGCCTATAAGTAGGGGGAGGAGGGGGAGCGGCAGAGGCTCGCACGCTTGCCCTCACCCCATCCCTCCTTCTGCCGCCGCAGCGCCTCACCGCCGTGCTGCTCCGCTGTCGGCGTTCTTGACTTGCCGCCGCTCCGCCGCAGCGTGGCCGCGCGCTCTCCGCCGCCGCGCCTTTCTCACTTCCTCCTTTTTCCCATGGCGCTGTCGAGCTCGTGGGACGGCTCCAACGTCCATGAGGACCACATCGATTGGCTTCGCCGGACGCGGCGGTTGCCGAGCGAGCGCCACGTGAAGACCCGCCTCGCGCCGGAGGGAGAGGTTTCAGCAGCGCCGGAGGAGGGCGAGCGGGTTATCTTCCGCTCGCACTGCCTGCGCGGCCTCGGCCTGCCCGCGAGCGGGTTCTTCCGCTCTTTCCTGGAATTCTACAACCTCCAGCCGCATCATCTCACCCCCAATACGGTGATGCTGCTGTCGGCCGTCGTCACCCTGTGCGAGGGCTTTCTTGGCGTCCTCCCCACTCTTGAGCTCTTTGCGGAGTTCTTCCAGTGCAAGCTCGGCACTGTCTCCGCGGGTGTGCCCGCCCCCCACGGCGCCTTCATCGCCATGCGGAGGACGGCCGACAACAACCCCTTTCCGCCTATCCTGCTGATCCAGTCGGTGAAGCTCTGGCAGCAGTCATACTTCTACGTGAAGAATGCCGCCTCGCAAGGCGACTTCGTCAATCTGCCGCCTTACGTAGCCGGCCCGCCGGCTGGGAGGCAGAAGACTTGGTCCTACCGAGCCAGGTCGCTCTCTCTGGCCGGGAACGCTGTCGTCACCCGGCTCCGGGTGATGATCCAATCGGAAGGCCGGGTCAGTGCCGACCTGGTCGCCGCCTTCATGGAGCGCCGGGTGCTCCCGCTCCAAAGCCGGCTACACATGATCTGCCAGATGAGCGGCCGCTTCGATCCATGCCGGCTGAGCACCAGGGAGATGCCTCACGACAAGGTGTCTTACATGGTGAACTACATCTCCAACTGCAAGCTCATCGTGGAGTGGCGGTATGGCAAGGCGCCGTACTCTCGGGCTGATCCCCTGCCTGTGGTAAGTTTTCCTTCTTCTCTTCTTTCTTTGTTGCCGGGTTCATGATGACCGACTTCTGACTAGCCGGCTTGGCTTTGAGCAGAATCCCCTTCTTCCACCGGTGACCGGGGCCGGAGCGCCAGTTCATGGCCGACCGCATGGTGGACGACCTCGACGACCCGGATTTGGGGGGGCCGCCATGGACGACGTCGTAGTCGGTGCCGGCGGAGAGGCAGACGGCCTCGAGCTTACGGCCGGCTTTGGAGACTGGCCGGATGATGACGAGGCCGAGGCCAATCCGCGTCGCCAGCCGACAGGCGATCGCCAGGGCGCGGGACCTTCTGCCGCGCCAGCCGCTCGGGTCGGCGTGCCGAAACGTCGGGTCGGGTCGGGCCTCTTTGGCAGTCGGCCGAAGAAACCCAAGGGCTCTGCGGCGGCGACCAAGCGGGACGAGGCGGCCGCGAAAGCGGCCCGCTTCCGCAAGGTGGTGAAGCAGCCACAGGCGGTCTCAGCGTGAGTATTGAATAGCTCATGCTTCTTCTTCTTTATTGCCTTCTTGAGCTGGGGCTTCTTCTGAGCCTTTTTCTTGATTTGTTTGATCAGGGCGCCGCTTTCCCTCGAACGAGTCGCTGCCGCCTCTATAGTCGAACCGACGGGAGGGTCTTCAAGTTCCCGCCGCGTGGATCCCTGCGCCGACCTCATGGAGGCAACGGAGCGGAACGCGCGGGAGGCGCGGGAGGAGCGGAGGGCCGCCCAGGAGGCGCAGGAGAAGTCGGCCGAGGCGCCAGCCGATGCCGCGACCAAGGCTCAGGCAGAGGCCACGGCTGCGGAGAGGGAGGCGGAGGCTCTGTGCAACCAGCCTCCGCAGCTCGTCATTCCCCTCCGCACCGTGGCTCCCGACGTCCCTGTGCCCCCGTCGGAGGAAGCCGACCATGACCAGCAGATGATGGAGAGGAGGGATGACGACGTGATCATCCTGGAGGAGGCGCCACGGTCAGCGCCGACTGGAACGGGCCCAGACGGCCGATCTGCCGCGACACTGGCGGTGGTGAGGCGAAGTCGGCGGGGGCGGACCTTGTGGTGCAGCCGGTGCCTCGCCGGCGCGCGGGGGAGATTACTTCCGTGCCGGAGCCGCAGAGAGCTGCGGGCGCTGGCTCAATAGCGCGGGATCTGGAAGCGGCCAGCGCCAGCTCGTCCGAGTGGATGCCCAGCGGTGGAACAAACGATCTAAACGCGGCGGCGCAGTAGGTCTGCCGCCGGCTTCAGACGCAGGCCGCCTCGCTGCAGCAGTACACCCAGGAGTTTCTCTCGACGCGCGCGGCCATCTGGGTGAGCCTTCTAGCTTTGGTCGATTGCTTTCTTCGATTTCTTCCGTATGCGGCGTCAAGACCTGCTGGAGTGTAGTCCCGAGTTCCAAGTCGGCTTTGACGGCGGCTTGGAACTTCAATGAAACCTTGGCTTGCTATTTATTCTTATCCACATTCCGTCTAATCTTCAGGAGTATCATAACCTCCGCGCAACCGCCTTCAACTCCCAGGCCCAGGAGCTGAGCCAGAAGGCCACCGACCTGACCAATAGTCGGAGTGAGTGCCTTGTTTATTTTATCTCTCGTGGGGGCGCGTCAGCGCACCCACTGGGTGTAGTCCCCGAGATTCGGGCCGACTGCTGAGCAGTCGGGTCGGATCTTCCCCGACGACTTCTTCCTTATTGCTTTTTCCTTTTTCTCCACACTCGCAGGGGCCAATGCCGACTTGAGGGAGCAGCTAGGCGGGGCCCAGACTGCCCTTCATGCCAAGGAGGCTGAGTGCAGCGCCTTGGCCCAGGAGCACGACCGCCTGGCTAAGAGGCTAGCTGACCAGGAGGAGAGCCATAAGGCGGCTCTGAAGAAGGCGCAGGACAGCGAGGCCGCCCTCAAAGTTAAGTTCGTGACCGAAGCGGCGGGCTGGGCCGAAGCGAAGCAAGCGCTGAGCAAAGGCTATGGCCGGGTCGAGGATCTGATCGACGGTAGGCCGCCTTCCTCCTTGCCCCTTATTCTCTTGTTTATCTTCTGATTCTGAGCTGCTTCTTTGCTCTTCGCGCAGATTACTTCCCTGGCTACTCTGTCGCCGCCAGCCAAGCCATCGAGGCCCATCGCGAGGCACGCCGGCAGGAGGGGGTCGAGATCACACCAGATGCTAGCCGGACGCTTGAGGAGCAGCTTCTGGCGATTCAGGCCCGACTGCAGCCGGCTCACCGCATGCTCCGCTGCCTTCAGCATGCCGGAGCGCAAGTGCTGGCTGCCCTTCGCCAGCCAAGGTTGTTCCCGCACCCCAGTGGATCACCGATCGGGCCGGAGGTCATGCGGGTCGGCCGCTTTGAGGCTTGGAAGGCTTCCGCTGCCGGTCCGCACCGGTAGTGGCGGAGTTCGTCCGAGCCTGGTATCCGAGGATGAGCTTGGCCCAATCGAAAGCACTGGCGGCAGGAGGCGACGAGGAGCTGGTGGCGGTGCGGCCGGATATCATCCAGCGCGCCTCGGCGATCGCCGAATATACCGACACCAGCGTTTTCGCTCCTGAGGTGAACGACAACGGCGTCGCCCAGCCGGAGGAGTGGTTCGGGCTGAACCCGGCGGAAGGCGTGGACTTGGCGGAGGAGATCGCTTCCAGCGATGAAGGGGAAGACGAGGAAGGGAAGGGCGATGAAGACGTCGCACCCGATGGCGAAGCGACCAGCCAGCTTCAGCCTGATCGTGCCTCCAGCAACGAGGCGCGCGCGAGCGTGCCGTCTGCCAGAGGTGATGACCAGGCCGAGACTCGCCAGCCGGCCACTCCTCCGTCCCGCACTGCCGCCTCCGCCGACCTTCCTGACTCGCCCATTGCTCCCTTGGCCTGATCCGCCACTCTTGCTTTTCCTGCTGTTACTCTTTGAACAACTTTTTTTATTAAATTCGCGCAGTTCCACCCACTGGGAGTGTATTCAAACTATGGTGAATGCCAGCCTTTCGAAGGCTTTTGTGTAAATATAATCATGCATGTGTCTGGCTTTCATTCGAGCTTGCTTTTCATCCTTAGGCTGTTTCCTTTGCCGCCTTCCCTTGGTTGCCGCCTTCCCCTAACAATTGCTCAAATTGTGGGTCGGGGAGTAACTTGGCCATTTTTGGGAAGACAGGTACTTTAGCTTTCTTAGATTGTGGCAAGGTGAATGGGAAGCCGGCCGGCCGGCTACTCTGGTAGCCGGTCGGCGATGGGAGGAAACCGGCTTTTGCTATATAAGTTCGTTAGTCCTTAGCCGTTTTTCGTGTGGGAATCCTTTCCTGCCTTTGACTCTTGCCAGCCGGGCAGTCGGTTCTTTGAGCTGCGGCTTTCGACAAGAGAGGGCTTGGATGTCGGCACACTACTTGTCTGACTGCAGGTAGAACTTGAATATAACTCAAGGCAGCGAGTCACCGGGCCGACTGGTCGAACCCGGTGCCGGACGAGAAGAATGAATGCAGTGACATAATCATAAGCATGATACTCGTCATTCATAGATAAAAGATGGCAGTCCCTGAGTTCTCCTCGGGGGGCCTATTGTCTCATACTAAATACAAAAGGTGGCGTGATACATACTGCATTTTAACTGTAAAATCTTTGGAGGAGGTTGGTGTTCCATGGTCGTTCCGACTCCTTGCCAGAATTATCTCTCTTTCGTGCCTTCGGCTTCTGTGCGTCGATCAGGTAGTAGGAGTCATTCCCCAACGCTCTGCTGATGACAAAGGGGCCTTCCCAAGGGGCCGAGAGCTTGTGTTGGCCGGCTGTTCGCTGGATAAGCCGGAGCACAAGGTCACCCTCTTGGAAGGATCTTGGCTTGACCTTTCGGTTATGGTAGCGGCGCAAGCCCTGCTGGTAGATGGCGGACCGGCTGAGGGCTAACAGCCGGCTTTCTTCCAGCAAGTCGTCACCGTCTTCTCGTGCTTCCTTGGCCTCCGCCTCCGTGTACATGGTCACCCGAGGCGAGTCGAACTCGATTTCAGTTGGGATGACAGCCTCGGCGCCATATACAAGGAAGAAAGGGGTGAAGCCGGTTGACTTGTTCGGGGTAGTGCGCAGAATCCAGAGGAAGACGACGGCGGCTCACTCGTCGAGCCAACCGGCGAAACGCTCGATGGTATGACCAGTCGGGGCTTGATGCCGGAAAGGATGAGGCCATTGGCTCGCTCTACTTGGCCGTTTGACTGCGGGTGGGCAATGGACGCTAGGTCCAGTCGGATGCCCCGCGTCGCGCAGAAACGTGCCAATGCTCCCTTGGCAAAATTCATGCTATTGTCGCTGATGATGCTGTGCGGCACGCCATACCGAGTTGTAATATCTGCGATGAATATCACGGCAGTCGGCCCATTCAGCTTCTTAATCGGCTTCGCTTCAATCCACTTGGTAAATTTATCCACGGCGACGAGCAGATGTGTCATGCCGCGGCGCGCCGTCTTGAACGGGCCCACCATGTCCAGTCCCCAGACGGCAAAGGGCCAGGTGAGGGGAATGGTCTTGAGTGCCGAAGCCGGCAGGTGTTGCTTGCAGCTGAAGACTTGGCACCCTTTGCAATGTTTGACCAACTCCTTGGCGTCATCCAGAGCAGTCGGCCAGAAGAATCCGTGGAGGAAAGCTTTGGCAACGAGTGATCTTGAGGCTGCGTGGTGGCCGCATTCGCCTTGGTGAATGTCTTTGAGGATTGCTATGCCCTTCTCTGGATTGACACAGCGCTGGAAAACTCCAGTGACACTGCGCCTGACGAGCTCTCTGTTAACAATTGTGTATGCTCCGGCTCGGTGTTGGACATGTCTTGCCGCGATCTCGTCAGCCGGCAGTTCTCCGTTTACCAGGAAGTTGAGGATGGGCTGGGACCATGACGGGGCTGTGACTTCCTCTATAGCCAGCACAGCTACTGCAACCAGGGCGGGTGGGTTGGGTGGTGAAGAGCTGGAGTCGGCCACCGCCTGCGGTGCTGAAGCAGTCCCCGGGCCGACTGCCGTAGTCCCCGGGCCGGGTTCTGAAGTCCCCGGGCCGGGTGCGACTATGGCAGTCCCCGGGCCGCCTATCGAAGTCCCCAAGCCGCCTATCGAAGTCCCTGGGCCGCCTACTCGAAGTCCTCGGGCCGCCTATCGAAGTCCCCGAGCCGCCTGCTTGGTTCCTCAAGCCGGATCCGACTGCGTCGGGGTTAGGGGGCACGAAGATGGAATCGGATTCTGGAGACGGCTTGATAGACGGCTTGAGGAGCGTTGGAGAGAGACGCCGGTTGGTATAGCTTGTCGAGTGGAGCCTATTCGTGCCAGGGTATCTGCTTGCTCGTTGTCGGCCCGTGGCACGTGGAGGAACTCGCACCCTTCAAAGTATCCACTGATTTGCTGGACGAGGAAGCGGTAGCTTGCCATGTTTGCGTCCTTGGCATCCCAGTCGCTGGATGATTGCTGGACTACCAAATCCAAGTCGCCATAGCACAGGATCCGACGGATGCCGAGCTCTTTGGCTAGCCGGAGCCCGTGTATGAGCGCCTCGTACTCGGCCACATTGTTGGAGGCGGCAAAATGAATTTGCAATCTGTATCTGAGCTTGTTGCCTTTGGGAGAGGTGAGGATGATGCCGGCTCCCAGGCCGGTGCGCATCTTGGACCCATCAAAATGCATCCGCCAGTGAGTGGAGTCGGGGGCCGGCGGCAGGTACTGGGTCTCGGCCCAGTCGATGAGGAAGTCGGCCAATGCTTGGGACTTGATGGCGGTGCGAGGCTGGTAGAAGATCGTGTAAGGGGCCAGCTCAATGGCCCATTTTGCCACCCGGCCGGATGCGTCCCGGCTGCCTATGATCTCGGCGAGCGGGGCGGTGCATACGACCGTGATGGGTGATCTTGAAAGTAGGGCTTGAGCTTCTTGGCGGCGAAGTATACACCATAGCACATCTTCTGGTAGTGCGGGTAGTTCTGCTTCGAGGTGGATAGCACTTCGCTTAAGTAGTACACCGGTCTCTGGACTGGTTGAGCTCGGCCTTCTTCGGGGCGTTGGACCACGATGACGGTGCTGACCACCCGGCTGGTGGCGGCAATGTAAAGGAGCATAGGCTCTTTCTCAGTCGGCGCTGCCAAGATAGGCGGCGTACAACATCTTCTTCAGTTCGTGGAAAGCTTGGTCGGCTTGGTCGTTCCACTCGAAGTGAGTGGTCTTCTTCATGAGTCGGTAGAGGGGGAGAGCTTTCTCTCCAAGCCGGCTGATAAAGCGGTTCAGGGAGGCCAGGCACCCGGTAAACTTCTGGACGTCTCGCAGCTTGGTGGGAATCTCCATTCTCTCAATGGCCTTGATCTTCACTGGGTTGCATTCGATGCCGCGTTCGGAGACCAGGAAGCCTAGAAGCTGGCCGGCTGGCACTCCGAACACACATTTCTTGGGGTTGAGCTTGATCTGAAATCGGCGCAGGTTCTCAAATGTTTCCTTGAGGTCTTCCAGCAAGGTGCCGTCTTCACCACGATATCGTCTACATAGACGTGGGCATTCCTGCCGAGTTGCTTGAGGATGCATTTCTGCATGCAACACTGAAAAGTGGCACCAGCATTTCTCAGGCCGAATGTCATAGTCAGGTAGCAGAAAGCTCCGAATGGCGTGATGAAGGCGGTCTTCAGGCGGTCGGTCGGTTCCAACTTTATCTGGTGGTAGCCCGAGTAGGCATCCAGAAAACTCAGCAGCTCGCATTCGGCTGTGGAGTCTATCACTTGATCAATCCTTGGCAGGGCAAAAGGATCTTTGGGGCAGGCTTTGTTGAGGCTCATGTAGTCTATACACATGCGCCACATGTTATTCTTCTTCAGCACGAGGACCGGGTTAGCAAGCCATTCTGGAAAGAACACCTCCATTATGAAGCCGGCTGCGAGGAGCCGGGCTATCTCTTCTCCCACAATCCTTCTCTTTTCTTCCGACAGTCGGCGGAGGGGTTGCTTGACTGGTTTTGCATCGGCTCGGACGTGCAGCTTGTGCTCGGCGAATTCCTTCGGAACACCCGGCATGTCCTTGGGGGACCATGCGAAGATGTCCCTGATTCTCACGAAGAAAATTGACAAGCTCGCCTTCTTATTTACTGTCCAGGTTTGTCCCGATGACGGCAAACCATTCAGGGTGCTCTGGGTCCAGAGGTATCTTCTTTGTTTCCTTGGCCATCTGGAAAGAACCTTAGGAATCACATTCCTTGGGGTCGGGGGACAGGACCGGCTGCTTGCCGGCCATGGCCACGACTCGGTCCAACATCTTCTTCTCTTCCGCGATCACAAGGGACTCGGCCAGCCGGCTGCTGGCTGCTGCGCACTCGGCGGATTTCTTTTAATCGCCGGCTATGGTGATGATGCCCTTGGTACTCGGCATCTTCATCTTGAGGTAGGCGTAGTGGGGCACAACCATGAACTTGGCCAGAGCTGGTCAGCCAAGCAGTGCATAATAGGGGCTATCAAGGTCCACCACCTCAAACCAGATCGCTTCTCGGCAAAAATGATCCTTGTCCCCAAAGAGAACATCTATCTTGATCTTGCCAATTGGTGAGCAGGACAAGGCGGGTATGATGCCATGGAACACGGTCCGACTGGGCATGAGATGCTTCGTCTTGATGTTCAGCTTCTCCATGGTGTCTCCGTACTGGATGTTGATGCTGCTCCCGCCGTCTATCAGCACGTGGGAGAACCAGGCAGCACGCATGTATGTCGCGAGGGTGGCTTCCAAGACCAATGCATAGGAACCGGGAGACGACATCACCTCTGGGTGATCGGCCCGGCTCCAACTGATAGGCCTCTCTGACCAGTGCATGTACTCGGAGGTACTGGAGGCTACCGGGTTGACTTCTTGGTGCTGTCGGCGCTTGCTACGCCAGTCTTCGGGCTGGCTCGTGAAAACGACGTAGGCGGCATGCTCGTCTGGGAACTCGTCCTGAATGGTTCCTACTGCTGGTCAAGCGGCCGGCTGCTGGGGAGCCGGAGGCGGCTGACCGGCAGGCGGAGGTGGCATTAGCCCTTCCCCCTTGGAGATTCGCGTGAGCCAGTGGCACTTCCAGGTCGTGTGGTTGGACGGCTTCGCGCCGCTGTGGAACTTGCATGGGGCGTCGAGGGCCTGCTCATAAGAGAAGGCCGGCTGCCAAGCCGGCCTGCCGCCTTTCGGTTTCTTGGGCGCGGGCCGCCCCTCGGGCTGTTCGTCTTCGGCTGCGGCCACCTACCGACTGGTTGAAGGCGGCATGGGGCCCTTGCGCTTGTTGTCGCTCTGGTACGGGCGTCGCTTGGAGTCGCCAGCCGGCGTCTTGGGAGCCGGTTTGAGCACCTTCCCAGAGGCGTCCACTCGGAGCTCGATCTTCATCAAGGAATCGGCGATGGCGTACTTGTCCGCTATGCCCAACAGCTCGTCAAGGGTAGTCGGCTCGTCCCAGAGGAGCTTGTGCTTGAGGAGGGTGCCTTCTCAGCACCCGGCGGTGAAGTACTCTATGGCTTGAAACTCGTGCACCCCCTCGTAGGAATTGCCGAGCTCGGCCCAGCGCGTGAGGTAGTCGCGAGTTGACTTGGTGGGTCCTTGCACGCACAAGGAGAGCTGTCGGGGCTTGGGAGCCCGCTTGTAGGTGCTGGTGAAGTTGCGGATGAAAGCTTCCGTGAAGTCTAGCCAGCTATTGATGCTATACGGCTTGAGGCTGTTGAGCCAGGTTCGCGCCGTGCCTTGGAGCATGAGGGGCACATACTTCACGGCAACGCGCCTGTTGTCGTTCGCTATGCTGACCGCCGTGGAGTAGTCGATCAACCAATCCTCCGGCTTCACAGAGCCGTTGTACTTGGGCGTGTCTCTTGGGAGCGAGAACCCTTTGGGGAAGGGCTCGTCGCGGATGCGGGGGCCGAAACAAGGCGGGCCGACATCGTCTTCCTCTTCTAGCGCCAGGGATCGCGCTAGGCGGTCGATCCGGTGGCGAGCATCGTTCTCGCCGACTCCTTCGCGGCGACCTAGTCGGCCGCTGAGAGTCGGATGTGCGATAGGCGGCGGGGTGGGATATCTCTCCCCTCGAGGCAGAGGAGGAGGTGGGTTGCCTCGTCGCTCCACGGCTCGAGGGCGGCCTTCGGCATCACGCTCGATGGAGATCCGGGTTCGGCTGTGGCTGGCAGCCGGCTCTTTTTCTTGCCGTGCGCGGGTTTTGCCCGCAGTTGGCGTCCGTGACGTCGCACCGTGCTCTCGACGCGGGGGAGGACCCTCCGCGTGGGCTGGCGACGTGCGGCATGGCGGCTCGATCACCGCTGGATGCGTCGCCACGCGTGGGGAGCTCTTCGCCCCAAATCCATCCGGCAAATTGCCCACGGGCGCTCGGGCGGCGCGCAGATTCTCGAGGGGCGTGGCGTAGACTGGGCGGTCAACTCCTAGTATGTCGGCGACGGCTGCGCCATGCCGCCTGACGGCGCCGATCCGGCTCGGCTCGTATAGGAGGCGGCGTGCCAAAGGTGGCACGGTCGACTTCGCGCTGGTGAGCCTCAGTGAGGCGCCTCACAGAAGCCAGCCTCCGGTCTTCTGCTATGAGGGCGAGGCGGCATGCCTCTAGGGTTTCGGCGTCGGCATCGGCCGGGAGGGGGACGGACAAGTCATGGACCGCATCTTGCGGGGCGTCCTGGGCGTTCTCGCCAGAGGCGCCGCTGTGACCGATGACCAGCACCTCGGTGATGGCGCTGCCGCAGCTGTCGGCTCGGGGGAGCGGGTCGTCGTAGATCACAACGTCAGTGGGGAAAGCGTCGTGCGATGCCGTGTCGAAGTCGACGAGCATCGGGTCGGTGGAGCCGACCGACTCCAAATCCGCAGCAGGCTCGCTGGAGACTTGGAGCTGGTCGAGGAGGCTGATGAGGTGGCTCTCGGGGCAGCCTGTGCCTGCGTCGGAGGCAGGCTCGTCGGAGATGCGAGCCTCGCCAAGAAGATCGGCGAGGCAGCTCGTCGCGCAGGCATCGGCGATGCCTTGCAGCGCGTCGGATCAAGCGCCAGGGCGTGCCGGGCTGGCTACGCTCGCTGGGGAGGAAGAGGGTTCCCGTCCAGAACAGGTCTCCGGACGACGGTGCACCTGGCCCCATGGTGGGCGCCAAATGTTGGGTGGTAGGTGCTGTTGGAAATATGCCCTAGAGGCAATAATAAAAGGATTATTATTATATTTCCTTGTTCATGATAATTGTCTTTTATTCATGCTATAATTGTATTATCCGGAAATCGTAATACACGTGTGAATACATAGAACACAATACGTCCCTAGTAAGCCTCTAGTTGACTAGCTCGTTGGTCAATGATAGTCATGGTTTCGACTATGGACATTAGATGTTGTTGACAACGGATCACATCATTAGGAGAATGATGTGATGGACAAGACCCAATCCTAAGCATAGCACAAGATCGTGTAGTTCGTTTTGCTAGAGCTTTTCCAATGTCAAGTATCTTTTCCTTAGACCATGAGATCGTGTAACTCCCGGATACCGTAGGAGTGCTTTGGGTGTACCAAACGTCACAATGTAACTGGGTGACTATAAAGGTACACTACTGTGTATCTCCGAAAGTGTCTGCATTGGGTTGACACGGATCGAGAATGGGATTTGTCACTCCGTGTTACGAGAGAGGTATCACTTTGGGCCCACTCGGTAGTGCATCATCATAATGAGCTCAAAGTGACCAAGTGTCCGTCACGGGATCATGCATTACGATGCGAGTAAAGTGACTTGCCGTAACGAGATTGAACGAGGTATTGGGATACCGACGATCGAATCTCGGCAAGTAACATACCGTCGACAAAAGGAATAGTATACGGGTTGCTTGAATCCTCAACATCGTGGTTCATCCGATGAGATCATCGAGGAGTATGTGGGAGCCAACATGGGTATCCAGATCCCGCTGTTGGTTATTGACCGGAGAGTCGTCTCGGTCATGTCTGCATGTCTCCCGAACCCGTATGGTCTACACACTTAAGGTTCGGTGATGCTAGGGTTATTAGGAAGACTTGTATGTGATTACCGAATGTTTTTGAGTCCGGATGAGATCCCGGACATCACGAGGAGTTCCTAATGGTCCGGAGGTAAAGATTTATATATGGGAAGTTGTCAAACGGACACCGAAAGTTTCAGGTCATATCGGTATTGTACCGGGGCCACCGGAGAGGTTCTGGGGTCCACCGGGAGGGACACCCTCTCGGAGGGCCTCATGGGCCACAAGGGCAGGGAACCAGCCTGGAGGGCTGGGCGCCCACACCTTGGGCCCATGCGCCTAGGGGTTGGGGGGACCCTAGTGGGGCGCCCCTTTGCTTGGGGGCAAGCCCCCCCTCCGGCCGCCCCCTCTAGATCTCATCTAGAGGGGCCGGCCCCCCTTGCCCCTTCCCCTATAAATAGAGGGGTGAGGGGAAGGCTGCAACACACATCCAAGGCGCAGCCCCTCCCCTCCCCAACACCTCTCCTCCTCCGTTGAGTGCTTGGCGAAGCCTGGCCGAGTATCGCCTCTCCACCATCATCACGCCGATGTCTTTGCTGCTGGAGCCTTATTCCTCAACCTCTCCTTCCCCTTGCTGGATAAAGAAGGAGGAGACGTCGTCTGCCTCCGCACGTGTGTTGAACGCGGAGGTGTTGTCCGTTCGGCACTTGGTCATCGGTGATTTGAATCACGGCGAGTACGACTCCATCATCCCAGTTCCCTTGAATGCTTCCGCACGCGATCTACAAGTGGTATGTAGATGCAATCTCTCTCCCATGACTCGTTGCTTAGATGAACTCATAGATGGATCTTGGTGAAACCGTAGGAATTTTTTTAATTTTCTGCAACGTTCCCCAACAGTGGCATCATGAGCTAGGTCTATGCGTAGTTCTCTATTGCACGAGTAGAACACAATTTTGTTGTGGGCGTAGATCTTGTCAACTTGCTTGCCGCTACTAGTCTTCTCTTGCTTCAGCGGTATTGTGGGATGGAGCGGCCCGGACCGACCTTACACGTGCGCTTACGTGAGACAGTTCCACCGACTGACATGCACTAGTTGCATAAGGTGGCTAGCGGGTGTCTGTCTCTCCTACTTTAGTTGGAGCGGATTAGATGAAAAGGGTTCTTATGAAGGGTAAATAGAAGTTGACAAAATCACGTTGTGGTTATTCGTAGGTAAGAAAACGTTCTTGCTAGAACCCAATTGCAGCCGTGTAAAAGATGCAACAACAATTAGAGGATGTCTAACTTGTTTTTGCAGCAATTGTCATGTGATGTGATATGGCCAGAAGTTGTGATGAATGATGAATGATATATTGTGATGTATAAGATCATGTTCTTGTAATAGGAATCACGACTTGCATGTCGATGAGTATGACAACCGGCAGGAGCCATAGGAGTTGTCTTAATTATTGTATGACCTGTGTGTCATTGATTCAACGCCATGTAAATTACTTTACTTTATCGCTAAATGTGTTAGCCATAGTAGTAGAAGTAATAGTTGGCGAGCAACTTCATGGAGACACGATGATAGAGATCATGATGATGGAGATCATGGTGTCATGCGGTGACAAGATGATCATGGAGCCTCAAGATGAAGATCAAAGGAGCTATATGATATTGGCCATATCATGTCACTACTTTATATAATTGCATGTGATGTTTATTATGGTTTTTGCATCTTGTTTACTTAGAACGACGGTAGTAAATAAGATGATCCCTTAGAATAATTTCAAGAAAGTGTTCCCCCTAATTGTGCACCGTTGCTAAAGTTCGTCGTTTCGAAGCACCACGTGATGATCGGGTGTGATAGATCCTTACGTTCACATACAACGGGTGTAAGACAGTTTTACACATGCATAGACACTTAGGGTCAACTTGACGAGTCTAGCATGTACAGACATGGCCTCAGAACACAAGAGACCGAAAGGTCGAACATGAGTCGTATGGAAGATACGATCAACATGGAGATGTTCACCGACGATGACTAGTCCGTCTCACGTGATGATCGGACACGGCCTAGTCGACTCGGATCATGTAACACTTAGATGACTAGAGGGATGTCAAATCTGAGTGGGAGTTCATTAAATAATTTGATTAGATGAACTTAATTATCATGAACTTAGTCTAAAGTCTTTGCAAAATATGTCTTGTAGATCAAATGGCCAACGCTCATGTCAACATGAACTTCAACGCTGCTCCTAGAGAAAACCAAGTCGAAAGATGATGGCAGCAACTATTCGGACTGGGTCCTAACACGAGGATCATCCTCATAGCAGCCAAGAAACAATATGTCCTAGAAGCACCGCTAGGTGAAGCACCCATCCCGAAGAACCAAGACATTACGTAATGCTTGGCGTCTCGTCTTGATGATTACTCCCTCGTTCAAAGGCGGCATGCTTTACAGCTTAGAACCGGGGTCCAAAAGCGTTTTGAGCAACACGGAGCATATGAGATGTTCGAGGAGCTGAAAATGGTTTCCCAAGCTCATGCCCGGTCGAGAGATATGAAGTCTCCGACAAGTTCTATAGTTGTAAGATGGAGGAAAACAGTTACAAGGAGCACATACTCAAAATGTCCTGGGTTGCACAACCGCTTTGTCCCTGGAGATCAACCTCCTGACGAGGCGGTCATTGACAGAATCCTTGATCGCTCAAAGAAGCTACAAGAGCTTTGTGATGAACTACAATATGCAGGGGATGGTGAAGACCATTCTGAAGTATTCTCAATGTCAAGTCAGCAGAGGTTGAAATCAAGAAAGAACATCAAGTGTTGATGGTCAATAAAACCACTAAGTTCAAAAAGGGCAAGGGTAAGTAGAACTTCAAGAAGGACGGCAAAGATAAGATGTTGCCGCCCGCAAGCAAGTTGCCGGAAGAAGTCAAAGAATGGACCCAAGCCCGAGACAGAGTGCTTTTATTGCAAAGGGAAGGGCCACTCGGCGGAACTGCCCCAAATACTTAGCGGACAAGAAGGCCGGCAACACTAAAGGTATATTTGATATACATGTAATTGATGTGTACCTTACCAAGACTCGTAGTAACTCCCGGTATTTGATACCGTGCCGGTGCTCATATTAGTAACTCACCGCAGGAGCTGCGGAATAAACGGATACTGGCGAAGGACGAGGTGACAATGCGCATCGGGAATGGTTCCAAGGTCGATGTGATCGCCGTCGGCACGCTACCTCTACATTTACCTACGGGATTAGTTTTAAACCTCAATAATTGTTATTTAGTGCCAAGTTTGAGCATGAACATTGTATCAGGATCTCGTTTAATGCGAGATGGCTACTCATTTAAATCCGAGAATAATGGTTGTTCTATTTATATGAGAGATATGTTTTATGGTCATGCTCCAATGGTCAATGGTTTATTCTTAATGAATCTCGAGCGTAATGTTACACATATTCATAGTGTGAATACCAAAAGATGTAAAGTTGATAAGATAGTCCCACATACTTGTGGTAATCGCCGCCTTGGTCACATTGGTGTCAAGCGCATGAAGAAACTCCATTCGATGGACTTTTAGAGTCTCTCGATTATGAATCATTTGACACATGCGAACCATGCCTCATGGGCAAAATGACCAAGACTCCATTCTCCTAACAATGGAGCGAGCAACCAACTTATTGGAAATCATACATACCGATGTATGCGGTCCAATGAGCGTTGAGGATCATGGAGGATATCGTTATGTTCTCACTCTCATAGACGACTTAAGTAGATATGGGTATGTCTACTTGATGAAACACAAGTCTGAGACCTTTGAAAAGTTCAAGGAATTTCAGAATGAGGTAGAGAATCAACGTGACCGAAAAGTAAAGTTCTTACGATCAGATCGTGGAGGAGAATATTTAAGTCATGAATTTGGTACACACTTAAGGAAATGTGGAATCGTTTCAAAACTCACGCTACCGAACACCTCAACAGTAACGGTGTGTCCGAACGTCGTAATCACACTCGATTGGATATGGTGCGATCTATGATGTCTCTTACCGATTTACTGCTATCATTTTGGGGATACGCTCTAGAGACAGCTACATTCACTTTAAATAGGGCACCGTCTAAATCCGTTGAGACGACTCCGTATGAATTATGGTTTGGGAAGAAACCTAAGCTGTCGTTTCTAAAAGTTTGGGGATGCGATGCTTATGTCAAGAAACTTCAACCTGAAAAGCTCGAACCCAAGTCGGAAAAATGTGTCTTCATAGGATACCCTAAGGAAACCATTGGGTATACCTTCTACCTTAGATCCGAAGGCAAGATCTTTGTTGCCAGAACGGATCCTTTCTCGAAAAGAGTTTCTCTCGAAAGGAGTAAGTGGGAGGAAAGTAGAACTCGATGAAGTACTACCTCTTGAATCGGAAAGTAGTGCAACTTAGGAAAATGTTCCTGTGGTGCCTACACCTACTGGAGAGGAAATTAATGATGATGATCAAGGTACTTCGGATCAAGTTGCTACTGAACTCAGAGGGTCCACAAGGACACGTTCCACACCGAGTGGTATGGCAACCCTGTCACGGAAATCATGTTGTTAGACAATGGTGAACCTTGAACTATGAAGAAGCGATGGCGGGCCTAGATTCCAACAAATGGCTTGAAGCCATGCAATCCGAGATAGGATCCATGTATGAAAACAAAGTATGGACTTTTGACAGACTTGCCCGATGATCGGCGACGATAGAAAACAAATGGATCTTTAAGAAGAAGACGGACGCGGATGGTAATGTCACCATCTATAAAGCTCGACTTGTCGCTAAGGGTTATCGGCAAGTTCAAGGGATTGACTACGATGAGACTTTCTCTCCCGTAGCGAAGCTTAAGTCCGTCTGAATCATGTTAGCAATTGCCGCATACTATGATTATGAGATATGGCAGATGGACGTCAAAACAACATTCCTTAACGGTTATCTTAAGGAAGAGCTATATATGATGCAGCCGGAAGGTTTTGTCGATCCTAAGAATGCTAACAAAGTATGCAAGCTCCAATGATCCATTTATGGGCTGGTGCAAGCATCTCGGAGTTGGAACATTCGCTTTGATGAGATGATCAAAGCGTTTGGGTTTATCTTGAGACTTATGGAGAAACTGCGTTTACAAGAAAGTGAGTGGGAGCTCAGAGCATTTCTCATATTATATGTAGATGACATACTTTTGATGGGAAATGATATAGAACTCTTGGACAACATTAAGGCCTACTTGAATAAAAGTTTTTCAATGAAGGACCTTGGAGAAGCTGCTTACATATTAGGCATCAAGATCTATAGGGATAGATCGAGGCGCCTCATAGGTCTTTCACAAAGCACATACCTTGATAAGATTTTGAAGAAGTTCAAAATGGATCAGTCCAAGAAAGGGTTCTTGCACTGTCTTGCAAGGTGTGAGATTGAGCTCGGCTCAATGTCCCACCACTGCAAAAGATAAAGAAGAGATGAGTGTCATCCCCTATGCATCAGCCATAGGTTCTATTATGTATGCCATGCTTTGTGTACCGGACATGATGTAAACCTTGCCGTAAGTTTGGTAGGAAGGTACCAAAGTAATCCCGACAAGGAACACCGGACAGCGGTCAAGAATATCCTGAAGTACCGAAAAGGACAAAGGACATGTTTCTCGTTTATGGAGGTGACGAAGAGCTCACGTAAAGGGTTACGTCGACGCTAGCTTTGACACAGATCTGGATGACTCGAAGTCACAAACCGGATACGTGTATATGTTGAATGATGGGGCGATGGCTGGTGCATTTGCAAGCGAAGCGTCGTGGCGGGATCTACATGTGAAGCGGAGTACATGGCAGCCTCGGAGGCAGCGCATGAAGCAATTTGGGTGAAGGAGTTCATCACCGACCTAGGAGTCATACCCAATGCGTCGGGGCCGATCAAACTCTTCTGTGACAACACTGGAGCTATTGCCCTTGCCAAGGAGCCCAAGTTTCACAAGAAGACCAGGCACATCAAGCGTCGCTTCAACTCCATCCGTGAAAATGTTCAAGATGGAGACATAGAAATTTGCAAAGTGCATACGGATCTGAATGTTGCAGATCCGTTGACTAAACCTCTTCCGCGGGCAAAACATGATCAACACCAGAACTCTATGGGTGTTCGATTCATCACAATGTAACTAGATTATTGACTCTAGTGCAAGTGGGAGACTGTTGGAAATATGCCCTAGAGGCAATAATAAAAGGATTATTATTATATTTCCTTGTTCATGATAATTGTCTTTTATTCATGCTATAATTGTATTATCCGGGAATCGTAATACACGTGTGAATACATAGAACACAATACGTCCCTAGTAAGCCTCTAGTTGACTAGCTCGTTGGTCAACAGATAGTCATGTTTTCCTGACTATGGACATTAGATGTCGTTGACAACGAGATCACATCATTAGGAGAATGATGTGATGGACAAGACCCAATCCTAAGCATAGCACAAGATCGTGTAGTTCGTTTTGCTAGAGCTTTTCCAATGTCAAGTATCTTTTCCTTAGACCATGAGATCGTGTAACTCCGGATACCGTAGGAGTGCTTTGGGTGTACCAAGCGTCACAACGTAATCGGGTGACTATAAAGGTACACTACAGGTATCTCCGAAAAGTGTACATTGGGTTGACACGGATCGAGAATGGGATTTGTCACTCCGTGTTACGGAGAGGTATCACCGCCCACTTTCGGTAGTGCATCATCATAATGAGCTCAAAGTGACCAAGTGTCTGGTCACGGTATCATGCATTATGGTACGAGTAAAGTGACTTGCCGGTAACGAGATTGAACGAGGTATTGGGATATCGACGATCGAATCTCGGGCAAGTAACATACCGTCTGACAAAAGGAATAGTATACGCGGTTGCTTGAATCCTCGACATCGTGGTTCATCCGATGAGATCATCGAGGAGTATGTAGAGCCAACATGGGTATCCAGATCCGCTGTTGGTTATTGACCGGAGAGTCGTCTCGGTCATGTCTGCATGTCTCCCGAACCCGTAGGGTCTACACATAAGGTTCGGTGGCGCTAGGGTTATTAGGAAGACTTGTATGTGATTACCGAATGTTGTTCGAGTCCGGATGAGATCCCGGACATCACGAGGAGTTCGGAATGGTCCAGAGGTAAAGATTTATATATGGGAAGTTGTCAAGCGGACACCGGAAAGTTTCGGGTCATATCGGTATTGTATCTTGGGGCCACCGGAGAGGTTCCGGGGTCCACCGGGAGGGCCACCCCTCTCGGAGGGCCTCATGGGCCACAAGGGCAGGAACCAGCCCTGGAGGGCTGGGCGCCCCCCTTGGGGCCATGCGCCTAGGGTTGGGGGGAACCCTAGTGGGGCGCCCCTTTGGCAGGGGGCAAGCCCCTCCTCAGCCGCCCCCCTCTAGATCTCATCTAGAGGGGCCAACCCCTTGCCTTCCCTATAAATAGAGGGGTGAGGGAGGGCTGCAACACACATCCAAGGCGCAGCCCTCCCTCCCAACACCTCTCCTCCTCCGCTGAGTGCTTGGCGAAGCCTGTCGAGATCTTGCCTCTCCACCATCATCACGCCGTCGTCTTTGCTGCTGGAGCCTTCTTCCTCAACCTCTCCTTCCCCTTGCTGGATCAAGAAGGAGGAGACGTCGTCTGCTCCCGTCGTGTGTTGAACGCGGAGGTGCTGTCCGCTCAGCACTTGGTCATCGGTGATTTGAATCACGGTGAGTACGACTCCATCATCCCCGTTCCTTGAACGCTTCCTTACGCAATCTACAAGTGGTATGTAGATGCAATCTCTCTCCCATGACTCGTTGCTTAGATGAACTCATAGATGGATCTTGGTGAAACCGTAGGAAAAATTTTAATTTTCTGCAACGTTCCCCAACAGGTGCGACATATGCCAATGGGTGGCTTATCATTGTGGGAGCCAATAAGACGTCGCCGGTGCCTGGAAACGGGATGAGGCGAAGACATGCACGCCGGCGAATCTTACCCAGCTTCGGGGCTCTCCGTGGAGATAACACCCCTACTGCTGCTCTGCGGGGTCTCCGCATGATCACTAGATGAACAAGTAGCTACAAGAGGCTCCTTGAGCTGTTCGGCGAGAGGAAGAAGAAGGGCTCGGCTAGCTCTCCTCCCCTCTCTATGTGGTGTCTAAAACTCTAAGAGATCAACCCTTTGCATGGGTACCCCGGGGGGTTTATATAGGCCTACCCCCCTGGGGTACATTGGTAATCTGGCTGGGTGTGGACCCCAGCCGCCAGTGTGTACGCTTGCTGGCTTCTCCGCTGGCAGCTGGGTCCCGCCGACTGGTGGGTCCCGCCGGTTGCCGGCTTCTTGGTCGACAAGCTGGCCCCACCGCCAAGGGCTTTGTCGGGGGCCGGTTACTGTTGCCTCAATCCTGATGACGAGGGCTTTGTCGGGGTAAGCGTGGCTACAGTGCCGCCGCCTTGGCGGCGATCACTGTAGCCTCACCCCGTCTTGTCTCCTTAATGGGGCGCTTCCTTCGAGGGAGGGAACAAGCCGGCCGTGGGGAACCAGCCATGCCTCAGGCCGACTTGGGGAGGCTGAGCCGCCTCGGGCATCTCTCTGACCGGAGGGGCCTGCCGCCTGCATGTCGTACTGACAGCCCGTCGTGGATGACATCATGGTCAAGACGGACTCTGATCTTGCCGGACGGACGGTGATGGTCACGCCCCATACGGGCGCTTGTGGCCATCGCGCCCGGGATGCAGGGGTGGCAGGCTTCACTTTAGCCACGCCCGTCTCATCGCCCGTTATGTGGGTGCAGATTACGAGGTGCGGCCTTGGCACTTTCTTTGAAGCCGTTTCCCCGGAGTCGGCTTCCTTGTGGCCGGCTTCGTGGAGTCGGCCCTCTGGTGGCTGGCTCCTGGGGGAGTCGGCCCTCTTGTGGCCTCCTGCCTGGAGGTTTTTAGGGCTGGGCCGCCTCCCGGAAGTCGGTCGGAGAGTTAGCCGGCCGGGGAAGGCGGCCCTGCGTCTTGGAGGATGGAGGACTTGGGTGGCTCATAATTTTTTCAGAAGCCCCAGGGGGAGCCGGCTAGGCTACCCGTGGCCAATATCTCCGACACGGAGTACAAGTAGCGTAAACACAGGATAAGCAGGCTGAAGACAAGGTGACTAAAAAATTAGGACTGAGGAAATTGAGAAAGTATTCAGTCAAAGTCTTCAAACAGTAACGATCAAGTTCATCAACACAGAAATGAGGAAATAAAAGGGTTGAGGAAATAGAACCAGTAGCTCGGTGAAGACAGTTATTTGGTAGACCAGTTCCAACTGCTGTGACAGTTGTACGTTTGGTTGGAGTGGCTAGGTATTTAAACCTGAGGGCACATAGTCCTCACTGTATTTTCCTTGAGCTAAGATCACACAGACCTCGCCCAATCACTCATGGCAAGTCTTCAGGTGACTCCAAACCTTCACAGACTCGGTCACTCGGCGATCCATAATTTCCTCTTGGATGCTCTAGACCATAACGCCTAACCATCTGGAGGATGCACAGTCCTCAAAGGTAACAAGCATCGGTTCCACACAGGAACAATCTCTTCAGTGATGCTCAATCACTTTGGGTTTGTAGGTGTTTGGGTTTGGGTTTTCCTCACTTGATGATTTTCGCTCAAAGTCCTCGGAGGATGGGATGCTCTCAATGACAAGTGTTAGTTTCTCTCGGAGCAGCCAACCAACTAGTGGTTGTAGGGGTGGCTATTTATAGCCTAGGGAGCAGACCGACATGATAAGACATAAATGCCCTTCAATGATATGACCGTTAGGTGGATAGTTATTTTGGGACAGCTGGCGCGTAGCACAACAACAATCGGATATTTGAGTATCAAATTCCTCAGGGCTATCAGGTTCCTCGCTTGTAGGCAGTCTGCACTGGCAAATTCCTAACTCCTTAGTCAGAACAAATTCCTAAGAGACCAGAAGACCTTCATCTCTGTCACTGAAGAAATTGACTGAACTGTATGAGATTTCCAATCGCTTCACTCGAAAGGATTGGTAGGTGTAGGATTTTGAGATGAGCATCACTTGGAAACTTTTCCTTAGTTTTACCTCGACCCCCTTTAACAGTACGGTGTTTCCTACGACTCAAGAAAGAGAAAACGAAACAAGGAAAACAAAAGTCTTCACGCTTCATATTCCTCGCATGAATATCAAGTCTTCACAGTCACACCAATTTCTTCACTTTCAAAGTCTTCAGAAAGCCAAAGTCTTCAGTTGAAGACATTCATTTTTAGGGGTCAACTTTCTCTATAAATATCAGACTCCTCATAGACTTATAGACTTGTGTACACTCACAAACGCATCATTACCTTAACCTATAAGTCTTCAATACACCAAAATCACTAACGGGCACTAGATGCACTTACACAAGTACTATGAGGACTAAGTTCATGATAAATTAAGTTCAATTAATCAAATTACTTAAGAACTCCCACTTAGATAGACATCCCTCAAGTCATCTAAGTGATATGTGATCCAAATCAACTAAACCATGTCCGATCATCACTTGAGATGGAGTAGTCATCAACGGTGAACATCTCTATGTTGGTCATATCTACTATATGATTCACGTTCGACCTTTCGGTCTCGAGTGTTCCGAGGCCATGTCTGTACATGCCAGGCTCGTCAAGTTTAACCTGAGTATTCCACATGTGCAAAACTGTCTTGCACCCGTTGTATGTGAACATAGAGTCTATCACACCCGATCATCACGTGGTGTCTCGAAACGAAGAACTATAGCAATGGTGCATACTCAGGAAGAACACTTTTACCTTGAAATTTAGTGAAGGGGTCATCTTATAATGCTACCGCCATACTAAGCAAAATAAGATGCATAAAATATAAACATCACATGCAATCAAAATATGTGACATGATATGGCCATCATCATCTTGTGCGTTTGATCTCCATCTCCAAAGCATCATCATGATGTCCAGCGTCACTAGCTTGACACCTTGATCTCCATCATAGCGTCGTGGTCGTCTCACCAACTATTGCTTCTACAACTATCGCTAACGCATAGTGATAAAGTAAAGCAATTACATGGCATTTGCATTTCATACAATAAATAGACAACCATAAGGCTCCTGCCGGTTGCTAGTAACTTTTACAAAACATGATCAGCTCATACAATAACGTATATCACATCATGTCTTGACCATATCACATCACAACATGCCCTGCAAAAACAAGTTAGACGTCCTCTACTTTGTTGTTGCAAGTTTTACGTGGCTGCTACGGGCTTCTAGCAAGAACCGTTCTTACCTATGCATAAAAACCACAACGGTGATTTATCAAGATTGTTGTTTTAACCTTCAACAAGGACCGGCCGTAGTCAAATTCGATTCAACAAAGTTGGAGAAACAGACATCCGCCAGCCACCTTTATGCAAAACTGGTTGCATGTCTGTCGGTGGAACCGGTCTCATGAACGTGGTCATGTAAGGTTGGTCCGGGCCGCTTCATCCAACAATACCGCCGAATCCAAATAAGACTTTGGTGGTAAGCAGCATGATGATCACCGCCCACAACTCTTTGTGTTCTACTTGTGCATATCATCTACGCATAGACCTGGCTCGGATGCCACTGTTGGGAAACGTAGCATGCAATTTCAAAAAAATTCCTACGCTCACGCAAGATCTATCTAGGAGATGCAAGGCAACGAGAGGGGGAGAGTGTGTCTACGTACCCTCATAGACCGAAAGCGGAAGTGTTTGACAACACGGTTGATGTAGTTGAACTTCTTCTAGCTCCGACCGATCAAGCACCGAACGTAGACACCTCCGAGTTCTGCACACGTTCGGCGCGATGACGTCCCTCGCCTTCTTGATCTAGCTAAGTGTCGAGGAAGTAAATGAGTTTGTCAACGGGACGGCGTGGTGACGGTGATGGTGAAGTGATCCGCGTAGGGCTTCACCTAAGCACCGCGAGAATATGACCGGGGTGTAAACTATGGAAGGGGGCACCGCACACAGCTAACAATTGATGTTGTGTTCTTGTGAGGCGCCCCTCCCCACATATATATAGGTGGGAGGGGAGGAGAGAGGCAGCTAGGGGCGCCCTTGGGTTAGCCGCCGCCCCCTAGGGGGCCTGCCTTGCCCTGCGCCCCCCTTTCCAAGTTTGCATGAAGAGGAAGGAAAGAGGGGGGGGGGTGAGGGAAGGAAGTGGGAATCCTAATCCACACTTTCCTTTCCCTTCCCCCTTTCCTTCTCGTCCTCCTATAGCCTTATAGGGTGAGCCAGCCCTTTGTGGGCTGGTGTATTCCTTCACAAAGCCCATATGGCCCATAGGATTGACAGGGGTCCTCGAAACACCTTCCGGTGACCCGATAAGTACCCGATACCCTCCGGAACACTTCCGGTGTCCGAATACCATCGTCATATATATCAATCTTTACCTCTCGACCATTTTGAGATTCCTAGTGATGTCCGTGATCTCATCCGGGACTCGAAACAACATTCGGTCACCAAATCACATAACTCATATAATACTAAATCGTCATCGAACGTTAAGCGTGCGGACCCTACGGGTTCGAGAACTATGTAGACATGACCGAGACACCTCTCCGGTCAATAACCAATAGCAGAACCTGGATGCTCATATTGGCTCCTACATATTGTACGAAGATCTTTATCGGTCAAACCGTTATGACAACATACGTTATTCCCTTTGTCCATTGGTATGTTACTTGCCCGAGATTCGATCATCTATATCTTCATACCTAGTTCAATCTCGTTACCGGCAAGTCTCTTTACTCGTTCTGTAATACATCTTCCCGCAACTAACTCATTAGTCACATTGCTTGAAAGGCTTCTTATGATGTGTATTACCGGGAGGGCCCAAAGATACCTCTCTGATACTCGGAGTGACAAATCCTAATCTCGATCTATGCCAACCCAACAAACACCTTCGGAGATACCTGTAGAGCATCTTTATAATCACCCAGTTATGTTGTGACGTTTGATAGCACACAAGGCATTCCTCTGGTATCCGGGAGTTGCATAATCTCATAGTCGAAGGAATATGTATTTGACATGAAGAAAGAAACATCAATAAAACCGAACGATGATTATGCTAAGCTAACGGATGGGGCTGCGGGGCTGGTCCTGAAGGAAATATGCCCTAGAGGCAATAATAAAGTTGTTGTTTTATATTTCCTTATTCATAATAAATATTTATTATTCATGCTAGAATTGTATTGATCGAAAACCTAAATACATGTGTGGATACATAGATAAACATTGTGTCCCTAGTTAGCGTAACGGAGAGGTGGAGCGGAGGTCGCTAGGACCGGGCTCGGGCATAGCACAGACGGGCAGGAGAGATGATAAGGAGAGTTAGTCCGGGGCAATTAATCAAGGAGAGATTAATTAAGGAGAGAATTATGGGACGTGGGCCAGAAAAATCTGGTGGTTTGCTCTGGCGCATGATCTGGGAGAATTTGGCAGTCGTGAGATCAAAAAACGAATTGACAACTTACGATTGGTCTGGTGAATGCTTCGCATCAGACTTCTGTAAGGAGGTGTTTGGATGTTTTTGTTGTGGAACGCAGTAATTTCAAATTTTTTCCTACGCACACGCAAGATCCATCTAGGTGATGCATAGAAATGAGAGGGGAGAGTGTTGTCCACGTACCCTCCTAGACCGAAAGCGGAAGCGTTATAACAACGCGGTTGATGTAGTCGTACGTCTTCGCGATCCGACCGATCCTAGTACTGAAAGTACGGCACCTCCGCGATCTGCACACGTTCAGCTCGGTGACGTCCCACGAACTCTCGATCCAGCTGAGTGTCGAGGGAGAGCTTCGTCAGCACGACGCCGTGATGACTGTGATGATGAAGTTACTGGCGCATGGCTTCACCTAAGCACTGCAACGATATGACCGAGGTGGATTATGGTGGAGGGGGGCACCGCACACGGCTAAGACAATGTCTGTTGTCTGTTCTAGGGTGCCCCTGGCCCCGTATATAAAGGAGCAAGGGGGTAGGCCGGACGGCCCTAGGGCGCGCCAAGGAGGGCAGAAATCCTCCTCCTAGTAGGATTAGGATTCCTCCTTTCCTAGTCCTACTAGGAGGGGGAAGGAAGGAGTGGGAGAGGGGAAGGAAAGGGGAGGCGCCACCCCCTCCTAGTCCAATTCGGACTCAAGGGGGAGGAGGCATGCGGCCTGCCCTGGAAGCCCCTCTCACTCTCCACTAAGGCCCATCTAGGCCCACTAGTTCCCCGGGCGGTTCCGGTAACCCTCCGGCACTCCGGTTTTCTCTGAAATCACCCGGAACACTTCCGGTGTCCGAATATAGCCGTCCAATATATCAATCTTTATGTCTCGACCATTTCGAGACTCCTCGTCATGTCCGTGATGATATCCGGGACTCCAAACTAGCTTCGGTACATCAAAACACATAAACTCATAATACCGATCGTCACCGAACGTTAAGCGTGTGGACCCTACGGGTTCGAGAACTATGTAGACATGACCGAGACACGTCTCTGGTCAATAACCAATAGCGGAACCTGGGTGTTCATATTGGCTCCCACATATTCTACGAAGATCTTTATCGGTCAAACCGCATAACAACATACGTTGTTCCCTTTGTCATCGGTATGTTACTTGCCCGAGATTCGATCGTCGGTATCTCAATAACTAGTTCAATCTCATTACCGACAAGTCTCTTTACTCGTTCCATAATGCATCATGCCGCAAGTAACTCATTAGTTACATTGCTTGCAAGGCTTATAGTGATGTGCATTACCGAGAGGGCCCAGAGATACCTCTCCGACAATCGGAGTGACAAATCCTAATCTCGATCTATGCCAACTCAAAAAACACCAACGGAGACACCTGTAGAGCACCTTTATAATCACCCAGTTACGTTGTGATGTTTGGTAGCACACAAAGTGTTCCTCCGATATTCAGGAGTTGCATAATCTCATAGTCATAGGAACATGTATAAGTCATGAAGAAAGCAATACAACATACTAAACGATCAAGTGTTAAGCTAACGGAATGGGTCAAGTCAATCACATCATTCTCTAATGATGTGGTCCCATTAATCAAATGACAACTCATGTCTATGGCTAGGAAACTTAAACATCTTTGATTCAACGAGCTAGTCAAGTAGAGGCATACTAGTGACACTCTGTTTGTCCATGTATTCACACATGTACTAAGTTTCCGGTTAATACAATTCTAGCATGAATAATAAACATTTATCATGATATAAGGAAATATAAATAACAACTTTATTATTGCCTCTAGGGCATATTTCCTTCAGTCTCCCACTTGCACTAGAGTCAATAATATAGATCACACAATAATGATTCTAACACCCATGGAGTCTTGGTGCTGATCATGTTTTGCTCGTGAGAGAGGCTTAGTCAACGGGTCTACAACATTTAGATCCGTATGTATCTTGCAAATCTCTATGTCTCTCTCCTTGACTTGATCGCGGATGGAATTGAAGCATCTCTTGATGTGCTTGGTTCTCTTGTGAAATCTGGATTCCTTTGCTAAGGCAATTGCACCAAAGATTGTCACAAAAGATTTTCATTGGACCCGATGCACTAGGTATGACACCTAGATCGGATATGAACTCTTTCATCCAGACTCCTTCATTTGCTGCTTCCGAAGCAGCTGTGTACTCCGCTTCACACGTAGATCCCGCCACAACGCTTTGCTTAGAACCGCACCAACTGACAGCTCCACCATTCAATATAAATACGTATCTGGTTTGTGACTTAGAGTCATCCGGATTAGTGTCAAAGCTTGCATCAACGTAACCATTTACGACGAGCTCTTTGTCACCTCCATAAACAAGAAACATATCCTTAGTCCTTTTCAGGTATTTCAGGATGTTCTTGACCGATGTCCAGTG
The DNA here is from genome assembly GCA_021605145.1 of Aegilops bicornis. Lineage (NCBI taxonomy): Eukaryota > Viridiplantae > Streptophyta > Magnoliopsida > Poales > Poaceae > Aegilops > Aegilops bicornis. The sequence goes on along the minus strand of CM038674.1, from coordinate 150,533,306 downwards.
ATCCACTCCTAGATTACTTTGGTACCTCCGTGCTAAAGTAATATCAAGGCACACATCAGGTCTGGTACACATCATTGCATACATGATAGAACCTATGGCTGAAGCACAGGGAATGACTTTCATTTTCTCTCTATATTCTGCAGTGGTCGGGCATTGAGTCTGACTCAATTTCACACCTTGTAACACAGGCAAGAACCCTCTCTTTGCTTGATCCATTTTGAACTTCTTCAGAACTTTATCAAGGTATGTGCTTTGTGAAAGTCTAATCAAGCGTCTTGATCTATCACTATAGATCTTGATGCCCAATATATGAGCAGCTTCATGATACGTCTCCGTCGTATCTATAATTTTTTATTATTCCATGCCAATATTCTACAACTTTCATATACTTTTGGCAACTTTTTATACTATTTTTGGGACTAACATATTGATCCAGTGCCCAGTGACAGTTCCTGTTTGTTGCATGTTTTTTGTTTCATAGAAAATCCATATCAAACGGAGTCCAAACGGAATAAAAACTGACAGAGATTTTTTTGGAATATATGTGATTTTTGGGAAGAAGAATCAACGCGAGACGATGCCCGAGGGGGCCACGAGGCAGGGGGCGCACCCCTGACCCTTGTGGACATCCTGTAAGGCGGTTGGAGCCCTTCTTTCGCCGCAAGAAAGCCAATATCCGGATAAAAATCATGTCCAAATTTCAGCCCAATCGGAGTTACGGATCTCCGGGAATATAAGAAACAATGAAAGGCTAGATCTGGGAGCGCAGAAACAGAGAGAGACAGAGAGACATATCCAATCTCGGAGGGGCTCTCACCCCTCTACCGCCATGGAGGCCATGGACCAAAGGGGAAACCCTTCTCCCATCTAGGGAGAAGGTTAAGGAAGAAGAAGAAGAAGAAGGGGGGCTCTCTCCCAGTCGGTGTCAAAACCGTCGGATCTCAGGTAGGGGGTCCCGAACTGTGCGTCTAAGGTCGATGGTAAGAGGAGACAGGGGACACGATGTTTACCCAGGTTCGGGCCCTCTCTATGGAGGTAATACCCTACTTCCTGCTTGATTGATCTTGATGAATATGAGTATTACAAGAGTTGATCTACCACGAGATCGTAATGGCTAAACCCTAGAAGTCTAGCCTATATGACTAAGCTAATGAGTCTCTCTCTTTTCCGGACTAAGTCCTCTGGTTTATATAGGCACCGGGAGGATCTAGGGTTACCCAAGGTCGGTTACAAAGGAAAGAATCTACATATTCGGTCACCAAGCTTGCCTTCCACGCCAAGGAGAGTCCCATCCGGACACGGGTGCAGTCTTCGGTCTTTGTATCTTCACAACCCATCAGTCCGGCCCATGGCTAATAGGCCGGACGCCCGAGGACCCCTTAGTCCAGGACTCCCTCGGTAGCCCCTGAACCTGGCTTCAATGACAAGGAGTCTGGCGCGCAGATTTGTCTTCGGCATTGCAAGGCGGGTTCCCTTCTTTCCGAACTCCAAGATAGTCTCCGGACGTGATGATTATATCCGGACCTGTAACACTCACCGCACACAACTGCAGAGAGAACATAATATTCCACGGGTCCAATCCATTGACAACTTTTTACAACGTGACATCACGCCTGCCCGGTCATAATTTCGGACCGTTGTTTCGCCTGCGGCCCCACAAGCCGAAACGTGGTTGTCATTGACACGTCTTATCCAAGCAGAGATCGTGTCCCCTTATTAAGGGATTCTTTCATCGACACGGACGTGGGTAACCCAACCGTCCTTAGGGTACAATGCTACGTCTTGAGCTTGCGTTGGTTTTCCCCGAAGAGGAGAGGATGATGCAACACAGTAGCGTAAGTATTTCCCTCAGTTTTTGAGAACCAAGGTATCAATCCAGTAGGAGGTCACGCGCAAGTCCCTCGTACCTGCACAAAACGATAGCTACTCACAACCAACGCGATTAGGGGTTGTCAATCCCTTCACGGTCACTTACGAGAGTGAGATCTGATAGAGATAATATTTTTGGTATTTTTGGTATAAAGATGCAAAGTAAAAAGTAAAAGCAAAGCAAGTAAATAAAGTGATGGAGATTGATATGATGAGAATAGACCCGGGGCCATAGGTTTCACTAGTGGCTTCTCTCAAGAGCATAAGTATTCTACGATTGGGTGAACAAATTACTGTTGAGCAATTGACAGAACTGAGCATAGTTATGAGGTTATCTAGGTATGATCATGTATATAGGCATCACGTCCGTGACAAGTAGATCGAAACGATTCTGCATCTACTACTATTACTCCACTCATCGACCGCTATCCAAAGATGCATCTAGAGTATTAAGTTAAAAACAGAGTAACGCCTTAAGCAAGATGACATGATGTAGAGGAATAAATTCATGCAATATGATAAATACCCCATCTTGTTATCCTCGATGGCAACAATACAATACGTGCCTTGCAACCCTTTACATCCTTTGGGTAAGGACACCGCAAGATTGAACACAAAGCCATGCACTTCTCCCATTGCAAGAACTACCAATCTAGTTGGCCAAACCAAACGGATAATTCGAAGAGACTTGCAAAGATAACTCAATCATACATAAAAGAATTCAGATAAGATTCAAATATTATTCATAGATAAGCTGGATCATAAACCCACAATTCATCGGTCTCAACAAACACACCGCAAAAGAAGATTACATCGAATAGATCTCCACGAGAGAGGGGAGAACATTGTATTGAGATCCAAAAAGATGTAAGAAGCCATCTAGCTACTAGCTATGGACCCGAAGGTCTCAAGTAAACTACTCACACTTCATCGGAGGGGCTATGGTGTTGATGTAGAAGCCCTCCATGGTGGATGCCCTCTCGACGGAGACTCCTAACAGGCCCCAAGATGGGATCTCGTGGATCTGAGGAAGGTACGGCGGTGGAATTAGGGTTTGGCTCAGATCTCGGTCTATTGGGGGTAATGAGGTATATATAGGAGGAAGGAGTACGTCGGTGGAGCGTCGGGGCCCACGAGGTAGGGGGCGCGCCAGGCGCCTCCACCTCGTGACCGCCTCTGGAGGTTCTTGGAGTAGGGTCCAAGTCTCCTAGATCACGCTACGTGAGAAGATCACGTTCCCGAAGGTTTCATTCCGTTTGGACTCCGTTTGATATTCTGTTTCTTCGAAATACTGAAATAGGCAAAAAACAACAATTCTGGGCTGGGCCTCTGGTTAATAGGTTAGTCCCAAAAATATTATAAAAGTGGAAAATAAAGCCCATTATAGTCCAAAACAATAGATAAAGTAGCATGGAGCAATCAAAAATTATAGATACGTTGGAGACGTATCAGGCATCCCCAAGCTTAATTCCTACTCATCCTCGAGTAGGTAAATGATAAAAAGAGAATTTTTGATGCGGAGTGATACTTTGGCATAATTTAAATATAAATCTTCTTAATCATGGTATGAATATTCAGATCCGAAAGATTCAAGACAAAAGTTCATATTGACACAAAAATAATAATACTTCAAGCATACTAATCAAAGTAATCATTGCTTCTAAAAATAACATGGCCAAAGAAAGTTATCCCTACAAAATCATATAGTCTGGCTATGCTCCATCTTCCCCACACAAAGTATTTAAATCATGCACAACCCCGATGACAAGCCAAGCAATTGTTTCATACTTTAACATTTTCAAAACTTTTTCAATCTTTACGCAATACATGAGCGTGAGCCATGGATATAGCACTATATGTGGAATAGAATGGTGGTTGTGGAGAAGACAAAAGAGGGAAGATAGTCTCACATCAACTAGGCGTATCAACGGGCTATGGAGATGCCCATCAATAGATATCAATGTGAGTGAGTAGGGATTGCCATGCAACGGATGCACTAGAGCTATAAGTATATGAAAGCTCAACTAAAGAAACTAAGTGGGTGTGCATCCAACTCGCTTGCTCATGAAGACCTAGGGCATTTTGAGGAAGCCCATCATTGGAATATACAAGCCAAGTTCTATAATGAAAAATTCCCACTAGTATATGAAAGTGACAAAATGAGAGACTCTCTATCATGAAGATCATGTTGCTACTTTGAAGCACAAGTGTGGTAAAAGGATAGTAACATTGTCCCTTCTCTCTTTTTCTCTCATTTTTTTATTTGGGCCATTTATCTTTTTTTTTATGGCCTCTTTTTTTTCGTCCAGAGTCTCATCCCGACTTGTGGGGGAATCATAGTCTCCATCATCCTTTCCTCACTTGGGACAATGCTCTAATAATGATGATCATCACACTTTTATTTTTCTTACAACTCAACAATTACAACTCGATACTTATAACAAAATATGACTCTATATGAATGCCTCTGGCGGTGTACCGGGATATGCAATGAAACATGAGTGACATGTATGAAAGAATTATGAAAGGTGGCTTTGCCACAAGTACGATGTCAACTACATGATCATGCTAGCAATATGACAGTGATGGAGCGTGTCATAATAAACGAAACGGTGGAAAGTTGCATGGCAATATATCTCGGAATGGCTATGGAAATGCCATAATAGGTAGGTATGGTGGCTGTTTTGAGGAAGGTTTATGGTGGGTGTATGATACCGTGAAAGGTCTGCGCGGTATTAGAGAGGCTAGCAATGGTGGAAGGATGGGAAAAAGTGCGTATAATCCATGGACTCAACATTAGTCATAATGAACTCATATACTTATTGCAAAAATCTAGAAGTTATCAAAGCAAAGTATTACGCGCATGCTCCTAGGGGGATAGATTTGTAGGAAAAGACCATCGCTCGTCCCCGACCTCCACTCATAAGGAAGACAATCAATAAATAAATCATGCTCCGAGTTCATCACATAACGGTTCACCATACGTGCATGCTACGGGAATCACAAACTTCAACACAAGTATTCTTTAAATTCACAAATACTCAACTAGCATGAATCTAATATCACCATCTTCATATCTCAAAACAATTATCAAGCATCAAACTTATCTTAGTATTCAACACACTCAAAAGAAAGTTTCACATATCTTGAATACCAAGTATATTAACATTAAGCAAATTACCATGCTATTAACGACTCTCAAAATAATCTAAGTGAAGCATGAGAGATCAAGTTTCTTTAAAACAAATCCACCACCGTTCTCTAAATTATCTAGGTGAAGCACTAGAGCAAAAATTATCACGCTCGAAAGATATAAGTGAAGCACTATGAGCAAACTATCAAGCTCAAAAGATATAAGTGAAGTGCATAGAGTATTCTAACAAATTCCAATTCATGTATGGCTCTCTCAAAAGGTGTGTACAGCAAGTATGATTGTGGTAAACTAACAAGCAAAGACGCAAATGATACAAGACGCTCCAAGCAAAACACTTATCATGTGGTGAATAAAAATATAGCTCCAAGTAAATTACCGATGGAAGTAGATTTAAAGAGGGATGCCTTCCGGCATCCCCAAGATTTGACTTTTGGTGTCCTTGGATTATCTTGGGGTGCCATGGGCATCCCCAAGCTTAGGCTCTTGCCACTCCTTGTTCCATAATCCATCAAAAGAATTCACCCAAAACTTGAAAACTTCACAACACAAAACTCAATAGAAATCTCGTGAGCTCCGTTAGAGAAAGAAAACAAAAGACTACTTTAAGGTACTGTAATGAACTCATTCTTTATTTATTCTGGTGTTAAACCTACTGTATTCCAACTTCTCTATGGATCATAAACTATTTTACTAGCCATAGATTCATCAAAATAAGCAAACAACACACGCAAAACAGAATCTGTCAAAAACAGAACAGTCTGTAGTAATCTGTAACAAACGCAAACTTCTGGTACCCAAATAATTCTACCAAACTTAGACAACCTGGGCAATTTGTTTATTGATCAGCATCAATTGGAATCACTATTTTATCACGTTCTGGTGATTTTTAACAATTCGGGCACTGAGCGCAAAGATTCTGGAAATTACAGCAAGATCAAATAACTATCTCCCAAGAAGATCTAATAGGTTTAACTTGGCACAAACACTAATTAAAAGATAAAACCACATCTAAACAGAATCTAGATGGATTATTTATTCCTAAACAGAACCAAAAAAAAATTTGGGTTGCCTCCCAACAAGCGCTATCGTTTAACGCCCGTAGCTAGGCATAAAAGCAGGGATAGATCTAGGTATTGCCATCTTTGGTAGGCAATTCTTCAATGAGGCATCTACCTCCTTTAGAATTTTCTTTCTTTCTAGTAATTATCAAACTTTTAGGCATAAGATCAAAAAATTCATTCGTAGCAAATGGTTCCTTAACGATAGTAAAAAGATCGGGATGAATACTTATAGATTTAAGATCTGCATTTTCCTTATTAGATGATTCACCCTTATTTTTAGGAACATACATAAGCTTGGCAATTTTAGTGGGAGGACTAGGAGTATTCTTTATGGAAGAAAAAGCGGTTCCCAAGTTGGTAATGATACCCTCAAGTTTATCGAGTAGAGTAGAGTCTAAATTTATTTTTTCATTAACCATGGGTTCCTTCTCCTTAATATTTTTCAAAGTCATTCCTACCTTAGATCCATATTGAGTAATTTGAATATGAATCTTTTTATCTAGAATTTCAATGGATTCAATGGTAGCAACTTTGTTTTCAATAATTTCAAGCCTTTGCATAACATGCTCCAAAGTTAACATAGTTCCATTAACCAAAAGAGGAGGTGAGCCAAATAAATCTATTAAAGCATTATAGGAATCAAAAGTATGGCTACCCACGAAATTCTCCCCGGCAACGGCGCCAGAAATCCTTCTTGCTACGTCTTGAGCTTGCGTTGGTTTTCCCTGAAGAGGAGAGGATGATGCCGCACAGTAGCGTAAGTATTTCCCTCAGTTTTTGAGAACCAAGGTATCAATCCAAAGAGGAGGTCACGCCATAAGTCCCTCATACCTACACAAAACGATAGCTACTCGCAACCAACGCGATTAGGGGTTGTCAATCCCTTCACGGTCACTTACGAGAGTGAGATCTGATAGAGAAAATATTTTTGGTATTTTTGGTATAAAGATGCAAAGTAAAAAAGTAAAAGCAAAGCAAGTAAATAAAGTGATGGAGATTGATATGATGAGAATAGACCCGGGGGCCATAGGTTTCACTAGTGGCTTCTCTCAAGAGCATAAGTATTCTACGGTGGGTGAACAAATTACTGTTGAGCAATTGATAGAACTGAGCATAGTTATGACGTTATCTAGGTATGATCATGTATATAGGCATCACGTCCGTGACAAGTAGATCGAAAGCATCTACTACTATTACTCCACTCATCGACCGCTATCCAGCGTGCATCTAGAGTATTAAGTTAAAAACACAGTAACGCCTTAAGGAACATGACATGATGTAGAGGAATAAATTCATGCAATATGCTAAATACCCCATCTTGTTATCCTCGATGGCAACAATACAATACGTGCCTTGCAACCCTTTACATCCTTTGGGTAAGGACACCGCAAGATTGAACCCAAAGCCATGCACTTCCCCCATTGCAAGAACTACCAATCTAGTTGGCCAAACCAAACGGATAATTCGAAGAGACTTGCAAAGATAACTCAATCATACATAAAATAATTCAGAGAAGATTCAAATATTATTCATAGATAAGCTGGATCATAAATCCACAATTCATCGGTCTCAACAAACACACCGCAAAAAAGAAGATTACATCGAATAGATCTCCACGAGAGAGGGGGAGAACATTGTATTGAGTTCCAAAAAGAGAGAAGAAGCCATCTAGCTACTAGCTATGGACCCGAAGGTCCGAATTAAACTACTCACACTTCATCGGAGGGGCTATGGTGTTGATGTAGAAGCCCTCCGTGGTGGATGCCCTCTGCGACGGAGCTCCGGAACAGGCCCCAAGATGGGATCTCGTGGATACAGGAAGGTACGGCAGTGGAATTAGGTTTTTGGCTCCGTATCTGGTCTATTGGGGTACGTAGGTATATATAGGAGGAAGGAGTACGTCGGTGGAGCGTCAGGGGGCCCACGAGGTAGGAGGCGCGCCCAGGGGGCGCCCTCCACCCTCGTGACCGCCTCTGGTGCTTCTTGGAGTAGGGTCCAAGTCTCCTAGATCACATTCGGTGAGAAGATCACGTTCCCGAAGGTTTCATTCCGTTTGGAATCCGTTTGATATTCTGTTTCTTCGAAATACTGAAATAGGCAAAAAACAGCAATTCTGGATGGGCCTCCGGTTAATAGGTTAGTCCCAAATATAATATAAAAGTGGAAAATAAAGCTCATTATAGTCCAAAACAATAGATAAAGTAGCATGGAGCAATCAAAAATTATAGATACGTTGGAGACGTATCATACAACTCCTTGGGAATAGGCAAGGTTTAAGGCCCGGGAGGAGGCGTTTGATATTCACAACCTTTATAAAGGGGTACAGACCCCGTCTTTCTTCTCCACGCTTGCTTCTTCCTCAACCCTTACTACCTCGACTTCCAACACCCAGGTTTCAATCTCCGCGAGCCTCAGTCATGTCCGGACCCAGCCGTCAAGGCCAGTGGGTGGCTTCTTCTGTCACAGAGGAGGATATCGTGAAGCTTCGGGCGGCAAGAGATCTGACCACAGAAATCCTCCATCGGCTTCCCGCGGAAGGGCAGTTTATCCCTACCCCTAGATCCGGCGAGAGGGTCATGTTTGTTTCCCACTTCCTCCAAGGGTTAGGGTTCGCCCTCAATCCCTTCGTCCAGGGGCTCATGTTCTATTATGGACTTGATTTTCATGATCTCGCCCCGAACTCTGTTCTCCTCATCTCGGCATTTATCGTCACGTGCAAAGCCTTCCTCCGAACTCCTCCACACTTCGGCTTGTGGCTCAATACCTTCAATGTGAAACCACAAGTGATAGAGGGGGAGCAGGCAGAGTGCGGTGGTGCCTCAGCGAGCAAGCTTACCAGCGCGATTTGGCTAAAAGGATCCTTCAAAGAATCTTTCGAATTATGGCAGCAGGAGTGGTTCTATATCACCGAGCCCCGTGGTTCCAAGTGGGCAGCTGCGCCTGCGTTTTGATCCAACCCCCCAATTTAGCTTGCATCATGGATTAACAAGGGGTTAGACTGGGGATTAGTTGACGAGGTGCGGATTCTGCAAAGTCGCATCCGAAGCCTCATTGAAAAGGATATAAATATCGCCAATGTTATTCAGGTAATGTTAGTCCGCCGGATCCTGCCGTGCCAGTGACGGACTCTCCGCCTATGGGACTTTAACCCAGAAGGGCCACAGACTCTTCAGAACTTCTTCGGCATTACGCATGCAGGAATGTGGGAATTATTCTTCAGGAGACGAAAACAATGGCCGGACACCACCAAGATATCGCCTAGATCAGAAACCATCCGGACACCCCGGTAAGTACTCATCCGCCGAACACCTCATAATCAGATATCCTGTGATAAGATACTGAGCAAACCATCCTTTTCCAGGGCTGGAGAAAGAAAGTGGAACGGATTAGGTGTCCGGCCCCTCTTCCCGAAGACTCAGCAGACTCCGTGTTAACACGGATGCTGGCACCGGCACCATACCAGATACCGGTAGGGGAGGGCAAGGTGGAGAGTGAGAAAACCCGGGATGACCTTCGTTCCGGAGGTAAATCAGATACTGAGTCCGGAGAAATTGATATTTCCTCGCCCAAAGACGGAGGTGAAAGAGAAGACAATATCCCTTCTCCATTCAGGAGGAAAAGGACAACCTCCGAAGGATGGAGGGGCGGTCTCCTAAGAGAGGCAAGATGCCACCGTCGAGCGGCTCGGGATTGGAAGGCTATGCCAGTGAATAGCTCCGTCATGAGGACAAGCCCTCGACCAAACCATAAGCGAATCCGGGGAACTTTGATAGCGCCCCGCTTCTTTCCTGTTACCGAAGAAATATGTAACGTGCCTGTGTATTTTTACAGTCCGGCACAGAGTCCTTCTGGGCACTCTTCTTCTTCGGGAGATCTCCTCCTAGAGATGATGGAAAGCGAGACGCCTCCCCCAACCTCCTCGCCCAGTAAGGTGGACGACTCCGAAGTGTCATCTCGGAGGGTTATTCTTGATCAACAAGCGGTGCAGGGGATGAAGGAGGCAGTACCCGAAGGTGGACCTCCAATCGTTCGGGATTCGGGGGCCAATAATGAAGGCCCGGACTGTCCGCTTTTCAGCCAACGATGATTCTGGAGACGAGTGAACGGTTTCCTTCAAAGGATGGTCGTGCTCCCAGAGCGGCTTCCGGAGACCCGGCGACACCGGATATATTGCGGTACATGCTGCAAAAAGCATCTGTCTCGGAGGAACAGCGTACCTTGATGGGTACGGTGGTTGAGAAGATTCTGTCCGCGGAGAGCGGATTGAGTGAAGCCTGCTAAGAGGCTTCGAGGTTTGTAATATAATGTTTTCAACTATATTTTATTTGCAAAGATGCACCTGTGTATAGGTAGTAGCCCCTGAGACTCGGGTTGGCTCCACATGGGAGGCGAACAGACTATCAAGATGAAATACTCAAGGACTAATCTGGTTAACTGAAACACGGGCTGCTTCCCCCTGGCTACTTCCCAAATTATGGATATTGCCGAGCTGCAGCGGAAGCTTGATGTGGCAGGGGATGACCTTGCGTTAATCAATATGCGCCTGGACGAGTCGCAAGGTATGTATTTGGGGCAATCTGTCGGTGTACAAAAAGAGGGGCACGCTTTTGTACCCCTTTACCTGTGCACGGGCAGTCAGAGCCGCGCCCAAGACCACACCAAGCAGAACAGGGGAGGTGAGCCAAGGTAAGACCGAAGCCCAAGACAATCAAGGCAAAGCTAAGGCCAAGACCACAAAGAGCAGAGGGACGAAGCAGGTTCCCCCGGCAAGACCCTTGATGGGGCAGCCTCAGCAGCCCCGGCAAGACCCTTGCCGGGGCAGCTCGCCCCACACCAACAGAGCGAGCCACCCTTGATCCCACGGTCCCCAACGCCATCATCACGTGGGGCCAGGGCTCGGGAAGGCACCCCTGTGGTGGCATGCAGATATTTGTGAAGACATATCCAAGATCAGATGAGGATTAGAAGATGACGATCCTCGGCAAGTGAAGGAAATATGCCCTAGAGGCAATAATAAAGTTATTATTTATTTCCTTATTTCATGATAAATGTTTATTATTCATGCTAGAATTGTATTAACCGGAAACATAATACATGTGTGAATACATAGACAAACAGAGTGTCACTAGTATGCCTCTACTTGACTAGCTCGTTGATCAAAGATGGTTATGTTTCCTAACCATAGACATGAGTTGTCATTTGATTAACAGGATCACATCATTAGGAGAATGATGTGATTGACATGACCCATTCCGTTAGCTTAGCACTCGATCGTTTAGTATGTTGCTATTGCTTTCTTCATGACTTATACATGTTCCTATGACTATGAGATTATGCAACTCCGTTTACGGAGGAACACTTTGTTTGCTACCAAACGTCACAACGTAACTGGGTGATTATAAAGGTGCTCTACAGGTGTCTCCGAAGGTACTTGTTGGGTTGGCGTATTTCGAGAATAGGATTTGTCACTCCGATTGTCGGAGAGGTATCTCTGGGCCCACTCAGTAATGCACGTCACTATAAGCCTTGCAAGCATTGCAACTAATGAGTTAGTTGCAGGATGATGTATTACGTAGCGAGTAAAGAGACTTGCCAGTAACGAGATTGAACTAGGTATTGAGATACCGATGATCGAATCTCGGGCAAGTAACATACCGATGACAAAGGGAACAACGTATGTTGTTATGCGGTTTGACCGATAAAGATCTTCGTAGAATATGTAGGAGCCAATATGAGCATCCAGGTTTCGCTATTGGTTATTGACCGGAGACGTGTCTCGGTCATGTCTACATTGTTCTCGAACCCGTAGGGTCCACACGCTTAAAGTTTTGATGATAGTATATATTATGAGTTTTTGATGTACCGAAGGAGTTCGGAGTCCCGGATGAGATCGGGGACATGACGAGGAGTCTCGAAATGGTCTAGACGTAAAGATCGATATATTGGATGACTATATTCGGACATCGGAAAGGTTCCGAGTGGTTCGGGTATTTTTCGGAGTACCGGGGAGTTAAGGGAATACGGGGGAAGAAGTATATGGGCCTTATTGGGCTATAGGGGAGAGGGAGAGGCAGCCCCCCCCCCCATTGACTAGGCCGAATTGGACTAGGGGGAGGGGCGGCGCCCCCTTCTTCCTTCTCTTCCCTCTTCCCCTTCCTTGTCTCCTACTCCTACTACTTGAAAGGACTCCTAGTTGTACTAGGAAAGGGGGAATCCTACTCCCGGTGGGAGTAGGACTCCCCTAGGGCGCGCCATAGAGAGGGCCGGCCCTCCCCTCCTCCACTCCTTTATATACGGGGGCAGGGAGCACCCCATAGACACGCAAGTTGATCTTCGTGATCGTTCCTTAGCCGTGTGCGGTGCCCCCCTCCACCACATTCCACCTCGGTCATATCGTAGCGGTGCTTAGGCGAAGCCCTGCATCGGTAGAACATCATCATCGTCACCATGACGTCGTGCTGACGGAACTCATCCCCGACACCCTGCTGGATCGGAGTCCGGGGATCGTCATCGAGCTGAACGTGTGCTGAATTCGGAGGTGTCGTACGTTCGGTACTCGGATCGGTCGGATCGTGAAGACGTACGACTACATCAACCACGTTGTCATAACGCTTCGCCACGGTCTCACGAGGGTACGTGTACAACACTCTCCTCTCGTTTCTATGCATCACCATGATCTTGCGCGGTACGTAGGAAATTTTTGAAATTACTACGTTTCCCCAACAAAGGGCATCCGAGCCAGGTTTTATGCGCTGATGTTATATGCACGAGTAGAACACAAGTGATTTGTGGGTGATGTAAGTCATACTGCTTACCAGCATGTCATACTTTGGTTCGGCGGTATTGTTGGATGAAGCAGCCCGGACCGATATTACGCGTACGCTTACGCGAGACTGGTTCTACCAACGTGCTTTGCCCACAGGTGGCTGGCGGGTGTCAGTTTCTCCAACTTTAGTTGAACTGAAAAGTGGCTACGCCCGGTCCTTGCGAAGGTTAAAACAACACCAACTTGACAAACTATCGTTGTGGTTTTGATGCGTAGGTAAGAACGGTTCTTTCTAAGCCCGTAGCAGCCACGTAAAACTTGCAACAACAAAGTAGAGGACGTCTAACTTGTTTTTGCAGGGCGTGTTGTGATGTGATATGGTCAAGACGTGATGAGATATAAGTTGTTGTATGAGATGATCATGTTTTGTTGAAGTTATCGGCAACTGGCAAAAGCCTTATGGTTGTCTCTCTATTGCATAAGATGCAAGCGCCAAATAATTGCTTTACATTATCGCTATGCGATAGCAATAGTTGGCGAGACGACTACGTGACGACACATTGATATAGATCAAGATGATGGAGATCATGGTGTCATGCCGGTGACGATAGAGATCATGACGGTACTTTGGAGATGGAGATCAAAGGCACAAGATGATCATGGCCATATCATGTCACATATTTTGATTGCATGTGATGTTTATCTTTTATGCATCTTATCTTGCTTTGTTTGACGGTAGCATTATAAGATGATCTATCACTAAATTTCAAGGTATAAGTGTTCTCCCTGAGTATGCACCGTTTCCAAAGTTCGTCGTGCCCAGACACCACGTGATGATCGGGTGTGATAAGCTCTACGTCCATCTACAACGGGTGCAAGCCAGTTTTGCACACGCAGAATACTCAGGTTAAACTTGACGAGCCTAGCATATGCAGATATGGCCTCGGAACACTGAGACCGAAACGTCGAGCGTGAATCATATAGTAGATATGATCAACATAGTGATGTTCACCATTGAAAGCTACTCCATTTCACGTGATGATCGGTTATGGTTTAGTTGATTTGGATCACGTGATCACTTAGAGGATTAGAGGGATGTCTATCTAAGTGGGAGTTATTAAGTAATATGATTAATTGAACTTTAATTTATCATGAACTTAGTCCTGGTAGTATTAGCATATCTATGTTGTAGATCAATAGCTCGCGTTGTTGCTTCCCTATGTTTATTTTGATATGTTCCTAGAGAAAAACTATGTTGAAAGATGTTAGTAGCAATGATGCGGATTGGATCCGTGATCTGAGGTTTATCCTCATTGTTGCACAGAAGAATTATGTCCTTGATGCACCGCTAGGTGACAGACCTATTGTAGGAGCAGATGCAGAGGTTATGAACGTTTGGCTAGCTTTATGTGATGATTACTTTATAGTTTAGTGCACCATGCTTAACGGCTTAGAATCGGGACTTCAAAGACGTTTTGAATGTCATGGACCATATGATATGTTCCAAGAGTTGAAGTTAATATTTCAAGCAAATACCCGAGTTGAGAGATATGAAGTCTCCAACAAGTTCTATAGCTAAAAGATGGAGGAGAACAGCTCAAGCAGTGAGCATGTGCTCAGATTGTCTGGGTACTACAATCACTTGAATCAAGTGGGAGTTAATCTTCCAGATAAAATAGTGATTGATAGAATTCTCTAGTCATCATCACCAAGTTAGTAGAACTTCTTGATGAACTATAATATGCAAGGGATGATGAAAACAATTCCCAAGCTCTTCGCGATGCTAAAATCGGCGAAGGTAGAAATCAAGAAAAACATCAAGTGTTGATGGTTGACAAGACCACTAGTTTCAAGAGAAAGGGCAAAGGGAAGAAGGGGAACTTCAAGAAGAACGGCAAGCAAGTTGATGCTCAAGTGAAGAAGCCCAAGTCTGGACCTAAGCCTGAGACTAAGTGCTTCTACTGCAAAGGGACTGGTCACTAGAAGCGGAACCACCCCAAGTATTTGGCGGACAAGAAGGATGGCAAAGTGAACAAGCTATATTTGATATACATGTTATTGATGTGTACCTTACTAGTGTTTATAGTAGCCCCTGGGTATTTGATACTTGTTTGGTTGCTAAAAATTAGTAACTCGAAACAGGAGTTACAGAATGAACAGAGACTAGTTAAGAGTGAAGTGACGATGTGTGTTGGAAGTGGTTCCAAGATTGATATGATCATCATCGCGCACTCCCTATACTTTCGGGATTAGTGTTGAACCTAAATAAGTGTTATTTGGTATTTGCATTGAGCATAAATATGATTTGATCATGTTTATTGCAATACGGTTATTGATTTAAGTTAGAGAACAATTGTTGTTCTGTTTACATGAATAGAACCTTCTATGGTCATACACACCAACGAAAATGGTTTGTTGGATCTCGATCGTAGTGATACACATATTCATAATATTGAAGCCAAAAAGATGCAAAGTTAATAATGATAGTGCAACTTATTTGTGGCACCGCCGCTTAGGTCATATTAGTGTAAAGAGCATGAAGAAACTCCATGTCGATGGGCTTTTGGAATCACTTGATTACGAATCACTTGATGCTTGCAACCATGCCTCATGGGCAAGATGACTAAGACTCCGTTCTCCGGAACAATGGAGCGAGCAACTGACTTATTGGAAATAATACATACTGATGTATGCGGTCCGATGAGTGTTGAGGCTCGCGGCGGGTATCGTTATTTTCTGACCTTCACAGATGAAACATAAGTCTGAAACATTTGAAAAGTTCAAAGAATTTCAGAGTGAAGTGGAAAATCATCGTGACAAGAAAATAAAGTTTCTACGATCTGATCGCGGAGACAAATATTTGAGTTACGAGTTTGGTCTTCATTTGAAACAATGCGGAATAGTTTTGCAACTCACGCCATCTAGAACACCACAGCGTAATGGTGTGTCCGAACGTCATAACCGTACTTTATTGGATATAGTGCAATCTATGATGTTTCTTACCGATTTACCACTATAGTTTTGGGGTTATGCATTAGAGACATCTGCATTCACATTAAAAAGGGCACCATCTAAATCCGTTGAGACGACACCATATGAACTGTGGTTTGGCAAGAAACCAAAGTTGTCGTTTCTTAAAGTTTGAGGTTGCAATGCTTATGTGAAAAAGTTTCAACCTGATAAGCTCAAACCCAAATCGGAGAAGTGCGTCTTCATAGGATACCTAAAAGAAAATGTTGGGTACACCTTCTATCACAGATCCGAAGGCAAGATATTCGTTGCTGAAAATGGATCCTTTCTAGAGAAGGAGTTTCTATCGAAAGAAGTGAGTGGGAGGAAATTAAAGCTTGATGAGGTAACTGTACCTGCTCCCTTATTGGAAAATAGTTCATCACAAAAATCTGTTCCTGTGACTACTACACCAATCAATGAGGAATCTAATGATGATGATCATGTAACTTCAGATCAAGTTACTACCGAACCTTGTAGGTAAAACAGAGTGAGATCCGCACCAGAGTGGTACGGTAATCCTATTCTGGAGGTCATGTTACTTGACAATGACAAATCTACGAACTATGAGGAAGCGATGATGAGCCCAGATTCCGTGAAATGGCTTGAGGCCATGAAATCTGAGATGAGATCCATATATGAGAACAAAGTATGGACTTTGATTGACTTGCCCAATGATTGGCGAGCCATTGAGATTAAATGGATCTTCAAGAGGAAGATGGACGCTGATAGTAGTGTTACTATCTACAAAGCTAGAATTGTCACAAAAGGTTTTCGACAAGTTCAAAGTGTTGACTACGATAAGAGTTTCTCACTCGTATCTATGCTTAAGTCTGTCTGAATCATATTAGCAATTACCGCATTATATGAAATCTGGCAAATGGATAAACAAAACTGCATTCCTTAATGGATTTATTTAAGAAGAGTTGTATATGATGCAACCAGAAGGTTTTGTCGATCCTAAAGGTGTTAACAAAATGTGCAAGCTCCAAATGATCCATCTATGGACTGGTGCAAGCATCTCGGAGTTGGAATATACGCTTTGATGAGTTGATCAAAGTATATAGTTTTATCTGCACTTGCGATGAAGCCTGTATTTACAAGAAAGTGAGTGGGAGCACTACAACATTTCTGATAAGTATATGTGAATGACATATTGTTGATCGAAAATAATGTAGAATTATTCTGCAAAGCATAAAGGAGAGTTTGAAAGGAGTTTTTTCAAAGAAAGACCTCGGTGAAGCTGCTTACATATTGAGCATCAAGATCTATAGAGATAGATCAAGACGCTTGAAAAGTTTTTTCAATGAGTACATGCCTTGACAAGATTTTGAAGTAGTTCAAAATGGAACAGTCAAAGAAAGAGTTTCTTGCCTGTGTTACAAGGTGTGAAATTGAGTAAGACTCAAAACCCGACCACGACAGAAGATAGAAAGAGAATGAAAGTCATTTCCTATGCCTCAGCCATAGGTTCTATAAAGCATGCCATGCTATGTACCAGATCTATTGTATACCCTACACTGATTTTGGAAAGGGAGTACAATAGTGATCTAGGAGTAGATCACTGGACATCGGTCAAAATTATCCTTAGTGGAATAAGGATATGTTTCTCGATTATGGAGGTGACAAAAGGTTCGTCGTAAAGGGTTAAGTCGATGCAAGTTTTGACACTGATCCTGATGACTCTAAGTCTCAATCTGGATACATATTGAAAGTGGGAGCAATTAGCTAGAGTAGCTCCATGCAGAGCATTGTTGACATAGAAATTTGCAAAATACATACGGATCTGAATGTGGCATCTGCTGACTAAACTTCTCTCACAAGCAAAACATGATCACACCGTAGTACTCTTCGGGTGTTAATCACATAGCGATGTGAACTAGATTATTGACTATAGCAAACACTTTGGGTGTTGGTCACATGACGATGTAAACTATTGGTGTTAAATTACATGATGATGTGAACTAGATTATTGACTCTTGTGCAAGTGGGAGACTGAAGGAAATATGCCCTAGAGGCAATAATAAAGTTATTATTTATTTTCTTATTTCATGATAAATGTTTATTATTCATGCTAGAATTAGATTAACCGGAAACACAATACATGTGTGAAATACATAGACAAACAGAGTGTCACTAGTATGCCTCTACTTGACTAGCTCGTTGATCAAAGATGGTTATGTTTCCTAACCATAGACATGAGTTATCATTTGATTAACGGGATCACATCATTAGGAGAATGATGTGATTGACATGACCCATTCCGTTAGCTTAGCACTCGATCGTTTAGTATGTTGCTATTGCTTTCTTCATGACTTATACATGTTCCTATGACTATGAGATTATGCAGCTCCCGTTTACCGGAGGAACACTTTGTGTGCTACCAAACGTCACAACGTAACTGGGTGATTATAAAGGTGCTCTACAGGTGTCTCCGAAGGTACTTGTTGTGTTGGCGTATTTCGAGAATAGGATTTGTCACTCCGGTTGTCGGAGAGGTATCTCTGGGCCCACTCGGTAATGCACGTCACTATAAGCCTTGCAAGCATTGCAACTAATGAGTTAGTTGCAGGATAATGTATTACAGAACGAGTAAAGAGACTTGCCGGTAACGAGATTGAACTAGGTATTGAGATATCGACGATCGAATCTCGGGCAAGTAACGTACTGATGACAAAGGGAACAACGTACGTTGTTATGCGGTTTGACCGATAAAGATCTTCGTAGAATATGTAGGAGCCAATATGAGCATCCAGGTTCCACTATTGGTTATTGACTGGAGACGTGTCTCGGTCATGTCTACATAGTTCTCGAACCCGTAGGGTCCGCACGCTTAAAGTTCTGATGATAGTTATATTATGAGTTTATGAGTTTTTGATGTACCGAAGGAGTTCGGAGTCCCAGATGAGATCGGGGACATGACGAGGAGTCTCGAAATGGTCGAGACGTAAAGATCGATATATTGGACGACTATATTCGGACATCGGAAAGGTTACGAGTGGTTCGGGTATTTTTCGGAGTACCGGGGAGTTACGGGAATACGGGGGAAGAAGTATATGGGCCTTATTGGGCTTTAGGGGAGAGGGAGAGGCAGGCCGCGCCCCCATTGACTAGTCCGAATTGGACTAGGGGGAGGCGGCGCCTCCTTCCTTCTCTTCCCTTTTCCCCTTCCTTGTCTCCTACTCCTACTACTTGGAAGGACTCCTAGTTGTACTAGGAAAGGGGGAATCCTACTCCCGGTAGGAGTAGGACTCCCCTAGGGCGCGCCATAGAGAGGGTCGGCCCTCCCCTCCTCCACTCCTTTATATACGGGGGCAGGGGGCACCCCATAGACACGCAAGTTGATCTTTGTGATCGTTCCTTAGCCGTGTGCGGTGCCCCCCTCCACCATATTCCACCTCGGTCATATCGTAGCGGTGCTTAGGCGAAGCCCTACATTGGTAGAACATCATTATCGTCACCACGTCGTCATGCTGACGGAACTCATCCCCGACACCCTGCTGGATCGGAGTCCGGGGATCGTCATCGAACTGAACGTGTGCTGAACTCGGAGGTGCCGTACGTTCGGTACTCGGATCGGTCGGATCGTGAAGACGTACGACTACATCAACCGCG
The DNA here is from genome assembly GCA_021605145.1 of Aegilops bicornis. Taxonomy (NCBI): domain Eukaryota; kingdom Viridiplantae; phylum Streptophyta; class Magnoliopsida; order Poales; family Poaceae; genus Aegilops; species Aegilops bicornis. The sequence goes on along the minus strand of CM038674.1, from coordinate 150,513,832 downwards.
TTGTCATAATGCTTCCGCTTACGGTCTACGAGGGTACGTGGACAACACTCTCCCCTCTCGTTGCTATGCATCACCATGATCTTGCGTGTACGTAGGAATTTTTTTAAAATTACTACGTTCCCCAACAACAAGATCCTTGCCGAGGAAGGCCACCAGACCCCCGGCAAGGCTCTTGCCAGGGACGACAGCGCGCCACGGCGAGACCCTCGCCGGGCCACCCGGCAAGACCCTTGCCGAGCCACCCGGCAAGGCCCTCACCAAGGACGCTAGCAGGGCCACCGCCAGGTCCAATCCAACCAAGCTTCCACCGCCGTTCACCTGCAGCTGCCAGCCCAATCAGCTGGGCGGGCACCTGCCTGGCAATATGCAGCTCTGAGGCCAACTCGCCAAGCGCCTGCGTGGCGGCATGCAGATCTTCGTGAAGACTCCACCACCGCGCCACCTCAGCTGCCTGCCTACCTACATGGCGCCGCACGCATCGCTGGCCAGGGCGCGTGTCGAAGCAAGGATGAGCGGCGACGGACGGGACGAGCCTCGCCCCCGTCCCCAATAAAGCAAGGGGACACCTAAGCTACACATTTAATGCGTCTTGTCCTGTAATACGAGCGATAAGCTCAGGGCACTGTACGCCTTTCCACATCCTGTACTGTGGCAACCCCTTTCAACTATAAAAGGAGGCCCATGGCATACCGGAGAGGGAGTCGGCTCTTTCGAACCACGCGCTGTCCACAGCTAGTTCCTGAGCTCAAGAACTCTCAGAAATACACCCACCAAAGCAGGACTAGGGTTTTACGCATCCTCGCGGCCCGAACCTGGGTAAACAATCCTTGTGCTGTCTACTAGCCCTGCTCTCCTCGCAACCCTGCGCCCCGGCAACCGTAGTAGGGATTCTTGTGATCCCATAGGTGTCGTTCCACACCGACACAATCCCTTCACATATATTTTTATTATATAAGCATGACGCTGAAGGTTATATACTGGAATATGCATGACTGCAGATGGTGCTGCCGCCGTTGAAATTCTTCGGGCGGAGCTGGCCCGGGCCAAGGAGCAGGCCCGGTTTAGTGATGCGGCTGCCGAGAAGGCATCGGCTGAGTTGAAAGCTGAACAAGCTGCTCGGCGCCAAGACGAGGAGAAGATATCCACGATGGCGCTCAAATTAAAAAATGGTGCGGGCTGCTGTGAACTTCTTGAGAAGGAAAATGAAGCCAAAACGGCTGAACTTGACAAGGCCTTACGAGAGGCGAGAGAAGCGCGGTCTGAATCCAAAGCAGCCCGTGAGGAGATCCGGCAGCTGGGGAAATTGCGGCCGGTAAGCCCTTTTTTCTACAGGCTAAGTTTGGTGATCCGAACTATGCTCAGCTTAACCAAGTGTGGAGTTCTCTGGACGAGTATTTAGACTTGCCGAAGAGTTCTTCCGATCTTGGCGCTTGATTTTATCAAGTGCAAGAGGGGTATGCAACGGAGAAGCTTTTCTGGTCATAATTTGGTGCCTCAAAGCACCCTCTGTTGCTGAATGAACAGATGTCTCAATGGGCCGAGCTTCATAGGATATACGGCGCTGCCATGAAGAACATCATAAGCCGGCTGTGGCCGACTGAGCCTGCTCTGAATAGCTACTTCGGCTTGGTGCAGCGGCTCGTTGATGCGGTGCTGCGTATCGACACTGTGAAGCGGTCGACGTGCATTGAGGGTGCACGGATGGCCTTTGCCCATGTCAAGACATTTTGGGAGAAGATGAAAGCCATTGATGTTGCGTCTAAGAGTCCACCCAAGGGCAAGGACCGTCACGCACCCGAGCTCTATTTTGAAGACGTCCTGGAGGCCGCCCGCTTGGTAGAGGGTCAGTGCTCGAAAGACATAATATTCGAGTGAGGTGTATGCGAATTGTAAGAGATAGTTTTATAGCTAATCTATTTTTATGTTTTTGCTCGAAAGCTCATGTTCCTCCTGTGCGGCTGTTTTAATATAATCTGAAATTTTTTCAGTCATCGGCTTCAGCCCCCTCGTAGGAAGTACGGGGGTGTTCGGAAAAGCATTTAATCACTCTTGATCCAACGTCTTGGTCCATGAAGGAGGTGATAATGCGGTGAACCAGGCAATCAGACTATAGGGCGTTAACACTTTCACTTAGCCATAGGAGTTTTATAGGGGGGACTACGATATAGCCCCTGGTATGCGTATGGCTTATTCCAATATGGTGCGTTACATATATGACCTAAAAAAAAGGTCCTTCATGTGACACAGAGGGAATCACGACAGATTCCGATAAGTCATCGAGTGGTTGACCAGCTCTCACATCATCTTGACAGTCGGGTTTCGGCTTTCTCTACTGAGGTGCTTGACCAGATGAACCGGGAGCACAATCGTAGTAGTTCTCCCTTTACTACCCTAGCCGATAGAGCAGAACGTAAGGTAGCAAGCACAGGAGCCGGGAAACCCAACCATTGACCCAAGACATGATTCGGAGCTGATGCATATAAGGCCAAACTCGCGATGCCGAAGTATGCTGTAAAATTGTTCCGACTTTGTTGGCAACTCATTTGTTCCCATACCGAGCCCCTGGCGGGTTATGCCGAGGTATATCTGTGAAACAACCATAGGAGCCATATTCATTGGTGAAAAGACATGAATTATTAATTCAGATAATGTTTACTGGGACCTGAGAGATATGCCAATGATTACTTTATATATGTATGGACCACAATCATGGCTATTTGACATGCCTGGGGTCGAAGGAGGAGGAGAAAGGCATATTACAGGCTCCAAATAAAGAGTGCGGTCTACAAAAGGTTATTTTGGACCTCCTGTCGCACGTCTGCGTCGCCTGTCCTCGGCGAGGGGAATCCTTGACGGAGGTAGCCCCTTAGGTGAGTGTACAGATCCGGACTCCGATGGAGTCGGTTTAGATGCTTGTCCTTTGCGTCCCCTATTTTTAAGAGATAATGAAAAAGAAGTAAAAAGAAAGTAGATAAAAAATGTTACTGGAATGCTTGCAGGCTTGTCCGTATTGTGCTTCCGCCAATGCCCATGGTATCTTGAGTGCGTAGTGATGTATGCGTGGTATGAATTTTGCGTGTATATGAGGTGGGCGGCGGAAGCCGAACTGCTACTTCCGCTCCAGGGTTGATCGATACTCGGGGGGAAATTGCTTCTGACCCCCGGTGTTTGGTTGGTGAACCTCTCTGTCGTCCCTATCGCCTGGTGGCCTCCTCCCCTTGTGTTCAGCGTTGAGCTTGCCGGCCTGCTTGAAGACCCAACAGTTTCTGTTGGTATGATTAGCTGGTTTATCGGGGTGGCCGTGAATCTGGCAGGGTCGGTCCAAGATCCTATCTAGGTTGGATGGTTCGTATCGGTTTGCCTTGAGTGGCTTTTTCCGTTGACCGGGTTTGGGATTGCTGAATTCGATGTTGACCGCTGTGTCGCATGATCTTTCATTATCATCGCGACTGTTGTGTTTGCTTTGTCGTGGTTTGCCATTGCCGTCTCGGATTTCGAAAGTGTCCGGATCGTTGGCGCTGTTGCTTCTATGAGCGAGCCAACTGTCTTCTCCCGTGCAAAAGCGAGTTATTAGAGCGGTAAGGGCTGTCATGGATTTAGGTCCCTCTTGACCGAGGTGGCGTGCAAGCCACTCATCCCGGACGCTTTTTTTGAAGGCCGCGAGGGCTTCCACGTCCGGACAATCAGCGTTTTGATTCTTTTTTTACTAAGAACCTAGTCCAGAGCTTGCTGTCTGACTCTCCGGGCTGCTGGACAATGTGACTTAAGTCATCGGCGTCCGGTGGCCGGACATATGTTCCTTGGAAGTTGTCGCGAAAGGCATCTTCCAAATCTTCCCAACTGCCAATAGAATTCTCGACCAGACTGTTTAACCAGTACCGAGCTGGTCCTTTGAGTTTTAGTGGTAGGTATTTGATGGCACGAAGGTCATCTCCGCGAGCCATATGGATATGGAGGAGCAAGTCTTCGATCCTTACCGCGGGATCCGTTGTTCTGTCGTATGATTCGATATTCATGGGTTTGAACCTGTCTAGGAATTCATGCTCCATTACTTCGTCTGTGAAGCAAAGAGGGTGTGCGGCGCCTCTATGCTGGGCGACACTGCGGCATACCTCCGATGGAGTCCCTTTGCGGTTTTCTGCCCGGGTGTGCCTAAGTTTGTTACGTATGAATAGGTAGCCGTCGTCGTGTGTCATGGCACGTCCTCGCGATCCGTAGACCAATCTTGCATGTCCTGGTCTACTGTCCGAGTCTTGTCGAAGGTTGTATGTACAACCCTGAGCTGCTTTATTCTTGCCTTTACAGCGAGGTGGGGCGGTCTGGTGTTCGGCTTGAGTTGCCGATTTCATTGTTCAAGAAATCGGTAACTGGTAGCTGCTCGGACGGCTTGGGAGTAACGATTAATCGGTTAATCAGCCTATTAACTGGATTAATTGGCTGACCATTAATCGATAGATTAAATAGGAACTTGCCAACATATATCTAGTTTTTCTCAGATATACCGTACTCTCATGCTCTCAGCTATGTACTATACCAAAATATGCTACTGTTTGGTCGAACCTAAGCTATTTAGGAGCGAAAGGGGGATGGGAGGCGTTACGGGGCAAAATTTTGGGCTTTGTTTTCCCACAAGTTAATGGGCCAACAACGATTAATCGGCCTAACAACCGATTAATCAGTCTGTCGGGCCAACTAAACGGTTTGACAAGTTAACACGATGAATATGTGTTATTCGATTCGGCCACCCAATGAGTAGCGATTAACTGGCCAATTAACTGATTAATCGGATGAATTCTTGAACAGTGGACGCTTTATCCGGACCAAGTTGTGGTCGGCCTGCCGCATTGTGCGATGATGGTACGGGCTCCAGCACCTCATCGTCGAACTAAGGTAGCAATCTACGCTTTGGGTAGATTTTGGTTGGGCCACCAAGGCTGTATTCTTGGGCAGACATGACTTCGGTCCATCTATCATTGAGCAGATCTTGGTCCGCTTGAAGCTGTAGCTGCTTCTTTTTCAGGCTTCTTGCAGTTTCTATTAGCCGGCGTTTGAAGAGCTCCTGCTCGAGAGGTTCCTCGGGCACGATAAAATCCTCGCTGCTGAGGCTTTCCTCTTCGTTGGAGAGCGGAAGATAGTTACTGTCCTCCGAGTCTTCTTGTATGGCCTGTTCATCCTGTTCGGAGGTTGCTCCAATAGGGTCTTCATTGTCTTCGGCATCATCCGGAGTATTGTTTTCTCCGGTGCTGGTGTTGTTGTCTTTTGTATGATGTGACTTAGAGCGACATCGCTGACGCCGGCGACTGGGCTTTGTCTCAGGAGGTTTGTCTTCAACTGGATCCTCTTTGTTATCGTTGTTAGTTTCTTTAGGCGTATCCACCATGTATACATCATAGGAAGAAGTGGTCGTCCATCGCCCAATGAATGGCGGGTTTTGGCCCTGCTCCTCGTCGGCCTCGTCGTCCATACCGACGATGTCTTCGGAGCCATAATCAAGCATGTCGGTTAAGTCCTCGACAGTGGCTACAGAGTGGGTGGCGGGTGGGAAGTGAAATTCTCCTTCATCATCAGCCTCCAGCTTGAATCGAACATAATTCGGATGTGAGTCCCCCGCCAAGGACAGATTTCTCAACGAATTTAACACATTGCCCAGGGGCGAGTGTTGGAAGATGTCTGCGGTGCTGAATTTGAAGGTCGATAAACGATCAAGTTCGGCGTATGCAGGCTCACCTGGTTCGGAACTTATAACCAGAGACGAGTCTGGAATTTCGGTGACACAAATATTGTGTGAGGTTAAGTCCATGTGCGGCTCCAACACCGGGGAATCTATGGCCTCCGTGGTGGGGTCGAGCCTCCGATCCTGGGATGCCGCAGTGTGCTCTGGACCTAAGGCCGGAGGGGTCACACGAGCTATATCCTGGATGTGGTCTGACGACAGATTTAGGTCATGTCCGTCAAGGTGACCAGGAGCAATCGCCGCGGTCTTGAATCCGGCAAAGATCAAATCTCCACGGATGTCCGCAATGTAATCCAAGCTCCCAAATCTGACTTGATGGCCAGGGCGCAGCTATCGATTTGCTCCAGGTGACCAAACTAGTTGGCCCGCAGTGCGAAGCCGCCAAACACGAAGATCTATCCGGGGAGGAAGGTTTCTCCTTGGACAGCGTCATTGTTGACGATTGAAGGGGCCATCGAACCTTTTGGGGACGACACAGTGGAACTCTCAATGAAAGCACCAATGTCGGTGTCAAAACCGGCAGATCTCGGGTAGGGGGTCCCGAACTATGCGTCTAAGGTTGATGGTAACAGGAGACAGGGGACACGATGTTTAACCAGGTTCGGGCCCTCTATATGGAGGTAATACCCTACTTCCTGCTTGATTGATCTTCATGAGTATGAGTATTACAAGAGTTGATCTACCACGAGATCGTAATGGCTAAACCCTAGAAGTCTAGCCTGTATGACTAAGCTAATGAGTCTCTCTCTTTTCCGGACTAAGTCCTCCGGTTTATATAGGCACCGGGAGGATCTAGGGTTACCCAAGGTCGGTTACAAAGGAAAAGAATCTACATATTCGGTCACCAAGCTTGCCTTCCACGCCAAGGAGAGTCCCATCCGGACACGGGTGCAGTCTTCGGTTTTCGTATCTTCACAGCCCATCAGTCCGGCCCATGGCTAATAGGCCGGACGCCCGAGGACCCCTTAGTCCAGGACTCCCTCACTCCCCCTCGCTTCCGGTGGCACCGGAACACCGTCGGGGCCATCATCGTCACCGCGATCTACACCAACACCTCCGTCATCTTCACCAACATCCTCATCACCTTCCCCCATCTATCTACAGCAGTCCACTCTCCCGCAACCCGCTGTACCCTCTACTTGAACATGGTGCTTTATGCTTCATATTATTATCCAATGATGTGTTGCCAACCTATGATGTCTGAGTAGATTTTCGTTGTCCTATCGGTAATTGGTGAATTGCTATGATTGGTTTAATTTTCTTGTGGTTATTTTGCTGTCCTTTGGTGCCCCATCATATGAGCGCGCGCGTGGATCTCACCATAGGGTTAGTTGTATGTTGATAGGACTATGTATTGGAGGGCAAGAGTGACAAAAGCTTCAACCTAGCATAGAAATTGATGCATACGAGATTGAAGGGGAACAAATATATCTTAATGCTATGGTTGGGTTTTACCTTAATGAACGTTAGTAGTTGCGGATGCTTGCTAATAGTTCCAATCATAAGTGCATAGAATTCCAAGTCAGGGATGACATGCTAGAAGTGGCCTCTCCCACATAAAACTTGCTATCGGTGTAGTCAATTGCTTAGGGACAATTTTGCAACTCCTACCACCACTTTTCCACACTCGCTATACTAACTTTATTGCTTGTTTATCTAAACAGCCCCTAGTTTTTATTTACGTGCTCTTTATATTCTTGAAATCCTATCCCACAACACCTACAAAGTACTTCTAGTTTCATACTTGTTCTAGGTAAAGCAAACGTCAAGCGTGCGTAGAGTTGTATCTGTGGTCGATAGAACTTGAGGGAAATTTTGTTCTACCTTTAGCTCCTCGTTGGGTTCGACACTCTTACTTATCGAAAGAGGCTACAATTGATCCCCTATACTTGTGGGTTATCAAGACCTTTTTCTGGCGCCGCTGTCAGAGTTATAGCATGGGGTGAATATTCTCGTGTGTGCTTGTTTGCTTTATCACTAAGTAGTTTTTATTTGCTGTTCTAAGTTGTTCTCTATCTTTAGTTATGGGTAGGAAACGCAAAATACCAAAAAAATTAGTTGTACCTACTACACCAATGGTTGAAGAACCACTCAAAATCTATCACACTCCTGAAGCTTTTTACTCGGATCATCTTCGATCCCTATGTGCTCGTGCTGAAACCCCAACTAGCTTAGTTGAGGGCAAATCTTTATATGAGCATGCTTGTTATGTGCGACACCGCTTATCTCAAAAAGGAAACTTTTACTGGATCAAATTCATCGCTTGCAATTCTATGCTTGGAATTTATCTAAATTATATGATTTTACTTGTTGTTCTGAAGACCCTAAGAAACACCTTCCCTACCAATGTGAGTTTAGTGATAATGGAATCGTATCTTCGTATGCTAAGGGTGTTTATAATTACTATGATGTTCAACAAAATGAAGAATTTGTTGCTTTTAAGGGTGCTTATGAAATTGCTTCTTTGATTGGAAAGTATGATGCTACTCTTTACAAATCTGAAAATTTTGCCATACTTAAATATTGTTATGATAATTATGCTTCTAATTCCCATGTCAAACTATATATTGAGGACTCCTCCGTTGTCCAAGAAGAGACTAATATTTTGCAGGAGTCTATGGAAGAAGGAATTGATGAAATTGTGGGCTCATTGGATGAAAAAGATGATGAGGAGAGCAAAGAACAAAAGGAGGAAGATCGGATTAGCTACCCATGCCCACCTTCTCATGAGAATAACTCTTCAACTCATACATTATTTAATGCCCCTTTGTGCTTACCGAAGGATGATTGCTACGACGATTGTTATGATCCCGTTGATTCTTTTGATATATCCCTTTTTGATGATGCTTGCTATGCTTGTGGCCAAGATGCCAATATGAATTATGCTTATGGAGATGAACTTGCTATAGTTCCTTATGTTAAACATGAAATTGTTGCTATTTCACCCACACATGGTAGTCCTATTATCTTTTTGAATTCTCCCAACTACACTATATCGGAGAAGTTTGCCCTTATTAAGGATTATATTGATGGGTTGCGTTTTAATACTACACATGATGATTTTGATAGATATAATATGCATGTGCTTGCTGCTCCTACTTGCAACCATTATGAGAGAGGAACTACATCTCCGCCTCTCCATGTTTCCAACACGATAAAAATTGCAAGAAACTGTTTATACTATGCATTGGCCTTTACTATGTGTGCATGAATTGTTCTTTTATGACATGCCGATGCATATGAAGAGAGTTAGACTTCGTGATTGCTTGATATATGTTGCTTTGTGCTCACTACTAAAATACAAATAGTTGTAAATTAAAATGGCTTGATCGTGTCCTGCGGTAGCGTCGATAATTTGATCGATGCGGGGGAGGGGGAAGGGATCCTTTGGGCAAACCTTGTTAAGGTCCTTGAAATCAACACATAGGCGCCAGGATTTGTCCTTCTTTGGTACCATCACCAGGTTTGCTAGCTAGTCCGGATGTTTTATATCTCTGATGAATCCGGCTTCCAAAAGTTTGGCTAGCTCCTCTCCCATGGCCTGTCTCTTGGGTTCAGAAAAACGCCGAAGAGCTTGTTTGACTGGCTTGAATCCTTTTAGGATATTTAGGCTGTGCTCGGCCAGCCGGCGTGGGATTCCTGGCATGTCTGAAGGGTGCCAGGCAAAATTTCCCAATTTTCCCGTAGGAATTCTCGTAGTGCGGCGTCTACATCAGGGTTTAATTGTGCCCCGATGGAGGCCGTTTTTGTAGGGTCCATTGGATTGACTTGGAATTTGACTATTTTGTCCGCTGGCTTAAAAGAGGTGGACTTGGATCTCTTGTCGAGTATCACATCGTACCTGTTTACCATGGAGCGCAGCGCAGTGAGTTCCTCGGCCGCTAGGGCTTCGGATAGTGCCTCGAGGGCCAGTGCGGCTGTCTTATTTTCGGCGCGGAGTGCTATGTCCGGGTCACTCGCAAGAGTGATGATTCTGTTAGGCCCGGGCATTTTGAGCTTCATGTACCCGTAATGGGGTATAGATTGAAAAATTGTAAATGCCTCTCGCCCTAATAAAGCGTGATATCCGCTGCTGAACGGGGCCACTTGGAACGTGACCTCCTCGGACCTGTAATTATCCGGCGAGCCGAACACCACATCCAGTGTGATTTTTCCTGTACATCATGCTTCCCGACTGGGGATTATTTCTCTAAAGGTTGTGCTGCTTCGCTCAATGCGGCTCCAGTCTATTTCCATTTTTCGGAGGGTTTCCTCGTAGATGAGGTTTAATCCGCTGCCGCCGTCCATGAGTACCTTAGTAAGGCGAAAGCCGTCCACTATTGGACTGAGGACCAATGCGGCTGGTGCTCGGGCTGTTCGGAATTTAGGTTCGTCACTGGCATTAAAGGTAATAGCCGTGTCACTCCATGGGTTTATTGTTGCTACCTGGTAGACTTCGGCAAGGCTGCGGAGTGTTCGTTTCCGCATATTATTTGATGCGAAAGTCTCGAAGACTGTTAATACCGTACTGGTATTGCTGGGCTGGTGCTCTGGAGCTAGGAGTTCTTCGCCACTTTTGGCCACCTGCCGTAGTATCCAACATGCTCTAAGGCTATGAGTTGGAGTGGCGCCCTCTGTACTATGAATTTTGCAGGGTCCATTGAGCTATCCTTCCAGTACGGTTCCATGCCCTTTAGGGGGTTTTTGCTTTTTGGTATGTAACCCAGGTGCCTGGCGATGATGCACCCTTTTATTTCGGACTAGGGTTGTATTCAGGGCCGGATTATCCCAAAAATTGGTTTCGGTTTTCCAGGCACTCTCCATCGCACAGTACTTTCGTACTATGGACGCCAAGTCAGCGAAGCGTGGAATTTCACGACGACTTATGGCGTTTAGGATTCCCTTGTCCGTGCAATTATTGCAGAAAAATGAAATTGCGTCTTCCTCGCGACAGTCCTTTATCCTGTCCATAACCAGGAGGAATCTGGTCCAGTAATGGTGTACTGTTTCAGCGGGCTCTTGCAGGATTCGGGATAGATCGGTTATGTCTGGGTGGGCGGGTGGAATTAAATTAGGAGCCCCATCCAATCTAAGACTCAGGGGCCGAGAAGTTTCCGAACTTGGAAGCTTTGGTTTTTGGATGTTGTCCAATGAATCCAGCCCGCTGCCTGACTTTAGGTTCAGGACTTGAGTGACGCCCGTCCCTCCGCAGGAATCCGGCATGGAGGGGTCGGGAATCCGGACATAGCTAGTCCTTAAGATAGAAGAAGGGTCGCCGTATTGTTCCTCCACCACAGCAACATGGTGGGTAGCCTGGGGAGAGTTGATCTCTCTCAGATCGGTTTTAGGCCCAATCTGATCATAGTCTCATGCGACTCCTGTAGGCGGAGATGCGTTCCAAGAGCTCGTTTAAGGAGGAGAGCTCCATCAGATCTAGCTGCTCGGCAAGTTCCGAGTTAACGTGAAGATTGCTTTCGATGACCCGAGAAGTCATCGTCGGCGCGGCGGCCGAACAGGCGGTCATAAGAAAACCGCCTAGCCGGAGAGTCTAGCCGGTGGCCAAAGCTCCTTTAGCAATGGTGGCGTCTTTAAAGACAGGATGAGGCATCCTTCCTGACGGCGACAGCACGGAGGAACTCTCAATGAAAGCACCAATGTCGATGTCAAAACCGGCAGATCTCGGGTAGGGGGTCCCGAACTATGCGTCTAGGCGGATGGTAACAGGAGACAAGGGACACGATGTTTTTACCCAGGTTTGGGCCCTCTCGATGGAGGTAAAACCCTACTCCTGCTTGATTAATATTGATAATATGGGTAGTACAAGAATAGATCTACCACGAGATCAGAGAGGCTAAACCCTAGAAGCTAGTCTATGGTATGATTGTTGTTCGCCCCTCGGACTAAAACCCTCCGTTTATATAGACACCGAAGAGGGTTAGGGTTACACAGAGTCGGTTACAATGGTAGGAGATCTACATATCCGTATCGCCAAGCTTGCCTTCCACACCAAGGAAAGTCCCATCCGGACACAGGACGAAGTCTTCAATCTTGTATCTTCATAGTCCAGGAGTCCGGCCAAAGGTGATAGTTCGGCTATCCGGACACCCCCTAATCCGGGACTCCCTCAGTACTCTTCTACGAGTTTTACTTTTTTCCACAGACAACGTTCGCGCGATACCCTTCTAGGATACGGCACAACGAAGACAAAGGCGCAGACGTGCAGCAGGGCCCCGTTCAACAGGTTTCTTTTTAGATTAAGACCCTGCGTAAACCTTTTTTATTGCCACTTGTTGTTTAACCATCCCATGGGTTCCATACCCATAGAGGATACTGCCGTTTTTGGCATCTCGCCATGACAGATTAATGCACGTACCTGAAAAAATAGGGTTTATAACGAATGGGCATTCTTGAGCCCATCGACTGTTATAAAGTCCGAATACCCTCAGGAGTGTTCAGCGTCACGAGTTTGGCCTTATATGCAGCAGCTCCGAATCATGTCTTTGGTCAAATGTTGGGTTTGCCCGGCTCCTGGGTTTGCCGCCTTACGTTCAAGTTACTATCGGCTAAGGTGGCTAAAGGAGAACTACTGCGATTGTGCCCTGGTTATTCCGGACGAGCACCTCAGAGAGAAAGCCGAAACCGATCATCATGATACAGCGAGAGACTGTTCAACCACTCGAAGACTGATCGGAATCTTTAGGATCCCTCTGCATTAACGAAGGACTGTTTCCTGGTCATGTACACACACGCCCGTATTCGGATCCACGCAAAGGTACCAGGGGCTACATAGTAGCCCCAACATTAGACTCCCATGGCTAAGTGAAAGTGTTACAGCTATATAGTCCGGTTGCCTAGTTCGACGTGCGATCACCTCCTTCATGGTCCAAGACGTTGGATCAAGTGTGATTAAGCATATTTTTTTTGAACACCCCCGCATTGCCTGCGTGGGGGATGAAGCCAACGACTGCTATCTTTCGGATTAAACATTCATATTCATATATGTAAACAGCCACATAGGGGACACAATAATACTTTCGGGAAAAAAGTATAAATATAGCCTTATAAGCAAACTAACATTGTTTTTTACAATGATTCGATTCATGACTCGAATAAGACATTCGCCGAGCACTGCGCCTCTATTAGGCGGGCACCTTCTGTGACCTGCGCCAAGTAGTGCTCGGCCGGATGCTGGCCCCCCGCCGGATCTTGGGTCGCTATTATATTGGCCTCCATATCCATACAATAGGTTTAACGCGGGCAAGAGCCATCCGTGCACCCTCTATGCACGCCGACTTCCTAATGGCATCGATCCGAGTCACGGCCCCAAGGAACTGCTGCACCGAGCCAAAGTAACTGTCCGGCTTAGGCCCTTTCGGCCAAAGATGGTCTATCACAGATCACATTGCAAGACCGGACATCCTGTGAAGCTCCGCTACAGCAGCCATCTTGTCATTTAACGGCAGCGGGCGAGTGGGAGCATTGAATTGCGACTAGAAAAGCTTCTCCACCTCCTTATCACCCTGACCCTCGAAGAACTTGGCAGCGTCAGCCGTACTCTTCGCCAAATCCGCATACGCGTCGCGGACTCCGGCGCCCATCCAGGAGTGTACTTGGATCAAAAACTTCGTCATGACAAGTAGGAACCTCCAGCCACGATTTTACCGGCATGTTGAAGCTCCTCCCGTGCGCCCCTGAGCTCGGTCTGTATTTCCTTGGTGGCATTGCGTGCCTTGTCCAGCTCGGCCAAGCTATCCTTATGCTCCTTTTTAAGGAGCTCATACCGGTCAGCGGCATTTTTAACTCAATAGCCATTTCGGCCATCTTTTCCTCGCTTCGGCGATGAGCAGCCTGTTCGGCTCTCAGTTCCTCGGTCGCCTTTAGGGCAGCCGCATTGCTAACCCGAGCTTGTTCCTTGGCTTGGACAAGTTCTGCCCTCAGGGCCTCCACGGCAGCAGCACCATCTGCAGTCCGCACATATTACATTAATATCATGCCGCCTCCATATTTTCCTATACAAAGGAAGGCAGAGCGCATACCTTGTGATTTGTCCAGCCGCTCGTTCACCAGCGTGATATCGGCATCAATCGAACGGATTCGCCTGGTCAGTTCGGAAACTTCGACGGACTGGTCGGCGGCCGGACTCATAGGTACCTGCAAGTGTTTACAGCACAATCATTAATTTATGATCCCCCGTTTGCCGCCTAGGACATGAAACCAGAGTCTCAAGGGCTACTATCCATAGGGAGCACTCCTAATGCGTGCCTCACAGCCAAAAATAGTGTATTCTTCACGACATACCTCAAAGCCTCTGAGCAGACTTGTAAATGCCTCATTCAAACCGCTTGTAGCGGAGGAAATCTTCCTGAGCACCGCGCTCATTAATAAGCGGTGCTCCTCCGAAAGCGCAGCTCGCTCCAAGAGGGGCCCGTCGACGTCCGGCGGACACCGAACTGTGCCGGACCCTTCCCATCGCCCCTCGTGGGAGCCAAATGCTCCGGGCTCAGGGGGGCTGACACATTGGCTTCCGGCCTCGGCAGATCCAGACTCCTCCATGACGACACCTCGGTGTCGCCCGCTTCACGAGCCGAAGAGGTGGGTAGGGTCTCGCTCTCCATCATCTCCGGAGGAATATCCCCCGAAGACGAACTCTGTTGAGAAGGGCTGCTAGCCAGGCTGCGAAAGACGAATCCTGGTTATTGATCTAGGAGGAACGCAGTACCTTCGAATTAAAAATTAACTTATAGCTCGGTGGAGGGCTGGCCCGTTGGTGGGCACGATGAGGTGAGGGTGCCCGTTGGGGCAGAGCCCCCTGGTGTTATCTTTTTCCCGGGTGTGGGCATCTCTGTCTCTGAGTGTTCGGGGGCGGCCCTCTTCTTCCCGCGCGGGGAGGAGGCCTTAGCCTCCCCTTCCCGACTATCCTCCCTAGGGGAGGCAACAATTCCCCTGGTTCGGATGCATAGTGTGTGAAGTTTGGTTTCTTCGTTCTTCCGCTCGTCTTCCCTGAGTGCATTTTGCTGAGCACCCGGTCAAGCATCTTGGCCATGGTGGGACCAGGCGAGCCTTCGGGAAGTGGCACCGGACACCTGACTCTCTCCGCCTTACTGAGCCATTCCTGGCCACGGATGATTTTCAGAACAAGCAATCATAACAAATATAAAACGCGGTGTCCGGCGTCAAAGCTACTTAATTGGGTATCTAGGCGATTACAGCTTAGGCCTGCATCCTCGGTGGTGTCCGGACACTTTACTTTCCTTCGAAGAATAATTTGCACATCTCTTCGAGCTTCAGGCCGAAGAAGTGCTTGACGATTCGTGGACCCTCCGGATTGAACTCCCACATCCGGAGAGGCCGGCGTTGGCACGGCAACATCCGCCGGATCAACATCACTTGCATTATGCTAACAAGATTAATGTCCCTTGCGAGAAGCTCCCGGATGCGATTCTGCAGTACAGGTATATCACCAATGGTCCCCAATTCCGCCCCACGCCCCGTCCAAGACGCCAACCGTGACGGAGGGCCCGAAGCGAAACTTGGGGCAGCCGCCCACTTTGTGCCTCTGGGAGCCGTGACATAGAACCACCTCCGCTGCCATACATCGGATACTTCGGGAAAGAACCCTTCGCCACGGGCATCGCTGCTCTCGCTATTACGGCACCTCAAGACTCCACATGTCGCCCCTCGATCATCTTCGCGCCACATTGAAGGTCTTGAGCCATAAGTCAAGTGTGGGGTAACATGGAGAAAAGCCTCGCACACGATAATAAACGACGAAATATGGAGGATAGCATCGGGAGCCAGATCGTGAAAATCCAGCCCATAATAGAACATGAGCCCCCTCACGAAGGGATCGAGGGTGAAACCCAGACCGCAGAGGAAGTGTGGGACGAAAACGACACACTTGTTGGTCTCCGGCGTAGGGATGACCTGCCCTGGAGCAGGGAGCCTGTGCTGGATATCTGCGGTCAAGTATCCGACCTCCCTAAGCTTTGCAATGTCCTTCTCTTCAATCGAGGAGGCCACCCACCGGCCTTGAGGGTCAGATCCGGACATATTGGAGGATTTTGGAGGGGTGGAGCTTAGGTTTTGGGTGTTAGAACTCAAGGTGCGAGAAGGCGCGATGAAGGTGAAAAAGGAGGCGTAGGTCTCGGCCCCTTTATAAAGAGGGTGAATATCAAGAGTCCCCGGTGTGACCGTTTGAGGCTTATCTAGAAAACACATGGGTTATACCAACAACTGTCGTGGGGTCATGCGTGCTCATATTGCTGGAAAATCCCGTAATAAGAGGAACACGATCTCTGCCTCGACGGGACGTGCCAATAAAACCGCCTCGCAACACGAGTCATTGTGGGGCAGGAAACGTCGGTTCGTGTTGGACCAAGCCCCGATGCAAGGGCACGACGCACGAAGATTGCCAGTAAATCAGATCTATACCATATGAAGATCATCTTGCAGATCCGGACACGGTCTACGTGTTTGATGACCACTTTGGGGTATTCGGAGGAGGAACCCGCCCTGCAATGCCGAAGACAAAGCTGCGCGCCGGACTCATCGTCATTGAAGCCTGGTTCAGGGGCTACTGAGGGAGTCCTGGATTAGGGTGTATCCGGACAGCGGGACTGTGCACAACGTCCGGACTATGGAAGCGTGAAGATACAAGAATCAAGACTTCGGCCCGTGTCCGGATGGGACTTTCCTTGGCGTGGAAGGCAAGCTTGGCGATCCGGATATTATATTTCCTTCCTTGTAACCGACTCCATGTAAACCCTAGCCCTCTCCGGTGTCTATATAAACGGGAGAGGTTGGTCCTTAGAAGGCCGATCACAATCACAATCATACCATCATAGGCTAGCTCTTAGGGTTTAGCCTCTACGATCTCGTGGTAGATCTACTCTTGTACTACCCATATCATCAATATTAATCAAGCGGGAAGTAGGGTTTTACCTCCATCGAGAGGGCCCGAACCTGGGTAAACATCTGTGTCCCTTGCTTCCTGTTACCATCAGCCTTGACGCACATATCGGGACCCCCTACCCGAGATCCGCCGGTTTTGACACCGACAGGGTGCAAGACGACTGATGAAACAGGATGGCTTAGTGTGAGGGCAAGACTGCTGTCGGAATATCCAGGGATGGGTATGCGAGTAGCACGCGCTAGTTTACCCAGGTTCGGGGCTCTCCGGAAAGATAATACCCCTACTCCTGCATGTCTGAGTATATATTAGGGATGTACATTGGGCAGTACAAAGTGCTCTTGGAGCTGTATCTGAAGTCAGTGCCATAGGCATCTGACTTGGTATATATACGTATGAGCTAGTGGCTGCATGTGCCTGAGCATGCATGCATGAGTGGCCTTGTGGTCGGCCAAGTGCATGTGCCGTGGTTGTGGGTGTTTTCTCCCTTTGGATGGATGGATGGATGCCCATATAAATAGGCATGGCTAGCTTGGGTGGTGGTGGCGTTGGTTGTAAGCTACCTTGGGTAGCTTACAAACCAAGCCATGTATGAGGTATGGTGCATGTCATGCTTGTCCCCTAGGGCATTTTATAAGTCAATGCCCAGGGGACACGGTACATCAGAGATGACGCTATGCGGTATGGCCGTCTGTCGTGGTCTTGTCGTTGTCGGGTCGAAGGCAATGGCAGCCGGCTGGTTGGCGCAGTCGGCAGCCGGCTAGGTAGTGGGCCGTGTGACGAGTCGGCCCGGGCAGTCGGACAGGGGGCCGTCTGGGGCGGCCTGAGCAGTCAGACTGAGGGGCTTTGCTAGCCCCGATGTGTTGAAATATCGTCTTGCCGTCTTCGGGGTACCCGTAGTCAATAACTCCGACAAGACTTATGTTTCATCAAGTAGATATACCAATATCTGCTCAAATCATCTGTGAAGGTGAGAAAATAACGATACTCGCCGCGAGCCTCAATATTCATCGGACCACATACATTAGTATGTATGATTTCTAACAAATCTGTTGCTCGCTCCATAGTTTCGGAGAATGGCGTTTTAGTCATCTTGCCCATGAGGCATGGTTCGCAAGTACCAAGTGATTCATAATCAAGTGATCCCAAAAGTCCATCAGAATGGAGTTTCTCCATGCGCTTTACACCAATATGACCCAAATGGCAGTGCCACAAATAAGTTGCACTATCATTATCAACTCTGCATCTTTTGGCTTCAATATTATGAATATGTGTGTCACTACTATCGAGATTCAACTAAAATAGAGCACTTTTCAAGGGTGCATGAACATAAAAGATATTACTCATATAAATAGAACAACCATTATTCTCAGATTTAAATGAATAACCGTCTCGCATCAAACAATATCCAGATATAATGTTCATGCTCAACGCTGACACCAAATAACAATTATTCAGGTCTAAAACTAATCCCAAAGATAGATGTAGAGGTAGCATGCCGACTGCGATCACATCGACTTTGGAACCATTTCCCACGCGCATCATCACCTCGTCCTTAGCCAATCTTCACTTAATCCGTAGTCCCTGTTTCGAGTTGCAAATATTAGCAATGTAACCCGATCAAATACACAGCACTATCATGAGCATTAGTAAGGTACACATCAATAACATGTATATCACATATACCTTTATTCACCTTGCCATCTTTCTTATCCGCCAAATACTTGGGCAGTTCCGCTTCAAAGGACCAGTCCCTTTGCAAGAGAAGCACTCGGCCTCGTGCTTAGGTCCAGACTTGGGCTTCTTCACTTGAGAAACAACTTGCTTGTCGTTCTTTTTGAAGTTCCCCTTCTTCCCTTTACCCTTTTTCTTGAAACTATTGGTCTTGTTGACCATCAACACTTGATGCTCTTTCTTGATTTCTACCTCCACAACTTTTAGCATTGCGAAGAGCTCGGGAATTGTCTTATCCATCCCTTGCATATTATAGTTCATCACGAAGCTCTTGTAGCTTGGTGGCAGTGATTGAATGATTTTGTCAATGACACTATCATCAGGAAGATTAACTTCCAGTTGAATCAAGTGATTGTTATACCCAGACATTTTGAGTATATGCTCACTGACAGAACTATTCTCCTCCATTTTGCAGCTGTAGAACTTATTGGAGACTTCATATCTCTCAATCCGGGCATTTGCTTGAAATATTAACTTCAACTCCTGGAAAATCTCATATGCTCCATGACGTTCAAAACGTCGTTGAAGTCCCGGTTCTAAGCCGTAAAGCATGGCACACTGAACTATCGAGTAGTCATCAAGATACTCGCCAGATGTTCATAACATCCGGCGTTGTTCTCTAGCTGGTTTGGCACCTAGCTGTGCTTCCAGGACGTAATTCTTCTGTGCAGCAATGAGGATAATCCTCAAGTTACGGACCCAGTCCGTGTAGTTCCTACCATTATCTTTCAACTTAGCTTTCTCTAGGAATGCATTAAAATTCAACGGAACAACAACACAGGCCATCTATCTACAACAACATAGACATGCAAAATACTATCAGGTACTAAGTTCATGATAAACTTAAGTTCAATTAATCATATTACTTAAGAACTCCCACTTAGATAGACATCCCTCTAATCATCTAAGTGATCACGTGATCCAAATCAACTAAACGATGTCCGACCATCACGTGAGATGGAGTAGTTTTCAATGGTGAACATCACTATGTTGATCATATCTACTATATGATTCATGCTCTCGACCTTTTCGGTCTCAAAGGTTCCGAGGCCATATCTGCATATGCTAGGCTCGTCAAGTTTAACCCGAGTATTCTGCGTGTGCAAAGCTGGCTTGCACTCGTTGTATGTGAACGTAGAGCTTATCACACCCGATCATCACATGGTGTCTCAGCACGACGAACTTTCACAACGGTGCATAGTCAGGGAGAACACTTGTACCTTGAAATTTACTGAGAGATCATCTTATAATGCTACCGCCGAACTGATGCATAAAGGATAAACATCACATGCAATCAATATAAGTGATATGATATGGCCGTCATCATCTTGTGCCTTCGATCTCCATCTCCAAAGCACCGTCATGATCACCATCGTCACCGACGCGATATCTTGATCTCCATCGTAGCATCATTGTCGTCTCGCCAACTATTGCTTCTACGAATATCGCTACCGCTTAGTGATAAAGTAAAGCAATTACATGGCGATTGCATTTCATACAATAAAGCGACAACCATATGGCTCCTGCCATTTGGCGATAACTCTGTTACAAAACATGATCATCTCATACAATAAAATTTAGCATCATGTCTTGACTATATCACATCACAACATGCCCTGCAAAAACAAGTTAGACGTCCTCTACTTTGTTGTTGCAAGTTTTACGTGGCTGCTACGGGCTGAGCAAGAACTTTTCTTACCTACGCATGAAAACCACAACGATTTTTCGTCATGTGTGCTATTTTAACCTTCAACAAGGACCGGGCGTAGCCACACTCGATTCAACTAAAGTTGGAGAAACTGACACCCGCCAGCCACCTGTGTGCGAAGCATATCGGTAGAACCAATCTCGCGTATGCATACGCGTAATGTCGGTTCGGGCCGCTTCATCCAACAATACCGCCGAATCAAAGTATGACATGATGGTAAGCAGTATGACTATTATCGCCCACAACTCTTTGTGTTCTACTCATGCATATAACATCTACGCATAGACCTGGCTCTGGTACCACTATTGGGGAACGCAGTAATTTCAAAAAAAAATCCTACGCACACGCAAGATCCATCTAGGTGATGCATAACAACGAGAGGGGAGAGTGTTGTCCACGTACCCTCGTAGACCGAAAGCGGAAGCGTTATAACTACGCGGTTGATGTTGTCGTACGCCTTCGCGATCCTAGTATCGAAAGTACGGCACCTCCGCGATCTGCACACGTTCAGCTCGGTGACGTCCCACGAACTCTCGATCCAGCAGAGTGTCGAGGGAGAGCTTCGTCAGCACGACAGCGTGATGACGGTGATGATGAAGTTACCGGTGCAGGGCTTCGCCTAAGCACTGCAGCGATATGACCGAGGTGGATTATGGTGGAGGGGGGCACCGCACACGGCTAAGACAATGTATGTTGTCTGTTCTAGGGTGCCCCCTGCCCCCGTATATAAAGGAGCAATGGGGAGGCCGGCTGGCCCTAGGGCGCGCCAAGGAGGGGACAATCCTCCTCCTAGTAGGAGTAGGATTCCTCCTTTCCTAGTCCTACTAGGAGGGGGGAAGGAAGGAGTGGGAGAGGGGAAGGAAAGGGGGGGGGCGCCACCCCCCTCCAAGTCCAATTCGGACTCAAGGAGGAGGGGGCGCGTGGCCTGCACTGGCAGCCCCTCTCTCTCTCCACTAAGGCCCATCTAGGCCCACTAGTTCCCCGGGGAGGGGTCCCAGTAACCCTCCCAAGACTGATTTTCTCCGAAATCACCCGAAACACTTCCGGTGTCCGAATATAGCCGTCCAATATATTAATCTTTATGTCTCGACCATTTCGAGACTCCTCGTCATGTCCGCGATCATATCCGGGACTCCGAACTACCTTCGGTACATCAAAACACATAAACTCATAATACCGATCGTCACCAAACGTTAACCATGCGGACCCTACGGGTTCGAGAACTATGTAGACATGACCGACACACGTCTCCGGTCAATAACCAATAGCGGAACCTGGATGTTCAATATTGGCTCTGATATGTCTCCAACGTATCTATAGTTTATGATTGTTCCATGCTATATTATATTCTGTTTTGGATGTTTAATGGGCTTTATTATACACTTTTATATTATTTTTGGGACTAACCTATAAACCGGAGGCCCAGCCCAAATTGCTGTTTTTTGCCTATTCCAGTGTTTCTCTGAAAAAGAATATCAAACAGAGTCCAAATGGAATGAAACCTTCGGGAACGTGAGTTTCGGAACAAACGTGATCCAGAGGACTTGGAGTCTACGTCAAGAAATCAACCAGGAGAGCACGAGGCAGGGGGCCGCGCCTACCCCCCTGGGCGCGCCCTCCACCCTCGTGGGGCCCATGTTGCTCCGTCGACGTACTTCTTCCTCCTATATATACCTACGTACCACCAAACTATCAGATACGGAGCCAAAAACCTATTTCCACCGCCGCAACCTTCTCAGACCGTGAGATCCCATCTTGGGGCCTTTTTCCGCCCGTCGGAGGGGCATTGATCACGGAGGGCTTCTACATCAACACCATAGCCTCTCCGATGATGTGTGTGTAGTTTACCTCTGACCTTCGGGTCCAGTTATTAGCTAGATGGCTTCTTCTCTCTCTTTGGATCTCAATACAAAGTTCTCCACGATTCTCGTGGAGATCTATTCGATGTAATATTCTTTTGCGGTGTGTTTGTTGAGACCGATGAACTGTGGATTTGTGATCAAGATTATCTATGAACAATATTTGAATCGTTTCTGAATTCTTTTATGTATGATTGGTTATCTTTGCAAGTCTCTTCGAATTATCAGTTTGGTTTGGCCTACTAGATTGATCTTTCTTGCAAGGGGAGAAGTGCTTAGCTATGGGTTCAATCTTGCGGTGTCCTTTCCCAGTGACAGCAGGGGCAGCAAGGCACGTATTGTATTGTGCCATGGAGGATAAAAAGATGGGGTTTATATCATATTGCATGAGTTTATCCCTCTACATCATGTCATCATACTTAAAGCATTATTCTGTTCTTATGAACTTAATACTCTAGATACATGTTGGATAGCGGTCGATGTGTGGAGTAGTAGTAGTAGATGCAGGCAGGAGTCGGTCTACTTGTCACGGACGTGATGCCTATATACATGATCATACCTAGATATTCTCATAACTATGCTCAATTCTATCAATTAATCGACAGTAATTTGTTCACCCACCATAATACTTATGCTCTTGAGAGAAGCCACTAGTGAAACCTATGGCCCCCGGGTCTATTTTCCATCATATTAATCTTCCGACACTTAGTTATTTCTTTTGCCTTTTATTTTACTTTGCATCTTTATTTCTCTTTATCATAAAAATACCAAAATTATTATCTTATCATATCTATAAGATCTCACTCTCGTAAGTGACCGTGAAGGGATTGACAACCCCTTTATTACGTTGGTTTTGAGGTTCTTATTTGTTTGTGTAGGTGCGGGGGACTTGAGCGTGGTCTCCTACTGGATTGATACCTTGGTTCTCAAAACTGAGGGAAATACTTACGCTACTTTACTGTATCACCCTTTCCTCTTCAAGGGAAAACCAACGCAGTGCTCAAGAGGTAGCAA
Source organism: Aegilops bicornis (assembly GCA_021605145.1). Taxonomy (NCBI): domain Eukaryota; kingdom Viridiplantae; phylum Streptophyta; class Magnoliopsida; order Poales; family Poaceae; genus Aegilops; species Aegilops bicornis. The sequence continues at coordinate 150,490,895 of CM038674.1, read as the reverse complement.
GAAGGATTTCTGGCGCCCGTTGTCGGGAGTCTACGCACAAGTCAAGACATACCAAGTACCCATCACAAACTCTTATCCCTCGCATTACATTATTTGCCATTTGCCTCTCGTTTTCCTCTCCCCCACTTCACCCTTCCCGTTTTGTTCGCCATCCTTCCGTTCGATCTTGTGTTACCATGTGCCTTCTTTTTGCTTGCATCTTCGCTTTCTAAAAGTTTATGGATCCTCATCCCCTTGCTAATCTCTTTAAGAGATCCAATTATTATGAATCTATTGCTAGTGAGTTGAGTGCACTAGATTATCTTTATGAGGTTTTGCTTGAAATTCGTGAATCTGAAAATTATGATGAAGTGCTTTATAAAGTGATTCACGATAGATCTTTAAATAAAAAGCATGATTGCAATGATTTTACTATAAATTCTCTTGATGTCAATTTTGCTAATAATATGCAAAACCCTAAGCTTGGGGATGCTAGTTTTGCTATGTCTACTACTTGTAGCAATGATCATGATTGGGGTGATTCTTCTTATCTTGAAAATTTATTTAAGCCCCATGATGAATATGAGATTGATAATAATGTTTGCAATAATATTGAAAGTGGGTTTGGAAGAGTGTCAACTTTAGATCCCACATATTTGGAGAATGTTCAATCTTATGGTATTTTTGATAAAAGTGGGTTTGGAGAGGTCATGACTTAAGTTAATGTTAATCCCGCTATTTTGGAAGAGTGTCAACTTTGCATGCATGTGGATCGTGTTGAGAATATGTTATGTGATAGATATATTGTTGAATTTTCTTATGATCCTACATGTAATTATTATGAGAGAGTAAAATATGGTTATAGAAATTTTCATGTTACTAAATTACCTCTCGTTATGTTGAGATTGCTATCGTTCCTTCCCGCTTCCTTGCATATGCTAGTTTTCGCTTGCTATGATAATTTATTTTTCTATAAGATGCCTATGCATAGGAAGTATGTTAGACTTAGATGTGTTTCTCACGTGTTTCATGATGCTCTCTTTGCGCTTCAATTCTTGTCTTTTATGTGAGCATCATTGAAATCTCAATGCCTAGCTTAGGGCATTAAACGACAGCGCTTGTTGGGAGGCAACCCAATTTTATTTTAGTTTTTTGCTTTTTGCTTCTGTTTAGTAATAAATCTTTGATCTAGCCTCTATTTAGATTCTTTTATGTTTTAATTAGTGTTTGTGCCAAGTTAAACCTATAGGATCTTCTTGGATGATAGTTATTTGATCTTGCTGAAAATTCCAGAAACTTTCTGTTCTCGAAAACAATTTTTTAAAATCACCAGAACATGATAAAATACTGATTCCAATTGCAGTAGATCAATAAACAAATTGTATAGGTCTTCCTATTTTGGTAGAAGTTTTTGAGTTCCAGAAGTTTGCGTTAGTTACAGATTACTACAGACTGTTCTGTTTTTGACAGATTCTGTTTTTCGTGTGTTGTTTGCTTATTTTGATGAATCTATGGCTAGTAAAAGAGTTTATAAACCATAGAAAAGTTGGAGTACAGTAGGTTTAACACCAATATAAATAAAGAATGAGTTCAATACAGTACCTTGAAGTGGTGTTTTGTTTTCTTTCGCTAACGGAGCTCACGAGATTTTCTGTTGAATTTTGTGTTGTGAAGTTTTCAAGTTTTGGGTAAAAGATTTGATGGATTATGGAACAAGGAGTGGCAAGAGCCTAATCTTGGGGATTCCCATGGCACCCCAAGATAATCTAAGGACACCAAAAAGCCAAAGCTTGGGGATGCCTCGGAAGGCATCCCCTCTTTCGTCTTCGTCCATCGGTAACTTTACTTGGAGCTATATTTTTATTCACCACATGATATGTGTTTTGCTTGAAGCGTCTTGTATGATTTGAGTATTTGCTTTTTAGTTTACCACAATCATCCTTGCTGTACACACCTTTTGAGAGAGACACACATGATTTGGAATTTATTAGAATACTCTATGTGCTTCACTTATATCTTTTGAGCTATACAATTTTTGCTCTAGTGCTTCACTTATATCTTTTGGAGCACGGTGGTGGATTTGTTTTATAGAAACTATTGTTCTCTCATGCTTCACTTATATTATTTTGAGAGTCCTACAAAACAGCATGGTAATTTGCTTTAATTATGATAGACATCCAAGATTAGTAAAAAAAATCTTATGAGTGTGTTGAATACTATGGGAAGTTTGATGCTTGATAATTGTTTTGAGATATGAAGATGGTGATACTAGAGTCATGCTAGTTGAGTAGTTGTGAATTTGAGAAATACTTGTGTTAAAGTTTGTGATACCCGTAGCATGCACGTATGGTGAACCGTTATGTGATGAAGTCGGAGCATGATTTATTTATTAATTGTCTTCCTTATGAGTGGCGGTCGGGGACGAGCGATGTTCTTTTCCTACCAATCTATCCCCCTAGGAGCATGCGCGTAACACTTTGCTTTGATAACTTGTAGATTTTTTGCAATAAATATATGAGTTCTTTATGACTAATGTTGAGTCCATGGATTATACGCACTCTCTTCCTTCCACCATTGCTAGCCTCTCTAATACCGCGCACTTTTCGCCGGTATCATACACCCACCATATACCTTCCTCAAAACAGCCAGCTACCTATTATGGCATTTCCATAGCCATTCTGAGATATATTGCCATGCAACTTACCACCGTTCGTTTACTATGACACGCTCCATCATTGTCATATTGCTTCGCATGATCATGTAGTTGACATCGTATTTGTGGCAAAGCCACCATTCATTATTCTTTCATACATGTCACTCTTGATTAATTTCATATCCCGGTACACCGCCGGAGGCATTCACATAGAGTCATATTTTGTTCTAAGTATTGAGTTGTAAGTAAATAAAAGTGTGATGGTCATCATTTTTAGAGCATTGTCCCAAGTGAGGAAAGGATGACGGAGACAATGATTCCCCCACAAGTCGGGATGAGACTCCGGACGAAAAAAGAGGCCATAAAAAAGAAGAAGAGAAAAGGCCCAAAGTAAAAAAAATATGAGAGAAAAAGAGTGAAGGGAAAATGTTACTATCCTTTTACCACACTTGTGCTTCAAAGTAGGACCATGATCTTCATGATAGAGAGTCTCTTATGTTGTCACTTTCATATACTAGTGGGAAATTTTCATTATAGAACTTGGCTTGTATATTCCAATAATGGGCTTCCTCAAAATGCCCTAGGTCTTCGTGAGCAAGCGAGTTGGATGCACACCCACTTAGTTTCTTTTTTTGAGCTTTCATATACTTATAGCTCTAGTGCATCCGTTGCATGGCAATCCCTACTCACTCATATTGATATCTATTGATGGGCATCTCCATAGCCCGTTGATACGCCTAGTTGACGTGAGACTATCTTCTCCTTTTTTTGTCCTCTCCACAACCACCATTCTATTCCACATATAGTGCTATGTCCATGGCTCAGGCTCATGTATTGCGTGAAGATTGAAAAAGTTTGAAAACACCAAAAGTATGAAACAATTTCTTGGCTTGTCATCGGAGTTGTGCATGATTTAAATACTTTGTGTGGTGAAGATAGAGCATATCCAAACTATATGATTTTGTAGGGATAACTTTCTTTGGCCATGTTATTTTAGAAGACATAATTGCTTAGTTAGTATGCTTGAAGTATTATTATTTTTATGTCAATATTAAACTTTTGTCTTGAATCTTTCGGATCTGAATATTCATACCACAATTAAGAGAATTACATTGAAAATTATGCTAAGTAGCATTCCACATCAAAAATTCTGTTTTATCATTTACCTACTCGAGGACGAGCAGGAATTAAGCTTGGGGATGCTTGATACGTCTCCAACGTATCTATAATTTTTGATTGTTCCATGCTATATTATATTCTGTTTTGGATGTTTAATGGGCTTTATTATACACTTTTATATTATTTTGGGACTAACCTATTAACCGGAGGCCCATCCCAAATTGTTGTTTTTTGCCTATTTCAGTGTTTCGCAGAAAAAGAATATTAAACGGAGTCCAAACGGAATGAAACCTTCGGGAATGTGATTTTCGGAACAAACGTGATCCAGAGGACTTGGAGTCTACGTCAAGAAATCAACCAGGAGAGCACGAGGTAGGGGGCGCGCCCTCCACCCTCGTGGGGGCCACGTTGCTCCACCGGCATACTTCTTCCTCCTATATATACCTATGTACCCCCAAACTATCAGATACGGAGCCAAAAACCTATTTCCACCGCCGCAACATTTTGTACCCGTGAGATCCCATCTTGGGGCCTTTTCCGGCGCCCCGCCGGAGGGGGCATTGATCACGGAGGGCTTCTACATCAACACCATAGCTTCTCCGATGATGTGTGAGTAGTTTACCTCAGACCTTCGGGTCCATAGTTATTAGCTAGATGGCTTATTCTCTCTCTTTGGATCTCAATACAAAGTTCCCCACGATTCTCGTGGAGGTCTATTCTATGTAATCTTCTTTTGTGGTGTGTTTGTTGAGACCGATGAATTGTGGGTTTATGATCAAGATTATCTATGAACAATATTTGAATCTTTTCTGAATTCTTTTATGTATGATTGGTTATCTTTGCCAGTCTCTTCGAATTATCAGTTTGGTTTGGCCTACTAGATTGATCTTTCTTGCAATGGGAGAAGTGCTTAGCTTTGGGTTCAATCTTGCGGTGTCCTTTCCCAAAGGATGTTGAGGGCAGCAAGGCACGTATTGTATTGTTGCCATCGAGGATAAAAAGATGGGGTTTATATCATATTGCATGAGTTTATCCCTCTACATTATGTCATCATACTTAAAGCATTACTTTGTTCTTATGAACTTAATACTCTAGATGCATGTTGGATAGCGATCGATGTGTGGAGTAATAGTAGTAGATGCAGGCAGGAGTCGGTCTACGTGTCACGGACGTGATGCCTATATACATGATCATACCTAGATATTCTCATAACTATGCTCAATTCTATCAATTGCTCGACAGTGATTTGTTCACCCACCGTAATACTATGCTCTTGAGAGAAGCCACTAGTGAAACCTACGGCCCCTGGGTCTATTTTCCATCATATTAATCTTCCAACACTTAGTTATTTCTTTTGCCTTTTATTTTACTTTGCATCTTTATTTCTCTTTATCATAAAAATACCAAAAATATTATCTTATCATATCTATCGGATCTCACTCGTAAGTGACCGTGAAGGGATTGACAACCCCTTTATTGCGTTGGTTGCGAGGTTCTTATTTGTTTGTGTAGGTGCGAGGGACTTGAGCGTGGTCTCCTACTGGATTGATACCTTGGTTCTCAAAACTGAGGGAAATACTTACGCTACTTTACTGCATCACCCTTTCCTCTTCAAGGGAAAACCAACGCAGTGCTCAAGAGGTAGCAGGCTCCCACATATTCTACGAAGATCTTTATCGGTCAAACCGCATAACAACATACGTTGTTCCCTTTGTCATCGGTATGTTACTTGCCCGAGATTCGATCGTCGGTATCTCAATACCTAGTTCAATCTCGTTACCGGCAAGTCTCTTTACTCGTTCCACAATGCATCATCCTACAACTAACTCATTAGTTACATTGCTTGCAAGGTTTATAGTGATGTGCATTGCCGAGAGGGCCCAGAGATACCTCTCCGACAATCGGAGTGACAAATCCTAATCTCGATCTATGCCAACTCAACAAACACCATCGGAGACACCTGTAGAGCACCTTTATAATCACCCAGTTACGTTGTGACGTTCGGTAGCACACAAAGTGTTCCTCTGGTATTCGGGAGTTGCATAATCTCATAGTCATAGGAACATGTATAAGTCATGAAGAAAGCAATAGCAACATACTAAACGATCAAGTGTTAACACTACAAAAAAAGACACATCCGTGACATTTTGGGCCGAACGAAATTTTTTTCGGTCATACTTATGACACTTCTATGATAATAATTGTGGCAAAACCCGGTATCATCATAGATGCGGTGGGCTCCTACTTCTATGACAAAAAATCATGACATAAATGGGCTTTTCATCCTAGGCGGGCCGGAGACGCAGCTGCATGACATTCTTTGGGCCGTCCATGACAGAGAAAACCGTGGTAGAAGCGAGGGCAAGGAAAATATCGGGGGAGTTCCCGGTTACGGTGGGTGGTCGGGGGCCGAGCGATGCGCGTTTCTCTCGTACGTACGCGCGTGTGTGCAAGGCGTTGCACTCTAACTGAACCCGAGCGACGCGTTGGGATCTAACTGAACCCGAGCGATTGCACTGCAGGCTACGCGTTACTGAACCCGAGCGATCGATTGATCCCTTGCTATTAACTGAACCCGAGTGATTCCTTCGCTACTGCTGCTAACTGAAGCCAATCGAACACTGCTGCCTCCTTCCCTTGATGAACAGTGAGTGTTGTTGGGGGGTTTGGATGAACAGTTCCCAGTGGGGGTTGGATGAACAGGACCCCATGGTTGTAGAGGCCGTTGCCGCTGGATGAACAATACCCTGATCGATCGAGCCGGTGGATGAACATGACCCCGTGGAGGGCTGGTTGAACAGTAGCCGGTGGAGGGCTGGATGAACAGTAGCCCATGGAGGGATGGTTGAACAGGACCCTATGGAGAGGGCTGGTTAACAGTAGCCGGTGGAGGAGCGCACGGTGGAGGCTGGATGAACTGGAGCCCGTGGATGAACAGTCACAGGTGGAGGCTGGAGGAGGTCGACGGTGGATGAACAGGAGCCCGTGGAGGCTGGAGGAGGTCGACGGTAGAGATGAACAGTATCCCGTGGAGTCCCGTTTTGTGGTACGCCACACCCCTCCTGATGAACAGGACCCCCATTTCGATCGTAGCGCTCCGACACAAATCCATTTCCTCCATTTTGCGGCACGCCACACCCCTCCCGATCAACAGGACCCCGTTTCAACCGTAGGAGGTCCGTTTCCTCCGTTTTGCGGTACACCAGACCCCTCCCGATGAACAGGATCCCGTTTCGACCATGGCCGGTCGAACGCAAGGCCGTTTCCTCCGTTCTGCGGTACGCCAGGCCTCGTTTCCATCGCCTGTTCCGTCCAAGCCGGTTGGCTCCCGATGAACAACACGCGTTCCATTGCCTCCCCATGAACACGACGACGGCGCAGTTTCTCCGTTCCGACCCAGCCATGTACATGAGCCCTGGCGTACGTATGCGCGAGTAGGCGTTCGAGACCCTGCCCGTATGTACGTACGTGGCCGTATTTTCTTTCTTGCACCCTGGCCGCTGTACGTACGTGTACATGCTACGTGCACGCCTCTACTACCACACGTGCGCGCCTCTACTACCACACATGCCCTACCTTGCACGGCCACAGTTCATCGCTGCAGCCTGTAGACAGACTGATCGACTAGTATGTACGTACACGTTCACGACCAGAATGACAACGCTACGTACGCTTCGACTGGGTGGGTCCCGATTGTCAGGCATTTCCTTGTGTGCGAAGATGTAGCTGGTGGGTCCCAGCAGTCAGGGGGCGAATCGTTTTTTTGCCCGTAATATGGACGCACTTCCTTGCGTGCGAAGATGTAGCTGGTGGGTCCCAGCAGTCAGGGGGCGAATCATTTTTTTGCCCGTAATATGGACGCACTTCCTCGCGTGCGAAGATGTAGCTGGTGGGTCCTCGTAGTCAGGGGGAAATGATTTTTTCACGAAATACTGTGGCTCGTCCGGTGGGTCCCCGATATCAGGTGGAGGAATCATTAGTTCCCGTGTAATAAGGAGGCACTTCCTTGCTGCGGCCATGGACCCAGCTGTCAGCCTCTCCATGTACAGTACTCTTCCGATGGAAGTCATTCCTTGACCACATTGACCACGCCGCGCCGAGAGCACCAAGGCGGTGGTTGATGGCGAGGCCTAGGAAGGGGACGACGCGGAGCCAGGGAAGACGCGACAGTGGATGCGCACGCGGAGAGGAGTACAAGGGTTCACTGGCTCAGCTGTGGTGTGAGGATGCCGTCGCCGCAGGGCTTGGCCAGCGGTGGGAGTGGTAGGGGGAGGTGAGGCCTCCGCGGCAGCACAGCCGGCCACGGGAGGCAGGAGCAAGCGGCATGACCGGCGCTGCTTTGGTAATTTGGAGCAAGAAGACCAGAGGTTGAAGAATCACAACGGCCGTTGGATGGACATCGTACGGTCACTGCAGCTAGAATCATTTATATTCACTAAGTTGACAAAGCCCTTGGTACGCATCAACTTATTAGGCCCACAGGTCAGCCTCCGAAATGGTACGCCCCAGATGTCAGGGGGAGGAATCATTTTTTGGGCGGCTGAAGCTAGAATATCCGAGATTGAACAAGAAGCACGACATCCGTTGGATGGACATCCAACGGACACTGCTGAAGAAAGAAGAAGAAGAAGAAGAAGAAGAAGAAGAAGAAGAAGAAGAAGAAGAAGAAGAAGAAGAAGAAGAAGAAGAAGAAGAAGAAGAAGAAGAAGAAGAAGAAGAAGAAGAAGAAGAAGAAGAAGAAGAAGAAGAAGAAGAAGAAGAAGAAGAAGAAGAAGAAGAAGAAGAAGAAGAAGAAGAAGAAGAAGAAGAAGAAGAAGAAGAAGAAGAAGAAGAAGAAGAAGAAGAAGAAGAAGAAGAAGAAGAAGAAGAAGAAGAAGAAGAAGAAGAAGAAGAAGAAGAAGAAGAAGAAGAAGAAGAAGAAGAAGAAGAAGAAGAAGAAGAAGAAGAAGAAGAAGAAGAAGAAGAAGAAGAAGAAGAAGAAGAAGAAGAAGAAGAAGAAGAAGAAGAAGAAGAAGAAGAAGAAGAAGAAGAAGAAGAAGAAGAAGAAGAAGAAGAAGAAGAAGAAGAAGAAGAAGAAGAAGAAGAAGAAGAAGCAGAACAAGACGAAGAAGAAGAAGAAGAAGAAGAAGAAGAAGAAGAAGAAGAAGAAGAAGAAGAAGAAGAAGAAGAAGAAGAATGGTATCTTTGGAACAAGTTTTCTCTACTACTGCTCCTTGCAGTGATCGGTATGCAATGCATGTGTCCGTAGACATGACAGCTTGTCCATGGAAGTTCAACTACGACGACCATCATGTTTCATCCACTGCCACTCGTGATTCCCACGACGCCGCTCCAACCCATGGCACCACGTCCACCGACGTGCGCCTCAACCTCTCGGCCGCACCGCCCCTCACGTTTCTACCACAGCCACATGCGATTCCCACAACGTTGCTCGAACACATGACACCACACGTCCCCCGACCTGCGGCTCACCCCTCTCGGCCCCACTGCCCCTCTGTCTTTGGGAGCATTACATGTGGACCAGCCACCTATCGGGTCCGCATGTTTTTGATTCAAAGGCAGGTGTCGTAAGGCGCTGAAGCTCAGACCCGAGGCCCCCAAGAGGTAAATGTAACTCCTGCGCCAGGCCTTGTGGTGCTACCGTTGCATGAACTCGTGGAAAACTCAAGATTTGTTTCTTTACTACACATGCACGGAACAATTTAATGGACATTGTAATCTCAACATGTGATGGGGAGCTCTAAATTTGAATTTGAAAATTATAAAACGAAAAAAATTCAAAACAAATAAATTGGGAGAGAGGGAGTATACCGTTGGATGTGTCCCACACGAAACAAGTCCCCTGGTTTGTCACCGCGAAGATGCGGTTAGAAAGGAGCACAGCATCTTCGTACTCGTACGGCAACAAATCGGCCATAGACAACATCGCCCACCTTTGACCGCCATGTGCAAGGTTCATGCTATCTTCTTCAATCTCACTGTGGTTCCATCGTACCAATTCAGGCGGTGGCCCGTTGCATGGCTGATCCCAATGTTGGACAAAGGTTCTATGGGAATGGTGTCACCGTTGTAAATGTTGTCCAAATTGATGTTGGTACCCTCCCGTACATATGCAAGCCAATCTCCACTACTTGAGCCTAACCTGTGAAACAGTGGGTAGGGGGAGAATTAGGAAATGGACACGGAAGTAGTCTTTAGAATGCATTTACTAAGTGATCAAACTCATCTTACCTGCTCATCGGACAAAATCCGGGTGCCCCTCAACGTCGGCATCTCAAGGGACGCCAACTTACAACTATGCCCACGCCACGTTGGAGAGACCCCCAAGGAAACATCCTCATGCGTTGCACAGAACATCAAGATGCATTTGTATGAGTAGTTTATCTTGTGAGAGAAAAGGATGAGCGAGGGAAGGCCTTATTTGCAAATGTGGAGAGGGGTGTAGGTTTCTTTTTGCAAAATTGCCACAGTTTTCTTCCTATCCATCATATATAAATCGGACGGCCTATAAAAAAGCAGAGTTGGTGATGATGGTGTGCCTGCCATCCTGCAATATGGGCCGTCCGATCTATATCTAACGGATAGGAAGGAAACTATGACAATTTACACGCACTCCTCTCCACATTTGCAGATAAGGCCTTCCTTCGTTCATCCTTTTCTCCCACAAGATCTTGATGTTCTGTGCAACGCACGGGCATCTTGCTAGTATAAGAGTGGTGTGGGTATTTTTTTGCAAAATTGCCATAGTTTCCTTCCTATCCGTCAGATATAAATCGGACGGCCTATACTGCAGGATGGCAGGCACACCATCATCAACAACTATGTTTTTTTATAAGAATAAGAGTAGAGTAGAGATAGAGATAGAGACTACTACTACCAATGTGCTGGCTCGTGCATTGCAATGGATCCAAAGTAGTAGAATAATACTTGTTCACGGGCTTGAAATATAAACACTCTAGTTTTGGTATACATATATCAGTAAAAGTAAATCATGCTTCACTCAAAATATATTCCTCGGGCTGTTTTGATGGTTCGAAGATAACAAGTTTTAAAAAATTTGGAGCTATTTTTTAACATTTTGTAGCGTGGCACGGCATCTGGTGCACCTAATCATCTGAAAAGAAAATTGAAGTTTGGGTCGGTGGCACACCCTACGGCAAGATGCCTGTGTGGCCTTCTTCTATAACTAGCAAGATGCCCGTGCATTGCAGGGAACATCAAGATGCATTTTTTTACAATACACCTGTTGTGATTGACCCTTGTAGGAGTAATCACATGTGTAAAAACTAATGATATCTCGAGAATTTTATGAGAAAAATGGTATCTTTGGAACAAGTTTTCTCTACTACTGCTCCTTGCAGTGAGCGGTATGCAATGCATGTGTCAGCAGACATGACAGCTTGTCCATGGAAGTTGAACCATGGCGACCATCACGTTTCTTGTTTCTACCACTGCCACACCCACACGCGATTCCCACGATGCCGCTCCAACCCACGACACGACGTCCCCCGACGTGCGCCTCATCCCTCTCGGCCCCACCGCTCCTCTGCCTTTGTGTGCATGACATGCGGGCCAGCTTAACAGCGGCGACCATGAACTTTCTACCACAGCCACACTCGATTGGACGCGGTTTGCCTGCTCTGATCCGTACTCCCGCACCATCGAATTTTCATCCAGCGGCTGTGACACATTTCGTCCCGGGCATCAATCCTCAGCTGGAGTACTTCTATACTACAGGTAGTACCCGCCGGTGTGGCCATCTACGCCTCGACGCCCAGCTGTGGCACCCTCGCCACGGCCACGCCACCACCGGCCGGTTCATCTTGAACGAGTGAGTCGCGAACCACGCCACCACCATGAGAATGACATGTGGGCCAGCCACATTTAAGGTTTGCATGTCATTGACTCATAGGCCGGTGCACTAAGCCACTGAAGCTCGGTCCCGTGGGCCCCGAGAGGGAAATGTGCCCGTGCGTTGCGACGGATAAGAAGGCCTTGTGGTGCTCCCGCAGTACGAGCTCGTGCCAAACCCGGATGAGATTTGGTAACCAACTAGTAAGCTACATGTGCATTGGACGCATGAGATTTGGTAACCAAATCTCTACTCTCTATATCTATATCTATATCTATATCTATATCTATACTCTTATAAAAACAGAGTTGGTGATGATGGTGTGCCTGCCATCCTGCAATATAGGCCGTCCGATTTATATCTGACGGATAGGAAGGAAACTATGGCAATTTTGCAAAAAGATGCCCACACCCCTCTCCACATTTGTAAATAAGGCCTTCTCTTGTTCATCCTTTTCTCCCACAACATAAACTACTCATACAAATGCATCTTGATTTTCCGTGCAACGCATGGGCATCTTGCCCCTTCACCGCCGGTCGGTGGCCCCGCCCACGAGCACACGCCTATACGTATCCAGCATTCCAGCCTCGTCGCTGAGTGGTACATCCTCGGGACGGTGCAAGCGGTCAGAATCTCGACCCAAGTCGAGCTATGTGCCCCAGGTAGATCACTGGCTCCCGCCTGAGCTCCCACCTGGCCGTCGTTGCTGTCGTGCCACTGATGATCGGGAGCAGCACCCTGCCACTCATACGGAGCGCGAGCTAGTAAACATCGTGCGACACGTCACAACAGTCAAGCACCTCGACATGCGTCGGCCGGGCAGAGACTTTTCTTGGCCACAAGCTCCATGGTCTCGTCCAAGATCGGTGTGGTACTGCAGTCGAACATGCGGGTAAAATACTATGGGAGAAGTTGCATGTGCATGGCCCAGACGCCGATGTTGGCGTGGAGGAGGTGGTACTCGCTGGCGCCACAGCATGCTACATGGCTTAGGTAGGCACCTGTTGCGACACTCTGGCGTTGGCACCGGCATTGTCAACGTAGCTAATGATCCGGAGGAGGACGAGCAGGCAAGGAAAGGGTCTTGCATGCGTGTACAGATTCATGCAAGAAATTATTTCCTGGAAATACGACCTTTGTTTACCTTTCTTTGAGGCTATAGATGACCCACACGAGGAAATCTAGCATAACCGTTGGATGAAAATTAGTGGTGCGGGAGTACGGTTCGGAGCATGGGAGGGGAGTAGGCAAGCCTCGTCCGCCGACCTGCGCCTCACCCCTCTCGGTCCCATCGCCGCTCTGCTTTCATGAGAATGACATGTAGGCCAACCGCATTTAAGGTCCACATGCCATTGACTCATAGGCCGGTGCACTAAGCCACTAAAGCTCGGTCCCGTGGGCCCCGAGAGGGAAATGTAACTCCTGCGCCAGGCCTTGTGGTGCTCCTGCTGTACGAACTCGTGCCAAACCCGGAATTTGTTTCTTACTACTACCAATGTGCCGGCCCGTGCGTTGCAATGGATCCAAAGTATCTATTTAGTGGAGTGCACTCTAAACACATTATCTATTTATTTTTTTCTAGCCTTTCCTAGCCATGCAACCAAGCCACATAAGCTTCATGGGTGCCCCCCACATCATATTATTCATACTACGTTGACTGAAAAAAAGATAAATCACCCAAAACAAGATTTTTCCCGTTTTTTTCTACGATGTTGTGTTGTGCATGTACCTAGTTGTATAGTGGTAGTACTAGTTGTAGTACAAACTTCATACTAGTAGGAGTAGTAGTACGGAGTGCTCCTTCTCTATCAACGAGCCCCATCTGACACCAAATTTCTTGGCTTCCGTGCTACAGCTAGATCTTCCCCTCGTTCTATTTTCCAACCTGGCGACGGGCGGTGTGCAGTTTGCCAATGGTCGGTTTGCTCAACGATGGTCCCACATGAAAGTGAAAATGCTAGGCAACACGCCTTCCCTAGCTATGTGGCGTGCCGGACGGGCTGTGGAGTACTCCCGATTCTCGGGGGTGTGGGGGTGCGACGCGAACGCGGCAGGCCTTTTCCTTTTACTGGCAACGTGCCCGTGCGTTGCGACGGATCCAAAGTAGTAGAATAGTAGTACTTGTTCACAAACTTGAAAGAAATCACTCTTGTTTTGATATACTCCTAATATATTACTTTTTACTCAAAATATATTTCTCAGGCTGTTTTGATGAGGTGAGGGAGGGATGTGGTTGCTTTCAAATAATAAGGGGTTTTCTACAAATTGGAGCAGATAAGTGGGCTATTGTTGCAAAAATGCCACAACTTACCTCACAACCGTTAGATGCAGATCTAATGGTCGAAGCGACGGATGGCGTATACACCACCATCACCAACTGAGTCTTTTATAGGAGTAGGAGTAGAGAAAAATTTATAAATTGTAACATTTGGTTCTGCTCCTTGGCACGATCGATAGATAGAAATAACGATTGGAAACGCTAGGGCGGGGCTATTCCGCCAGATAAGCAGGGTACGTAGTAGCTAGGTTGGCGCGTCGTCGGTATGGTCACATGCGGTTCGACATGTTCTAGTGTTTCTAGCAAGATGCCCGTGTGTTGCACGAAGTTGATGGAAAAGGTAAGCACAACTTATAAATTGACGGATGGAGTACTAGTTACAGTGATGCATATAATTAAGCAAAGGGATCGCACATGTCGGTATTGACTGGAACGAGAATGCAATAGGACAATAAGAATTAAGGCCACGATGATGCAATCGCAGTGGTGGTTACAGGAGGCAAGAAGAAAGATGGATCCATCAACGTACGACCTCCTCCTCCTCAACTTAGTGCGCGGGGCCACCGACCGGTGGCTAAGGAGCAGCGGCTTTTGTGGAGAGGTCAAGGTGCTTCTCAGCAAAGGCATCCAAGGCTTCCAGCCGGTTGAGGAAGGCCAACGTCGTAGCGTCCTCAATGGCCTTGTGGATACCTATGTACATGATTTGCTCATACATGTGGATGTGTAGGTCGATGAATTCTTGCAGGGCGAGGCGCCTCGCGACGAGCACGACCTCCAGGTGGACATTCTTCGTGGCGTCGGCGGGCAGTCGCAGGGCCATTAGTGCTTGAAAGAGGTTCCGGCCATGGAGGACGATTAGGGTGGCAGGCAATGAGGAGCCCGAGCATGCGGGCTGGAGGAATACGGTGATGTCGTCCCCGAGCTTCTTGAGGACGGTGAACTTGTTGGTGGTGGCAATGATCATCTGGTCCAATTGAGAGTCGTAGTTGGTGTCGACGGCGGCCATCCACCAGGCGGTCGTGAACACCGTCTGGACACGATCCTCGGTGCCATGCCGCAGGCCGGCGTCGTGGACCATTTGGCACAGCTTCTTGCCGCTCGCAGGCATCGCCGCCATGGGTCTGGAGTGAGCACTTTTGTGCTTAGTGTAGGTTCTTAGGCAAATGCTTAGGTGCGTACGATTTGGTAGATGCATTGGAATGGAGGGGCACCTTTATATGAGTGCAAACTGCGTTGCATTCACATTGTGCAACCTCTTTTCCCGGTCCTCCTCCCATTACTTCCCTCATGCATGCACGATGCTAATTGAAGAAGGATGCATCATTGGTCGTTCAACATTTCGGGAACCGCTACCACTCCCTCGTTTGCATTAAAGCCGTATCGGGAACTGTGGCGCCCGCTATCAAATCGAATAGTACTGCGCCGCCCGCTGCACGCCCGGCTGAAAACGCCTCCTCGCCTCCATCAAACCCCTCCGTTAAACCCGCATGCAAACCGAGAAACCTAGTCCGGCCACACGTCCGTTCATGAGCATGCCGGAATTAAACACAACACTAGCTGAGCTCCTCCCGCCCACCCTCAGTTTAAACTAGGCCAGACGCCGGCCAAGCTCCTACCGTCCGCCCCCTAATTAAACGAGGCCAGACAGACAGCGGGCAAGAATCGCACCCCTCCGCCGCTCCCCCATATCCTCCTCCACCATTTTCTCCACTCTTCCGATGGCTTCCCAGGAGCCATTCTCCGGCATACTACCTGGCTGGGTGGCCCGCCAAGCCCTCCGGATATGGGCGAGGCTGCTCGGTGCTTCATCAACCTCGCTTGGCTCGACGGAGCCAGTTGCCGCCCCAATCTAGTGCGTGGTTCGGCAACTCGCCGCTCCAGTTCAGCTCGATGAGGAGTGGCGAGTTGCTCCATGCCGACACGGTGGCGAGCACGCCGGTATGGGCGTCATCGCTGCCGCGTCGTACCATGCCACCAGTGTCTGCGGTGGTTGCGCCTCTCGTGCCTGCGGCAACACCATGCAGGCAGAGACAGAAGCCGGGTGTGTGGAGAGCGACGAGTCGGTGGCCAGCTTCTTCGTGTCCGCCGCCATCATCGAGGAGAAGTAGAACATGGGAGGCCGCCGCCACTTGCGTCCCACGAAGGCCACCGCCGAGGCGACGACTACGCATTCAGGTGGTTTCTTTGCTGCTTCGTATCTTTCGAGGACCTTCGTCGACCCTGCAAGTGTCTGCCGGACATGAGGAAGACAATGGGATCCGTGGGCGACCATTTAAATTAGGTACTCCCTCTCCTGCTGGCAGGAAATATTTGTTCCAAGAATGGATAAATTGGATGTGTCTATAACTAAAATAAGTCTAGATACATCCATTTCTAGGACAAGTATTTCTGGACCGAGGGAGTATTAATTATACCAAGAGAGCCGGATCAGCACTTCTTAGTTCATGTAAATGTAATGAAATCCATCATGTTTATATGAAGATCCACCTTTTTTATACGAAATCATGCATGCTTATATGAAAACAGTCCGTGTTTGCACGAATTTCATCTAGTTGGTTAGAGTTGTGAAAATGTATGCCGCTGGCATTTGATGTCGTCCTCCGCGGAAGGAAGCGGGAGGAAATTTGCCGGCTGCCGTTGGAGATGCTCTTATGCTGGAAATAATAGAGTCACATCCAATCCATTTGAGTTAATTGCATGTATGATTCTCCCTCTATAAAAAGTTAATTGCATGTACAGTGTACACGTGACTTGCAGGGTGGCTACAGCTACGTACAGAAAGTTAAAAAGAAACAATTCCATCCTTAATCTTGTATTTTAAGTACTCTGTGGGTTCCACTGTCAGTACAGTAGCGAAATAAGTATATATTAAATAAGTAATATATAATATAAAAATCTAAAGTTAAAGACAGAATTCGAACTCAGGTCATCGCGTTGCGAGCATCCGGCGCTAACCAGTCCAGCACATTTTTGTTGTAGACCATGCTGGAGATATATCTCCATGTCTACTCTTATACTCCATACGTTCCTAAATATTTGTCTTTTTCAGATTTCAAATGGAGTACCACATACGGATGTGTATGTAGACATATTTTAGAGTGTAGATTCACTCATTTTGCACCGTATGTAGTCACTTGTTGAAATCTCTAAAAAGACAAATATTTAGGAACGCAGGGAGTAGAAAAAACAAAGTTGGTGATGATGGTGTGCGTGCCATCCTGCAATATAGGCCATCGGATTTATATCTAACAGATAGGAAGGAAACTATCGCAATTTTGCAAAAAGATACCCACACCCCTCTCCACGTTTGCAATAAGGCCTTCCCTCGTTGATCCTTTTCTCTACTCTTACTAGCAATGTGCCCGTGCGTTGCAATGGACCCAAAATAGAATAATACATGTTCACAAACATGAAAGAAAAACACTCTAGTTTGGTGTATATATCACTAAAAATATACTCGTATTAGGTTTCACTCAAATATATTCCTTGTGGCTGTTTTGATGAGGTGGGGGAGGGATGTGGTTGGTTTCAAGATACTAAGGGGCTTCTGCAAATTGGAGCAGAGAAGTGGGGTCTTGTTGCATTAATGCCATGACTTACATCATAGTCGATAGATGCAGATCTGATGGTCAGAAATGACGGATGGCAGACACACCATCATCACCAACTGAGTCTTTTATAGGAGTTAGAGATTAAAAAAATAGAGTTGGTGATGATGGTGTGCCTTCCATCCTGCAATATAGGCTGTCCGATATATATCTGACGGATAGGAAGGAAACTATGGCAATTTTGCAAAAAGATACCCACACCCCTCTCCACATTTGCAAATAAGGTCTTCCCTCGTTCATCCTTTTCTCTCACAAGATAAACTACTCATATAAATGCATCTTGATGTTCCGTGCAACGCATGGGCATCTTTCTAGTCTCTCACAAGATAAACTACTCATACAAATGCATCTTGATGTTCCGTGCAACGCACGGGCATCTAGCTAGTTTTTTTTAATATAGTTACTGCGATAATTGGGTTGAAGTGATATATTATATGTCTGCCCCGAATGATTTCAGATTCACTAGTAGTAACAAAGAAAAGGTTGTCTTGTTAATTAACAGAAAACAGGGTGAAAACTATCACATGAGGCTGGTGAAAACAAGGCACATTGGGTTCAGCATCATCGTCACTACAGCTGTGCGCGCGCGAGAAGTCTACATATTGAGGGGACTACAGAGAAAAAGACGTATCTCGTGTGTTCGAGCGAGGCATAGAGACACAATGTTTGAGAGTGAAACCGATTGACAGATTAAGATCAGATCGAGTTGTCACCCTTCTGCTGTCATTGTTGGGGTTGGGGGGTGGGGGAAGGGGAGGGAGAGAAAGACGTATCGAGAGTGTGTGCGGTAGGCACAGAGGCACAACTAGCGAGTGTGTGTGTATGTATTTGTGTGTGTTTGAAAGAGGAGTAGATAGATTACTATCAAGATCGAGGTGCCACCCTACTCCTTCGGTGTCGGGTAGTGTGTGTGTGTGTGTGTGTGTGTGTGTTTGAGAGAGAAGCCAGTCGATAGATTAGTATCAAGATTGAGGTGTCACCCTACTCCTTCGGTGTCGGGAAGTGTGTGTGTGTGGGTGGGTGGGGGGAGGGGCAGTGACACTTACATATCTCTACTCTTATAAAAAAACAGAGTTGGTGATTGTCGGTGTCAAAACCGACGGATCTTGGGTAGGGGGTCCCGAACTGTGCGTCTAGGCCGATGGTAACATCAGACAAGGGACACGATGTTTTTACCCAGGTTCGGGCCCTCTCGATGGAGGTAAAACCCTACTCCTGCTTGATTAATATTGATGATATGGGTAGTACAAGAGTAGATCTACCACGAGATCGTAGAGGCTAAACCCTAGAAGCTAGCCTATGGTATGATTGTTGTTCGTCCCCACGGACTAAAAACCCTCCGGTTTATATAGACACCGGAGAGGGCTAGGGTTACATGTAGTCGGTTACAATGGGAGGAGATCTACATATCCGTATCGCCAAGCTTGCCTTCCACGCCAAGGAAAGTCCCATCCGACACGGGACGAAGTCTTCAATCTTGTATCTTCATAGTCCAGAGTCCGCCAAAGGTTATAGTCCGGCTATCCGGACACCCCTAATTCAGACTCCTCAAGAGCCTCGAACCAGGCTTCAATGACGATGAGTCCGGCGCGCAGATTGTCTTCGTCATTGCAAGGCGGGTTCCTCCTCCGAATACTTCATAGATGATTTTGAACACAAGGATAGTGTCCGGCTCTGCAAAACAAGTTCCACATACCACCGTTAAGAGAATAATATTTGCACAAATCCAACCTGCTGACGTATTCCGCAGCGTGACATCACACCACGGCCAAGCCTTTATTCGAATCGTTTTTACTGTCCCACCTCAGCGCACTTAGCGAGGCAGTTTCCTTGGCACGTCTTGTCGAAGCAGAGATCGTGTCCCCTTATTTCGGGATTCTCATCAATACGGGCGTGGGTAACCCAACCGCACCATTAATTATGGCGCTTGGGAGATAAGCGAGTTTTACCAGGCTGGTGGTGGCACACAGTTTCGTCCGCCCATATAAGGGGATAAGGATCCACCTTTTTCATCTATGCCTTCTTCCTCCTTTGCTTATCCATTTTCGCGCACTCGAGCTCCAGCGCCCAAGTCCGCACACCCCACCTCAACCTTCTCCAGCCATGTCCGGAGCGGGAGGCAAGTGGATGGTCTCCTCCGTCACAGAGGGACACATCAAGAAGCTGAGGAAGCCAGATACTCGTCCAATGACATCGCGCACCGGCTCCTAGACGAGGGGCAGCTCATCCCCACCCCCAGGCCCCATGAGAGGGTGGTGTTCCTCACCCATTTCCTCCACGGACTAGGTTTCCTACTTCACCCATTTGTCCGGGGGCTCATGTTCTACTACGGCCTGGATTTTCACGATCTGGCCCCGAACTTCATCCTCAACATCTCGGCGTTCATCGTCGTGTGCGAGGCCTTCCTATGCATCCAGCCCCACTTCGGCTTATGGCTGAAGACCTTCAATGTCAAGCCGAAGGTAGTGGGCGGCCGCCAAGCGGAGTGCGGAGGTGCCATGGTGGGCAAGATGCCCAACGTCCTATGGCTCGAGGGCTCCTTCGTAGAGATCATAAAGGGGTGGCAATCGGGGTGGTTCTACATCACTGAGCCGCGTGACCCTGAATGGGCAGCGGCCCCCGAATTCCGATCTGGCATCCCCACACGGCTCACCTCCTGAAAAGAGAAGGGCCTGCAGTGGGGCCAAAAAAGAGAGCTGACCGGACTCCAAACATGCATCCAAAGTCTGGTGAGCATGAAGCTCAAACTTGTCAACGTAGTCCAGGTCATGCTCATCTGCCGGATCCTCCCGTGCCAACAACGGGCTTTCAGCTTGTGGGAGTTTAATCCGGCACAACACCGAACCCTGAGCAGGCTCTTCGACACTACGTACAAAGATGCCTGGAAGGTGTTGTTCAAGGGCGTCGAGGCTCCCGCATCTGCTACCGAGGATCGCGGATTCAGCGCGCAGCATCAAGCCAACGCGGTAAGCTGTTTTACCCTTTACGGGATACTTGTTTTTCATAGTTTGACTCTATGCGGGATCTAAACTCCCTTACCTTTGACAGGATTGGCAGGAGACGTCCGGGCAGATCAACTGTCCGGCTCCCTTGCCCGAAGACCCAGCGGACGCCCGCTTGACGGGTCTGCTGGTTTCGGCACCTTACGTGGTGCAGGAGAAGAAGGCCAAGAAGAAGGCCACAGGAACTCGAAAGAGTTCCCGGCGCCCGGTGTTGTCGGATTCATCGTCCGATGACTCCGAGGCGCACTCCTCCCACAAAGACGAGGAGGAGGAAGAAGAGGCCTCTCCCCCTCCAGCGGGGGGAGGAAAGAAAAGGAAGGCCGCCCCAACTGGGGGGGGGGGGGCGGAGGGTCCAAGAAGGGAAGGACCCTTCCTCCGGACTACTCCACACGACGACGAAGAGGAGTGGCCATCCAGGGCCAAGCCCCTGGCAAAATCGTAAGTATCCAGATACCAGAATTACTCATGGCGTTCCTTTATTGCACAGTATCTTCTGACGCCGAATATAATCATGCAGTCCGCCCAAGGCCTGGCTCGACGCTTCGTCGAGCGCTCCCTGGATTCGTCGGATGTGAATAGTCTTTCACTCCCGACTGCTACCTCCCCTCGTCCTACGGATGATGCCGAGGTGGAGTCCCAAAAGGGTCCAAGCTAGGAGGAGGTGGTCCTGGAGGCGCCGCAAGGCGACTTCCCGGACTCAGCGCAAAGGGATAAAACCCCAAAGGGCTCTAAGTCCGCCCCGGGCCGACACCGCACCGAACCTTGATGGTTCCGAGTCGCAGCGGCCCCCCTAGTAAGAAGGGCAAGCCTACGACGCCGATGACCTCCGTCCAACTGGAAGCACCAGATAACTTGCTGGTGGTGCTTAACGGCACCTCCATCGACGAGGAACACTTCACTATTATGAGTGCGGTGATCCAGAAGGTTCAGTCCGCCAAGAGCGGGCTGACTGAAGCCTGTGCCAGCCTTCTAACAGGCTTTGAGGTATGTATTTAAGATATGTAAAAATATTACCGCATAGACAGTAGCCCCTGATGCTCAGTTTGGTGTTCGGAAAGAAAAGCCGAACTGAGGATCGAAAAGATATACGCAGGAGTCTAACATAAGTATGTCAATATGGGAATGCAGGCTACGCTGCTGACCACTGCCGCACTGACTACAGAGGTCGATGCATTGAAGCAGAGCCTCGAGCGGTCCGAGAACGAGCTCGGCCTTGCCAAGAAGCAGCTCGAGGACAAGGAAGGTAAGTAATACCTTATGTAAGTATATAAAAAAGACGTGGTTGCAAAAAATGACAGGACCAACGTGAGTATTACAGGGGCCACAACCCAGATGGCAACCTTGAAGAAAGCGTTGTCCAAGGCCGAAGACAATGCGGCCGTGGAGCGCACCGAGCGAGAAAAGCAGGAGGCGCGTGTCACGCCCAATATGCGATACTATCCTAAAGAGACTCGAAGGTCCCACCAAGGATAGAACCGCATATTGAAACGCTTTTGCAAGGTGGATATCATTACATCAACATTACATAATAGATGGGGATACATACAAGAGGCATACAATGTCATATGAATACAACATCACATCATATACAAGATCAACATCCGACTACGGATGAAACATAAACAGAAACTCAAACAATATCCACTCGCTAGCCCAAAGGCCGACACGGAACCTATCCCCGATCGAAGAAGAAGCGAAGGAGAACTCCAAAACAAGCAAACATCGCTCTCGCGTCATGAGCATCGCATAACCTGTACACTGCAATCGGTGGTGTAGTAAACTGTGAGCCACGAGGACTCAGCAATCCCATTACCATGGGTATCAAGACTAGCAAAGCTTAATGGGTAAGGAAGGGGTAAAGTGGTGAGGTTACAGCAGCGGCTAAGCATGATATGGTGGCTAACATACGCAAGTGAGAGCGAGAAGAGAAGCAAACGGAACGGTCGTGAAGCTAGCAATGATCACGAAGTGATCCTGAACTCCTACTTACGTCAGACATAACCCAGAAACCGTGTTCTCCTCTCGATCAACCCCGAAAAGAGACACTCACGGTTACGCACACGGTTGGTGTATTTTAGAAGAGTTTACTTCAAGTTTGCTACAACCGGATATTAACAAATTCCCATCTGCCACATAACCGCAGGCACGGCTTTCGAAAGTTCAAACCCTGCAGGGTGTCCCAACTTAGCCCATGATAAGCTCTCGCGATCAACGAAGGATATTCCTTCTCCCCGAAGACCCGATCAGTCTCGAAATCCGGCTACAAGACATTTCGACAAGAATAAAACAAGACCAGCAAGACCTCCCGGCGTGCCGACATCCCGATAGTAGCCGCGTGTATCTCTGCCTCGTGCCACGACCGGATGAGCAGTACGCACAACTAGAACCAGCCCTCAAGTTTCCCCGAGGTGGCACTGCAAGTGGCTCTAGTTTGGACCAACACTTAGACAAGCATTGGCCCGGGGGGGGCTAAAATAAAGATGACCCTTGGGATGCGCAACTCCCAAGGGGAAAAGGTAATAGGTGAGGCAAATGGTAAAACCAATGTTGGGCCTTGCTGGAGGAGTTTTATTCAAAGCGAATTGTCAAGGGGGTCCCATAAATCACCCAACCGCGTTAGGGACGCAAAATCTGGGAACATAATACCGATATGACGGAAACTAGGGCGGCAAGAGTGGAACAAAACACCAGGCATAAGGCCGAGCCTTCCACCCTTTACCGTATATAGATGCATTAATAATATAAGAGATATTGTGATATCCCAACATAAACATAATCCAACATGGAGCAATCTTCATCTTCACTTGCAACTAGCAACGCTATAAGAGGGGCTGAGCAAAAGGGGTAACATAGCCAAACAACGGTTTGCTAGGAAGGGTGGCAAAGGTTAGAGGTTCATGGCAATTTGGGAGGCTTGAGCAGCAAGTGATAGGTAGCGCAGCATAGCGATAGAACGAAGCAACTAGCATAGCAATGATAGTAATGAGATCCAAGGTGACGGTCATCTTGCCTAAAGTCCCGCAAGGAAGAAGAACGAGTCCATGAAGAAGATGAAGCCACGAAGACGAACCAAGCGTAGACGAGCGAATCCTCACGATCGCAACGAAACGGGAACTATCGAGAAGAAGCACACAACATGGTAAACACGCCACACATAGACAAGACATGATGCACAACAAGAATGATGCATGACAAAGGCTACATGAAGCTACTCATGGCAAGAGATGATGCAAACAAGAACAACACATCAAAGCAAGTTTAAATGAGGCCGGAAACAACATAGAACAACTCCGGTAAGTCCCCATATGCAAATTTCGAAATTGGTCCAGATCTGATTAAACCTTAAGTTCAAGTTGTTAAAAATAAATTTGAGACGCACCAAGATGATCTACATGAAATTCTAGTCAAGTTACATATAAAGTTCATTAGATTCGGAGCTACGGCCTAGAAGATATGAGTGAAACAAGTCAAACATGGCATTGACGCGAAATGCATTCAAACATCAAGAAAACACCTCAAAACAAGGATGCAACATGATAATATTAAGCTACATGCAATTCTAAGAAAGTTTCATATAGAGCACACTCAAAACGGAGCAACGGTTCAACACACACCCTATACAAGTTTAAAGGACATGCTGTCCAAAACAGCAACTAGGCATATTGTAAGCACCAAAACAACATGCTACAGGATCTCAACATGAAAACAAAAGGCATGGGCATGAATTACAGGTAAAGCATGACAAAACATGAACACTGAGCTAACTCTAAAAATCACTAGAACATGCTCAAAAGGACATGGCAAAATTGCAAACAATAACAGTTTCAGTCATTAGCAGAAATAACATCAGGTTGCAACGTTTAGATCTATCAAACAACATGCTACAGGAACTTATCATGGCAACCAAAGACATGGAATGAAACTACTAAATGCATAGAACAAAAGTCCCTTACTGACCATAAGCCAAAAGGCACAGAAAATATGATGGCACCCATGTAAACATGGAAAATTATAAGACATATTCATACATGGCAGGAACAACAATAAGTAGGCATGTTGGTGAGCTTGAAGCACTCTCCACAGAGCAATACATGGCATGTCAAGGCAACTAACAGTAATAAGACATGTTTATGAAGCTAAGCATGGCAAGATCAAGTTTATAGCATGCAAGGATCAACTAAAACAACCTTGGAAAAATCGAATAAACATGTAAACAATCTGTCAGGAACATTTTATAGCAAAAGTAGAGCTCGATTGAGTCAATCTAGAGTGCTCCATAAATGCAAGCAGAGGCATGTATGGATAGATCATAACCATATGTCCAAAACATCCTTACTGAAGTATCTCAAAATATGCATGGATCTCACTGTAGCAACATGGATACATGGCATCACAATAACAGCAGAACAAGGGCTGAAATCAGCAACATCACGAAGCCTAGTTTGCATGCTTGTTCTAGTCACCACATAGATCACAAAAATACATGGCAAACACCTCTGTAAAGGTGGCATGGCATAGTACAAAACACATGTAGAGCTTAATATCATAGGATGCACACATCAATCATGGCAAAAATGACAAAAGTGCACGTTCTGATAAGAATCTGAAACTAACATCACATAGCCCTCTTCTAACAGCATTTAGGGCATCAAGATGAGCTCAAATGAACATGATGCAATGGTAATAAATGAAGTACTCGTTGAGGCGAACAATTTGACATATTACACGCACGAAACGGAGCAGTATGCAGCAAGTTATGATGCGTTGAACATGGCATGATTATGCAAAATATTCGGGGACTTAGGAATTTTCAGAGGGGGAAAAGTCAACCTGCGATTGGATCTGGATCTGGGGTTGCGTGTGAGCCGAGGTTCGTCGGAGAGTCGCCGGACTTGGCCGGAGAGGAGGAAGGAAGCCGGAGAAGCGGCCGTAGGCGTTGGATCCGGCGGGGAAGGAGGTGGAGGGCGCGGGCGGCGAGGTGGTGACCTTGGGCGGCCTTGACGGGGCAGGGGACGCGAGGCGGCCTTGAGGCGGTCGCCGGCGAAGAAGCGGAGCGGCGGCGGATGGTCGGCGGCGGCGACGCGAGGCGGCGACGCCTGACGGTCGGCGCGGGCGATGAGGGTCATGGGGCGGCGGAGGAGAGAGAGGGCGCGGCGAGGGCGACGTGGCGCGATGCCACCGCCGAGCGGCGGCGGGGTGACGTGGCGCCGTCTGATTGGTCGGGGCGACGTGGAGGCGGCGGCGGACGCGTCCGGCGGCGGGGTGGACACGTCCGGTGGCGCGGGAGGAGCGGGGCTAGGGTTTGGACTGCGGGATTTCGGGGAGAGCACATATTTATAGGTAGAGGGAGCTAGGAGAGTCCAAATGGAGTGCGGTTTTCGCCCACACGATCGTGATCGAACGACCGAGAAGATGGAGGGGGTTTGGATGGGTTTTGGGCCACTTTGGAGGGGTGTTGGGCTGCAAGACAAAAGAGACTTTTACGGTACCCTGGTTAACCGTTGGAGTACCAAACGAACTCCAAATGGCACGAAACTTGACAGACGGTCTACCGGTGCTATACCAAGGCCGCTTGGCAAACCTCGGGCCATTCCGAGAAAGTTTAACACCCGCATTACCTAAAAGAGGTAAAAGGGGGCGCCGGGGAACATATGAGTGCCGGATTGCAAAACGGACAACGGGGAAAATGCTCGGATGCATGAGACGAACATGTATGCAAAATGAAATGCACATGATGACATGATATATGAAATGCATATGATGACATGGCAAAGTGCAACACACAAGCAAATGACATGGCAATGGCGGCGAATAACTAGAAGACACCTGGCGCATCGAATCCGGGGCGTTACAGCGCGGGTGGCGGAGGTGCAGCAAGAGCTCCAGGCTCTCGTGAAAAAACACGAGAGTTTGGAGCTTGACTCAAAGACTCGAGAGTCCGAGCTCGCCTCGGCCCTTGAGAGTGCCAAATCTTCCAAGGCCGAAGCCCAAAAAAGCCCTCGAGGAAATTGAGGTGATGAAGAAGATAGCGGCGGGTAAGGCATTCTTTATGCAAAGCAAGCACGTGACAGTGAATTACTTGTTACTTACCTGAGTCCGGAGCTCTCCAGGAGCATTCGCAGATCTTCCCCGCAGTGTGTCCGACGTTGCCGCATTCTACCGAGCTGAGGCTAGCTCGACGGAGAAGGTGTTCTGGTCCCAGTATGTTGAGGCCGGACACCCGATGCCCTTGAGCGACCAGCTGAAGCAGCTGGTCGACCTCCATAAGATGGCCGAACAGGCCATGAAGGGCCTTATAGTCCGGCTATGGCACAGGAGATCATGCACAGGAGCTACTTTGGGCTGGTGAGGCGGTGGCGGATGCCTATCCACGGCTTAAAGTCATCAAGCGCTCCATTATGCATCGAAGGCGCCCGTGAGGGCCCTTTCCGTGTTAAAGTACAGGGCAAGATGGATGCTGAGAAGTCGGGTGACAGATGGGCCACCGGAGGGCAAGGAGCATCGCAAGCCCGAGATGTATTATGAGGGCGTCTGAAGGGTGCCCTCCTTATGGTGGATGAATGTTCCAAGGATGTAATTTTTGGGTAAACTTCGCCGTGTTATCCTGTCTTGGCTGAAAACTTGTTCATGTGCGCTAAGCAACGCTTTTGAATTTAAAATATTACCTTCAGGCGGCCTTTATTAAATCTGAGAGATGGCGAGTCGTCGGCTTCTCCCCCATGCCACGAGTGCGGGGTGTTCGATAAACCTGAGCGCTCTTGTTCCCATTCTTGGGTCCTTCGAGGGAGGCGCTCAGGACAACGAACAAGGCAATCGGACTATAATGCTTTATCACTCTCACTTAGCCATAGAATTCTATAATTTTAAATTTCGGCGAAGCCCCTAGTATTCGGAAGACCGAGTTCGGGGCGCTATCCACGCCTAGGTCGGACAAAGCCGCCTCCTCGCTCTAAGCAGCATAAGTCTTTAGGGACTCGAAACCTCTCGAACAGCGACCAGCTCTCGCCCTATCATGACGGTCAGTTTTAGCTTTCTCTACTGAGGTGCTTAACCCAGCTCAACCGGGGCACAATCGCAGTAGTTCTCCCAGTGCTACCTTAGCTGATATAACGGAACATAAGGTACCAAAACATGGGAGCCGGGCAAACCCAACTATTGACCCAAGACATGATTCAGAGTCGATGCATATAATGCTATAAGTTCGGGTGCCGCTTTTCGTGAGAGTGTTCGGACTTCTCACACCATATTCTGGGGTACTTAAGCCCCTGGTGTATTGGCCGTACCAAAGTGTACGGTTGCATAATGTCATAACTGAACATATTTACATAAAAAAGGAATGCAATAATAGACAAAAGCTATGTATTGTTTACTCTAAAAGGCTGCGGTAAAAGCAGAACAATACAAATAGTGCGATAAGCAAGAGATGGGACTATTTGACATGTCCCCATCCAGGGGCAAGCTGCGGGATGATATGTGAAACAAGTATACTGCTCGTTATAGAGACCACCTGGACGTTCGACGTAGCTTTCTGCTTCCCTGGCTATTGCATCGTGTGTTCGGCGATTGTACTGTCGGACAGGCCTGCCGGAGAGTGGAGTCCTGAAAGTAAGAAAAACGAATGACAAAATAGGGAGCCCCTAGTGTGGTTGAGCCGCATTTTGGGCATGCCGTGGTCGTGCCCCTCCCCCTATGCCCATGGTATTTCCAGAGTGTAATTATGTACGTAGTAATCGGGTTTCGCACTTCGCGAGGGGTGGGGTTGGTGCCGCAGTGCTACGCTTGCTCGGAACGGGCCAGCGGTCTTGTTGTAGGTTACTCGGCGGCGCTTGACGGTGTCCGGACGTTTAATAGCCAGATCGAGAATTGCCTTGAGAGGCTACTTTGTACTTCCGCCGCGAGGGGCCGCCAGATGCTCCTCCGTTCGGAGAGCGCGTTTGGTGTTTCCATTGACCGTAATGACTCCTCGAGGGCCCGCATCTTGAGCTTGAGGTATGCGTGAGTGCGGCACCGCATTGAACTTTGCAATGCGGTTCGTCCAAGCGATCGCGTGATAGCCACTGCAGAACGGGACTATGTCAAGATTAACTCCTCGCTTCGAAATTATCCGGGATCCGAAGACCACCTCAAGTGTAACCGAGCACATGCAGTTGGCCTCTACACACGGTATGACGCATTTAAAGGTCATCTTTGTGGGTTTAATCCTTGAGGGATCTATGCCCATTTTTTGCTCGTATCCCGATAAAGCGAGTTCAGGTCTTGCCGCCGTCCATAAGGACTCCAGTGAGGTGAAATCCGTCAATGATTGGGTCTAGAACCAATGCGGCGAATCCGCCATGGCGGATGCTAGTGGGGTGGTCCCTTCGATCAAAAGTGATCGTGCATGAGGACCACGGGTTGAACTTTGGGGCGACTGGCTCCAACGCATATACGTCCCTGAGTGCACGCTTCCGCTCCCTTTTGGGGATGTGGATTGCGTATATCATGTTCACCGTCCGCACTTGTGGGGGAAGCCCTTCATCCCCTATTGTTCGGGCGGCCGGGCTCCTCCTCGTCATCGCTATGCAGCCCTTGTCTCTATTTTCGCACTTAACACTGCGAACACCCAACAATCCCTATTGGTGTGATTGGCTGGTTTTTCGGGGGTGCCGTGTATTTGGCACGAGCGATCGAGTATTCGGTCCAAACTGGACGGGCCCGGAGTATTTCTTTTAAATGGCGTTTTCAGCTGACCGGGCTTAGAGCCTCTGAATCCAGCATTAACTGCCGTATCCTCGGATTGTCGCCGTTAATGCGGGCGCTTTGTGCTTGTTGCGACGCGACCGCCATTGCTGTCCTTGGTATCCGAATTACCAGGGCTCTTGGTCATGTTATTGCTACGAGCAAGCCAGCTGTCTTCTCCCGCGCAAAAGCGAGTCATGAGTGTTGTGAGGGCTGCCATGGATTTCGGCTTTTCCTGTCCTAGGTGCCGGGCCAGCCACTCGTCACGGATGTTATGTTTGAAGGCTGCGAGGGCCTCTGCGTCCGGACAGTCGACTATTTGATTTTTCTTGGTTAGGAACCGTGTCCAGAATTGTCTAGCCGATTCCTCTGGCTGCTGAATTATGTGGCTTAGGTCATCGGCGTCTGGTGGTCGCACATAGGTGCCCTGGAAATTGTCGAAGAATGCGGCTTCCAGGTCCTGCCAACAACCAATTGACTCTGCCGGCAAGCTGTTAAGCCAATGCCGAGCTGGTCCTTTAAGCTTGAGTGGGAGGTATTTGATGGCGTGTAGATCATCACCGCGGGCCATGTGGATATGAAGGAGATAATCCTCGATGCATACCGCAGGATCTGTTGTGCCGTCGTATGATTCGATGTTTACGGGTTTGAAACCCTCGGGGATTTGATGATCCATTACTTCATCTGTGAAGCATAGTGGGTGTGTTGCGCCTCTGTACTGGGCTATATCACGACGTAGCTCAAATGAGCTTTGTCATCAGTTCGCCCGGCGGATTTGCCATATCCGGCATGACGGTTATCGTCACGTGTCGTGGGGCGCCCACGCGATCCGTAGATCGATCTTGTTTGCCTTGCCTTGTCCTCCAATATATCTCGCAGGTCTGGCGCATTTCCCCGTGCCTTCGTATTCTTTGAGCGACGTCGGGGTGCTGCTTGAGTGGAGGGCCGAGAGGCCTCTCTGTCGCGGCTACGAGGTGGCCGGTCGGCCGCGTCGTGCGCTGGTGATGAAGGTTTAGGTGTTTCCTCCTCTAATCGGGGTAGCAGCCTGCGCTTTGGGTAGCTCTTGGAGGGGCGTTCGAGTTCGTACTCTTCGGCCGCAAGGACTTTAGTCCATCTGTCGGCTAGCAAGTCTTGGTCAACTCTAAGCTGGTGTTGTTTTTTCTTGAGGCTGCTCGTCGTGGCCATAAGCCTGCGTTTGAAACGCTCTTGTTCGACGGGATCCTCAGGCACGACAAATTCGTCATCGTCGAGGCTTGCCTCGTCTTCGGAGGGAGGCATGTAATTATCGTCCTCTACCTCTCTGTCTGCCGCTCTCTCATGAGGGCTGGCTTCTCCATCCTCCTGTGTTGAATCCTGCTGGAGGGGTTGTCTTCGGCACTGTCCGGGGTGTTATTATCTCCCGTGCCGGAATCGCCGTTTTTGCTTTGGCGGGATTTAGAGCGGTGCCGCTGACGCCGGCGCTTAGGCTGCTTCTTGGAGGGGTCATCCTCCGTTGTTCCATCGCCATTCCCTTCTTTTGGGGTGTCCACCATGTATATGTCGTACAACGAGGTGGCCTTCCAGTGCCCTATAGGCGCTGGTTCTTGGTCGTCTCCTGCATCGACATCCATATCGTCGATGTCTTCGGAGTCGAAGTCGAGCATGTCGGTTAAATCATAGGCAGTGGCTACGAAGTGGGTGGTGGGTTCCGCATCCCAACCTTGCTGACCATAGTCCGACCAGGGCTCTCCTAATAAAGAGAGATACTTTAGTGAATTTAGAATGTCGCCGAAGGGAGAGTGCTGAAAGATGTCCGCGGCGGAGAACTCCATGATCGGCGCCCAATCGGATTCAATTGGCAGGGGCGCGGAAGGTTCGGAGTCCGGAGAGGAGTCCGGCACCTTGGAGTCACGGGCTTCGTAGAGGACAAGGCTGGTGTTCGGCTCGATCACCGTAGAGATTGCAGCCCCCGAGGCGGTGTCCAGCCACCCGTCCTCGATTAGCGCGATCGGCTCGAGCTAAGGGTCGGAGCGGACACGGTGCGACCTCGTGGCACTGCTCGCGGCAGAGCTAGATCATGCCCATCGTAATCTTGGGCGCGCGGCTGTGGCTCGAACCCGTCGAAGACCAAGTCTCCGCGTCGTCGGCCGTGTAGTTCAAACTTCCAAATCTGACCGATGGCGGGCGTAGCTTCGATCTGCTCCAGTGTGGCCGAATTGGCTCCAGCGGTGCAAAGCCGTCGAATCTGAAGATCTGTCTGGGGAGAAAAGTCTCACCTGGACCGCATCGTTGTTGATGATCGGAGGAGCCATCGGGCCTAAATATGATGACACAGAGGAACTCTCAATGAAAGCACCAATGTCGATTGTCAAAACCGGCGGATCTCGGTAGGGGGTCCCGAACTGTGCGTCTAGGCGGATGGTAACAGGAGACAAGGGACACGATGTTTTACCTGTGTTCAGGCCCTCTCGATGGAGGTAAAACCCTACTCCTGCTTGATTAATATTGATGATATGGGTAGTACAAGAGTAGATCTACCACGAGATCAGAGAGGCTAAACCCTAGAAGCTAGCCTATGGTATGATTGTTGTTCGTCTTACGGACTAAAACCCTCTGGTTTATATAGACACCGGAGAGGGCTAGGGTTACACAGAGTCGGTTACAATGGGAGGAGATCTACATATCCGTATCGCCAAGCTTGCCTTCCACGCCAAGGAAAGTCCCATCCCGCAACGGGACGAAGTCTTCAATCTTGTATCTTCATAGTCCAGGAGTCCGGCCAAAGGTTATAGTCCGGCTATCAGGACACCCCCTAATCCAGGACTCCCTCAGTGATGATGGTGTTCCTGCCATCCTACAATATAGGCCATTCGATTTATATCTGATGGATAGGAAGGGAACTATGGCAATTTTGCAAAAGGATACCCACACCCCTCTCCACATTTGCAAATAAGGCATTCCCTTGTTCATCTTTTTCTCCCACAAGATAAACTAATCATACAAATGCATCTTGATGTTCCGTGCAACGCATCTTGCTAGTAGGGAGAAGGAGTTTGTGTGACCCATATCTATATTAAGGGATAGGTAGATAGGATGTGTGCGAGGCATACTTAAAGCATCGGGGAGATAAACAAACGGTGTGCATGCAAGTGCCGAAAAAAATGAAGCGATAAACAATGTCTACGCGCGCGCGCGTGTGTGTGTGTGTGTGTGTGTGTGTGTGTGTGAGAGAGAGAGAGAGAGAGAGAGAGAGAGCGAGATCTCAAAACAAAAGGTGCTATGCTGGAATCCCATTGTATGTATTCATATGGTTCCGGAACTCGAGTTAACCTTAGGCATATGTGTGAGAGACATAATTATCCTTTGAGACATTAGTGGTTGTGGGTGGGTGGAATTAAAGGGGTGGGCATGTTTGACAGAGAGAGCATGTGTGTTTATGTGTGAGAGACTTGTAGGACGGGGTAGAAAGACGAATTCTAAGCTTGACGAAGGGAGAGAAATACACGAAGTGCGCGTGTGTGATTCCGATGCCCACGGGGAAATGAGATATGTATGCGTGTGAGAGAGATTGCACAATTCATTCACGTATCACTATCTAGCGATCGTGGACGTGCATCGCTTGAACATAAATCAATATCTACTTCGTATCCTGGCCAAAGGTACAATATCGATTCAACACTATAAAGATTGGACACTCACATATCACATTTTTTCTATCTAAACAAACCTTTTCGATTGTGCATGCCAAAGTTACAGTGTTGTTTCTTCAAACAACCAATGTAGCTATCATGTACATGCACCATTGTTACTCTTGCATTCAAATTCATTAGTCTTGGATGATTTAAGGTTCTATTATGAAGTAATATATGTAATATTCATATATGAATTCAACGGGTACACAATTTATGAAATGGAGGCTATGTAATCATATGAGGTAACACTTTTAAGTAGTGGACTACAATATCCATTTCTTTTGTGGGACTACAATATCCATTTTTGTTTGTGCACCTCTACACTAACACGTCAATGCATTATGTTTAAAGTAAATAACCAATGGCACTAAATTATTTATTTACACGAGAAATAGGCTGAGCGTTTGATCCTTTCTTTTGTGAACGCGCCTCTACACTCGTACGATTGGCCGCGCCCGTGTGAACGTCCAAGTTATCGGCGCATCATCCCGAGTTATTGTTTTTTTTTCCTGGGGTGGACTTCACATCAGTTATTAATTGTTGACGCGTGCCCCGTGTACACAGTCTCGCATGACCTTCCCGCTAGCACGATCCAAAATTAGTTGAAATTGGATACGAACGATCCCGCGGGTGGCAAAAGCTCCCGCCTCCTTCTAAAATTTCCGCCACCTAGTCTTTAGCATGCGAAATTCCCCTTTTGTCCTTGGTGCACTGACAACAACAGTAACAATACCGCCCTCATCTACATAATAGGCCGGGGCTGCTTTGGTAACGTCCGGTTCCCCCCACCACACGGCACCCCATTTCCTCTCCCCCTCCCGCAAAAACGACTAACTCCACAGCACCAAAGCATCTTACATCACGTCGTCCGTACTTCATCGGCCTTTCTACCCCTCCCCTCTTGAAACCCTAGACTGCTCATCCACCGGGTACCAGAGCCCATTCACTGCCAGCGGCGTCCACCTCACCGGATCTGCTTCTGCGGCCGCATCTACCCCTCCCACCTCCACTAGAAACAAGTATATTGCTCATCCACCACTGTACCACATCCCATTCGATTATACGCCTTGTCCACGGGCGCGGATCTGCTTTTTGGTACTCTCATCAATCATGGGCGCATCAGAAGCGGCTCATTCGTACTCCCCACCGAGACGCCGTCCACACCCCCCGGAGTTGCCCCACCACCGACGGCCTCACGATCCTCTTTGCCAACACCTTCCTCAACTGCGTGCGGGCAGCCGCCGACACCATCATCAACCCTACCGGAGTAGCCGCCTATACCATTCTCAACCCCTACCGGGCCGCTTTGCCAACTCACAAGTCCACGGCCACAGATCCGCTTCGTCGCACCCTCATCCAACCTACCGGAGCATCTTCTGATGCCTCGTACACGACCGCAGATCCGCATCGTCGACACCATCCTTAACCCAACCACCGGAGCAGCTTCACCGACGCCCTCGTCCACGGCCACAGATCCACTTCGCCCACACCGTAGTCCACCCTACCGGAGCCGCTCCACAAACACCTACACGACGGTTCTAGATCTCCTTACCGGACCCCGACAGCCAGCGCATCGTCATCACCCTTGACGTTTCTAACCTGATTCCCACCGTATGGCAAGATGCCAACC
The DNA here is from genome assembly GCA_021605145.1 of Aegilops bicornis. NCBI lineage: Eukaryota > Viridiplantae > Streptophyta > Magnoliopsida > Poales > Poaceae > Aegilops > Aegilops bicornis. Next base: position 150,456,385 of record CM038674.1, on the reverse strand, counting down.
ACGCGCCACGGCCTAGGTACTTGTCACCTTTAAACTCGTCCAGCGTCACCTGCCCGATGTACTTCAAATATACTAACAGGTCATCATTACCTTTATGCACGGTAGCAAAAACTACAAGGACGATGTTTCTTCCGGATCTAACGACTTGGCCAACCAAGATCCTAGACCGAGGCATTGCTATGATCTTATAAGTGCGTCTCTCTCTCTTGTATTGTTGTGTGCCCGCCAAATGCTTTGCTAGGATTTTCGACCAAGAATCCCTTTGTGCGCATAATGATTTCTACTACTGGTCGCTAAATTAGATATGTAGATGTCATACATGATACTACCTCGTACCTCCGCTTTCTAAATATAAGTATTTCTAGAGATTCCACTATAGGCTACATACGGAGCAAAATGAGTGAATCTACACTCGAAAATGCATCTCAGAATATTTGTATGTGGTCCATCTTTGGAATCTCTACAAAGACATATATTTAGGAACAGAGGCAAGACATTACACAAAATCGTAGGTGGCATGTAGGAATTCTAGTGCACTACATTAGGCTCCCTTAGAGTGCCTGCTAGTCCAAAGACATGTAGTCGTGGCTAGTTTATGCTATGCACACAATCATTAGTAGGTGGTTTAAATATGCACAAGGGATATGCAATGTATTATCATGTAGAGATGTCTGAAATTAGCCGTGTCAACTTGCAGATAGGGTTACACAATGAAAAAGTACAAGATGTATGTGGCAATTTCATGGAACATCGCAAAAAAGGAGAGGCAGCGGTGAGCCTATACAGTGTGCTATGGTAGGTCACTCCTCCATTGCAATCATCGTGACATGTTATTTGTATGTCAGTTCTATTGGCCAAGTTTCTTAGGGACAGTTATTACGAGTTATCCTAAGAAAATAAGCACCTGTGAATATAAGCTCCAGGTAATAAGCCAACCAGTTCTTTTCATTGCCTTTCTTTTCAGCTTATCTTTTGTATGATCAGTGAAAAGTCTAGATTGCATTATATTTTTTCATTTTGCTGCCCATATGAAAAATAATTTGACTTGCAAACATCACAAATTGAACCCAAGTCATTAATTAATATGATAGGAAACCATCACTATTTGTTCAAAATGCAAATACAAAGATACCATCTACTTGGCACAATCTACTTTGGTCAATGTCTTCCATAGAGATCCCATTGCCTAATTTAAACGAAGAAAGCATGACCCACATTTAAATGAAGAACAATTATTTATTGAAACTCGATGGTCCAAGTGGCTGGTTATTATCATATAGCAGCACCACCTGAAAGCATCATATAGCAGCAGCAGCAGTGTGCAATTCATCATATACCTGCAGCAGCTCATAGCAATTCATCATATAGCAGCAGAAGGAGCAGCTCATAGCAATTCATCATATAGCAGCAGCAGGAGCAGCTCATAGCAATTCATCATACAGCAGCAGCAGGAGCAGCTTATAGGAACTCATCACATAGCAGCAGTAGCTCATAGCAATTTATCATATAGCAGCAGCAGCTCATAGCAATTCATCATATAGCAGCAGGAGCAGCTCATAGCAATGCATCATATAGCAGCAGCAGGAGCAGCTCATAGCAATTCATCGTATAGTGGATCAGAATGAAAATTTGGCAAAAAATCAGAGGAGATCCTCACCTTGTTGGATGAGCTCATCCTTCAACAGCACCTCAAGGCCACGGCCTGGGAGGAGGGGAGGGGGAATAAGGTGCCTTTTTCTGCAGTGTAGCATTAGCCGTAGTCGTGCGGCGCCCGCCGGAGTAGTGCGTTGGACGGACCACAGTGGAGCAGCTGCTGGAGACCATGAGAATGAGGGGCGTCGCCAGAGGGAGGAGCAGCCAGGGAGATTTGCCCCTACCTGCCGGCCATGTAGCCTAGCTGGACAGAGCATCGTCGAGGACCAGGCCAGATGGGACCAGAGGCGACGGCTCGCTGGAGGAACCCTAGGGCTGCAGGCAAGGGATCAAGGTAGAGGGAAGGGGAGAGGAGATGCAAGCGGGCAGGGCAATGAACGCTTGCGTGTTTGTTTTTACTTGAGGGTCAGGTGTGACGCGGGCGTGAGCAGTTGCATTTTGAGTGTAATATAGGCGGAACAATGAGTCATTTCACAATTCCCCTTCCCTTCAATTTTTAGCGAGCTTCTACCGGAAACACCCCCTCCAAAGCGAAATAAGTTAAGCCCAAGCCCATAACTCAACAATGACTTCTTTGCATCTTTTATGGCTTATTTTGACAATAAGCCCTGAAAAGGCGGAATCGAATCGGCCCTTAACACGCAATTCAATTGTGCGTGCAATGATGAATCACTCCTCGCTATAGTGTACATTTAGGCATCATCATACATGGCATAACCTAATACATGTGCATTCCATTGTAGAATCTAAAATATGCAATGTTTATGTTAGTTCATATGTTGCACATGATGTTTAAATGCCCTTAAATCTGGTCACCAAGTGATGGTCTTTAAGCCTCCTTCTTTGCTTCTTTTCTTGATATGTAAGATTTGCTCACACATTTGTTCAATTGTTGTTTGCATCAGCCAGCCATACTAGGACTGTTTGCTTTGACTATTTGTTGTTCTTGACCTAACACTCTAACAGAGCTTGTCAATGATTTAAACACTAAGGGCTGGTGTAGTGGGGCCTTGTCTAACTCATAGGTGACATAAAGGTTTGGCTGTACACTAAAGTAGGCTCTCCAAGAGTAACTGGAGATCCAATTCGAAGGTATGCCTAGTTTTTACATAGTGCAGACATAGTAAATGCTCATTTCATTGTGTGCAAGTGCAAGAGATGTGGTATGTTTCATTATGTGGTATTGTTTTTTTATAATCTTATCCTTTTGTGTTGTTCACAGACTGGAAAGTATGCATATTTATCTTCCAAGGAGATGAGTAACTAGTTTGTGTGACCTTGCAGAGGGGGTGCAATGAATATAAGATTGAGGATTTCCAAGTACAAGATGTTAGGAAGGAGCCTTGCAAGAGAAGTAGGAGCTGTCTTTGAGCACATTCAACCAGTTAAGGTAAGTCACTATATCCAAATTTCAATAGTTCAATTCCTTGTTTGTTTCAGGCATAGTTAATTTGCTCTTTTCAATTGCTTTATTTGTCCTCAGTTAATGAGATTCCCAAACAATGATGCCTGATGTTGGGTACTTGTATAACTATTAATTGACATAATTAAAGGCCTTACCATTTAATTACTCTGGCGAAGTGTGCATGAAGCTTTGAAGTCTATTAACCAACTATTATTGCATGTGGCTCACAATCTAGTTTATACTTGGCTAATGATTGCATAGTTTTGCTTGCTGTAGTAGGTTTGTATGAATCCCTCTGCTGTTCATTATGCTCCCTAAGACTTTAATTGAGCTACAGAATGCCCAACTGCTTGCTTACTTATACGCAACGTGTTGTCCAAATTTGTAACTTGTCTGTGTTTTGGATTGGGCCCCAACATCATGCTCCTCTGGCGAGCTAAGAGAGATTTCTGTATGTAGGCTGCACAGACTACCTTTTTTATAATTTTCAAAATATCAACTGCCTATGCTTCATGACGTGTAACATTATTGTTAGTCATGTTTTTCCATGTACAAAATAGTCTGTCTTGCTCGCTTCAGTGTTCTAACTATATTTTTGCCCTAGTCATGTGTACTTACAGAAACATTTCATGATTAAGTGACATCAACACAAAGATCTGCGAGCCGTGCGGCATGGCCATTACCGAATGATTATGGATTGGAATTGGAATGTGCCGATGTTCTCGAGCATCAACTAGAGGTGGCAAGACAACGTGTACATGATTCTCCACGTGCAATCAGCAAGTTGAGACTGGACATGCAGGTATTAGATGCACGAGTCAAAAAAATGAAACAAGACACGGAGGTAACCATGAAGGAATTGGAGATTTTGCGGTGAAATTTGTGCTATCCGAATCCGCCAATCCTTTTTCTCAAGAGATTATAGTTCAAATGGTAAGTTCTGTTGATGCGTGTCCATGATGTATGAGCTTTATTTGTCCGAAGGTATGTAATTTGCTGTTTGTGTACACTTTATAATCACTTTGGTGCCGAACTATAATGCCCAAAGGTATATTCGGCTGTAATTTTTTTATTGTATAGTGTAGGATTATTCTACGTTTCTATGCTTTTTATTGTATAGTGTACGTTTTTTAGAGGCGATAGTATAGAGTAGGATATTTGTTGAATATGCTATATCGTTGAAACGGGGGCCAACACGCCCAAACATTTCCTGGACGCCATACAAACGAACAAACATTTGCAGTCAAAGCGGGCCTTAATTGGGCTGGTCAAAATAATATTAAGTGGATCCCAAATGGGCCCACCGTAACAACAGCTCTTAGCAGGCCGTCAACAAGCCTAAAGCTTGATAGGGCTGTACAAATGGAAATGGCCTGCGGGCCTTTAGCGGGCCAAAATAAATGTCAATTATGTCTCGACCCTTTTACTTTACGGGCCAGTAAGAGGCTGAAAGTGTTATGGGCCAGAGGAGGCCCAATTTGCAAACTAGGCTTTTAACAGGCCGAAAGTCGCGTTGGGCTGAAATGATGCCCTGCGGAACGTGGGCCCCTAATGGACCTAAAGTCAAAGGCCCAACTATTGTGCGGGCCCTTAACAGGCCGAGAGACAAAATGGGCTAAGAGTTGGCCCATTTACCGAATGGGCCGAGGACAGGCCTAAAGTCACAGCAGGCTAGAATTGGCCCAACTGCAGAATGGGCCGAGAAAAGGCCGAAAGACGTTCCGGGCTGTTAACGGGCTGGAACTGACGATGGGCTGCTAACAGGCCGAAAGAAGCTCGGGCCGCAATTGGGCCCAAAAACGTAGCGGGCCGTTAACGGGCTTAAACTGACGATGGGTTGGAAATTGTCGAATCTAGAATGGGCCTTTGATGGGCCGATTCTGTGTAACTTGTATGAGCCGTACTTGTAAATGGGCCTGACTCAAGTAGGCCACTAATGGGCCAGCCCGCTTATTTTGACAGGCCCGACCTTTTCACCGGAATGGGCCTCTCTTGGGCCGTGCCACGTGTCGACGTATCATAGGCGCCTCTTGTCCAATGAGTGGACGACATCTGTCCGAACGTTGAGCCGACACGTGTTTCCTCCGGCCAATGAGAATTTTACACGTGGAAAATTCCCATTGGTCCGGGCTGTTAACGGGTTGTCGGATCCAAAACCGGACCCGATAGCTTAACGACATCCCGTTGCGGTGGATGCCACGTGTCGGTCACCCTTGACGAAAGCATTTCTATGACGCGCGATTTATCGTCATGGAAGTGGACACTTCCGTGATGATAATTTTCGTAATGTCATGAAACACTTCTACGACAGCACATGTATGACTATCTTGATTTTGTCATAAATTTGTCATGGATGTACATGCATGACAGAAAACGTGACCTACTGTGACAAACACGTATCGTCACAGAAGTGCCTTTTTTTGTAGTGTAAGCTACCGGAATGGGTCAAGTCAATCACATCATTCTCTAATGATGTGATCCCATTAATCAAATGACAACTCATGTCTATGGCTAGGAAACTTAACCATCTTTGATTCAACGAGCTAGTCAAGTAGAGGCATACTAGTGACACTCTGTTTGTCTATGTATTCACACATGCACTAAGTTTCCGGTTAATACAATTCTAGCATGAATAATAAACATTTATCATGATATAAGAAAATATAAATAACAAATTTATTATTGCCTCTAGGGCATATTTCCTTCAGTTTTGACGTATCTAATAATCAAAGTCAGGGATTTAAGGGTTCTCAATCACAGGTCAGGTTGCTCTCCTCTCTAGCGATTGTCAATTTTCGCTGACGACATAGTTCTGCTTATCAAACTGGTTGCTCAGGATCTTTGCTTCGTTAGGGAGGCTATTTGCATATTTGGACGGGCTTGAGGATTGCATATAAATTTCTCCGAATCCATGGCCATTATGGTCCAGGGCAAGGAACGTGATAGTGCTCGGGTTATTGCGGCTCTTCCATGGAGACTGGAGTTTTTCCCTTGCAGGTACTTGAAGTAGATGTTGTCAATTAAGCAATTAACACGATTGGACTGACAGCCTATCGTAGACAAGGTTTTCGAGTGGATTGCTGGTTGGCAGAGGGGGCTAATCGCTAGGCCAGGCTGATTGATTCTCATCAATTTCGTCATCACTGTGAGACATACGCATCATCTACTTATAATTGATGCTCCAGTCCGTCTTGAGTTGCAAAACGTATCTAACCCCGCGCAGCCCCCGCGTCGCTCTCCCAGGAGCAGCTCGGGCGGATCTGCAAGCCGCCACGGCCAGCTCCGTCCCACCCCTCCCCTCACCTCGCCACCGCCATAGGGCTCCGTGGGCAAAGCCCGCACGGCGGCGGCGGCGGCGGGGCTGTCTTCTCTCACGCGCCTCGACGGATCTCGAGCGGCAGCGGCTAATGCATGTACATCGGCGGTGTGGGCCTAGGAGTAGGGCGCGGTCCTGTGCCTTACCTCGCTTGCCGGGGTCGCCTTCAATGCTGCTGGAGGCTGGCAGCTGCGGCTGGGGGTGGCGGCCGGTTCTCGCGGCGACCGGATGCCGGGGCGGCGGCCCCGGAGCTTGGCGGTGGTGGCGGGCGTTGGGCTTGCGGCTGCGCTGCGGCGTGTGAAGGCGACAGCGGCCCTTGTGCGCGGTCGGCGACTCTCCGACCCGGACGGCGCGGGGGACGGCGGCGGCTCGGCGTGGCTGACAATCTGGATGCGGTTGGGCCGGCGGCTCGCTGGTCTGCCGGAGATCCAGGGGCATCATCGTCTCCGACTCAATCTGCTTCGGTTTTTGCTAGTTGCGGTACAGGGAGATAGTCGTCATCTCCCGGTGCTGGCTACATGGATCTGGCGGCGACAGCTGGACCCTTGGTCTAGGCTTCGACGGAGAAGGCGGCGGTCCGTGAATAACAAGCGGATTGAGTTCTTCGAACAGATCTGGGTGAAAACCTACTCTTGGCTAGATGCCAAAGCCGGCGATGGCGGCGCTCTACGGTGCCGTTCCCTTCTTGAAGGCATCACCGTGGAGAAGTTCTAGACTACGATCTGCTACCTCCGAGGGAAACCCTAGATCGATAGATCAGAAGACGGCGGCGCATTTGTGTCGTTTCCCCCTTGGGGGCGTCTTTCTTGGAGGTGTACGCGGGCTCGAGGGACCAGTGGACGACGTGTTTGGTGGAGTGGTGCTTCATCATGCGCATTGATGGTGACAGATCTCGATGGCTTGGCGCTCTGGAGATTAGGCGTCTGATGTGCAATGATGGACTCACGCAGGAGGGTGACGCTGTCTGGCGTCGTGGTGGCGTCGATGGCACCTAGACCGGGCAAGGTAGATGCAACAGTACAACACTGAAGATGGATTAATGGCAGGTGGCTGCGGCGGCCTCATACCCGGCAGGCGTCCTGGTTGAGGAGTGCGTCGGACTGGTGGGTGTCCCATACCCGGCAGGCGTCCTGGTTGGGACATTAGGTCTTAGATGTTAGGTTTGGCTGCGAGGTCTGTTTGGTATTAGGTCCAGACTATCAGCATCCCTTCATCAATTGGATAGGAGTAGCGACAGATGTTACCTAAACGGTGGCTTTAGTCTTACTGTTGTATGACTTTATAAGATCTTGGATGAATAATTAATAAAGTGACTGTATGCATTATCCAGACGCAGAGGCCAGGGGTCCTCCTCCTTTTAAAAAAAAATTGACGCCCCCAAGTGGGCTTTGAAGAGTTAGCAAGGGGTCGGCGTGCCTTTTTTTGGGTTGCTACTAAGGAAATACATGGGGGCAAATGTTTGGATTCATGGCCGCGTGTGTGCGAGATGACCTCTGGTAGTCTCTTTCAGGTCATTCACCTTTTCGATTTTCTAATGGAGATGTAGCTCAACCCAACCATGGAGAACGTGATGATCTGTAAGTGGAAAGCTGAGCAAACCTTTGGATTCATGGCCGCGTGTGTGCGAGATGACCTCTGGTAGTCTCTTTCAGGTCATTCACCTTTTCGATTTTCTAATGGAGATGTAGCTCAACCCAACCATGGAGAACGTGATGATCTGTAAGTGGAAAGCTGAGCAAACCTATTCGACAACTCGTCGTATTGTGTGCTTGTGGAAGGATCGGTGTGATTCACTTGTGCCAATGCTATATGAAAATGTTGGGCACCTCTTAAGTGCAAAATATTCACTTAGTTGGCACTGCAACGCCGACTGTGGACATCCGATCGTCATGTCAGAAGAAGTATTCAAGATCAGACTTTCCCATACTTTCTTTGTGACCACGAAGAGGACAATTCGGAACACATCTTGATCTAATGTGTCTTTGGCCGACAAGTCTGGTTTTGATGACTATTTCGCAGCAAATTGTTGAATGTCGCAGTCCCCATTTTCTTTCAAGCAAGATGCCAGTAAAAGATTGTCGGAGATAATACAAGTGCTTTGACTCCATGGTGTTGCTCGTCTCTTGGAGCATTTGGAAACAAAGGCAAACGCACATGTCTTCAACAACATTAGTGCTCAAATGAAGAGTGTAAGTTGGTAGAATACATTCTCAAGGAACTGTCCCTTTGGCTAATGGCTAGAGGAAGAGAGGTTGCAGAGACTAGTGAGTTATTCGTTGTCGTCTTGTTTCACGAGTGGTGCATTTTTTCCCCTTGCACGGGAAATTTATATATTGGCTACTTTTCTTTCATGTGAATATTTGGTTTGTAATGTGAGTTATGATACACATCGTCTTACAATGACTACATATCTTTATATTGCATATTGCTATCGAAAATTGCTTTTGGAGGCCGAGCTCCACGGAGGCCTTTTTTGAAAATTCAAAATTCACATTTTATTTTAAAAAAATCTGAAAAAAAAATACAGACATACATGAAGGCATAATGTACGTGTAAATTTTTATGATGAAATAGGTTGAGATGGTTGTTGTGCAAAAAAGACAAATATGAGACCTTTCAACACATGATATTGTTCATCCTCAAACACCATGATTTTTTTTCACATATCGTATTTCAAGGTATTTCATCCTGAATTTTACACACATACACTTCACATCCTTCTTTACTTGTACAATTTTTTTAAAACCGAGAAATTCAAATTTTGAAATTTTCAAATATTTTAGCCTCCATGAAGGCCGAGCTCCAAAACGCCCGACTCATATTGCTATATTCATATATATGTTAAATTATCATTTGTGTGACATCAGTTTTCTGTAAATTTGTTGGTAATCTAAACTGATGCGATTTGTCCTTTTTGCCGAGAGCTACTCAGATGTCCAAAATTTTGAAAATTGAAGCGAACCTCACGCATTAAATTTTCTACCATGCAATTTTTTTGGAATTTTTCTGAATTTCTTATGATTTATTTTCTAACCAGGTGCAGATGAGAGTGGACACCGAATCGCTGCACTCTTAATTACATGCTTACTTTCCTAGCTGATTGTATATAATCTCTTTGTCATCCTCCTACTTGAGCAATATAAACTCTTGATTCGCAGAAAAACAGAGTGCTTGGAACAAGGATGAGAAAAAAGGAAAACAACCGGCCCATATGCAGTCCATGAGCGACAAAAAAATTACAACCCACTACCACGAGACAGTGCTTCTGCCGCTGTTTGTAGGGACGACGAAGGCCGGTTCCTATGATCCTCGTCGATGGTCTTTCCGAGAGTTATAGACCCTGCCTGTTTGGAGGCCTTAGCATGTCGAGAAGCTCAAGCACTAGCCATGGATTTGAATCTAGGCAAAGTCACTATTTCATGCGACAGCAAAGGGGTTGTGGATGATATTAAAAAAATGATGTTCGTGGCATGAACAACACTATCATTTGTGAGATCAGTGAGAACCAAAGGCTTTTTCAGGCATGTGATATTATATATGAAGAGAGACACGAACAAAGAAGCTCATAGTTTGGTAAAATTTTCAGTTTCGCTTAGTAGGGGTCGCCATTTGTGGCTAGCGTACCTGCATGATCCCATTTGTATTCCTTTGAACATTCCCTGTGATCAATAAAGCATTTTCTTACCGCTAAAAAAAACAAGACAATAAAAAACAGCCTAAAATCTCGCTCTTACACATTCCTGAAGTGAATCAAAATCACTAATTAAGTAGTACTCACTGCAAAAATCACTCCCACCTTTTCAGGTTGTGAAAAATGACGCGCTGCATATGCATCACTTGTCGCAAAGTTTTCCTTTTTTTTCATAGATTTTTATTCAAAACGTCTTATCTCTTAAACCGTGCGTCTAAATCTCGAACCATTTTTACTGATAGAGTCCTCGCGTCGAGATCTTCAAAACTAGATCCCATCTTGATAGGTTTTGTCAAACTTTTTTTCACAAAAAAACCGGACGAAAAAACCGAACCGAAAGCACGGATTTTTTTCTTTTCCGAAAGAGGCACGCCAGTGCCTCTCACGAAATCACAATAGTGCCTCTCGTGGAAGCAAAAAACAAGAGAAAACACATTCTTTTTCCGTTTCCGAGGAGGCACGGCCGTGCCTCTTGCAAAAGCACACCCATGCCTCTCGCGGAAGAAAAACCGTGCCTCTCATGAAAGAAAAAAACAGGAAATGCGGTTTTTTTTTCGTTTCCGAGGAGGCACGGCCGTGACTCTTGCGAAAACAAAACCGTGCCTCTCTCGGAAGCAAAACCCTGACTCTCACAGAAGGAAAAAAACGTGTTTTTTCATGTAATTTTTTTGTCCAAAAGTTAAGGAAGACCGGTGGAAAAATGAAACGTCGAAAAACCCGGAAAAAACCGTTTAAAAAGCTGAAAACACGTGCGAAAAATTAAAATAAAAAACAAAATCTGGAGGGGCGTCCAGAGCGCGACATATGGCGGGGCGCCTGAAAGCGCGCTAAGTGGCGCTGATCATTGTGAGGCTCCCGAAGGAGCGCTCGTTAACTAGTTGCTCTCTGAATGAAACGGGCCGACACAGTAGCGCAAATTGTTCGCTATGAGCTGCAGATTCGTCCAGGTCCGGTTTTCTATGAGTTTTTTCTTTTTGTTTCTCTTCGGTTCTATTTGTTTATTCATCGGTTTTCTAAGGGTTTTTTCATTTCCCATTGGTTTTCTTTGTTTTCTCATTTTTTGGTTTTCTTTATTTTTTTTGTTGTACATTAGTTTTCTTTTGTTAATTTATTGGTTTTCTAGGTTATCTTTTCTTTGTAACTTTTAACCAGTTATATTTTTTCAAGGCATGTCTACTTTTTTCTCGGTACACAATGTACATTTTTAGGGCACATGTGAGACCATTTTATGATACATATTGGGCATTTTTCAAATATATAATGTAATTTTTTAAAATACATGTTTTGAACATGTACTTTTTTTAGTACGTCTTTTGAACATGTACTTTTTTTAAATACATGTTTTGAACACTATTTTGAATTAACGGTAATTTTTTTCCAAATAAACGTTGTATATTATTTTATTTGTAATAAAAAATGAACTATGTGTTTTTTGGTATTGTATAAATATTTTCTAAAATTGCATTGACTTCTTTTGGAAACATGTGACTGTTTCTCTAAAATGTCTCTTGCATCTGTTGAACGGAATAAACATATTTTTACATTACACAAACATTTTCCTTTACATTGTATACACATTTTTTTAAGTTAGCATGCATTTTTTGAAACACGGAAAAAAAATACTCCCTCCATTCCTAAATATTTGTCTTTTTAGAGATTTCAAATGGACTACCACATACGGATGTATATAGACATATTTTAGAGTGTAGATTCACTCATTTTGCTCCGTATGTAGTCATTTGTTGAAATATCTAGAAAGACAAATATTTAGAAACGGAGGAAGTATATTGGAAGGAAGATTTTGTTAAAGATTATCAACATTTTATTTAAACCGCACTTACAATTTTTTATACCAGGTTAACATTTTTTAAATACATGATTTGATGACTATTTGTTTTCATACTTATTTGTACATCAGAAATATTTTTCTATACATGTCTAACATTTTTCTAATATACATGGTTAACATTTTTTAAAATTGGGATGAACACTTAAAAAATAAAATGAAAATAGAAATAAAGTAAAAGAGAAAAATAAAAACAAAATAAATAAGATAAATAAAAGGAAAGAAAAACGGGCGTGAGATGGCTCTACCAGGCCGGCCCACAAAGTGGTTGCCTTCACGCAAGGCAAGCTACTGCCTTGCAGTAGCGGGACATGCTACGCCCTAAAGTTCTAAAAAGAAAAAAAAAACTAGCCCTAAAAATCTTGCGTACTCGCCCCTGCCTTGGTCCAGCATGAATCTTCCAAACAAAGTAGAACGTATGGTACTTGTCAAGTTGGCTAGATTTTCATTCATTTTTGATTGGTTTAAGGAACCACATAATGCAATTGTACCAATCCTCATAAACGATGTAATGATTATTTCTAATGAATAAAGCTTGAACTTTCTTTAAAAAAAAATAGAATGTATGGTGAGGAACTTACATGTGACATAGCTAATTCTTATCTATATACAAATTAGCAAATATATAGATGAAAATCTTGCTGTTATGAAGAGAAAAGCGCCACTAAACACTGTCGAAATTAATTCAAAGCAGAATGGAAGGCAACTTGCTTTGACATTGCATGATAATTAACAGCTAAGTTCTCTTCTCACAACATTACTGACATATTTATTTTTCATATATCAACTGACACAACAAGTATATTTTTATGTAAAGCAGCACATCGTTATAATATCATGATAGTCTACGCTGCGAAATAAAATCTTATCAATTAGGCTCGGCCCTCCATGCTCAAACTTTGGCAACGCCCCCGACCTCACCTTCCCACTCCTTCAACTCTATGTAAGCTAACTAATTACCCGTGCGTTGCAACGTGAAAAACATTTTTCAATGATGTAATACCAATTACGAGTGTCACAATAGAGACATCATAGTGCCTTTTCCCCTTTGGACATTCCATAAATTAATGAATGTTGTTTTTGTTTTAAGGGAATGATAGGAAGAGGAAAGAGAAGTATCATTTGGTTCAAAGATTATTTAAACTTACTCTATATATGCTAGTTTTTTTTCTGTGCGATATTGATTGAGATTACTATACTAAAAAGAAGTCTACGAAAAACCAAACGGAGGATGCGGACGTGGGAAGAAAAACCGAAAAGAAGAATCTACAAGCTCGGTTTTTTTTGGAAAAACTTTCAATCTATTCATCATCAATCATGGTAGTACAACGAACACTAGAAATAATAAAAATTACATCCAGATCTGTAGACCACCTAGCGATGACTACAAGCACTGAAGCGGGCCGAAGGCGCGCCGCTGTCATCGTCCCTCCCTCATCGGAGCCGGGCAAACCTTGTTGTAGTAGACAGTCGGGAAGCCGTCGTGCTAAGGCTCCGTAGAACCAACGCACCAGAACAGCAACCGCCACGGATGAAGAGTGTAGATCAAAAGAATCCAACCTGAAACACACACGAACGAAGATTTAACGATTTAATGTAATTCGAAAGCAAATCCATCAAAGACAGATCCGCCGGAGACACAACTCCACACGCCCACCAACGATGCAAGACGCATCACCGGAACGGGGCTAGGCGGGGAGACCTTTATTCTATCTTCAGAGAGCCGTCACCGTCTCGCCTTCCTGAGCAGGACACAAACCCTAACAAAGCTACAAGCTCATTTTTTTTACGGGTACTGTCTCTCCTTTAATAGTAGAGACTTTAGTATTTTCAAAAAATAGTAGAGACTTGAGCTCTGTGACCTTTGAGGAATGCATGCAGGGGAGACTCCCCATGTGACCATAGTAAAGAAAATATCCTGAGTGCTCAGTGACCTTCCATTTCAAACTTTATAACAAGTGGCAAACTGGACCAACTAATCAGCAAAATGGTGTCCACAAGAACACAAATAATGCGCTACAACACCTTATCTTCACCGTTATGTGCATGATCAACACCAAGTCTTCACATAGGTCTCCCGAAAAAAAAGGAAAAAAGTCTTCACATAGGTCTTCCTTTTCCCCTCTCTTGGGGGAGGAGATATTTTTAGATCGATGAATTGGCGTTGCTCCTAGCACGGCTAGAACTAGAGACAATCCGGCAGCATTTGTTGGGTGAAAAGTCCCTTTCGAGACGGTTCAGGGCCATTCCAGGAACCACATCGCGATCGAGGGTCTCGACATGCCTTTTCGTCGCTCCCCCGCTGCCCTATCCGCCCATCAACCATTTTTTAGCACTAGGAAAGAGCGCAATATTCCATCACGGGATCGCCACCAACTGATTAGAGAGGCACATGGGCGCTCAGCAATCTGCCAGCTATTTATATGTAACGAGGCTTTTGTCGAGTACTATGAACGCACAATTATTTCATAATCGGTTGAGCTGGCCCAACCCTGCCATAAAACAAGCGTCCGAGTAAATAATGTCACCCACACTGATTGGACATTTGAAATAGCTACGGATTTGCTGTTAGATTCAAGTTTTCCAAGCTACTGATCGCTACTAAAGTACGACAGTACCACCAAATATGCAATGTGCATTTCATATATAGAGTACTCCCTCTGTTACAAAGTTAGTACTACAACTTCATTTATTTTGGAACGGAGGGAGTAGTTTGTATCATATAGATAATGGTTACGTCAGATATCTTCCTAAAATAGTAAAGCTCTACAACTTCATCATGATGCAAGAAAGAAAATAAATCAATCAATCGATCAATTCACTAATTGCTTGACGCATTTCTATTCCGATGCGGTGGCATGCTTCGTCGATTTCATCAACGAATTAGTAACATGTTGCTTCCAACATGTATACTAGTGTATGTATGTAAATCAAGAATTGACTTTCCTGCAATCCAGCCTGATCTCCCCGCTGGCCCCCGTGAGCGGGCTGACGTTGCCGAGGTTGATCATGGAGGCGGCGAAGTCCGCCGAGAAGGCGGCGGGGTTGGCGCTGTAGAGCCGCACCAGGGAGTCCAGCTGCCCGTTGTTGAAGAGCTCCTGGTCGGAGCGCAGCAGCCCGGCGCCGGACATGAGGTTGCGGTAGTATCCGTTGTCGAACTCGTTGGGGGTGAGCGGGTCGAGCGGCGCGAGGCCGGCGTCGCCGCCGGAGGCCGGACAGAGCTGCCGCTGCTGCGACGCGAAGGCCGGGCTCACGTTGGCATCGCAGTAGACGTGCGTGCGGAACTGCACGCAGCGCGCCATGCCGACCGTGTGCGCGCCCGAGAGCGCGGCCAGGTCGCGCGACGTGAGCCCCTTGGCGGCGAAGGCGGAGACCAGAGCGGCGAGGTCCAGGTCCGGGCCCGGCAGCGTCCTCGCCCCGTCCGGGTCCGGGGCCGTCGCGTCGCGCCGCCCCAGGGGCACCGCCCAGCTCGGCCCGCCCAGCTGAATGCACGCACGCACGACGAGTGTGTCAGTCACGCCGCCGTACCGGCATGTCGGGGAAGGAAGAATTGGTAGCGCGGGTGTGAAGCGGAGAGAGGGGCTGACCAGGTTGACGCTGTCGCGCGCGGCGAGGGCGAGGATGTCGGCGCAGGAGACGGTGCCGGGGCAGGCGGCCTCGACCTGCGTCTTGATGTTGTCGATGACGTCGAAGCCGAAGGTGGAGCCGCCGGCGTTGGGGCCGGAGCTCTTCTCGCCGGGCGTGGTGGCCGTGTCGTCGAGCAGCAGCGAGGCGTCGCAGCCCTGGAAGAGCCATCATTCAAACCAATTCAATCAAAGGGATCTGATTCACACGGGCATGAACATGTTGGAGACGCGTACGTTGACGAAGCAGTCGTGGAAGAAGAGGCGGAGGATGGCGGCGCCGGTGCGGGTGTCGTTGATGACGGCCTGCGACATGACCTGGCGCACGGCGCCGTGTACGGTGGGGCAGCTCGCCGAGTAGAACCCCGCGGAGAGCTGCGCGCGGGCGCCGCGCGCGAGCACCGCCACCGCGACCGCCGCCGCCGCCAGGAGGAGGATTGGCCTCGTCCTCGCCGCGGAAGGGGAGACGGCCATGTCTGGCTTGGCGACCACGGTCCACAGCCACCCGAATACCCGATCGGAGGAAGGTAGACCCGACCGCACTAGCGCACACTCGGAAGCGGTGACAGAAACTGCCGTGGCTAGTGGCACTTGCCTGGCTGCAACCAATTATTGTGGCTCGGTTGCTCGGTGGGGCGGCGGGTTGGATCCAGGCGTGTTGCGTGGGACGGACTCTGGCTGGACTCCCTCGGGGCGGGGTTGGGTTCGATCCAGGGTCAGCGTCCGCCTTCATGTGGAGGTTGCTGCAAGCAAACGCACGCACTCGCACAGTGTACGATCCCATATTCTCCTCTCTCTTTTTTGATATACGATCCCATATTCTCACATCCATAGCCCACCAGAGTGTAGTACAGTCTAAAAGGTGGACGGTGTGTCGTGCGCCGGCTCGTTCCGCGGCGAATGATTGCAGGTACAACTCTGGTTGAATCGGAATCAGACGGGCGGTCGAGGTCCGAATCAAATGTCCCCTTGAAAAATGAAGTGCCCGGGAAGATGTGTGGCCCGCCGCGTGTGCCGGGGATGAACGAGCGAGAGTGGCAACGCACCGCACCGACCATACATGGATTGTGATCCACCTAACGGTTCGGTTGGTTCTTTCTGGTGGTGAGCCATTTGGGCCAGGGCATACCGGGAAGGCAAGTGCGTGCGGGCGCGTGCTGGTGGCTGCCGGCGCTGCCCATGGTAATGTGGTAATGGTATGGTGGGGTTCGGTCGACATGGCCACCCACCCATCGCATCGGCTGTTTTCGCGTAGGGACCAATCGTCCGTTAAAGTACATCAAGGGAGTCTACAGCAAACCTGGCCATGAGGGTCGTGTCTGATTTACCACGTGATACATGTGGTAAGCAATTTAAACAACTCAAAAATAAAGGAATCCAATAACTCCCGAACGTTCGAATTTTGAGCATTTCGTCCCGAACGTTTTTACATGGCAACTTTAGTTCATAGGGGATGGCAACTTTAGTTCATAGAGGATGGCAACTTTGTCCTTTTTCGCTTTTTTGTCAAAAAATTGCCGTGTTTTCCTAATCTCACGCAAACTAAACTTGCCATCTAAATTGTTCGGGTTGCCATGCTTAACTCCCGAACGTTCGGGAGTCATCATTACCGAAAATAAAAGGATCGTGTCTAAGTTTTTGGTCAGGCACAGGCGGGACGACACGTAAATGAAAAGATCGAGCCGACCTTTGGCCTGCCACAGAACACGACTGATAAGCCAGGTCTCCATGCTGGGCCGACAGGCGAATAAAAGGGTCAAGCTTACCTGGAACACAGCCTATCCCCAAATCCAGGCCTCAATGCGCGTGTATATGAGCGCTTATGTCTGTACTGATGTTCAAAAAAAAATGTTGTCACAACACGATATTTTTATAGCCCCCCCCCCCTTTAGATTTTTGTGTATTTTTTCTTATTTTTTGACAGAAACATAACACAGGCCAGCACGCAGCCGTGTCGTGCTGGGCCGCCTTTTTATTTAGGACGTGCATTGTTGTATTGGGACGTGCAGGACGTGCCGTGCTGGGCCGACCCGGCTACTGTCACATCCCAAACCTAAATTTAGGATGTGCATTTTGATATGGACATAGACACCATAGATACATCTACAACTATTACACGACACATTTATAGAAGCATTGCATCCATGATTTCATTGCATGTTTGGAATTTGAAGATCAAACATGACCAATTCTTAAACCCTAAGTCAAATTAGAGTTTAATTAAAGGCCGTAAAGATTTCTTTGAATAAAAGTTTTACCGAAGTTGCATAAGGGCAGTGAAGAAAAAGGATTTATATTTGCCCTATTTTCCTTGAGTGATCAAAGGTTCGAAAGTGGTTTAAGTTTGGGCAATTTAAACTACAAGTAATCCCCGGTTAAAAATAAAAACAAAAAGTAGAAAATATTCAAATATGAATTATTAAAAAGCCCATTCGGACAGTGGCATAACAAGATTGTCAAAAAATCTAGACAAGATATTCACCTATTCAGAAATATTCCAATTGGAATTTAGGACAAGTTCACTGTTGGAAGAAAATCCAAATTCAAAATGCATTTGAATTTACAAAGGAACAGAAAAGGGAAAAGAGAAGAAAAAAGGCCCAGCGAACCAGTGACCGAGCCGCCAGCCCACCAGCGCCCTCCCTCCTCTCTCGGAGAGGATTCCGACTCAAAAAAGAAAGGCAGTGCTCCTGCCGGTTACTCGAAAAAAAACACTTTTCTCCTAAAAAAATCCTGCTTTCTCTAGATCCAGTGTACAGTCTAGAGTTACTCACCAATACATCTCAGACCTCACCTATGTATACTTTGGCCTACATCAACGATTGCTATTTCTTTCAACACCATTTCAAGGTTTCCAAAACATGCTCGAACACGTGACAGCATGCACTGGATACCAAGAACCGTATGCCTGAATTTTTCTAGTACTTTTGACGCATAATTCCGTCTACCAACATGCAACATCATCTCCGTGGAACCATTTGCCCAGACTCATCCTTCTCAAATATCCTCGCGATCCACTCACTCCAAACCGTTCTTTGCCTGCCACTGTCAAGCAGCACCGGCGATGCCTCGCTCTCCTCCGGAGTTGCATTTTCGCCGAATGTTCCGTATGTTGACGACAGGTTAACATCTGCGATCCCTAGCGCGACAGCACGCCTCCGGGCCGCCTGCTGCTCCTCATTGTGATCCCTTGTCGCCGCGGTTTCGCCATCCATCCTTTGATTCTCAGGCGCTTTCATGGTCCTCTCATGCTTCAGCATCAACTGAAATGTCAGGAAGAGACTATTTTGTAGGCAATTTGTGCATCACAGTAACTGTACAAATAAAGACCTGAAGAAAAATATCTGGCTAGTGATGGAGAAGGGATGATGCTGAAAGAAGGTGGCACGGAAAATCAGTGCAAGTTTAAGTTTCGAAACTTCAGCCTTGATTGGTTAGTGATGGAGTGCTACTATTTTTCTGCGAAGTGCACTGTGTGAATGACACTTTTATGGGCAATAACTCAATGAGATAAGGATAGTCGTAGGCTTACATCTACTGCTCTTTGGGCTTCCCTTTCTATCCAGATAATGGCATGGTCAGAAATCGCGTTGCAAGATAGAACTATGTGCTCAAATCTGCCATCCACTGGAACTGCCGTTCTAACGGCAGGCGGATACCTTCCACATCTGCAGCAGTTATTTCAGCAAACTATAAGTCTCAACTAATGTTTTAAATCCAAACAAGAAAAACTAAAACTAAAATCACCCAGGAGGCCAGGGCCTCTGCAAGTCTGCATCATTTCGCTGGTTCACATACTAGTTAGTTGGAGTACGAGCTAATGAATTGAACAGTACCTTCTATTTGTAGGAAAACTTCACTAAAAACATTCCCGGTAAAATCGTACTACCTGAAAGGTTTCCTTTCAACAATGTGGTAAAGCCGGCCTGGTGCGTACAGACGCCTTGGATCTCTCAACATCACACTTTCAGGTATGCATGTGGCTATAAGGCAATTCCCGCACAAAAGGCATGGCAAGCTGTAGTACAAAGGAAAAGGAACTGCATCAGGCACCCTGAAAAGATATAAACTAGTGACAGAATGAACCCCTAACTGCAAGTAGGAGTATGAGTTACCCCGTTGATCATGGTTTCTTTACCAGAAAAGTGACTTGATAATGTCTTCCAGAGGAATGTCCGTGCGAGGCAGAAAATCATCCTGTAATTTACCAAACACGAATCAGACAATACAAGCAGAATTCAGTTGGGTTGTTTATCCCAAACTGGCATGGAGTCTCACTCTCACCTGAAGAATAACTGAGTTAATGACGTCGGCATAACGGACCGCCAGATTGAGCGACATGCACCTGGGAGGCGCCATGGCGAAGCACCGTATCCTCCTCCGCTCCACGCCGCCCAGCCGCTCCCTGTCGCGCACCGCCAGCAGAGCCAGCATGGCCGCGACGCCGGAGCCGAGGGAATGCCCGGCGAACGTGAGCGTGTAGCCGGGGTTCGTGGCCAGGAGGTCCCTCAGCGCGTCGCACTCGGCGTCGAGCACCCACTCGGCGGCCTTGAGCAGGCCGTTGTGCACGTAGCCGCCGTCGAAGCCCGCCTGGCCGATCCTGTTGTCCAGCAGCACGGCGTAGTCGCTCTCCTTGGCCATGTCCATGCCGCGCACGGCGAGCACGACGTCCGCGTGCCGGTGGTCGACGTACAGCAGGTAGGTGGGGGCGCGCCCGTGCGTGTGCTCGGGCGTCCTCCGCCGCACCACCCACCGGGGCTCGATGCCGTAGCCGCCTGGGGGCGCCCACTGCGGGGTCTCCAGGTCGTCCTCGTAGACCGCCAGGATGAACCGGCATAGCCGCGGCACGGGCTCGAACTCCCCGGGCGACGCGAGGCCCCAGGTCTCGCTGTCGTAGCCGGTGGTGTGGAGGCAGCGCTGCCACACCCAGCGCGTGCAGGCCAGGCAGTACACGCACTCCACCACCGGCAAGCAGCACGCGATGGACATCACGCCGGTGGGAGTTCACGGTTCAGTCTTGTGAGGACTGCACAAAACGAAAGAGATACGGTTATTCAGAGAAACATTCAGAGAGCATTTGCTTGCTACTGGACAGTGATAAGGCCGGCTCTGTGAAGTTACTGGGGAAACGGTAAACTGAGGATGAATTTCCAATACAAAGAAATGGGAATCGTGAATCTTATGTGCGCGTGATGGGAAAATCGCAAGAAATCAGCAGGTGGACTGGTCATAATCACGAGGGGATTTCGAGTTCCCGCTGTGAGATTCATCACGAATTAAGCTACGGATTTGCTCAGCTGAGACAAGTAATTGCAAAAGCGGGGGCAGCGGCAGCCGGCAGGCCAGGCAGCATAAGAGAACAAGGACCTCTATCCATCAAATTGCAGTATTCTATCTCCTGTTCCAGCCGCAACTGTAAATGGACAGAAATCACCGAAATAAACTTCTCTTCTGGGACTTGCGGGGCTTGGAACACATCCCACACCAGCAAGAAGGGAAGGCAAGGCAAACAGGTGTGATACTGATACTGAAGAATACGATTACTGGAGACATCCTGTTACCTTGAAGCAGGAGGAGAGGCATCGGAGACGACGAGTAGGTAGCGCCCAGACGAACAGCAGCGAAGCGGCGAGACCAGATGCAGCTACCTTTCTTCGTGTCCAGGCAAGGGTCTCGGAAGCAGCTGCGATTGCAACCTGCAACTACAAGTCAAAGAGGGGGATCACCGCAGCAGGGGACGTGTGGCTATTTTTCTCTCCCTGACGCCAATCACTCCACATGTCGCTTTGTTTGTAATCTGTGTCATAGACAGAATTTACTCCGTTGTCTCCAAGGAGAAAAAAAAACATTATCATTGTCTTTTCATTTTTTTTGAGCTTGGAACATTTCATTCCATTAATCAACGTGCCGAGCACAATCGCTGGCCACAAAAATTTGGGCAAAGGTAGGGGCCAGACCCAGCCATATATGGCTTGGGGTGGAAGCATCATCTTCGACCCATACAACGCTAAAACGTCTGTAACCTTATTACAAGACCAAGGGCAATTAGCAATTGAAAAAGAAGAAGAACTAAAGTTCAGAGATGTAAATGCTTTTATTTCCCTAAGCAAAACTCCATTGAAAGAAAGATCATAGCTTGACGTCTCGATCGCCTGGACAAGCAACAACGCATCCATTTCCACCATAGCTCGGCTAATACCCTATTCCTGTGCTTTGTACAATGCTTGAATGCAAGCTTTAGCTTCAGTTTGTAGCGCATCCAGTGCATGAGGTAAGCGACCAGCAGCGGCAACTATGACATCACCATCATGGTCTCGGATAACATATCCCCAACTGCCTGTTCCTGATTCTTTGTTAAAACTGCCATCAATATCTATCTTCGGAGTGTCCTCACTTGGTTTCTTCCATATCTTTGTTCTCTGCATAGTTGAGTGTTCCTCTCTCCAAAAGAATTCTTTATACTCCAAAGCTGAGCTCCTAGCCTACCAAATCAGACCATTAACATCAATTTTTTTCTTTCTACTCGCAATTTGTTCCTAGCATTCCACCAAGTCCAAATTAGTGCAATAGGGCTCGTAATTTGGTCCAAATTTCCATGCATTAATGCCTGTATTGCTTCCTTCGGATCATGAAGGTCTTTGCATACAGCACAAACGTGTTCTAGTCCCATCTCCCTCCACAGGCGCCCGCACCATCTTGCATTGGAACATAAGGTGGCTACCATCTTCATCTTTGCGCTGGCAGACTTGGCATGCTGTATCAATATCCATTCCTCTTTGCTTGAGATTTGTACACAGTGGTAGACTATTACGAGCCACTCTCCATAGGAAATGTTTGACCTTCATCGGACACGGCGCTCGCCATATAGATGTCTACTTGAAACTGTTACCCTCCTGGTTTGCTTGACCTTCTTCACCCGCACGTACTCTTTCCAGTTGCTTGCACAATTTGTATGCAGATCTGACCGAGAAACAACCCCGCTGATCTGGGTGCCACGCCCACCCGTCTTCCATGTCCTCTTTAATTGGGATTGCAAGGATGAGAGCAGCATCTGGTCCCCAAAATACAGACTTCACAAGTTCATCATCCCAGGTTGATGTATACGGGTCCATGAGCTCTGCCGCCGTAGAGATGATGGTGTTAGCCCGCAGTGTAAAAGGCTTTCTGTCCCAGTTACGAGGTAGCCATGGGTCCTCCCAGATTTTTATCGTCGTACCATCACTCACGCGCTTAATAACTCCCTGCTTAAGCACTTCAACTCCCTGCAAGATGCTATGCCATGCATATGACATCCCCTCCTTTTGTACAACATTAAGAATATCCGTATTTGGGTAATACTTTGCCTTGAGTACTCGTGCGCAGAGCGGGTTCGGATTATCCAAGAGTCTCCAGGCCTGCTTAGCTAGCATGGAAAGGTTGAAACCATGAAGGTCCTTAAACCCCAGGCCTCCCTCCTTCTTTGACCTAGTAAGTTTCTCTGCCGAGAGCCAATGAATTTTTTGGTCCTCATCCTGTTGTGCCCAAAAGAATCTACAAATCATGGACGTCATTTGCTCACAAAGACCTTTTGTAAGATCAAACAATGACATAGCAAAGATCGGAATCGCTTGAGCACAAGATTTTATGAGTATCTCCTTCCTCGCCTTAGTGAGCAGTTTTTCCATCCATCCCTGGATACATTTCCAAATTCTATCTTATAGATATGCAAAAGCTTTGGTTCTAGATTGACTAATACGAACCGGAAGTCCCAAGTATCTCTCATTCCACGATTCTCTATTCAGGCTCATATGGTCCATCATTTTCTTCCGCACTTCTTTCTTTGTATTTTTACTGAACATGATAGCCGACTTGTCCACATTGATTGTTTGCCCCGAGCAGTCCTCATAAAGCTTCAATATATTTTGCAGATGAAGTATGCTATCTTCTGATGCCTTCAGAAGAATCAACGAGTCATCTGCAAATAGTAAATGATTAAAACTCGGCGCATCTCGACACACCTTTACCCCCTCCAAAATTCCTCCTTGCTCAGCACTATTCAACAAACTCGAGAAAGCTTCAGCACAAAACAGAAAGAGATACGGAGATATAGGATCTCCTTGACGTAAGCCTCTTCCCGGGCACAATTGATCCGTGGAAGTTTCATTGAAGCTGAACCTATAATTGACTGTGGTGCAGCACCCCATCACCAACTTCACCCATGATTCTACAAAGCCCATTTTTTCATCATTGCCTCCAGAAAATTCCACTCAACTCGGTCATAGGCCTTGCTCATGTCTAGCTTTAGGGCTGCATACCCAATGGCACCGGTTCTCTTATTCTGCATATAATGTGTGACTTCATAGGCCAACAGTATATTATCTGTGATTAGTCTGCCGGGCATGAAAGCACTCTGATTAGGGGCAATCACCTTCGTAAGGATGAGCTTAAGCCTGCTGGCAATCACCTTGGATACCAACTTATAGATCACGTTACATAAACTGATAGGTGGCAAATCATTCATTTTTTCCGGGTTGGTTACCTTCGGTATAAGCACAACACATGTATCATTCCATGTAGCCAGCATCACACCCCCATTAAGAACACGGAGGACCTCTTCAGTCACCTTCTCCCCCACAATACCCCAATACTCTTGTAAAAGAAAGCAGGCATACCATCCAAACCGGGAGCCTTGAGATCACCAATGCTCTTGAGTGCGGTATGAAGCTCCCCCGGGGTATATTCCTTGGTCAACATATCATTCATCTCTGTTGTGACCCGTGGGATGACATGTAGGAGCAGCTCCTCAGTCCTTGTATCTGCACAAGAGGCAAAAAGTTGCTGAAAATAGTTAGTGATGACCGCCTCCTTCTCCGCCTCCTCTTCCACCACGCTTCCATCATCTTTTTTTAACCTTTTTATTCTGTTTTTCTTCCTTCTTTCTGAAGCATATTTCTGGAAATATGATGTGTTACGATCTCCCTTTTGTAGCCAATTTACATGTGCGCGCTGCTTATAGTACAGCTCGCATTGCTCCTCAAGCCAATCCAGTTTATGTCGCAACACCTTTTCTCTATTCACCATCTCTTGTATTATTGCATGTCTCCTGCAGCCTTCTATCTCCTTTTTCAATTTTGCTATTCTGCGTTCCATATCCCCAAGTGAAGTGCGGCTCCATTGCTGCAAGTCTCCTGCCACCCCCTGCAAAGCTTGTGTCACTAGGGTTCCACTTCTGGCCATTTCCCGATTCCAAGCATTCTCAATCACCGCGCCACAAGCATCCTCCATCATCCAGCTTGCCTCAAATCTGAATGCCCTACCTTCTCTTCTCTTCTTCCGCCTTTCGCTGAAAGAAACATGATCAAGATGCACTATAATTGGACGGTGGTCTGAGTGCCGTGGGTCACCGTTCACCACTCGATACTCCGGGAACCTGCTGCACCATTTCGGTGTCGCCACCACCCGGTCCAACCTCTCTCTAATGTAGTGATGCGCATCATGGTTATTATTCCGCCACGTGTACGGGTCTCTGACAAAGCCCAAATCATGAAGTTGACAGTCTTCCAAAGCATGTTTAAATCGGTCCATGTATATTTGCGGCCGGTCCACCCCTCCATCCTTCTCTCCCTGAGTTAATACTTCGTTGAAATCGCCCATACATATCCATGGCCTGTCACTATGGTGTTTTATGGTTCTCAAAAGTTTCCATGTCACTTCTCTCGCCTCCAATCTCGGTTCTACATAAATGCCTGTGAAATGCCAAACAAATCCGTCCTCTTCCGTGACTTCAACATCAATATGATACCGTGATTTTTGGCCTAGCTTCTTGTTCAGCGAGCTCTTCCAAAATAATGCCAATCCTCCACCTTGCACTACAAAAAAAGACACTTCCGTGATGATACTTGTTTGTCACTGTAGGCCACGTTTTCTGTCATGCATGTACATCCATGACAAGTTTATGACAGAATCAAGATAGTCATACTTGTGCTGTCGTAGAAGTGTTCCATGACATTACCAAAATTATCATCACGGAAGTGTCCACTTCCATGGCGATAAATCACACGTCATAGAAGTGCTTTCGTCAAGGGTGACCGACATGTGGCATCCACCGTAACGGGACACCGTTAAGCTATCGGGTCTGGTTTTGGATCCAATAACCCGTTAACAGCCCGGACCAATGGGAATTTTCCACATGTAAAATTCTCATTGGCTGGGGGAAACACGTGTCGGCTCAACGTTCAGACAGATGTCATCCGCTCATTGGACAGGAGGCGCCTATGATACGTCGATACGTGGCACGACCCAACAGAGGCCCATTCCGGTGAAAAGGCCAGCCTGCTTGACTTGGTCAAAAGGTAACGGACCGCCCACTAAAGCTTCGTTAACAACCTGTTCAGATATAGCCCATTTACACCGCTTACTACCGAATTCACGTTACTTATCGTAATTAAGCCCAGTAGCTTCATCTGGGCCGTCCAATATAATTCCAACCTATTGTAACTTCCGGCCCATGTATGGCCCATGATGTCTTTCGGCCCATATGAGGCCCTTTATAACTCTCAGCCCATTAAAGGCTCGAGATGAAACTGGCCCATAATGAATAGTGTATCGCTTTATACCCATTAACAACCCATTATCCCGTTGGCCGTTTCCAGCCCGTGTTAACTTTCGGCCTTCTAAAGGCCCATTTATTCTTGGGCTCATTTCTAGAATTCGGTTAGATAAGGTCCACATCGTTCTGTTCGCTTAGGGCCAAATACAGCCCGTGGTTACATTCGGCCCATTTGTGGCCCGTTAACCCGTTGGGCTATTTCATAGCGTTATCAAATACAGCCTTTTAACGGCCCGTTATGGTCCACGAATAGTACGGACCATGTTTGGCGAAATGATTATACGGCCCGTAGAAGGCCAATGGATCCTACGGCCTGTAGAAGGCCCATGGATCATACGACCCGTAGAAAGTCCATGGATCCTATGGCCCGTAAAAGGCCCATGGATCCTACGGCCCATAGAAGGCCCATGGATCCTACGGCCCGCAGGAGGCCCATGGTTACAACTGTCCGTGTGTTGCCATGATTATTGTGGCCTAGTTACCAAAACTAGGTTATGTGGCCACTAAAAAACGCAGAAAAAGAACTGCAGTGACTACAAGCAAACAACTAAACAAGACAATAAGGAAATAAATAAGCAAGCAACTAACGCTAGCCTATTACAACTATTGCACATATTACATCCACTGGGCATCAAAGTTCGCCACCAGTGCAAATATAGGGAACAAAGCATATTACATACATCGGCCGTCAAAATTGGCCACCAAAGGCAAATAAACGCAAAGCAAAGAAACAAGTCCATAACTGAAACAACTTGAGAAAAGCTCAAGAAACGTTATCACAGGTATCCACCATGCGGCAATAAGCTTAGCAAGCTTATTAGCTTTGTCCTGCTTGGCGCTAAAATCCTCCAACGCTTCTTTGTTGCACGGAAAAGTATGCATCTGAATGCTCTAGGGACTTCCGCAGTCCTTCCGCTTCTTGTCGTAACACAGCTGATCGATGTCTTTCACCTTGTAGTTGAGACTCAAGAAACCGAACTGATTCAGACAGTGAGTTTGACTAGCTTGTGCAAGCGGTAGTGGCGATAACTTCGAGCAGAAACCAAGACAGGACTTTGGGGTTGCCTCACTGTCTTCAAGATAGTTTTTCTTAGCTGTTTTATCAGCTTTGTTGGAGACCAACAAGGATGTCTCACGATCCTGAACCTTATTTGCATTACTTCCTTTATCATTGCTTAATAAGTCACTCTTCCCCAATATTCTGTCAGCATTCTAAAAGAAGAAACAAGCAGATGCATAACATGTTTAGCATGTACTAGTATATGAAACTCATTTCGGTGAACCAGTTCATTAGTAAGGTGGACAAGATTAAACTACCAAGTCTTCTATTGCCAAGTAGTACATTATAAAAGCATCAAACAAACATATATCTATGTCCTATGGTCACTGCATTGTCTTGCCAAATCAAAATACAGACACGGTTCAAATCATATCAGTTCAAGAGAAAGCAACACTGAAAGAATACAAAGCGTGGGAAACTAAACGGTACAACAAGATTTCAGATGTTACCACGGGTCTACATGTACAACAACACTATTGGCCCTGTTATGATGCTAGTAATGTGCATGATACGAGAAGTCAACTCTATACACAATTGAAATTGAAATCAACAGAGCTATTTATAAGAGCAAACCTGTTAAAGAAACATGCGTAAACATACCTGTTGTGCCATTGGAGTTTCCATTGGATAGTTCAATTTAAAAATAAGTTTGTATGAGTAAATACAGTGATACAAGAGCAAAGCAGTATGCACGACAACAATGGAATCTTAAATGAGAACAGTTGTTCTTCAGGTTTAAGCACTTGTTCTACATGAACAGAGTACAGTAAGACGCAAGCATATAGTACTTAAATTAAAATGAGCTCATAGACCTTACCACATTCTGGGTTCGGGACCAGTAAAGAACAAGGTGTTCCCAGTCATCGTCCAGTAAATGTGTCTCAGGAAAACGTAAGGGAATTTGATGAGTTTCTTTGCCAGTGAAGTACGTTTTCTTCAGGTAATTCCGATACTACCACCAAGCATTCTTGAAGATAGCAAAGGTATTAGCACAGGTTACCTCATCCTGAGTTTCCAAATCGGTCCTTCTCTATAGATAAAAATGGGAAAATTTGCTGTATTATAACCATCATGGAGGTAGAATGTATGGGACAAAGCAAAGTAATTGCCATGAATAACATTACTTACACATAACTCACGGACAAACACAGAATCGGCATTTTCCTTCATCTTCAGTATAATATTTCCATGACGGGAAGATACACACATAGGATTTAACAACATCAAATGCGATAGATGCTAAACTATGAATGGCTGGTTGTGCTTCCTCCACAGGAATAGGTGTACTAACTGGTGAAGTTGGGGTTCGGTGTGGTAGTACTGGCGCTTTGGGCACTGGAGCTGCCTTACTAACTGCTCATGTTTGGGAGCTCTATGGTGGATATGGTGCTGTGTCAACATGAACTGGGTTACTATCTGCTGGGGTTGGGGTTAGATTGGGTGAAGCTGGTTCTCTGTCCATCGTAGTAGGAGTAAAATCTGCGAGTCTCAAGGTTATGTGTGGTAGGGCTAGTTCTCGTGCATGTACAACCGGGGTGCTATCTCCACCAAGAGGTAGCACTGTTTTATTTGAAGACCGTGTTTTTACTCCGCTAGATACTGCCATCACCCGCTCCAATTCAAATGGCTGATAAACATGAAACATAATTTAATTTACAGACATTGTATGAGAGATAGATGCAATAGATAGTGTGGAAAAAAGAGGGTATTAAATAATTGACATGTATATTGTTTAACTAAAACGGATAGCATGACATAATTTCACATATATGATCTATCTAAACTGGATAACATAGCATAACATAATTCAAAGATATGATGACTAACTAAATAGGATTGCATGGCATAATTCACATACATGTTATCTAAGTAAGCATGATTTAATTCACATATGTGATTTATATGCTAAGCGGAGGGCATTCGCATATATGATGTTGAACTAAGAACACGGTGTTGAATATTGTGTATATGATGTCCAAACTATGCATTGCAAGACACCATATGCATGATATGAGCAGTAGAACCGTGCCAAGTTAGAGCATACACCTCGGTGGGGGAATAGGACTGGTCATCTGTCTCTGAATCCATCTCTGAGGAGCTATCGGGACCCAAAGAAGAGATCTGCTTGACGGTAGCACTGCCTCGCTCAAGGCCTTGTTTTCACTCCAGATTTTTCCATCACCCACTCAAATGGCTGATTCACACGAAGAGTAGTTTAATGTACAAACATTGTCGACAAATGGAAATTTAATGAAGAAAAGGATGGGCTAGATATCATTCAAATATATGATGCCTGGTTAAACAGAATGTCATTGCATAATTCCCATATATGTTATTGAAACGAAATAGGTGGCATTACAGAACATGTCTAAACTAAGCAGGTGACATATCTGATGTCGAAAGTAGGCACTACAAGGCAACATATGCATGATATTACTAACATCATCATGCCAAGTTAGAGCAAACACCTGGGGGTAAATAGGAGTGGTCAGCTGCGTCTGAATCCGCCTCAGAACATATATCTTCCTCTGAATTACAACCTGGAGAGGGGGGGGGGGGGGGTTGCCATTGAACCTACCATGGAGCGATGTCGGCATGACATTGTATTTCCGCGCAAAACTCTTCTCTTTTTCTCTACATGGTCAGCATGACTGTGTACAATATCTGACATGCATACAAAAAAATATAGTGAGATTATGTAAGGAGAGCATGCAGAAATCTAGAGTAATGGTAACAATCTAGAGTAATGTTAACAACCAGTGGATGGATCCAAAAATAATGATAGCGGGCTGATGATTGCTTTAATTTAATAAAAAAATAGATGATAATTGCTTTACTATTTGTTTCCCACCCAAGATGAACAACATAGGCATACCCTAGGTGAACCAGATATTAGACAAAGATACTATTCATTGTTGCCTCGATATGTGCCCCACAACTAATTTAGAACTCAAGTTTGAACATCAATTTGGATCTGACTTAGAGTCTAAGAGGTGAACATGACAATAAGTAGCAGGTAATATTAAGCAATGCATAACATAAGCAGAAACAAAAGAGTGCGACCTCTCTTGTGGACCTGTGTACTCCTCAGGTTCATCTACTGAGTCGATGATGGTGATGCCGTTGTGGTGGGTGCCGGCGGCAGGGAAGGAGATCTAAGGCGGCGAAAGACGGTCAGGAGTCGTGATGTCTGGTTTGGTGGATGCTTCTGTCGATGGAGTAGCTCAGGTGAGGTGGACGACGTCGCGGCAGGAGCAGGACAAACCACACAAAGTTTTCTTCGATACCTACTTGTAATCAAGTAATTAGAAGGGCTCATTTGGCTTGCATGATTCTAAAAAGCAGGGATAGGAGGAAAAACCTTTGGAATAGGATAGGAATGCACATGGGAAACAGAGCATTTGTGAACACATGATTTCTGTCAACTTGGGTGTTTGGTTCACAGGAGAAGGAGGAGCAGAGGAATGCAAAAAAACATGGCCAAAATAAAGTGAAACCATATGAAAGCGTGTACAGTTAGAATGTTATTCTGCCATTAATGCACTTGGTCTTGTTTTCATGCATAGGATTTTGAAAAGTAGGTCCAGGTGGATGTTCTGCTCCATTCCTTTCAACAAAATGCATGAATAATTGAATAGTAGAGTGCCATAGGAAAATTTCCTATTGCTATATTTTTTTGTTGAACCACAATAGCCCTAATGGATCGACATAAATGTAGAGTAATAATTGATGCGACAAGTGTACAACCTCTTTGCCGTAGCCGTGTTGACCTCAGCATCATTGGGTTGGTTGCTGAAGAAGTTGAGGCAGAGGTGGCTGTCGGAGGTGTGGAGGAAGATCTGAGAAATCTGTAGACAGCGTCCAGGCCACTGCTCTGTTGTGATGGATCATTCCGTCCTTGGAGCAGCTCCGGTGAGCCGTAAGATGTCAAGGCTGAAGCAGCACAAGACAGACATCGTTAATCTCAAGTGGGATTCTAATAGCATCTCCAATAGATGATGTAAAATGCATTACCAAAAAGTGATAGATGTAAAATTTACATCACCAAAAACCACCTAACTACGACAGATGAGGTAAAAACTGTTGACTCTGAACTTAACTGTGAAACTGAAATTTACTGTGGAATCTGAATGTTACTGTCAAAACTGAACGCAATGGTAGCAGAGAGGCACTTCACATGGGATAGTTTAGGGAGGGTCTACAGTTCATCTTCACCCTGCACCCCCCTGAGCCGTCAGCCACCACCGGCCGAACCCGGTCCACCTCGCCGCCCCGAAACAACTCCCCACCGCCGCCTCGCCTCCCCGAAACAACTCCCCACCGCCGGTCCACCGCCGCCTCGCCGCCCCGAAACAACTCCCCATCGCCGGTCCGCCGCCGCCTTGCTGCCCCGAAACAACTCCCCACCGTCGGTCCGGCCGCCGGCCAGCCTTCTAGCCCCCCGCCCCCGCGCCAAGATTTTTCACTGGTGATCCCCACGCCACCGCCCCACCATCGCGCCCCCACCGCCGGCGAGCAGCACCCCATCCAGAACCCTAAGATAGATAGTGGGGTACCTCTCTGGCGAGCCCCCCTCCCCGCTGTGGGTGGTTCTTCCTTAAATCGACTGACCCAAAAGTCGATTCAGTCGACTGAAGTGTAGAAAAATCAGAGCAGAGTAGCAAAGACGAGCGAGGGGAGAGAACAGCAATGAAGCGAAAGCAAGTGAGAGCCGAGCAAGAAGAAGAAGCATGAAGCGAAGCGAGAGCCCGGCAGCAGAAGAAGAAAGATTGCCATGAAAGGAAGCGAGAGTCGAGCAGCAGAAGAAGTAGCGAGCGACAACCGGAGCAGCAGCAGTGATCCGGCCGGTATGGACGCCACGCCAAGGGGCCTCGTGACCGGGAGAGCCGCCGTGGAGATGTTGCCCGTGGCGCCGGCTTCGAGGTAGCTGCTCCATGGGGATGCGAAATGGAGCACCGTCGGCGCTGGGAGGTCGAGTTAAGGAGAAGGTGCGATGCGATGAGTGTACAACCTCTTTGGTGGTGCCGAGTAGGCCTCGGCTTCGTCCGAGGAGTTGGTGAGGATGCTGCGGTTTAGGTGGAGCAGGCTAAGGCGGCGCTGTGGGGATGGAGCAGGCTAAGGCGGCGCTGTGGGGATAGAGCAGCCGCGATAGACGAGGCGATCGTCGGAGCAGCTCCTTGGAGGTGGAGGACGGGGCGGCTGAACCGGCGGGACGACTGGATGGACGACGGATCCTCATTCGGGGAGGCGGATGAGGGACGTCGAGCTGTTTCGGTGGACGACATCGTCGGGGAAGAGGCTCCGGCTGGGCAGCGGTGAGGTGGCGGACGAAGGAGGGTGGGGTTTCGCGGCTGGAGCGGAGAGGTTATGGCGGCCAGATTTCGAAAGGCGAAAAGGAGACGATGGGAGGGGGAAACCATGACTTAGGGACGCGCTTGTCAAAAATGTAGGGTGTGTTACAAAAGTACCCCCACCGATTTGAACTAGCGGCCCTTTTGGCTCAGGGTTAGAAGGGGATTTCGCGTGTCGGGATTTGGCAGCTGGAGGGAGTTTTCGCGCGCGTTGTAATTTCGGGATAGCAAGGCGCGGGTTGTGAAGGCGCCAGTTTTCGGAGCACGATATTAGAATTTTCAGGATATAACAAGGCGCGGGTTGAATTTTAGGGACAAGCCTAACGTGTAATATTGTACTTGTACGTACCAAATCAATTCACAATTCCCTCAATGAAAAAATAATAAAAAAACTATTCACACCACACAAAGAGAGAGTCTTGGCCCATTTTACTATACAAATGCTATTCAAAGCTACACAAAGAGAGAGTATGAATCCATGTTATGTCCAATTAAATTTTTTCGCTGGCTGTATAATGCATGTAACTACTCATACCAACATTTTAGTGCATTCCAAATGTTTATACTACCGCTGCAATTCGAACTGAATTTGAATTCGTTTCTCTATTTCAATAAGAATCTACAATCATGATTGTTGCCAACTTCAACCATAATTCGTGTATTACCTGAACAACACACCGCATGATTACTACAGAGATAGATATGAACTATGTGTACTATATGAACTCGATTCAATCTTTTGAATACACTTGATGTTGATTCCAAATAATAGTACATTTGATGTACTAACTATATATTCATAATCTAAACCATGTTCCATATGTACACCGTGTTTATCACACAAAGTATAGTGCCCCGCCCCCTACATTATGACAAGTATTTAGCCCTGAGCTGCAAAAGCCAGACATTAGCCCAAATTATAATCAATGTTTTATATATTATATGTAGTACTAGCAAGATGCCCATGCGTTCCACGAAACATCAACATGATCAAGGGGAGGCCTTATTTGCAAATATGGAGAGGGGTGTGGGTATCTTTTTTCAGAATTGCCATAGTTTCCTTCCTATCCGTCAGATATAAATTGGACAGCCTATATTGCAGGATGGCAGGCACACCATCATCAACAACTCTGTTTTTTATAAGACTAGAGATAAATAAAATATATTATATGTAGTATAACATGTTCATAACCACACCATGTGTATCACCGTTATATATATTCACGCATGCGTCGGTCTAAAACACTACGATAAATTCTTCAAATATCCGAATTCGCTTTTTATAATGAATTATGATCTATATTCGTTACACCCACACAATCCTCTTATCTTTGTAGCTAGCACTAACTTTCTCTCATGCATGCACACGCCCACATCCCTCTCACCCTCCCTCAGCATTCTCAAGCTCCATCGCGCAAATTCCTCTTTTCACTTTAGGTCATTCACCCATGGTGTGTGTAGGCCCCCCAGCTCCTTCTTTACGACACACATCGATCGATATGCCTCTCTCGCCAGGTGTGCCTACCACAAACACAAGCTTCCCCTCTTCTCTTCTCACCGTCCATGCCTCACTCCCACCACTCTTTTCATCGATCTCGTATGTCGGCGTCCTGGGAATGGGGGTCCCCAGACTTGCCTGCCTGCGGCCCATGGCGTGGCTCCGCCAGTGGCCCTATACGGCCCATCTTCACCAGCAAACACTCAAGACCCTCGCGAGGGACCAAGCCTCGCGAGGCGGACGACACAAGACCTCCTCGGGAGCGGTCTCACCAGGCCGGCTTGCGAGGGGCGGAGAGATCAAGGTAAGGGACACCTCGCGAGGTTTCTATGACGCAAGCCATGACGACTAGAGCCAGGCGGGCGCCAGCACGCGCAGTGTCCTCGTTTCCTATTTGGTGCTAAAGAGGCAAGCGCAGGCGAGGAGTCCCGAGGCATTAGGCAAAGGTTTCCGTATCGGTGCAAGGAGACAAGACCAGCAAGATGACAGGACGGAGGTCACCGTGGAGCCCAAGACGGCGTCACCACCAGAGCCTTTGGCAGGCGAAGACCACCTTTAGTCAGGATAACTTGTACTAGTTGTCTCCCTTCGAATTTGGCCGTTGTTGGATCCCTTCCCGCTCAATATTTGGGGAGAGGACCAGGGCCTCTATAAATAGGACTAGCAACCACCACAGGAGGCAGGGGATCTTGGATCGGAGCCATTCCATCCATAGCCACACACAAGCTCACCGAGCACAAGAGCACCTCTCCTCGGGAGGCTGTTCTTCCCTTGTAACTGTCTATCCTCAGCCCAAGAGGCAATCCACCACATCACACTGGAGTAGGGTATTACACCACATTGGTGGCCTGAACCAGTATAAACCCTAGTGTCTCCTATTCTTTGGGTTCGTCGAGCTAGGCCTTGCGATAGTTGCGAGAGCGATCTAGGGAGAGAGAGATCTTCGTGTGCACCCCAGTGTTCGAACCTCAAGGGTTTTGCCGGAACCCGAAATCTGACATTTGGCGCGCCAGGTAGGGGTGCGCCGAAGCTTTCCTTCCGCCGATCCGCGTACCGTTGCTTCGTCGCATCCATGGCAGACGCTCGTTGAGCCCGCGCTGAGCGTCAGGCCGCCCTCGCCGCCCGCGTCGCTTAGATCGCCCCTGTCGGCGGGCCTCCCCATCATTCCCCGTCGCCCGCCACCAACGCTGCCACCGGCCCGGCAGGGAACGAGCAGCAAGCGTCCTCGCTGCACCCCTCGGTGCGGCGGGGCGGCCGCACCGCCACTCCATCGCTAACCCCAGCTGGCTCGTCGTCTCACGCTCGTCGCGCTCCCACGGTCGCGCAGGCCGCGCTGCTCATGGCACGCGAGCTCCTGCGCTACCGTCCAGTCGACAACCTCTTCGAGGACTGGCTCGACCACATCGCCGAGCTCGTCAGCGCCACAGGGGGCTCCCCTGCACCGTCCCTCTCGCTGCCTCACCGTCCGCCAGATGCGGGCGAAGTCGCTCACGGAGTGCCACCACCACCTCTGCACCAAGATGGCGCTCTGGCGCCAAGGCGCGCGGCCCCCCGGCGTGACCCACCGCGTCGGGCGCCCGCGCGAGAAGAAAGAAGCTGCCAAGAAGTCCCCCGGCCGCAAGAGAATGCGCCCTGCTCCCGGCTCTCAAAGACCACCGCGATAAGACCGCCGCTCGCCTCCGACGCTAAAAGGGGCCCCGGTGGCCACCGCAGGCTGTCGCGCCTTCACTCCTGAGCTGCGTAGCGTCGCCTGGCCGGGCAAGTTCAAGCCAGACCTGCCTCCTCGCTACGACGGCACCCCCGACCCCGCGGAGTTCTTGCAGCTCTACGAGCTGAGCATCGAGGCGGCCAACGGCGACGAAAAAGTCATGGCGAACTAGTTCCCCATGGCTCTCAAGGATGGAGCTCGCTCGTGGCTCCTGAACCTGCCTCCCGGCTCGATCTCCTCCTGGGGCGAGATGCGCGATCGCTTCGTCGCCAACTTCCAGGGCACTCGCGACCACCCGCCGGCCGCGGGTGACCTGCGCCGCATCAAGCAACAGCCAGGAGAGACCCTGCAGAAGTACATCCAGCGCTTCAACAACATTCGTCTCAAGATCCCCAAGGTGACGGATGAGGCCATCATCTCCGCGTTTTCTGATGGTGTCCGCGACGTCAAGATGAAGTAGGAGCTCGCCATCCTCGAGGAGCTCTGCATGGCTTTGGAGCTGTTCAACTTGGCGACCAAGTGCGCAAGAGCTGAGGAGGGGCGCCTTTCCCTCCTCGAGCTCCCGGCTACCGACCTGGAGGAGAAGAAAGCTAAGGCCAAGGACGTGAAGCGCAAGGGAGTAGCCGTGCTCGCGGCGGAGCCAGATACGAAGCGTGGCAGGGATCACCCCGAGTCGTCCAAGAGCAGCTGACCGTTCTGCGCCTTCCACAATATACACAACCACAACACCAACAACTGTCAAGAGCTCAGGGCCATTCGAGATGGATGCCTCGGTCGATGCCCCGAGCGCAACGACCGGGGCTACGGTCGAGGAGGAGGACGAGGCGGAGGACGCTGGGACGATCGCGGCCCCCGCTAGGAGTGGCGCGACCGGCCTCGTGAGGACCGCTGGCAGGACCAGTCTCGTGAGGGCGCATGGAGGGACCAGCCTCGCGAGGACTGCCCTCAGGGCAACGCTGGCCTTCCTTCGCTGCCGCCACCGCCAAGAAGGAACGACAACCATCATCAGGACGAGGGGCTGGGGGCTTCCAAGAACCGTGTGCCATCGCCTGTGAGGGAGTTCCGTACTAGGGGGTGTCCGGATAGCCGAACTATCATCATCGGTCGGACTCCAAGACTATGAAGATACAAGATTGAAGACTTCGTCCCGTGTCCGGATGGGACTTTCCTTGGCGTGGAAGGCAAGCTTGGCGATCTGGATATGTAGATCTCCTACCTTTGTAACCGACCTTGTGTAACCCTAGCCCTCTCCGGTGCCTATATAAACCGGACGGTACTGTAGTCCATAGGACGAACAACAATCATACCATAGGCTAGCTTCTAGGGTTTAGCCTCTTTGATCTCGTGGTAGATCCACTCTTGTAACACATATCATCAATATTAATCAAGCAGACGTGAGGTTTTACCTCCATCAAGAGGGCCCGAACACAGGTAAAACATCGTGTCCCTTGTCTCCTGTTACCATCCGCCTAGACGCCTGATTCGGGACCCCCTACCCGAGATCCGCCGGTTTGACACCGGCGTTGGTGCTTTCATTGAGAGTTCCTCTATGCCGTCACCATCGAAGGATGCCTTTTCCGTCTTTAAAGACGGCGCCCGTCGTCAAAGGGAGCTTTGGCCGCCGCGAACTATCCGGCTAGGCGGTTTTCTCATGACCGCCTGTTCGGCCACCGCCCCGACAATGACCTCTCAAGTCATTAAAAGCGATCTTCACGTCAGCTCGGAATTCGCCGAGCAGCTAGATCCGATCGAGCTCTCCTCCGTAAACGAGCTCTTGGATCGCATTGCCGCCCTGGGAGTCGCTACCGACTACGATCAGATTGGGCTTAAAACTGATCTGAGAGAAATTAACTCTCCCCAGGTTACCCACCACGTTGTCGTGGAAGAGGAACAATGCGGCGGCTCTTCTTCTATGTTAAAATCCAACTATGTCCGGATTCCGGATCCCTCCATGCCGGATTCCCGGAGGGGCGGGCGCTAATCAAATCGAACCTAAAGTCGCATCGGACCAGATTTGTTGGAAAGCGCTCAGCAAACCAAGCTTCGAATCCGGAAGCTTCTTGGCCTTGAGCCTCGGGCCAGGCGGGGTTCCTTACTTAATTCCACCCGCCAACCCAAACATAAGCGATCTATCTCAAATACGGCAAGAGCCCGATGAAACAGTACATCATTACTGGGCCAGATTCCTCCTGGTTATGAACAGGATAAAGGACTGCCGTGAAGAAAGCGCGATCTCAATCTTCTGCAAAAATTGCACGGACAAGGGAATCATAAACGCCATCAGTCGTCGCGAAGTTTCACGCCTCACCGATCTAGCGACCATCGTACAAAAATACTGCGCGATGGAGAGTGCCTGGAAAACCGAAACTAGGTTTTGGGACAATCCGCCTCGAATACAAACCCAGTCCGAAATAAAAGGGTGCTTCATACTCAAGCACACAGGTTAAAAACCAAAAGCAAAAACCCCTAAAGTGCGGAACCGTCTTGGAGGGATGGCTCAACGGACCTGCAAAATCCACAAGATGAGGGCGCCACTCCAACACACAGCCTTGGCGTGTTGGATACTACGGCAGTGGCCAAAGGTGGCGTGAGGCTTTTTAGCCCCGCAACCAACCCAGCGATGCCGATGCAGTATTAACAGTCTTGAGACTTTCGCATCAAATAACATGCGGAAGCGAACAATCCATGACCTCGCCGAAGTCTACCAAGTAGCAACAACAAATCCATGGAGCGACACGGCTATTACCTTCAACGCCCGGCTGACGAACCTAAATTCGAACAGCTAGAGCACCGGCCGCATTGGTCCTCGGTCCGATAGTGGACGGTTTTCGTCTTACTAAGTTACTCATGGATGGCGGCAGCTGATTAAACCTCATCTATGAGGAAACCCTTCAAATAATGGAAATTGACTGGAGACGCATTGAGCGAAGCAGCACAACCTTCAGAGTGATAATCCCTAGTCGAGAAATGCGGCTGCAGGAAAAATCACACTAGATGTAGTGTTCGCTCCTTCGGACAATTACAGGTCCGAGGAGGTCACGTTCCAAGTGGCCCCATTCGCAGCGGATATCACGCTTTGTTAGGCGAGAGGCATTCACAATCTTCCAAGCTATACCCCACTACGGGTACATGAAGCTCAAAATGCCCGACCCAATGGGATAATCACTCTCACCGATGATCGGATACAGCACTCCGCTGAAAATAAGACAGCCATAGCGGCCCTAGAGGCATTGTCCGAAGCCCTAGCGGCAGAGGAACTAACTACGCTGCGCTCCACGGTGGATAGGGACGATGTGATACTCGATAAGAGGTCCAAGTCCACCTCTTTTAAACCTGCAGACGAAATAGTCAAATTTCAGGTCCATCCAACGGACCCCACAAAGACGGCCTCCATTGGGGCACAATTAAGTCCTGATGTCGAAGCCGCACTCTGAGAATTCCTTCGGGAAAATTGGGACATTTTGCACGGCACCCTTCAGACATGCCAGAATCCCACGCAGGTGGCAGAGCGCAGCCTAAATATCCTAAAAGGATTCAAGCCACCAAACAAGCTCTTTGGCGATTTTCGAACCCAAAAGACGAGCAATGGGAGAGGAGCTAGCCAAACTCTTAGAAGCCGGATTCATCAGAGATATAGAACATCCGGACTGGCTAGCCAACCTAGTAATGGTACCAAAAAAGGACAAATCCTGGCGCCTCTGCGTCAATTTTAAAGACCTTAACAAGGCCTGTCCAAAGGACCCTTTCCCCCTCCCTCGCATCGACCAAATCATCGATGCTACCGCAGAACACGATTCATTGTGCTTCCTCGACGCATACTCCGGATACCATCAAATCAAGATGGCGGAAAAGCGATCAGGCCATAGCGGCATTCATTACTCCATATGGGCCATTCTCGCTTCAACACAATGCCCTTCGGACTCAAAAACGCCCGGCGCAACATATCGGCGCATGATTCAAACATGTCCGCTACCCGGATAGGCAAAACAAGATGAGGCATACGTAGACAATGTGGTCGTCAAGACCAAACACGCCGGAACTCTAGTAGAAGACTTGAGGGTGACATTCGACAACCTCCGAGCATATGACATTAAGCTCAATCCGGAAAAATGCGTCTTGGCGTACGGTCGGAAAGCTCTTGGGCTTCATCGTATCCGTAGAGGAATTGAAGCAAACCCGGCCAAAATCCGAAGCTCTGTCACAATTGGATATTCCAAAAGACCTCAAGCAGATACAAAAACTAACCGGATGCGTGGCGGCCTTAAGTCGCTTCATCTCCCGTTTGGGAGAAAAGGCTCTGCCCTCTACCGCCTCCTCCGGTGCACGAACATTTTGAATGGACGGATCTTTGCCACTGACCGACTTCGAAGAAATAAAGGCCGTCTTGGCAACAAATCCGGTTCTGGCGGCGCCCAACCTGGGCGAACCTATGTTATTATATATCGCAGCAACACATCAAGTTGTCGGTAGCGGTTTTCGTCGTTGAGCGAGAAAGCGAAGAACCAGATTCCCTCTTCAAAACCGATTACTACTACGTATCCACTGTTCTAACTCCATGCAAATCCCTGTACCCACATTATCAAAAGATAGTGTATGCGGTGTTCATGGCATCCCGGAAGCTGCGACACTACTTTCAAGAGTGTTCAATAACGGTGGCCTCAAAGTACCTCTCAACGATATTATAAACAATCGCGACACAACGGGCAGGATTGCAAAATGGGCTATCGAGCTCTTACCATTTGACATAACCTACAAACCACTGCGAGCTATAAAGTCGCGAGTTACGGCTGACTTCGTCGCCCGAATGGATCGGGGAACTCCCTAAAGAGTACGGCGCATACTCCAACCGGATCATGCATTTCGACGGATCCAAAATGATGGCTGGCTTGGGCGTCGTCACGACGTCTAGCGGAGACATGATCCAATCGTACTTCAAATAATGTACATGGACTCCAACAACGCAGCGAATCTGAGGCCCTTCTACATGGCCTCCGGATGGCAATCTCCATGGGCATTCAACGCCTAGAGGTGCGCGAGGATTCAAACCTCGCAATATCCCAAGTAAATGGAGACTTTGGCGCCAAAGATCCAAAAATGGTAGCTTACATAGCGCCGTCCTAAAAATGTCATTTCGGTTCAAGGACTCGAATTCCACCATGTAGCCCGGATAATAACCAGGCAGCAGACGTGTTAGCACGCATCGGCGCGAAACGAGACGCCGTCCTCCAAACATCTTCACTGGAATGGCTCTTTAAGCCATCTGTATTATGGGAAGAGGAGTCCGAAATAACAATCCGAGCCATTTGCATCACCCTAACTCGCACCATTCTCGACACAATCGGGCGGCTCAACCAATGAAATAACACCTTCACTCACGAAATAATGGCAGTAATTGCCCCATGGACAGAACCATTCCTAGCCTACTTAATGCGGCAAGAACTTCCGAAGACCAAAATGAGGCCCATTTGCATAGTTCGCGATCTAAAGCCTACAAGGTCCATGAGGAGAACTTTATAAGAAAAGCACAACCGAGTCCTTCAAAGGTGCATCTCCAAGAGGAAGGGCGAAATCTCCTGGCTGAAATTCACGCCCGGACTCGGCGGGCACCACGCCGCAGCCCGGGCCCTTGTAGGCAAGGCCTTCCGTACAGGATTTTATTGGTCGACAGCCGGGCGGGCCTTCGGGACTTAGTCCAACGATGCGTCGGTTGCCAGCTCTTTGCTAATCGAGCCACATGCCACCCACCGCCCTCAAAACTATACCCATTACACGGCCGTTCGCGATGCAGGGGCTTGACATGGTTGGACCCCTTAAAGGGGAACCCACAAGCACAAATACTTATTGGTCATGGTGGACAAATTCACCAAATGGATTGAGGCCAAGCCGGTTAAAGCAGCGTAATCCGGACGGTGATAGACTTCATATCCGGGGTAGTACACCATTTTGGCGTCCCCACAGCATCAACACCGATAACGGCACGAACTTCACGGCCGGCAGGTTAAACTCGTGCAAAACATGGGCATCAAGCTCGATTACGCTTCAGTCTATCACCCCCAAACTAACGGTCAAGTCGAAGCGAGCAAATGGTCTAATCATGAGCGGCATCAAACCCGCACTAGTGCGGTCCCTCAAGGAATCTAACACGCCTGGGTAGAGGAGCTTCGACTCCGTACTCGGGGCTGCGGACCACGCCAAACCGAACTACTGGATTCACACCATTTTTTATGGTATACGGACAGAGGCAGTTACGCCTGCGATATAATTCATGACTCACCTCGTGTGCACATGTACGAAGAAAGAGAAGCCGAGTTGGATCGGCGGGACAGTTTGGACGCCTTAGAGGAGGAGCGGGGCGTGGCAAAGGCTCGTTCCGCATTTTATCGCCAGCAGGCTCGAAGATATCAAAGCGTAGAAATGCACGGGCCAAAACTTACAATGTTGGCGAACTTGTTCTACGCCTGCCGGACAAGAAAAGGACAAACTTAAGCCCAAGTGGGAAGGTCCCTTCATCATCGACCAAGTCCTGACCGGCGGAGCATACCGTCTACGTAACGCATCTGACAACCGACTCGAGCCGAACCCATGGAACGCAGCCCGTCTCCGAAGATTCTACGCCTAACACCGGACTCCAAGTTCGTCTCACTCCCCCGTCCACCTTTTCATATTTTTTACTATCTCTTGTCCCCCTCCTTCTTCCCACTTTTTTTAATACCTTTTATAGGCTGATTTGCGCTTTGTTCGCACACACTTGATGTGCTCCTGGCACTCATTATACCTGGGGGCTTCTTTAACAGAAGCTTATTCATACTGAGCTTCATGCCCAATACATGTGTCATACTTCCGCATGTACCTTTTATTCACCATTGTATGCATCGATATGACTTAAGTTTTGGCCAAGCTGGGTTGCACGGCTCACTGTGCTTACCCCTCGTTCCCGATTGTTCGGCTAGGAGGTAAAGGGAGCACCTCTGCGGTTACTCTCTTGCCGGGTCAGCGGATGTGTACCTCGGTGGGGTGAAGCCGAAAGCTAGCATTCTTAAGAGAGGATATTCGGTTGGTGACTTGAAAGATGATTTATTACTTACTTATTTATCTGCCCCGGATGCTTTTTCTGCTATTTTCGCGATCCGGCATTGCACTTTAGGGCATGCCTCCTGAGAAAGGAACCCTTAACGGAACTATTCTCCTGGAAGATGTTTCTTACTAACCATGTAATATAACATAACTAGTTGGGCACTTGTCCGATAAAGCAATTATGACCCCGATGCCTTGTCTCCATGCATGCCCGGTTCTTTTATAACCGTAAGGGTATTCGGACACACTCCGGACTGTTGGGTCCCGAGGTTGAAGCGAAAGCAGTCCGCAAAGACAAACGATCTACAATCCGGCTAGAAGGCATTTTACATGTCATTTCAAATTACATCGTCAAACCGACCGATTGTACTCCTCCTCAATCCTATCTAACAGGCTGTCTAATTTACAGATCTGTTGGGAATATTTCGCGTCAGTTCTACTTGGCCGTACATCAAGCTCACGGGATCTCCTTCCCATCAGGCCCGCAGTCCGACCTCGGCCATGTGGTTTGGGTCACCGGGTAACGTGTCTTCACCATGGCCCAGCCTCCCTGGCGCTCGACGGCATGCCGATATCTTCCACAAGCGGAGGCGTCGCCGTGCTCCTGGCTTCTCGGCAAGCTCACCAAGGCCCTCGGGTAGGGAGACGGATGGCCATAAAGCATGAACAACGCCACTCATCGCTTTGCCGAACACGTTCGAGCAATTGCACCGGCTCGGGAAGTTGGTCACCCGTTGACCCGAGCATTTCCTCCATGAGGCGACCTGTGAGCACACCTAAAGACATATTTCTGTCAATCGACTTCCTCGCTGAATTCTTCTTTTCAAAGGAATTTGTTCAAGCACTTACTATAAATGCCGCGACGAAGCCGCTATTCTCCTTCACGGAGCCAGACAGCTAGGCC
Organism: Aegilops bicornis; assembly: GCA_021605145.1. Lineage (NCBI taxonomy): Eukaryota > Viridiplantae > Streptophyta > Magnoliopsida > Poales > Poaceae > Aegilops > Aegilops bicornis. The sequence goes on along the minus strand of CM038674.1, from coordinate 150,412,668 downwards.
CGAACACCTTTCAGCTCTTCTCCTTGCTGGGTGTGGGCATCTTGGAGCTTGTTTCTCTCCTGCTGCACCTTCATAAGCACCCTCTCGCCGGCCTTTAGGCAGCGATGACTGTTGCTTGTCCGGATCTAGTCCGGCGCCCTCTGCAATATTATTGTCAGATTCACACCGCACTTTGTTAAATAATTATCTTTTCAAAGTACATCTTACCGGTGGGGGTCTCTGTGGCTCCCCTCAGGCGGCTTGATCTTGACCTCAAGTTGGGCCTTGCACTCTTGGAGCTCTGGGACAGATGGGTATTCTTCTCCGTAAGATCCTGCATCATAATTGATCCTTAAATCAGTTATTTCAACTATTTTAAGTCTCGGGGGCTACTGGCATATATAACTATTAAAATTACTTACCCGTATGTCTTTCACGTACTGCTCCGTGGTTCTGGTTAACCCATCTTGAGCGGCACGGAGGTGCGCGTTTCCCGCATCAAAGGCATTTAATGCCTCCGGGGAGAAACACGCGTCACGAAGAACTGTCCGGCGACGCATGTGATTCATGGCGCTCTCCACCTCAGACCGGGTGGCGGACAGCCTGTCGGCATCCTCCGTCGGAGGAGCGTCCGGCTCATGCCTTGTATTCGCCTCCCCCCCGGACCATGCGTTGGAGCATGGCTGGCGGGGGCTTGATTGGCAACCTCTCCGGACATTTTCCGGCGAGCGCTCTTTCTGGAAAAGTTATGAGCATTAATATACCTCCTGGGGATCCTTCCCTTAAAAATAGCGGTGCCCTGTACCGTTGCGGCGATGTTTCGGTTCGCGCCGCACTCCTCTTCCGCCTGCTGGGCCGGACTGGCCCTTGTTGGTCGGCCGCCGCGGGTTCGGCTTCCCGCCTTAAAGGCACCTCCTGTGAAGCACCATCAGTATGGGATGGTCAAAATTGATCGCGGATCAAATGATGGTGTCAAGACCTCGGTCGTAGTTACCTGGGAGGCCGAAAACAAACCGGGGTAGTCAGCCGTAATGGCGACTAGGGTATTGTCTATGCTACGTTGGTGGAACACCCCGTCAATCAGCTCCACCTTTATGTCCGGATCCTCTTCGGAGGTCGGATCAAGGGATCGTTCCGGATCCTCGGGCTGTGGAGTTAGGCTTCGTATGCCCTCCACGTCCCGCGCAGCTCCTGCGTCGAAATCACAGAGTAAGATACTTGACTTTAAAAAGTATGGACCGGTAGATGAACATCCGCTTACCCAGCTCCGAGGGTTATTCATAGAAAATCCATTCAGCGGATTCTTGCGGAGGAAGTCCTCCTCTTCTCCCTTGTACAAGCCGGACGGGATCTTTGCGGATCGGCTGCCGAGCCTGGCCCTTTGCGGCCATGACGGGTGGCGTCATGTTCCCGTTGAAATCCCACATAGGGTGGCCCCTACATTGGAGTGGCTGCACCCTCGCATAATGCACGTGGCCATGACTCCAATCATGGTCAATCCGAGTGGGCGATAACCTTATCCGCCCATCGGATAATGGACGCTCCTATCATCTTCTGTTGAGGGCTCATGAGCGCCAACTCAGGCGTTTCTTCAAGGGAGCATTGTTGAACTCCGGAGGCCGATCTGGCTGGATCCGCAGAGGGGCGTCCTCCATGTAGAACCATTCCGAAGGCCGGTCTTGGACGCCTTCTTCGGGTGCGGATGGATATCCGGTCCCGGCGATGCGCCATATTTCGCTCCGCCCACTTGATATATCGACCCCTCATAAGAACGGGTGCGAGACAAAACAATCTCTTCCACATCGCAAAATGGGGCTCGATGCCCAAGAACAGCTCGCAAGAGCTACGAAGCCCATGATATGCAAAATGGAGGCGGGCGTGAGGTGGTGAAGCTGAGTCCGTAGAACTCCGAGGAGCCCCGGAGAAATGGATGTATGGGAAATTCGAGTCCCCTTATTAGATAGGGGACAAAGCATACCCGCTCCCCTTTGGAAGGGTTGGGGACGCTCTCCGCTTGCTTTCCACCCTTGTAGGTGGCTAGTCCGGCTCGAACCGGAACCATGAAAGCTGGGGGAAGATATCCCTCGGTTTGGAGTGCCACTAGCTCATTTGTGTGGAATCGAGCATCTCCCCAATCTCCTGGCTTAGGGCTGGGAGCGAGAGGAGGAGGGCAGCGTCGGCTATCCATGATGGAATGGATTTTTGTCGAGGCGCTCGATAAGAACTTGCGGATGGAGGATGGTGTGAGCTGGATCTAGATCCTCGCCTCTCTTATAGGCGGCTCGTTCGCACGGCTAGGGGTAAAATGTAAAAATACCCCAGCCTTTCGCATTAAATGCGACCACGTGGAAGAAGGCCATTATTGGGCGTAGAAGCCAAGGAGCGCAACATTTATAAAGAAGCCGGACATTATTCGACGGGAACATGAAGTTTGAAGGAGAACCTGCCTTGCAACGCCGAAGACAATATACGCGCCGGACTCGTCGTCGCTGAAGCCCGGTTCGGGGGCTACTGAGGGAGTTCCGGACTCCAAGACTATGAAGATACAAGATTGTAGACTTCGTCCCGTGTCCGGATGGGACTTTCCTTGGCGTGGAAGGCAAGCTTGGCGATACTGATATGTAGATCTCCTACCTTTGTAACCGACCTTGTGTAACCCTAGCCCTCTCCGGTGCCTATATAAACCGGACGGCTGTAGTCCATAGGACGAACAACAATCATACCATAGGCTAGCTTCTAGGGTTTAGCCTCTTTGATCTCGTGGTAGATCCACTCTTGTAACACACATCATCAATATTAATCAAGCAGGACGTGAGGTTTTACCTCCATCAAGAGGGCCGAACACAGGTAAAACATCGTGTCCCTTGTCTCCTGTTACCATCCGCCTAGACGCATAGTTTGGGACCCCCTACCCGAGATCCGCCGGTTTTGACACCGACAACCTATATCTTGGGCGGAGCTCAGGCCCCAACCTCTCAGCGTATCATCAAGCAGTTTGCTCGCGAGGTGAACGCAGCCCTTCCTAGGCTTGAGGCCACGCGCCCGCTCAGGTGGTCCAAGTGCGCCATCACCTTCACCTCAGCGGACCGGCTCAAGTGCACGGCCACCGTCGGCGCCCTCCCGATGCTCTGCTCACCCGTCATCAGCAACATACAAGTCACCAAGACCCTCATAGACGGCGATGCATGGCTTAACATCCTGTCCGTCGAGACATTCGACAGCCTCCAAGTGCCATATGATCTGCTTCAGCCTACCAATCCCTTCTCAGGAGTGACAGACGGCTCCACCACCCCGATAGGGCAGGTGAAAGCACAAGTGCTCCCTGGGTGATTTTGGTAATTAATGTCAACATATCTCTTGTTGGACTAATACTTCTACCTAGTATGTTTCAGATAAGTTCAACAATGGAGTGGCATGGACTAGAGGATGTGGAACCCTTTCAAGATGCCGAGGACAAAGGATTGGCTCAAGCTCAAAGCACAGGACTCTACATTTTCTATTTTAGTGGTCCAAGATCACATTTAGTCCATAGGAAAGCCAATACTATTAAGAGGGGATGAGGTGTTGCTTAATGGCTTGCTTGCTCAAACTGCTTAGTGATATGCTCCAAAGCCCTCAACCACTTTCTCACATCCACATATGTCCCAAACCAAAAGTCAAACTCAGACCCACCGAATCTTTCTACCCGGTGCGACAGAGTTCCCTTGACATAGCCACTGCCAGAAACCCTAATCAATTCGGTCTCACCAATGGGATCTCGGTCTTGCCGAGATGGGCTTGCAAACTCTCTATTGCCTATTGCAATAATTTCGGTCCCACCCAGATATGCAATCGGCCCCACCGAGTTTGCTTGGCCAACTCTCTGTTTTGCTTATTACCCAAATCGGTCCCATCGAGTTTGAGTAATCGGTCAAACCGAGATGAGGATTTACCCTAACCCTAGCACATCGGTCCCACCGAGTTGATCCATTTGGCCCCACCGAGAATCCTAACGTTCACATTTTGAACTAAATCGGTCCAACCGAGTTTCATGATTCGGTCCCACCGAGTTTGGTGATTTGTGTGTAATGGTTAGATTTCGTGTGGAGGCTATGTATACCCCTCCACCCACTCTTCATTCTTGGAGAGAGCCATCAGAACATGCCTACACTTCCAACACATATTTTCTGAGAGAGAACCACCTACACTTGTGTTGAGGTCAAGATATCCCATTCCAACCACATAAATCTTGATCTCTAGCCTTCCCCAAGTTGATTTCCACTCAAATCTTCTTTCCACCAAATCCAAATCCTGTGAGAGAGAGTTGAGTGTTGGGGAGTGTCGGTGTCAAAACCGACGGACCTCGGGTAGGGGGTCCCGAACTGTGCGTCTAGGTGGATGGTAACAGGAGACAAGGGACACGATGTTTTTACCCAGGTTCGGGCCCTCTCGATGGAGGTAAAACCCTACTCCTGCTTGATTAATATTGATGATATGGGTAGTACAAGAGTAGATCTACCACGAGATCGTAGAGGCTAAACCCTAGAAGCTAGCCTATGGTATGATTGTTGTTCGTCCTATGGACTAAAACCCTCCGGTTTATATAGACACCGGATAGGGTTAGGGTTACACAGAGTCGGTTACAATGGTAGGAGATCCACATATCCGTATTGCCAAGCTTGCCTTCCACGCCAAGGAAAGTCCCATCCGGACACGGGAAGAAGTCTTCAATCTTGTATCTTCATAGTCCAGGAGTCCAGCCAACGGTGATAGTTCGCTATCCGGACACCCCTAATCCAGACTCCTCAAGAGCCCTGAACCAGGCTTCAATGACGACGAGTCCGGTGCGCATATTGTCTTCGGCATTGCAAGGTGGGTTCCTCCTCCGAATACTTCATAGAAGATTTTGAACACAAGGATAGTGTCCGGCTCTGCAAAACAGGTTCCACATACCACCATAGAAAGAATAACCTTTGCACAGATCTGGCGGCGTGATTCTCGCGGCGTGACATCACACCACGGCCGAGCCTTTATACAAATCGTTTTACTGTTCCACCTCGGCGTGTTTAGCGAGGCGGTTTCCTTGGCACGTCTTATCAGGCGGAGATCGTGCCCTTATTCCGGATCCTCATCAATACGGACGTGGGTAACCCAACCGCGCCATTGATTACGGCGCTTGGGAGATAAGCGAGTTTTACCAGTGGCGGGGACGCATAGCTTCGTCCATACATATAAGGGGATAAGGATCCACCTTTTCACCCTCGCCTTCTTCCTCCTTTGCTCATCCATTTCCACTTTTCGAGCTCCAGCGCCCAAGTCCGCACATCCCTCCTCAACCTTCTCCAGCCATGTCCGGAGCGGGAGGCAAGTGGATGGTATCCTCCGTCACGGAGGGACAAGTCAAAAAGCTGCGGAAGGCCGGATACTTGTCCAGCGACATCGCGCACCGGCTCCCCGACGAGGGGCAGCTCATTCCCACCCCCAGGCTCCATGAGATGGTGGTGTTCCTCACCCACTTCCTCCGCGGACTAGGTTTTGCACTTCACCCATTTGTACGGGGGCTCATGTTCTACTACGGCCTGGACTTCCACGATCTAGCCCCGAATTTCCTCCTCAACATCTCGGCGTTCATCGTCGTGTGCGAGGCCTTCCTCTGCATCCAACCCCACTTCGGCTTATGGCTGAAGACCTTCAATGTCAAGCCGAAGGTAGTGGGCGGCCGCCAAGCGGAGTCTTGGAGGTGCCATGGTTGGCAAGATGGCCAAAGTCCTATGGCTCGAGGGATCCTTTGTGGAGACCATAAAGGGGTGGCAATCGGGGTGGTTCTACATCACCGAGCCGCGACTCTCAATGGGCGGCGGCCCCCGAATTCCGATCTGGCTTCCCCACACGGCTCACATCATGGAAAGAGACGGGCCTGACGTGGGGTAATTCGGAAGAGCTGTCCGGCCTCCAAACCTGCGTCCGAAACCTGGTGGACAAGAATCTCAGGCTTGTCAATGTAGTACAGGTTATGCTCATCCGCCGGATCCTCCCATGCCAACAACGGGCCTTCAAATTGTGGGAGTTCGATCCGGCACAACACCAAACTCTGAAAAGGCTCTTCGACACTACGTATGAAGATGCCTGGAAGGTGCTATTCAAGGGCGCCGAGGCTCCCACATCCGCTACCGAAGATCGCGGATTCAGCTCGCAGCGCCAAGCTACCGAGGTAAGCTATTTTGCCCTTTACGAGACTCTTGTTTTTCATATTTTGACTCTATGTGGGATCTAAAACTCCCTAACCTTTGACAGATCTGGTGAAGACGTCCGGACAGATTAACTGTCGGCCCCCTTGCCGAAGACCAGCCGGACGCCCGATTGACGGGCTGCTTTGGCTCTGGCACCTCACGTGGTGCCGAGAAGAAGGCCAAGAAGAAGGCCACGGGAACTTGAAGGAGCTCCCAGTAGCCAGTCTTTGTCGGACTCATTGTCAGCGACTCTGGCGGAATCCCCCGAGGGGCGAGGAGGAGGAAGAAGCCTCTCCCCAGGGGAGAGAAGAAAAGGAAGGCCGCCCGATCGGGGAGGCCGGAGGGTCGAAAGGAAGGACCCTTCCTCCGGACTTCTCCACCAACGCCGATAATGACGAGGAGGTGGCCACCAAGGGCCAAGCCCTGGCGAGATTGTAAGTGTCCCACTCCGGAATAGCTCATGACTTTTTATTTGTCGCATAGTGTCTTCTAATGCCGAATATAACCATGTAGCCCGCCCAAGGACGAGCTCGCCGCTTCGTCGAGCGGCTCCCTGGATTCGTCGGATGTGAACAACACTTCACATCCGACCGCCTCCTCTCCTCGTGATGCAGACGACACCGTGGTGGAGTCCCAAAAGGGGCCCAGCCAGGAGGAGGTGGTCCTGGAGGCGCCGCAAGGCGACCTCCTGGACTCCGGGCGCAAAGGGGGCGAGACCCCAGAGGGCTCTAAGTCCGGCCATGTGCCGGACTCTGTACCGGAACCTTCATTGGTTCCGAAGTCCGGCAAGCGGCCCCTTCGTAAGAAGGGAAAGACTGCGACGCCGGTGACCTCCGTCCAACTGGAGGCATCGGATAGCTTGCAGGAGGCGCTTAACAGTGCCTCCATCAATGAGGAGCACCGCACTGTTATGAGTGTGGTGATCCAGAAAGTTCAGTCCGCCAAGAGCGGGCTGGTGGCTTGTACCAGCCTTCTAACGGGCTTTGAGGTAAGTTTAGAATATGTAAAAATATTACCGCATAGACAGTAGCCCCTGATGCTTAGTTCGGTGTTAGGAAAGAAAAGCCGGATGAGGATCTAAAAAGATATCTGTGAGGAGTCTAACATAAGTATGTCAATATGGGAATGCAGGCTGTCTTTGTCGACCTCTGCCGCATTGACTGCGGAGGTCAATGCACTAAAGCAGAGCCTCGAGCGGTCCGAGAATGAGCTCGACCTTGCCAAGAAGCAGCTCGAGGACAAGGAAGGTAAGTAATACCTTCTTAAAGTAATACCTTATAGAAAGGATTTGGTTGCAAAAATGACAGGACTAACGTGGGTATTGTAGGGACCACGAACAAGGTGGCGACCCTAAAGGAAGCGGTGTCCACGGCCGAAAGCAAAGCGCCATGAGCGCACCGAGCGAGAAGCAGGAGGCGGGTCGCTGGAGGTGCGGCAAGAGCTCCGGGCTCGTGGAAAAACACACGAGTTTGGAGGCGTGACTTCAAGACTTCGAGAGTCCGAGCTCGCCTCGGCTCTTGAGAGTGCCAAAGCCGCTAAGGCGAAGCCCAAAAAGCCCTCCAGGAAATTGAATCATCAAAGAAGATAGCGGCGGGTAAGGCATTCTTTATGCAAAGCAAGCATGTGAAAGTGAATTATCTATTACTTACCCGAATCCGGAGCTCTCCAGGAGCATTCGCAGATCTGCCCCGTAGTGTGTCTAATGCTGCTGCGTTCTACCGCGCCAAGGAGGGGAGCTCGACGGAAAAGGTGTTCTGGTCTCAATATGCTGAGGCCGGACATTCGGTGCCCCTGAGCGACCAGCTGAAGCAGCTGGTCGAGCTCCACAAGGTCGGCGAACAGGCCATGAAGGGCCTCATAATTCGGCTGTGGCCATTTGAAGCCATGCCTGCGGCTAGTGGACGCCTGTCCATGGATTGAAGTCATCAAGCGCTCCGTCTGCATTGAAGGTGCCCGTCGGGCCCTTGCCCGTGCTAAAGTGCACTGGGGCAAGCTGGATGCTGAGAAGCTTGTGACGGACGGGCCACCAAAGGGCAAGGAGCATCGCAAGCCCGAAATGTACTATGAGGGCGTCCTGAAGGGTGCCCGCCTTATAGCGGGTGAATGCTCCAAAGATGTAATTTTTGAATAGACTCGCATTTGTTATCCTGTACGTTGAAAACTTGTTCATATGCGCTAAGCAACACTTGTGAATTTAAAATATTACCTTACAGGCGGCCGTTTATCAAATTTGAGAGATGGCAAGTCGTTGGCTTCAGCCCCCATGCCACAAGTGCTTTGGGGTGTTCAGGATAAACTTGAGCGCTCTTGTTCCCATTCTTGGGTCCTTGAGGAGGCGCTCAGCATAGCGAACAAGGCAACGGACTATAGTGCTTGAACACTCTCACTTAGCCATAGAATTCTATAATTTTAAATTTCGTGAAGCCCCTAGTACTCGGAAGACCGAGTTTGGGGCGCTATCCACGCCTTGGCGGACAATGCCGACTCCTCGCTCTAAGCGGCATAAGTCTTTAGGGACCAAGAAACCTCTCGAGCAGTGACCGGCTCTCGCCCTATCATGACGGTCAGTTTAGCTTTCTCCACCGAGGTGCTCAACCCAGCTCAACTGGGCACAACCACGGTGGTTCTCCCAAATAGCTACCTTAGCCGATATGACGGAACGTAAGGTACCAAAACATGGGAGCCGCAAACCCAACTATTGACCCAAGACATGATTCGAGCCGATGCATATAATGCTATAAGTTCGGGTGCCGCACTTGTGAAAGTGTTCGCACTTATCACACCATATTTTTGGGGTACTTAAGACCACAGTGTATTGGCCGTACCAAAGTGTACGGGTGCAACGTGTCATGAATGAACATATATATATATATAGATAAAGAAAGGAGTGCAATAATAGGCAAAAGCTATGTATTGTTTATTCAAAAAGGTACTGCAATGAAAGCAGAATGATATAAATAGTGCGATAAGCAAGGGATGGGACTATTTGACATGTCCCCTCCGAGGGGTAGCTCGGGATGGTATGTAAAAGCAGGTATAATGCTCGTAGTAGAGACCACCGGACACTCGACGTAACTACGCTTCCTGGCTGTTGCATCGTGAGTTCGGCAATTCTAGAGCCGGACGGGGCTTCTGAAACGGAGTCCTGAAAGTAAGAGAAAAGAAGAAAGAAAAGAATGACACAATCGGAGCCCCCAGTGCGGTTGAGCCGCGTGCAGGCGTGCGTGGTCGTGCCCTCCCTTATGCCCATGGTATCTCCAGAGCGTAGTTATGTACGCATAGTAATCTTTCGCAATTTCGCGAGGGCTGGGGTTAGCCAGATTACTCTGGCGTGCTCGGATCGTGCCAGGCGGTCTTGTTGTAGGTTACTCCGGGCGCGCTTGACGGTGTCCGGACATTTAGTAGCCGGACTCGAGAATTGCTGTGAGAGGCTGCTTTGCACCTCCGCCGCGAGGGCCACCATATGCTCCTCCGTTCGAAGAGAGCGTTCGGTGTTTCCATTGACCGTGATTACTCCTTGAGGGCCTGGCATCTTGAGCTTGAGGTATGCGTAGTGCGGCACCGCATTGAACTTTGCAAATGCGGTTCGTCCAAGCGATCGCGTGATAGCCATCGCGGAGCGGGACTATGTCAAGATTAACTCTTCGCTTAGGAAGTTATCGGGGATCCAAGACCACTTCGAGTGTAACCGAGCCTCTACAATTGGCCTCTACACCTGGTATGGCGCCTTTAAAGGTCGTCTTTGTGGGTTTAATCCTTGAGGGTCTATGCCCATTTTGCGCCTTGTATCACGATAGAGCAGGTTCAGGCTGCTACCGCCATCCATCGGGACTCTAGTGAGGTGAAATCCGTCGATGATTGGGTCAAGAACCAATGCGGCCCGAATCCGCCGTGGCGGATGCTAGTGTGGTGGTCCCTTGATCAAAGGTGATCGGGCGGGAGGACCATGGGTTGAACTTGGGCGGCGGCTCCATCGCATATACGTCCCTTAGTGCACGCTCCGCTCCCTTTTGGGTATGTGGGTTGCGTATACCATGTTCTCCGTCCGCACTTGTGGGGGAAGCACTTCATCCTCTATTGTTCGTGGCGGGGCTCCTCCTCGTCATCGCTTTGCAGCCCCTGGTCATTGAGTTCGGCATTTAACTTGCCTGCCTGTTTGAAGACCCAACAATCCCTGTTGGTGTGGTTGGCTAGTTTTTCGGGGGTGCCATGCATTTGGCACGAGCGATCGAAGTATTCAGTCTAGATTGGGCCGGGCCTGAGTATTTCTTTTGAACGGCTTTTTCCGCTGACCGGTTTAGAGCCTCTGAATCCGGCATTGACTGCCGTATCTTGATGTATCGCCGTTAATGCGGCGCTTGTGCTTGTTGCGACGCGACCTGCCATTGCTGTCCTTGGTATCCGAACTACCGGGGTTTTTGGTCAAGTTGTTACTACGAGCTAGCCAGCTGTCCTCCCCAGCATAAGCGGGTCATGAGTGTTGTGAGGGCTGCCATGGATTTTGGCTTTTCCTGTCCTAGGTGCCGGGCAAGCCACTCGTCATGGATGTTATGTTTGAAGGCTGCAAGGGCCTCTCGCATCCGGGCGATCAACGATTTGATTTTTCTTGTTTAGGAATCGTGTCCGTAATCGTCGGCCGATTCTTCCGCTGCTGAATTATGTGGCTGAGGTCATCGGCGTCTGGTGGTCGCACATATGTGCCCTGGAAGTTATCAATGAATGCGGCTTCCAGGTCCTCCCAACAACCAATTGATTATGCTGGCAAGCTGTTAAGCCAATGCCGAGCTGGTCCTTTAAGCTTGAGCGGGAGGTATTTGATGGCGTGTAGATCATCCCCGCGGGCCATGTGGATATGGAGGAGGTAGTCCTCGATCCAAACCGCAGGATCTGTTGTGCCATCGTATGATTCGATGTTTACGGGTTTGAAACCCTCGGGGATTTGATGATCCATCACTTCATCTATGAAGCATAGTGGGTGTCTTGGCGCCTACGTATTGAGCTATATCACGGCGCAGCTCAAATGAGCTTTGTCTCTGTGTTTGGCCCGCCGAATTCTTTGTATCCAACGTGGCGATTATCATCACGTGTCATGGGCGCCCACGCGATCCGTAGATCGATCTTGTTTGCCTTGCCTTGTCCTCCAATATGTCTCGCAGTGCAGCGCGTTTCCCGTGCCTTGGTACTTTTCGGCGATGCTGGAGTGCGGCTTGAATGGAGGGTCTAGAGGCCTCTTTAGCGCTGACCAGGGGTGGCGGTCGGCCGCATCATCTTACTGTGATGTAGGTTTGGGTGCTGCTTCCTCTAATTATGGTAGCAGCCTGCGTTTTGGGTATCTCTTGGAGGGGCGTTCGAGTTCGTACTCTTCGGCTGCAAGGACTTCAGTCCATCTGTCAGCTAGCAAGTCTTGGTCAGCTCTAAGCTGCCGCATTTTCTTGAGGCTGCTTGCCGTGGCCATAAGCCTGCGTTTGAAACGTTCCTGTTCGGCGGGATCCTCAGGCATGACAAATTCGTCGTCATCGAGGCTTGCCTCATCTTCGGAGGGAGACATATAATTATTGTCCTCCACCTCCGTGTCTGCCGCTCTATCATGAGGGCTGGCTTCTCCCTCCTCCTGTGCTGAATCCTGCTGGAGGGGGTTGTCTTCGGCACCTTTGTCCGGTGTTATTATCTCCCGTGCGGAATCACCATTTCTTTATTCTTGCGGATTTAGAGCGGCGCTTGACGCCTTGGCGCTTGGGCTGTTTCTTGGAGGGGTCATCCTCCATTGTTCCATCGCCGTTCCCATCTTTTGGGATGTCCACCATGTATATGTCGTATGATGAGGTGGCCTTCCAAAGTGCCACTGTGGCGCTGGTTCTTGGTCGTCTCGACATCGTCGTCCATACCGTCGATGTCTTCGGGTCGAAGTCGAGCATGTCGGTTAAATCATCGGCCAGTGGCTACGAACTGGGTGGTGGGTGGGCGTTGAATTTCTTCGTCGTCCGCAGCCCAACCTTCCTGACCGTAGTCCGGCCAGGGCTCTCCTGATAAAGAGAGAGACTTTAGTGAATTCAGGATGTCGCCAAAGGGTGAGTGTCGAAAGATGTCTGCGGCAGCGAACTCCATAACCGGCGCCCAATTGGATTCGATTGGCAGGGGCGCGGAGGGTTCGGAGTCCGGAGAGGAATCCGGCACCTTGGAGTCACGGTCTTCGCAAAGGACATGGATGGAGTTCGGCTCAATCGCCCTAGATATGGTAGCCCCCGAGGCGGTGTCCAACCACTCGTCCTTGATCGGCGGAGTCGGCTCCGAGCTAAGGGTCGGAGCAGACGCTGGTGCGGCCTCCAGGGCACTGTTCGGCGGCAGAGCTAGATCATGCTCATCAAGACAGTGCGGCGCGCTTGGCTGTGGCTCGAATCCGTCGAAGATCAAGTCTCCGCGGATGTCGGCCGTGTAGTTCAAACTCCCAAATCTGACCTGATGGCCAGGGGCGTAGCTTTTGATCTGCTCCGGATGGCCAAGTGAGTTGGCCGCAGCAAAGCCGCCCGAATCTGAAGATCTGTCCGGGAGAAAAGTCTCACCTGGACCGTCGTTGTTGATGATCGAAGGAGCCATCGGGCCTAAGGATGACGACACGGAGGAATTCTCAATGAAAGCACCAATGTCGGTGTCAAAACCGCGGATCTCGGTAGGGGGTCCCGGCTGTGCGTCTAGGCGGATGGTAACAGGAGACAAGGGACACGATGTTTTTACCTGTGTTCGGGCCCTCTCGATGGAGGTAAAACCCTACTCTGCTTGATTAATATTGATGATATGGGTAGTACAAGAGTAGATCTACCACGAGATCGAGAGGCTAAACCCTAGAAGCTAGCCTATGGTATGATTGTTGTTCGTCCTATGGACTAAAACCCTCTGGTTTATATAGACACCGGATAGGGTTAGGGTTACACAGAGTCGGTTAGAATGGTAGGAGATCTACATATCCGTATTGCCAAGCTTTCCTTCCACGCCAAGGAAAGTCCCATCCGGACACGGGACGAAGTCTTCAATCTTGTATCTTCATAGTCCAGGAGTCCGGCCAACGGTGATAGTTCGGCTATCCGGACACCCCTAATCCAGACTCCCTCGTGGAGACTATCATTTGAAGCACAAGAGCAAGGAGTTCATCATCAACACACCATTTGTTACTTCTTGGAGAGTGGTGTCTCCTAGATTGGCTAGGTGTCACTTGGGAGCCTCCGTCAAGATTGTGGAGTTGAACCAAGGAGTTTGTAAGGGCAAGGAGATTGCCTACTTCGTGAAGATCTACCCGAGTGAGGCAAGTCCTTCGTGGGCGGCGGCTATGGTGGGATAGACAAGGTTGCTTCTTCGTGGACCCTTCGTGGGTGGAGCCCTCCGTGGACTCGCGCAACCGTTACCCTTCATGGGTTGAAGTCTCCATCAACGTGGATGTACGATAGCACCACCTATTGGAACCATGGATAAAAATATCTCCATGTCTCCAAATTGCGTTTGCACACTCCAATCCCTTCCCTTTACATTCTTGCAACTTGCATGCTTTACTTTCCGCTGCTCATATACTCTTGTCATGCTTGCTTGATATGTAAAGTGAATGTTAAACTTGAACCAAAACTCCACTTCAACTTAAGGAAACTAAAAACTGCAACTTTTCTTGATTAGAGTCTATTCACCCCCCTTTATACACCTCTTCTCGATCCTTTCAATTGGTATCAGAGCTTTGGTCTCCATTGCCTTGGTTTAAACACCTTTGGAGGAAGATAGATGTGTCTACTTTGGGGAGTCTTAGACGTAGAGTGCCTATTCTTGATGGAGAGGTCTTCTATGAGTGGAAAAATGAAATGCTTGAGATTTTCAATGAATATAATTTGAACAAGTACATTATTAGCCCTTGTGCATATCATATTGATCCTTTGCATCCTACACCCGAAGATGATCTTGACATGATTCGCAATCTTAGAACTATCAATCTTATCATTAGAGGATTGCCCAAAAATTTGATTGCTAGTTTACCTACTCTTGATTGTGCCTATACTATATGGAGATTTCTTGAGGAACGATTTCCAAATTATTCCTTAAAAAATTTAGACGAAATTCTCCATAAGTCTATTGCCTTGAGTAAGATGAATTCCAGTGATCCTATGTTTGGTGATTGTCTATTTGAGCTTACCAATCTCATGCGTGCCAAAGGAGATGTTGGAATCATTAGCAATATCATTTCCGAAGCTATTAGAATTCATAAAGATAACCATAGTAATGACCATTTATCTAATGAATTACCCTCTCTAGGGGTTGATCAATCACAAGATGATGTTGAACATGGATACTATGACGAGGATGATGATAGTGACTATGATCTTGATGATGCAATGAGACACTTTGGTCTTATGGCAAATCTTCGCGGCTACATGGCTGGAGGAAAGGAATGGGTCCTTGATAGTGGATGTACTGATCATATGACCGGAGACAAAGATATGTTCCATGAGCTTGCTAAAAATGACGGCCCTCGAAAGTATGTCACCTTTGGTGATAACTCAAAGGGTAAGGTGGTTGGCCTTGGTAAGGTGGCCATCTCACATGATAGCTCCATACAAAATGTCATGCTCGTTGAATCTCTTGGGTACAATTTACTTTCAGTATCTAGACTTGCTGATTTTGGTTTAATTGTCCTATTTACTGAGGTAGATTGCCAAGTGTTTTGGAGAGACAATCATAAAATGGTCTTTACCGGTATACGCAGAGGTGATCTTTACATTGTTGATTTCTCTAAAAAGGCTCAACCTAGATCTTGCTGAATTGCTAAATCTTCTAAAGGCTGGTTGTGGCATAGAAGGCTAGGTCCTGTGGGTATGCGAAATGTTGATAAGCTTATTAGAGGTGATCATATCCTTGGAGTAAAAGATGTCATATTTGACAAGGATAGACTTTGTAGTGCTTGTCAGGCAGGAAAACAGGTTGGAGGAAGTCATCACGCGAAGAACATCATGACCACGAGAAGACCACTCGAGCTACTTCACATGGATCTCTTTGGTCCCAATGCCTACAAGAGTCTCAGTGCTAACTCATTCGGACTAGTCATAGTCGATGATTTTTCAAGATTTACGTGGGTGTTCTTTCTTGATGACAAATCGTCCAAAAGATCTTCAAAAACTTCGCTGGGAAGGCCCAAAATCAATTTGATGTGAAGATCAAGAAGGTCCGGAGCGACAACGGAACGGAGTTCAAGAACGCAAATGTGGACACCTTTCTTGACGAAGAAGGGATTTCACACGAGTTCTCAGCTACGTACACGCCTCAACAAAATGGAGTTGTTGAAAGAAAGAACTGGACTCTTATTGAGATGGAAATAACGATGCTTGATGAGTACAAGACTCCAAAACACTTTTGGGCGGAAGCGGTTGAGACAGCTTGTCATGCAACAAATCGCTTGTATCTTCACAAGTTACTTGGCAAGACGGCATACGAGCTCCTCACTGGTAACAAACCCCAAGTTGGATACTTCCGAGTATTCGGCTCAAAGTGCGACATTCTTGATAAGCATCGTCGTTCTAAATTTGCTCCTAAATCTCATGAAGGTTTCCTACTTGGTTATGGCTCAAACTCTCACACTTACCGTGTCTACAATAATTTCACCCGAAAGGTTGAAGAGACGGTAGATGTGAAGTTTGATGAATCTAACGGCTCGCAAGTAGAGCAATTGCCAATTGATGTAGGAGACAAAGACCCTTCGGAAGCAATCCAAGACTTGTCTATTGGAAAGATTCGTCCAACGGAAGTGAAGGAGAGTACCTCATCCGTCCAAGTGGAAGCTTCTACCTCACGACAAGGTGAACCAAGAATTGATACGGAAGCATCCACAAGTGGGACACACCAAGACGAAGAAAACAAGGAAGTACACCAAGATGAACATCAACAACCTCCTTGTCCACCACGACAAGAGAATGACAACGTCAACAATGAAGAAGGCCAAGAAGAAGAAGATGTTCCACCCCGATCCAAGCCAAAGCTCCCACGAGTTCGAGCAAGAATCGCCAAAGACCATCCCGTCGAGCAAATCTACAATGATATCCAAACCGGGAGAATCACTCGCTCTAGAACTCGTTTGGCTAACTTTTGTGAACATTATTCATTCATCTCTAGCATTGAACCTATGAAGGTTGAAGAAGCATTGGAAGATCCGGATTGGATAAACGCTATGCATGAAGAGCTACACAAATTTGAGAGAAACCAAGTGTGGACATTGGTCGAGAAGCCCGACAACAACCACAACATCATTGGTAACAAATGGGTGTTTCGCAACAAGCAAGTTGAAGATGGTCAAGTCGTCCGCAACAAAGCACACCTAGTCGCCCAAGGTTATACTCAAGTCGAAGGTATGGACTATGGTGAGACATATGCTCCCGTTGCTAGACTTGAGTCCATTCGCATCTTGCTTGCTTATGCTAATCATCATGATATCACCTTGTACCAAATGGACATTAAAAGTGCTTTTCTAAATGGTGAAATTGAGGAGCAATTTTATGTTAAGCAAGCTCCCGGCTTTGTCAATCCTAAGAAACCTAATCATGTTTACAAACTTCACAAAGCCCTTTATGGTCTTAAACAAGCTCCTAGAGCGTGGTATAAATGCTTGACCAAGTTCCTTAT
The DNA here is from genome assembly GCA_021605145.1 of Aegilops bicornis. Classification (NCBI taxonomy): domain Eukaryota; kingdom Viridiplantae; phylum Streptophyta; class Magnoliopsida; order Poales; family Poaceae; genus Aegilops; species Aegilops bicornis. The sequence continues at coordinate 150,395,836 of CM038674.1, read as the reverse complement.
TGAAAAAGGATTTGAAATTGGAAAAATAGATTCTACTCTTTTTACTAAAAGGGTTAATGGAGAACTATTTGTGTGCCAAATTTATGTTGATGATATTATATTTGGTTCAACTAACCCTCATTTTAGTGAGAAGTTTGGAAAGCTTATGTCGGAGAAGTTTGAGATGTCTATGATGAGTGAACTCAAATTCTTTCTTGGTTTGCAAATCAAGCAAACTAAGGAAGGTACCTTTGTATCTAAAACAAATTACACCAAGGACTTATTCAAGAAGTTCAATATGCAAGAATGCAAAGGTATGTCTACACCCATGCCTACTAGTGGACATCTTGATTTAACCAAAGATGGTGAACCGGTTGATCAAAAGGTTTACCGCTCCATGATTGGTTCATTGTTATATCTATGTGCCTCTCATCCCAATATTACGCTAAGTGTGTGCATGTGTGCACGATATCAAGCGGCCCCTAAAGAATGTCATTTTAAGGCTGTGAAAAGGATAGTGAGATACTTAATCCACACACCAAATTTTGGCATTTGGTATCCTAAGAGGTCTTCTTTCGATCTTGTTGGTTACTCCGATTCAGACTATGCCGGAGACAAGGTTGATAGAAAGTCCACTTTCGGTACTTGTCAATTTCTTGGTAGATCTCTTGCGTCTTGGTCCTCCAAGAAACAAAACTCGGTATCCTTATCCACCTTGAGCGAGAATACATTGCCGCTGGTTCATGTTGTGCTCAATTACCTTGGATGACCAGAACTCTTAAAGATTATGGGATATATGTGAAACATGTTCCATTGCTTTGTGACAATGAAAGTGCTATCAAAATTGCTCACAATCCCGTGCAACATTCTCGAACTAAGCATATTGAAGTTCGTCATCATTTCATTCGAGATCATGTTGCCAAAGGGGACATTGATCTTAAGCATGTTAAATGTAGATAAGCAATTGGCAGATATATTCACCAAACCGCTTGATGAGAAAGTCTTTTGCCGTTTGAGAGGAGAATTGAACATCATTGATGCTTCAAACTTGGAGTAGAAACTCTGTTTGGATACATGCAAGGCATGAGCCTTTGACTAATCCTTGATATTTCTTTCATGATGCTATCTATACGTCTTGGATATACTTGCACCCTTGCATGCTATCTAACCCTTGTAGGTACTTGGATGAATCCATGAAATTGCAACTCACTCATATCTTGAGCAATTTCTACATCACCAAGTATCTACACAATGGTGGTTAAAGACAAGGAAGCACAAAACCCTTCAAACATACCCTTTGACAAATTCTATGTTAAGTTTTATGATCGTCATTTTGGATACACAAGTGCTCTCCCTTGCAAAACTAACCCATGTAGGAAGATGAACTCAAATTCCAAGTGGTGCTCCCAACTCTTGATGAGCTACATCAACCTTGAGCAACCGACACAAGTTTAACTACGTGATCAAGATCATCACCACCACCCAAGGTATGACATTCCATCTTAGATAAGCTTTACTCAAAGACATGAGCCAAAGCAACTCAACAAGATGTGAATACATCAAGATACTTTAACAAAAAATGGTAACCCCATTTTGAGCTTAAACGATGAGTATGACCTATGATCAAGTGCCCTCACTTGACTCCAAAGTCAATATACTCTAACATAGGTGACTTTGTCGCCGCCCAATTCTAGATGAAGTTCTCTTGTGTTTCTCCGTGCTCTTGCATTTGTCTCATGCATATTTGTTTCCCCTTTCAAGATTCTTTTTCTGCATAAAAAAAACTTCATCTAGATTCTTTTTCTGTTTATTTTGTGTTCTGCATTCTCTGCATCGAATTCATTGCAAATCTTTCAGCTAGTTCCTTGCAAATCCTTGTGAGATCTTAATTGCCTAGTGAGCTGAGGTGACAAGTGTTTTCACTGTGATGAACTCGGTCACACCAGTTTGTTTTCTTCGGCCCAACCGACTTCCTTCGGTGCCACCGAAGCACACAACTCGGTGCTACCGATTTCGTTGCAGAAAAGACAACTTGCCACTTGTTCCTGTTTTGTTTATGCTCCAGCTCCACTCAATGATTCTTGTCCTCTACCAGCATCACATTCGACTTGCTACTTTGCTTTGTGACTCAAGGACCAAACCCTTTTGCAATAAAAATCCAGAAGAGCCCTTCTTGGAAATTGATGTCAAAGGGGGAGAGAGAGATCACATAAAAGCTTAAAGAGAGAATACTCAGCGGGAGAGTGTAAGAAACCCCAGATGCTTGGTGTTCAAGAGGAGAGAAGTCACATGTCTTTAAGAGGGACATGTTCATATTTGATTGTTTGCATTAGCTCTGTTTCTTGTCTTTGCTCTGATTTTCTGTTCCCTATCTTCTCCCAGTATCCCATGCAAGATTCAGGGGGAGCAAGACATCTAAGGGAAGGAAATCCTTGAATTCATTGCACATCTTTACCTTTGGGGACATGTCTATATCCAATAGAGTACTCAGTACTCACTCTCTACATGTGATCCCAGTCTTGGTACTCTTGTGGTTTCTTTTGTTTGCTCTGGCTAGTAGATGTATCGGTGTTATCTAACCTTGTTTACTCAGGTTCATTTCTTCCTAAGCCAACTCAAGACCACAAGGTAAGTATATGCATCACAATTATGTGTATGAGGATATCTTGCTGTTGTACATACTGTTTGCTAGAAGGACTCATGAGCATGAAGGTACATTTCCTATATTCACATCATTTGCTCCGATGCATATAGCTAAGATACATGTAACACATTGCTTACTCTGTCATGCTTATGCATTTACATGCTCCTATGTTCCATGTTTATATGATTGCATACATGTAGGGGGAGCCTATGTATGTTATATGTCTTTCCAAAGCTTTACTTGTTATTCTCTATATCCTTATCTAAAGCTTTGATGTATGTTGTCATCAATTACCAAAAAGGGGAGATTGAAAGCACAAGTGCTCACAGGTAATTTTGGTAATTAATGTCAACATATCTCTTGTTGGACTAATACTTCTACCTAGTATGTTTCAGATAAGTTCAACAATGGAGTGGCATGGACTAGAGGTTGTGGAACCCCTTCAAGATGCTGAGGACAAAGGATTGGCTCAAGCTCAAAGCACAGGACTCTACATTTTCTATTTTAGTGGTCCAAGATCACATTGAGTCCATAAGAAAGCCAATACTATTAAGAGGGGATGAGGTGTTGCTTAACAGCTTGCTTGCTCAAAGTGCTTAGTGATATGCTCCAAAGCCCTCAACCACTTTCTCACATCCACATATGTCCCAAACCAAAAGTCAAACTCGGACCCACCGAATCTTTCTACCCAGCGCCACCGAGTTCCCTTGACATAGCCACTGCCAGAAACCCTAATCAATTCGGTCTCACCGATGGGATCTCGGTCTCACCGAGATGGGCTTGCAAACTCTCTGTTGCCTATTGCAATAATTTCGGTCCCACCGAGATATGCAATCGGCCCCACCGAGTTTGCTTGGCCAACTCTCTGTTTTGCTTATTACCCAAATCGGTCCCACCGAGTTTGAGTAATCGGTCAAACGGAGATGAAGATTTACCATAACCCTAGCACATCGGTCCCACCGAGTTGATCCATTCGGTCCCACCGAGAATCCTAACGTTCACATTTTGAACTAAATCGGTCCGACCGAGTTTCATGATTCGGTCCCACCGAGTTTGGTGATTTGTGTATAACGGTTAGATTTTGTGTAGAGGCTATATATACCCCTCCACCCGCTCTTCATTCGTGGAGAGAGCCATCAGAACATGCCTACACTTCCAGCACATATTTTCTGAGATAGAACCACCTACACTTGTGTTGAGGTCAAGATATCCCATTCCAACCACATAAATCTTGATCTCTAGCCTTCCCCAAGTTGCTTTCCACTCAAATCTTCTTTTCACCAAATCCAAATCTTGTGAGAGAGAGATGAGTGTTGGGGAGACTATCATTTGAAGCACAAGAGCAAGGAGTTCATCATCAACACACCATTTGTTACTTCTTGGAGAGTATGATACATCTCCAACGTATCTATAATTTTTGATTGCTCCATGCTATATTATCTACTGTTTTGGGCAATATTGGGCTTTATTATCCACTTTTATATTATTTTTGGGACTAACCTATTAACCGGAGGCCCAGCCCAGATTTGCTATTTTATGCCTATTTGAGTGTTTCGAGGAAAAGGAATATCGAATGAGTCGAAACGGAACGAAATCAAGCTGGAGAAGTTATTTTTGGAAGGAAAGCCTCCTGGATAGACTTGGACTCTCGTCGAGAAGATACGAGAGCTGGCCACGAGGGTGGGGGCGCGCCCACCCCTAGGGCGCGCCTGCCTCGTGGGGCCCTCGTAGCTCCACCGACGCACTGCACCCATATATACCTACGTATCGTAAAACTTCCAGAACAGAAGATAGATCGGGAGTTCCGCCGCCGCAAACCTCCAGAGCCACCAAAAACCAATCAGGACCTTGTTCCGGCACCCTGCCGGAGGGGGGAACCCTCACCTGTGGCCATATTCATCATCCCGATGCTCTCCATGACGAGGAGGGATTAGTTCATCCTCGGGGCTGAGGGTATGTACCAGTAGCTATGTGTTTGATCTCTCTCTCTCTCTCTCTCTCTCTCGTGTTCCCTCTATGGAACGATCTTGATGTATCCCAAGCTTTGCTATTGTAGTTGGATCTTCTGATGTTTCTCCCCCTCTACTCTCTTGTGATGAATTGAGTTTCCTCTTTTGAAGTTATCTTTTCGGATTGAGTCTTTTATGAGAACACTTGATGTATGTATTGCCGTGCTTATCTGTGGTGACAATGGGATGTCATGTGCCACTTGATGTATGTTTTGGCGACCACCTTGCGGGTTCCGCCCATGAACCTATGCATAGGGGTTGGCACACGTTCTTGACTCTCCGGTAGAATCTTTGGGGCACTCTTTGAAGTTCTTTGTGTTGGTTGGATGAATCTGAGATTGTGTGATGCATATCATATAATCATGCCCACGGATACTTGAGGTGACATTGGAGTATCTAGGTGACATTAGGGTTTTGATTGATTTGTGTCTTAAGGTGTTATTCTAGTACGAACTCTAGGGCTGTTTGTGACACTTATAGGAATAGCCCACCGGATTGATTGGAAAGAATAACTTTGAGGTGGTTTCGTACCCTACCATAATCTCTACGTTTGTTCTCCCCTATTAGTGGTTTTGGAGTGACTCTTTGTTGCATGTTAAGGGATTGTTATATGATCTATCTATGTTATTATTGTTGAGAGAACTTGCACTAGTGAAAGTATGAACCCTAGGCCTTGTTTCCTATCATTGCAATACCGTTTACGCTCACTTTTATCATTAGTTACCTTGCTGTTTTTATTTTTTCAGATTACAAAAACCTATATCTACTATCCATATTGCACTTGTATCACCATCTCTTCGCCAAATTAGTGCACCTATACAATTTACCATTTTATTGGGTGTGTTGGGGACATAAGAGACTCTTTGTTATTTGGTTGCAGGGTTGCTTGAGAGAGACCATCTTCATACTACGCCTCCCACGGATTGATAAACCTTAGGTCATCCACTTGAGGGAAATTTGCTACTGTCCTACAAACCTCTGCACTTGGAGGCCCAACAACGTCTACAAGAAGAAGGTTGTGTAGTAGACGTTAAGCTCTTTTCTGGCACCGTTGTCGGGGAGGCTAGGTAAGTGAAGGTATATCTTTAGATCTTGCAATCAAATCTTTTTGTTTCTTGTTTTAGCACTAGTTAGTCTATAAAAGAAAACTACAAAAAAATGGAATTGAGTTTACCTCACACGCTTCACCTTTTTAATATCTTTCGTGAGTATGATGGAAAGGAAAATTGTGCCAAAGTGTTAGAAGAAGAATGCATTAAAATTTTTGGCACTAGATCTTTGTTTGATGAGCATGATTGCAATGTTGTTAGTATGAATTCCTTGAATATCCATGATGCTAATGATATGCAAAGCCACAAGTTTGGGGAAGCTATGTTTCACGAAGATGATATTTTTTGTCCCCCAAGCTTTGATGAGAAAATTTACTATGATGAAAGCATGCCTCCTATCTATGATGATTATTGTGATGACACATATGCTTTAAAAAATAACGATAACCATGAAACTTGTCATCTTGATCTTAATTTTCAATCACATGATAGTTATTTAGTTGAGTTTACTCCCACTATTATTCATGAGAAGAATTTTGCTTATGTGGAGAGTAATAAATTTCTATGTTTGTAGATCATGAAAAGAATGCTTTAGGTGCTGGTTATATTGTTGAATTCATTCATGATGCTACTGAAAATTATTATGAGATAGGATCATATGCTTCTACATATTGCGATAATATCAAGTTTCCTCTCTATGTGCTTAAAGTTTTGATATTATGCTTGTTTTACCTTCCTATGCAAGATGATTCTTGTTCCCATAAGTTGTTTGTTCACAAAATCCCTATGCATAGGAAGTGGGTTAGACTTAAATGTGCTAGTCATATTCTTCATGATGCTTTCTTTATGTTTCAATTCTTATCTTTTATGTGAGCATCATTGAAATCATAATGCCTAGCTAGGGGCATTGAACGATAGCGCTTGTTGGGAGGCAACCCAATTTTATTTTAGTTTCTTGCTTTTTGGTTCTGTTAAGTAATAAATAATCCACCTAGCTTCTGTTTAGATGTGGTTTTGTGTTTTAATTAGTGTGTGTTCCAAGTAGAACCTTTGGGAAGACTCGGGTGAAGTCTTTATGATCATGCTGTAAAAAACAGAAACTTTAGCGCTCACGAGATTAGCTAGAACTTTTTACTGGAGAGTGATATTTAGTTGATTATTTTTGCAGATGATTACTAGACAAATTCCTCAGGTCCACCAATTTATTTTAGAATTTTTGGAGTTCCCAGAAGTTTGCGTTAGTTACAGATTACTACAGACTGTTCTGTTTTTGACAGATTCTGTTTTTCGTGTGTTGTTTGCTTATTTTGATGAATCTATGGCTAGTAAAATAGTTTATAAACCATAGATAAGTTGGAATACAGTAGGTTTAACACCAATATAAATAAAGAATGAGTTCATTACAGTACCTTGAAGTGGTGTTTTATTTTCTTTCGCTAACGGAGCTCACGAGTTTTCTGTTAAGTTTTGTGTTGTGAAGTTTTCAAGTTTTGGGTAAAGATTCGATGGACTATGGAATAAGGAGGATGCCCAAGGCACCCCAAGGTAATATTCAAGGACAACCAAGAGCCTAAGCTTGGGGATGCCCCGGATGGCATCCCTCTTTAAATCTTCGTTCATCGGTAACTTTACTTGGAGCTTTATTTTTATTCACCACATGATATGTGTTTTGCTTGGAGCGTCATTTTATTTTCTTTAGCTTTGCTTGCTGTTAGTTAGAATAAAGTTTTGCATCTTTAGTTTCAATAAAAAAAGTCAAGGATAGCCTTTGCCATGCTTATTTTGCTACTATACATATTGCTGTTTGAAAACAGAAAGTTTACCGCTGTTGCAAAAATTCCCTAGAAAAGTCAGAGAGTGGTATAATGTTGAATATTTTTGCATATTGAGCTCTGATAAATTTATTACAGTGGGAATTTTAGTTAAGTAATTTTTGGAGTCGGGGAAGTATTGATACTCTTGCATTCTTTACAGACTGTACTGTTTTGGCAGATTGCTGTTATGTTTGCATTGTTTGCATATGTTTGCTTGTTTAATGATTCTGTTTGAGGATAGGAGTATTAAATATGCAAAGGCATTTAGTATGCAATGTTGAATAATAATGTTAGTGATTTGTTACAGTAGAAAATGATAAGGTTTTGCATTGGTTTATACTAACCTATCTCACGAGTTCTTGATGAGTTTATTGTGAATGATGCTTTTGATAAAAAGAGAAAGCATGATATGAGAGGAATTAAGGAGACACAAAAGTTCAAGATTGGGGATGCCCAAGGCACCCCAAGATAATATTTCAAGAAGTCTCAAGCATCTAAGCTTGGGGATGCCCCGGTAGGCATCCCACCTTTCTTCTTCAACAACTATCGGTTAGTATCGGTTGAGCCTAAGTTTTTGCTTCTTCACATGAGTTGTGCTATCCTTGTAATGTCATTTTCTTTAGCTTTGCTTGCTATTTGAATAAAGTATCAAGATCTGAAATTATTAAATGTTAGAGAGTCTTCACATAGTTGCACAATTATTCGACTACTCATTGATCTTCACTTATATCTTTCGGAGTAGTTTGTCATTTGCTCTAGTGCATCACTTATATCTTTTAGAGCATGGTGGTAGTTTTATTTTTAAGAAATAGATGAACTCTCATGCTTCACTTATATTATTTTGAGAGTCTTAAATAGCATGGTAATTTTCTTAAATAATCATAATATGCTAAGCATACAAGATTTGTAAAAATTCTTATGAGTGTGTTGAATACCATGAGAAATTTGATGCTTGATAATTGTTTTGAGATATGAAGATGGTGATATTAGAGTCATGCTAGTTGAGTAGTTGTGAATTTGAGAAATCCTTGTGTTAAAGTTTGTGATTCCCGTAGCATGCATTATGGTGAACCGTTATGTGATGAAGTCGGAGCATGATTTATTTATTGATTGTCTTCCTTATGAGTGGCGGTCGGGGACGAGCGATGGTATTTTCCTACCAATCTATCCCCCTAGGAGCATGCGCGTAATACTTTGATTTGATAACTTCTAGATTTTTGCAATAAGTATATGAGTTCTTTATGATTAATGTTGACTCCATGGATTACACGCACTTTTCCTTCCTTCCACCATTGCTAGCCTCTCTAATACCGCGCACCTTTCGCCGGTATCATACACCCACCATATACCTTCCTCAAAACAGCCACCATACCTACCTATCATGGCATTTCCATAGCCATTCTGAGATATATTGCCATGCAACTTTCCACCGTTCCATTCTTATGACACGCTTCATCATTGTCATATTTCTTTGCATGATCATGTAGTTGACATCGTATTTTGTGGCAAAGCCACCGTTCATAATTCTTTCATACATGTCGCTCATGATTCATTGCACATCCCGGTTCACCGCCGGAGGCATTCATATAGAGTCATATTTTGTTCTAAGTATCGAGTTGTAATTGTTGAGTTGTAAGAAAAATAAAAGTGTGATGATCATCATTATTAGAGCATTGTCCCAGTGAGGAAAGGATGATGGAGACTGTGATTCCCCCACAAGTCGGGATGAGACTCCGGATGAAAAATAAATAAAAATAAAAAAGAGGCCATAAAAAAAAGGAGAAAAGTCCCAAATAAAAAAAATGAGAGAAAAAGAGAGAAGGGACAATGTTACTATCCTTTTACCACACTTGTGCTTCAAAGTAGCACCAAGATCTTCATGATAGAGAGTCTCTCATTTTGTCACTTTCATATACTAGTGGGAATTTTCATTATAGAACTTGGCTTGTATATTCCAATGACGGGCTTACTCAAAATGCCCTAGGTCTTCGTGAGCAAGCGAGTTGGATGCACACCCACTTAGTTTCTTTTGTTGAGCTTTCATATACTTATAGCTCTAGTGCATCCGTTGCATGGAAATCCCTACTCACTCACATTGATATCTATTGATGGAAATCTCCATAGCCCGTTGATAAGCCTAGTTGATGTGAGACTATCTTCTCATTTTGTCTTCTCCACAACCACCATTCTATTCCACCTATAGTGTTATATCCATTATCCACTTCTATATTATTTTTGGGACTAACCTATTAACCGGAGGCCCAGCCCAGATTTGCTGTTTTATGCCTATTTCAGTGTTTCGAGGAAAAGGAATATCAGACGGAGTTGAAATGGAACGAAATCAAGTAGAGAAGTTATTTTTGGAAGGAAAGCCACCGGATAGACTTGGACTCTACGTCATAAGATACAGGAGCTGGCCACGAGGGTGGGGGGCGCATCCACCCCCTAGGGCGCGCCCCCTGCCTCGTGGGGCCCTTATAGCTCCATCGACGTACCCCCTGCACCCATATATACCTACGTATCGTAGAACTTCCAGAACAGAAGATAGATCGGGAGTTCCGCTGCCGCAAACCTCCAGAGCCACCAAAAACCAATCGAGACCCTGTTCCGGCACCCTGCAGCAGGGGGGAACCCTCACCTGTGGCCATCTTCATCATCCCGGCGCTCTCCATGACGAGGAGGGAGTAGTTCACCCTCGGGGCTGAGGGTATGTACCAGTAGCTATGTGTTTGATCTCTCTCTCTCTCTCTCGTGTTCCCTCTATGGCATGATCTTGATGTATCCCGAGCTTTGCTATTGTAGTTGGATCTTCTGATGTTTCTCCCCCTCTACTCTCTTGTGATGAATTGAGTTTCCCCTTTTGAAGTTACCTTTTAGGATTGAGTCTTTTATGAGAACACTTGATGTATGTCTTGCCGTGCTTAGCTGTGGTGACAATGGCATATCATGTGCCACTTGATGTATGTTTTGGTGACCAACTTGCGGGTTCCGCCCATGAACCTATGCATAGGGGTTGGCACACGTTCTTGACTCTCCGGTAGAAACTTTGGGGCACTCTTTGAAGTACTTTGTGTTGGTTGGATGAATCTGAGATTGTGTGATGCATATCGTATAATCATGCCCACGGATACTTGAGGTGACATTGGAGTATCTAGGTGACGTTAGGGTTTTGGTTGATTTGTGTCTTAAGGTGTTATTCTAGTACGAACTCTAGGGCTGTTTGTGACACTTATAGGAATAGCCCACCGGATTGATTGGAAAGATTAACTTTGAGGTGGTTTCGTACCCTACCATAATCTCTACGTTAGTTCTCCGCTATTAGTGGTTTTGGAGTGACTCTTTGTTGCATGTTGAGGGATTGTTATATGATATATCTATGTTATTATTGTTGAGAGAACTCGCACTAGTGAAAGTATGAACCCTAGGCCTTGTTTCCTATCATTGCAATACCGTTTACGCTCACTTTTATCATTAGTTACCTTGCTGTTTTTATATTTTCAGATTACAAAAACCTATATCTACTATCCATATTGCACTTGTATCACCATCTCTTGGCGAACTAGTGCACCTATACAATTTACCATTGTATTGGGTGTGTTGGGGACACAAGAGACTCTTTGTTATTTGGTTGCAGGGTTGCTTGAGAGAGACTGTCGGTGTCAAAACCGGCGGATCTCGGGTAGGGGGTCCCGAACTATGCGTCTAGGCGGATGGTAACAGGAGAAAAGGGACACGATGTTTTTACCCAGGTTCGGGCCCTCTCGATGGAGGTAAAACCGTACTCCTGCTTGATTAATATTGATGATATGGGTAGTACAGGAGTAGATCTACCACGAGATCAGAGAGGCTAAACCCTAGAAGCTAGCCTATGGTATGATTGTTGTTAGATCCCACGGACCAAAACCCTCCGGTTTATATAGGCACCGAAGAGGGTTAGGGTTACACAGAGTCGGTTACAATGGTAGGAGATCTACATATCCGTATCGCCAAGCTTGCCTTCCACGCCAAGGAAAGTCCCATTCAGACACGGGACGAAGTCTTCAATCTTGTATCTTCATAGTCCAGGAGTCCGGCCAAAGGTCATAGTCCGGCTATCTGGACACCCCCTAATCCAGGACTCCCTCAGTAGCCCCTGAACCAAGCTTCAATGACGACGAGTCCAGCGAGCATATTGCCTTTGGCATTGCAAGGCGGGTTCCTCCTTCGAATTCTTCATAGAAGATTTTGAACACAAGGATAGTGTCCGGCTCTGCAAAATAAGTTCCACATACCACCGTAGAGAGAATACTATTTACACAAACTAAATCTGCTGACGTATTTCGCAGCGTGACATCACACCACGGCCAAGCCTTTATTCGAATCGTTTTCCTTTGTCCCACCTCGGTAGCGTTTAGCGGCGGTTTCCTTGGCACGTCTTGTCAAAGCGGATCGTGTCCCCTTATTAGGATTCTCATCAATACGGGCGTCGTAACCCAACCGCCATTGATTACGGCACTTGGGAGATAAGCGAGTTTTATCAGGCCGGTGGGGACGCATAGCTTTGTCCGTCCATATAAGGGGATAAGGATCCACTTTTTCACACACGCCTTCTTCCTCCTTTGCTCATCCATTTCTGCGCACTTGAGCTCTAGCGCCCAAGTCTGCACATCCCACCTCAACCTTCTCCAACTATGTCCGGAGCGGGAGGCAAGTGGATGGCCTCCTCCGCCACGGAGGGGCACATCAAAAAGCTGCGAAAGGCCGGATACTTGTCCGACGACATCGCGCATTGGCTCCCGACAAGGGGCAGCTCATCCCACCCCAGGCCCCATGAGAGGTGGTGTTCCTCCCCACTTCCTCCAGCGGACTAGTTTTTCCACTTCACCCATTTGTCCGGGGCTCATGTTCTACTACGGCCTAGATTTCCACAATCTGGCCCCGAATTTCATCCTCAACATCTCGGCGTTCATCGTGGGTATGCGAGAACCTTCCTCTGCATCCAGCCCCACTTCGACTTATGGCTGAAGACCTTCAATGTCAAGCCGAAGGTAGTGGGCGGCCGTAAGCCGGAGTGCGTAGAGTGCCATGGTGGGCAAGATGGCCAACATCCTATGGCTCGAGGCTCCTTCGCCGAGACCATAAAGGGGTGGCAATCGGGGTGGTTCTACATCACCGAGCAGCGACTCTAAATGGGCAGCGGCCCCAATTCTGATCTGGCTTCCCTACGGCTCACCTCATGGAAATAGACGGGCTGGCGTGGGGTAATTCGAAGAGCTGACCGGACTCCAAGCCTGCGTCCAAACACAGTGGACAAGAAGCTCAAGCTTGTCAACGTAGTCTGAGTTATGCTCATCTGCGGATCCTCCCATGCCAAAGAACGGGCCTTCAACTTGTGGGAGTTTGATCCGGCACAACACCGAACCTTGAGCGGCTCTTCAACACTACGTCTGAATATGCACGGAAGGTCTTTGTTCAAAGGCGCCGAGGCTCCGCATCCGCTACCAAGATCGCGGATTCAGCTCATGACATCAAGCCAGCGAGGTAAGCTATTTTACCCTTCTGGGACTCTTTTTCATAGTTTGACTCTATGCGGGATCTAAAACTCCCTCACCTTTGACATGGTAGCGGAAGAGCGTCCGGACGGGTTGGTATCGGCTCCGTTGCCGAAGACCCAACAGACGCCCGATTGGCGGGGCTGCTGGTTCCGGCACCTTACATGGTGCCGGAGAAGAAAACCACGGGAACTCGAAGGAGTTCCGGCGCCAGTGTTGTCGGACTCATCGTCCGATGACTCGAGGCGAACTCCTCCCATAAATCTGAGGAGGAGGAAAAGAGGCCTCTCCCCCGCCGGGGAGAGAAGAAAAGGAAGGCCGCCCCAAGCTGGGAGGCCGGAGGGTCAGAAGGAAGGACCCTTCCTCCGGACTACACCACCAACGCCGACGACGGGCGAAGAGGAGTGGCCACCGAGGACCAAGCCCTGGCGAAATCGTAAGTGTCCGGACACGAGAATAACTCATGGCGTTCCATTTGTCGCATACGACATCTTCTAACGCCGAATATAACCATGCAGCCCGCCCAGGGCGGGCTCGGCGCTCGTCGAGCGGCTCCCTGGATTAAATCGGATGTGAATAGCACCTCACTTTCGACCGCCTCGTCTCCTCCCGCCGCGGATGACACCGAGGTGGAGTCCCAAAGGGCCCAGCCGGAAGGAGGTGGCCACAGGCGTCGCAAGGCAACCTCCGGACTCTGGGCGCAAGGGATAAAACCCGAAGGGCTTTAAGTCCGGCCCTGTGACTCCGTCACCGAGAACCTTGGTGGTTCCGGAGTCCGGCAGCGACCCCTTCGTAAGAAGGGCAAGGCTGACGCGGTGACCTCCGGCCCAACCCGGAGGCACCGGATAATTTGATGGAGGCGCTTAACGCGCTTCCATCGGCGAGATCACCGCATGGTTATGAGTGTGGTGATCCGGAAAGTTCGATCCGCCAAGAGCGGGCTGGCAAGCCATGCCAGCCTTCTAACATGCTTTGAGGTATGTATTTAAGATATGTAAAATATTACCGCATAGGCGGTAGCCCCGATGCTCGGTTTGGTGTTAGGAAAGAAAAAGCGGGCGAGGATCTAAAAGATATCTGTGAGAGTCTAACATAGGTCAATATGGGAATGCAGGCTGCTGTGACCTCTGCCACCTTGTTGTGGAGGTTGATGCATTGAAGCGAGCCTCGGCGGTCCGAGAACGAGCTTCGGCCTTGCCAAAAGCGCAGCTCGAGGACAAGGAAGGTAAGTAATACCTTATGGGAGTATTTAAAAGATGTGGTTGCAAAAATGACAGGAATAACGTGAATATTGCAGGGGCCACGAGCAGGTGGCGACCACAGAAGGAAGCGGTGTCCAAGGCCGAAAGCAATGCGGCCGCGAGCGCACCGACCGAGAGAAGCGAGGCGCGGGTGGCGGAGGTGCGGCAAGAGCTCCAGGCTCTCGTGGAAAAACACGAGAGTTTGGGCGTGACTCAAGACTCGAGTCGAGGCTCGCCTCGGCCCTTGAGAGCGCCAAAGCCGCTAAGGCCGAAGCCAAAAAGCCCTCCGTGAAATTGAGGCGATGAAGAAGATAGCGGCGGGTAAGGCATTCTATATGCAAATCAAGCATGTGAAAGTGAATTATCATTACTTACCCGAATCCGGAGCTCTCCAGAGCATTCGCAGATCTGCCCGCCAGTGTCCGATGCTTTGCCGCATTCTACCGAGCCGAGGAGGAAGCTCGACGGAGAAGGTGTTACGGTCTCGATATCGAGGCGGACACCCGGTGCCCTTAAGTGATCAGTTGAAGCAGCTGGTCGAGCTCCATAAGGTGGCCGAACAGGCCATGAAGGGCCTCATAGTTCGGCTGTGGCCTAAGGAAGCCATGCTTGGGAGCTACTTCGGGCTGGTGAGGCGGCTGGTGGATGCCTGTCCATGGGTTGAAGTCGTCAAGTGCTCCGTCTGCATTGAAGGTTCCCTTAGGGCCCTTGCCTGTGCTAAGGTGCACTGGGGCAAGATGGACGTTGAGAAGCTTGTGACGGACGGACCACCACCGGGCAAGGAGCATCACAAGCCTGAAATGTATTATGAGGGCGTCCTGAAGGGTGCCCGCCTTATAGCGGGTGAATGCTCCAAACAGGTAATTTTTGAGTAGACTCGCATTTGTTATCCTGTACGCTCAAAACTTGTTCATATGCGCTAAGCAACACTTTTGAATTTAAAATATTACCTTTTGTGCGGCCGTGTATTAAATTTGAGAGATGGCGAGTCGTCGGCTTCAGCCCCCATGCCACGAGTCTTTGGGGGTTCGGGATAAACTTGAGCGCTCTTGTTCCCATTCTTGGGTCCTTCGAGGGAGGCGCTCAATGCAACGAACAAGGCAACCGGACTATAATGCTTGAACACTCTCACATAGCCATAGAATTCTAAATTTTAAATTTCGGCGAAGCCCCTGGTATTTGGAAGACCGAGTTCGGGGCTCTATCCACGCCTAGGACGGACAATGCCGACTCCTCGCTCTAAGCGGCATAAGTCTTTAGGGACTCGAAAACCTCTCGAACAGCGACCGGCTCTCGCCCTATCATGACGTGTCAGTTTTAGCTTTCTCCACTGAGGTGCTTAACCCAGCTCAGCAGGGGCACAATCGCGTTGGTTCTCCCAGCCTTACCTTAGCCGATATAACGGAACATAAGGTACCAAAACATGGGAGCCGGCAAACCCAACTATTGACCCAAGACATGATTCGAGCCGATTCATATAATGCTATAAGTTCGGGGTGCCGCACTTGTGAATGTGTTCTGACTTATCACACAATATTTTGGGTTACATAAGCCCCTGGTGTATTTGCCGTACCAAAGTGTACGGTTGCATAATGTCATAACTTAACATATATATATATATATATATATATATATATATATATATATATATATAGAAAAAGGAATTCAATAATAGGCGAAGCTATGTATTGTTTATTCAAAAGGGCTGCGATGAGCGAGCGATACAAATAGTCACGATAAGCAAGGGGCGGGACCTTTTAACATGTCCCCTCGAGGGGTAAGCTGCGGGATGGTATGTAAAAGCAGGTATCTTGCTCGTAATAGAGACCACTGGACACTCGGCGTAGCTTTACGCTTCCCTGGCTGTTGCATCGTGTGTTGGCGATTCTCTTTGCGGACAGGCTTCGTGAGAACGGAGTCCTGAAAGTAAAAAAGAAAGAAGAAAAGAAAAGAATGACACAATCGGGGCCCACAGTGCGGTTGAGCGCGCATTACGGGCATGCCGTGGTCGTGCCCTCCCCTATGCCCATGGTATTTTCCAGAGCGTAATTATATGCAGCGTAATCTTGGTTTTGCAATTTCGCGAGGGCTGGGGTTTGGGCCGCATTGATATGCATGCTCGGAACTTGCCAGGCGGTCTTGTTGTAGGTTACTCCGGGCGCGCTTGACGGTGTCCGGACGTTTAATAGCCGGACTTGAGAATTGCCTTAAGAGGCTGCTTTGTACTTCCGCCACGAGGGCCGCCGTATGGTCCTCCGTCCGGAGAGAGCGTTCAGTGTTTCCATTGACCGTAATGACTCGTCGAGGACCTGGCATCTTGAGCTTGAGATATGCGTAGTGCGGCATCACATTGAACTTTGCAAATGCGGTTCATCCGAGCAGTGCGTGATAGCCGCTGCGGAACGGGACTATGTCGAAGATTAACTCCTCGCTTCGGAAGTTATCCGGGATTCCGAAGACCACTTCAAGTGTAACTCGAGCTGCATAGATTGGCCTCTACACCTGGTATGACGCCTTTAAAGGTCGTCTTCGTGGGTTTAATCCTTGATGGGTCTATGCCCATTTTGTGCACAGCATCCTGATAAAGCAGGTTCAGGATGCTGCCGCCGTCCATTAGGACTCTGGTGAGGTGAAATCCGTCAATGATTGGGTCTAGGACCAATGCGGCGAATCCGCCGTGGCGGATGCTAGTGGGGTGGTCCCTTCGATTAAAAGTGATCGGGCAGGAAGACCACGGGTTGAACTTTAGGCGGCGGCTCCATCGCATATCGTCCCTTAGTGCACGCTTCCGCTCCCTTTTGGGTATGTGGGTTGCGTATATCATGTTCACCGTCCGCACTTGTGGGGAAGCCCTTCATCCTCTATTGCTTTCGTGCGGTCGGGCTCCTCCTCGTCATCGCTATGCAGCCCCTTGTCATTGTTTCCAGCATTTAACTTGCCTGCCTGCTTGAACTCCCAACAATCCTTGTTGGTGTGGTTGGCTGGTTTTTCGGGGGTGCCGTGTATCTGGCACGAGCGATCGAGTATTCGGTCCAAATTGGAAGGGCCCGGAGTATTTCTTTTAAATGGCTTTTTCTGGCGACGGGTTTAGAGCCTCTGAATCCGGCATTGACCGCCGTATCCTCGGCATTATCGCCGTTAATGCGGCGCTTGTGCTTGTTGCGATGCGACACGCCATTGCTGTCCTTGGTATCCGAATTACCGGGGTCTTGGTCATGTTGTTACTCTGAGCTAGCCAGCTGTCCTCTCCGCACAAAATTGGGTCATGAGTGTTGTGAGGATGCCATGGATTCGGCTTTTCCTGTCCTAGGTGCCGGGCAAGCCACTCGTCGCGGATGTTGTGTTTGAAGGCTGCAAGGGCCTCTGCATCCGGACGGTCGGCGATTTGATTTTTCTTGGTTAGGAAGCGTGTCCAATTGTCAGTCGATTCCTCACAACCACGAATTATGTGGCTTAGGTCATCGACGTCTGGTGGTCGCACATATGTGCCCTGGAAATTGTCGAGGAATGCGGCTTCCAGGTCTTCCCAACAACCAATTGACTCTGCTGGCAAGCTGTGAAGCCAATGTCGGGCTGGTTCTTTAAGCTTGAGTGGGAGGTATTTGATGGCGTGTAGATCATCACCGCGGGCCATGTGGATGTGAAGAAGATAGTCCTCGATCCAAACCGCAGGATCTGTTGTGCCATCGTATGATTCAATGTTTACGGGTTTGAAACCCTTAGGGATTTGATGATCCATCACTTCATCTGTGAAGCATAGTGGGTGTCTTGGCGCCCTCTGTATTGGGCTATATCACGGCGCAGCTCAAATGAGCTTTGTCTCTTGTGTTCGGCTGGCGAGTTGCCATATCCGGCGTGTGATTTATTATTGTCACGTGTTGTGGGGCATACAGCGTTCCGTGGATCGATCTTGTTTGTCTTGCCTTGTCCTCCAATATATCTCGCAGTCTGGCGCATTTCCCAGCGCCTTGGTATTTTTGAGCGGGCGGTGCGTCTTGAGTTGAGGGCGAGAGGCCTCTGTCAGCGACCACGAGGTGGCGGTCGGCCGTATCATGCCACAGTGATGTAGGTTTGGGTGCTTCCTCCTCTAATCGGGGTAGCAGCCTACGTTTTGGGTAGCTCTTGGAGGCGCTCGAGTTCATACTCTTGACGCAAGGACTTGATCCATCTGTCGACTAGCAAGTCTTGGTCGGCTCTAAGCTGTTGCTGCTTTTCTTGAGGCTGCTTGCCGTGGCCATAAGCATGCGTTTGAAAGCGCTCTTGTTCGACGGGATTCTCGGGCACGACAGATTAAATGCGTCGTCGAGGCTTGCCTCATCTTCGAAGGGAGGCATGTAATTATCATCCTCTACCTCTCTTCTGCTGCTCTCTCACGAGGGCTGGCTTCTCCATCCTCTGCGCTGAATCTTGCTTTGGAGGGGTTGTCTTCAACCTTTGTCCGGGTGTTCTTGTCTCCGTGCGGAATCACCGTTTTCTTTGTGGCGGGATTTAGGCGGCGCTTGTTGGCCTTGCGCTTAGGCTGTTTCTTGGAGGTGTCATCTTCCATTTGTTCCATCGCCATTCCCATCTTTTGGGATGTCCACCATGTATATGTAGTATGGCGAGGTGGCCTTCCGATTGCCATGACTGGTTCTCGATAAATCTCTGCATCGCCGTCCATACCGTCGATGTCTTGGTCGAAGTCGAGCATGTCGGTTAAATCATCGGCGGTGGCTACGAAGTGGGTGGTGGGTGGGCTTTGAATTTCTTCGTCGTCGCATCCCAACCTTCGACCATAATCCGGCCAGGCTCTCTGATAAAGAGAGAGACTTTAGTGAATTCAGGATGTCGGCAAAGGGCGAGTGTTGAAAGATGTCATGACGATGAATTCCATGATCGGCGCCCAATCGGATTTGATTGGCGGGCGGAAGGCTCGGAGTCGGAGAGGAGTCCGGCACCTTGGAGTCACGAGCCGCAAAGGGCGGGGTAGGTGTGCGTCTCAATCGCCCGTAGAGATCGCAACCCCGAGGCGGTGTCCAGCCACCCGTCCTCGATCGGCGCGATCGGCTCCGAGCTAATGGTCGGGCGGACACTCGTCGGACCTCCAGGACACTGCTCGGCGGCGAGCTAGATCATGCCCCTCGTTACGGTCTTGGTAGCGCTTGGCTGTGGCTCGAACCCGTCAAAGATTAAGTCTCTGCGGACGTCGGTAGTGTAGTTCAAACTTCCAAATCGACCCGGGTGGCGGGCGTAGCTTTCAATCTGCTTCCGGATGGCCAAGCGAATTGGCCCGTGGTGCAAAAGCCACCGAATCTGAAGATCTGTCCAGGGAGAAAAGTCTCACCACAGGGGCGCATCGTTGTTGATGATCGGAGGAGCCATCGGGCCTAAAGATGGCGACACAGTAGGAACTCTCAATGAAAGCACCAATGTCGGTGTCAAAACCGGCGGATCTCGGGTAGGGGTCCCGAGCGTGCGTCTAGGCAGATAGTAACAGGAGACAAGGGACACGATGTTTTTACCCAGGTTCGGGCCCTCTCGATGGAGGTAAAACCCTACTCCTGCTTGATTAATATTGATGTTATGGGTAGTACAAGAGTAGATCTACCACGAGATCAGAGAGGCTAAACCCTAGAAGCTAGCCTATGGTATGATTGTTGTCCGTCCTACGGACCAAAACCCTCCGGTTTATATAGGCATCAAAGAGGGTTTACACAGAGTCGGTTACAATGGTAGGAGATCTACATATCCGTATTGCCAAGCTTGCCTTCCACGCCAAGGAAAGTCCCATCCGGACACGGGACGAAGTCTTCAATCTTGTATCTTCATAGTCCAGGAGTCCGGCCAAAGGTCATAGTCCGGCTATCTGGACACCTCCTAATCCAGGGCTCCCTCAGAGACCATCTTCATCCTACGCCTCCCACGGATTGATAAACCTTAGGTCATCCACTTGAGGGAAATTTGCTACTGTCCTACAAACCTCTGCACTTGGAGGCCCAACAACGTCTACAAGAAGAAGGTTGTGTAGTAGACATCAGAGGGGTGTCTCCTAGATTGGCTAGGTGTCACTTGGGAGCCTCCGTCAAGATTGTGGAGTTGAACCAAGGAGTTTGTGAGGGCAAGGAGATCGCCTACTTCGTGAAGATCTACCCGAGTGAGGCAAGTCCTTCATGGGCGACGGCCATGGTGGGATAGAAAAGGTTGCTTCTTCGTGGACCCTTCTTGGGTGGATCCCTCTGTGGACTCGCGCAACCATTACCCTTCGTGGGTTGAAGTCTCCATCAACATGGATGTACGATAGCACCACCTACCGGAACCACGAATAAAAAAATCTCCGTGTCTCCAAATTGCGTTTGCACACTCCAATCCCTTCCCTTTACATTCTTGCAACTTGCATGCTTTACTTTCCGCTTCTCATATACTCTTGTCATGCTTGCTTGATATGTAAAGTGAATGTTAAACTTGAGCCAAAACTGCACTTCAACTTAAGGAAACTAAAAACTGCAACTTTTCTTGATTAGAGTCTATTCACCCCCCTCTAGACACCTCTTCTCGATCCTTTCAGCAGGTCCGCCTCCTTGTCACCTTCGAACAGCGCGACAACCACCGCACCGAGCTCATCGACTTCGATGTCGCCCACATCCGTCTATCGTACAATGCCATCCTCGGGTATCCGACCCTAGCCAAGTTCATGGTGGTAACCCACCATGACTACAACGTCCTCAAGATGCCAGGAAGCAGCGGGATCATCACAGTCCCCTGCGAAGAAAGAGACGCGGTGTGCTCCCTTGAGCGCGTTTTCCAAGCTGCATCAATCGAAGACCCCGACAACAATGGAGCACAGTACACTCCTGAGGCCGTCCCCAAGAAGAAGAAGTAGCTACTCCACATGGGGCCTCAGGGTAGCGGCGCCTCTGGTGGTGCAACATTAGGATCGCCGCCCGTGCCTGGGGCGCCTCCCTCCCTCACATAGGAAGGCGCGCCCGATGCCCTCCTCGGGCAGGGCTCGGGGGCTCTCTTCTGGAGGGCCTCAGACCTAGCCAACATCACGTGGGAGGCGCTCAGGCACCACGTGGAGGCATGCTTTTCGACATGTTTCCCTCAGGAGGATACCGGGCGAGGAGCTCCCGGTGCTTAGGAGTTCATCACCAAGGCCACTCAGGAACTGCAGGATGCAGAGCCATGCGCGGCGACCGTCGCCCACCTGGCGCAACTCCCCATCCAGGCAAGGATGGCGGACTGTGCGTCTGCGTCGACATACCAGGGCTCAACAGGGACGCATCTCAGGAGCTCTTCTAGCTTTTGCGCGTGGGACATTGCAAGGACCCACCTCACAGCTATGTTCGCATGCCATTCGACCTGCCGAGCATGGCAGCCGCCTTCCAGCGCAACCTGCGGAGCGTCCTAGCGGCCCAGGAGGCCAGGCATCACGTAGTCCAGATGGAGATGGAGACGATCCTCAAGGAACCGCTTGGACCCTCAGGGCCTCCTAAGGCTCAGGGTCCCGGTGGCTCGTGAGGAGCAATCCCTTTGCCACGCATCTTCAGCTACCCCAACATCCCTTCGACAACGGAATCATGTGACATTTTCCAAGTTATTTAGCTGGGAACGCCCCTCGGGTGCATCATTCCCAGGCCACATTGGTCTGTCCCTGCGGCATGTATCATTTTACGTCTTTAGCTTACTCTGCTGGGGGCGCCCGTCAGGCTGCATCATCCCCAGGCCGCTCGGGTCCGACCCAGTGGCATGTATCATTCTTGCATTTACCTCTAGTTTGCTTTCTATGCATAATCTATCTATGGTTATCACCTTCTTGATTGTCACCCACCACGGGAGCTTCACACGCTGGCACGACGCTTGTGCTCGGGTCCGTCCCTGCAACATCGACAAATCTGAGCGGTCGAGCTCTGGCTCGCGGCATGCCCCGTGCACGCCACCTCACCAGACCCTCAGTGCCTTCATCTTCTTGCAGAGCGACCTGCGGCAGACCGGCAATCATCGTGGCAATCTGTGTCCCTCCTCGCGCTAACCTGCAGGAACCTCCCGAGGACGACAGCGGCGGTGTCGGTGTCAAAACCGGCGGATCTCGGGTAGGGGGTCCCGATCTGTGCGTCAAGGCTGATGGTAACAGGAAGCAAGGGACACGGATGTTTACCCAGGTTCGGGCCCTCTCGATGGAGGTAAAACCCTACTTCCTGCTTGATTAATATTGATGATATGGGTAGTACAAGAGTAGATCTACCACGAGATCATAGAGGCTAAACCCTAAGAGCTAGCCTATGATGGTATGATTGTAATTGTGATCGGCCTTCTATGGACCAACCTCTCCGGTTTATATAGATATAGGAGAGGGCTAGGGTTTACATGGAGTCGGTTACAAGGAAGGAAATATAATATCCGGATCGCCAAGCTTCCCTTCCACGCCAAGGAAAGTCCCATCCAGACACGAGCCGAAGTCTTGAGTCTTGTATCTTCACGCTTCAATAGTCCGGACGTTGCACACAGTCCGGCTATCCGGATACCCCCTAATCCAGGACTCCCTCAGTAGCCCCTGAACCAGGCTTCAATGACGATGAGTCCGGCGCGATGTGTCTTTGGCATTGCAAGGCGGGTTCCTTCTTGAATACTCCAAGTACACATTACGACGAATAGTGTCCGGCCTCCAATCAATGTTGTGCTCCTCGGCTTCGGTGCCTCAGTAATGACCATCTCCACGTGTCGAGCGAATGCGAGGAGTCGAGGCATTTTTGCATTTGCCACCCTCGATCCTCCGGGCTAACTATATATTTGAAGGGACGGGGATTCTCAGATCCAAACCTCACTCTCCCTCCCAGAGCTAGCATCCAACAGAGCGCTCCGCGAAAAGCCATTCCAACATGGCTGGCCATCGCAGCTCTTCTGCTTGCCCTTCTCGTTACAAGTCGGGGGATTGGGGAGAGTGTTCAGTTCCTCATAGCCGTTTGACAAAGTTACGAACCCAAGGGTTTCTCCCACCGGCGTTCATGGTCCCCGTCCAAGCTGGAATAGCCACTTATGACGGAGGAGACCAAGCTGAGGGATCTCCTAACCCATCTCCGGAGGAGTGTATATGTCTGATCCCTCATCTGCTGAGGGGCGTCGGGTTCCCTATTCACCCGTTTCTTCGTGGGCTCCTGGAATTCTACGGCCTCCAGTTACACGATCTTACCCCTGCCTCTATTCTGCACATAGCGGGGTATGTTGCCCTTTGCGAGCTGTTTTTAGGCTGCAAACCACACTTTGGATTATGGAGGAAGCTGTTCTGCCTCGTCCCCCGCACCCAGGGGGAGTCCCTATGTCAAGTGGGCGGGGCCAAAGTATGGCGCATTGCCGAGACCGGATACCTGTCCGGCACTCCTGAGAAGGCACCAGAAAACTGGCCTTCAGAGTGGTTCTATATAAACGACGTGCCCCTTCCAGATCCAGTCCGGACAGGTCTCTGCAAGTTCAGCAATGCCCCGCCGAGGGCACGCCGAAGCTGGCGCCCCCGGGGCCCTCAAGAAGAGGACACAAGGGAAATATTCCTCCTGATGGACAGGATAAAGTTACTGGCCAAATTCGGACTGACGATAGTTGAGGTTATGGCGATATGCATAAGGCAGAGTGCAGCCACTCCAATATAGGGAAGCCCATGTGGCATTTCAACGGGAAGGCAGCGCCACCCGCTGCGGCCGTAAGGGTCCGGACTCCGCTGCAGCTCTGGCAAGGATATTGTCCGATTTGTACAAAGGGGAAGAGGAGGAATTCCTTCGCATAAAACGTGGGATGGATTCTCCATGTACAACCCCACAGCGTGGGTAAGTTGCCATTCTTTTTTCCCTGCTTTACTTAATCTAGCATTCTTCTGCTAAGATTACTTGCATCAATGCTTCCGAACAGGAACTAAGGAGGGCCGTAGAAGGAATCTTGACCCCTCCCGCAACGGAAGGACCTGGAAGGGCCCTAGATCCGAGGACTTAAAGTGGATCTGGATATCACTTTGTGGAGCTTGTCAGCGGGTTATTCTATCGAGGCTGGGATGGCGCCCTAGTGGCCATTACGGCCGACTACCTGATCGCTCCCGCTTTGCGTGTAAGCCGAACTAAAAAACCCTATCCTTCGAACAGGACTCCCCCAGGTACTATAATTTACCTTTGAGGCGTCGTTCTATTTGCAGAAGCGACGTCCGGAGCGAGGGGCCGAGCCCCTAGGGACTCGTCAACCACGAGCGTTCAGATCGGGCATCAAGAGGAAGGCTGTGAGGGTTGACACACCGCTACAGAGGTAAAGTGATAACCTGTCCTGTAGTTATAGAATTTAAATATGACAACGCCCTTTGTGCCTGGCAGGAAGAGGAATAACCGGACTATATCCGAAGACCCTACCAATCACGCCTCCACCAGCCGGGTTCCAGAACCAGCTTCAGGGGCGGAGGCGGACACGGGGCCAGCACCGCATAGCTCTCCAACAGAGAGTGCGGATATGCTCTCAGCCACGAATTCCGAAGTAGAGAGCACCATGAATCACAGGCGCCGACGGGCAGCGTGAAACAACATCTTTTCGAAGAGGCATTTAATGCCTTCAATTCGAGACGCATACATCCGAGCTGCTCAAGGCGGGCTTGCCCGAGCGACGGACCAGTATACCAAAGATATACGGGTAAGGAAATTTGATAAGCATGTGTAGCAGTAGCCCCTGAGACTTGAAACGGCTGAAACAACTGTTTTAAGGATCAATTTATGCACATGTCCTTGTAGATAAGAATGAGCAATTGTCTCGGGAGCTGGAGGAATGCAAGGCCCAGGCGAGGGGGCTGTTGCCAGGTTGGAGGAACCCAGAAGGCCCTCATTTGGTAACAATTGTCACAATTGTATGAAGATGCACCAGTTAGTAAATGGCTAATATGACAAGTCTAACAGAAAATTCTGCGGACAATCCCGAGGTGAATCCGGAGGGCGTAAGAGAGGACGCATTGCATCTCAAAAGGCATCTGGAGGCTGGAGAGCGCATTCTTACGCGAGTTAGGCAGGAGAAGAACGATCTTCAAGATGCCAAAGTCCAGCTAGACGTGGAGTTAAAATATCTCCGGCGCTCGGTGGCGGACTCCGTGAAGGAGAACAAAAGGCTTCGACGCGGCATTTATGGTAAGTGCCTAGACGAACTGTAGTATAGTTTGGCGAGGAAGTGTATTGAAAGAATTCTGCTTGCAGGAATGTTAATGGGCCGCCCTGAGGAGGAAATGCCCTCATCTGCAAGTGATTTACTGCAAGGCCTTTCGCAACTGCACGAGCGAGCTCGGCAAGTGATGCAGGGTGTTGCTCAGGCTTTGTGGCCATCAAGCCTACTGCCGAATGGCATGGGGGAACTTGCGGACCTGCTTCAAGGAGCCAGCGGGCGCTTCCATCTATGGAAGATATTAGCATGCGGCAAGGAGCAAGAGAAGCACAGGCAATGGTGAAGACGCGCTACACCAAGCTGGACCCGAACCATATGGCCGAAGTGGGACCGGCGGGGCCCGATGGGCAAGCAATTCCTGTAAGTCTGGTGTATGACCAGGTAGCGTTAGCCGCTAAGTATTCTCAACAGGATTGTAAGCTAGATAGCCTGTTGGACAATGTAGAAGAGGAATGTAATCAGTCCAAGTGACTGTGTAATTTAATGGGCTTAAGTATCCCCTAGCCGGATTAAAATCATTTGTCATGGCGGACTTTTTCGCTTCAGCCCCCGGATCCTGTAGTCCGGGGTGTGTCCGAATACCCACTCAGTTATACAAAACCGGGGTATGCGTGGGAATAAGTGCTTGAACAGACAAGTACCCAACTAGTTATGTTATATTGCATGGATAGTAAGAAACATCTTCCAAGGAGAATAGTTCCGTTAGGGGTTCCTTTCCACAGGTATGCATCGACGATGCACATGTCCGGACTGCGAATGATGGTGCAGGATACAAGACTTACGGGGATTTATGTTATAATAAGCGAATACATCTTTTGTTCACCGACCGAATATTCTCTTAAGGAAGCTAGCTTTCGGCTTCACCCGATCGAGGTACACATCCGGCTGAATCGCATTAACAATCGCAGAGGTGCTCCCCTTATGCCCTAGCCAAGATTAGCAGGGAGCGTGGGGCATAAACACAAGAGCCAGCAACCCAGCTTGGCAACATCTTAAGTCATATCGATGCATATAATGGTGAAGAAAAGGCACATATGGAAAAATAATGCACATGTGATGGGCGAAAGCCATGTGAGTAATCATTTTAGCTTCCGTAGGAAGCCCCACAGTATTGCTTACACACTTAGTGCGGCCGGAGTGATCCGGAAAGCCGCACTGTATTGAATACTTTGTGTGAAGAGAGAAAAAGGTCAAGAAAGGAAAAAGGTATGGGGCATAATTAAAATGGAGGGGTTAGGAGACGAATATTGTGTTCGGCGCTAGGCGTAGAATCTTCGTAGTCTGGCCGCGTTCCATGGGATCGGCTTGAGTCTGTTATCGGATGCATTACGTAAGCGGTACACTCTTTTGGTGAGAACTTTTTCAATGACGAAGGGACCCTCCCACTTGGGTTTGAGTTTGTCCTTCTTCTTCTCCGGTAGTCGTAGAACGAGCTCGCCAATATTGTAAGTTTTGGCCCACACTTCTCTGCTTTGGTATCGTCGAACTGCTGGCGATAGAATGCGGAGCGGGCTTTTGCGACATCGCGCTCCTCCTCCGGGGCATCCAAATTATCCTGCCGATCTAACTCAGCTTCCTTCTCTTCATTACATGCGTCACGTGGCGAATCATGTATTATGTCGCAGGTAATATCGCTTGCGCGTCGTATACCACAAAAATGGTGTGTATCCGGTTAGTGCGATTTGGCGTGGTCCGTAGCCCCAGTGCAGTCTGGTCGAGCTCCTCCACCCGGTCGTATCCAACTCTGTCAAGGATCGCACTAGTGCGGGTTGATGCCGCTCATGATGAGACCATTTGCCCGCTCTACGGCCGTTTGTTTGGGGATGGTAGGCGGGCGTGTCGAGCTTAATGCCCATTTTTGCGCACCAAGTTTTCACTTAAATCATGTGAAATTTGAGCCATTATTAGTGATGATCTTTGTGGGGACCTTTGTATCGATTATGCGACCCGGATATGAAGTTTATTCTTGGTCCAGATTCAGCCGTTTTGTTGGTTTAGCTTCTATCCATTTGGTGAATTTGTCCACCATGACCAATAAGTATTTTTTTATGGCTTCCCCCTTTAAGAGGTCCGACCATATCCAGCCCCCAGACCGCAAAGGGCCAAGTTATGGGGATTGTTTGGAGGGCGGTAGGGGGCATATGACTCTGATTTGCAAAGAGGCGGCAACCGGCGCAATGTTGGACAAGGTCTTGTCGTCTGCTTTCGGGCCGTCGGCCAATAGAAACCTGTCTGGAAGGCCTTTGGCGACTAATGCCCGAGCCGCAGCGTGGTGCCCTTGAGCCGGCATGGATTTCAGCCAAGAGCTGCCGCCCTTCCTCTTCGGAGATGCATCTTTGGAGTACTCGGTGGCGCTTTTCTTGTAGAGTTCCCCTTCATAGACTTTGTAAGCTTTAGAGCGCGGACAATGCAGCGTGCTTCATTTTGGTCTTGAGGAGCTCCTGCCTATTTAGGTAGGCCAAGAAGGGCTCGGTCCACGGGGCGATTACAACCATGATTTCATGGGCCGAGGACGTTATTTCGGGGGTAGAACCTCCGACTATGTCTGATGGTTCGGAATCTGGGTGTGTATTCAGATCTATGCTAGTATTGCCGGACTCCCCTTCCCATACTATGATGGCTTGAACAACCGTTCCAAGAATATGTTAGGTGGGACAGGGTCGCGTTTAGCGCCGATGCAAGCATGGACATCCGCCGCTTGATTGTTTTCTCGAGCCACATGGTGGAATTCGAGCCCCTCGAACCGAGCTGACATTTTGAGGACGACATTACGGTAGGCCGCCATTTTCGGGTCCTTGGCATCAAAATCTCCGTTTATCTATGATATTGCGAGGTTTGAGTCCCAGCGCACTTCGAGCGTTGAATGCCCATAGAGACTGCCATCCGAAGACCGTTACAGCGAGCCTCGTATTGGGCTGCATTGTTGGAGTCTGTGTATAATATTTGGAGGGCGTCTTTGGGCCGTGTCTCCGGTGGGAGACGTCAGGACTACACCTGCTCCCAATCCGGCCAGCATTTTAGAGCCGTCGAAGTGCATGATCCTGTTTGAGTATGCGCCATACTCTTTAGGGAGTTCGGCCTCTGTCCACTCGGCGATGAAGTCAGCCAATACTTGCGACTTGATGGCCCGCCGTGGTTTGTACGTTATGTCAAACGGAAGGAGCTCAATGGCCCATTTGGCAATCCTGCCCGTAGCATCGCGGTTATTTATTATGTCATTGAGTGGTACTTCGGAGGCCACCGTAATCAAACACTCTTGAAAGTAGTGTCGTAGCTTCTGGGATGCCATGAACACCGCGTATGCTATTTTTTGATAGTGTGGGTATCGGGATTTGCATGGGATTATGACCGTGGACACGTAGTAGACCGGCTTCTGGAGCGGGTATTTGTATCCGTTGGCTTCTCGTTCAACGACGAGCACTGCGCTTACGACTTGATGCGTTGCAGCTATGTACAACAACATAGGTTAAATGCGATATTCGGTATTTGTTAGTACTGGATTACTGGCCAATAAGGTCTTTATTTCATCCAGTCCGGCCGCGGTTGCATCCGTCCATACGAAGTGTTCGGTGCACCGAAGAAGGCGATACAGCGGCAGTGCCTTTTTGTTGGGGAATGTAGCAGAAATTAAAAAAAATTCCTACGTGTCACCAAGATCTATCTATGGAGAAACTAGCAACGAGGGGAAGGAGAGTGCATCTACATACCCTTGTAGATCACTAAGTGGAAGCGTTCAAGAGAACGGGGTTGAAGGAGTCGTACTCGTCGTGATCCAAATCACCGGAGATCCTAGTCTTTGAGCGTCACGGCACCTCCGCGTTCAACACACGTCTGACCGGTGGCGTCTCCCACGCCTTGATCCGGCAAGGGGAGAGGAGAGGTTGAGGAAGACTCACGTCCAGCAGCAGCACAACGTGGTGATGGTGGAGGAGCGTGGCAATCCTGCGAGGCCGCCAAGCACCGCGGAGAGGAGAAGGGAGAGAGGTAGGGCTGCGCCAAGAAGGAGAGGTTCTCATGTGTTGGGCAGCCCCAAAACCCCACTATTTATAGGAGGAGGGAGGTGGCTGCGCCCCATCTAGGGTTCCCACCCAAGGGTGCGGCAGCCCTAGATGGGACTTGAAGGGGCAGCCAAGAGGGGGGAGAGGGGCGCCCCTAGGGTGGGCCTTTAGGCCCATCTGCGCCTAGGGTTTCCCTCTTCCCCTTCATTGCGCCTTGGGCCTTGTGGGGGCGCACCAACCCACCAGGGCTGGTCCTCCCACACTTAGCCCATGCAGCCCTTCGGGGATGGTGGCCCCACTTGGTGGACCCCCGGGACCCTCCCGGTGGTCCCGGTACGTTACCGATAAAACCCGAAACTTTTCCGGTGACCAAAACTCACTTCCTATATATTATTCTTTACCTCCGGACCATTCGGAACTCCTGGATGTCCGGATCTCATCCGGACTCCAAACAACATTCGGTAACCACATACAAACTTCCTTTATAACCCTAAGCGTCGCCAGACCTTAAGTGTGTAGACCCTACGGGTTCGGGAACCATCTGAGACATGGGGGCGTTCTCGGTCAATAACCAACAGCGGGATCTGGATACCCATGTTGGCTCCCACATGTTCCACGATGATCTCATCGGATGAACCACGATGTCAAGGACTCAATCAATCCTGTATTCAATTCCCTTTGTCTAACGGTATTGTACTTGCCCGAGATTCAATCGTCGGTATACCGATACCTTGTTCAATCTCGTTACCGGCAAGTCTCTTTACTCGTTCTGTAACACATCATCCCGTGATCAACCCCTTGGTCACATTGTGCACATATGATGATGTCCTACCGAGTGGGCCCAGAGATACCTCTCCGTCAATCGGAGTGACAAATCCGATCTCGATTAAGTGCCAACCCAATGAGACACTTTCGGAGATACATAATGCACCTTTATAGCCACCCGATTCGTTGTGGCGTTTGGTACACCCAAAGCATTCCCTACGGTATCCGGGAGTTGCATAATCTCATGGTCTAAGGAAAAGATACTTGACATTAGAAAAGCTTTAGCATACGAACTACGATCTTTGTGCTAGGCTTAGGATTGGGTCTTGTCCATCACATCATTCTCCAAATGATGTGATCCCGTTATCAACGACATCCAATGTCCATGGTCAGGAAACCGTAACCATCTGTTGATCAACAAGCTAGTCAACTAGAGGCTTACTAGGGACATGGTGTTGTTTATGCACCCACACATGTATCTGAGTTTCCTATCAATACAATTATAGCATGGATAATAAACGATTATCATGAACAAGGAAATATAATAATAACCAATTTATTATTGCCTCTAGGGCATATTTCCAACAGTCTCCCACTTGCACTAGAGTCAATAATCTAGTTCACATCGCTATGTGATCAACACTCATAGGTCACATCGCCATGTGACCAACATCCAAAGAGTTTACTAGTGTCTAAACTAGTTCACATCATCATGTGATTAAGACTCAATGAGTTCTGGGGTTTGATCATGTTTTGCTTGTGAGAGAGGTTTTAGTCAAAGGATCTGAATCTTTCGGATCTGTGTGTGCTTTGCAAATTTCTAGGTCATATTGTAAACGTTGCTTCCACGCTCCACTTGGAGCTATTCCAAATGGTTGCTCCACTATCTCATTATCCGGTTTGCTACTCGAGTCACTTTCCGGATAGGTGTTAAAGCTTGCATCAACGTAACCCTTTACGGCGAACTCTTTATCACCTCCATAATCGAGAAACATGTCCTTATTTACTCTAAGGACAATTTTGACCATTGTCCAATGATCCATTCCTGGATCATTCTTGTACCTGGTGACTCATGGCAAGGCACACTTCGATGCGGTACACAACATAGCATATTGTAGAGCCTACGTCTAAAGCATAGGGGCGACCTTCGTCCTTTCTCTCTTTCTGCCGTGGTCGAGCTTTAAGTCTTAACTTCGTACCTTACAACTCAGGCAAGAACTCCTTCTTTGTTCCGATCCATCTTGAACACCTTCAAGATCATGTCAAGGTATGTGCTCATTTGAAAGTATTATCAAGCATTTTGATCTATCTTATAGATCTTGATGCTTGTTGTTCAAGTAACCTAATCCAGGTTTTCCATTGAAAAACACTTTTCAAATAACCCTATATGCTTTATAGAAATTCTACATCATTTCTGATCAACAATATGTCAACAACATATACTCATCAGAAATTCCATAGTGCTCCCACTCACTTCTTTGGAAATACAAGTTTCTCATAAAATTTGTATAAACCCAAAATCTTTGATCATCTCATCAAAGCGCATAGTCCTTAGAAGGACCGCTGGAGCCAGCATACCTTTTAGAATCCTTAGGATCGACAAAAACTTTCTGATTGTATCACATACAACCTTTCCTTACGAAGACTGGTAAGGAAACTCGTTTTGACATCCATCTGCCGGATTTCATAAATGCAGCTAATGCTAACATGATTCCGACGGACTTAAGCATCGCTACGGATGAGAAAATCTCATCGTAGTCAACTCCTTGAACTTGTGAAAACTCTTACGTCACAAGTCGAGCTTCATAGGCGGTGACATTACCGTCCACGTCCGTCTTCTTCTTAAAGATCCATTTATCTCAATGGCTTGCCGATCATCGGGCAAGTCCACCAAAGTCCATGCTTTGTTCTGATACGTGGATCCTATCTCGGATTTCATGGCTTCTAACCATTTGTCGGAATATGAGCCCACCATCGCTTCCCCATAGCTCGTAGGTTCATTGTTGTCTAGCAACATGAACTTCAAGACAGGATTACTGTATCACTCTGAAGTAAATGCGCATCCTTGTCTCCTTACGAGTGCAGTAGTGACTTGATCCAAAACTTCATGATCACTATCATAGCTTCTACTTCAATTGGTGTAGGCGCCACAGAACAACTTCACATGCCCTGCTACACACTTGTTGAAGTGACGGTTCAATAACCTCATCAAGTCTCCACCATCCTCCCACTCAATTCTTTCGGGAGAAACTTTTCCTCGAGAAAGGACCCGTTTTTAGAAACAATTACTTTTGCTTCCGGATCTGAGATAGGAGGTATACCCAACCATTTTGGGTATCCTATGAAGATGTGTTTATCCGTTTTGGGTTCGAGCTTATCACGATGAAACCTTTTCACATAAGCGCGCAGCCCCAAACTTTTAAGAAAGCGACAACTTAGGTTTCTCCAAACCATAGTTCAAGCGGTGTCGTCTCAGCGAAATTCACGTGGTTCCCTATTAAAGTGAGTGCGGTTGTCTCTAATGCCTAACCCATGAACGATAGTGGTAATTCGATAAGAGACATCATGGTACACACCATATCTAATAGGGTGCAACTATGATGTTCGGACACACCATCACACTATGGGGTTCCTAGTGGTATTAATTGTGAAACAATTTCCACAATGTCTTAATAGCGTGCCAAAGCTCGTAACTCAGATACTCATCTCTATGATCATATCATAGACATTTTATCCTCTTGTCACGATGATCTTTAACTTCACTATGAAATTACTTGAACCATTCAATAATTCAGACTTGTGTTCCATCAAGTAAATATACTCAGTATGTACTTAAATCATCCATGAAGTAAGAACATAACGATATTCACTGCATGCCTCAGCACTCATTGCACTGCACACATCAAAATGCGTTACTTAAACAAGTTGCTATCTTGTTCCATCTTACTGAAACCGAGGCTTTTCAGTCATCTTGCCCATGTGATATGATTTGCATATCTCAAGTGATTCAAAATCAAGTGAGTCGAAACGATCCATCTGCATGGAGTTTCATCATGCGTATACACCAATAGACATGGTTTGCATGTCTCAAACTTTTCAAAAATGAGTGAGTCCAAAGATCCATCAACATGGGGCTTCTTCATGCGTTTTATACCAATATGACTTACATGGCAGTGCCACAAGTAAGTGGTACTATCTTTACTATCTTATACCTTTGGCATGAAAATGTGTATCACTACGATCGAGATTCAATAAACCATTCATTTAGGTGCAAGACCATCGAAGGTATTATTCAAATAAATAGACTAACCATTATTCTCCTTGAATGAATAACCGTATTGCGATAGACATAATCCAATCATGTCTATGCTCAATGCAAACACCAAATGACAATTATTCTGGTTTAATACTAATCTTGATGGTAGAGGGAGCGTCGATAATGTCTCGATCACATCAAACTTTGGAAACACTTCCAACACATATCGTCGGCTCACCTTTAGCTAGTCTCCGTTTATTCCGTAGCTTTTTATTTCGAGTTACTAACACTTAGCAACCGAGCCGGTATCTAATACCACAGTGCTACTAGGAGTACTAGTAAAGTACACATTAATATAATGTATATCCAATATACTTCTATCGACCTTGCCGACCTTCTCATCTAACAAGTATCTAGGGTGGTTCCGCTTACGTAATCCGTTCCTCCCATTACAGAAGCACTTAGTCTCGGGTTTGGGTTCAACCTTGGGTTTCTTCACTAGAGCAACAACTGTTTTGCCGTTTCATGAAGTATCCCTTGTTGCCCTTGCCCTTCTTGAAACTAGTGGTTTTACCAACCATCAACAATTGATGCTCCTACTTGACTTCTACTTTCGCGGTGTCAAACATCACGAACACTTCAAGGATCATCATATCTATCCCTGACATGTTATAGTTCATCACGAAGCTCTAGTAGCTTGGTGGCAATGTCTTTGGGGAAACATCACTGTCTCATCTGGAAGATTAACTCCCACTCAATTCAAGTGATTGTTGTACCCAGACAATCTGAATACAAGCTCAACGATTGAGGTCTTCTCCCTTAGTTTGTAGGCTAGAAAACACGTCGGAGGTCTCATACCTCTTGACGTGGGCACGAGCCTGAAATCCCAATTTCAGCCCTCAGAACATCTCATATGTTCCGCGACGTTTCAAAAACTTCTTAGGTGCCTCAATTCTAAGCCGTTTAACATTACCGAACTATCACGTAGTCATCAAAACGTGTGTGTCAGATGTTCGCAACATCCACAGACCACGTTCGAGGTCCAGCACACCGAGCAGTGCATTGAGGACATAAGCTTTCTACTGACCGCATAATTGCTACTATCAACTTTCAACTATATTTTCTCTAGGAACATATCTAAACAGTAGAACTAAAGCGCGAGCTATGACATAATTTGCAAAGGGCTTTTGACTATGTTCGAGGATAATTAAGTTCATCTCATGAACTCCCACTCGATAGACATCCCCCAGGTCATCTAAGTGATTACATGATCCGAGTCAACTAGGCCGTGTCCGATCATCACGTGAGACGGACTAGTCATCATCGGTGAACATCTTCATGTTGATTGTATCCACCATACGACTCATGCTCGACCTTTCCGGTCTCTTGTGTTCCGAGGCCATGTCCGTACATGCTAGGCTCGTCAAGTTAACCTAAGTGTTTGGCGTGTGTAAATCTAGCTTACACCCGTTGTATGTGAGCGTAAGAATCTATCACACCCGATCATCACGTGGTGCTTGAAGCGACGAACTTTCCATAGCAGTGTGCCGCGATTAGGGGGAACACTTTCTTGAAATTTTAATGAGGGATCATCTTATTTACTACCGTTGTTCTAAGCAAATAGGATGCATAAATATGATAAACATCACATGCAATCAAATAGTGACATGATATGGCCAATATCATTTTGCTCCTTTTCGATCTCCATCTTGAGGCTCCATGATCATCATCGTCACCGGCATGACACCATGATCTCCATCATCATGATCTCCATCATCGTGTCCCCATGAAGTTGTCTCGCCAACTTATTACTTCTACTACTATGGCTACCGGTTAGCAATAAAGTAAAGTAATTACATGGCGTTATTCAATGACACGCAGGTCATACAATAAATTAAGACAACTCCTATGGCTCCCTGCCGGTTGTCATACTCATCGACATGCAAGTCGTGATTCCTATTACAAGAACATGATCAATCTCATACATCACATATCATTCATCACATTCTTCTTGGCCATATCACATCACATAGCAAACCACCGCAAAAACAAGTTAGGCGTCCTCTAATTGTTGTTTGCATGTTTCTGATGGCTGCTATGGGTTTCTAGAAAGAACGTTTCTTACCTACGCCAAAACCACAACGTGATATGCCAATTGCTATTTACCCTTCATAAGGACCCTTTTCATCGAATCCGTTCCGACTAAAGTGGGAGGCGGCACCCGCTAGCCACCTTATGCACCAAGTGCATGTCGATCGGTGGAACACTGTCTCACGTAAGTGTATGCGTGTAAGGTCGGTCCGGACCGCTTCATCCCACAATACCGTCGAAACAAGATTGGACTAGTAACGGTAAGCATATTGAACAAAATCAACGCCCACAACTACTTTGTGTTCTACTCGTGCAAAGAATCTACGCAATAGACCTAGCTCATGATGCCCTTTGTTGGGGAGCGTGGCGAAATTCAAAATTTTCCTCGTGTCACCAAGATCTATCTATGGAGAAACTAGCAGCGAGGGAAGGAGAGTGCATCTACATACCCTTGTAGATCGCTAAGCGAAGCGTTCAAGAGAGCGGGGTTGAAGGAGTCGTACTGCGTCGTGATCCAAATCACTTTGGAGATCCTAGTGCCGAGCGTGCAGGCGCCTCCGTGTTCAACACACGTACAGCCGGTGGCGTCTCCCACGCCTTGATCCAGCAAGGAGAGAGGGAGAGGTTGAGGAAGACTCCATCCAGCAGCTGACAACGGCATGGTGATGGTGGAGGCGTAACAATCCTGAGGCTTCGCCAAGCACCCTTGAGAGAGGAGAAGGGAGAGAGGTAGGGCTGCGCCAAGAGGGAGAGGTTCTCATGTGTTGGGCAGCCCCAAACCCCACTATTTATAGGAGGAGGGAGGTGGCTGCGCCCCATCTAGGGTTCCCACCCAAGGGTGCGGCAGCCCTAGATGGGACTTGAAGGGGGCGGCCAGAGGGGAGAGAGGCACCCCCTAGGGTGGGCCTTTAGGCCCATCTGCGCCTAGGGTTTCCCCTCTTCCCGACCTAGCTGCGCCTTGGGCCTTGTGGGGGTGGGGGGGGGGGCGCACCAGCCCACCTGGGGCTGGTCCCCTCCCACACTTAGCCCATGCAGCCCTCCGGGGATGGTGGCCCCACTTGGTGGACCCGGGACCCTCCGGTGGTCCCGTGCGTTCTGGAAATAAAACCCAAACTTTTCCGATGACCAAAACCTCACTTCCTATATATTATTCTTTACCTCCGGACCATTAGGAACTCCTCGTGACGTCCGGGATCTCATCAGGACTCGAACAACATTTGGTAACCACATACAAACTTCCTTTATAACCCTAGCGTCCTTGAACCTTAAGTGTGTAGACCCTACGGGTTCGGGAACCATCTGGAACATGACCAAGGGCGTTCTCCGGTCAATAACCAACAGCGAGGATCTGGATACCCATGTTGGCTCCCACATGTTCCACGATGATCTCATCGGATGAACCCACGATGTCAAGGACTCAATCAATCCTGTATTCAATTCCCTTTGTCTAACGGTATTGTACTTGCAGAGATTCAATCGTCGGTATACCGATACCTTGTTCAATCTCGTTACCGGCAAGTCTCTTTACTCGTTCCGTAACACATCATCCCGTGATCAACCCCTTGGTCACATTGTGCACATTATGATGATGTCCTACCGAGTAGGCCCGGAGATACCTCTCCGTCGGCGGAGTGACAAATCCAGTCTGGATTCGTGCCAACCCAATGTAGACACTTTCGGAGATACCATAATGCACCTTTATAGCCACCCGATTCGTTGTGACGTTTGGTACACCCAAAGCATTCCTACAGTATCCGGGAGTTGCACAATCTCATGGTCTAAGGAAAAGATACTTGACATTAGAAAAGCTTTAGCATACGAACTACAATCTTTATGCTAGGCTTAGGATTGGGTCTTGTCCATCACATCATTCTCCAAATGATGTGATCCCGTTATCAACGACATCCAGTGTCCATGGTCAGGAAACCGTAACCATCTGTTGATCAGCGAGCTAGTCAACTAGAGGGTTACTAGGGACATGTGTTGTTTATGTACCCACACATGTATCTGAGTTTCCTATCAATGCAATTATAGCATGGATAATAAACGATTATCATGAACAAGGAAATATAATAATAACCAATTTATTATTGCCTCTAGGGCATACTTCCAACACTTTTCTCCTAACCTGGAGATAAAGCGGCTGAGAGCAGCCATGCATCCGGCTAGTTTTTGGATGTGCTTGAGGTATGTTGGTATAGCCAACTGTGACAGAGCTCGGATCTTTGCCGGATTCGCTTCAATTCCTCTGTTGGAAACGATGAAGCCGAGTGGCTTCCCCAAGGGGACGCCAAAAACGCATTTTTCCGTATTCAGCTTGATGTCGTATGTCCGAAGATAGTCGAATGTAAGCCTCAAGTCATCTATTAGGGTTTCAACGTGTCTTGTTTTTATGACCACGTCGTCCACGTATGCCTCCACTGTTTTGCCGATTTGCTTTTCCAGGCATGTTTGAATCATTTGTTGGTAGGTTGCACCGGCGTTCTTGAGCCCGAAAGGCATAGTGTTGAAGCAGAAAGGGCCATATGGGCGTTATGAAAGCTGTTGCGGCTTGGTCGGACTCTGCTATCTTTATTTGATGGTATCCAGAGTATGCGTCAAGGAAACACAATGAGTCGCGTCTCTTTGTGGCATCAATGATTTGATCGATGCGAGGGAGGAAAGGGATCCTTGGGGCAAGCCTTGTTGAGGTCTTTAAAGTCGACACATATAGGCGCCCGGGATTTGTCCTTCTTTGGTACCATTACCGGGTTTGCCGGCCATTCCGGATGCTTGATATCTCTGATGAATCCGGCCTCGAGTAGTTTGGCTAGTTCTTCCCCCATGGCCTGCCATTTGGGCTCTGAAAACCGTCTTAGAGTTTGCTTGACCGGTTTGTATCCTTTTAGTATATTGAGGCTATGTTCGGCCAATCTGCGTGGGATGCCTGGCATGTCCGATGGGTGCCAGGCGAAGATGTCCCAATTCTCGCGTAAGAAGTCTCGCAGTGCGGCGTCCATCGCGGGGCTCGGTATGTCCCGGAAGGCTGTCTTTGTGGGATCTGTTAGATGGACTTGGAATTTGATTATCTCGTCTGCGGGTTTAAATGAGGTGGACTTGGGTCGCTTGTCGGTATCCACGTCGTCCACATCCACGGTGGCCCATAGTGTTGTTAATTCTTTGGCTGCTAGGGCCTCAGATAATGCCTCCAGGGCTAGTGCTGCGGTTTTGTTTTCGGCGCGAAGTGCGACGTCCGGATCACTGGCTAGAGTGATGATTCCATTGGGCCCGGGCATTTTAAGCTTCATGTACCCGTAATGGGGTATAGCTTGAAAGCTTGCAAATGCGTCCCGCCCTAAAAGGGCGTGGTATCCGTTCTTTGAAAGGGGCCACTTGGAATGTGATTTCTTCGGACCTATAATTCTCCGGGGTGCGAATACCACGTCAAGTGTGATTTTCCCTTTACCGTGCTTCCCGACTAGGGATAATTCCCCTGAAGGTTGTGCCGCTTTGTTCAATGCGGCATTTGTCAATTTCCATCTTGTTGAGTGTCTCTTCATAGATTAGATTTAATCCGCTTCCACCATCCATGAGCACTTTGGTGAGCCGAAATCCGTCCACGATTGGGCTAAGAACCAGAGCGGCTGGTGCCCGGACAGTCCGGGATCGAGGTTCTTCACTGGCATTAAAAGTTATAGCAGTGTCGTTCCAAGGGTTTATTTTTGCCACATGGTAAATTTCAGCGGAGCTTTGACGAGCTCGCTTGCACCTATTTTTTGAGGCAAAAGTCTCGAAGACTGTTAGTACCGCATTGTGTTATTTGGCGGGGATGTTGTTTAAACTTTATGGCCCATAAGAAGATCCTCGCCACTTTTTGCCACTTAGGAGTATCCAACATGCCTTAAGGCTATGAGTAGGTGTTGTATCCGAATCTTTGTGGAGCTTACATGGCCCGTCGAGCCATTCTTCCAATACGGATCTCCGCCCTTGAGTGGGCTTTGGTTTCTTGGGGGTTGGGTCAGACGACTTACGAGAGTTCGTCCGTAAGTTCGGACAAAGGTTTTGGCGAGAGTAGTACTATCCCAAAATTCTGTTTGGGTCTTCCAAGCGCTCTCCATCGCACAGTACTTCCGTACTATGATTGCCAAGTCCGCGAAGCGTACTATGTCGCGGCGGCTTATAGCATTGAGGAGTCCTTCGTCCGTGTAGTTTTTGTAGAAAAGTGAGACCATATTCTCTTCACGGCAGTCCTTGACCTTGTTAAGCCCAAGGAGGAATCTGGCCCAATAGTGATGTACGGATTCCTGGGGCTCTTGCCTGATGCGGGAGAGACAGTTTAGGTCCGGGCAGGTGTCGTCAGCAGAATCCGGATTTTGATCCAATCTGACGCCCAAGGGCGCGGGCGCTCCCGAGCTCAACAACTCAGAATCCGGAATGCCCAATTTCTTCGGCCCAATGCCCGATTCTAAGTCCGGGACCTGGGTCAGGTTTTCCTTTGAGCAGGTCTTTGGCTCAAGGAGTTCGGTGATCCGAACACCACTTGTCCTCAAAGTTGAGGGGCAATCCGCGTGTGGTTCCTCCACTATTTCTATCTCATGGGTGGCCGGCGGGGACCTGATGTCCCTTTGGCCGGGTTTAAGCCCAATCCGGTCGTAGTCTGTAGCGACTCCCAGAGCGGCGATGCGATCCAAGAGTTCGTTAAGGGAGGAGAGCTCCATTGGATCCATCTGTTCAGCAAGTTCCGAACTGACGTGAAGGTTATGATTGATGACCTGAGAGGTCATCGTCGGCGCCATCGCCGATGGGGCGGCCATGATAAAGCCGCCGAGCCGGAGCGTCTGGCCTACAGCCAGAGCCCCCTCCGAGGTAATGTCGTCTTTGACAATGAGACGAGCCATCGAGCCTTGTGGCGACGCCACAGAGGAACTCTCAATGAAAGCACCAATGTCAGTGTGAAAACCGGCGGATCTCGGGTAGGGGGTCCCGATCTGTTCGTCAAGGCTGATGGTAACAGGAAGCAAGGGACACAGATGTTTACCCAGGTTCGGGCCCTCTCGATGGAGGTAAAACCCTACTTCACTGCTTGATTAATATTGATGATATGGGTAGTACAAGAGTAGATCTACCACGAGATTGTAGAGGCTAAACCCTAAGAGCTAGCCTATGATGGTATGATTGTAATTGTGATCGGCCTTCTATGGACCAACCTCTCCGGTTTATATAGATACCGAGAGGGCTAGGGAATTTACATGGAGTCGGTTACAAGGAAGGAAATATAATATCCGGATCGCCAAGCTTGCCTTCCACGCCAAGGAAAGTCCCATCCGGACACGGGCCGAAGTCTTGAGTCTTGTATCTTCACGCTTCAATAGTCCGGACGTTGCACACAGTCTGGCTGTCCGGATACCCCCTAATCCAGGACTCCCTCAGGCGGTACCACGGGCTCCTTCTTCTCCCATGCGATTCGCTTGCACGTTAAAGGGGGGCTCCTGAGCATCGCGACTCAGGAGCTCTTACTGGCTCTCCAGCCCTCACCCCCTGGCCTTGACCACGACATCGCGACCTGGCATACCAGCGGCGGCTGAGCTCGCTCGAGGGCCGGACAGGAAGCGAGCACATGTAAGAGCGTGGAGAAGAGGGGGAGGCTCGCACGGGCCTAACCTAGCTACCCTACGGTAGTCGACGCACATGTCTGGCGCAATACACGGAACCAGCTCTGGACCGCCAAGATAAGTCTTGCGCCTGGGTTGACCCATCACTATAGCATAGGATCCTCACTTGTGGCAGTGTTGTTACGGCAACGTTGCCACCCTTTCCTGCCTCTCGGTGGTTGCTTGAGCACTAAAGGGGACCTCTTAAGCATCGCGCCTCAGGAGCTCTTACTGGACCTCGGGCCGCTCACCTCCTGTCCTTGACCACGACATCACGACACAGCATACCGGCTGACGGCTGACTGCACAGGAACCGGGACTGTCGTGAGAGCACCAAGCTGCCATAGGGTTGGAAAGGGGAGACCGAGTCGAAACAAGACATGCGCTCGCAAAGGATAACATGAACAGAAGACATCACATCTCCTTTACATGCCCCCACGGGGTCTGTTTCGATTCCTCACAGGGAACAAAAGAAGGGAGTTCCTAGGAGCTC
Organism: Aegilops bicornis; assembly: GCA_021605145.1. Classification (NCBI taxonomy): domain Eukaryota; kingdom Viridiplantae; phylum Streptophyta; class Magnoliopsida; order Poales; family Poaceae; genus Aegilops; species Aegilops bicornis. Next base: position 150,354,185 of record CM038674.1, on the reverse strand, counting down.
TATCTACACGCGCCAGGGCCGCCGACGCCATAATCAACAGTGGGCCACAGGAGGCCGGCACCAACCCCATCCAGATCAGCGACAGTAGCAGCCGGACGCTGAGGCCTTGCTCCGGGCCCGGCGAGAGCTCGGAGGCACGTAGCTTTCGTCGCTTGTCTCCGAAGTCTCGTAGGGCTTGAGAGAGTTGCTGGACCCCCAAGCGCCGCCGCTGCTGCTGGAAGAGCGGCGGCGAAGCGGCCAGCTCAAGCTTCAATCAGGCATTGCGCCACCCAAGCGACCCTCTCCAGACAAGACCTCCAAGCGGTGGCCTTCCGCGTCGAAGACCTTGAAGAACATCGTGGAGACGCCATCGTACTTGAAGTGGATGGCGAGGGCGCCATCCGAGCGGCAAACCTGGGCAACCTCGCCCCAGCCGCGGGTCATGAAGATCTTGCCCGGGGAGACGGCTTCCACCTTCGCTCCAGTCGCCAGGGCATCGCAGTCGGCGTGCTGCAGCCAAAGCTCCAAGGGACCCCTCGGCGGCATCTCGGCAGAGAAGAACTACGGGAAGCGGATCCAAGTGCGCGGAGGCATCGCCGCCCATATCACGAGTTCGCGTGAGGAGTCATGGCGTGGACTCACTGAGGCGACGGCGTCACGTCACCTTGGCGCCCAGCCTTGACCCAGCGCGGGCGACGGCGCTCGCCGCCTCTTCCTCCGGAGCCCTCAGCTTGGGCGTGCAAGGGTAGCGGGTACCCGGGAGGAGGCATCTCGCACCAAGGCCTCGACACCTCCGGCCTCACGACCATGTCACGGTGGTGGCTCGGCCTCTTCTTCGGTGGAAGTGGCGCGGGCTCGTCGCGGGGGTTTTTTCCCTTCTCTGCGGCCGAGAACCTCCGAATAGGCGCCATGGGGGTCGCTACTAGCAATGAAGCAAGAAAGAAGAAGCGAGTGGAGCAGGAAGAGATGAGCTGTGGGGGCTCCGCCCCCTCCTCATTTATAGCGGGAGAAGGCCAATCGGCGACCCCCACGATCACAGGTAATGATGATTTTTCTCTGCTTGCAGCAGGGACTCATCAAGTCGGGCAGTTGCCGAGGCAGCGTGGGGAAGCGAAGATGCCCACGTCCAATCAATCGCCACACGGCCCGCGGCGCTCCGCACTTGCCCTTTGGCTTCGCCTCGAAGCCAGAAATGGCAGCGCCTTGGGCGGGGACTCTTGTCGGCGTCACAGGAATGGGGTCCCAGACTTGCCTCCGTCGACTCCATGGCGTGGCTCAGCTGGAATTCCCTGTCTGACCCCATCTTCACCAGCAAACACTCAAGACCCTCGCGAGGCGGAAGACACAAGACCTCCTCAGGAGCGGTCTCGCCATGCCGACTCGCGAGGGGCGGAGAGATCAAGGCAAGGGACACCTCGCGAGGTTTTTATGACGCAAGCCATGATGACTGGCGCCAGGCAGGCCCTCGTTTCCTCTTTGGTGCTAAAGAGGCAAGCGTAGGCGAGGAGTCCCGAGGCATCAGGCAAATGTTTCCGTATCGGTGCAACGAGACCAAGACCAGCAGGACGACAGGACGGAGGTCACCGTGGAGCCCAAGACAGCGTCACCACCAGAGCCTTTGGCAGGCGAAGACCACCTTTAGTCAAGATAACTTGTACTAGTTGTCTCCCTTCAAATTTGACCGTTGTTGGATCCCTTCCCGCTCAATATTTGGGGAGAGGAGCAGGGCCTCTATAAATAGGACTAGCCACCATCACAAGAGGCAGGGGATCTTGGATCGGAGCCATTCCATCCATAGCCACACACAAGCTCACCGAGCACAAGAGCACCTCTCCTCGGAGGAGGTCAGTTCTTCCCTTGTAACCTGCTTCATCCTCAACCCAAGAGGCAATCCACCACACCACACTGGAGTAGGGTATTACACCACATTGTTGGCCTGAACCAGTATAAACCCTTGTGTCTCCTGTTCTTTGGGTTCGTCGAGCTAGGCCTTGCGATATTTGCGAGAACGATATAGGGAGAGAGAGATCTTCGTGCGCACCCTAGTGTTCGAACCTCAAGGGTTTTGTCGGAACCCGAAATCCGACATCGTACTCGCACACTCCTTCCCCCTCGATATAGTATGCCTCTCGCACCACCTCTTAGATGCATCTGTAACGCTCCGAGACCGACGCTTCAGACGCCTTCCATGTTTTTCGTTGTTGTCATGTGTTTTATTGTTGTTGTTGTTGTTGTTGTTGTTGTTGTTGTTGTTGTTGTTGTTGTTGTTGTTGTTGTTGTTGTTGTTGTTGCATTCATCATCGCATCATCCGCATTGTATCCGCATGTTTTCATAAAACTCGTAGTCGTTTGTAGTAGCCACTTCTCTCTTTGTCTCCGTTTATCTTTTGTCAAGCCCTCTTGTCTTCGTCGACCTCTCTCAAACCCCCTCGTGCGCGTCCGAAACATTGCCCGAACCCGACCCGCTCAGTCATCACCGTTGGATTCGGATCATCCCCAAACAAGTATAAAACATCTCCGTTTTCTTTATTGGACTCCCTAGCCATTTATTCACAACCGCTCGATTTCGATCGAAGGATCCAGATTAGCCCCTAGCGAAACACCCATATGCTATAAATATATAGTCCAACCCTAAATTTGAGGAGAGATGTCCCATCCTCCCAGCCGCCGCCGCCATTCCACCAAACCCCCCTCGGGATCTCCCCTGCCCGATCCACCCAGTCAAGCCTCCACCTTCCCCCGATCCAAAATCCCTTCCGAATTCTCTGCGTCGATCCCTGAGTTCCATAGCCACCTCCACACGCCCCTCGTCCGCGAGCACCCGAGGCTCCTGCCTCCTCCTCGTCGCCTCACACCTCACCCCGGCGTTCCCGACCGCCTCGTCAGCCCCGAGGTTGGGGATGGTCACGAACTCGTCCCCGTGTTCGTCCCTCCGACGCCCGAGCGAGGAGTTCCCCTCGGCCCCGGTGCCTGCAGCCCCTGCCTCCTTGACCTCCCGAGCTGGCCGGTCTCCATCTTCCCGTTCGTGCCAGGTCACGTTGCTGTCCCTCTGCACCTTCTCCTTCCTTTCCTCCTCACGCAGCTCCTCCCTGACCATCCCCCCCTCCCTGTCTCTCTTTCTCTGTTCAAGTAGGACCTCGCCGCCCCGACGACCTTGCATCTGCTCGATCCAGACGGGAACCAGCCTCCTCAACCTGAGCCATGCCCGCGCCTCCCGAGGAGCCCCTTGTCGCTGCCGCCCGAAACACCGTCGTTGCCCCGTCCCCGACCCCTTCCTCAACCATGGCTGTCGCCGCCGAAGCTCTGCTCCTTCCCCTGCCTCACCCAGTCCGGCCATCCTCGCTGTTCCCGTGCCTGTCGGCCCCCTCGCCAAGTGCCTCTGCCACCGGTGAGATGCCCTGCTGCTGCTCCTCCATTTTTCCCTGCACCTCCCGTGCCTCACATCTCCCTCGCGACCTCCTGATGCAGCACCATGGATGGCTGCAGCCCGAGCTCGCGCCCGACCTCCTGGATCCGCCTTTGCTCCGCCTCAAGCCGCGTCCTCGCGAGTTCCGCCTTCCCGCCGACGACCTCGACCACCAGCGCCTCCGCAAGCCGCTGCCGCTGAGCCTCTGCTTCGAGCCGCTGCGTCCCTCTGTTCGTCTCGAGCACAAGTCCCGCTCGCTCCACCCGCGCCCGTTGACCGCGTCGTTGCCTCCAGATCCAGCGCAGTCAGCGCACCCTCCTCAGCCGGCCTGCTACCTCTTCCACCGACTGGGCCGAGCCCATGGTGAGCAACCAGAAGCCCCGCTAGCCCTTTGACCTGTTGCAGATTCAGCCCAGTTCCTTTTTTTTACCGTGCTACGAATTTAGCTATTATCCCAGGTTTTACCAGTTTTACAGAAAAGTCCCTCTAGTTCATGCATTTAATAACTCATGAACCATGCATCCTATGTAAAACTTTAAATATGAAAATGCTTAGAATTTCATCTAGTTCGCAATATGCAATTTCATCCATGTTAAAAATGTTGTTTGCATTTAATTTGCATAATGTCATGTTGAATGCTTTATTTCATAACTAAATAATCGTAGGTCCAATTTATATGTTCTTTATACGTAAATGGGGTAAAAAATGCCTAGTTTAACATGGTGTACTCTTCTTGCATGTTTAACAACTCTAAAATATGGTATAGGGCAGAATGGTACCAAATCTAAAATATGCACATGAGGATTTTTCAGAATTGCTGTTTGTTCTTACGGCCTCATTTAAACTTGCCTAAATAGTTAGTTTCATTATGTTTCACCTCTTGCCATGTTTAACAATATTTAATATTGTTGGGTACATAAACGAGAGTGAACTAAATAACTTGAATGTGGTGTTTCGTCAATATGCAACTCGTTACATATTGAGCTCCACTTAATTTGTAGTGTTGTTTGTTGCACTTTGCCATGCCATGCCTATTTAAATCGGACATGCATCATACTTGGTTGTGCATCATGCCATGTTTATGTGATGATTGTTTACCATGTTGTTTGTTTCTTTCCGGTTTGCTTATGTCGTTAGTTTCGGTTTCGTTCCGGAGTTGTGAGGATTTGTTCGACTACGTCCATTTGTCTTCTTCATGGACTCGTTCTTTTTCCTAGCGGGATTTCAGGCAAGATGAGCATTACCCTCGATATCACTTCTATCTTTGCTTGCTAGTTGTTCATTCTATCGCTATGCCGCGCTACCTACCACTTGTCATATCATGCCTCCCATATTGCCATGTCAAGCCTCTAACCCACCTTCCTAGCAAACGTTGTTTGGCTATGTTACCGCTTTGCTCAGCCCCTCTTATAGTGTTGTTAGTTGCAGGTGAAGTTGAAGATTGCTCCATGTTGGAACATGTTTATGTTGGGATATCACAATATCTCTTATTTAATTAATGCATCTATATACTTGGTAAAGGGTGGAAGGCTCGGACTTATGCCTGGTGTTTTGTTCCACTCTTGCTTCTAGTTTCCTCATACCGGTGTTATGTTCCTTGATTTTGTGTTCCTTACGCTGTTGAGATTTATGGGACCCCTCGATGCTTCTCGCTTTGAATAAAACTCCTTCAGCAAGTACCAACCTTGGTTTTAACATTTGTCCCCTATGCCTTTTTCCCTTGGGTTCTGCAGACTCAAGGGTCATCTTTATTTTAAACCCCCGGGCCAGTGCTCCTTCGAGTCTTTGGTCCAACTAAGCGATGTCCGGCGCCCCCAAACTGACCAGGGTCTATGCCAACCCGACGTCTTGCCCATCCGGTGTGCCCTGAGAACGAGATACGTGCGACTCCTATTTGCTGGTCTTGTTTTACCATTGTCGAAAAGTCTTGTAACCGGGATTCCGAGACTGATAGGGTCTTCCCGGGAGAAGGAATATCCTTCATTGACCGTGAGAGCTTGTGATGGGCTAAGTTGGGACACCCCTGCAGGGTATAAACTTTTGAAAACCGTCCCCGCGGTTATGTGGCAGATGGGAATTTGTTAATGTCCGGTTGTAGAGAACTCGACATTTGACTTAATTAAAATGCATCAACCGCGTGTGTAGCCGTGATGGTCTCTTTTCGGCGGAGTCTGGGAAGTGAACACGGTTCGGGTTATGTATGAACGTAAGTAGTTTCAGGATCACTTCTTGATCACTTCTAGCTTCTCGGCCAGATTGCGTTGCTTATCTTCTCGCTCTTATTTGCGTATGTTAGCCACCATATTTGCTTAGTGCTTGCTGCAGCTCCACCTCATTACCCCATCCTTCCTATAAGCTTAAATAGTCTTGATCTCGCTGGTTTTGAGTTTGCGAGTCCTCGTGACCCACAGATACTACCAAAATAGTTGCAGGTGCTGATGATGCCAGTGCAGGTGATGCTACCGAACTCAAGTGGGAGTTTGACGAGGAACTTGGTCGTTACTACGTTTCGTTTCCCGATGATCAGTAGTGGAGCCCAGTTGGGATGATTGGGGATCTAGCATTTGGGGTTATCTTCTTTTCTTTTGGATTTGACCGTAGTCGGTCTATGTGTGTACTCTGAATGATGTATGTTTAATTAATGTATTGTGTGAAGTGGCGATTGTAAGCCAACTCTTTATCCCATTCTTGTTCATTACATGGGATTGTGTGAAGATGACCCTTCTTGCAACAAAACCACCATGCGGTTATGCCTCCAAGTCGTGCCTCGACACGTGGGAGATATAGCCGCATTGTGGGTGTTACAGCATCCCTCTCTCTCTATCCTTCTCCCCTGGCCTTATTTGCTTCTAACACATACATGCATCTATACCGATCGATCTCCCTACATATACCTAGCTCGACTTTAACTATTTACGCCCACCTATCGATCGATGTACCTCACAAGTTATGTCTCTCCTTTCTCTGACAGAGGATGATTGATCTTCCCCCCTCATCCATATCGTCCCCCCTCATCATTCGTGCATGCCTCCTGACCCGTCTCACACACACATACGCACAGACAGGCAGCCATCCCCTCTCTTATTGATATTGCAAGCGTGCCCTCCGTTTGTCTAGCAAGCCTCTCCCACCATTTGTTAGAAGCAACTCCACTACCACCCCCTCCAACACTCTAGCTCTGTATCTCTCCCAACCTTATTCCTCTCCTACACATATGCATGGATGTCGATCGATCTCCCTTAATACATAAGGTAGGCCTCTCTCCTCCTCCACACATATACCAACCATTGTACCTCTATAGTTAATAAAGCCTCCCCCCACCACACACCAATAGTAGAGCGCTGTAGGTAGGTATCCATGCCATAGAGACAAACTGCACCTGTCCCCTCTCACGTTACAGTAGGCCAGCTGTCGGTGTCAAAACCGGCGGATCTCGGGTAGGGGGTCCCGAACTGTGCGTCTAGGCGGATGGTAACAGGAGACAAGGGACACAATGTTTTTACCCAGGTTCGGGCCCTCTCGATGGAGGTAATACCCTACTCACCTTGATTAATATTGATGATATGGGTAGTACAAGAGTAGATCTACCACGAGATCAAGGAGAACCCTAGAAGCTAGCCTATGGTATGATTGTTGTTCGCCCCACGGACTAAAACCCTCCTGGTTTATATAGACACCGATAGGTTAGGGTTAAGCAGTCGGTTACAATGGTAGGAGATCTACATATCCAGACGCCAAGCTTGCCTTCCACGCCAAGGAAAGTCCCATCCTGACACGGACGCAATCTTCAATCTTGTATCTTCATAGTCTTGGAGTCCGTGGTGATGATAGTCCGGCTGTCCGGACACCCCTAGTCCAGACTCCTCAAGAGCCCTCGAACCAGGCTTCAATGATGACGAAGTCCGGGCGCGCATATTGTCTTCGGCATTGCAAGGCGGGTTCCTCCTCCGAATACTTCATAGAAGGTTTTGAACACAAGGATAGTGTCCGGCTCTGCAAAACAAGTTCCACATACCACCGTAGAGAGAATAACTTTTTGCATAGATCTGCTGACGTATTCCGGCGTGACATCACACCACGGCCAGAGCCTTTATATGAATCGTTTTTACTGTTCCACCTCGGTAGCGTTTAGCGAGGCGGTTTCACAGCACGTCTTATCAAAGCATAGATCGTGCCCCTTATTCCGGGATTCCCATCAATACGGACGTGGGTAACCCATCCGCGCCATTGATTGCGGCGCTTGGGTGATAAGCGAGTTTTACCCGGTGGTGGGGGACGCATAGCTTCGTCAGGTCCATATAAGGGATAAGGATCCACCTTTTCACCTACGCCTTCTTCCTCCTTTGCTCATCCATTTTCGCGTACTCGAGCTCCAGCGCCCAAGTCCGCACATCCCACCTCAACCTTCTCCAACCATGTCCGGAGTGGGAGGCAGGTGGATGACCTCCTCCGTCACGGAGGGGCACATCACAAAGCTGCGGGAGGCGGGATACTTATCCAGCAACATCGCCCACAGGCTGCCCGACGCTGGGCAGCTCATTCCAATCACCAGGCCCCATGAGAGGGTGGTGTTTCTCCCTCACTTCCTCCGCGGACTAGGTTTTCCACTTCACCCATTTGTCCGGGGGCTCATGTTCTACTACGGCCTGGACTTCCACGACCTGGCCCCGAATTTCATCCTCAACATCTCGGCGTTCATCGTCGTGTGCGAGGCCTTACGCTGCATCCAGCCCCACTTCGGCTTATGGCTGAAGATCTTCAACGTCCGGCCGAAGGTAGTGCGTGGCCGTCAAGCGGAGTGCAGAGGAGCTATGGTGGGCAGGATGCCCAATGTCCTTTGGCTCGAGGGCTCCTTCGTGGAGACAATAAAGGGGTGGCAATCGGGGTGGTTCTATATCACCGAGCCGCGCGACTCCAAATGGGCGGCGGCCCCCGAGTTCAGATCTGGCTTCTCCACACGGCTCTCATCATGGAAAGAGACGGGCCTGACGTGGGGAATTCGGACGAGCTATCCGGACTCCAAACATGCGTCCGAAACACGGTGGACAAGAATCTCGGGCTTGTCAACGTAATCCGTGTGATGCTCATCCGCCGGATTCTCCCATGCCAACAACGGGCCTTCAAATTGTGGGAGTTCGATCCAAGACAAGACTCGACTCTAAGAAGGCTCTTGACACTACGTGCGAAGATGCACGGAAGGTGCTATTCAAGGCGCCGAGGCTCCCTCATCCGCCATCAAGATCATGGATACATTTCGCAGCTGTCAAGCCGTGAGGTAACTTATTTTACCCTTTACGGACTCTTTTTCATAGTTTGACTCTGTCACGGGATCTAAAACTCCCTAATCTTTGGCGGAATGGTGAAGGCGTCCGAGACGGTCTTGTCCGGCTCCTTTGCCAGGAAGACCAATGGGACGCGATTAGCCCAGTCTTTGCTTGGCTCCGGTACCCATGTAGTGCCGGAGAAGAAGGCCAAGAAGGAGGCCACGGAACTCGAAGGAGCTCCCGACTCTAGGTGTCTTTGTCGGATTCGGGCGAGAATCTTCTGCTGAGCGAGGAGGAGGAAAGAAGCCTCTCCCAGTGAAGAGGAGAGGAAAGAAAGGCCGCCTAACCGGGAGGCCAGGAGGGTCTAAGAAGGGAAGGACCCTTCCTCCGGACTTCTCCACCAACGTCGACGACAAGGAGGAGGAGTGGCCAACGAGGGCCAAGCCCCTGGCGAGATCGTAAGTGTCCGGATACCCCTGGCTTTTTTATTGTTGCATAGTGTTCTCTAATGCCGAACAATCATGCAGCCCGCCCAAGGGCGAGTTCGCCGCTTCATCGAGCGGGTCCCTGGATTCATCGGAGATGGAGAGTACTTCACTTCCGGCCGCGTCCTCGCCTCACGCTATGGACGACGCCGAGGTGGGGCCCCAAGGGGCCTGGTCGAAGGAGGTGGCGCAGAGGCGCCGCAAGGCGACCTCCCGGACTCGAGCGTGGGGCAAGACCCCGGGGCTCTAAGCTCGACCCTCGTCCGGACTCCATGCCGGAACCTTTAGCGGTTCGAGTCCGGCAAGCGGTCCTTCTTAAGAAGGGTAAGGCGGTGTCCTCCGGCCCAACCGGAGGCACCGGATAGCTTCTTGAGGCGCTTAACAACGCCTCCATCAGGAGGAGCACCGCACTATTATGAGTGCGGTGATCCGGATAGTTCACCGCCAAGAGCGGGCCGACACTTCGTACCGGCCTTCTAACGAGGCTTTGAGGTAAGTTTAGAATATGTAAAAATATTACCGCATAGACAGAGTTCTCGATGCTTAGTTCGGTGTTGGAAAGAAAAAGCGGACTAAGGATCTAAAAGATATCTGTGAGAGTCTAACATAAGTATGTCAATATGGGAATGCAGGTTATATTGCGACCTCTCGCCCGACCGATCGCGGAGGTCAATGCATTAAAGCAGAGTCTCGAGCGGTCCGAGAACAAGCTCGGCCAAGCCAAGAAGCGGCTTGAGGACAAGGAAGGTAAGTAATACCTTATTAAAGAAAATACCTTATAGAAAGGTTTCGGTTGCAAAAAATAACAGGGATAACATGGGTAATGCCGAGGGGGCCACTTAACGAGGTGGCGAATTTCGAAGGAAGCGGTGTCTGTGGGTTTAAAAACAAAGCGGCCAGAGCGCACCGGAAGCGAGAAGAAGGGGAGGCGCACTGGCGGAGTGCTGCAAGAGCTCCTGTGCTCTCATTAAAAAACACGAGGGTGCAGGCGTGACTCGACGACCCGAGAGTCCGAGCTTGCCTCGGCTCTTGAGCGTGCCAAAGCTGCTAAGGCCGAGGCCCAAGAAGCCCTCCAAGAAATTGAGTCAATAAAGAAGATAGCGGCGGGTAAGGCATTCTTTATGCAAAGCAAGCATATAAAAGTGAATTACCTATTACTTACCAGGATTCGGAGCTCTCCAGGAGCATTCGCAGATCTGCCCCGTAGTGTGTCTGATCCTGCCGCGTTCTACCGCGCCAAGGAGGGGAGCACGACGGAAAAGGTGTTCTGGTCTCGGATGTCGAGGCGGACATCCGTGCCCCTAAGCGACCAGGCTGAGCAGCTGGTCGAGCTCCACAAGGTCGCCGAGCAGCGAATGAAGGGCCTCATAGTTCGGTGTGGCCATTGGAGGCCATGCACAGGAGCTACTTCGGCTTAGTCTGCGGCGGTGGTGGGCCTTTATCCACGGATTGAAGTCATCAAGCGCTCCGTCTGCATTGAAGGTGTCCGTCGGGCCCTTGCCCATTCTAAAGTGCACTGGGGCAAGCTGGATGCGGAGAAGCTTGTGACGGACGGGCCACCAAAGGGCAAGGAGCATCACACGCCCGAAATGTACTACGAGGGCCTCCTGAAGGGTGCCCGCCGTATAGCGGATGAAAACTTGTTATTTTTGAATAGACTCGCATTTGTTATCCTATACGCTGAAAACTTGTTCATATGCGCTAAGAAACGCTTGTTAATTTAAAATATTACCTTCTGTGCGGCCGTTTATCAAATGTGAGAGATGGCAAGTCATTGGCTTCAGCCCCCATGCCACGAGGGCTGGGGTGTTCGGGATAAACTTGAGAACTCTTGTTCCCATTATTGGGTCCATCTAGGGAGGCGCTCAACGCAACGAACAAGGAAACCAGACTTATAATGCTTGAACACTCTCACTTAGCCATAGAATTCTATAATTTTAAATTTCGTGAAGCCCCTAGTATTCGGAAGACCGAAGTTCGGGCGCTTATCCACGCCTTGGCCGGACAATTCGGTTCCTCACTCTAAGCGGCATAAGTCTTTAGGGACCCGAAAAAACCTCTCGAACAGCGTATCGGCTCTCGCCTCTATAATGACGGCCGCTTTTAGCTTTCTCCACCGAGGTGCTCAACCCAGCTCAACCGAGGCACAATCGCAGTGGTTCTCCGGTGCTACCTTAGCCGATATAACGGAACGTAAGGTACCAAAACACGGAGCCGCAAACCCAACTATTGACCCAAGACATGATTCGAGCCGATTCATATAATGTTATAAGTTCGGGTGCCGCACTTGTGAAAGTGTTCGGACTTATCACACCATAATTTTGGGGTACTTAAGCCCTCGGTGTATTGGCCGTACTAAAGTGTAATGGGTGCAACATGTCATAAAATGAACGTATGTATAGATAAAGAAAGGAGTGCAATAATAAGCAAAAGCTATGTATTGTTTATTCAAAAGGTACTGCAATGAAAGCGAGCGATACAAATAGTCACGATAAGCAAGGGATGGGACTATCTAACATGTCCCCCTCCAGGTAAGTTATGGATGGTATGTAAAACAGGTATAATGCTCGTAATAGAGACCACACGAACACTCGGCGTAGCTTTACGCTTCCACAGCTGTTGCGTCTTGAGTTCGGCGATTCTAGTGCCGGACATGACTTCTGGAAAACGGAGTCCTGAAAGTAAGAAAAAGGAAGAAAAAAGAAAAAAGAAAAAGAATGACACAATCGGGAGCCCTTGGTGCGGTCGAGCCGCATTCCGGGCGTGCGTGGTCGTGCCCTCCTTATGCCCATGGTATCTCCGCAGAGCGTAGTTATGTACGCCAGAAAATCGGCTTCACAATTTCGCGAGGGCTGGGGTTGGAGCCGGATTACTACGCTGCTGCTTGAATCGTGCGAGGCGGTCTTGTTGTAGGTTACTCGGTAGCGCTTGGCGGTGTCCGGACGCTTAGTGGCCGGACTCAAGAATTGCTGTGAGAGGCTGCTTTGCACCTCCGCCGCGAGGGTCAGCCGTGTGCTCCTCCGTTCGAGAGAAGGCGTTCGATGTTTCCATTGACCGTGATTACTCCTCGACGGCCTAGCATCTTGAGCTTGAGGTATGCGTAGTGCGGCACCGCATTGAACTTTGCAAATGCGGTTCGTCCGAGCAAGCGATGCATGATAGCCGCTGCGAGCGGGACTATGTCGAAGATTAACTCTTCGCCGGAAGTTATCCGGGGATCGAAGACCACTTGAGTGTAACTGAGCCCGTATAATTGGCTTCTACACCGGTATGACGCCTTTAAAGGTCGTCTTTGTAGGTTTAATCCTTGAGGGTCTATGCCCATTTTGTGCAATCAGATCCACGATAAAGCAGGTTCAGATCTGCCGCCGATCATCAAGACTCTAGTTAGGTGAAATCCGTCAATAATTGCGTCAAGAACCAATGCGGTGAAACCGCCGTGGCCGGATGCTAGTGGGGTGGTCCCTTGATCAAAGGTGATCGGGCAGGAAGACCATGGGTTGAACTTCGGGGCGACTGGCTCCATCGCGTATATGTCCATTGGCGCACTCTTCCGCTCCCTTTTGGGTATATGGGTTGCGTATACCATGTTCACTGTCCGCACTTGTGGGGGGAAACCCTTCATCCTCTATTGTTGGTGGCCGGGCTCTTCCTTGTCATCGCTATGCAGCCCCTTGTCATTGAGTTCGCACTTAGCTTGCTCGCTTGCTTGAACACCCAACAATCCTGTTGGTGTGATTGGCTGGTTTCTCGGGGTGCCATGTATTTGGCACAAGCGATCGAGTATTCGGTCCATGTTGGGCCGGGACACAGGTATTTCTTTTGAATGGCTTCTTCCGCTGACCGGGTTTAGAGCCTTTGAATCCGGCATTGACTGCCGTATCTTCATCATTGTCGCCATTTATGCGGCGCTTGTTCTTGTTGCGGCGCGACCTGCCATTGTTGTCCCTGGTATCCGAACTACCGTGGTTTTTGGTCAAGTTGTTACTACGAGCTAGCCAAATTGTCCTCTCCCGCATAAAAAGCGAGTCATGAGTGTTGTAAGGGCTGCCATGGATTTCGGCTTTTCTGTCCTAGGTGCCGGGTAAGCCACTAAATGCGTGGATGTTATGTTTGAAGGCTGCAAGGGCCTCTGCATCCCGGACGGTCGATTTGATTTTTCTTTGTTAGGAACCGTGTCCGAATTGTTCCGGTCGATTCCTCCGCTGCTGAATTATATGGCTAAGGTCATCGGCGTCTGGTGGTCGCACATATGTGCCTGGAAGTTATCAAGGAATGCGGCTTCCGTGTCCTCCCAACAACCAATTGATTACTGCGGCAGTTTGTTAAGCCAATGCCGAGCTGGTCCTTTAAGCTTGAGGGGAGGTATTTGATGGCGTGTAGATCATCTCCGGGCCATGTGGATATGGAGGAGATAGTCCTTGATCCGCACCGCAGGATCTGTGGTACCATCGTATGATTCGATGTTCTGGGTTTAAAGCCCTCGAGGATTTGATGATCCATAACTTCATCTGTGAAGCATAGTGGGTGTCTTGGCGCCTACATATTGGGCTATATCACGGCGCAGCTCAAATGAGCTTTGTCTATTGTGTTCGGCCCGGCCGGAGTTTCGTATCCGGCGTGGACGGTTATCATCACGCGTAGGTAGAGGCGCCTTGCGATCCGTGAATCGATCTTGTATGTTTTGCCTTATCCTCCAATATATCTCGCAAGTCCGGCGCGTTTTCCCGTGCCCTGGTACTTTTTGAATGGCGTCGGGGTACGGCTTGAACGGAGGGTCTAGAGGCCTCTCTATCGCGGTGTCGGAGTAATGGGCTACGGGTAGGCAGACCCGAGCCCCTGGACCTTTCAAAACATCAGGGCAGACTGCGCGCCTCAAGACCCCAAGACGAAGAGCCGCCTTCAGAGAGTCGGCGACAGAGTCGCTGACTACCCCTCTAGGCCGAGTCCCAGAGACGGCCTCAGGACAAGCCGACTCCAAGCCAGCGACCTCCAATGAGGCCGGCTACAAGGAGCCGGCCCGCGACTCCGTCCACTCCCTGCATGAGCGACTACGAGCGGGACGGGACAAAGCCGCCTCGCGGCCGGTCCTACCCGCTCATAAAAAAGGGCGAGCATAGCCCTGTAGGCGCCCGTACCGGCGGAGATCTCCGTCCGGCGCATCAAGGTTGCCACACTGCCTGACGTCACCCCCGTGGGCGATTCCTGCATACCCACGATGGCCTCGTCTGCAGACGAAAAGGCGGCGGGAACCGCTTGTCGGAGTGCGTAAAACAGCGAAACGCCCCAAAGACGGACCCGTTGGAGTCGGCCTCCGAGAGCCCGGCCCCTCCCACGGGCTCCAAGCGCCATTAACGAGACAAGACGAGGAATGGCAATGATGATCGCCCAAATGGCGGCATGCTTGTGCCATGACCCCATGAGCAAGCTTCGCGTCATTAGAAGCGGCTCTGATAACTTACGGCAGCCAAGACCGCCCGCATGGCGAACGAGGGCTGTCGGCCCCATGCTGGACCGTCGGCGGGGCCCGCTAGTCGGCGGGCCGCAGGGGTCGGCGGAGAAGACGGCGACCTAAGAGACTGACGGCTGGGACCCGCGCCTAGCCGGATTACCATTGTACCCCCGGGGGGTAGGCCTATATAAACCCCCCGGGGCACCCATGCAAAGGGTTGGAACCTAGTAGTTTTAGACACACATAGAGGGAAGAGAAGTGCTAGCCGTGCCCTTCTCCTTCCTGACCCCGAACAGCTCAAGGAGCATCTTGTACTCACTTTGCCATAGTGATCATGCGGAGACCCCGCAGAGCAGCAGTAGGGGTGTTATCTCCTCGGAGAGCCCACGAAGCCGGGTAAGATTCACGGCGTGCATGTCTTCGGGCCTCATCCCGTTTCTAGGCACCGGTGACGTTCTACTCGCCCCTCCATGATAAGCCATCCTTTGGCATATGTCGCACCTAACCCCGACATTTGGCGCCCACCATGGGGGCCAGTGCACCGTCGTCCGGAGACCTGCGCTGCGACGGGAACCTCTTCCTCCCACGGCGGCGCAAGCCAGCCCGGCACGCCAGACGGAGTCTACGCCAACATGCTGCATGGCGCTGAGGTCGCCTGCGCGGCGAGCTGCCTCGCCGAACTTGTCGGCGAGGTTCGCCTCTCCGACGAGCCTGCATCCGACGCAGGCACGGACGGCCCCGAAAGCCTCCTCGCGGGCCTCCTCGAGCAGCTCCACGTCACCGGCGAGCCCGCCGCCGACCTGGAGTCCGTAGGCTCCACCGACGTCTTTGATGCCGGACTCCGACACCGCGTCGCTCGACGCGTTCCCCACCAACGTGGTGGTCTCACGACGAGCCTCTCTCTCGCGCGGAGGCGGCGGAAGCACCGTCCACGAAGGTGCTTGTCATCGGTCACGGCGAGCCTTCCGCGAGGGAGCTCGTGGACCTCTCGACGCTGTTCTCGCAAGACCCGACCGCCCCATTCCGGAAGACGCCGACGCTGGGCGCTGAAGCACGCCGCCGGCTCCTCGTGGGCGCATGTAAGCCGACAAGCATGAGGCGCTTGTCGGAAGCCTACCAGCCCGAGATGGATCGCGCCCGTTCGGCCGACTCCGTGCCCAGGCCTAGCCGCCTAAGCGGCGCGGTCCAGCGGCCAGCGTAACTATCGCCAGCCTGTTTGAGGCGATGCCGCATTGTGTACGCCACGCCGCGGAGAACATCCGCGCCGCCAGCGGCGGCGAGCTGGATAACTTTGAGGGCGAGGCGCCGCTGATGACGGAGCGAGTCCAGCGGCTCGGACGCGGCATTGCAAGATGAAGCCGGCTGCCGCACGCAGGCGCCATGACGACAACACGGGCGACTTGCCCCCGCTGAGATCAAGGCGCGATGTCTCGGACGCCGACCCGCGGCGTCCGCGGAAGAAAAACAAGGATCCGGTATCAGCCATAGCCGGACTCACATCTCCATCGAAGCGCGGCGAGACGGCCGCCCGAGAGCGATGGAAGCGGCGAACGACTATCTCGCCTCCTCCTCCCGCAGAGAAAAGGCGAGTCTCCCCGCCACCCGTCGAGCATCCGACTGGGCGACCGCCTTGGCCGCCGAGAGGAGTCGGAGAAAAGCAGCGCCCGCCACCGGATCGAGCGACTCCACCGATCCTCGCGCTGGAAGAAGAAGACGAAGTTGGGCCCGCCCTATTTCGGACCTCGCATCCGAGACGAGCCCTTCCTGAGGATTCACACTCCCCGAGACACACCCAAATACACCGGCTCCGTGAAGCCGAGGACTGGTGGTGGACTACTCCACGGCCGTTGCCAAGATAGCGAACGGCAACAAAGCGCGTTGCATACCAGAAAGTATGTCCCCTCATGCTCTGTGGCACGGCCGGACATGGTTGAACAGCTTGAAGCCCCGCAGCATCAACAGCTGGGTCGACTTCACCGAGGCCTTCGTCCGCAACTTCACGAGCACATACAAGCGACCTCCCAAGCCTCGTCGGTCCTTGTCGCGTAAGGCCCCAACGAGTCTACTCACGACTACCTCACGCGCTAGGCCGAAGCTCCGAACTCCTGCGAAGGAGTGCATGAGGTGCAAGCACTCGAGTACTTCACCTCCGGTGCGTAGAAGGCACCCTCCTCAAGCACAACCTCCTTTGCGACGAGCCGAGACCCTCGGCGAGCTGCTGATCATAGCAGCATAAGTACGCCACGGTACCGAGTCCTCCATGAAGTCGGAGATCGAAGTCGGTCTGCGGCGGGCAAGGTGGCTCCTCATGCTCCCAGAATCCGGCATGACGACGCCCATCGGTGACAAGAGCAGAGAATGATCCTGGCGCAAGGCCCCGCGGCCCGGCTTCAATCGGCAGGTGGCGGCGGATCGAAGACTAGCGACCCGAGGGCAGCCTCACACTTAAGCGGCGAAAGCCGCATAAGTCCAATCAGTTGCCGGCCTTCTCTTACTGAAAGCGGTGTTGGGCCGGACCACTCGCAAGTTCCATAAGCGGCCTTGGCCGTCAAATCACACCACCCGGAAGTGCCAATCGCTCACCAGATGCGCCAAGGAGACGGCCTTGCCCCTCCTCCGCTTTCTTGGGCCGCCGCCTCCACCATCGCTCTCTCAAGAGTCGGGTCGTGCCACGGGCGCAAAGACAAGACGAGCAAGTACCCGTAAGAGCATGGTGCCTATGTAGTGTTTACTGCCAGGAGCGACGATCGCCGCGGGCGGCAAGAATAAAGAAGAAGTGAATGCACGAGCATCGGATACTCCAGAATTCATGCACTGGTCTGAGAAGCCCATCAGTTGGAGCCGGGCTGATCACCCAGAGGTGATGCCGAATCCGGGATCCTACGCCCTGGTCTTGGGAGCCAACCTTGCCGCGGATAGGCGGGCCACTCGCTTCACGCGAGTGCTGATAGACGGAGGCAGCAACATCAACATCCTGTACAAGGATACGATGGAGAAGTTAGGAATCAAGCAACGACAGCTTCAGCACAGTCGGACTATGTTCCACGGAATTGTACCTGGCCTTTCCTGCTCACTGATTGGCAAGATTCTGATAGACGTCCTCTTTGGGGACAAGGATCACTTTTGCCGAGAGCCGATGCAGTTCAAGTGGTGGACCTCGAAAGCCCCTACCATGCTCTGCTTGGCCGACCTTTCTGGACAAGTTCATGGCGGTCCCCACTACGCCTACCTCAAGATGAAGATGCCGAGTACCAAGGGGATTCTAACCGTAGCCGGCGACTACAGAAAATCGTCACTTTGTCTTGTTGAAAGCAACGGCTGGCCGAGTCCACAGTGATCATGGTGAAGCGACTCCTGGATCGGGTTGTGGCAATGGCCGGCAAGCAGCCAGAGATATCACCCGACCCCAAGGAGTCAGAAACTGAGGGCTCGTTCAAGCCAGCCAAAGAGACCAAGAATATACCCTTGGACCCGGAGCACCCAGAGAGATACGCTGTCGTAGGTGCAAACCTCGACAGCAAATAGGAAGGCGAGCTCGTCGATTTCCTCCGTGAGAATCAGGACATCTTCGCATGGTCCCCCAAAGACATGCCAGGTGTACCGACGGAATTCTCCGAGCACAAGTTACATGTCCAATCTGATGTGAAACCTGTCAGGCAGCCCTTGCGCCGCTTGTCAGAAGAAAAAAGAAGAGTTGTTGGAGAAGAGATAGCCCGGCTCCTCGCAGCCGGTTTCATCATGGAAGTGTTCTTTCCAGAATGGTTAGCGAACCCGATCTTGGTACTAAAGAAGAACAAGCGATGGCGGATGTGTATTGACTACACAAGCCTCAACAAAGCCTGCCCCAAGGACCCGTTCGCTTTGCCAAGAATTGATCAGTGATAGACTCCACGGCCGGATGCGAGCCGTTGAGCTTCTTAGATGCATATTCGTGATATCACCAGATCAAGCTGAACCCGACGACAGATTGAAGACCGCCTTCATCACGCCGTTTGGAGCCTTCGCTACTGACCATGACGCTCGTTGAGGAACGCCGGCGCCACCTTCCAGCCGTTGCATGCGAAGTGCCTCCTCAAGCAGCTTGGCAGAAACGCCCACGTTTACGTGGACGACGTGGTGGTGAAGACGGAGAAGCGAGGAATGCTGTTGGAAGACCTCAAGGCGACCTTTGAAAATCTGTGCCGATTCCAGATCAAGCTCAACCCAGAGAAATGCGTCTTCGGAGTACCAGCCGGCCAGCTCCTTGGTTTCCTTGTCTCTGAACGCGGCATAGAGTGCAGCCCCGTGAAGATCAAGGCGATCGAAAGGATGGAAGTACCCCGCCGACTGCTAGATGTGCAGAAGTTCACCGGCTGCTTACGTCTATCGGCCGATTCATCGATCGGCTGGGTGAAAGCTCTTCCTCTGTACCAGCTTATGAAGAAGACCACCTTCTTGAATGGAACTCCAAGGCGGACGGCTTTTCTCCGGTTGAAGAGAATGTCGACTACTCCCCGATCTTTGGCGGCTCGACTCCAAAGGAGCCCATGCTCAGATATTGCCGCCACCAGCAGGGAAGTCAAGACAGTCATTGTAGTTGAACGCAAGGAGGAAGGCAAGGCGCTACATCCGGAAGACCAGAGACATTACGAGCGAGGTAATCGCCGACCTCCAAGCGTAACTACCCCACTACCGTAAGATGTGTTACGGCGTGCACTTTGCCGCCAAGAAGTTGAAGCCTTACTTTCAAGAGCATCCAATCACCGTGGTTTGCACGGCCCCACTAGCAGAGATCATCGGAAGCCGAGATGCTTCAGGCCAAGTGGCCAAATGGGCCATAGAGTTGGCCCCCTACACCATCTATTACCAGCCCCACACCGCCATCAAGTCACAAGACCGCCGATTTCGCCGATTGGGCCGAGACCAATACCTACCGCCAAATACCGACTCCACCCATTGGCGGATGCACTTTGATGGCTCCAAGATGCGCACCGGCTTGGGAGCCGGCGTGGTCCTCACATCCCCAAAGGCGACAAGCTCAAGTACGCACCGAGATCCATTTCGCCGCCTCCAACAACGTCGCCGAATACGAGGCGCTCATTCACGGGCTCCGGCTTGCCAAAGAGCTTGGCATTCGCCGGATCCTGTGCTATGGCGACTCTGACTTGGTAGTCCAACAGTCATCCGGTGACTGGGACGCCAAAGATGCAAATATGGCGAGCTACCGCTTTCTGGTACAACAGCTGAGTGGATATTTTGAGGGATGCGAATTCCTCCACGTGCCAAGAAACGACAACGACCAAGCAGATGCCCTGGCAAGAATCGGCTCTACCCGCCAGGCAATACCATCCGGCGTCGCCCTTCAGCGCCTCCTCAAGCCATCATCAGCCGTCACCAGAGTCGACTCCATTTTTGTGCCGGCTCCCACGAAGAAGTCAGATCCGACTCCAAAGCCTCGGCAGACGGCACAAGAATCCTTGCAGACGCCCCAAGAACGCGTCGGTCAAAGCCGGCCGAGAGACTTGAACCCGGCCGGGGACTCATGGCGACCATTGCGAAGACTCCAATACTCGGCCGGGGACCCGCGCCCGGTCGGCCGAGGACTTCTTCAACCCGGCAAGCTGGTGCGGACTCCGACCCGCCGCCTCCCAGCCCGGCCGCCCTCGTCCAAGTAGCGATCTTGGCAGTCGAAGAAATAGCAACACCCTCATGGGCTCAGCCCATCCTGAAGTTCTTAGTAAGCGGAGAGCTACCAACTGATGAAACCTTGGCTCGGCAAGTGCAACGCCGAGCGGCAGCCTACACTATAGTCAATAGAGAACTGGTCGGTAGCGGCGTCACGGTGTCTACCAATGACTGCAAGGTCGAGTCGAGCAAGGCCAAGCAATTCTCGAAGACATCCATCGAGTGAAAAGTGCCATCATGCAGCCTCAAGAGCACTCGTTTCCAAAGCCTTCCGACACGGTTTCTTCTGGCCAACTGCCCTAGAAGAGGCCAAGGAATTAGTTCAAAAATGCAAGGGGTGCCAGGTGTTCCGCTCCAAGCCGCTTCAGCCGGCTTCAGCGCTCAAGACTATCCCCATCGCCTGGCCCTTTGCTGTTTGGGGCCTGGACATGGTGGGACCATTCAAAATGGCACGAGGTGGCTTAACTCACTTACTTGTCGCGGTGGACAAGTTCACCATGTGGATAGAAGCAAAACCCATCAAGAAGTTGAATGGTCCTATGGCAGTGACTTTCATCGCCGACATCACGACTCGGTACGGGTACCACACAACATCATCATTGACAACGGCACAAATTTTGCCAAAGGCGCCCTGGCCCGTTTCTGCGCGACGCAAGGCATCCGACTGGACTTAGCGTCCGTTGCCCATCCGCAGTCAAACGGCCAGGTGGAGCGAGCGAACGGCCTCATCCTGTCTGGCATCAAGCCTCGACTGGTCGAACCACTGGAGCGTTCGGCCGGCTGCTGTCTTGAGTAGTTGCCAGCCGTCCTCTGGAGTCTGTGTACGACTCCAAACAAGTCAACTGGCTTCACACCCTTCTTCCTCGTCTACGGTGCCGAAGCCATGATCCCAAAGGATATAGAGTTCGACTCCCCGCGAGTCACCATGTACACCGAAGAGGAAGCAGAAGAAGCACGTCAAGACGGCGTCGATCTGCTGGAAGAGGGCCGGCTGTTGGCACTCAGCCGGTCCAAGCATCTACCGATGAGAGCCTCGCCGCTACTACAACAAGAAGGTCAAGCCAAGATCATTCCTAGAGGGCGACCTTGTGCTCCGCTGATCCAATGAACAATGCGGCCCGGCCTAAGTCGCCGGCGCCTTGGGAAGGCCCATTCATCATCAGCAAAGTGCTGGGCAATGACTCCTACTACCTGATCGACGCTCAGAAGCCCCGAGCACGCAAGAGGGATGACTCCGGCAAAGAGACAGAGCGGCCATGGAATTCGAATCTCCTCCGAAGATTTTACAGTTGATGCAATATGTACCACGCTACCCTTTTGTGTTTAAAGTACCAAGACTCCGGGCCCCCCGAGACGAGCTCGGGGACTGCCCTCCTTTGCTATCTGTATGATAAGAATTATGCCTTTGAGTATGTTACCCTTTGATTATGCTGTTTGGCACCGGGCTCGACTAGTCGGCCCGGGGACTCGCCGCCTTTGGGCTATGAAATGCTTCCTGCAGTCAGACAAGTAACATGCGGTGCCTAAGCCGTCTCTGTCGGAAGCCGCTTTCATGAGCAGAGCATTTGTTTGAGTGGGCGGGGAGTAAGGTAGAACGGGCGCCCACACGAAAAAATGGCTAAGGACCAAAAGCATAAACATAGTTTAAATCGGCTTCCAGCCCGTTTCGTAAAACCGACTCCTAAGTAGCCGGCTTGCCGCTTTCTACCCAACTTGCTTAACGACTCTAAAAAGTTGCCAAGTAGTTGCCTTCTCAAAAGTAGCCAAGCACTTGACCTAGACGGCAGTCCGCAGAGCGGTTGCCCGATGGGCAAGGCGGCATCTAAGGGAAGGCGGCAAAGGAAAAAGCCACAAGAGCAATAAGCAAGGAAAGATAAAATTAGAATAATATTTACACAAGCTTAGGCCCTTGGCCGGATCTTCGGATAGAGGTTGCAGAATACACCCCGCGGGTGGAATTGTGCAAATTAACAAGTTCTTTTAAAAGACTAGCAAACAGATAAAATAAAGGCAAGGCAGCGGCCTAAGAAGCAGCGGATGGGGTTGGAAGGCCGGAGGCGGCGGCGAGGCGTCAGCGCGGCCGGCTGGGCGGTCTCGGCTTGATCGTCTCGGCGGCCGGCCCAGAGATGGGCGCGGCTCGTTCTGTCGAGGCGCGGTCGAGCCGAGGCTGGTCGCCCGCGCCTTCTTCTGGCGCCTCCATGCCGTCTCCGTCCTCCGCCTCGTCTTCATCCTCGGCGCTGGAGTCGATCACCTCCGCCGAGTCCTCACCGTAGTCCGGGTTCATCCCGAACCACTCCGGCGGTGCCTCCCCAACGTCTTCAGCCCGCTCGGGGACGAAGACGCTGGTGTCCGTGTAGTCGGCGATCGCCACCGCACGCTCGACGAGGGCGTCCGCGGCGGCAGCTCGCTGGGCTTCGGCGGAACGCTGCCAGCGGTCCAGATCCAGCCTTGGATACCACGCCTGATTTAACTCCGGGGCTCGCGAGCTCCAGCCCGAGCCGCAGAACCCTTCCAAGCCTCCAGAAGGCCAGCCGCGACCTCCAGCCAGTCGGCGGTCCGGCTGGGAGTGCGCAGAACCGGCATGTCCAGCCACAGAGCAGCGATCGCCTGGGCACCGACACGCTGAAGATGGCGCATCATCCGATGGGCCGGCCGCAGACGAGCCTCAATGCTCAGGAGCTGCTCGTCAAGGGTCCGGGGGGCGTTGGCTGCGATCTCAGTGCCACCCGCCCTCCGCGCCTCGTGCTCAACCTCGATGGTCTGATTGGCCGCCTGCGTGTGATCGGGGAAGAAGTCTGCCAAGAAGAAGAAGAAGCAAGTCAGAAAAACAGGAGTCGGCTTGACCCATAGTCGGCAGCCCAAAAGAAAAGGTAAAAGCAAACTCACTATCGACGATATCTTCGATTTCGTGGAAGCCGGAGGTTAGCAGTGCTTCCCTGTCGGTCTAGGCGGAGCGCTCGCTCTCAAATTCGGCCAGGAGAGCGGCCTCTTTCTTCTCCGCCTCAGCCTACGCTGCCTTGAGCAGCTCCCTCTGCGCCGCCAGCTGCGTAGCCAGCAGGTCGCGCTCTGCGGCGAGCTTGCCGCACTCCTCCTCTTTGGCGTGCAAAGCGGTCTCGGCCGTACCCAGCTGCCCCCGAAGAGCGGCGTTGGACTCTGAAGAATAAAAAGAAGAAGGACGCGAAGTCGTCAGCTAAGAAGGTCGCCAGGAAGATCCGGCCTGACTGCGCAGTAGTCGGCCCGAATCTCGGGGACTACAGCCCGCGGGTGCGCCAGCACGCCCCCGCGAAGAAGAAAACTCACCTCGGCTCCTCGCCAAGTCAGCAGCCCGCTTGCTTAGCTCCTCAACGTTGCGGTTGAAGGCAGTAGCGCGGAGGTTGTGATACTCCTGCGACAAGAATTCCGAGAGGTAAAAACTTGGAAGTAAGCAAATAGAGTTCGAGCCGCTTTGCTCAGCGGCGGCCCGAACTCGGGATTACACCAGTGGAGTGCGCTGCACGCCCCCACGCAGAAGAGCAAGAAAAAGTTCGAAAAGAAACATACCCGCACGGGCGGATCGCGATGCCAGTGCGCCTTGGAGAGGTTACGGATGGCGTCGCCCTCAGCCCAGCAACCGCTCGACGTCCAGGGGCGCCGTGTTCAGCGGGCCGTGCCGCCTCCTCGCACTCCACCTAACGGGCGCGACGCTTGTCGCCTCGGCGTCGAGATAGCCAGTGGCGGCGCCCGGTCTCCAAAGCGCGGGCGCCGAAGTCGCCTTCTCAAGACGGCGTCGCGCTGGCAAGGCGACTTGAAGAAGTAGCTGCGCCACGGCCTCGTCATCGGTCGGCGGCACAGGCGGGTCCGCCGGCTGCTTGCCTCGCGTGATCTCGGACTGCGGTGGAGGCGGCGGAGGTGGCGCGGCCACGCCCGGTAGGAAGACTTCGCCGCCTTCCCTCCCTGCGATGGGGACCTCACCACCGACTCCCTCCGACTGCCCCGTGAACTCCGGCGGCGGTGGCGCAGAGCTCAACGGGGTGACGAGCAGCACCGACCGGAGGCGCGCGGCCTCCTCGGCTCGCCTCTTGGCTGCAGCGGCGGCCTCGACCTCCTCCAGATTCTTCTGGGCGGAGGCCGCCGCCTTCTCAGTCTCCGCCTTCTCCAGACGGGCGACTTCCTCCTCGTCGCGCTTCTCCTGCGCATTCCGCTCCGTTGCCTCCCGGAGGGCGGCCGCAGGGTCAACCCGCCGACTATTTGCGGACGTCTCCACCGACCCCATGACGGAGGCGGCGGCAACCCTCTCCAAGGTGAGGGGAGCCCTGATGAGAAAAAAGACATGAGAAGACTCGGACAAGACGGACCAGAAGAAACAAGACAAAATAAAAATACTTACGCGGAGACCAGCGGTGGCTTCTTCACTTCCTTACGGAAGCGGTTAGCCTTCGCAACCGCCTCCTCGTGCTGGGTCGCGGCGGCCGCCCCCCTGAATTTCTTCGCCCGACGCTGGCAGACTCGGCCCGGCCAGCGCTTCTTCGCCGCCTCGACCACCCAAAGGCGGCGGAGGAGCTCACGCTGGATGGCGGCTTTCTGCTGGCGGCGAGGGATGACTTCCTTCGCCCGTCATCGCCGTGCCAATCGGCGAAAGTGGCGAAGGCTGAAGTCGTCGGCCCCTCCTCCTCCTCGGCGTCGGCCTCCATCGCCGCCACGCCCAAGTCGGGGTAGTCGGCGTCGCTCTCCGCCCGGTCGGGAACGAATTCACGAGCCGGACCCGCGGAGCCGGCCGAAGGCGGCATGAGGGGATTCTGAATCGGAGAAGGCCAAGGAAAATTAGAGCCGGATTCCGCTGAAGAAGGAAACAGAGAAGCAAGTGACGACTTACCAATGGCGGGGGGTAGGCGCGCGAGTATGGCTCCTTGCCGAACTGCCATTCCTCTGTGAGGCCGCAGTTTGCCAAGAAGTTCACCGTGTCCACCACCTCCGCGTGGGGGCATGTCTTTGGAGCACAGCCGGCTAGGGTCCCGGCGGCCGCTCATCTGACAGATCAGATGAGGTCAACCTTGAAGAGGGAGAACTCGGCGCGCCACGAAGGCGGCCAGCAAGTCTGCCCCAGTCAGGCCCTCCGACTGCGTCATCACGCGGAGCCGCGCGACGGCGGTGTTGCTCATGAGTCAGCGTCCGGGCCCTATAGGACCAGCCGAGGGTCGGCTCAACTCAACTCACCGCCCACATCAGGCGGCAAGTTGACCCAGTCGCCCTCGGGGGCGACGTTCTTGACATAGAAGTATGTACGCTGCCACATCTTCACCGACTTGATGAGGGAGATGGCATGAAAAGGGTTCTCGGGCACCGGCCTCCTCTTGGCGATGAACGGCCGGCACGCGAGCGACTTGTGTCCCGAGCTTGGCTTGGAAGAATTCCCCCCAAAGCTTGATGGTGGGGAGAACGCCGAGAAAGCCTTCGCATAAGGATGCGAAGGCGGCCAGCAGCACCACCGTGTTGGGGGTGAGGTGGTGCGGCTGGAGCCCGAAGAACTCCAAGAACGCGCGGAAGAAGCCGCTCGCCGGCAGCCCTAGCCCGCGCATGAGGTGTGAGCGAAAAATGACCCGCTCTCCCTCCTCCGGCGCCGGTGTGATTTCGCCCTCCGGCGCGGCGCGGGTCCGCACTAGGTGCATGCCGGATGCGCGCGTTGTGAAAAGAAACTTCGATGATGTCGCTGCCGATGATGGAGCCGTCCCACACGCCGGAGCGCGCGGTGGGAGGCGCGGCGGCGGATGAGGAGCTCATCTCCGCGGCACGGCGAGGTTCGGCGCAGCGGAGCGAGGAAGAAGACAAGGTCCGGCGCAGCAGAGCGAGGAAGAAGACGAGCAAGAGGGAGCGGGGAAGAGAGGGTGCGCGTGCGTCGCCGCCCCCTCCCTCCCCCCGCCTACTTATAGGCGCCTAGGCTGCGAAGCCGAGGGGGCGGGCGTGGGATTAATCGCGCCACGCCCCCACTCCCCACGATTTAACCCACGACATTACCAGCGCAGAACGGCGTGGAACCTAACCGCCATGACGATCGGATCATTCTTGCGCCGGGCGTAGAAGCGGCGGGCCCGCCCTAACGGGCCTGTCTTGTCACGCAGCGCTGGCAGATCGCCTGCCACGTGGCGTCGCATGGCGGGCCCGCAACGGGCGGCTGCCGGGAAGCTTATCAGGCACGCCGCCCGGATCCCGCTGCGACCTTCGAAACCTTTGAAGAGCAAGACGGCCCCCTACAAGGCCGACTCCAGCTAGTCAGCTCAAGATGGAGACGGCGGGCCGACTCCAGCTTCTTCTACCAAAGGGATGAAGCTGTCGAGGCTCCTCGACATGTTGCCCTCGGCGCCTCACCAGCTTCGGGGACTACTGCCGGAGTAATGGGCTACGGGTAGGCAGACCCGAGCCCCTGGACCTTTCAAAACATCGGGGCAGATCATGCCTCAAGACCCCAAGACGAAGAGCCGCCAGAGAGTCGGCGGACAGAGTCGCCGATCGCTTCTAGGCCGAGTCCCGTGAGACGGCCTCAGACAAGCCGACTCCAAGCCAACGACCTCCAATGAGGCCGGCTGGGAGTCGGCCCGCGACTCCGTCCACTCCTCGCATGAGCGACTCACGAGCGGGATGGGACAAAGCCGCCATGCGGCGGTCCCCGCCCGCTCATAAAGGGCGTGCATGGCCACAGGCACTGCATTAACGGAGATCTCCGTCCGGCGCAACATCATTGTTGCCACACTGCCCCGACGTCACCCTGCGGGCAGATTCCTCAGTACCCACGATGGCCTCGTCTGCAGACGACCAAGACGGCGGGATTACCGCTTTGGCGGGAGTGCGTAAGACGGCGAGAACGCCCCAAAGACGGGACCCGCTGAGTCGGCCTCCGAGCGCCGGCCGGCCCCTCCCCCGGGCTCCATGCGCCTTTAACCAGACTAGACAGGTATGGGCAACCGTGATCGCCCGCCAGGTGGCGGCACTGTTGCCATGACCCCAAGACCAAGCTCGCGTCATTAGAAGCGCGGCTACAGTAACTTGCAGCCGGCAAGACCCGCCCGCGGCGGACGAGGGCTGTCGGCCCCATGCTGGACCGTCGGCGGGCCGCAGGGGTCGGCGGAGAAGACGGCGACCTAAGAGACTGACGGCTGGGACCCAAGGCCACCGATTATTATTGTACCCCGGGGTAGGCCTATATAAACCCCCCGGGGCACCCATGCAAAGGGTTGGAACCTAGTAGTTTTAGACACACATAGAGGCAAGAGAAGTGCTAGCCGTGCCCTTCTCCTTCCTGACCCCGACAGCTCAAGGAGCATCTTGTACTCACTTTGCCATAGTGATCATGCGGAGACCCCGCAGAGCAGCAGTAGGGGTGTTATCTCCTCGGAGAGCCCTGAAGCTGGGTAAGATTCGCCGGCGTGCATGTCTTCGCCTCATCCCGTTTCCAGGCACCGACGACGTTCTACTCGCCCCCTCCATGATAAGCCATCCTTTGGCATATGTCGCACCCAACCCCCGACACGCGGCCACGGGGTGGCCGGTCTGCCATATCGTATGCTGGTGACTTGGGTGCTTCCTCTGATCGAGGCAACGGCCTGCGTTTGGGGTAGCTTTTGGAGGGGAGTTAGAGTTCATACTCTTCGGCTGCAAGGACTTCAGTCCATCTGTCAGCTAGCAGGTCTTGGTCAGCTCTAAGCTGTTGCTGCTTTTTCTTGAGGCTGCTGGCCGTGGCCATAAGCCTGCGTTTGAAACGCTCCTGTTCGGCGGGAGCCTCAGGTACGACAAATTCTTCATCGTCGAGGCTTGCCTCATCTTCGGAGGGAGGCGCATAATTATCGTCCTCTACCTCTCTTTCTGCCGCACTATCGTGCAGACTTGCTTCTCCCTCCTCCTGCGCCGAGTCCTGCTGGAGGGGTTGTCTTCGACATTGTCCGGTGTTATTATCTCCGTGCGGAATCACCGCTTTTTGCTGTGGCGGGATTTAGAGCGGCGCCCGATGACGTCGGCGCCGGTTGCTTCTTGGAGGGGTCATCCTCCGTTGTTCCATCGCCGTTCCCATCTTTTGGGATGTCCACCATGTATATGTCGTATGACGAGGTGGCCTTCCAGTGCCCTGTAGGCGCTGGGTCTTGGTCGTCTCCATCATCTTCGTCCATACCGTCGATGTCTTCGGAGTCGAAATCGAGCATGCCGGTTAAATCATCGACAGTGGCTACAAAGTGGGTGGTGGGTGGGCGTTGAATTTCTTCGTCGTCCTTATCCCAACCTTCCTATCCGTAGTCCGGCCAGGGCTCTCCGGATAAAGAGAGAGACTTTAGTGAATTCAGGATGTCGCCAAAGGGCGAGTGCTGAAAGATGTCCGCGACAGTGAACTCCATGATCGGCGCACAATCGGATTCGATTGGTAGGGGCGCGGAGGGTTCGGAGTCCGGAGAGGAGTCCGGCACCTGGGAGTCACGGTCTTCGCAAGGGACAGGTCTTGTGTTCGGCTTAATCGCCGTAGAGATTTCAGCCCCCGAGGTGGTGTCCAACCAACCATCCTCGATCAGCGAGATCGGCTCCGGATGAATGTTCGGAGCGGACACTAGTGCGGCCTCCAGGACACTGTCCGGCGGCAGAGTTAGATCACGCCCATCGAGACAAGGCGCGGCTATTGGTTGTGGCTCGAATCCGTCAAGATCAAGTCTCCGCGGATGTCGGCCGTATAATTCAAGCTTCCAAATCGACCTGATGTCCAGGCGTAGCTTTCGTTACGCTTCCGGATGGCTGCGAATTGGCCCGCGGTGCAAAGCCGCCGAATACGAAGATCTGTCCGGGGAGAAAAGTCTCGCCCTGGACCGTGTCGTTGTTGACGATCGAAGGAGCCATCGGGCCTATAGATGACGACATAGAGGAACTCTCAATGAAAGCACCAATGTCTGTGTCAAAACCGGCGGATCTCGGGTAGGGGGTCCCTTACCAGCCACCCTATATCTTTGACGTGGGCACACACAAATTCGATGGCACTCTTTATCGATCGCGCGCACGCACACACACTTCATCCCTCTTTTCGATTCTATGGATACCTCGAGCCGATGATACCTCCACTCTATTCTCGTGATCGCCCCCTCTATATATATGATATATCCAGGTCTCTATTTTCACACACATTGCATATGTTACATTTTTTATTGACACCCCCCCGAAAAAAACACTCACGAACCCACACACTATATATCTCACAGAACCCAACGTAGGTGGTGTATGTACACGAAGAGAATAGGTGCACGTACTCACGCTTCATGCCCAGCCACATCCGCGCGGGTGCTTGGTGGAGCTCATTTCTATACGAATGTGACACTCCAAAATTTTTCCTTTGGTTTTCTTCAAAATTTTGTTGGATTTAAAGGAGGTCACCAAAACCCTTCCAAAAAAATCTCTATCAAAAGCTTTTTCCCTCTGGCAAATATTTTACTTTTGCATCTCCTTCAACTCTGGTGTTTAGTTTTTAAATTTTTCCTCTGATTTCTCTCTTCTCAAGGATTCAAGAAAAATCTTTGAAGTTTATTTTTCTTTCAAAAAGAAACTCTAGGAATTTTTCATCCTCTCCCATATTTGAAATCATTCATGATTTGGCCATACACCACATGGTGAAATCTTCCCAAATATATCTCCTTCCACCTTGGGCAATCCAAACATTCTGTCTCTACTAGTTCAACCCTCTTCTGAATTTTTATTTCAATTAATTCTCTCCCAAATCTTTTCTGTCTATTTTTTGAGCCTAGGTAATTTGCAAAGCAAGTACCTTAATTCATTTGAATTTTGACCTCAAACCAACTCCCTTGGATAGTCCTTGGTACCCACAACCTAGAACTATCAAGATCCACTCCTCTCCTATTCAAAAATTTCAAATTATAGTCTCTGCAAGTTTGGACCAGATTTGCCAAATTTGGTGAAATTCATATCTACACTACTCCAAAAATTCCACAAATATTCAGGCAACCTCTAGATGCAATGAGAGGCCCCTCCACCAAAAACCAGCTTAAGGAAAAATCCCTACATGCCTAGATCATTCTCGTCGAACACCTTGCATGCAATCAGCTTACGTGCATCTTGAGTTAAGTTCGAGTTTCGGGTCAATCTTCGCCGTAATTCAGTCACATGATCACAGTGCACTTGGCACGTTGCTCACGGCCTAGCTTGCTTGTCCGGAGCCTCACATGCGTGCGTGCTTGGCGCGTTCACAGCGTCGGTGGCACCACTGGCCCGCTGCGGCAAGCATGTCTCAGCGGCGGCGAACCACCGTGAGCGGCCGATCGGGAGCGAAGCAATGACATAACACCGTTCAGCGCCGCCCAAACCCCCTGGTGGCTCAGCGTGGCCATTTCCTCGCTTGCTGACGCATGCAGCACCGTCGCCGTGGCGCTGACACGCCTGACAGCGCTCCCTGCCGCCCGACGGGCCCGCGCCGCCCCGTTCCGTCGAGCTCCCCCCTAAGCAACCAAATCCCGACGCAGTTAGCACCTAAATGGAACCAGGGAACACCCACGACGACGCTCAACCTCTGAACCCTCCCATGCAACGACAGCGCCGCCGTAATCACCTTGCCGGAGAACCCCGTTCTCGGCAACCGCCTCGGGGCGGCTATATATAGCACCCCGAGCTTGCTCTTGCCCCCGCACACCTCCTGTACCCCTCCAGACCCCGCCAAGTCCCTGGAAGGGCCATAAGGAGCTCTCCTTCCCCGACTCCGGCCACTTTGTTCCGCCTCGGCCTCCACCTTGATTCACTGCGGTGAGGCCATCTCCGGCACCCAAACCTCGTCCATAGCCTTCTCTTACACCTAGTGCTCTAACCCCCACCTCAATTCGATCCTTGCAGCCTTCCTCGGCGAGATCCATCAACGCCCGAACCACCGTCCGCCGGAGTTGAGACCGCCGTCAACGTGGTGCTCATCGGCGACCAACTCCACCACTCACCAATGCGGAAGCACACGGTGAGCATGTTGGTAATCTCCGATCCTCCTGCCTCGCCGTAGATCGCTGCCGGCGATCACCGCGGCCCTCGGGCGCCAAATCTGTGCTTTCGTTTTCAAACCCGACTGGTGGGTCCTCCCCGTCAGCTTTTTCCTCTTTTTGAATCGTTTTACGGAAGCGCCTTGGAAAAAATCGTCTTCCCCACCGGATCGGCGTATTCGAGGTCAAGCGTTTTCTGTTTTTATAAAGAAAACCCTGGGAAGTTTCTGTTTCATTACAGAAAGGTCCCTAGACTAAAACGCTAATAACTTTTAAACAAAAGAGTATTTTTGATTGATTCTTTTTCTGTCCTCTTTGAAATTTTGTCTAGTTTTTTATCAGATTTATTTGAAAAATATTTGGAGTGATTTTTGTGCAGCTCACGGTATTGACGTTAGCGCGTATGTTTTCTTTATACCGTAGATACCGAAGGAGGTGACGGAACCGCGAACTTCACCGAGCTAGGCTCCGACTACTCTGAACCAGGCAAGCATGTTTGAACTTTTGATATGATGAGTGTTCTGGCAGGTTTTCATTAAGTAGTTTCATGGCATGTTTGTGAGCATACCGATGAATGTTATTTTCATGCAAAGTTGAGGCAAGTGAGTTCGATTATCCATACGTGTTGGATGTGAATGTGCATGGCCATGTGTTGGCATGAGGATGGGTAAGATGGCAATCTTGTAGCATGCCAGTCTTATGCCATACTATTTGACTTCAGTGTCAACCCGTATCAGTTTGGTTCCCATCCATTTCCCTTCCCGTACTACCACATGTTTTCCGCAAGGGATATGGCTTAGTAAGTTGCAAACCGCTTTCCTGGTACACACCAAATGGAGAGGCCGTGATGATGGTTCCATGGCCCTGGATTAAAGCCGATCATCCGGTCGGGGCATGGGTGTTTCCGGTTGGGACCGAGAGGGGCACCCTTAGAGCGCTGAATATAAATTTGATCCCATGCTATTCGAGATTGTGATCTCCCGTCTCAAAAGTTTTTCTTGGACGATGTCTAGGGTGATTCCTGGCATTCGTGAGGTAGGATGAGTGTGTCTTGGTTACTGTGTTTCTTCCGAAATACCATAAACGGAACTAGTCCTTCAGACTACGAAATCCGTTGGCATGGGTAATTTTAGTACAAACTCTGCGAGTCATAAATCCTCGAATCATCTTATCCATGTCTAAGTTCTCAGATTGTCTTATCCTCGACAAGTGTCGCTTTTGGTGACAGATACTCCGGTGAATCACATGAGTACTAAGTCCGTTAAATGTTTATTCCTCGTGGATGGACTAACCCGTTTATATTCATGTGTTGAATATTTATTATGAGTGCTATATCTTTGTGATGAAAGCCCTTTACGTGATGTCGCTCAGACGTCCGATCGCGGTGCTATTATTTATTTTATTTAAGACCTTTACGTGATGTCGCTCAGACGTCCGATCATGACATTGCTGTTACTTATTTTTATTATAAGCCCTTCGTGATGTCGCTCAGACGTCCGATCGCGGCATTGTCTGTTACTTATTTTTATTATAAGCCCTTTCTCGTGATGTCGCTCAGACGTCCGATCGCTGACATTGCGGTTATTTATTTTTATTATAAGCCCTTTTTGTGATGTCGCTCGACGTCCGATCATGACATTGCTGTTACTTATTTTTATTATAAGCCCTTTACGTGATGTCGCTCAGACGTCCGATCATGCAGCACGCATGCATTTTATTTCAATATAAGCCCTTTATGAGGTGTCCCTCGACGCCTTGACTATGGCAATAATTTGCTTATTTATCCACCCTTCGAGGCGTCGCTTCAGACACCCGATCGGTTTTGAGTTTGTCTCTTTGGGTTTTCGAGCGGACTACCGCCGACTCCCATTTTAATTATTTTTCTATACTGCTTTAATTGAGCTATGTTAAGATTAACTATGTCGCATTCATGCTTTCATTTGTTATATCTTTTGTCCGAACTGTCTTAAGTAGTACTTTCATAGTACTCACCGGCTTGTTGATTTGGCGGAATCTTGTGAAAGCGATCTCATGGATGAAGAGTTCGATAGCGAGTCCGACGCCTAGAGGAATCCCGGTCTCGTCGACCCTGGATTAGTCCTTGTGAAATATCCACTTCCGCTACCCAAATAAATTCATCGAGCCTCACCTCGATGCTCGATGAGCCGCCGGTCTGATGAGACTTATTAACCAATTCTAATCGTGTTATTCCACCAACCACACATACTCCAAGTCAAGAGTATTTCCACCCCACACCTTGTGCCATATCCGCCATCATGTATAATTATTGGCGTGTTGTAATAATTGGTTGGGCATCTTTAGTCCAACCCCTGTAATATTGTAATGCTACTGGCTTCTTGTATCAAAGTTTTTTCTACCGATATGGAGGATTTTTCCTCATATTGGAACTGATGGGTCGGTTGTTCAGTAAATGTTTTTATTGAAAAACTGGTCGTGACAAGCTTGGTACCAGAGCCAGGCTGACTGTAGGAAGCCACTAGGTGCGATCACTAATCGGTTGTTAGCATGATAGAGATATTTATTATTTTTACAAATTTAGTCAATTTCTGACAGTCAGCATAAATTTATGATTTGACTACTCAGGATTTTTGCCTACTTTTGTAGATGGCCAGCAATGACTGCGAGTCGCAGATGTTCGCCAACATGCCCGATGGGTTTGTCAAGCTTCTCTCCTTCATCATCCAAGTCGCGATGGGGCCAGATGCGCCCAGTCATCTCTCTCTCAGCACAAGGTCAATGACCGTCTAACCATGCACCAAGCCGCGGTGGAGTTCAAGAGAGGACGAGTTGAGCGTTACCGGTTCGTGGGGAGAGCCATGCCCACAGAGAAGCACACACTACATATGGCAGCCCGTGAGGCGATAGCCCGTCTCAGGGATATCCTTCCTTCAATGAAGACTCGTCGCTACCGCTACCTGCCATGTCACGTGCCATACACCTGCCACTACGCGTTCTCTTGCCCCAAAGGAGAACGGGACGAAGCTTTTGAGATGCTCATCGAGTATCTCCGGGCTTTGGAGGCAGCCTTCGACAACCTGGTGGACGACTTTGTAGCTGCCCGCATGGACTCAGTCCATGGCTGTGCCGCCAACAGGAGGGAGCTCCTGCGTGCTGCACCGGCACTGACTTTCGTCTCTTCATCAACATCGTTCGCTCCTACTGCTCGCACCGCTACTCGTCGCCTGCCTACCACGGAGGAATTCAACCATGTCATTCCGCCTACTCCGGTTCGTTCTGCACCACCCCTCGTGCCCGCTCAGATTCGAGTTGTCCGACACAGGGCACCTGCTCCACCAACTCCAGCAGCACTGTCAGTCTGGAGCCTATCTCCGAAGAGGAGGTTGAGTCCCCAGCCTCTCTACGCCTCACCCTTGGCAGGCCAAGGAAATCCTTACCATCTCCGACTAAAATGCGCTTAGCACGCCATGCGATGTACCGACTTGTACGATATGTTTATATGTAAATAGGCTGTGAGAAGTAGTTTGTTTGTGCATCATGTAGGATCTGGAGGAGTGCACTAGACTAAATAACATGTCAGGATTTATGTACGCATATCCTGAGTGATGTATTGTATAATTACTGCTATGCGTGTAAGATATGTAATGAGCAGTCCTTCTCCGTATGCAATCGACTTGTTTTCTTGAAAAATCTTGGGCTTTTAATTTATTTGCCATCCTTATGCATTTATGGACTTATTTTTGTGACTTCTTTCACTTTCTTATGAGTGTTTCAAAATATATCCCCAGAGTAAATTATGTCTCGTCCTTGGACGCGCTCCATGCCAACTCCGACAGAGGAAAATTATGGCACACCCCCAAGCAACAATTTCACACGAGGACGCACAAGTCAACATGATGTTGAAACGACACTTTCCCAGATGTGCCGTCTTTTACGAACAAAGTCAGCAGCAACATCAGGAAATACTGAACCAAGTCATCAATATGGGGAATCACCATGACAGTATCGGCAGCAATCCAAGTTATCTCGAGCTACGAAGACGCGTCCCCAAACATTTTCTCACACTGACAAACCTCTGGAAGCCGAGGACTGGCTTCGAGACATGGAGAGAAAATTAATTATTGCCCAGTGTTCAGACCTTGAGAAAGTGCTTTATGCTCCGCACTATCTCATTGGAGCAGCCGCATCGTGGTGGGAAAATTTCCTACACATGCACCCCAACGAAAATAATATATCATGGGAGGAATTCAAAGAAGGTTTTCGTGGGGCACATATTCCTAAGAGTCTTATGAAGATCAAAAAGAGAGAACTTGATGACCTCAAGCAAAGAACAATGACAGTGTCGGAATACAACAGTCAGTTTACCCTGCTGTCTCGCTATGCCAACGAAGAACGCATGTCAGAAAACAAAAAGATGGAGAAATTCCTAGATGGTCTGACACCCGCGCTTAAATGTCAATTGGTCGTACACACATTCCCAGATTTTAAGACGCTGGTGGATAAGGCCATTACCTTGGAAAATGAGAGACGCAGCTTAGAAGATTTTCGCAAGCGGAAGAGGGACCAGTCTAAACACACCCGCAACCACCGCAGCAAGACAGATGTTCAGAAAAACTGGACACCCAAACCCACGACAAACGTCTCGCGCCCAATCAAAAATTTCCACGCAAGGGACAAGGAGTTCACATACCGCCATGCGTTACCTGTTACGCTTGTGGAGAAGAAGGGCACTATGCCAAGCAGTGCCCCAAGCCAAAGAACTCGACCCCAAAGCCGAACAACGGAGGCAATAATTCGGCACCAAAGCGCGACAATTTCAACCCAAATAGCAACCACAGGAAGGGTCATCTAAACCACGTGACCAAAGAGGAAGCACAAAATGCCCCAGATATCGTACTCGCACGCTTTCCTGTCAACACAATACCTGCCATGGTTTTGTTAGATTCTCGAGCTTCTCACTCGTTCGTTTGAAAAGTTTTGCTTTGCAAAATAATTTTTCGATGCTTCCCTTGGGAAAATCTATGATCGTCAAGTCCCCAGAATTAAGCAAGTTACACGTAATTATTGCCGTGGTGTGGTTATCGAGTTTGAAGGGTTGCGCTTCACGCAAATCTTATCGTATTGGAAAACAAAGGACTGGATGTCATCTTAGGGATGGATTGGTTAACCACCAACAAAGGTTTTATTGACTGCTTCAACAGGACCGTAATTCTCACCCATCACCACGGGAAGACCATAAAGGTTTCAGCCAAGGAAAGAAAAATATCCCGCAAGAACCGAGATTGAACAAGGTAGATATTTATGAATTGAGCAAAGTGCCAGTAGTGTGTGAATTTCCAGATGTATTCCCCGAAGAACTACCAGGCATGCCACCAGATAGAGAGATTGAATTCAGCATAGAGCTAGCACCCGGAACTGCTCCCATATACAAGAAACCATATAGAATGGCACCATCCGAATTGGTGGAACTGAAGAAGCAAATAAAGGAACTGTTGGAAAAAGGGTA
Source organism: Aegilops bicornis (assembly GCA_021605145.1). Taxonomy (NCBI): domain Eukaryota; kingdom Viridiplantae; phylum Streptophyta; class Magnoliopsida; order Poales; family Poaceae; genus Aegilops; species Aegilops bicornis. The sequence continues at coordinate 150,317,477 of CM038674.1, read as the reverse complement.
CATACGAGCCAGTTCCTCACCTTGGGGTTCACCAATTTTATTCGCCAAAAAGAAGGACGGAACACTGAGATTGTGCATAGACTATCGAGCGCTAAACATGGTCACAATGAAGAACAAATATCCGATGCCACGAATAAATGATTTATTCGATCAACTCGCTAAGGCCAAGGTGTTCTCAAAGATTGACTTGAGATCGGGATACCATCAACTGAAAGTACGAACCGAGGATATTCCCAAGACCGCTTTCACCTCCAAATACGGATTGTACGAGTTCACCGTGATGCCGTTCGGACTAACAAACGCCCCCGCATATTTTGTTCACCTCATGAACAAAGTATTCATGAAGTTTATGGATAAGTTTGTTGTGGTATTTATCGATGATATTCGGTATACTCCAAAACACCGTAAGAACACGCTGAACATCTCCGGATTGTACTAGGAGAACTCAGAAACATCGGTTATGCGCTAAATTCAGCAAGTGTGAATTTTGGCTAAAGCAAGTAGGTTTTCCGGGCCACGATCTTGACTCAAGAAGGTATCGCCGTAGACCCGGAAAAAGTCAAGGCCGTACTTGGCTGGAAGCCGCCAGCCAGCGTGACGGATGTACGAAGTTTCTTGGGTATGGCAGGATACTACCGGAGATTTATTGAAGGATTCTCCACCATAGCAAAGCCAATGACGCAACTACTCAAGAAAGACAGGAAGTTTGAATGGACGGAAGCTTGCGAGAAAAGTTTCCAAGAACTGAAGAGGAAACCGACGACAACACCAAAGATTAATTGTGCGGATATACACAAAATTTTTGAGGTATTTTGTGACGCATCTCGAAAGGGCCTCGGGTGCTTATGGATGCAAGAAGGCAAGGTTGTCGCATATGTTTCCAGACAACTTCGCAAGCATGAGGAAAATTATTCTACTCATGACCTGGAATTAGCAGTAGTTATTCATGCACTCAAGGAATGGAGACACTTTTTACTTGGTAATCGTTGTGAAATATACACGGACCGCAAAAGCCTCAACTATATTTTCACACAACCAGAACTAAATTTACGGCAGCGACGCTGGTTGGAATTAGTAAAGGATTATGATGTTGGGATCCACTACCACCCAGGCAAAGCAAATGTTGTAGCAGATGCTCTGAGTCGGAACCCCAGTCCGGACAACGACAGCATGCCAGACTTAAGACCCGAATTCCAGCAGGAATTCGCAAAGCTCAATCTAATGGTGGTCACCGAAGGCAGTGTGTCAAACTTAGAAGTACAGCCTACCCTGATAGAGAAGGTTAAAGAGGCTCAACGTGGACACCCCGGCATTGAAGGCATAAAACGGAAGATGAAGTTGGGCAAGGCCTCATAATTCACTATTGATGAGCAAGGAATATTGTGGTACGGGAACAGGCTTTATGCACCTAAATATCCATGACCTTAAACATCAAATCCTGGCTGAAGGCCACACCGCTCCATATTCAATCCATCCTGGAGGAACAAAAATGTACAAAGATCTTCAGGAAACATTTTGGTGGCATGGTATAAAAAGAGACATAGCCATGTTTATTGCATGTTGTGACTCTTGTCAACGCATCAAGGCCGAGCACCAGAAACCGGCTGGGCTATTGCAACCAAATAAAATACCCGAGTGGAAATGGGACGAGATTGGAATGGATTTTATTGTTGGACTACCTCAGTCACGACACATACATGATGCCATATGGGTAATCACTGATAGACTGACTAAAGTAGCTCACTTCATCCCCGTGAAGACAACACACACCACTCAGAAACTTGCTAGGCTCTACCTCTCCCAAAGAAAATAATCTCGGACAGAGGCACTGAATTCATCTCCCGGTTTTGGGATCACTTACAACAAGCTCTGGGAACTCAGCTGGCATTCAGTACCGCATACCATCCCCTGCATGTATGGGCGACCGAGCGAGTAAACCAGATTCTAGAAGATATGCTGAGAGCATGTGTCCTCACCTATGGGACCAGCTTGGGAGGAGAGCTTACCATACGCAGGATTTGCATATAACAACAGCTATCGATCCAGCCTGCAAATGGCACCATTTGAAGCTCAGACGGACGAAGATGTCGTACCCGCTAAATTGGTCGGAAACCGGAGATACCATATCTTCGCCCGACCTGCTCAAAGAGGTCAAGATAAAGTCAAGGTAATTGAGGACCGACTCAAGACCGCCCAAAGTCGACAAAAGAGTTATTACGATCAGAAGCATCGTGGAGTCCATTTTGAACCCGGTGAATTTGTGTACCTACGAGTATCCCCCATGAGAGGTCTGCATCGATTCAAGATTAAAGGGAAGCTAGCACCAAGATTCATCGGACCTTTCTGAATAGTAGCACGAAGAGGCACGGTGGCCTACCAGCTAGACTTACCCGAAGAATTATCCGACATCCACGACGTATTCCACATCTCCCAATTGAGGAAGTGCGTAAGCAACCTGCAGAAACAGGTACCCCATAAAAACATTGATGTGCAACCAGACCTTACGTATCGGGAGCATCCGATAAAAATCTTGGAAGAGTCAGAAAGGAGAACCCGATAGAAAACCATCAAGTTCTTCAAAGTTCAGTGGAGCAACCACACCGAGAGTGAAGCCACTTGGGAAAAAGAGGATTTCCTTCGAGCGGAGCACCCAGAATTATTTGAGGATTTTTCCTAAGGGGGTAGGTGTTGTGACACTCCAAAAATTTTCCTTTGGTTTTCTTCAAAATTTTGTTGGATTTAAAGGAGGTCACCAAAACCCTTCCAAAAAAATCTCTATCAAAAGCTTTTTCCTCCGCAAATATTTTACTTTTGCATCTCCTTCAACTCTGGTGTTTAGTTTTTAAATTTTTCCTCTGATTGCTCTCTTCTCAAGGATTCAAGAAATTTTTTTGAAGTTTATTTTTCTTTCAAAAAGAAACTCTAGGAATTTTTCATCCTCTCCCATATTTGAAATCATTCATGATTTGGCCATACACCACATGGTAAAATCTTCCCAAATATATCTCTTTCCACCTTGGGCAATCCAAACATTCTGTCTCTACTAGTTCAACCCTCTTCTGAATTTTTATTTCAATTAATTCTCTCCCAAATCTTTTCTGTCTATTTTTTTGAGCCTAGGTAATTTGCAAAGCAAGTACCTTAATGCATTTGAATTTTGACCTCAAACCAACTCCCTTGGATAGTCCTTGGTACCCACAACCTAGAACTATCAAGATCCACTCCTCTCCTGTTTAAAAATTTCAAATTATAGTCTCTGCAAGTTTGGACCAGATTTGCCAAATTTGGTAAAATTCATATCTACACTACTCCAAAAATTCCACAAATATTCAGGCAGCCTCTAGATGCAATGAGAGGCCCCTCCACTAAAAATCCCTACATGCCTAGATCATTCTGTCGAACACCTTGCATGCACTGTTTCTGTGCATCTTCAGTTAAGTTCAGAGTTTCAGTGTCAATCTTCGTCAGAATTCAGTCACATGATCTGAGTGCACTTGGCACATTGCTCACGGCCTAGCTTGCTTGTCCGGAGCCTCACACGCGTGCTTGACGCTGCCTCTGGCGTCGGTGGCACCTGGCCCGCTGCACCGGCGTGTCTCGCGGCGTCAACCACCGTAGTGGCCGATCATGAGCGAACGGGCGACATAACGCCGTTCAGCGCCGCCAAACCCCCCGGTGGCTCACGGCCATTTCTCGCCAACAAGACGATGCAGCACCGTCGCCATGGCGCTGCACGCACAGCGCGCTCCACGCCGCCGACGGGCCCGCGCCGCCTGCTTTCACGAGCTCCCCTAAGCAACCAAATCCCGACGCAATTAGCACCTAAACGGAACCAGGGAACACCCACGACAACGCTCAACCTCTCGAACCCTCCCGTGCAACCACAAGCGCCGTAATCACCTCGCCGGAGAACCCCGTTCGGCAACCGCCGGGCGGCTATATATAGCACCCCGAGCTTGCTCTCGCCCAAGACACCTCCTCTACCCTCCAGACTTCGCCAGGTCCTGGAAGGTCCACGAGGAGCTCTCCTTCCCGACTCCGGCCACCGTTCCGCCTCGGCCTCCACCTTGATTCATCGGTGAGGCCATCTCCGGCGCCCAAACCTCGTCCGTAGCCTTCTCTTACACCTAGTGCTCTAACCCCCACCTCAATTCGATCCTTGCAGCCCTCCTCGGCGAGATCCATCAACGCCCAAACCACCGTCCGCCAGAGTTGAGACCGCCGTCAACGTGGTGCTCATCGGCGACCAACTCCACCACCCACCAGTGTGGAAGGACACGGTGAGCACGTTGGTAATCTCCGATCCTCCTGCCTCGCCGTAGATCGCCGCCGGCGATCACCGAGGCCCTCGGGCGCCAAATCTGTGCTTTCGTTTTCAAACCCGACGGGTGGGTCCTCCCCGTCAGCTTTTTCCTCTTTTCGAATCGTTTTTGAAACGCCGGGCAAAAATCGTCTTCCCCAATCGGATTGACGTATTCGAGACTGATCGTTTCGCTTTTATAAAGAAAACCACAGGAAGTTTCTGTTTCATTATAGAAAGGTCCCTGGACTAAAACGCTAATAACTTTTAAACAGAAGAGTATTTTTGATTGATTCTTTTTCTGTCCTCTTTGAAATTTTGTCTAGTTTTTTATCAGATTTATTTGAAAAATATTTGGAGTAATTTGTGTGCACCTCATGGTATTTACGTTAGCGCGTATGTTTTCTTTACACCGTAGATACCGAAGGAGGTGACGGAACCGCGAACTTCACCGAGCTAGGCTCCGACTACTCTGAACCAGGCAAGCATGTTTGAACTTTTGATATGATGAGTGTTCTGGCAGGTTTGCATTAAGTAGTTTCATGGCATGTTTGTGAGTATACCGATGAATGTTATTTTCATGCAAAGTTGAGGCAAGTGAGTTCGATAATCCATACGTGTTGGATGTGAATGTGCATGGCCATGTGTTGGCATGAGGATGGGTAAGATGGCAGTGTTGTAGCATGCCAGTCTTATGCCATACTATTTGACTTCAAAGTGTCAACCCGTATCGATTCGGTTCCCATCCATTTCCTTCCCGTACTACCACATGTTTTCCGCAAGGGATATGGCTTAGTAAATTGCAAACCGCTTTCCTGGTACACACCAAATGGAGAGGCCGTGATGATGGTTCCATGGCCCTGATTAAAGCCACCATCCGGTTAGGGGCATGGGTGTTTCCGGTTGGGACCGAGAGGGGGGGACCCCTTAGAGCACGCGTATATAAATTTGATCCCATGCTATTCGAGATTGTGATCTCCCCGTCTCAAAAGTTTTTCTTGGACGATGTCTAGGGTGATTCCTGGCATTCGTGAGGTAGGATGGGTTTGTACTGCTTAGCTGTGTTTCTTCCGAAATACCATAAACGGAACTAGTCCTTCAGGACTACGGAAATCCGTTGGCTGTGGGTAATTATAGTACAAACTCTGCAGAGTCATAAATCCTCGAATCATCTTATCCATGTCCAAGTTCTCAGATATCTTATCTCGACAAGTGTCAGTTTTGGTGATAGATACTCCGTGAATCGGATGAGTACTAAGTCCGTTAAATGTTTATTCCTCGTGGATGGACTAACCCGTTTATATTCATGTGTTGAATATTTATTATGAGTGCTATATCTTTGTGATGAAAGCCCTTTCGTGATGTCGCTCGTACATCCGATCGCTGCAAAGGTTATTATTTATTTTTATTTAAGCCCTTTACGTGATGTCGCCAGACGTCCGATCGCGGCATTGTCATTACTTATTTTTATTATAAGCCCTTTTCGTGATGTCGCTCGGACGTCCGATCGCGACATTATTCTGTTACTTATTTTTATTATAAGCCCTTTACGTGATGTCGCTCGACGTCCGATCGCGGCATTGCTGTTAATTATTTTTATTATAAGCCCTTTTCGTGATGTCGCTCGACGCTCGATCGCTGACATTGTTACTTATTTTTATTATAAGCCCTTTTCGTGATCTCGCCAGACGTCCATCATGCTGCACGCATGCATTTTTATTTCAATATAAGCCCTTTATGAGGTGTCGCCGACGCTCGATCGTGGCAATAATTTGCTTATTTATCCACCCTTCGAGGCGCCGCTCGCATAATTCGATCGGTTTTGAGTTTGTCTCTTTGGGTTTTCGAGCGGACTACCGCCGACTCCCATTTTAATTATTTTTCTATACTGCTTTAATTGAGCATTGTTAAGATTAACTATGTCGCATTCATGCTTTCATTTGTTATATCTTTTGTCCGAACTGTCTTGTGAGTACTTTCATAGTACTTACCGGCTTGTTGATTTGGCGGAATGTCGACGAAGGCGATCTCATGGATGAAGAGTTCGATAGCGAGTCCGACGCCTAGAGGAATCGGTCGGTCTTGTGCGACCCCTGGATTAGTCCTTGTGAAATATCCGCTCGCTACCCAAATATATTCATCGAGCCTCACCTCGGCCGATGAGCCGCCAAAGGCAGAGACTTATTAACCAATTCTAATCGTGATTCCACCAATCACGCATACTCCAAGTCAGTAGTATTTCCACCCCACACCTTGTGCCATATCCGCCATCATGTATAATTATTTGCGTGTTGTAATAATTGGTTGGGCATCTTTAGTCCGACTGCTGTAATATTGTAATGCTACTGGCTTCTTGTATCAAAGTTTTGTCTACCGATATGGAGGATTTTTCCTCATATTGGAACTCATGGGTCGGTTGTTCAATAAATGTTTTTATTGAAAAACCAGTCGTGACAACAAAATGGCTGCCCACGTGCTAATTTGAACGCGTGTAGCGGTTGTTTACCTACAGAGGTCGTGTACCACGCGTGCACGAAACAAAGTTCGACTTGATGCGTTGGCGCGTTATTTTCAAATAAATTTATATCGCTCAATGGCACGTACACAGAATATAAAACAATTTTATGGAGAAAAAGGTAGTCCGCTCCACTATATACAATGGAGCCTGCCTGCCTGGGTTGGTCTCTCTTCAGAGTATCTCACACAAGGCGACGGTGGCCTCTCTCTCTCTCTCTCTCTCTCTCACCGCTGGCCACTGATCCGGCCGCATCCCATTCGCCGGCGGAAAGGGAGGATGTGCATCGTTTCTCCGTTCGAGGGCGCCGAGGCAGCACGTCCCGATCTGCGGTACCCGCCATTCTCTCTGACCAAGCTCCGGCGCGGTAGGGCCTAACGCCACCTGCTCGCTGCCGCAATACGGGCAGATCCCGCCCATCGCCGCTCACCTAGTTACATCCCGACGACCCCCAGGTATCCCCTCCGGCCTTGCTCCACTGCCCGTCTTCCCACGTCGCTGCATGTGGAAAATCTTGCATGTGGATCTAACATAGTTCTTTGCCCAAACGTAGCTCGTCCGGCATACTTTCCATATTGCAATCTCGTCCTCACACCGTTTTAGACAAACACAACTGGGTTGTTATCTTCCCTTCGGACATGGAATATGCTTCTTTTTTGTCGTCGCATGTGTCATCAACTATTATTGGCCAGTAATTGTTTCCTTTCTTCCTCTTTTTTGCAAACAGGGCTATGCATTTCACCTCGTTGCTATTGCGACCTTTTGGTGAACTGCACAAATCACTTTTTTCTTAAGAGTGTTTTATGCAGTTGTACTAAAATGTCACACGGGCAACGTCTACATTTCGGTACGACTGCACAAAGGGTGATTGGTTTTGCTCTCTCCTCCTCATCCAACTCCGAGCCTAATCTTCTCCAACTATTTTCTTAATCTTCTCCAACTAGTTAGTCTTAAGAGAGACTGCAAAGGTGATGGGCTTCTATTTGTGTGTTTATTGTTTCATCAGCAGTCCTCTATTATCGTAATCGCACTTAATATCTGTGGAACAGGACGCTCAGCTCTATTTTAGTGGAACTGCACAAAATGATCGAAATGTTGCATGCTCCAGACAGCTACTTTTTTCCCAACATGCCTTGTTGATTCAGACAGAGCTGGGGGGATGTTCCTGCTAATGAAAGCATGGATCAATTTTAATTTAACACATTCTCATGACTTTGTCTTCAGTTGTGATCTAAATATTAGCTCTGATCTGCTAATCATTGAGATGCATTAGCAAGGAAGTTAGTTTTTTATTGTTTCCGAATTAGCATCAATGGCAAGACACACGAAACAAAAGCTGAAAGCTCAGAGCATTGTACAATTTCATGTCGCTGGAAAACTATTTGTATAGTATGTCAATTATGTAAACAAATGCTGGAATCTTGATAGCATTGCCAGAAGCCTCTTCAGCATCCGGGTCCATGTGCCATGCACAAAATTATACTTCCTCCGTTCCTAAATATTTTTCTTTTTACAAATTTGAAATGGACATATTTTAGAGTGTAGATTCACTCAGTTTGCTTCATATGTAGTCACCGTTGAAATCTCAATAAAGACATATACTCCGTAGTATATTTAAGAACGGAGGGAGTAGTGCACAACCGCATGTGAGACTCAGCCCGGTTGTTGTGCCACACTAATAGTGAGTAATAATGAACAGTCAAATCATAAGCCCCACCTTTCCACTGTAAGTTGCTCGGAAGAAGCAACCATCAATACGCTGCAAAGTCTCTCTGGTGGTGGAAATGCATGGAGAGAAATGCATCAGAATGAAGCGCGCCCTGTAAACTATAATGGAGGGAGGAGTAGTATGAGGCTATGTTTGGATCACCGTTTCTCTTTTGAATACAGTAAAAAATAAACACCTACGTCCGTCATTTCAATCCGGCTGGAATTTGCACAATAGCCAGTAACTTACAGGTGTAAGTTATAGAGAGAATTCCTTATTTGACACTCTCTTAAAATTGTGTTCCTTATTTGACACTGGAGAAAATTTCTTCCCTATATGATCTCTAGTCTTAATTTTTCCCCTATATGACACTCTAATGCATTTTGTACACATGAAAAGACCATTTTACCCATATGTATAATGTGACCACAAATATGTACAAGATAATAGTTTTTTGAAAATAAATCAGTCGAGTTATCCATATATGACACCAGATATGCTAGTATTGTCATGCCAGTCGATTTGCTACTGTTCCGGTTAGGTTGTATAGCTGCAATAGCATATCTGTGGAAATGATCCATGCTACATTTTGTTAAATACGGGAGCACGCCAAAGATGCATCATCATGCAATCTGTGCAACACGAGGAGCACCGTCGACGTAGGTGCGTGCGCGCAAGGTCACGTAAACATTTGACCTCAAGAAACAGGCGATTTCACCGTCCGGACACCACGGCACGTGTTCGGCTCGGCGCCGCAGATTTTTTGACGGGTCGGAGTCACAATCGCTGAATACGTCATTTATATACGCGCAAAAATATAACAGCTTGGTCAATTTACCTAGTTAGGGCGTTGTTTTGCCTTTTGGGCTTACTCACGCCAAACCAAAACGCCTAAGGCACATCCATTAATTTCTTTACATGGGCCACGCTAGGGTAGTCAGATCGATCGCGAGCCTGCTGGCTGGTTCGCTCGCCTAGCTCGCCTGTTTGGCTGCCTCAAGACGCTGTTCGGTCAGGCGCCATGCCACAAGACTGTGGGGGCCACCAATGGCAGCGCCAAACGACAACTAGTGAGTTATCCGACTCCAATTATGTTTGTTCAACTACATAATTGAGCATATTATTCAGTGACACTAGTGTGTTGGTGGTCACATTATGTACAGTGGTAAAAAGGTCTTTTCACCTGTATAAAATGAACTAGAGTGTCATATAGGGAAAGAAATTAAGACTATAGGTCATATAGGGAAGAAAATTTTTCCAGTGTCAAATAAGGAACATGATTTTAAGGGAGTGTCAAATAAGGAATTCTCTCTAAGTTATACGCCTCCGTATTGAAATACAACCATTCCAAGCATGGCCTGAAGGTGCAAAACCAAGTACGCATATGGCCAGTCGGTCAATGCACTTCTTCTTGGCATATCACTGACATGTGGGACCGGAGTGTGAGCAAACCCATCTCAATTGATGGCAAAATGGCCAACCCGCCGTTCCTTGAGAGAGACGAGGAGGGAGAACACATAGACGGGCTTGCACGTAGGCCAAGATATATTCGAGCACGGTTGATCGATATCATCATTACATGTTTGATGTTTTTAACACTAACATTGGGCTGCCGTTTTCCGCCCTTCTCCCAAATAAATGTGTACTTTATCAGAGATTAAAATAAAATAAGAGTACAGATGCTCCACCATGCGGTTCTAGTAGTAGTACTACTCTTGCAACTATAAAACTTGCGCTTGGCTCTTCACCTCTTCGTGAAGTCGAACAATGATGGTACTCCGCATGTTGGGTACTACAGTGAATGCCTGTGGCAATCTGACACCGAATGAACTGCTGCATGTCCACCGCCTGGGCGAGGGTAGGTTGCATTAGTCAAAAGGCGTAAGCGAGCTTCACCTTGTCCTGCAAGCTTCTCCTAGTTCTGCGAGTTGACGGGGCACACCAAAAAGTAGTGCTAGTCCATACTCCCTCCTTTCCGGTTAATATGGCTTAATCTTTTTTACGGGTAAATGAGGGAGCTTTATTCATATATATAAGCATTCTTAGGACGATCAGCCAAGAGACTGGTCACTAGGAAGCGAGGTACCCCACAAAAAAAGGAAGCGAGGTGTTTCATCAAGCCAGCTGAGAGAGTTCCGGATTAGGGGGTGTCCGGATAGCCGAACTATCATCATCGGCCGGACTCCAAGACTATGAAGATACAAGATTGAAGACTTCGTCCCGTGTCCGGATGGGACTTTCCTTGGCGTGGATGGCAAGCTTGGCGATACGGATATGTAGATCTCCTACCATTGTAACCGACTCTGTGTAACCCTAACCCTATCTGGTGTCTATATAAACCGGAGGGTTTTAGTCCGTTGGACGAACAACAATCATACCATAGGCTAGCTTCTAGGGTTTAGCCTCTCTGATCTCGTGGTAGATCCACTCTTGTAACACACATCATCAATATTAATCTAGCAGGACGTAGGGTTTTACCTCCATCAAGAGGGCCCGAACCTGGGTAAAACATCGTGTCCCTTGTCTCCTGTTACCATCCGCCTAGACGCACAGTTCGGGACCCCCTACCCGAGATCCGCCGGTTTTGACACCGACACCAGCTCTCGGCCACATTCAAAGTGCAGCAAGCACGGTTCGCACAAAGATGCGCTGCAAGGTTTGTTGACCTGTTTACATGCTGAAAAACAAAAAAAGAGGAAATATTACCAAGCGCTCCTATTTGTAAAAGGATCTGAGCCAGAATTAAGCGTGATTTGTGGCGAGTGTTCCATGCAATCAACTTCCATTATCACATGCGAGAACCCTCGAAGAGAACCAAATGTGTTGAAGATTGCTTTATCACATTTTTAAAATATAATAAGAGTGCAGACGTTCCTCCATCCGGTTCCTAGTATAGTATAGTACACACCTCTATAGTAGTAGTACTAGTACTAGTAAACTTTGCGCTTGGATGTTCGCCTCTTCGGGAGTCAAACAATAATACTAGTACTAGTATAGTTTATGCTTCTGGCAATCTGACACCGAATTAACTATTGCACGTCCACCGCCTGAGCGAGGGAGAGCTTGCATTAGTCAAAAGTTTCTCCATGTCCTGCGAGCCACCGCGCGCAAGCTTCTCCTGTCCTGCAAGCTTCTCCTCGTTCGGCAAGTTGACGGGACACAGCAATGTAATGCTAGTCTATACTGCCACCTTTCCGGTTAATATGGCTTAATTTCAAACGAGATAAATACACATGCATCCTTTGTATATTTGTAAAAATACGGTCAGTGGACTTCATAATACGCTCATTGCGCTCAATATATACATTTTCCGGTGTTTATACGGTCACTAGCTCACCCTGGCTGAGTATGTGTGTGCATGCACGTGTAGGTTGAGCACTTGAGCGTGACTGTGTGTGTTCCGTCGTGTGCTCGGACATGCATGCATTAGGGTGTCGCGCATGTTTTTGCGTCCATGTGTATGTGTGACTGTTGCATGCATGCATGAGGTTGTGTCTCTTACATTCACATGTTCATAAGTCAATGCTTTGTCAAAACGCTGCATGCAAGGTTTAATCATTCGTTGTTCATGCATGCATTCCCGATATTAATACGTTGGTAAAGACAATTTCTTGAGGAAAACGAGCCCATGAATTGAGTACAAAGGGGACCAATAAGCTAGGACGGAGGGAGTACCAGTAGTGAACCGGAAGGAGGGAGTAGGTACTAGTAGTACAGTACTACATAACAACGTGCAGTAACAAAATTCCTCTATGCGCATCTTGTCTACTCACGTGTCATGCAAGAAAATATATATAAGTACAAGTGAGACTCAGGAACGGTCATACACGTAGGGGGAGTACATGTAGGGGCCACTAAGGAGTAGTCAAATCACATAGTAAGTTAGTCGGAAGAAGCAACCATCATTTCACTCTTCAATGACACGTACGCAATATAAAATGGTTGATATGAAGAGAAAAAGAAAACCACTATATATACACTAGCATGAGCCTAAGCTACAAGCCTGCTTGCTTGGGTTGCTCTCTTCACAAGCATAGAGCGACGGTGGCCACACCGCTGGCCACATATCCGGCCTGATCCCACCGCTGGGGGAAGGGAACAATGTTCTGCGTAGACGCGGTCGACATCGGCGAGAGAGAAAACCCACAGTCGGTGCATCCCAATCGTGGGTCCGCGCAGTATGGGTTGATGCCGCGTCCCAACCGTCCTTCTAGCTACAGCCCGACGTCCCAGGTAGTACATCTTCCTTTTGGAGCCGGCTTGCTCCACTGCTGCAGCTCCCCACGTAGCTCCATCTCCATGTCGATCTTTCTCTACTTCTACCAGCTTCTATTTGTGATGAGTTTATGTCTCATGAACTAGTACCATTACTATTATTCTAATCACACTTCTTCAATATCTTTGCCATCAAGGATGCTCAGCTCGATTTTTAGTGGAACTGCACAAAAGCATCGTATGATCCGAGGGTGCCAATCGTCTTTCCTTCGATAGGTTCTACCTAGCCAGGAAATTAAATCTTGTTTAGGCTTTAGGGTTTAAGTCGTAGTGACCCCATCCGTAGTTTTTCTTTTGTACACGCTCTCACAACTTTTGTCTTTAGTTGTGAAGTAAATATTGGCTATGATCTGTGAATCATTGAGATGCATCAGCATGCGTGTTAGTTTTCCTTTATATTTAATGGAATGTTGTAACGGGGCAACCTTGGAGTAGGAATGAAAATGGAGTGGAAAGTTTCCGTTTTTCCGGAGAAAAAATGGAAACAGAGAGAAACCAACGTTTCGTTTCATTGGATCACGCCATCGAGCAAAACCAACATTTAAATCATGTTTGTCGCGTTCGTGTCTCACCCTCCTCCACAGCTCGACCCCACACGGTCGCTCGGCAGGCCACTCACCGCAAACCGAGTATACGATAACTTTCCCGCCTGCTTGTCGATGGATCGCGCCATCGAGTACTAGCACTACTGGAAGAGATTGACGAGTTGGGGGAGGACAGCTAGCTATAGCACGGACTCCCAAGAACTTTTTACATGCATGTTGTGGCCGGCTATTGCGACCTTTGAACGTGGAGCAGTCGTGTGCACCTGGAAGCGGTGCCGGCGACGCTCTCTCGGCCGGCGCGCTGCTTCAATGCCGGCGCCAGTGAGAGGTCGCGTCTGCTCTGGCCGGGCATGAATGCGGCACTGACCGTTTCAGGCGGGAAGCACACGCAGGTGATGAAGAGGGTTCGGGTTGGTCAGGAGCGGGCGTGGCAGCGGTCCGGACGCCCGCAAACAAGAGATGTTGTATGTTAATATTGTTGCATATATAATTAACAACATAAATAATGTGCCAGTTGGACAAATATGATTGGAGATGGAGATGGAATTTTACGTAAACACGGATATGCATGTCTATGTCTTTTTTTTGCGGGAACAAACTTGTATTACTCACGTAGCCAGGCTACACTCGGAGTTACAAAGTTCGACAATGCCATCAGGACCTGAACCTAGCCAAACAGCGATATGGCACTAGTCCTACCATAATGAGCTAAAGTATGTCTGACAATGTTGTTGTTTCGTCGAACATGAGCAATACAAGTATTTCGGAGTGCCATGAGCGATCTAATCTCACGCACCAAAAAACCAAACTGAGATCTATCAAGTTCTTCATTCCTAATCCTCACCATATTTGTAGCTTCAAGGCAGTCAGTCTCGATATTGATATTTGGAGCTTAGACTCCCCATGTACTTTATTATATTAATATAATTTACCATAGGAATATGGTGTGTGGGTCAAAAAAAAGATTACTCCACTGCAATGCGAGCGATAAACCCTCTTTGATGGCCACCAATTCTGCTTCCAATGTGTTCGTGCAATAACACAAGCTTCTACATGAAGAGAAAATTATAGCACCCCCATGATCCCTTAGTATCATGCCTGTACCAGCAGTTCAGTTCTCTGGCAAGAAGGAACCGTCCGTATTCAGTTTTACCCAACCATCCTCAGATGCATGTCTATGTTTGTGTGTGTGTACGCGATGACTCTCGCGACCTGGAAGTCGGGGCGTGTTTTTGATCAAGTTTTCTTTCTTGGTACGTTAAAAAATTGTTCGCCATTTTTCGTTTCTTTTTTCCGGGGACACGCGTATTCTATTTAAAACCACTGCTATGGAGAGATTTTTTTACTCCATTATATATATAGTCTCTTGTTTGATAGGGTTTCTCGTGTCTCGCTCTCTCACCCTCCCCATATCAAAACAAGATGACAGTGTCAACTCTATCTCTCTCCTCACCTGTGGTCACAGATCCAGCCGAATCCCGTCCGCTGTGGGAGGTGAGGAGGTGCAGCGTTGACGTTGTCGCCATCGGCGATGGAGGAAGCCGATGCGCACCGTCCTCTTGGAGCCGGTGATCGCGCCGGGAAGTTCCTCCACACCCTTGTTCGCTGCCGTCAGGTGGGCAGATCCGCCTACCGCCTTAAGCGACATCTCGCCCACCTGAGGTATAACTTCTTTTACTGGTCCAGCTCCCCAGGTCGCTGCATGCGGGTTTTCTTCTATGCTACTACTCCCCAGCTTCCCATGTATAGTAGCTAGGGTTCGTCGGCTAGTCCATCATCACCTACTATTATGGAGGAAATGCCACTCGAAAAGTTGTCCTGATTTATGCTTCGGTGGAGGTATACATGTTGTTTCGACAAAAAGTACATGGTGGTTGTGCGGTCATTGTCCATATGCTCCCGTTGCTGCTGCTAATCTAATACTATCACTGGTTAAATGAAGAAATGCTTTTTTTCTCGGGTATCCTGGTTTGTTTCCCATCAAGATAATCATGACGCTTCTGTTTGTTGGTGTACTTTTCATTAATTCTTATTGACAATTGAGATGTCGTTGTTAATCTTGTACCACTGCCAAAACAAAGTAACAACACTATATCCCTTTTTTATATTTTTGCAAACAGTGATGCGTATCTCCATACCCAGGCATGTCTTCCTCAATTTTAGTGGAACTGCACAAAATTGGATGGCCATTGTTGTTCCGCCTCACCGTCCTCTGCCACGTGGTTCTTCCTTCCTTGAGCTTGATTAATGAGAAGAAACAGACCACAGTGAGGATTTGTCGAACTTCATAGGTTCCTCACCCAAACTTGATGCCAAATGGATGATGCATCACCACGATGACCTATCAATGCTCATGGTTGCGCCTCATGGTTGCGTCGGCTGGTGAAGCTGATCGATTTTCCACGAAAAACAAGCTGTCTTCCATCAGTGCTCTTTGCTTGTTACCCACAAAGATGATATCCTTCATCAGTTCACCTTGGTTGCGTTGGAGAGGCAGCCGTTTTTCACGTTGGTGCAATTTTATCACACAATTGGCTATGAACCAAATGTTTCCTCGAAGAAGGATCGACGTTGGTACTACGAGCATAAGTTTTGTATTGATTTCTAAGCCTTCTCACAACTTTGTCTTCATCTCCCCTGTAATTTTATTTGTCTAGCTATTAACTTTGATTAAAAAAATGGTGTGGACTAAAAACCCGGATGGACGTAGTCGCCCTCCATTTTTATTTACTCTACATATTAGATTTGAATGAAGTCAAACTTTGTAAAGTTTGACCAAGTTTAGGCCGAACATAACAAACCATAATTATTGAGAGAGGGCAAACTGTACGTACTCTCAAACCTTTCCGATAATTGAAATTAAAATTCTTTATTTGTACACACTCTCATACGTTTCCGATAATTTGGCGCATGTGTGGTTGTTCACTTAAGGGAGAGTAGTGTACCGTGAAGGACAGGAAGTGCACCAGGACGCGAGGATCGTTAGTTCATCGGAAGTAGTAGTTTTCTTCACTGGTACGTTAAATAAAGAGTTTCGTTTCATACTTACACAATTTAAAACGATTGTTGTGGAGAGAATAAGAAAACCACTCCACTATATATTAGTAGTATACACGAGTACTATATGGACTCAGCTTCATTGACTTAGTGCACCTGCCTTTGGGTGTAGCCCACCTGTCATATAGCCAAAGGCAAGTGCAGTTAAGGCACCGGAGCTTAGTCCGTAATACAGTATATATGTAGTACACTATATAAGCTGGAGCCTCAGCGCTTGTTCGCTAAGGTTTGCACTCTCCACACTCTTGCCGCACTACATATATATACACGTCAGAGGCTCAGCGTTCCTTTACTAGGGTTTGCTATATTCACAGTCTCTCACCCTCTTCACCAGATTTAAATAAGACTGAGTTGTGGCCTCTGTCTCTCTCACCCCCCTCACAACTGGTGAAGAAGGCGTCCGGATCCCGTCGCACCAGGAAGGGGAGGAGGTGCAGCGTTCACTCTAGGAGGCAATCCACTGCCGGCTGCGCTTTTCTCTTTCACCCAGCGCCTATGCGGGAGGGGCACCGACCCCTTCTTCCTCGCTGTCGTACATAGTGTGGGCAGATCCGGCCTCCCGCTGCACGCCTTGCCACATCCCGACGACCCTAAGGTATATGTTTCTTTGAAACCGTCATTGCTCTAGCCGCATGCGAATCTTTTTTGATTCTGTAGTCGAATCTCCGTCTTGGTTCAAAGAGGAAAGAAGGGTGCGGTGGGGTGGAGCATGAATCATGGATGTGGTTCGATGAGGAAAGGAGGGAGGGAAAGTAGTATAGACTAGCTATCCAGCCAATTTGTTGGTCAAAAAGGGAAAAAGGGGGTAACCCAGTACACACATCTGTAAGGAACCAAACTCTTTGTTGAAAAGGGAAAGAAACTGGGGGGTCGGGTAGTTTGTGCAGGACTAGATTTGCTGCCCTCACATAGGAAAAAGTTTCAAAGAGAACAAATATGGGACCAACGCAGATATGCTGCTTGGCTACATACACTGCATCACCCATATATATGTGTGGACGCACATGGTGCTGGCATGTCCCATACAACTATTTTGCTATTGTTAATCTAAGAATGCTGCTGCAAAATTGAAGCAATGCCATTGTTAAAAGTAAATTACATTCTTAACGAATGTTGTTCTAAGAGAATGTCTCTGTTAATATGAATCAATGCAACCGTTTTAGAAATGCTACTGTCCTACTTTGTTTTCCATCAAGATAAGTTAGATGCATCTTTTTGTCGCCGTTTGTTTCATCCTCCTTTACTGGCCAGTAATTGTTTCCTTTTTGCCTCTGTTAAATTAGGGATATCTATTCAACTTGTTGCCTAGCAAACTTAAACGTCACACCGGCGACTTTGCTTGATTTCAGTGCGACTGCACAAAATCGTAGGTGATCTTGTGTGCGTCATGACAGGTTGGTACTTGCCTTCATCCACATGATCGTGCAGTGTGTTTTGAGATGTTGTGCTACTTGTATTCGTACTGTTTTAAATAAATGTTGAATTGAAGCTATTGTATTGCTCTCTTTTCCCATTAAGTAGTGAACAAAAATGGCACCAACCTAGACATGATGCTTGTTGCTTTGTTACAACAAACTCTGCATCACCCCCTTTATAAGTAGATGGAAGCACATGGTGTTGTTGCGCCCACTCTCCCCTGGAACTGTTTATGCTTTTTCTTAATCTAATTCTGATGGTAAACTTAAGCAATGCCACTCTCAGAATTAACTACTGAACTGTTTTAAGAGAATTTCTCTGTTAATATGAATCAATGCAACCGTTTTAGAAATGCTACTGTCCTATACTTTGTTTTCCATCAAGATAAGGTAGATGCTTCTTTTTGTGGCCGCATGTTTCATCCTCCTTTATTGGAAGTAATTGTTTCCTTTTTTGCCCCTGTTAAATCAGGGATATCTATTCAACTTGTTACTATAGCAAACTTAAATGTCACACCAGCGACTTTGCTTGATTTCAGTGCAACTGCACAAAACGAGATTGGATTTCCTATTCGTGTTGGCAGATTCATACGTGATCTTGTGTGCGTCATGATAGGTTGGTACTTGCCTTCATCCACATGATCGTGTAGTGTGTTTTGAGATGTTGTGCTACTTGTATTGGTACTATTTTAAATAAATGTTGAATTGAAGCTATTGTATTGCTGTCTTTTCCCATTAAGTAGTGAACAAAATGGGACCAACCCAGACATGATGCTTGTTGCTTTGTTACAACAAACTCGGCATCACCCCCTTTATAAGTAGATGGAAGCACATGTTGTTGTTGCGTCCACTCTCCCCTGGAACTGTTTATGCTTTTTGTTAATCTAATGCCGTTGGTAAAATTAAGCAATGCCACTCTCAGAATTAACTACTGAATCTTAGTTCAAAACTGCAACACTTGTTAGGGATTGCCGGGATTACCATTTTTGTGGCCGCATGTTTCATCCTCCTTTATTGGCCAGTAATTGATTCCGTTTTTTGCCTCTGTTAAAACAGGGATATCTATTTAACTTTTTGCTATTGCAACATTTTGCTTCGCTTAATTTTGGTGGAACTGCACAAAATGAGACCGGATTTCCATATATGTGTTGTGATCTCCTTTAGATCTTCCTCAAGAGTTGTTTCAAATGTTTGTCTTGAAAGGTGAGTACCTACTTTCCTCAGAATTAACTACTGAATCTTAGTTCAAAACTGCAACACTTGTTAGGGATCGGCGGGAGTACCATTTCTGTTATGGATCGGCTAGAGTACATGTTTAAGAAATGTATTGTTCAGATAATGTCTCTGTTATTATATATCAGTTACAATGTTCTACAAATGGTACTATCCTGCTTTGTAGTTCTTTCTACATTTTTAACCAAGGTATTGTTAAGATAATGTCTGTGTTAAAATGAATCAGTCGCATTGTTTTAGGAATGATACTTTTCTGCTTTGTCATTCTTTATACATGTTGAAACAACAAATTGTTAAGATAATGTCTCAGTTAATATGAATGAATCGCACTGATTGAGAATTTCTACTCTCCTGCTTTGTTTCCCATTAAGATAAGGTAGATCAGTAGATGTTTTTCTTCTGGGAGTACAGGTCATCAACCGTTATTTCTCAGTAATTGTTTTCCTTATACCTATTGTTTCTTACAGGGATATCAAAATTAAAGCTCGGTTTTATTTCAACTTTGATTTTAGTTGAACTTCACAAAAGGAGCCAATGTGTCTAAGGCAAACTGCTGCATTAGTGGGTCCAGTTGGTCTTACCACTTTGCGAGAAGAAGCGATCACTATTTGCGCTACATTACACAAGGAATGACCGAGAAGCTTTACAGAGTATTAGTAGACGCTGGTGAGATGACTAGTCTGCAGAGAGCATAGGAAACTCGACAACACGTGGAGTGCACTGGGCAAAAAGTGCCCAAACAAGTACAAGAAGCTAGGACAGGACTCCAAATCTGTCAATGTCATTCTAAGCAACAATGATGGGGCATCTGGGTATGGTAATCTCTTTACCGTACTTTCAGTTTGTTAGTCCACCGATTGGTGGGTTGACACTGGGCCAATATTCATGTGTGTGCTGCTGTGTCTTTGTTTTCTTGCAGCATATAAATACGATACCCACAGGGATGCTCAACTTGATTTTAGTGGAACTGCACAAAATGTCCAGATGGTTTGTGTCCTCCATAATACTTCATCATGCACAATACATCAAATGGTTCTCTAATCATTCATCGTCACTGTCGGTGTCAAAACCGGCGGATCTCGGGTAGGGGGTCCCGAACTGTGCGTCTAGGCGGATGGTAACAGGAGACAAGGGACACGATGTTTTTACCCAGGTTCGGGCCCTCTCGATGGAGGTAATACCCTACTCACTGCTTGATTAATATTGATGATATGGGTAGTACAAGAGTAGATCTACCACGAGATCAAGGAGGCTAAACCCTAGAAGCTAGCCTATGGTATGACTGTTGTTCGTCCTACGGACTAAAACACTCTGGTTTATATAGACACCGGAGAGGTTAGGGTTACACAGAGTTGGTTACAATGGTAGGAGATATACATATCCGTATCGCCAAGCTTGCCTTCCACGCCAAGGAAAGTCCCATCCGGACACGGGACGGAGTCTCAATCTTGTATCTTCGTAGTCCAGGAGTCCAGCCAATGGTGATAGTTCGGCTATCCGGACACCCCCTAATCCGGGACTCCCTCAGTAGCCCCCGAACCAGGCTTCAATGACGATGAGTCCGGCGCGTTGATTGTCTTCGGCATTGTGAGGTGGGTTCTTCTCCAAATTCCATATACCTGTCGAATAGTGTCAGGCTTCTGATAAATGCTCCGCTCCTTGGCTTCTACACCCAATAATGGCCATCTTCCACGTGTTTGAATGAATGCAAAAGGCCAGGGTATTTTTACACTTACCCCCCTAGCTGTGCAAATGAGCTGCCTATAAAAGGGGCAAGGATCTAGATCTGAGTCACACCGTCCCCCTTTCGTGAGCTTTCATCGGAGCGCCTCTGACCAAAGCCCATTCCATCATGGACAGTCGACGCGGCTCCTCCTCTCGCACTCCCAGCCTTCAGCCTGGAAATTGGGAGAGATGCTAAGTCCCGCATAGCGAGCTAGTTATACTCCAAGCCAAGGGATTCCTTCCCCCGGCCTTCATGGTTCCGGTTCGAGCCGGACTCGCCACCTACAAGGGCGGAAAGCAAGCGGAGAGTGTCCCCGATCCCTCCAAAGGAGAGCGGGTGTGCTTCATCTCCTATCTATTAAGAGGAATCGGATTTCTAATCCATCCGTTTCTCCGGGGGCTCTTGGAGTTCTACGGTCTCCAGTTGCACCACCTTACGCCTGCCTCCATTCTGCACATTGCGGGCTTCGTGGCCCTCTGCGAGCTATTCTTGGGCGTCGAGGCTCATTTCGGGCTGTGGAAGAGGTTATTCTGCCTAGTACCCTGTTCTCATGAGGGGTCAATATATCAAGTGGGCGGAGCTGAGCTATGGCGCATCGCCGGGATCGGATACCTATCCGGAACCCCGAAGGCATCTGAAGACTGGCCTTCGGAATGGTTTTATATGGAGGACACCCCGCTGCCGGATCCTGTTCGGATCGGCCTTCCGGAGTTCAGCAATGCTCCTCTGAAGAAGCGCCTAAGCCGGGCGCCTCGAAGCCGGAGGAAGATGACCGTGATGTCCTCTATTTGATGAGCCGAATAAGGTTCTTGGCTCATGCCGGATGACCATGATCGAGTCATGGCAATCTGTATTATGAGGGGTGCAGCCGCTCCAATATAGGGGCCACCCATGTGGGACTTCAATGGGAGGGACGATGCCACCCGCCATGGCCGCAAAGGGCAGGAGCGGTCACCGAACTGGTGAAGATCTTATGCGCCATGTATAAAGGGGAGGAGGAGGATTTCCTCCGCGTCAATGCACTGAAGGAGTTTTCTTCGAATAATCCTCGAAGCTGGGTAAGCAAACATCTTTGTGACCTGTCCGATCCATGTTCCCGTGGTTAAATATCTCATTTCATGGTTTCTGCGCAGGAACTGCGCCGGACTGTGGAGAAGATACACAGCCCGCCTCCACAACCCGAGGATCCGGAACGGTCCCTCGATCCGACCTCCAAAGAGGATCCAGATATAAAGGTGGAGTT
Organism: Aegilops bicornis; assembly: GCA_021605145.1. Taxonomy (NCBI): domain Eukaryota; kingdom Viridiplantae; phylum Streptophyta; class Magnoliopsida; order Poales; family Poaceae; genus Aegilops; species Aegilops bicornis. The sequence continues at coordinate 150,295,460 of CM038674.1, read as the reverse complement.
GATCGACGGGGTGTTCTACCAACTTAGCATCGACAATGCTTTGGTCGCCATCACGGCCGATTACCCCGGAATACTTCCAGCCTCATAGGTAACTGAGACCGAGGTCCTAAAATCCTGATAATGACCCACCCATGCATATTTTTTGATCACCGTATACCAATGGTGTTTCACAGGGGGTACCTTCGAGGCAGGAAGCCGAGCCCATGACTGGCCAACAAAGGGCAGCGTCTGTGCCAGTTAAAAGGAGTGCGGGCGGATCGAAACTCCGCCCGCAACGGTATGGCGTGTCTCCATACTCTCAGGATTGATTCCTGGAAGGCGTACTAACGCTGGTGCTCTTTTCAGGAAAAAGAGCGCTCGCCGGACTGACTCCGGAGGGGTTGCCAATCGAAACTTCACGGGCCAGGCTTCAAAGCCGGGTCCGGAGGCTGAGGCGAGCACGAGACGTGCGTCGGATTCTCCTCCGACAGAGGATTCCGACAAATTGTCCGCCACCAACTCCGAGGTGGAGAGCGCCATGAATCATAGGCGCCGCCAGACAGTTCTTCGTGACGCGTGTTTCTCCCAAGAGGCCTTGAATGCCTTCGATTCGGGAGATGCGCACCTCCGTGCTGCTCAAGATGGTCTAGCCAGAGCCACGGAGCAGTATGTAAAGGATATCTGGTGAGAAAATTTGATGATTATATATGCCAGTAGCCCCCGAGACTTAAAATAGTTAGAATAACTGATTTAAGGATCATTTGTTATGCATGATCTTACAGAAAAGAATACCCGACTGTCCCAGGAGCTTGAAGAGTGCGAGGCCCAACTCGAGGCTGCACTAGCCGCTACAGGGGGAGCCACAGAGACCCCCTCTAGTAATATACACTTCAGAAGATAGATTGTTTATGAAGTGCGGCGGGTGTGTTAATCTGACAGAAATATTGCAGATGGCGCCGGAGTAGATCCGGACAAGCAACAGCTCTTACGTCAGCTAAAGGCTGGCGAGAGCGTGCTTACGAGGGTGCGGCAGGAGAAAAATAACCTCCAAGATGCCAACACCCAACTGGGTGAGGAATTAAAGGATGTTCGTGCCCAGTTGTCTGACTCCGTAAAGGAGAATCGACGGCTTCGGTGCGGCATTTTCAGTAAGTGCTTGAATGAACTTTGAAAGAGTTCGGCGAGGAAGGCGACTAACATAAACATGTATGTAGGTTTGCTCACAGGTCGTCCTGAAGAGGAGATGCCCAGTTCTTCGGGTGATCTTCTTCCCGAATCATGTCATTTGCACGAACGAGTTCGGCGGTGATGAAAAGCGTCGGCCGAGCCTTGTGGCCATCTATCTCCCCTGCCGAAGGCATTGGAGAGCTGGCTGAGCGGCTTCAAGGAGCACGGCGGCGCTTCCGACTATGGAAGATATCAGCCTGCCATCAGGGCGCCAGGGAGGCCTTGGCCATGGTGAAGACGCAGTACACGAAGGCTGACCCAAACCACATGGCCGAGGTCGGACCTGTGGGGCCTGATGGGAAGGAGATCCCTGTAAGCTTAGTGTATGGCCAAGTAGAATTGGCATAAGTATTCTCAGCAAGATTGTAAATTAGATAGCCTGTTAGATGGCATTGAGGAGGAATACAATGAGTCAAGTTGACTTTGTAAATAAATATGACATGAAAAAAATGTCTTCTAGCCGGATTGTAGATCGTTTGTCGTAGCGGACCTTTTCGCTTCGACCTCAGGACCCAATAGTCCGAAGTGTGTCCGAATACCTTCGTGGTTATATAAGAACCGTGGTATGCGTGGAGACAAGGCATAGGGGTTATTAGTGCTGTATCAGACAAGTGCCCAACTAGTTATGTTATATTACATGGATAGTAAGAAACATCTTCCAGGGAGAATAGTTCCGTTAAGGGTTCCTTTCATTTGGGATGCATGCCCTAAAGTGCATGTCAAAGCTGCTATGAAAGCAGAAAATCATCTAGGGCAGATGGGTAAATAGTTTAAAAAATCATCTTTCAGTTCACCGACCGAATATTCCCTTAAGAACGCTAGCTTTTGGCTTCACCCAGTCTGAGGTACACATCCGGCTGACCTGATAGTAACAATCGCAGAGGTGCTCCCTTTACCACCTAGCCGAACAATCGGGAACGTAGGGGTAAGCACAGGAGCCAGGCAACCCAGCTTGGCCAAAACTTAAGTCATATCGATGCATATAATGGTGAATAAAAGGTACATGTGGAAGTTTTAAAGCATGTGTTGGGCATGAAGCCCATATGAATAAGCTTCTGTTAAAGAAGCCCCCAGGTATAATGAGCGTGTACAGCGCGTCAAATATGTGCGAACAAAGCGCAAACGAGCCTCTAGAGGCTGCAAAAAAGAAGGCGAAGGAAGGAGAGAAATAAAAGACAGCAAAAAATAAAAAATGTGGACGGGGGAAGGAGACGAACTTGGAGTCCGGCACTTAGGCGTAGAATCTTCGTAGACGGGCTGCGTTCCATGGGTTCGGCTCTAGCCGGTTGTCCGGCAACGCGTGAGCGGTATGCACCGCCGTCGACCTGGTCGATCATGAAGGGACCTTCCCATTTGGGCTTGAGTTTGTCCTTTTTCTTGTCCAGCAGGCGTAGAACTAGTTCGCCAACGTTATAAGCTTTGGCCCGTACTTCCTTGCTTTGATATCTTCGAGCCTGCTATTGATAAAATGCAGAACGAGCCTTTGCCACATCGCGCTCCTCCTCCGGTCGTCAAACTGTCCTGCCGATCGAGCTCGGCTTCTCTTTCTTCGTACATGCGCACGCCGAGGTGAGTCATGTATTATGTCATGAGGCAAGACTGCCTCTGCGCCGTACACCATAAAGAATGGTGTGAATCCGGTAGTACGATTTGGCGTGGTCCGCAGCCCCCAGAGTACGGAGTCGAGCTCCTCAACCCAGTGCGTGTTAGATTCCTCAATGAACTCTCAATGAAAGCACCAATGTCGGTGTCAAAACCGGCGGATCTCGGGTAGGGGGTCCCGAACTGTGCGTCTAGGCGGATGGTAACAAGAGACAAGGGACACGATGTTTTTACCCAGGTTCGGGCCCTCTCGATGGAGGTAATACCCTACTCCTGCTTGATTAATATTGATGATATGGGTAGTACAAGAGTAGATCTACCACGAGATCAAGGAGGCTAAACCCTAGAAGCTAGCCTATGGTATGATCGTTGTTCGTCCTCTTGACTAAAACCCTCCGGTTTATATAGACACCGGATAGGTTAGGGTTACACAGAGTCGGTTACAATGGTAGGAGATCTACATATCCGTATCGCCAAGCTTGCCTTCCACGCCAAGGAAAGTCCCATCTGGACACGGGACGGAGTCTTCAATCTTGTATCTTCATAGTCCAGGAGTCCGGCCAATGGCCGGACACCCCCTAATCCTGGACTCCCTCAGTCACCTTAAGCCACCGGATTATATGTTTGAATGGTGCTGCCAGTGTCGGCCATTAAGAAGGGTACGAAGAAAGACAAAAAGAGAGATGGCTGCTTTACTTGTGGTTCGGAGGAACACTGGGCAAACAAGTGCCCAAACAAGTACCAAGAAGCCAGGACAGGACTCCAAGTCTGTCAATGTCACTCTAAGAAACAATGATGGGGCATCTGGGTATGGTAATCTATTTACCATACTGTCAGTTTGTTAGTCCACCGATTGGTGGGTTGACACTGGGGCCAATATTCATGTGTGTGCTGATGTGTCTTTGTTTTCTGGCAGCATATAAATACGAAATCCACATGGATGCTCAGCTTGATTTTAGTGGAACTGCACAAAATGTTCAGATGGTTCGTGTCCTCCATAATACTTCGTCATGCACAATACATCGAATGGTTCTCTAGTCATTCGTCGTCACGTTGAGCCGACTATAAGATGACAAACTGATGACAAACCCTGCCCGTTCCACAATCATTGGCATTACATATTTTGAATCAGAAAAGCTTGTCAAAGTTTAATCATTGATGTTAGCAAGAAGACACTCGTTTAATATATTGGAATTGGAAAACCTTGTCAATTTTTGCTCATTGATGTTAGCTAGAAGACATGCATTTGATATTTTTGAGTTGGACGCCCTTTGCTGTGAGCAACGTCGATCATTTTTTCCTATTCCTGGCTTCAGTTCAGAAGTAAATATTTACTCTGCTGAGATGCATAGTCACATGAATGTTGACTTATGTAAGGTATTTTAAGAGTTTGTTCTGAAGGTTTTCTATGTAATGCCAGGCCTTGTGAGTTTGATTGCAAAGTTGAGCTTGGAATGCTGTGGCATGCGGCATCACAAGCTGTTCACCTTGCCTCCTGAGAATAATGCTTCATATTGTTTTGCATGTTGATCTAATGCCCGTGATTTGCATGTTAAGAAGATCATCCTCTTACGTTGTTTCTGTGCTTAAGAAGTTCATTGTCTTATGTTTCATTCATAGCCTATACGACAACTCGGGTAGGTTAGAGGTGCAACCATATGATCTTCCGACAAACTCATCATCTTAGGTCGTGATTGGATCGTCGTTTTCCAACCAAAACCGCTTGTAAAACTGACACTTGTAAATAAAAGCAGATGGTCTCGGGCGAAGGGCTTGGTTGGTCGGTTTCGACTAGTAAAATATACACTGGTCTCTCAAATTACACGTGTAACCTGCCAGTTTTACTTACAGACCTTGGGCCCTCGGTTTCATTATGCATGTATTTTATGTGTTGTTTCTGATGACGAGTGAATTACACTTGTATCTTAATACAGGTGTGAAATAAACCAGAGCTCCCAAGCGCAACCTTACCGTTTCATGCCGTCTCATTCTCTCGAAGGTGCTCATAGGTGTCCGATGATCCTGGCTTCCTGAGTGAGCAGCGGACGCTGTATCAGACCATCCATAGGGCCCGCGAGGCCCTCTCCATCGTCCTTCGAGTTGTTGCGCTCGCTGTGGCGTCGAGCATTGTCAACATGGTGAACGAACATGAGGATTCAGAAGATGACTTTATTTTGACTGGATGACAGTAGGGACCCACTAGGGCCATAGCCGTACGTACGTAAGTGTCTCTATATTTTTTTTTCTTCCTCCTAGTTTCCTGACATCACGGTCCCACACCATTGTCAACCTATGTAGTCAATAAACGAGAGAATTGCACAAGGAACGGCCGACGGCTGGGACCAAGCAGCTCGAGTAGGATTTGTGTTTTTGAGGTGTGAGCACTGCAGAGTTTTTCTTGAGCGACGTTTTCGTTGTTGTTTAGAGGAGAGCAGGGTATTAACTGGGCGGGCTGTGGCCCGTCTAGCCCAGGCCAGATATCCATCCCAGATATTATTTTTTTTCAAACTGAAAATGGCTAGCCTAGCTATACTTTTTTTAGGAATACCCAGGCAAGGTCAACTTGTTATTCTCCGCCCCACTGGGCAGCAAATCTTTCCTATGAGGGATGCATTAGGCTTAACAGGAAAATGGGCTTTAATAAATATTAAATAGGATGTAATTATAAAACTAGGCAGTAACTATAAAAAAATGCAGCAAACATGTAATTAGTTTATAAAATATTATTTTTGGAATTTGAAAATTTTAATTTCATTAATTGTTGAGCGTGCAATGTTTCGTTGGACTTTTACGTAATACAAATTTATATTGAAACTGTATTTAATCTGACTAAAAATTTCGGGATAAAAATATTTTGTATCCCATCAAAATGTGGGAATATTTTTGAATTCTGTTTTGAACGATTGGTTGAAATTATTAATCATTGTCCTTGCTAGAAAATGGGCTGTACATTTAACAAACTGTAAACGGGCTGTAGTAAATTCCATTAGAATTCAAAAATGCGTTGTACATTCTTACAAATCGCAAATGGGATGTAAGTTCTCTGCTACACACTTGTCAGCCTACTAAGTTGACGCGTCCCCTAAAAAAAGTAAGTTGACGCGTATGCAAGGCTTCGTCAAATTATAGTCAACACACAGTTCTAGCAGCAGTGGCCGTTGGATGTCCATCCAACGAATGTCATGCTTCTTCTTCAGTCTCGGATATTCTAGCTGCAGCCGCCCAAAAAATGATTCCTCCCCCTGACATCTGGGGCACACTGTTTTGGAGGCTGACCTGTGGGCCTACTAAGTTGACGCGTACCAAGGGCTTTGTCAACTTAGTCATTATAAACGATTCTAGCTGCAGTGACCGTACGATGTCCATCCAACGGCCATCATGCTTCTTCAACCTCTGGTCTTCTTGCTCCAGTCGCCCAAAGTAGCACCGGTCGTGCCGCCTGCTCCTGCCTCCCGTGGCCGGTTGTGCTGACATAGAGGCCTCACCGCCCCTACTACTCCCACCACTGGACAGGCCATCCCTCTACTCACCCACACCCCCTGTTATTCTTCAGCGACGGCAGCCTCACACCGCTGCCGAACCAGTGAACCCTCGTACTCGTCTCCGCATGGGCATCCACTGTCGCGTCTTCCCCGGCTACGCGTCGGCCCCTTCCTAGGCCTCGCCGTCGTCCACCGCCCAGGTACTCTCGGCGCAGCGTGGTCCACGTGGTCAACGAACGACATCCATCGGACGTGGACTGTACGTGAAGAGGCTGACAGCTGGGTCCACGACCGCACACAAGGAAATGCCTCCTTATTACACGCAAAATAATGATTCCTCCACCTGACATCTGGGACCAAACGAGAGGGCCTCTATATTTCACGAAAAAAACGTTCCCGCCGCTGACAGCTCAGACCCACCAGCTATATCTTCGCACGCAAGGAAGTGCTTCCTTATTACGCACAAAAAAATGAATACCCCCTTCTAGCTGGGACCCACCAAACGAGAGGGCCTCTATATTTCACGAAAAAAACGTTCCCGCTGACGATTTCGGACTCCACCAGCTATATCTTCGCACGCAAGGAAGTGCTTCCTTATTACGCACAAAAAAATGAATACCCCCTTCTAGTTGGGACCCACCATACGGGAGGCTGACTTGTGGACCTACTAAGATGACGGGATGGAGGGCTTTGTCAACTTAGTAAATATGAACAATTCTAGCTCCAGTGACCGTACGATGTCCATCCAACGGTCGTAGTGCTTCTTCAACCTCTGGTCTTCTTGCTCCAGCCGCCCAAACAAGTGTCGGCCATGCCGCCTGCTCCTGCCTTTGTGTCCGGCTGTGCTGCCACCGCTGGCCATGCCATCCCTCTATACTCACCCACACCTCCTGTTATTCTCCGGCAACGGCAGCCTCACACCGCAACCAAAGCAGTCATCCCACGTACTCCCCTTAGCGTGGGCATCCACTGTCGCGTCTTCCCTAGCTCCGCGTCGTCCCCTTCCTAGGCCTCGCCGTCGTCCACCGCCCTGGTGCTCTCGGTGCAGCATGGTCAATGTGGTCAACGAACGACTTCCATCGGAAGAGTACTATACATGGAGAGGCTGACAGCTGGGTCTACGGCCGCAGCAAGGAAATGCCTCCTTATTACGCGCAAAATAATGATTCCTCCACCTGACAGCAGGGACCCAACGGACGGGCCACCGTATTTCACGAAAAAAATGTTTCCCCCTGACTGCTGGGACCTAGCAGCTACATCTTCGCACGCAAGGAAGTGCGTCCATATTACGGCCAAAAAATGATTCGCCCCCCTGATTGCTGGGACCCACCAGCTACATCTTCGCATGTAACGAAGTGCCTGATAGTCGGGACCCACCCGGTCGAAGCGTATGTAGCGTTGTCATTCTGGTCGCGAACATGTACGTACATACTGGTCGATTGGTCTGTCTGCAGGCTACATCGATGAACCGTGGCCGTGTAAGGAAGGGCACGTGTCATAGTAGAGGCGCGCACGTGTCGTAGTAGAGGCGCGAACGTAGCATGTACACGTACGTACAACGGTCAGGGTGCAAGATAGTAAATACGGCCATACGGGCAGGGTCTCGAATGCCTACTCGTGCATACGTACGGCCAGGGCTCGTGTACATGGTTGGGTCAGAACGGAGAAGCTGCGTCATCGTCGTGATCATGGGGAGGCAACTGGCTGGGACGGAACGGAATGCGTCGTCATGTTCATCGGGAGCCAACCGGCTTGGATGGAACAACCGATGGAAACGAGGCATGGCGTACCGCAGAATGGAGGAAACGGCCTTTTGTTTGACCGGCCACGGTCGAAACCGGATCCTGTTCATCGGGAAGGGTCTGGCGTACCGCAAAACGGAGGAAATGGTCCTCCTACGATCGAAACAGGGTCCTGTTGATCGGGAGGGGTGTGGCGTACCGCAAAACAGAGGAAACGGACTTGTGTTGGAGTGCTACAATCAAAACGGGGGTCCTGTTCATCGGGAGGGGTGTGGCATACCGCAAAACAGGACTCCACGGGATACTGTTCATCTCCACCGTCGACCTCCTCCAGCCTCCACGGGCTACTGTTCATCCACCGTCGACCTCCTCCAGCCTCCACCTGTGACTGTTCATCCACGAGCTCCTTTTCATCCAGCCTCCACCCGCTACTGTTCCACCAGCCCTCTCCACGGGGTCCTGTTCAACCACTCCTCCACGGGCTACTGTTCATCCAGCCCTCCACCGGCTCCTGTTCAACCAGCCCTCCATCGGCTCATCGCTCAACCAGCCCTCCACGGGGTCCTATTCATCCAGCCCTCCACGGGGTCCTGTTCATCCACCGGCTCGATCGATCGGGGTACTGTTCATCCAGCGGCAACGGCCTCTACTACCACGGGTTCCTGTTGATCCAATCCCCACCGAGAACTGTTCATCCAAACCCCCCAACAACGCTCACTGTTCATCCAGAGGCAGCATCGATCGGATTCAGTTAGCAGAAGTAGCGAAGGAATCGCTCGATCGGGTTCTGTTAACAGCCATCGATCGATCGCTCGGGTTCAGTAACGCATAGCCTGCAGTGCAATCGCTCGGGTTCACTTAGAGCCCAAAGCCTTGCTCGGGTTCAATTAGAGTGCAACGCCTCGCACACACGCGCGTACATACAAGAGAAACGTGCATCGCTCGGCCCCCAACCACCCACCGTAACCGGGAACTCCCTGATATTTTTCTGGCCCTCACTTCTACCATGGTTTTTTCTGTCATGGACGTGTAACGCCCTCGATGCGGCTATATCTCCCACGTGTCGAAGCACGACTTAGAGGCATAACCGCATTGAAAGCAATGTCGCAAGTGAGGTAATCTTCACACAACCCATGTAATACATAAGGGAAAGAGATACATAGTTGGCTTACAATCGCCACTTCACACAATACATGAGTAAAACATTACATCATACAGATACAATCAAGGTCCGACTACGGAACCAAAATAAAAGAAGACTACCCCAAATGCTACACAGATCCCCGATCGTCCCAACTGGGCTCCACTACTGATCAACTGAAACGAAACAACACAAAGAACAAGATCTTCATCGAGCTCCTCCTTGAGCTCGGATGCGTCACCTGCACGGTTTCAACGGCACCTGCAAACTGGGTTGGGAAGTATCTGTGAGTCACGGGGACTCAGCAATCTCACACCCGCGAGATCAAGACTATTTAAGCTTATGGGAAGGTGAAAGGTATGAGGTGGAGCTGCAGCAAGCGACTAGCATATCTGGTGTCTAACATACGCAAATGAGAGCGAGCAGAGAAGGCAAAAGCACGGTCGAACAACTATGATCAATAAGTGATCCTAGAACAACCTACGTCAAACATAACTCCAACACCGTGTTCACTTCCCGGACTCCGCCGAGAAGAGACCATCACGGTTACACACGCGGTTGATGTATTTAAATTAAGATCAACTTTGTGTTTTCTACAACCGGACATTCACAAATTCCCATCTGCCTCATAACCGCGGGCACGGCTTTCGAAAGATAATACCCTGCAGGGGTGTCCCAACTTAGCCCATGATAAGCTCTCGCGATCAACGAAGGATATTCCTTCTCCCCGGAAGACCCGATCAGTCTCGGAATCCGGCTACAAGACATTTCGGCGATAATAAAACAAGACCAGCAAAGCCGCCCGGATGTGCCGACAAATCCCGATAGGAGCAGCACATATCTCGTTCTCAGGGCACACCGGATGAGCAAGAAGTCGGGTTGGCATAGACCTGATTGCCCAGGGGCGCCGGACATCGCTCGGTTTGGACCAGCAATCGAAGGAGAACTGCCCGGGGTTTAAAATAAAGATGACCCTTGAGTCTGCAGAACCCAAGGGAAAAAAGGCTTAGGTGGCAAATGGTAAAACCAAGGTTGGGCCTTCTTTGGAGGAGTCTTATTCAAAGCGAAGTGTCAAGGGGTCCCATAAATCACCCAACCGCGTTAGGGACGCAAAATCCGGGAACATAATACCGATATGATGGAAACTAGGGCGGCAAGAGTGGAACAAAACACCGGGCATAAGGCCGAGCCTTCCACCCTTTACCAAGTATATAGATGCATTAATTAAATAAGATATATTGTGATATCCCAACAAGTAAACATGTTCCAACAAGGAACAACATCTCCATGTTCCAACAAGGAACAAACTTCATCTTCACCTGCAACTAACAACGCTATAAGAGGGGCTGAGCATAGCGGTAACATAGCCAAACAACGGTTTGCTAGGAAAGGATGGTTAGAGGCTTGACATGGAAACATGGGAGGCATGATATAGCAAGTGGTAGGCATCGTAGCATAGGCATAGCAAAAGAGCGAGCATCTAGCAAGCAAAGATAGAAGTGATTTCGAGGGTATGGTCATCTTGCCTGAGATCCCGCAAGGAAGAAGAACGAGTCCATGAAGAAGACAAACGAACGTAGTCGAACGAATCCTCACAACTCCAGAACGAAACCGAAGCTAACGAGAGAAGCAAACCGGAAAGAAGCAAACAACATGGTAAACAACCATCACATAAACATGGCATGATGCACAACCAAGTATGATGCATGTCCGGATTAAATGTTGTTAACATGGCAAGAGGTGAAGCATAACAAAACTATACCATCTAAACAATTTAAATGGGGCCGGATATAAAAACAACAAATCCGGTAAATCCCCATATGCATTTAGTAATTTAATGCAACAACAATTTTAAACATTTAAATGTTGTTATCATGATGCGGATGACATATACAAGTTATATGCAATTTTTATGAAAATGTTGACATAAGCATGTTATGAAGCATTTGGTCACCATGGCGGAACAAAAAGGGTGCCACGGCAGCGAATCCGAAAATGATGCCACGGCAACATATCGATCTCGATAACTTGATTGAGATGCCGATGCAAACGAGAAGTGTGCGGATGTGTAGAACACGCAAGAGATGGTGGGGTGCTCCCGACTACCGGGTTCCCACGGGTCGACGGCATGGCAAACGCGGAACGTGCAAAGACCTCTCTCGGACACGGTGCAAACACGAGTATCTCATACAACATGCATTCGTTCGCGGGTGTCATCTCAGGGTTATACCTTCAAAACGTGCATTTCGAAGCGGATCGAGTTCAAAGCGGTGTAGAGGAAGTAGTTGTTCACGGGCCGTAGTGGAGGTAGTCGTTCTCGCGACGGTAGTGGAAGTAGACGTTCACGAGTCGTCGTGGGAAGTAGTCGTACACGGCGTCGGTAGAGGTACTCGCGATCTTGGCAACGGTAGTCGTACATGTCCGAAGAGGAACTTGTCGTATCCATGTAGTCGAACTTGGCGCATCAAAGAGGTACTTGGTGAATCAACATAGTCGTACACAGGGCCCAACACAGGGTCTTGGCGAAACCAGGGTGCATCTTGGCGGTCTCGTTTCAGTCTTCAAACCAAAATGAAGCAAGGCAAAAGACTCGGTGCGGTGGTGGTCGGCAGGTGCACGAAGGGGAAGCAGGAGCAGAGGTGTGGCGGAGCTCGGGACGCCATGGCAGCAGAATCTCGGGGCCGAGGACGAGGTCGAGCGTAAGGTGGAGGCTGCGGGCTCCTCCGGGCGCAGACGAAGACGGGCGGCGGGCACGAGGAGAAGACAGGGGGCTGAACGAGCTTGAGGGCGCGGAGGGTCCGGAGTTGGCCGCCCCTGGTGGTGTTGCGGAGGCCGGGCGCGGCTGATGGAACGGGCGCGACGGAGGCGAGGAGGCCGACGGGCTCTGTCACAGCTCTCTTCTCCGGCGGCCTTGGAGCGCTGGAGCAAGGGGAGGACTCGCGGCGCAGCCTGATCTGGCGGGCGTGGCGGGCTCCGGTGGCTGGCGGCGGATGCAGGCGACGAGGAGGAGGCCGAGGGGACGGGACGAGGGCACGGTGCTCCTCTCTCTCTCTCTCTCTCTGTGACGGCGCAACGAGGGAGGAGGGGATCGAGCACTGGGCTCTCCCTGGCGATGTGCGTGTGTGAGGAGGGAGACGAGTGAAGGGGAAAAGGGGATCAAGCCGAGGCTCTCCTGGCGGCGCAAGCGAGGGGAACGAGGGAGAGAGCGAGGGATCGAGAGGAGCGGAGGCGAGCGCTAGGGTTAGAGGTGCGCCTGGGCCTTGGGCCGAAAGGACTGCGGGGAAGCAGGCCGGCCTGGCTGATGGGCTCTCTCCCACTCTAAAATAAATAAATAAAAACAAAACAGAGATAAGAAATAAAAGAAAGAGAGGTTAGGGGTGGAGCTTGAGCAGGAGGGTACTTTTCTCGGACTCATAAAAATGAGCTTGTTCCAAGAAAAATGGTGTGAGCAAGATTGCAAGAATTAAATTCAAAGTCATTTGAATTTAATTCAAAAGGTTTGAGCAAGGACTAGGAATTAGAGGTTTCCAAAAATGTTGGGATTTTTGGTGGAGCTCCGAAAGATGATGAAAGAATAAATGGCAAAGTTGGAGATCAAGAATTAAGACAACAAAGGCATTAGGATATTTTGTAAGTGTGTTTGCGGTAAATCCAAATAATTGGAATATTTATTATAGCTCTCTAAATATCGAGAGGATATGTTTTAAAGAGAATCACCATGTGAATTCCCTCGATTTAAATGGATCAAAGATCCATGCCATTTATTTAGTTGAGTTGCAAAAGATTTATGAGATGATGGCATGATGACATGATGCAATGCAAAAATAAAAGGGCAGGCACAAATGAAACACACGGCGAAACCCGGAATATATGGAAGTCTTCTGGAGCGTCGGTCTCGGGGCGTTACAGGACGGCCTAAAGAATGTCATGCAGCTGCGTCTCCGGCCTGCCCAGGATGAAAAGCCCATTTTATGTCATGATTTTCTGTCATAGAAGTAGCAGCCCACCACATCTATGATGATACCGGGTTTTGTCACAATTATCGTCATAGAAGTGTCATAAGTATGACAGAAATTTTTTCGTTCGACCCAAATGTCATGGATGTGTCTTTTTTGTAGTGTTGACCTTCACAATCGTTTACTATTATTCATGTCATCCTTAATTTCCATCTCCACCACTCTATCCTTGCCTTATCTAGTTTTGTTTGTGACAAAAATAAAATGTCAGGGTCCTCCTTCTCCTGGATATCCAGAAGACCATGAATCACCGGGCCGTTCCCCAACCCCCGACAATTCCAAGCTATTAATTTCATTGGGACTTGCAGGACTGCTCTGGCAGCCCCGCTTCATATGTGTTCTTTGTGTCTCCCTCCTTCACTTCCCCCTGTACCTCTAGCCTCCCTTTTTTTTGGATTCATGAACCTCATCAACATCTAGCTCTACACCACTCCTCTTGCCCATCACGTTTCCTATTATTTCCTGAATTTTATTGTTCGTATCCCTCTGTGTCCTCCTAAACTTCTTCCCACTCTCTCCCTTTCCTGTCTTCCCAATGTTTTCCTCTTCATATTTTGAAATTTGAGCATCTTCCATGGTCCTTGCCTGCATGTTTTTATCTCTTGCCGTAGCAGCACCCTTCTCCTTCCCTTCCTTATGGGTTTTTTGTTCCTTGACATACACATTGTAGGACCTTGAAGTATGTCTAGAGGGGGGGGGGGGGTGATTAGACTACTTGACAAATTAAAAACTTAACCTTTTCCCAATTTTAAACTTTGGCGGATCTTAGCTATCTTTGAGCAAGTCAAGCAATCTTCACGCAATTCAAGCAAGCATGCAAAGAGTATATAGGTAGCGGAAATTAAAGCATGCAACTTGCAAGAATGTAATGGGAAGGGTTTGGAGAAATCAAACGCAATTGGAGACACGGATGTTTTTGTCGTGGTTCCGATAGGTGGTGCTATCGTACATCCACGTTGATGGAGACTTCAACCCACGAAGGGTAACAGTTGCGCGAGTCCACGGAGGGCTCCACCCACGAAGGGTCCATGAAGAAGCAACCTTGTCTATCCCACCATGGCCGTCGCCCACGAAGGACTTGCCTAACTAGCGGTAGATCTTCACGAAGTAGGCGATCTCCTTGCCCTTACAAACTCCTTGGTTCAACTCCACAATCTTGTCGGAGGCTCCCAAGTGACACCTAGCCAATCTAGGAGACACCACTCTCCAAGAAGTAACAAATGGTGTGTTGATGATGAACTCCTTGCTCTTGTGCTTCAAATGATAGTCTCCCCAACACTCAACTCTCTCTCACAGGATTTGGATTTGGTGGAAAGAAGATTTGAGTGGAAAGCAACGTGGGGAAGGCTAGAGGTCAAGATTCTTGTGGTTGGAATGGAATATATTGGCCTCAACACACGAGTAGGTGGTTCTCTCTCAGAACTGGTAAGTTGGAAGTGTAGGTTTGTTCTGATGGCTCTCTCCACGAATGAAGAGGAGGTGGAGGGGTATATATAGCCTCCACACAAAATCTAACCGTTACACACAATTTACCAAACTCGGTGGGACCGAATTATCAAACTCGGTCGGACCGATTTAGTAAACCTAGTGACCGTTAGGGTTTTCGGTGGGACCGATATGCAACTCGGTCGGACCAATATGGTTAGGGTTAGGGCATAACGTAATCTCGGTGAGACCGATTACACAAACTCGGTGAGACCGATTTTGGTAATTAGCTAACCAGAGAGTTGGTCAGGTAAACTCGGTGGGACCGATTCACTCTTTTGGTGAGACCAAAAAGTTACGAAAGGGAAACAGAGAGTTTACATTGCAATCTTGGTGGGACCGATTGCTCACTTCGGTTAGACTGAAACGTTACGAAGGGAAACAGAGAGATTACAATCCCATCTCGGTGAGACCGAGATCCCTATCGGTGAAACCGATTTGCCTACGGTTTGTGGCAGTGGCTATGACATTAGAACTCGGTGGCGCCGGATAGAAAGAATCGGTAGGGCCGAGTTTGACTTTAGGTTTAGGTCATATGTGGATGTGAGAAAGTAGTGGAGGGTTTTGGAGCATATCACTAAGCACATGAAGCAAGAGGCTCATTAAGCAACACCTCATCCCTCCTTGATAGTATTGGCTTTTCCTACAGACTCAATGTGATCTTGGATTACTAAAATGTAAAATGCAGAGTCTTGAGCTTTTGAGCTTGATCCAATCCTTTGTCCTTAATATTTTGAGGGATCCACTTTCATCATCCATGCCATGCCATTCATTGAGCTTTCCTGAAATATTTGTCTTGGAATAGCATTAGCTCAATGAGTTATATGTTGTTATGAATTACCAAAACCACCTAGGGATAGTTGCACTTTCAATCTCCCCCTTTTTGGTAATTGATGACAACATATAGATCAAAGCTTCGACAAATGGTAATAAGATTGAAAAACATCGTCGCTTTGAGAAGTATGTGATAAGCAAGAGCCCCCCCCTAAATTTGAGCATATTTTAAGATTTTCTTTGGACTGCAAATGCACAAGGAATTAGGCTCATGGGTTACTCTTCCATGTCACATAAATCTTGGTGGAGCGCTCAAAATAATAAAGATTGAATACATGCACTCATCACCAAGCAAAGTGAATGATCATATAAGGATAAGTAAGATAATAACATATAACAAGCATAAGTGTAGCTTATGATCAAACACATGATCATCAATATGTCACAGGAAATAACATAGTATCTCAAGCAATCAAAAGCAAACAAAGTTCAACCAAGAAGACAAGAGAGAACAAAAAGCAGCAAATCTCTCTCTCTCGAAGCCTATGATCTATACACTTTTCTCCCCCTTTGGCAACAAGTTACCAAAAAGTTCCTAGAAAATGCATAGAACTATATCGTCTCTCAGGCTTGGTCTTCAGGTGGTGGTGTCCGGAGAACTCCAAGAACGAAGGCTTCAGTCGATGTAGATGGAGCTGAAGGAGTGGGTGCTGGAGCTGGTTCTTATTTGGAGCTGTAGCTGGAGCTGATGAAATGCTTATTTGGTGGTAGCTCTGCAGCTGATCTCTGAGCTCGAGGCACTCTAGCGAATGCACCAGTTGTTATCCCGCCCTTCCTCTCCTGCATGTCATCCCGTAGCTGCTCCACAACTGACTGAATCTCAGTTACCTTAACATCAAGATCATAGAATTTTTGTTCCATGATTCTTTCCAGGCTCTCCTGGTTTTGAGTTAGGGTGGCCAACCCCTTCTCAATCCGCAGAGTTGATGCTCTCAAGTAACCAAGCTGCTCCTGCTTGTTCTTCAGAAAGTACTCAGATGGCTCTGCTTGAGTTGGCATCTTGGAAACCTTCTCCTTTCTTGCCTTCTCCTTCTTCTCTTGAGCTTGTATTGATGATGGTTCATTCTCAGTCATGACAACTTGATTGTCCTCAAATTCAGGATAGAGAATCAAGTGTTCCTTATCCAACAGATACTTCCCTGTGCCCATCTTTGAGTTAATCAACTCCTGAATCTATGGGGCATATCCACAACTCCTCTTTTGGTCTGCTGCTGTCCTCTTGATAGTTTCAACTATGAGGCTCATGACCTTGAATTTCTGGGGCACATCAAAAATGTGAAGCAAATTAATTGCATGCCCTCTGATCATGTTGTGGTCACCTGATTTGGGAAATAGAGTGTGCCTTAGGATCCAGTTGATCGTAGGCAGCCCTGACAGAGGAAAATGAACTGATCCAAACTTGAAAGTCTCAAGTGCATCATCGAGGATATCCTTGTACATCTGTGACATTGAGTTATGATCCATTTTCTTCTTGGCATAAATGTCCAAGTCATTTTCACTCTCCTTGGGGGCATTGATCAGACTTGCCCATTCCTCTATGGTTGATTGGTATCTTGTTCCTTCTGACATCCAAACTGTCCTGCCATCTGGATAGAAATGTGATGTGGAGTAGAATTGCATAATTGAGCTCGTCATTCCAGTTTGTGAGCTTCTGCCAAAAAAAATCTGCAACTCCACACGCATTGAAACTTTCATATACTCTAGGATAGTGTTCTGCATTCTCCTGAATGTAGGTCCAGTCGACCCACCTCATATCACACACTATGGGCTTCTTATCCAATAAGATGGTCTCATAGAAGTCCTGCTGCTCCTTGGTATGAAACCTGTAATCTACAGCAGTCCTTCTCCTGGTGGCATATGGATCTGACTCTCTCCATAGCCTCAACCCTAGATCTCTCCTGATCTTCATGTTCTCAGCCACAGGATGAGCATCATTGTGGTCTAGAATCTTGGGTTTGAGCTTCCTTAAGACTTTCCCTTCTTCATCTTCCTCAGCAGCAACATCTGGCATTGGGGCCTTGTTCTTCTCAGCTGCTGGTATACTCCTGGTATTCCTCTTTGGTGCACTCTTGGGCTTGGGGGCAGCTTTGGGCTTTGAAGTTGCAGCCCCTGACTTTATGGCATCACCCATCAGCTTTTGTGCCTTGGGTGCTGGTTCAGCAACCTCTTCTTCTTCCTCTTCCTCCATCATAGAAGGCTTTCCAATCACTCTGGCCATGGTCTTCTTGACCCTTTCCTTCCTTTTCTTTCCTTCAGCAGCAGGCTCTTTGGGTTGGGATTCCAAAGAATCCAATCAATCAAAACAAGAAGTGGATGTCCTCGAATGAGTAAAATATGCATCCAACATGCTCACACAATAAAATGACAAATGAAATATGTGACAAAGCATGCACAACCAATTCTAGCATCTATCAAACAATTGGCGATGACTAGGTCATCTATATATGAGTATATTGACTTAGGAGTCAAATGAGAACATTTGATCATAGGTCGTACTCATCGTTTAAGCTCAAGTGGGGTTACCACTTTTACATAAAGCATTTATGTGTTCACATCATTAGAGTTTCTTTGACTCAATTCTTAGAGTTAAGCTCCCCTAGATGTGAGATCCCCCCTTAGAGGGATGAACTAACCTTGGGTTTTGTCGATGATGACTTCATGTAGGTGTTGAAGATGTGGATGCTCAATATTGATGTAGATATTTTGGAGCAATCCTTTGAAGTGAGTTGCACTTTCAATACCTACATGGGTTAGTCCCACAAGGAACAAACAAGAATATCCATAGACATAGAGTGATGCACACACAAAATGATGTCAATGAAGACATTAGGTTACCTTGTCCCTTGCCTTACCAACATGAGGGTTTGTGACTCCTTGAACTAGTGCAAGATATGGAAGGTGGTCGCACTTGTCCTTGCCATAATGATATGCGTGAAAAATGTTGGTGGATTCACCCTCAAGAACTTTCTAGTTCTTCTTCTTCGGGATCCACATCATCTTGATGGGAATCCTTGGTGTAGTAGTTGTGCTTGATGAAGTAGAACTTGACGTAGTCTTGGGAACCCACTTGACCATGGCCTTAGGTGCTTCTTCAAATGCATCAATCTCCTCATGAAGCTTGTCCTTGCCTTTGTTCTTGTGGTCTTGTGGTGGAAGATCATCTTGTGCTTGTGTTCCCTTGAAGGAAGTAGGATCATACTTCTCTTGTTGAGGAACAAACTTTGTCTTGGGGTATTGATCTTCTTCCCATTCAACTCCATTGGCATTGAACTTTCGTTCAAAACCAACACCTTGATTCTTCCGGTGCCTTCCTTGCTTGCGTACAATTTCCTCAAATTGCTTACTCCCGGCAAGACTCTTGTATACACCTTTCTCTATAATTCCCTTCAATAAGCTGTTTTCTTGCTCAATGTAACTTGGATAAGAGAATCATTAGTGGAATCAAGAGAACTACTAGAAGCAACAATATTGGATTTAGCATTGTTATTGTTACTACTAGAAGAAGAATCTTTCTTGTTCTTGTTACTAGACTTGACTTGAGGCATGTAAGTAGATAAGAGTAAACGATAAGAAGAACTTTTCTTACGGAGATCATCATTGATCGCTTTTAGGAACTCATGCTCTTGCTCAAGATTGAGCTTTTCAAAGCGTAACTTCTCATGAGCCCTTAAAATTCTCGATGATCTTGAAGATAGTTTCATGACCTAACTTAAGAGTGTTTAGTTCTTTAGTTAGACGCTCAATCTTCTCCTTATCATTGTCATTCGTTTCATCTAGATTAGCATGATTAATTGACGTTTCATCATAGTATTCATCACTAGAGTTGTCAATAAGTAAATCATCATCACCTAGCAAGTCATCTTCATCACTATTAAAATCAACATACTGGGTGTGTTACCTTAGGACCTTTGGCCATGAAGCATCTTCCAATTCCTTCATTTGGTGATTCAAATATGTCGTAGGAGTTGGTTGACACAAGTGCTAAACCGGCAACACCTTCATCTTGAGTGTATTCGGAGTCGGAGTGATAGCTTCTCTCGGAGTGATTTTCGGAGTCAGAGCCGGATACCCATTCACCAACATGAGCTTGATGTCTTCGTTTTGTGTAGCTCTTAGAGGACTTGTCCTTCCTTTCCGAATCCTTGCTTCTCCGTGAGGGTCTTCGTTCATAACGATCATCTCTACTCCTTCTCTCTCTTGGTGGTGATTCTTCTCTTCTACTTCTTCTCTTGGGAGAATCTTCTCTTCTTTTGTAGGGTGTCGTACACTCATTGGAATAGTGTCCGGGTCTCCCACAATTGTAGCAATTCCGTTCTCGACTAGAAGATCTTTTGTCATTGTAGGACCTTGACTTAGAGCTTCTTTCTTTGCTTCTACTCTTGTATAATTTGTTGAAGTTCTTCACCATTAAGCTCAATTCTTCATTGAAGGTTTGTTTCTCACTTTATGATGTGGGGATTCACATGAGGCTTTGTAAGCACCACTTGACTTATTGTGAAGTTCCTCCTTATCCTTGAGTGACATCTCATGAGCAACAATTCTTCCAATGACTTCCGTTATTTGAGATCTTTGTAATTTGGCATCATTTGAATCAATGTGCACACGGTATCATATTTTCCATCCAATGATCTTAGGATCTTCTTGATGATGAATCATCGGTCATCTCTTCACTTCCTAAGCCGGCAATCTCATTTGTGATAAGAGCAAGCCTAGAGTACATTTCAAGCGACACCTTCACCATCCTTCATTTTGAACTTGTCAAGCTGACTTTGGAGCACATCCAACTTGGATTCCTTGACGGAGTCGGTACATTCATGCATATCAATCAAAGTATCCCAAATTTCCTTTGCATTCTCAAGACGGCTGATTTTGTTGAATTCTTCGGGGCACAAGCCATCGAAGAGTATATCACAAGCTTGAGCGTTGTATTGCAACATTTTCAACTCTTCCGCGGTAGCTTCACGGTTCGGTTCTCTCCCATCAACGAATTCACCTTGCAAACCAATACACACAATATCCCAAACGGCGGGGTTATGTCCGAGAATATGCATTTTCATCTTATGCTTCCAACTAGCAAAATTAGTGCCATCAAAGTAAGGACCTCTATGGTGATAATTTCCCTCGCTAGACGCCATACTATCCTAGGTTGTGAAACCAAGGCTATGACCACCAAAAGCTATCGAAATCAAAGCAAATGGAGACCAAAGCTCTGATACCACTTGTAGGACCTTGAAGTATGTCTAGAGGGGGGATGATTAGACTACTTGACCAATTAAAAACTTAACCTTTTCCCAGTTTTATACTTTGGCAGATTTTAGCTACCTTTGAGCAAGTCAAGCAATCTTCACGCAATTCAAGCAAGCATGCAAAGAGTATATAGGCAGCAGAAATTAAAGCATGCACCTTGCAAGAATGTAAAGGGAAGGGTTTGGAGAAATCAAACGCAATTGGAGACATAGATGTTTTTGTCGTGGTTCCGATAGGTGGTGCTATCGTACATCCACGTTGATAGAGACTTCAACCCACGAAGGGTAACGGTTGCGCAAGTCCACGGAGGGCTCCACCCACGAAGGGTCCATGAAGAAGCAACCTTGTATATCCCACCATGGCCGTCGCACACGAAGGACTTGCCTCACTAGCGGTAGATCTTCACGAAGTAGGCGATCTCCCTGCCCTTACAAACTCCTTGGTTCAACTCCACAATCTTGTCGGAGGCTCCCAAGTGACACCTAGCCAATCTAGGATACACCACTCTCCAAGAAGTAACAAATGGTGTGTTGATGCTGAACTCCGTGCTCTTGTGCTTCAAATGATAGCCTCCCCAACACTCAACTCTCTCTCACAGGATTTGGATTCGGTGGAAAGAAGATTTGAGCGGAAAGCAACTTGGGGAAGGCTAGAGATCAAGATTCTTGTGGTTGGAATGGAATATCTTGGCCTCAACACACGAGTAGGTGGTTCTCTCTCAGAACTGGTAAGTTGGAAGTGTAGGTTTGTTCTGATGGCTCTCTCCACGAATGAAGCGGAGGTGGAGGGGTATATATAGCCTCCAAACAAAATCTAACCGTTACACACAATTTACCAAACTCGATGGGACCGAATCATCAAACTCGGTCGGACCGATTTAGTAAACCTAGTGACCGTTAGGGTTTTCGGTGGGACCGATATGCAACTCGGTAGGACCAATATGGTTAGGGTTAGGGCATAACGTAATCTCGGTGAGACCGATCACACAAACTTGGTGAGACTGATTTTGGTAATTAGCTAACCAGAGAGTTGGTCAGGTAAACTCGGTGGGACCGATTCTCTCTTTCGGTGAGACCGAAAAGTTACGAAAGGGAAACAGAGAGTTTACATTGCAATCTTGGTGGGACCGATCGCTCACTTCGGTTAGACCGAAAAGTTACGAAGGGAAACAGAGAGATTACAATCCCATCTCGATGAGATCGAGATCCCTATCGGTGAAACCGATTTGCCTAGGGTTTGTGGCAGTGGCTATGACATTAGAACTCGGTGGCGCCAGATAGAAAGAATCGGTAGGGCCAAGTTTGACTTTAGGTTTAGGTCATATGTGGATGTGAGAAAGTAGTGGAGGGTTTTGGAGCATATCACTAAGCACATGAAGCAAGAGTCTCATTAAGCAACACCTCATCCCTCCTTGATAGTATTGGCTTTTCCTATAGACTCAATGTGATCTTGGATCACTAAAATGTAAAATTTAGAGTCTTGAGCTTTTGAGCTTGAGCCAATCCTTTGTACTTAATATTTTGAGGGGTCCACTTTCATCATCCATGCCATGCCATTCATTGAGCTTTCCTAAAATATTTGTCTTGGAATAGCATTAGCTCAATGAGCTATATGTTGTTATGAATTACCAAAACCACCTAGGGATAGTTGCACTTTCACACATCCACCAATATATTTCCTTCTTCCCTCTCCTCACTTGCACCACTGCTGAGAGAGTCCTGGACTAAGGGGTCCTCGGGCGTCCGGCATGTTGTACATGGGCCGGACTGATGGGCTGTGAAGATACAAAGACCGAAGACTCTACCCGTGTCCGGATGGGACTCTCCTTGGCGTGGAAGGCAAGCTTGGCGTCCAAATATGAAGATTCCTTTCTCTGTAACCGACTTTGTGCAACCCTAGTCCCCTCTGGTATATATATAAACCGGAGGGGTTAGTCCGGAGGACAGAATCATAATCATACAGGCTAGACTTCTAGGGTTTTAGCCATTACGATCTCGTGGTAGATCAACTCTTGTAATACTCATATTCATCAAGATCAATCAAGCAGGAAGTAGGGTATTACCTCCATAGAGAGGGCCCAAAACTGGGTAAACATTGTGTCCCCTGTCTCCTGTTACCATCGACCTTAGACGAACAGTTCGGGACCCCCTACCCGAGATCCGCCGGTTTTGACACCGAGCATGGTGCTTTCATTGAGAGTTCCACTATGCCATCCTCAAAAGGTTTCGATGGCCCCTTCAATCATCCACAACAATGTTGTCCAAGGAGAAGTCTTCCACCCCGGACAAATCTTCATGTTCGGCAGCTTCGCACTGTGGGCCAACTTGCTTGGCCATTTGGAGCAGATCGATAGCTACGCCCCTGGCCGTTAGGTCAGATTCGGGAGCTTGAACTACGACGCGGATATCTGCGGAGACTTGATCTTCGACGGATTTGAGACCACGGCAGCCGCTCCCCACCACCACGATGAACATGACTTAAATCTATCATCGGACCATACCCAGGAGATAGCACCTGCAGCTGCTCTGGCCTTAGATCCGGAGCAGGTCGCGCCATTCGAAGACGGAAGCTCAACCCAGCCACTGATGCCGCAGTCCCAACAGCATCAGAGCCGCACACAGACCCAACCTCGAGTGGAGTCTGTGTCACTAGAGCCTCGGACTCGTTTCCGGCTACAGGTTCCGAACCATGTGCGTCCACGTGCGTCGAGCTCGATCAGTCTTCGATTGTCGAATTTAGCTCGGCGGACATTTTTCGGCACTCGCCTTTAGGTGACGTGTTAAACTCGTTAAAAGCACTATCCTTAGCAGAGGGCTCACAGCCGAATTATATCCGGTTTGAACTGGAGGCTGATGACAGAGAATTTTGTTTCCCACCCACCGCCCACTTCATAGCCACTGTTGAAGACTTAACCGACATGCTTGATTATAGCTCCGAAGACATCGACGGTATAGACGACGATGCCGATGAGGAGCAGGGCCAAAACCCGCCGTTTACCGGACGCTGGACGGCCACCTCTTCTTACGACGTGTACATGGCGGATACACCTAAAAGAACTAACGACAATGACAAATAAAATCTAGTCGAGGATAAACCTCCTGAGATACAGCCAAAACGCCAGCGCCAGCGGCGCCGCTCTAAGTCACGTCGTGGAAAAGACAACTATACCGGCATGGGAGAAAACAATACTCCGGACGATGCCGAAGATAATGAAGACCCCGTTGAGATAACTTCCGAACAAGGGGAACGGGAGAACATGCAAGTTAGCCCTGATGAACAGGGCATAAATGACGACTTGGAGGACAGTAACTATCTTTCGCTCTCCGACGATGAGGTGAGCCTCGGCAACGAGGATTTTATCGTGCCTGAGGAACCTCTCGAGCAGGAGCACTTCAAGCGCCGGCTAATGGCCACCGCAAGGAGCCTAAAAAAGAAGCAGCAGCAGCTTCAAGCTGATCAAGACATGCTCAATGATAGATGGACCGACGTCCTAACCGCAGAAGAATACGCCTCAATCGCCCAGTCAAAAGTTACCCGAAGCGCAAATTGCTACCTCAATTCGATGATGAGGCGCCGGATACCATACCATCATCGCACAATGCGGCTAACCGACCACCACGCGGTCGGGACAAAGCGGCAACTCAAGCCAAACACTAGCCCGCCCCACCTCACCATAAAGGCAAAGATAAAACAGCTCATGGTTATACGTATGATCTTCGGCAGGACCTGGACAATAGAGCAGGACATACCAGATCGATCTACAGATCGCGAGGACACGCCTCGACACGCGACGACGGCTATCTATTCAGACGTGACAAGCCTAGTCACGCCCGGGCCGAAAACCACAGACGGACTCCATCAGAGCTACGTCACGATGTGGCCCGATATAGAGGCGCCACACACCCTCTTTGCTTCACCGACGAAGTAATGGAGCATGAATTCCCAAAAGGGTTTAAACCCGTAAACATTGAATCATATGATGGAACAACTGATCCCGCGGTGTTGATTGAGGATTTTCTTCTCCATATCCATATGGCCCATGGAGATGACCTCCACGCCATCAAATACCTCCCGTTAAAACTCAAAGGGCCAACTCGGCACTGGCTAAATAGTCTGCCTGAAAACTCTATTGGCAGCTGGGAGGATTTGGAAGAAGCCTCCTGCGACAACTTCCAAGGTACATATGTCCGGCCACCAGATGCCGATGACTTAAGCCACATAGTTCAACAGCCCGGAGAGTCAGCCAGGAAATTCTGGACTAGGTTCTTAACTAAAAAGAACCCGATCGTCGACTGTCCGTGTGCTGAAGCCCTAGCGGCCTTTAAACACAGTATCCACGAGGAATAGCTCGCCCGCCACCTCGACCAAGAGAAGCCGAAGTCCATGGCAGCCCTTATGACCCGCTTTTGTGCGGGTGAGGATAGTTGGCTGGCCCGTAGTAAAAACACGGGAAGCGAAGCGGGCACCTCCGAGGCCAAAAACAGCAATAGCAAGCTCCGACGCGATAGGCACAAACATCAAAGCAATGGTGACAACACCGATGACACTAGAGTCAACGTCGGATTCAGCACCTCCAAGTCCGGTCAGCGGAAGATGCCATATAAAAGAAACAACTCGGGACCATCCAGTTTGGACCGCATACTTGATCGTCCGTGCCAGATCCATGGCACCCCAGAAAAACCAGCCAACCATACCAACAGGGAGTGTTGGGTTTTTAAACAGGCTGGCAAGTTAAATGTCAAAAACAAGGAGAAGGGATCGCAAAGCAAGGACGATGACGAGGAACCCCGGCCACCGAACACAGGGGGACAGAAGAAGTTTCCCCCTCAGGTCAAGATGGTGAACATGATATACACTACTCACATCCTCAAGAGGGAGCGCAAGCGCGCGCTTAGGGACGTCTATGCGGTAGAGCCAGTCGCCCCAAAGTTTAATCCATGGTCGTCATGCCCGATCACCTTCGATCATCGAGATCATCCGACTAGTATCCATGACGGCAGTTCGGCTGCACTGGTCCTTGACCCAATAATTGATGGATTCCACCTGACGCGAGTCCTCATGGACGGCGGCAGTAGCCTGAACCTACTCTATCAGGATACAGTGTGCAAAATGGGCATTAATCCATCACGGATCAAGCCCACAAAGACTAACTTTAAAGGAGTCATACCAGGTGTAGAGGCCCGCTGTACGGGCTCAATCACACTAGAGGTTGTCTTCGGATCTCCGGACAACTTCCAAAGTGAAGAGTTAATCGACATCGTCCCCTTTCGCAGCGGCTATTATGCACTGCTTGGACGAACTGCATTTGCTCGATTCGACGCGGTAACACACTATGCTTATCTCAAGCTCAAGATGCCCGGGCCACACGGCGTGATAACAGTTAACGGAAACACGGAACGCTCCCTCCGCACCAAAGAGCACACCGTTGCCTTAGCAGCAGAAGTACAAAGCGGCCTTTTCAAGCAGAACCTTAATTCGACGGCCGAGCTCCCGGACACAATCAAGAGAGTCCGGACTATTCTGCAGCAGGACAACTCGGCTCGTCAAGAGCTCGACTAGCAATTGGGCTTCCATCCCAATCCCGATCAAGTGGCGGCATTCGTACCGTGCGTACATAACTACACACTCAAAATACCATGGGCATTATCGGTGTCAAAACCGGCGGATCTCGGGTAGGGGGTCCCGAACTGTGCGTCTAGGAGGATGGTAACAGGAGACAAGGGACACGATGTTTTTACCCAGGTTCGGGCCCTCTCGATGGAGGTAAAACCCTACTCCCTGCTTGATTAATATTGATGATATGGGTAGTACAAGAGTAGATCTACCACGAGATCGGAGAGGCTAAACCCTAGAAGCTAGCCTATGGTATGATTGTTGTTCCCCCACGGACTAAAACCCTCCGGGTCATATAGACACCGGAGAGGGCTATGTTACATAGAGTCGGTTACCATGGGAGGAGATCAAAAAATACGTATCGCCAAGCTTGCCTTCCACGCCAAGGAAAGTCCCATCAGGACACGGGACGAAGTCTTCAATCTTGTATCTTCATAGTCCAGGAGTCCAGCCAAAGGTTATAGTCTGGCAAGCCGGACACCCCCTAATCCAGGACTCCCTTAGTAGCCCGCGAACTAGGCTTCAATGACGATGAGTCCGGCGCGCAGATTGTCTTCGACATTGCAAGGCGGGTTCTTCTCCAAATTCCGTGTACCTATTGAATAGTGTCCGGCTTCTCATGAATATTGCGCTCCTTGGCTTCCACGCTCAATAATGGCCATCCTCCACGTGTCAGACGAATGTGAAAAGCCAGGGTGTTTTTACGTTTACCCCCCTAGCTGTGTAAATGAGCTACCTTTTAAAGAGACGAGGATTTAGATCCAAATCACACCATCTTCCCTTCGCGAGCATTCATCGGAGTGCATCCGACAGAGATCCATTCCATCATGGCTAGTCGACGCAACCCCTCCCCTCGCTCTCCTAGCCACCAGCCTGGAAATTGGAAGAGATGTTCCGTCCCGCATAGTAAGCTAGTGATGCTTCAGACCAAGGGATTTCTCCCTCCAGCCTTCATGGTCCCGGTTCTAACCGGGCTCGCCACCTATAATGGCGGAGAGCAAGCGGAGAGCGTCCCCAATCCCTCCAAGGGAGAGCGGGTATGTCTTGTCCCTTATTTGATAAGAGGGCTTGGATTTCCCATTCATCCATTTCTCGGGGCTCACAGGTTCTCTGACCTCCAGTTGCACAACCTTACGCCTGCCTCCATATTGCATATTGCGGGCTTCATAGCCCTTTGCGAGCTGTTTTTAGGCTACGAGGCTCATTTCGCGCTGTGGAGGAAACTATTCTGCCTTGTGCCCCGTTCTCAGAAGGGGTCAATATATCAAGTGGGCAGAGCCGAAGTATGGCGCATCGCCGGGACCAGATATCTATTCGGAACCCCAAAGAAGGCGTCCGAAGACTGGCCTTCAGAATGGTTTTATATAGTAGATGTCCCCCTGCCGGATCCTGTTCGGATCGGCCTCCCTGAGTTTGATAATGCTCCCTTGAAGAAGCGCTGAGTTGGCGTCCATGGAGCCCCCAGAAGGAAAATGACTAGGACGTTCTTTATCTGATGGGCCGGATAAGGCTGTTAGCTCATTCCGGACTGACCATGATCGAGGTCATGGCCACATGCATTATGCGGGGGGTGCAACCGCTTCAGTATAGAGGCCACCCCATGTGGGATTTCAATGGGGAGGATGACGCCACCCGCTGCGGCCGTAAGGGCCGGACTCGATTGCCGCTCTAATGAAGATCTTGCCCACTTTGTACAAGGGAGAAGAGGAGGAATTCCTCTGCGTCAATTCTCAGGGCGGATTTTCTATGTACAATCCTCCAAGCTGGGTAAGCGGACACTTATTTTTGCCCATCCATTCCATATTCCCATAGTCAAGTACCTTATCTTGTGATTTTGACGCAGGAATTGCGCCGGGCCGTAAAGGATATAAACAGCCCTCCTCCACAACCCGAGGATCTGAAACGGTCCCTCGATCCGGCCTCCCAAGAGGATCCGGACATATCCGTGGAGCTAATCGATGGGGTATTTTACCAACTGAGCATCGACAATGCCTTGGTGGCTATTACAGCCGATTATCCTGGACTGCTCCCCGCCTCACAAGTAATCGAGACCAAAGTCTTAATACTTAGAAGATGATCCATCCGTGCTTTTTTTTATCACCGTATAGTGATGGTGTTTCACAGGGGAGGATCTCGAGGCGGAATGCCGAGCCTGCGGCAACTAGCCAACAAGGGACCGCGAGGGCGGGCAGGCTTAAGAGACACGCAGTCCGGGTCGAGGCACTGGCGTAGCGGTAAGGCATGCTGCCTTATTCCAAGGTATTATTCTTACGATGCATACTAACGCCCGTGCTCTATTTTTTTTAGGAAAACGAGGGCTCGTCGGACTATATCCGGAGAGATTGCCAATCGCGCCTCCACCAGCCAGGCTCCAAAGCCAGGTCCAGAAGCAGAGGCGAACACGAGGCGTGCGTCGGATGCTCCTCCGACAGAGGATGCGGACAGACTGTCCGCCACCAATTCCGAGGTGGAGAGTGCCATGAATCACAAGCGCCGCCGGATAGTTCTTCGCAACGCTTGTTTCTCCCAAGAGGCATTGGACGCCTTCAACTCGGGAGATGCGTACCTCCGTGCCGCTCAAAATGGTCTAACCAGGGCCACGGAGCAGTATGTAAAAGACATACGGGTGAGAAAATTTGATGATTATATATATATATCAGTAGCCCCCGAGACTTGAAACAGTTAGAATAACCGAGTTAAGGATCATTTATTATGCAGGTTCTTACAGAAAAGAATAACCAACTGTCCCAGGAGCTGGAAGAGTGCAAAGCCCAACTTGAGGCCGCACTAGCGGCGACAGGGGAGGCCAAGGAGACCCCCTCTGGTAATATATGCTTCGAAAGATAAGTATGTTGTGAAGTGCGGTGTGTGTGCAAATCTGACAATAACATTGCAGATGGCGCCAGAGTAGATCCGGACAAGCAACAACTCTTGCGCCGATTAAAGGCCGGCGAGAGCATGCTTACGAAGGTGAGGCAGGAGAAGAATAATCTCCAAGATGCCAACACCCAGCTGGGCGAGGAACTAAAGGATGTTCGTGCTCCGGTGGCCGGACTCCGTGAAGGAGAATCGGCGGCTTCGACGCGGCATTTTTAGTAAGTGCTTGAACGAACTTTCAAAATAGTTCGGCGAGGAAGTCGACTAACAGAGTTATGTCTGTAGGTATGCTCACGTGTCGCCCCTGCAGAGGAAATGCCGGTTCTACGGGTGACCTTCTTCCCGAGTCTTACAACCGCATTTAACGAAGTTCGGCAGGTGATGAAAGGCATCGCCCAGGCCTTGTGGCCATCTGTCTCCATGCCCGAAGGTCTTGGAGAGCTTGCAAAGAGGCTTAAGGGCGCGTGGCGGCGTTTCCGATTATGGAAGATATCGGCCTGCCGTCAAGGCGCCAGGGAGGCCTGGGCCATGGTGAAGACGCGGTACACGAAGGCTGACCCAAACCACATGGCCGAGGTCGGACCTATGGGGCCTGATGGGAAGGAGATCCCTGTGAGCTTAGTGTACAGCCAGGTAGAGTTGGCCGCCAAATATTCCCAACAGGACTGTAAACTAGACAGCCTGTTGGATGGTATTGAAGAGGAATATACCCAGTCAAATTGACTATGTAATTTAAGATGACATGTAAAATGCCTTCTAGCCGGATTGTAGATCGTTATGGCGGACCTTTTCGCTTCAACCTCGGGACCCGATAGTGCAGGTGTGTCAATACCCTCTCGGTTATGTAAGAACCGGGCACGCAGCGTGGAGACCAGGCGTAGGGGTCATTAGTGCTTGAACAGACAAGTGCCCAACTAGTTATGTTATATTACATGGTTAGTAAGAAACATCTTCCGGGGAGAATAGTTCCGTTAGGGGTTCCTTTCCCTAGGAGGCATGCCCTAAAGTGCATGTCCGGACTGCGAAAAAAAGGAGAAAAGCATCTGGGGGCGGATAAATAAACAAGTGAGAAATCATCTTTAGTTAACTGACCGAATATTCCCTTAAGAACGCTAGCTTTCGGCTTCACCCAGTCTGAGGTACACATCCGGCTGACCCAGCAGTAACAATCGCAGAGTTGCTCCCTTTACCGCCTAGCCGAACAACCGGGAACGTAGGGGTAAGCACAGGAGCCAGGCAACCCATCTTGGCCAAAACTTAAGTCATATCGATGCATATAATGGTGAATAAAAGGTACATGCAGAAGTGTGACACATGTGTTGGGCATGAAGCCCGTATAAATAAGCTTCTGTTAAAGAAGCCCCTAGGTATAATCAGCATGGATAGCGCGTCAGTTGTGTGTGAACAAGGCGCGAACGAGCCCTTAAAGGCCGTAAGAGAAAGGGAGGGAGAAGGAGAGAAATATAAGACAGCTAATGTGTAAAAAATAGACAGAGGAAGGAGACGAACACAGAGTCCGGCGCTAGGCGTAGAATCTTAGGAGACGGGCTGCGTTCCATGGGTTCGGCTCGAGTCGGTTATCCGATGCATCTCGCGGTGATGCGCTCCACCAGTCGAGGACTTGGTCAATAATAAAGGGACCTTCCCATTTGGGCTTGAGTTTGTCCTTTTTCTTGTCCGGCAGCGAGAACTAACTCGCCAACATTGTAAGTTTTGGCCCTACTTCTCTGCTTTGATATCTTCGAGCCTGCTATTGATAGAATGCGGAACGGGCTTTTGCCACGTCAAGCTCCTCCTCCAAGGCGTCCAAACTGTCCTGCCGATCGAGTTCGGCTTCTCTTTCTTCGTACATGTGCATGCGAGGTGAGTCATGAATCATGTCGCAGGGCAGAACCGCCTCTGCGCCGTATACCATAAAGCATTGTGTGTATTCGGTGGTGCGATTCGGCGTGGTCCGCAGCCCCCAGAGTACGGAGTCGAGCTCCTCTACCCAGTGCGTGTTAGATTCCTTGAGGGACCGCACTAATCTGGGTTTGATGCCGCTCATGATTAGACCATTTGCTCGCTCGACTTGACCGTTAGTTTGAGGGTGATAGATTGAAGCATAGTCGAGCTTGATGCCCATGTTTTTGCACCGGAGTTTGACCTCGTCGGCCGTAAAGTTCGTGCCATTATCAGTGATGATGTTGTGGGGGACGCCGTAACGGTGTACGACCCTTAATATGAAGTCTATCACCGGTCCGGATTCAGCCATCTTAACAGGCTTGGCCTCTATCCATTTGGTGAATTTATCCACCATGACCGGTAGGTATTTTTTGTATGGGTTCCTCCTTTAAGGGTCCAACCATGTCAAGCCCCAGACCGCGAAGGGCGGTGATGGGTATAGTTTGGAGGGCGGTGTGTGGCATATGGCTTTGGTTAGCAAAGAGCTGGCAACCGACGCATCGTTGGACTAAGTCCTGAGCATCTGACCGGGCCGTCGGCCAATAAAATCATGTACGGAAGGCCTTGCTTACAAGGGCCCGGGCTGCGGCGTGGTGCCCGCCGAGTCCGGCATGAATTTCAGCCAGAAGATTCCGCCCTTCCTCTTCGGAGATACACCTTTGGAGGACTCCGGTGGTGCTTTTCTTATAAAGCTCTCCCTCCTGGACTTTATAGGCTTTAGATCGCCGCACTATGCAGCGTGCCTCGTTTTGGTCCTCGGGAAGTTCCTGCCTAGTTAGGTAGGCTAGGAATGGTTACATCCCACGGGCAATGACTGCCATTATTACGTGGGCTGAAGATGTTACTTTGTTGGCAGAGCCTCCCGTTGTGTCAGAATGTTCGGTGTCGGGCAGTGCGGTTGGGTCCGGGCTGTTATTTCTGGATTCCCCTTCCCATAATACGGATGGCTTGAACAGCCTCTCCAAGAAAATGTTGGGGGGACTGCATCGCGCTTTGCACCAATGCGTGCCAAGACGTCTGCTGCCTGATTGTTTTCCCGGGCTATATGGTGAAATTCGAGCCCCTAGAACTGAGCTGACCTTTTTAGGACGGTGTTGTGGTAAGCTGCCATTTTCGGATCCTTGCCATCAAAGTCTCCATTTATTTGGGATATCGCAAGGTTCGAATCCCCGCGCACCTCTAGGCGTTGGATGCCCATGGAGACTGCCATCCGGAGACCATGTAGAAGGGCCTCGTATTCGGCTGCATTGTTGGAGTCCGTATACATTATCTGGAGTACGTATTGAACTGTATCTCCTGTTGGGGACGTCAAAACGACGCCAGCCCCCAGACCAGCCAACATTTTGGAGCCGTCGAAGTGCATGATCCAGTTGGAATATGTGCCGTACTCTTTAGGGACTTCGGCTTTAGTCCATTCAGCGATGAAGTCGGCCAAAACTTGCGACTTAATAGCTCGCCGTTGCTTATAGGTTATGTCGAACGGGAGGAGCTCAATGGCCCATTTGGCAATCCGGCCCATCGTGTCGCGGTATAATATTGTTAAGAGGTACTTCAGAGGCTACTGTTATCGAACACTCTTGAAAGTAGTGTCGCAGCTTCTGGGATGCCATAAATACCGCGTACGCCATCTTTTGATAATGCGGGTACCGTGACTTGCATGGAGTGAGGACAGTGGACACGTAGTAAACTAGCTTTTGAAGGGGGAATTTGTGTCGGTCCGTTTCTCGTTCGACGACTAGCACTGCGCTTACAACTTGATGAGTTGCCGCGATGTATAATAGCATTGGTTCGCCGATGTTAGGCGCGGCCAGGACCGGGTTTGTTGCCAATATGGCTTTTATTTCTTCGAGTCCGGCCGTGGCGGCATCCGTCCGGTCGAAGTGTTCGGTGCGCTGGAGGAGGCAATAAAGGGGTAATGCCTTTTCTCCCAAGCGGGATATAAAGCGGCTTAGAGCCGCCACGCATCCGGTCAATTTTTGTATTTGTTTGAGGTCCTTTGGGATATCCAATTGTGACAGAGCTCGGATCTTGGCTGGGTTTTCTTCAATTCCTCTACCGAATACAATGAAGCCCAAGAGCTTTCCGGCCGGTACGCCGAAAACGCATTTTTCCGGGTTAAGCTTGATGTCATATGTTTGGAGGTTATCGAATGTGAGCTTCAAGTCGTCTACTAGAGTTTCGACATGCTTGGTTTTGACGACCATGTCATCTACGTATGCCTCCATTGTTTTGCCGACCTGGTTTGCCAGACATGTCTGAATCATGCGCTGATATGTTGCGCCGGCGTTTTTGAGCCCGAAGGGCATTGTGGTGAAGCAGAATGGGCCGTATGGGGTGATGAATGCTGTTGCGGCTTGGTCTAGCTCTGCCATCTTAATTTGATGGTAGTCGGAGTATGCGTCAAGGAAACACAATGAATCGTGTCCTGCGATAGCGTAGATAATTTGATCGATGTGAGGGAGGGGGAAGGGATCCTTTGGGCAAGCCTTGTTGAGGTCCTTGAAATCAACGCATAGGCGCCAGGATTTGTCCTTCTTTGGTACCATCACCAGGTTTGCTAGCCAGTCCGGATGTTTTATATCTCTGATGAATCTGGCCTCCAGTAGTTTGGCTAGCTCCTCTCCCGTGGCTTGTCTCTTAGGTTCGGAGAAGCACCGAAGAGCCTGCTTGACTTGCTTGAATCCTTTTAGGATGTTTAGGCTGTGCTCGGCCAGCCAGCGTGGGATTCCTGGCATGTCTGAAGGGTGCCAGGCAAAAAGGTCCCAATTTTCGCGTAGGAATTCTCGTAGTGTGGTGTCTACGTCAGGGTTTTATTGCGCCCCGATGGAGGCCGTTTTTGTAGGGTCCGTTGGATGGACTTGGAATTTGACTATTTCGTCCGCCGGTTTAAAGGAGGTGGACTTGGATCTTTTGTCGAGTATCACGTCGTCCCTGTTCACCGTGGGCGCTTGGCGCGATCAGTTCCTCGGCCTCTAGGGCTTGGATAGTGCCTCAAGGGCGGTCTGGCTGTCTTATTTTCAGCGCCGAGTGCTATGTTCGGGTCACTAGCAAGAGTGATGATTCCGTTGGGCCCGGGCATTTTGAGCTTCATGTACCCGTAATGGGGTATAGCTTGAAAAATTGTGAATGCCTCTCGCCCTAATAGAGCGTGGTATCCGCTGCTGAATGGGGCCACTTGGAACATGACCTCCTCGGACATGTAATTATCCAGCGTGCCGAACACCACATCCAGTGTGATTTTTCCTGTACAGCACGCTTCCCGACTGGGGATTATTCCTCTAAAGGTTGTGCTGCTTCGCTCAATGCGGCTCCAGTCTATTTCCATTTTTCAAAGGGTTTCCTCGTAAATGAGGTTCAATCCGCTGCCACCGTCCATGAGTACCTTGGTAAGGCGAAAGCCGTCCACTATTGGACTGAGGACCAATGCGGCTGATGCTCGGGCTGTTCGGAATTTAGGTTCATCACTGGCATTAAAGGTAATAGCCGTGTCACTCCATGGGTTTATTGTTGCTACTTGGTAGACTTCGGTAAGGTTGCGGAGTGTTCGTTTCCGCATATTATTTGATGCGAAAGATTCGAACACTGTTAATACCGTACTGGTATCCCTGGGCTGGTGCTCTGTGGATTCTGGAGTTAGAAGCTCTTCGCCACTTCTGGCCATCTGTCGGAGTATCCAACATGCTCTAAGGCTATGAGTTGGTGTGGCGCCCTCTATACTATGAATTTTACAGGGTCCATTGAGCCATCCCTCCAGTACAGTTCCATGCCCTATAGAGGGTTTTTGCTTTTTGGTGTTTAACCCAGTGCTGGCGATAATGCACCCTTTTATTTCGGACTGGGGTTGTATTCAGGGCCGGATTGTCCCAAAATTTTATTTCGGTTTTCTAGGCGCTTTCCATCGCACAGTACTTTCATACTATGGACGCCAAGTCTGCGAAGCGTGTAATTTCACGGCGACTTATGGCGTTGAGGATTCTGTTGTCCGTGCAGTTGTTGCAGAAGAATGAAATCGCATCCTGCTCGCGGCAGTCCTTTATCCTGTTCATGAGCAGGAGGAATCTGGCCCAGTAATGCCGAATTTGGGATAGATCACTTATGTTTAGGTGGGCGGGTGGAATTAAATCCGGAACCTCGCCCAATCTGAGACTCAGGGGCCAAGGGGTTTTCGAACTCGGAAGCTTGGGTTCTTGGATGTTGTACAATGAATCTAGCCCGCTGCCTGACTTTAGGTTCAGGGCTTGAGTGACGTCCTCCCCTCCGCGGGTATCCGGCTTGGGGGGATCGGGAATCTGGACATAACTAGTCCTTAAGATAGATGAAGGCTTGCCGCATTGTTCCTCCACCACTGCAACGTGATGGGTGACCTGGGGAGAGTTAATCTCTCTCGAATCGGGTTTATGCCCAATCGAATCATAGTCTGTAGCGACTCCCAGGGCGGCGATGCGATCCAAGAGCTCGTTTAAGAAAGAGAGCTCTTTCGGATCTAACTGCTCGGCGAGTTCTGAGTTGACGCGAAGATTGCTTTCGATGACCCGAGAAGTCATCGTCGGCGCGGCGGCCGAACAGGCGGTCATAAGAAAACCGCCTAGCCGGAGAGTTTGGCCGATAGCCAAAGCTCTTTAGCAACAGTGCCATCTTTAAAGACGGGATGAGGCATCCTTCTTGATGGCGACGACACAGCGGAACTCTCAATGAAAGCACCAATGTCGGTGTCAAAACCGGCGGATATTGGGTAGGGGGTCCCGAACTGTGTGTCTAGGCGGATGGTAACAGGAGACAAGGGACACGATGTTTTTACCCAGGTTCGGGCCGTCTCGATGGAGGTAAAACCCTACTCCTGCTTGATTAATATTGATGATATGGGTAGTACAAGAGTAGATCTACCACGAGATCAGAGAGGCTAAACCCTAGAAGCTAGCCTATGGTATGATTGTTGTTCGTCCTAAAGACTAAAACCCTCCGGTTTATATAGACACCGGATAGGGCTAGGGTTACACAAAGTCAGTTACAATGGGAGGAGATCTACATATCCGTATCGCCAAGCTTGCCTTCCATGCCAAGGAAAGTCCCTTCCGGACACGGGACGAAGTCTTCAATCTTGTATCTTCATAGTCCAATAGTCCGGCCAAAGGTTATAGTCCGGCTATCCGGACACCCCCTAATCCAGGACTCCCTCAGGCATAGACGGAGGTATAACTAGCTTGTGATCCACAATACGGCTCGACCACCCCCGGACACAAATACTTTCACTGTTTCCTTTTCTCCTTTTCAGGTTTCTTTTCCACAGGTCTTCCCTGATGGCCTAATCACCGGTCCTTTTGAGGGATAAATACACCAAGACGACAGTAAGCATGGACGTATAGTTGAATTTCTAGGTGGTCTCTTAACGATCACTCTACCTGTTTGCAGGACCCACACGCAGCTCTCCCTTGGTTGTGGCATAATAAATAGCCTGTTGCTTATTGCACTACTTGTACAAATGCGCTTTGACGTATTAATCAAATTATAATGGAAACAGTTTGCGGCCAAAACACTACAGCTCTAGCTCACTACCCTTTCTCCTTTCCTTTTTTTGATAACTTTATCAAATAGCACCCGTACACTTTGGTACGTTTTAATTTGCCAGGGGCTTCATAGTGCCCCGCAATACGGCAACAAAGTCCGAACACTTTCTACAGTATAGGTCGGCACCCCGAATTTAGCACTATATCATTGGCTCCGAATCATGTCTTTGGTCAATAGTTGGGTTGCCCGGCTCCTGTGCTTGCTACCTTACGTTTTGTTATATCGGCTAGGGTAGTAAAGGGATAACTACTGCGATTGTGCCCTGGTTTACCCGGATGAGCACCTCAGTAGAGAAAGCCGAAAACTGACTGTCATGATGCGGCGAGAGCCGGTCAGCTCTTTGGAGGTCTCAAATCCTTAGAGATTTTCTCCGCATTACGCGAGGGATCGGTACTTACCCGATCAGGCGTTTACAGCATCCTAGTTCGGATACTAGGGGCTGCGCCTATACTTTTATTGTCAAACTCCTATGGCTAAGTGAGGGGGCTAAAGCTGCATAGTCTGATTGCCTGGTTCGTTGCGCTAAACACCTCCTTCAAGGACCAAACGTTGGGTCAAGAGTGTTTAGATTACATCCCGAACACCCCCATACAACTACCTACATGGGGCAAGAAGCCGACGACTGGCCAACTCTCAGATATTACACAACACGGCCGCACAGGAGGTGAATTTTTTTTAAACAAACATTATATTACATAACAACTTTGCTTCATCATACAAGGCAGAGAAAATATGAATATATTCATTCAAAAATAATGTCTTGCGCACAATGCATCGCCACAATGCAAGACCCTTCCAGGACGTCTTCAAAATACCGCTCGGGCGTGTGGTGCTCCTTGCCCTCAGGCGGTCCCTCGGTCGCAAGCTTGACGGCGTCCATCTTCACCCACCACACCTTGATGCGGGCGAAGGCCATGCGTGCACCCTCGATGTAGACTGACCACTTGAAGACGTCCAGCCGAGGGCAGGCATCCACCAGCCGCTTCACGAGGCCAAAGTAGCTGCTGGGTATAGCTTTGGTAGGCCACAACCAGATTATTACATCCTTCGTGGCCAGTTCGGCCACCCTAGCTATGCAGCTCGACCAGCTGTTTTAGCTGACCGCTAAAGGGCACCGGATGTTCTGGCGCAAGGTATTGCGACCAGAACAACTTCTCCGTTGAGTTCCCTTCTCTGGCTCAGAAGAACTCCGCAGCATCAGAAACACTGCGCGGCAGATTCGCAAACGCCCCAGGAGAACTCCAAATCCGGGTTAGTAAGAAATACTTCTTCTTTACATACTTGCTTTGCACACTAAACGCCTTACCCACCGCGATCTTCTTGGCCTCCTAGATCTCCTGGAGGGCACCCTGGGCTTCAACCTAGGCCTCTTCCGCGCTTTGGTGAGCGTAGGCGAGTTCGGTCTTTTGAGCCGAAACATCGCACTCCATGGTCTCGCATTTCTTCACGACATCTTGGAACTCTTGCTGGACCTCATTAAGCCTGGCCTCGTGCTTCTTACTAGAGGCTTGTTCCTTGGCAGCTTTCTCCTCGGCTTCGGCCAGGGCCTTTTTAAGGACCTCGACCTCGGTCGCCGCTCCTACAAATATCAGGGCACTACGGTCAATACACATCATTCATTCTTTCCGAATAAACAACAAGTCGTAACATACCTTGCTTATCCTCCAGCTGCCTTTTTACAAGGCCGAGCTCTTCTTCGGCCCGCTCCAGACTCTGCTTTAGTCCAGAGACCTCTGCAGCATGAGAGGTTGCGGCTAGCAACGACGCCTGCTTATGCATATAAAACATCTTTAGTTAGTTCCCTGCGAAAATTACTTGATCCTCTATCCGGTTTTTCTTTCCGAACACCGGACAGTGTCTCACGGGCTACTGTCTATAATAGGACCTTTTCTTTTGTGTCACTTACCTCAAAGCCTGTTAGCAGGCTGCCGCAGGCTTCGGTCAGTCCGCTCTTGACGGACCGAACCCTCTCAATCACCATACCCATAAGGATACGGTGTTCCTCCACAATGGAAGCGCCTCGTAGCGCTTCCAGCAGATTATCCGGTGCCTCTGGTTAGACAGAGGTCACCGGCGGGATAGGCACACCTCCTTCTCTCTAAGGAGGCTGCACGCCGGATCCCGGGGTCTTGTAGGTCTCCGGAACCGTATCCAGTTTGGGCCCGAACTGAACACGACCCCCATCGCCAATCTCGATGGGGATCTGCTCCCCCATGTGTCCGGCGGCCGAGGTTTCGCCCTCTGGCGCCACCCTGATGGCCTCCTGAGACTCTCCCTGGCATGGGAAGGTCCTTCACGACAGCACCTCGGCGTCGCCCTTGGCCGTGGGAGAGTAAGCGGCCGGCGGTGACTCGCTGGCCATCGCCTTTGAATCCAGCGAACCTCCTGACGAGGATCATTGGGAGCTGTCATGGGCCGGACTACAATAGCATAATTAACCATATTAATACCATAAAGAGGAGAGGCTGAATACATGGACGTATATAGGTTTGTAGTACTTGCAACGCGGCCAGGGGCTTGCTTCGGGGACGTCGCTCTGGGCTGCTGTCGACGTCCCACGTGGAGTTATCCGCGAGGGGGCCTTTCCCCCTCTTGGGCGCCTCCGCCTCTAGATTTGTGGAGGCCGCCCTCTTCTTCCTCCCCCCATCAGGGGGACAGTTGCTTTGTTCCTCCTCCTCCTCCTCGTCTTCGGCGAGAGAGGAGTGAGTCTTGTCTCCGGACATCACGTCCGAAATGCCCTTGCGGTGCGGGCCACTTTTGGCCCTGTCGGCTGATAACCCACAAGTATAGGGGATCGCAACAACTTTTGAGGGTAGAGTATTCAACCCATTCGACACAAGGGGAGCCAAAGAATATTCTTGAGTATTAGCAGTTGAGTTGTCAATTCAACCACACCTGGATAACTTAGTATCTGCAACAAAGTGTTTAGTAGCAAAAGTGGTATAATAATAATAGTAACTGTAGCAAAAGTAAAGATAAATGTTTTTGGGTTTTTGTAGTAGTTGTAACAGTAGCAACGGAAAAGTAAATAAGCGAAGAACAGTATATGAAAAGCTCGTAGGCAATGGATCAGTGATGGATAATTATGCCGATGCGATTCCTCATGCAATAGTTATAACATAGGGTGATATAGAACTAGCTCCAATTCATCAGTGTAATGTAGGCATGTATTCCGTAAATAGTCATACGTGCTTATGGAAAAGAACTTGTATGACGTCTTTTGTCCTACCCTCCCATTGAAGCGGGGTCCTAGCGGAAACTAAGGGATATTAAGGCCTCCTTTAAATAGAGAACCGGACCAAAGCATTAACACATAGTGAATACATGAACTCCTCAAACTACGGTCATCACCGAGAAGTGTCCCGATTATTGTCACTTCAGGGTTGTCGGATCATAACACATAATATGTGACTATAAACTTGCAAGATAGGATCAAGAACACAGATATATTCATGAAAACATAATAGGTTCAGATCTGAAATCATGGCACTCGGGCCCTAGTGACAAGCATTAAGCATAGCAAAGTCATAGGAACATCAATCTCAGAACATAGTGGATACTAGGGATAAAACCCTAACAAAATTAACTTGATTACATGGTAAATCTCATCCAACCCATCACCGTCCAGCAAGCCTATGATGGAATTACTCACGCACGGCGGTGAGCATCATGAAATTGGTGATGGAGGATGGTTGATGATGACGACGGCGACGAATCCCCCTCTCTGGAGCCCCGAATGGACTCCGGATCAGCCCTCCCGGGAGAGATTAGGGCTTGGCGCCGGCTCCGTGTTGTAAAACGCGATGACACTTTCTCTCTGATATTTTTCTCCCCGAACATGAATATATGGAGTTGGAGTTGAGGTCGGTGGAGGTCCAGGGGCCCCACGAGATAGGAGGCCGCGCCCTAGGGGGGGGCGCCCCCCTGTCTCGTGGACAGGCTGTGGGCCCCCTGGCATTAATTATTTCGCCAAAAATTCTTATTAATTCCAAAAAGTGCCTCCGTGGATTTCCAGGACATTCCGAGAACTTTTCTTTTCTACACATAAAACAACATCATGGTAGTTCTGCTGAAAACAGTGTCAGTCCGGGTTAGTTTCATTCAAATCATGCAAGTTAGAGTCCAAAACAAGGGCAAAAGTGTTTGGAAAATTAGATACGTTGGAGACGTATCAACTCCCCCAAGCTTAAACCTTTGCTTGTCCTCAAGTAATTCAGTTGATAAACTGAAACTGATAAAGAAAAACTTTTACAAACTCTGTTTGCTCTTGTTGTTGTAAACATGAAAAGCCAGCATTCAAGTTTCAGCAAATATTATGAACTAACCATACTCACAATAACACATAGGTCTCACAAATACTCGTATCAATAACACAATCAGCTAGCAAGCCATAATAATAGAACTCGGATGACAACACTTTCTCAAAATAATCATAACATGATATAACAAAATGGTATCTCACTAGCCCTTTCTGAGACCGCAAAACATAAATGCAGGGCACCTTTAAAGATCAAGGACTGACTAAACATTGTAATTCATAGTAAAAGAGATCCAATCAAGTCATACCCAATATAAACCAATAATAATGAATGCAAATGACAGTGTGCTCTCCAGCGGGTGCATTTTAATAAGAAGGGATGATGACTCAACATAAAAGTAAATAGATAGGCCCTTCGCAGAGGGAAGCAGGGATTTGTAGAGGTGCTAGAGCTCGATTTTAAAATAGAGATTGAATAACATTTTGAGCGGCATACTTTCGCTGTCAACGTAACAACTATGAGATGGTCAGTATCTTCCATACTACATGCATTATAGGCAGTTCCCAAACAGAACGGTAAAGGTTTATACTCCCCCAGCCACCAACAAGCATCAATCCATGGCTTGCTCGAAACAACGAGTGCCTCCAACATACAACAACCCTGGGGGAGTTTTGTTTAATTATTTTGTTTTGCTTTGATCTGTTTGGATTATGGGATTGGGCATCCCGGTTACCGGCCCTTTCTCGTGAATGAGGAGCGGAGTCCACTCCTCTTGACAATAACCCACCTAGCATGGAAGATATAGGCAGCCCTAGTTGAAACATGAGCTGCTCGAGCATACAAAACATAATTTCATTTGAAGGTTTGGAGTTTGGCACACACAAATTTACTTGGAACGGCAGGTAAATACCGCATATAGGAAGGTATAGTGGACTCATATGGAACAACTTTGGGGTTTAAGGAGTTTGGATGCACAAGCAGTATTCCGCTTAGTACAGGTGAAGGCTAGCAAAAGGCTGAAGCGACCAAGCGAGAGAGCGACAACAGTCATAAACATGCATTAAAATTAATTCACACCGAGTACAAGCATGAGTAGGATATAATCTACCTTGAACATAAATATCTTGAAGGCTATGTTGATTTGTTTCAACTACATGTGTGAACATGTGCCAAGTCGAGTCACTCAATTCATTCAAAGGAGGATAACATCCCATCATATAACATAATAATCATTCTAATAGCATGTTGGCACATAAGGTAAACCATTATAACTCATAGCTAATCAAGCATGGCACAAGTAACTATAATCTCTAAATGTCATTGCAAATATGTTTACTTCATAATAGCTGGCTCAGGAACGATGAACTCATCATATTTACAAAAACAAGAGAGGTCGAGTTCATACCAGCTTTTCTCATCCCAATAAGTCCATCATATATCATCATTATTGCCTTTCACTCGCACGACCGAACGATGTGTATAATAATAAGAGTGTACGTGCATTGGACTAAGCTGGAATCTGCAAGCATTCAACTCAAGAGAGAAGACAAGTAATATGGGCTCTAAAATAAACAATCATGCATATAAGAGCCACTAAGCATCTTCAATACGGTCTTCTCGACCCCCAAAGGAAAGAAAAGAAAATAAAACTATTTACACGGGAAAGCTCCCAACAAGTAAGAAGAAGAATTAGAAATCTTTTTGGGTTTTCATTTTAATTCTACTACAAGCATGGAAATTAAACTAACTATTTTTTGGTTTTTCTCAAGGTTTATCAAACACACAAGAAGAAAACTAGAAAAAGAAATTTAAACTAGCATGGATAATACAATGAAAGAGTATGAGCACCGACAACTAGTGTGTGAACATGAATGTAAAGTCGGTGAGAAACACGTACTCCCCCAAGCTTAGGCTTTTGGCCTAAGTTGGTTTAATACCAATGACCGCCTGGCTGATATCCATAAGTGAAATTGGGGTAGTACTGAGATGCAGAGGCGACCGCCTCCTGAGCAGTAGCATGTTGGTGAGCTGCCTCCATTCCCCTCTCATATTCAGTTGCTTCTTCCCTGGTGACAACATATCTTCCTTTTGCCTGATGATCAAAAAGTTAGGGAGCAGGAAGAGTAATAGGGACGACGTTAAATGCATCATAGATTAGTCGATAATTGAGGAATTGTTCATTCCTCTCAAGAAAATGATGATCAAACATAGCTTCTTTATCCAAATAAACAGGAGGTACAATCATATCCCCCTCTCGTGGAGCTATATTAAGAAAGTTAGCCACACGGGTTGCATAAATTCCTCCAAAGAAATCTCCCTTCTACTATTATTACGCAACCTACGTGCAACTATTGCCCCCAAGTTATAACCCTTATAACCTGACACAGGACTCTTGAGGACACAAAGATCAGGAGCACACATGTGACATACTTCGTCCTTACCGTTAATGCATCTACCAATAAAGAGAGCAAAATAATGTATAGCAGGAAAATGAATGCTCCCTATGGTAGCTTGTGCTATGTCCCTAGATTCTCCCACGGTAATACTAGCAAGAAAATCTCTAAATTCAGATTTGCGAGGATCATTGCTATTACCCCACTGCGGGAGTTTGCAAGCAGTTGCGAAATCCTCTAAATCCATAGTATAAGATGTATCATAAATATCAAACATGACACTAGGAGAATTACGCGCAAAAATATATTCGAACCTCCAAACAAAGGAATCGGTCAATTGATAATATTGAGGACACTTATCTTGTAAGAAATCCTCCAGCTCGTCATTACGCACATATGCGTCAAATTCCTCCTTGAAGCCTGCTTCAACCATAAAATCATCGGATGGCCACTCACAAGCCCGTACATTTGTGTCCCTTGGCAAATTACCATCTTGTTCACGTATAGCAATCCTTGGCCCTTTCTTTGCCGAGGAACCTCCTTGGTACATTCTTCTAAGCATATTTCTTTTTAGAAAATTTCTGAAATTTTAGTAACTTCAAAATAAAAGTGAATAAAACTAAACAAGATTGATAGCAACTATTCCTACAAGTGCCTAGAGCCTATATCATGCATTGGAATTGCTTGGGACCTCAAAAATTTAACATGCAAGCTCAAGAGCATGGTCACCTATGCAGCAAAAATTTGCA
The DNA here is from genome assembly GCA_021605145.1 of Aegilops bicornis. Taxonomy (NCBI): domain Eukaryota; kingdom Viridiplantae; phylum Streptophyta; class Magnoliopsida; order Poales; family Poaceae; genus Aegilops; species Aegilops bicornis. The sequence continues at coordinate 150,251,305 of CM038674.1, read as the reverse complement.
ATGAATAAAGCATTAGAATAAAAACTAATTGGACCAATGGAGGAGTCACATACCAAGCAACAATCTCCCAAAGCAGTTTTGCGAATGGAGCTTTGAGCTAAGAGATCGAAAAATTGCAACAAAACGAGCTAGAACTCATGCTTGAGCTGGATGGGGATTTTTTTGGGTAGAAGATGAAGTGTGTGGGTGCTGGCATAAGTGGAGGGGGGCCACCAGAGGCCCACGAGACAAGGGGTGCGCCCTACAGGAGGGGCCCTCCTCTCTCGTGGCCTGGTGCTTGGCCCTCCTGCAGTGTTTTCAGTGCCTAAAATCCTCAAATATTCCAGAAAAAATCATACTAGATTTGCAGGGCATTTGGAGCACTTCTATTTTCGGACTATTTTTTAATGCATGGATAATTCAGAAAACAGACAGATAATACTATTTTTGCTTTATTTATTCTAAATAACAGAAAGTAAAAAGAGGGTACAGAAGGTTGTGCCTTCTAGTTTCATCCATCTCGTGATCATCAAAATGAATCCACTAACAAGGTTGATCAAGTCTTGTTAACAAACTCATTCCGAGTAACACGGAACCGGAGAATTTCGAATAACACTAAGTTACCTCAACGGGGATATGAAAATCCCCAAAAATAAGAATATCATACTTTTTCTTGGTAGTAGGGAGAGGAAATTCAAAACCTCCAAAAATAATAGTTGGAACTTTTTCAATAGAATTGATACTATGAACTTGAGATTGTTTCCTCGGAAAGTGTACCGTATGCTCATTGCCATTAACATGAAAAGTGACATTGCCTTTGTTGCAATCAATAACAGCCCCTGCAGTATTAACAAAACGTCTACCAAGGATAATAGACATACTATCGTCCTCAGGAATATCAAGAATAACAAAGTCCGTTAAGATAGTGACATTTGCAACCACAACAGGCACATCCTCACAAGTACCGACAGGCATAGCAGTTGATTTATCAGCCATTTGCAAAGATATTTCAGTAGGTGTCAACTTATTCAATTCAAGTCTACGATATAAAGAGAGAGGCATACCACTAACACCGGCTCCAAGATCACATAAAGCGCTTCTAACATAATTTCTTTTAATAGAGCATGGTATAGTTGGTACACCCTGATCTCCATGTTTCTTTGGTATTCCACCTTTAAAAGTGTAATTAGCAAGCATGGTGGAAATTTCAGCTTCCGGAATCTTTCTTTTATTTGTGATGATATCCTTCATATACTTAGCATAAGGATTTACTTTAAGCATATCAGTTAAGCGCATACGTAAGAAAATAGGTCTAATCATTTCAGCAAAGCGCTCAAAATCCTCATCATCCTTTGACTTTGATGGTTTAGGAGGAAAGGGCATGGGTTTCTGAACCCATGGTTCTCTTTCTTTACTGTGCTGCCTAGCAACAAAATCTCTCTTATCATAACATTGATTCTTTGATTGTGGGTTATCAAGATCAACAACAGGTTCAATCTCTACATCATTATCTTTGCTAGGTTGAGCATCAACATGAACATTATCATTAACATTATTACTAGGTTCATGTTCATCACCTGATTTTGTTTCAAAGATCGTAAATAGAAATATCATTGGGATTCTCGGTGTGTCTCTGATGGGTTCACTAGAAGCATGCAACGTTCTATCGTTTTTCTTTTTCTTCTTTTTAGAAGAACTAGGTGCCTCTAAATTATTTCTTTGAGAATCTTGCTCGATTCTCTTAGGGTGGCCTTCAGGATACAAAGGTTCCTGAGTCATTCTACCAGTTCTAGTAGCCACTCTAACAGCAAAGTCATTTTTGTTATTTAATTCATCAAGCAAATCATTCTGAGCTTTGAGTACTTTGCTGCTTGAGTAGCAACCATAGAAGCATATTTGCTAACAGCGGTGAAGTTCATCTATAACTCTAGCAAGATTATCACCCTACGTCCTATCTCGAAAGCATTATTCTTTAACTCTCTACCAACATAAGCATTAAAACTTTCTTGCCTAGCCATAAAGTCATCAAATTCATCTAAGCACGGGCTATGAAATTTAGTAGAGGGTATTTCAACTTTATCATATGTCGGGGATTGGGTGCGACATATGCCAAAGGATGGCTTATCATGGAGGGGGCGAGTAGAACATCGCTGGTGCCTGGAAACGGGACGAGGCGAAGACATGCACGCCGGCGAATCTTACCCGGCTTCGTGGCTCTCCGAGGAGATAACACCCCCATCGCTGCTCTGCGGGGTCTCCGCATGATCACTATGGCAAAATGGGTACAAGAGGCTCCTTGAGCTGTTCGGGGTGAGGAAGGAGAAGGGCTCGGCTTGCACTTCTCTCCCTCTATGTGTGTGTCTAAATCTACTAGCTTCCAACCCTTTGCATGTGTGCCCCGGGGGGTTTATATAGGCCTACCCCCGGGGTACAACGGTAATCCGGCTGGGTGTGGGTCCAAGCCGTCAGTCTCTAAGTCGCCGGCTTCTCTGCCGACTCCTGGGGCCCGCCGACTAGTGGGCCCCGCCGATGGCCCAGCATGGGGCCGACAACCCTTGTCCGCCGCGGGCGGGTCTTGCCGGCTGCAGATCACTGTAGCCATGCTTCTAATGACACGAGCTTGGTCGTGAGGTTATGGCAACAGTGCCGCCACCGCTGGTGGCGGTCATTGCCATTCGCCTTGTCTTGGTTAATGGCGCGTGGATCCCGGGGGAGGAGCCGACCGACTTCCGAAGGCCGACTTCATCGGGTCCGTCTTTGGGGTGCTCTCGCCGTCTTCGGTACTCCCGTCGACAGGCGGGTCCCGCCGTCTTCGGGTCGTCTGAGACAGAAAGCGCGTGGTGCGAGGAATCTACCCACGGTGATGATGTCAGGGCCGGCATGGCAACATTGCTGCGCCGCACGGAGATCTCCGTTGGTACGGCGCTTTGTAGCCATGTCTGCCCTTTATGGACTGGGCGGGGATGGGCCGCGAGGCAGCTTTACCCCATAGCCGCCCAGGCATAAGGCGGTGAAGGTCACGGGCCGACTCCTTGTAGCCGGCCTCGCTGGAGGTCGCTGGCTTGGAGTCGGCTTGTCCTGAAGGCAGCCCCCGGGACTCGGCCCAGAGGGGTAGTCGGCTGGTGCTGTTGCCGACTATCCGAAGGCGGCTCTCCGTCTTGGGGTCTTGAGGGGCGCAGCCTGCCCCGATGTTTTGAAAGGTTCAGGGGCTCGGGTCTGCCTACCCGTAGTCCATTACTCCGACATCATATTTGTAGAGAGAATTTACCTTTACTACCTGTGTCGGGTTATCAAGACAATGTGGTTCTTCAGGCGGTATATTAAGACCATGTATTTCTTCAATAGGAGGTAAATTCTTAACATCTTCAGGTTTAATACATTTTTCTTTCATTGATTTCTTTGCCTCTTGCATATCTTCAGGACTGAGAAATAAAACACATCTCTTCTTCGGACTGGGTTTAGGAATAGGCTCAGGAGTTGGCTCAATTGGTTCAGGAATCACTTCAGGAACTGGCTCGGGAAGAGTTCAATTATTTTCATTAGTCAACATATTATTCAATAATATTTCAGCTTCGTCGATTGTTCTTTCCCTGAAAACACAACCAGCACAACTATCCAAGTAGTCCTTGGAAGCATCGGTTAGTCCATTGTAAAAGATATCAAGTATTTCATTTTTCTTAAGAGGATGATCAGGCAAAGAATTTAGTAACCGGAGAAGCCTCCCCCAAGCTTATGGGAGACTCTCTTCTTTGATTTGCACAAAATTATATATTTCTCGCAAGGCAGCTTGTTTCTTATGAGCAGGGAAATATTTAGCAGAGAAGTAATAAATCATATCCTGGGGAATACGCACACAACCAGGAGCAAGAGAATTATACCAAGTCTTAGCATCACCCTTTAATGAGAACGGAAATATCTTAAGGATATATAAATAGCGAGACTTCTCATCATGAGTAAATAGGGTGGCTATGTCATTCAACTTGGTAAGATGTGCCACAACAGTTTCAGATTCAAGGCCATAAAAAGGATCAGATTCTACTAAAGTAATAATATCAGGATCAATAGAGAATTCATAATCCTTATCAAGAATACGTATAGGTGAAGTAGCAAAAGCAGGATCAGGTTTCATTCTAGCATTAAGAGACCGCTGCTTCCATTTAGCTAATAATTTCTTAAGATCATTTCTATCATTGCAAGCAAGGATTTCCATAGCAGCTTTTTCATTCACAACATAACCCTTAGGAACAACAGGTAATACATAATCATTGGGGGAACCTTCATCATCACTATCATCAGTAATAGGATCTTCAGTAATTTTATCCCCCCTAACTCTAGCAAGTTGTTCATCAACAAATTTGTCGGCGTTCTGGGAACGGGGGTCCCCATACTTGCCTGCCTGCGGCCTGCTGCGTGGCTCAAAGGAGGCCCAGGATGGCCCATCTTCATCAACACAAGCTCAAGACCCTCGCGAGGGGCCAAGATTGCAGGCGGACGCGACCAAGAGCTTCCTCGGCGCGCCTCGTAGGGCTGGCTCACGAGGAGGCGGAGAGTTCAAGGCGGGTACCTCGCGAGGTGCCCGTGGACGTAAGCCATGACGCACCGAGGGCGCGGGCCGGTGCCAGCTGCCAGCGCCTCCTCCTTTCCTCTTTGGTGCAAAGGGGCAAGCGCGAGCAAGGGCATAAAGCAAAGGCATCCGTTTGGTGCAACAAGACCAAGACCAGCCCCAACGGCTGGAATGCGATCATCGTCGAGCCCAAGCAAAGGCGTCATCACGAGCATTTGGCGCGAGGACCAACTTTAGTCGAGATAAGTGTACCCGCTGTTCCCCTTCAAAATGGACAATTGTTGGCGCCGTTCCCGCTCAATATTTGGGAAGAGGCCCAGGGCCTTCGCCCATAAATAGGGGTAGCCACACTCAGAGTAGAGAGAGGACGATCGGATCGAGCATTCGGAATCCAGAGAGAGAGAGAAACCCGCTCCTCAGGTTAGAGCAACGTGATACCACTTAGCAGTTCATCACACCCACCAAGAATGCAGACCCTCATGAGGCTGTTCTTCCCTGTACTATTCTTCGTCGGCCCTGCAGGCAATCCACACACCACAAACTAGAGTAGGGTATTACACCACAACGGTGGCCCGAACTAGTATAAATCTTGCGTCTCTTGTGTTGTTCTTGTTAGTAGTTTAGGTCCCTTCAGTTCGGCGAGGTACGAGACGGTGGAGGGTTGGATCTCCGCACGCACCCCAGAGTTCGAACCTTGAGGGTCTGCCGGAACCCGTGATCCGACATTTGGCGCGCCAGGTAGGGGTGCGCCGGAATCTGCCTTTCGTCGCCTCGTTCTTCCTCGACCACCGCCACCATGTCTGACGCTCGTCGGGCTCGCGCCGAGCGCCGAGCCGCCCTCGCTTCCCACGTCGCCCAGACGGCTCCCGTTGGCGGACGTCCTCGTCGTTCCCCGTCACCGGCTGTCAACGCCGCCACCGACCCGGCGGGGAACGAGCAACAAGCGTCGCCCCAGCACTCCGTCCATGAGGCGGGGCAGCGCACCGCCACGCCGCCGCTCACCCAGCTGGTTCTTCGTCACGCGCGCCCTGCGCGGCCATGGAGGCCCGAGCTGCACTCATCGCGCTAACGAGCTCTCGCTGCGCTTACGCCCGTCGGCGATGTTCACGAAGAATGGCTCGACGGCGTCGCCGCTGAAGCTCGTCCGCTGCGGGAGGCGACCTTCCCGTCCGTTTTCGCCAGACCGCACCCGCTTCGCTGGCGATGAAGCTCCCGGGCGCCTCACCGCCTCCTCCTCAAGAAGGTGCCACAGCCCCAAGGCGCGGCCCACAGGGGAACCCGCTCCGCCAGGCACCGGCGCGGCAAGAGCAGAGCTGCCAAGAAGTTCCTCGCCCACAAGAAGCTGCCCGAGCGCTCCCTGCTCCAGCACGTCAAGACCCTGCGCTGCCCCCAGCCGCGGCGCAGGGAGGCCTGCAAGACCAAGCTCTCTGCTGTCCGAGGCCCCCCGCGGCCACGGCGGGCTGCCGCGCCTTCACCACTGAGCTATGCAGCGTCGCGTGGCCCGCCAAGTTCAAGCCAGACCTGGCCCCCACGCTACGACGACACGGCAGACCCTACGGAGTTCCTCCAGCTCTACGAGCTGGGCATCGAGGCTGCCAACGGAGATGAAAAGGTCATGGCGAACTGGTTTCCCATGGCGCTCAAGGACGGAGCCCGCACTGCTCCTGAATCTGGCCCTGTGCACGATCTCTTCCTGGGCGAGATGCGCACCCTCTTCATCGCCAACTTCCAAGGTACTCGCGACCGGCCACCCGCCGTGGCGACATGCGCCGAATCAAGCAAAGCAGCCGGGAAACCCCGCAAAAGTACATCCAAAGGCTTCAACAACGCTACGCCTCAAGATCCCTGGGGTAACGGAGGAGGCCATCATCTCTGCCTTCTCCTACGGCGTGCGCGACGTCAAGATGAAGGAGGAGCTGGCGATGCATGAAGACCTGTGCACCTCCCTGGAGCTGTTCAACTTGGCGACCAAGTGCGCCAGGGCTGAGGAGGGGCGCCTTTCCCTCCTCGAGCTGCCTGCCGCGGATCCCAAAGAGAAGAAGTCCAAGGCCAAGGACGTAAAGCGCAAGGGGGCTGCCGTACTCGCGGCCGAACCAGACACCAAGCGGGGCAGAGATCAGCCCGAGTCTTCCAAGGGCAGCCGATCATGCGTGTACCACGACCTCCACACCCACAACACCAATAAATGTCAAGAGCTCCGGGCCATGCGCTGAAGGAAGGGTCGGCAGACGCCTGGCGCAGCCGACGGGCTACGGCCGAGGAGGAGGAAGAAATGCAGACGCTGGGAAGACCGCGACCAGCGCCAAGGGTGGCACAACCAACCTCGCGAGGACGGCCGGGCAAGACCCACCTCGCGAGGGGCTGGAGGGATCAGCCTCGTGAGGATCGCCCGCAAGGGGAACGCAGCCTCCCTCTCACGCCGCCGCCACCAAGGAGAATCAAGACCATCATCGGGGCGAGGGGCTGGGGCTTCCGGGAAGCGCGTCGCGATCGCCTGCATCCCGGACGGAGCCCAAGCCCCAAACTGACCTCCCACCGCATCTTCAGCGGTTCGCCTGGTAAGTGAATGCAGTCCTCCCAAGCTCGAGTCCACATGCCCTCTCGGGAGGTCGGCGTGCGCCATCGCGTTCAGCTCGGCGGATCAGCTCAAGTGCGCAGCCAGCCACACGGAGTTCTCCCAATGCTTTGCTCCCGATCATCAAGAACGCGTGCTGGTCACCAAGACCCTCATCGACGGGCGGAGCAGGCTCAACGCCCCGTCTGTGGAGACCTTCAACAATCTTCAAGTGCCCTACAGCCAGCTTCAACCAACCAAGCCCTTCTCCGGAGTCACCGACGGCTCCACGGTCCTGATCGGGCAGGTCCGGCTTCCTGTCACCTTCGGGGCCCGCGATAACTACCACACCGAGCTCATCGACTTTGACGTCGCCCATATTCGCCTGCCGTACAACGCCATCCTCGGGTACCCAGCGTTGGCCAAGTTCATGGCCGTGACCCACAATGGCTACAACGTCCTCAAGATGCCAGTAAGCGGCGGGGTCATCACGGTGCCACAGCCGAAGAGAGAGATGCGGTGTGCTCCTTGGAGCGAAGCTTTTCGAGCCGCATCATTTGGAAGACCTGACCACTACGCGGGACGCCTCCCGAGGCAGTACCCAAGAAGAAGAAGACATCGACCGGCCCGGCTCATCAAGAGACAGGCCCCTCAGGGCCCGCATCGGGCCAGGGGAGCCTCCTTCCATCGCATAGGAAAGCGCGCCCGACGCCCTCCTCGAGCAGGCTCGGGGCTCTCCCCTGAGGGCCACCGACCTCGCCAAGGTCTCGAGGGAGGCGATTGGGCACCACGATGGGCGTGTTTGAAGCACGCTTCCCATGGCAAGGAGCAAGACCAGGAGGCCAGAACCCCGAGAGTTCATCGGCAAGGCCATTCAGAGTTACAGGAGTCAATTGTCATGAGGGGCAGCCGCCGCCACTGTGGCCCCCCATCCAGCGAGGATGGTGGGCTGCGCGTCTAGATCGACGCATCAGGCTCAACTGAGCCGCATCTCAAGAGCGCCTGCCTCCTCGCGAGTGGGACGCTATGCGAGGCCCGCCCCATTAGCCTACGTGACGCATGCCTTATGGCCTGCCAAACGCGGGCTGCTGCACACCAAGTGTCTCATGAGGACCATCCTGGAGGCTCTAGAGGTAAGGCACGCCGCACCCCTGGCGGAGATGGACATGTCCAGTGAGGGGCCGCCAGCGCCTCCGGAGCCTCCCGAGGCCCTGAGCACTGGGGCTCGTGAGGATCGGCTCCGCAGCCCACCGAGTCTGCTACATCAACGGCCCTTCATCCCCAACATCACCAGTGACATCTTTAAGTTTTATTCCGGTGGGAGCGCCTTGAGCCGCATTATTCCCGGGCCGTGGGTCCGTCCTGCGGCATGTATCTCTTTTATTTCATGTCCTTAGCTTACCCTGTTGGGCGCCTCGGACTGCATCATCCCCAAGCCGCTCGGGCCAGTCCCAGCGGCATGTATCTTTCATGCGTTTTCCTTAGGATTATGCTCCACCATGCTTGTTATTCGGTGCCTTCTCCTGGGTGGCGAAATCTTGCACGTTAAAGGGGGGGTGCCTGAGCATCGCGACTCAGGGCTCCTACCGGCTCTCCGCCCTCACCCTCTGGTCTTGTCCATGGCATCGCGACTTGGCTTGCCCCGACGGTAGAGACCAGCCCGAGCCGGGACCCGAGGACGTAAGTTTCTTCATCCAATCCAGCTTATGCGTTAAAGGGGGGGAGCATGAGCATCGCGACTCTGGGCTCCTACCGGCTCTCCGGCCCTCACCCTCTGGTCTTGTCCATGGCATCGCGACCTGGCTTGCCAGCGACGGTAGAGACCAGCCCGAGAGCTGGGACCCGAAGACGTAGAGTTGTTGCCTCCGACCCAGCTTGCGCGTTAAAGGGGGGGGGGGTGCTTGAGCATCGCGACTCAGGGCTCCTCCTGGCTCTCCAGCCCTCACCCTCTGGTCTTGTCCATGGCATCACGACCTGGCTTGCCAGCGACGGTAGAGACCAGCCCGAGAGCCGGGACCCGAGGACGTAGAGCTGTGTCATCTAATCCAGCTTGCGTGTTAAAGGGGGGGTGCCTGAGCATCGCGACTCAGGGCTCCTACCGGCGCTTCGCCTCACCTCTGGTCTTGTCCATGGCATCACGACCTGGCTTGCCGACAAGAGACCAGCCCGAGAGCCGGACCAAGACGTAGAGCACCGGCATCTAGCCATTTTTGCAGGAACACACTCGAAGATAAGGCCCAGAGCCAGGCGCAACCCGCCTTGAGGTAGGGCCTCGTGAGTCCCGCGCCGGCTCATGAGTGCCCCGGCGCACCTCGCGAGGCCTCTCGCGCCACTCCAAAGCAACTACGGATGGACTAACAATCGCCCCGGTGAGCTCTTGTTCCCTTTGTGGTAACCCTGCAGGTTCCATCCGAGGAGCACGGAACGACCTCGCCACGCAATCTCTCGCCGGCCAGGGCACGGACTTGGCACCGCGCCAGGAAGCACCGCCCTAACCCTCGAGATAAGTCGCCCTCCGGACACACTAGTTATCGCAACACCGTCCCCACACTCAATGCAACTCCGTGTTAGCAACGTCGCTCCCCTTTCTCACTGAATGATGGCTGCTTGAGCGCCAAGGGGGACCCCCTGAGCATCGCGACTCAGAGGCTCTTACCGACCTCGGGCGCTCACCTCCTGGCCTTGACCACATCGCCAGCGACACAGCATACCAGCGGCCGAAGCCGCCTTGGGATTGGGACCTGTCGGCACAGAGCACCAAGCCCTCACGAGGTCCGAAGGAAGGAAGGACTGAGCTTGAACGGAATGAGCGTCCCGCATTGCCTCATAACAAGGATCATATTGATAAACGAAGCTGCAAATATCTTACAAGCCCCTGCGGGGTACATTCTTGGCTCCTCGCAGGAACAAAAGACGCGAATCCTAAGGAGTCCTATCTACAGGGACCACCGCGGCAGACGCAATCATCAACAGTGGGCCACCCGGTCCGGAGCCAACCCCATCCAGGTCAGGGGCGGCGACGACCTGACGAGCTCGCCCTCGCTCGGAGCGGGCGCAGCTCGGGGCTCATAGTCGCCGTCTCTGGCGTCGCGAAGAGCTCGGCAGAGTCGCTGGATCCACCGGCGCCTTCGTCGCCTGGGAAGCTGCCAAGGGAGCGGGCGGTTGGCCTCTGTCTCACAACAGTAGAACCCCGACCACCTCTCCCGGGGCAGCACTCCAGCCGGCGACCCTCCACGTCGAAGAGCTTGAAGGACATCACCGAAGCACCGTCCTACTCCAGGTGGATCGTGAGGGCGCCCCTCGTCCTGCAGACCCGGGCGACCTCGCTCCAGCCACGAGTCATGAAGACCTCGCCCGGGGCAACTACTGCGACCTCTGCCCCGGTCGCGAGGGTGCCGCAGCCGGCGTGCTGCAGCCAGAGTCCCAGGGGCTCCCCTTGCCAAACGACGGAGGCGAAGAAAGAAGGAAGGCGAATCCAAGACTTAGGAGGCGCGGCGACGCGGAGCACGAATTCCCGGAAGGAGCCCTCGGCATGAACTCCAGTTGGGAAGACGCACACCTTCGTGACACGCCGGTGTCGTCGACGGCGCCGCTCGTGGCGCCCAGCGTCACCTCCTTCAGGGCCACCAATCTACGCGTACAAGGGAAGAGGAAACCCTGGTGGCGGTTGCACGCACCAGGGCACGGGCGCCTCCTCTCGCGCGCTCCTGCCCTGACACCAGAGAGCGAGCCGTTTCTTTGGGGGGAGCGGGTCAGGATCCTCTTGTGGGGCCTTTCCCTTCTCTTCCCTGGAGAACCGGCGGATCGGAGCCATGGCAGCAAGACGAGACGAGGAAAAGGAGAAGCAGAAGGATAGACTGGAGGAGCGCGACGCTGCGCATTTACTTATAGCCGGCGGAGGCCAACCGTCGGCCTCCACGATCACCAGTCATCATGCCCAACTCTGCATGCAAGGACCTGTCGAATCCGGGCGGTTACCAAGGTGTCGTGGGGGATGCAGTGCGCCCACGTCCAATCAACCGCCACGCGGCGCCCAAGGCCACAGGCTGTTAGGGCCCACAACACTTCGCACTTGCCCTTTCGCCTCTCTGCACGGCCAAGTCCGGGCACGTCGTGGCCTCGGGGGCTACTGTCGGCGTTCTGGGAACGGGGGTCCCCAGACTTGCCTGCCTACGGCCTGCTGCGTGGCTCAAAGGAGGCCTAGGATGGCCCATCTTCATCAACACAAGCTCAAGACCCTCGTGAGGGGCCAAGCCTCGCGGGGCGGACGACCAAGAGCTTCCTCGGGCGCGGCCTCGTCAGGCTGGCTCACGAGGAGGCGGAGAGTTCAAGGCGGGGTACCTCGCGAGGTGCCCGTGACGTAAGGCATGACGACCGAGGGCGTCAGTCGGGTGCCAGCCCGTGCAGCGTCCTCCTTTCCTCTTTGGTGCAAAGGGGGCAAGCGCAGGCAAGGGCATCAAGCAAAGGCATCCATTTCGGTGCAACAAGACCAAGACCAGCCCCAACGGCTGGAATGCAGTCATCGTGGAGCCCAAGCAGGCTATCACCAGAGCCTTTGGCGGCGAGGACCAACTTTAGTCAGGATAAGTGTACCCGCTGTTCCCCTTCAAAATGGCCAATTGTTGGCGCCCTTCCCACTCAATATTTGGGAAGAGGCCCAGGGCCTTCGCCTATAAATAGGGGTAGCCACACTCAAAGTAGGAAGAGGATGATCAGATCGAGCATTCGGAATCCAGAGAGAGAGAGAAACCCGCTCCTCAGGTTAGAGCAACGTGATAACACTTAGCAGTTCATCACACCCACCAAGAACAGACCCTCACGAGGCTGTTCTTCCCTGTACTTTTCTTCGTCAGCCCCAGAGGCAATCCACACACCACAAACTAGAGTAGGTTATTACACCACAACGGTGGCCCGAACTAGTATAAATCTTGCGTCTCTTGTGTTGTTCTTGTTAGTAGTTTAGGTTCCTGCGGTTCGGCGAGGTACGAGACGGTGGAGGGTTGGATCTCCGCGCGCACCCCAGAGTTCGAACCTTAAGGGTCTGCCGGAACCCGTGATCCGACAAAATTCACCTAATGGCAAAGTAGTATCACTCACAGAAGTAATTTCATCATGCATAGCAAAAGTGGCATCATCAATATCATGCGACATATCAGAATTCAAAGCAGTAGCAGGTTTAGGTGTCCCAAGCCTACTAATAACGGAAGGAGAATCTAGTGCAGAGCTAGATGGCAGTTCCTTACCTCCCCTCGTAGTTGAGGGCAAAATCTTGGTCTTATCGTCTTTCAAGTTCTTCATAGTGATCAACATATATAAATCCCAAGTGACTCAGAGAATAGAGCTATGCTCCTCGACAACGGCAACAGCTTTCGACGGTAGAGTATTCAACCCAAATTTATTGATTCGACACAAGGGGAGCCAAAGAATATTCTTGAGTATTAGAAGTTGAGTTGTCAATTCAACCACACCTGGATAACTTAGTATCTGCAGCAAAGTGTTTAGTAGCAAAAGTGGTATAATAATAATAGTAACAGTAGAAAAAGTAAAGATAAATGTTTTTGGGTTTTTGTAGTAGTTGTAACAGTAGCAACGGAAAAGTAAATAAGCGAAGAATAGTATATGAAAAGCTCGTAGGCAATGGATCAGTGATGGATAATTATGCCGGATGCGATTCCTCATGCAATAGTTATAACATAGGGTGATATAGAACTAGCTCCAATTCATCAATGTAATGTAGGCATGTATTCCGTAAATAGTCATACGTGCTTATGGAAAAGAACTTGTATGACGATTTTGTCCTACCCTCCAGCTTGAAGCGGGGTCCTAGCGGAAACTAAGGGATATTAAGGCCTCCTTTTAATAGAGAACCGGACCAAAGCATTAACACATAGTGAATACATGAACTCCTCAAACTACGGTCATCACCGAGAAGTGTCCCGATTATTGTCACTTCGGGGTTGTCGGATCATAACACATAATAGGTGACTATAGACTCACAAGATAGGATCAAGAACACACATATATTCATGAAAACATAATAGGTTCAGATCTGAAATCATGGCACTCGGGCCCTAGTGACAAGCATTAAGCATAGCAAAGTCATAGCAACATCAATCTCAGAACATAGTGGATACTAGGGATCAAACCCAAACAAAACTAACTTGATTACATGGTAAATCTCATCCAACCCATCACCGTCCAGCAAGCCTACGATGGAATTACTCACGCACGGCGGTGAGCATCAAATTGGTGATGGGGGATGGTTAATGATGACGACGGCGACGAATCCCCCTCTCCGGAGCCCCGAGCAGAGTCCAGATCAGCCCTCCCGAGAGAGATTAGTGCTTGGCGGCGGCTCCGTGTTGTAATACGCGATGAAACTTTCTCTCTGATTTTTTTCTCCCCGAACGTGAACGAACGTGAATATATGGAGTTGGAGTTGAGGGCGGTGGAGGTCCAGGGAGCTCAAGAGATAGGAGGTCGCGCCCTGGGGGGGGCGACCCCTGTCTTGTGGACAGGTTGTGGGCCCCTTGGCATTAGTTCTTTCGCCAAAAATTCTTATTAATTCCAAAAAGTGCCTCCGTGGTTTTCCAGGACATTCCGAGAACTATTCTTTTCTACACATAAAACAACATCATGGTAGTTCTGCTGAAAACAACATCAGTCCGGGTTAGTTTCATTCAAATCATGCAAGTTAGAGTCCAAAACAAGGGCGAAAGTGTTTGGAAAAGTAGATACGTTGGAGACGTATCATCGGTGTTCTGGGAACGGGGGTCCCCAGACTTTCCTGCCTGCGGCCTGCGGCGTGGCTCAAGTGGTGGCCCAGTACGGCCCGTCTTCATCAGCACAAGACTCAAGACCCTCGCGAGGGGTCGAGCCTCGCGGGGCGGACGACGCAAGGCTTCCTCAAAGACGGCCTCGCCAGGCAGGCTCGTGAGGAGGCGGAGAGATCAAGGCAGGGTACCTCGCGAGGTGCTCATGACGCAAGCCATGACGACCGAGGCCAGGCGGGCGCAGGCCTGCGGAGTGTCCTTGTTTCCTCTTTGGTGCAAAGGGGGCAAGCACAGACGTGGAGTACCGAGGCATCAGGCAGAGGTTGCCATTTCAGTGCAACGAGACCAAGATCAGCGGGGCGGCAGGATGGAGGTCACCGTGGAGCCCAAGACGGTGTCATCGCCAGTGCTTTTGGCAGCCGAAGACCAACTTTAGTCAGGATAACTTGTACTAGATGTTCCCCTTCGAAATGGCAGTTGTTGGCGCCCTTCCCGCTCAATATTTGGGAAGAGGCCCAGGGCCTCTATAAATAGGACTAGCCACCACAGTAGAGGGGATCGAGACCTATCTGATAGAGCCCTAGCAAAGAGAGAGAGAGAGAGAGAGAGAGGCGATCGAACTCACCCAAGCAGTTCATCGCACCAACCCAAGAACACCTCTCGCGAGGCTGTTCTCCCTTTGTACTGTTTATCATCAGCCCCTGAGGCAATCCACCACACCACACACTGGAGTAGGGTATTACACCACAATGGTGGCCCGAACCAGTATAAATCTCGTGTCCCTTGTATTGTTCATCGTTTCCAGCTTAGATCTCACGAGGCGATCGGATGTACATCGGTAGGGGAGAGATCTTCATGCGCACCCAGTGTTCGAACCTTAAGGGTCTGCCGGAACCCAACATCCGACATTTGGCGCGCCAGGTAGGGGTGCGCCGGAATCTTTCTTCCGCTGTTCGTGTTCGATCTTCCGTCGTGTCCATGGCTGACGCTCGCCGGGCTCACGCCGAGCGTCGGGCTGCTCTCACCGCCCGCGTCGCCCAGACGGCGCCCGACGGCGGGCGCCCCCGTCGTTCCCCATTAGCACCAAGTTTTGCCCTCATGGCGGCCAACGCTCCACCCGCTCCGGCTGTCGACGCCGGCGCGGAAACCAGGGGGCTTCGAGCCCTGGCCCCTGCCTTGCGATAGGTGCAGTGGCCGCACAAGTTCAAGCCGGACATGCCACCGCGCTATGACGGCACAACCGACCTGCAAGCCTTCCTGCTGGCATATGAAGAAGCCGTCCTCAAGGACGGAGGCGACGACAAGGTCATGGCGAACTGGCTGCCCATGGCCCTCACCGACGTCCCGCGCATGTGGCTGCTCCACCTGCCAGCGGCTTCTATGGTCTCCTGGGAGGAGCTGCGCAACCTCTTCCTCGCCCACCATGCTGCGCCGGCACCCCGGTCGTCGCGGCCATCCTAGGCGGACCACAGGGGCCACCTTCGAGCGGCCATGTTAAGCCGTTCGTCCGCCAGATCGGCGCCGCCCTCAAGCGCCGAGAAACTCCCCCGGGCTGGGTGGCACCCAAGGCCGATTTGACCTTTAGCCCGGACGATCACCCCTCCAACACCGCCTGCGCGGGCGCGCTCCCAATGCTGTGCACCCCCACCATCTGCAAAGTGGCCGTCACCAGGACCCTCATCGACGGTGGTGCCGGCCTCAACGTGCTCTCGGTGGAGGCCTTCAGCCTCCTTCTCGTGCCGCTAGAGCGGTTTCAACCCCGTAGGCCCTTCTTGGGCGTCGGAGGCGGTTCCGCCGGCTCCCTGGGGCAGATCCGCCTCCCGGTGACCTTCGGCACCCACGACAACTTCTGCACGGAGCTGATCGACTTTACGCCGACCCCATCGGCCTCACAGCCAACGCCATCCTCGGCTACCCAGCCTTGGCCCAGTTCATGGCAGCGACTCACCCGGTGTACAACCTCATGAAGATGCCCGGGAGCAGCGGCGTCTTATCGTGTCCGGAGACACGGGATGCGCCATGGCGCTCAAGCTTGCCTTCAAGGCCGCAGCGGTGGCGCAGCCGCCCGGCCAGCGGATGTCCTCAAGCCCAAGGGGGCTGCGCCGGCTAAGAAGAAGCAGCTATTCAGCCAAGAGAAGGCGGAGACCAAGCAGGTACCGGTCGACGAGGATGGATCCACTAGCGCCACCTTCAGCATAGGCGCCAACCTTCAGCCTGAGCAGGGGGAGGCCCTGGTCAGGTTCCTGTGCGCAAACAAGAAGGTGTTTGCATGGGAGCATAATCAGCTGGCGAGGGTCCCAAGAGATGTAATTGAACATCATCTCAATGTGTGCCCCAACGTGCGCCCGTGAAGCAGAAGGCAAGGCGGCAGTCCACTGAAAAGCAGGCCTTCATCGTCCAAGAAACCCGCAAGTTAGAGGCAGCATGAGTCATTCGCGAGGTCCGCTACCCTGATTGGCTGGACAACCCTGTTGTCGTGCCAAAAAAGGGAGGAAAGGAACACATGTGTGTTGACTTCACCAACCTCAACAAGGCCTGCCCACAGGATCCATTCCCGCTCCCCCGCATCGACCAGATCGTCGACTCTACCGCTGAGTGTGACCTATTGTGCTTCCTGGATGCCTTCTCGGGCTATCACCAGATCAAGATGGCGGTAGAAGACGTGGAGAAAATAGCCTTCCTGACCCCGTGTGGAGTATACTGCTATACCTGCATGCCATTTGGGTTGCGCAACGCAGGCGCGACCTTTCAGTGGCTGATGCACATCGCCTTGGGCGGCAGCTCGGGAGGAACGCTGAAGCTTATGTCGATGACATTGTGGTGAAGTCTCGGGAGGCAAAAACCCTGATACAGGACCTGGAAGAAACCTTCGCAAGCCTCAATGAAGTGGACCTGCGGCTCAACCCGGAGAAGTGCGTGTTCGGAGTCCCCTCGGGCAAGTTCCTGGGCTTCCTCGTGTCCCACAGGGGCATCGAGGGTAACCCAGAGAAGGTCAAGGCGGTTGAAGGCATGAGCCCACCGAAGACCCTCAGAGAAATGCAGAAGCTCACCGGGCGAGTAACCGTGTTAGGGCGTTTCATCTCCAAGATGGGAGAGCGAGCACTGCCCTTCTTCAAGCTGATGAACAAGAAAGGCCCCTTCTAATGGACTGAAGAGGATGACAAGGCATTCCAAGATCTCAAGAGGTACCTTACCAGCCCTCCGGTGATGGTAGCTCCATGCCCTTGGGGGCGATTGGTGCTCTACCTTGCGGCCACCCCCTATTCCGCCAGTGCAGCCCTCATGGCGGTTAGAGAGGAGCGCCGGACCAAGGCCGCAGCTGCCGTCCCAGCCGGGGCAGAGCAGAGCCCGAAAGGTCTCGCGAAGACCACAACCACAGCAGAAAAGGATCAGCCCCAGCAGGGGAGCGCACCCAGAGCAGAGGAGGCCTCTCCAGGCGACCAAGCGCTGGGGGCTCCGTCGCCTCAGGAGGCGCCTCAACCTCCGGAGGACGCAGGCTGCGCTAGTACCCTCAACCTCGTCGAGCACTCTGTCTACTTCGTCATCACGGTGCTACAGGACGCGAGGGCGCGGTACCCCATGCCCCAAAAACTCCTCCTCACACTATTGGTGGCCTCGCGCAAGCTGCGGCACTACTTTCAAGGCCATCCCATCAAGGTCGTCTCATCATACCCCTTGGAAAGGGTACTCAGGAGCCCGAACTCAGCTGGGAGAGTCGCTGAATGGAACATCGAACTGCAAGCTGTTTCAAATTTGGAATTCAGCACGACCAGGGTCATCAAGGGCGCCGCACTTGCAGATTTCGTGGCGGAATGGGCAGAGGCACCGGGGCTCAAAGCGGGCGAGGACCGGTCGCTTTCCCCAGGAAGTGAAGCCCCGGACGGCTGGGTCATGTACTTCGACGGAGCGTTCTCGCGACAGGGCGCGGGGGCTGGCGCAGTGCTCATATCCCCCACTCAGGACAAGCTCTACTATGCTGTGCAACTCTGCTTTCAGCATGGAGAGAAGGTCTCCAACAACATAGCAGAGTACGAGGGCCTGATAGCGGGCTTGAAAGCTGCAGTCGCCTTGGGGGTGAAGCGCCTCATCATCAAGGGCGATTCACAACTCCTCGTCAACTTCTCCAACAAGGTATACGAGCCGAAGGACGAGCACATGGAAGCGTATCTCGCGGAAGTCCGCAGGATGGAGAAACAGTTTTGGGGGCTGGAGTTGCAACATGTGCCTCGCGGCACCAATCAAGAAGCTGATGACATCGCAAAGAGGGCGTCCAGGCGGCTGCCTCAGGAGCCTAGTGTCTTCGAGGAGCGACTCTTCAAACCCTCGGCAGCGCCATCACTGTCAAGCACAACACAGCCTAGGGAGAAGCTCCCTCAACCGCCTGCCTCGGGAGCCCCGGTCTGCGGCCCAACCTCGGGGGCACGCTTGCTCCTGGTGCTGGAGCCTCAGGAGGGGTGTTGGACCGCAGAATTCAAGGATTACTTGGTGCAAGGGACCCTACCGGAGAAGGAGGAGGATGCGGAGCGCGTGGCGCGGCAGGCAATGACCTACTGCATCCAAGACGGAGAGCTCTACCGAAAGCGGCCGAATGACGTTACTCTATGTTGCATCTCCAGGGAGCAGGGAAAAGAGCTGCTGGCAGACATTCACGGTGGAGACTGCGGGCACCACTCGTCTTCGCGCACACTCGTCGGCAAGGCATTTCGTAGCGGTTTCTATTGGCCAACAACACTCAACGACGGAATCGAACTGGTGAAGGCTTGTGAAGCCCGTCAGTTCCATGCAAAGCAGATTCACCAGCCAGCTCATGGCCTTCAGACCATTCCCCTCTCGTGGCCATTTGCTGTTTGGGGCCTGGACATCCTTGGCCCATTTCCTCGGGCTCCAGGGGGCTATTGCTACCTTTACGTCGCCATTGACAAATTGACTAAGTGGGATGAAGTGGAAGCTGTCCGCACCATCCCGGCCGGCTCAGCAGTCAAGTTCATCAGGGGCCTCATGAGCCGGTTTGGGGTACCCGATCGCATCATCACCGACAACGGTTCGCAGTTCACCAGCAATCTCTTCAAAACATATTGCGCTAACCTTGGAACGCAGATATGCTACGCTTCGGTGGCGCACCCTCGGAGCAACGACCAAGCTGAGCGTGCCAACGCTGAGGTCTTGAAGGGCCTCAAAACCCGAACCTTCAAGAAGAAGCTGGAGGCCTGTGGCAGGGGCTGGCACGACGAGCTCCAGTCCGTGCTATGGTCCATCTATACTACCACTACCAAGTCGACCGACGAAACCCCGTTCTTCCTCGTCTACGGTGCTGAGGCGGTCCTTCCTCACGAGGTCAGGCATCTCTTCACGCGGGTCCTGGCTTTCGACGAAGGCCAGCAGGACGCCATGCGGGGGATGGACCTCGTGCTTGGGGAGGAACGTCGTCGGGAGGCTGCGCATCGGGCTGCGAGATACCAACAAGCACTGCGGCGGTACCACTGCCGCAACATCCGCCCCAGGACCCTCGAGGTAGGTGACCTCGTGCTCAGATGGGTGCTCTCCAGGGAGGGGTTGCACAAGCTCTCACCCATGTGGGAGGGCCCGTTCAAGGTTGTTCATGTCTCTAGGCCCGGCGCTGCATGCTTGGAGACTCAGGAGGGGGTTCCCATCGCGAACGCGTGGAACATCCATCATCTCCGGAAGTTCTACCCTTGAAGAAAGGCCTAGAGCCTGTAAAGAAGGCCCGGCGCCTGTGAAGCTAGACGAACCAAGAAAGGTCCGGAGCCAGTGAAGAAGGCCAACGCCTGTGAAGCTCATTTCCCCGAGAAAGGCCCGGAGCCTGTGAAGAAGGCCAACGCCTGTGAAGCTCATTTCTTCGAGAAAGGCCCGGAGCCTATGAAGAAGGCCAATGCCTGTGAAGCTCGCCGCTCGTGGCACTCTCATGTAATAATGAGTTGGGGCTGGATACGCCCGGGAGTCTCCGGAGAGCCGCTCGGGCCTCGAGGGCTCCCGCCCATGCCCAGTGGCAGCACTTAGCTCCGCGCTGGTGAGAAGACGTCGAAGACTAGATTAGGTGCCGGACGCGGCTTTTTCATTTGCTTTCCGCAGTTGGGTTGTTCGTTCCTATTTGAAGTTTTAGTGAAGTTGTTGCCGTCCTTAGCTTGTGACTCTTTGTCTTTTTCGCTCACTTGCCTCGTTTTCTCTCGTGCAAGTCTCGCGACGGAGCTACGCGGGCACCCTCGCGAGTGTTTTCTGCCTCGCTGCCTCAAGCTTTCCTATCCAAGTCCACTACGAGAGCACCCCTCCTAGTCCGTGCCCCACGGGCATCGCGACGCGAACACAGGACCTGGGCCAGTCGCCTCCACAACCGAGACCGGCAGCTACCACTCCTGACTAATCCTTGCAGGACATGAAGCGCGTGGCGAGGCCTCGGCCTCGGGAAGCGAAGACCACGACAAGTCCACCCGAGCTAAGTAATTCCTGCACGCGGGCATGCGGCACAAAAACACAGCACAGAAATAGCGGAAACAACATGATAATTAACCGCAATAGTTCAGCACGCCCCCACGGGGCCCTACACTACTTTCTCTTTGCGCAGGGAAGGGAGAAAAACAAAATAGGCACAACTTGCTCGGCACCAACTTGCGGCGAGGGCTCGTACTGCCTCCGGAGCTCAGTCAGACTCCTCCTCGCGCTTCACCGAGGTGCAACGGTGGACTGACCCGCTACCTCCCTCCAGGCGGGCATGATGGTGCGGAGGCTGGTCGCGGCCACCGCTGGAGGAGCTGCTGTCCGAAGGAGAGCCGCCGACGCTCGATGAGCCCCGAGCACCGCCGACCACGCGCCTGCCGTCATCTTCATCCCGATCATCGCCGGGGCTGGGTACATGGCTGCGGTCATTATCTTCGGGGCAGCACCCAACATGGTGACCGTCTTCTCCGAACACCCTCACGTAGAGGGTGGCGTCGCCGTCGAACTTGAAGTGCAGGGTACACCGCCGGCTTAGGCCACGCGCGCGGGCAAACGTTTGCCAGCCGCGGGTCAGGGCCGCATTCCCGGCGACGGAGACCTCCAGCGAAGCCCAGGAGACCCTACTACAACAACCGTCCTCCTGAAGGCAGAGGCCGCCCGAAGCGCCGGCCGGAAGTTCACCTTCAAAGAAGCGGGGAAGCTGGAGCCAGGTGCTGGTCGGGTCCGCCGACCACACGACGAACTCCGGCAGCACCTCCGCCGAGTGGAAGCGCGGCCTAGGGGGCCACGCAGTCACGGCGCGCCCCCCATCGACAACCTGGCGCCCATCGCCGCGCAGGGGATCGCCTCTACGACCGCGGGAAGCCACTAAGGGAGCCACATGATGCTTGCGAGGACGGCCTTGGCCGCGCTTGGCCGGGGGAGAGTCAGGCCCTTCCCGACGAGCCTTTCCCTTCTCTGCAGCCGAAAACCTCTTCGGTGGCGCCATGGGGGATGGCGAGTAGCTGGGATGGAGAGAAAGAAGGAAGCAAGGAGGGAGATGCACAACGGAGGCCTGTGCACTCCTGCAATTATAACCGGAAGGAAGCCAACCGTCGGCCTCCACGCTCGTAGGTAATCATGACCTGTTTCTGCATGCAGGGACTTGTCAAGTCGAGAGGTTGCCGAGGCAGCGTGGGGAAGCGGAGACGCCCACGTCCAATCGACCGCCACGCGGCGCCCAAGGCCGCAGGCTGATATGCCCGCGGCGCTTCGCACTTGCCCCTTCCCTTCTCCGCTAAACCAAGTCCGAGCGCGCCTTGGGCCCGGGGGCTACTGACGGCGTTCTGGGAACTGGGGACCCCAGACTTGCCTGCCTGTAGCGTGGCTCAAGTGGTGGCCCAGTACGGCCCGTCTTCATCAGCACAAGACTCAAGACCCTCGTGAGGGGCCGAGCCTCGCGGGGCGGACGACGCAATCCTCAAGGACGGCCTCGCCAGGCAGGCTCGCGAGGAGGCGGAGAGACCAAGGCAGGGTACTTCGCGAGGTGCTCGTGACGTAAGCCATGACGATCGAGGCTAGGCGGGCTCCAGGCGGGCGCCGGCCTGCGCAGTGTCCTTGTTTCCTCTTTGGTGCAAAGGGGGCAAGCACAGGCATGGAGTACCGAGGCATCAGGCAAAGGTTGCCATTTCAGTGCAACGAGACCAAGACCAGCGGAGCGGCAGGATGGAGGTCATCGTGGAGCCCAAGACGGTGTCATCGCTAGTGCTTTTGGCAGCCGAAGACCAACTTTAGTCACGATAACTTGTACTAGATGTTCCCCTTTGAAATGGCCATTGTTGGCGCCCTTCCCGCTCAATATTTGGGAAGAGGCCCAGGGCCTCTATAAATAGGACTAGCCACCACAGTAGAGGGGATCGAGACCTATCTGATTGAGACCTAGCAAAGAGAGAGAGAGGCGGTCAAACTCACCCAAGCAGTTCATCGCACCAGCCCAAGAACACCTCTCGCGAGGCCGTTCTCCCTTTGTACTGTTCATCATCAGCCCCTGAGGCAATCCACCACACCACACACTGGAGTAGGGTATTACACCACAACGGTGGCCCGAACCAGTATAAATCTCGTGTCCCTTGTATTGTTCATCGTTTCCAGCTTAGATCTCATGAGGCGATCGGACGTAGATCGGTAGGGGAGAGATCTTCGTGCCCACCCCAGTGTTCGAACCTTAAGGGTCTGCCAGAACCCAACATCCGGCAGGCCCCCTTGGCCTTCTTCTCCGGTGCCTTGTAGGGCGCCAGAACTAGCATCTTCGCCAGGAGCGGGATGACGGGTTCCTCAGACAGCGGAGCCAGACACCGAGTCCGCTCCACTTTCTCTGTCCATACCTGTCGTGGAATTGTCACGGCAGATGTCCTCATGAAAGGACTTAGTCGTAGGGCCATCGTACGGGTTAACCTAGAGGGGTTAAAGCGGACACAAGACACGGGAATTATACTGGTTCGGCCCCTTCGATGAAAGTAAAAGCCTACGTCCAGTTGTGATGTGATTGATATGATTTCGGCGACTAGGGAGCAATAGCTATGCCTTAGCCTCGAATCATCTGTCCCTAATCCGCCGGGTCGTCCCCTTATATACACGGGTTGACGCCTCGGCCGGTTCTGAGAGTCCCGATCCGCTCATACAAGCGTCTGCTCGGTCTCTCCTTTCTTAACTTACAACACAAGTTACAATACTAAGGCGGTTTACATAGATGGACCTTAATTCGCCTCACGGGCTCCAGGCCTCCTCGTGGGCCTGAATCATGGACGAGGGTAAAGCGGCCCCTCCAGTGCGGTTCACACTCAGTAGTTGTGTCCCCAACATTAGGCCCCAGTTTGACCTGAACCGGTTCAAGTCAATCTTCAACACCTTCAGGAAACTATTCGATCTCCTTTCATATTTTGTAAACCGCCATCCGCTTGAACCGCCATGACGTCATCCTCCGATTTCCATGTCGTGGCACCTTGACGCCCTCTTTAATAAAGAAATCCAAACAAGAAGATTCCCTTCATTTAATGCTATCCCGAAATCGAGGCGGCCGCACCGTCCGCCGCTCTTGACTCCCTCGATTTCGCGCCCGTTGATTGCTCCGTCCCTTATAAATAGACCGGTCGCCTTTCTTCTTCTTCTTCTTCTTCCGCTCTTCTCCTTCCTCGCGACGCTCTAGCCTCGAAGCTCCGCCGTCGCGCCCGACCTTCGAACGACGCTTCATCGCTGGCCGCTGCATCAACCTCGACCGTGTCGAGTTTTCGGCGCCTCCTCGCGGTTTCCGCCGCCGTAAGGTTCCTCTCAAGCCCTAGATCCCATCTCAGAGATCCTGTTCATCACGCAGTTCATATCGCTTTTTCTCACTTGCTCCGCCATGGCCGTACGCCTCAGCCATACCGTGCATCTTGTATAAGTGATCGCTCCGCCGTCCATTGAACTCTTTATGCACCCTTCCTTTTGTTCAGATCCTCGAGTTTAGAATATCTGAACCCTCCCGCTCTTTATGAAGGTTTGCATAGGTCGAAAGTTTTTCTTACTAGAGCTTCGGTAGATCTCGATTACCTCCATTCGTATGTGAAAACTGTTTCTGCCCATACTTAGTAGACTTTTTCAACTCTGCCATTTTCGGCGGTTTAACTTTCGACAGCCTAATCCGTCCTCCATTAGTCCTCGCTAAACCGAACGGGAAGCCGGATGCTGAATCACCGTTTAACAATGTATGATATGCCTGAACCGCTTAATGGTAAACCGCTCTTCCTTTCTTTTCGCAGCTTAATCTTCCGGAATGGCCCTCAATTCTCAGCTTGCAATTGGGTCCGGGTCCAAAATCACCAAACACAACTGAACGCCATGTCACCACCGGGCGGTTTAGCGCCAAAAATGTCCTCCATCGGGCGTGTTCCGGATGGCGAGTTTCCTCCCGAGCCACAAGAGGGTGAAGTAATCGTGTTTATGCAGCACTTAGACCGGGATTCTGCCCGCCGGTTCAAAATTTTTCCGGACGCCCTCGCAAGTTTGAAACTCCATCCGCAGGATATCGGCCCGAACTACGTGGTCAAACATATGCAACTTCCAAGTCTTACGTGAAGTCTACCTTCGTGAAGAACCATCTCGTGGAGCTATTCCGGGATTTCTTTCACTTGAACCGCCGCACGGAGTTTTCTGATGGTCCCAACACAGAACTAGGCGGCGTTTCAATCGAGAAAAGGAAGGAAGCGGACTTTCCTCACGCCAAACACCACAGCCATCCAAAGGATTGGAACCAAACCTGGTTCTATTGCCGGAACACCACTCCTGCCAACGAAAATCCCTTGTCGGGTTACCGTCCTCACCGGCTCAAGAACAACCATCCGCTGCCTTCACGCTTAACCGCCGCGAACGGAAGAACTTTGCACCTTAGATCATAAAACTCCGGGCTCTAATGGCCAATGGACTAACTGGTGTGGACCTTGTGCGATGCTGGGTTTCTTGGGGCATCTTGCCCTTAAGCCGCCGGCCCGGATTGATGCACGAGTATACTGGCAGCCTCAAAGACCCTCAAAGATGTCACGAATTACCAATAACTGAAATTGAGGTTACAGAGGCTGTAAAAAAGATGCTTGATGAACCAATCTCCGTTTGCAGCCTAACCGGGTTGGCTCCGTTCTGTGTTGCCAACCCGCCACCTGCGGTAAGACTTTGCTCAACGCTTTTCGGGCTTTTAGCATTTTGTTGATATTCATTAATCCTTGCTACCTCGCAGGCTGACAGCTCCTTCTGGAGACGGACCAAACCGGCCCGAGCTCACAGATAAAGCCCAAGGCTATCAAAAGGCTGGCAAGAAAACCGTCGGGTCCTCCGATCCGCCGGAAGAAGAAGAATCTGGCTGAGGTAAAACTTGATATCCTTACGAGGCAGCCGCCCAGAAACCGGCTCTCCTCCTTGTATTTCTTCCTATGATTTATCCCTCTTTATTCTTCCCTTCAATCGACAAATTTAATTCCCAGATGATGCCGAGGCCAGCCATGCCGACCATTTTGAGGTAATTCTTCTTTCTTCCGACTCGACCTGCGTGCGGTTAAAAAGAATTCGTCATACCGTTCGGAAAGTGAAAAAATCTCATTCCTATGCTTATCTGAAGACACAAGAGGCTAAAGAGCCGCCACAACCCGGCCACAAGGGCTAACAGATTCTCTCCTCCGGTTTACCAGATACACCAACCCGAAGCGTTGTCCAGAGGTGACTTGTTCTCCGAAAAACGTTATCCCTTAAAAGGTTTCTTCCGCTGTCCTCTCAATCCGTCGACCAATTATCGTGCCTCTTCCAACTCCTCCGGGCGGTTCATCAACCACGCATAGCGCCTCCACTTAAAGTTGCTGCAGGGTATGTAATCGCTGTCCATTAGTTCGATTTACAACTGCCTTGGTTGATTTGCCTTAATCCAATTACGAACATTGCAGCACCAAGGCTCGCTTGAGTAAGAAAGCGAAAACCCTTGACCCCACTGCGGATGTTGATCCAGAAAAGACCCCGGAACAAGCCCACGAAAATCCTGAAGTCGCCAAGGATAGCTCTGGCGAGTTGTACAAAGACGATACCGCTGATCCGCCGTGGTTGAACTGGAGGTCCAAATGGAAACTTCACAAATTGCTCCACCAAAACCGCCGATAGAGCGAGTCGTAATAGTTGAACCGCCGAGCCAGAGTAAGCAAGCATCCAGCCCAAAGAAGACCGCCGAAAATGACGATGTTATTAGACAGTAATCGCTATGCTGCTCCTAGCCAACCGGGTCGCTTTTAACAAAACATAATGCCAAGGGCGAAGTCAGCCGCCATGAGTAAAGATAAAGGCAAAACAGACCTGGTCGACCACGACAACTTCTCTGCCCAAGAACTGCACTCGGTTTCTGAACTGCTTTATGCCAGCCGTGACCTTGAAGCTGGTCTGTGAACCGGATGAAGGACCGCTATGAGGTAATGAATTATGTCTTTCCTGTACTTTAGCTGTATAGTAGCTCTCAAGGGTCGGTTCAACTTAGCATAGTTAAACCGGGACTTAATTTCTGTACCCAAATGGCAAACTGAGATCAATTAACCATTAGCCCCCAAGTGCCAAGGTGAATATGTATATTGAGCTTGGGACTTGATAATGAGACACCTAACATGCTTCCTTTGTTACCAGAATGAAATAGAGCAAAGCAAAGCGTGCAACTCATAGACCATGAGCTAATCTGAGACTCAGCAAGCGAGACCACTAAGGCCAAGGACGAATTGAGAACGGCCTTGGCCACTATGGAACAGTCAAGGAGTGGTATAAATCCGAACAAGCCAATCTGGGACACCGAGAAGGCCGGCTTGAAAAAACGGGCGGAAGAAGCCGAAGCAGCCCTTAAACCGGTGACCGAAGAGCTTGCCGGACTCAAGCGCCAAGTGCATGCCATGACCTCTGCCGTCTTTGGTAAGAAACTATGCACTGGCTATCTTAATTTTGATATTTCCGCCGGTTTATCCTGAGTTGTCTTAAACCGTGCAGTAAACGTATTGCACATATGGGCTCAGTGCGGAAGAAATCGAAGGCCGCTTATACGCTGATTGAGCAGTCAGATACCGGCGCCAATGAAGTCATCTCGTGCTACATCATACGACAAAACGGGCGCCGTCCTGATCAGAGAAACCCTGGACCGGTTGTCCATGGTTCCGGGGCAGCTTGAAGAGTTGAAGCGATCCGCGGCTCGGGCTGGCACATTACTGGCTCTGACGCGCGCCAAGGCGTGGATAGCAGATCTGGATCCGGCGGACATAGCCAAAGGTTTCCCCGCTCAAGAGAATGGTGAAGCCTTTGATAACGACGCTCAAAGCGGATCACAAAGGAAATGCGTTCACCGGGCGAAGTCAATCGGCAGACGGCCAACCTGACGGTTCACCGCTCTTTTATGACGCCAACAACAAGCGGGTGGATTTTGTCATCCACGAAGTGCGAGCCTTGTTCCCAATCCGTAAGCACACTTACGCCCGACGTTGATCCGCTGAGCCGATAAGTGAAGAAGCTGTCTTTCGTGCCTTAACCCGGATTGACCGGGTCTACCAATGACTTCCGGCTTTGGGTGAGGAAGAAGAAGAAGTTGAACCGACGTCAGCGCCTCTACCTCACGCCAACCCGGCGAAGCAGCGTAATTAAATCAAGCCGGGTGACGCCCGAAGCTTCAAGGCATAACCCCACATGAAACGCCGGGCCGCAAAAGGCTTTGTAATAGGATAGTCGATTTTGTTTTGAACAATGCCGTTACCAACTCAGTCCGTAAACTTTTGCATGGCGGTCTGTCGATACTTTGGTTTTGAAGTAGTGAATCCTTCAACATATTTTGCCTGCAATCACAAATTCTTAACTCGCCATGGCGGCTTGCGCCTCCAGCCGGATTGTGATGCCAATATATTTATATAAGAAAAATTTGTGATACAAACATACCTGCCAAAGGTCGGGCACACAAGTGGCTTTAGCCAATCTGAAGCGGAGGCTTTATAAACCATCACCGTCAAAGGAGAACAATCCTCGTAGGTATAATGCCGATTTACCGTGTAAATCGTGTCGGGCATGATAAGCCCCCTGTTACTCCATAATGGGATGTTAACAGCAAAATCAATCCGGAACAATCAATCGCCGGATTAAAAATGGACCAAATTCTGAAAACTTGAATCCGGTTGAAAGAAGGTTTGTCGGTTTAAGACAACAAACAAAAGCCAAATTATATGTATAAAAAATACATGGAAGCAAAAACAATAACAAAGACTGTTTGCAAGAAGAGGCGTTATTGAGCTCGATCGATGGCGTTACCATGGTCGGACAGACCAAGCTCCCTATAAGGTGTAGCGATGGTTCAAGTCAGCCAGTCCCCAATCGACATCGTGGCATTACGCCGATCAAGTGGTATTGCATTGGTTCGGGTTCGACCAAGCCCCAAGTGATTCTATGGCCTTAGGCCGACCAAGAGGCGTGATCGGTTCAGGCGTGACCATGTCCCCAAATGATCTGGTGGCTTTCGCTTTGTCAAGAGGTGTTGCATTGGTTCGGACACCGACCAAGCCCCCAAATGATCCGGGTGGCTTTCGCCGCCAAGAGGTGTTGCATTGGTTCGTACACCGACCAAGCCCCCAAGTGACAAAAGTTTCACAAAAGCAAGGCCAAGGATTAAACCGGAGGCCGCTTCACGACAGCATCTCCATGTACCCAAACCGGACTTTGATACAGAACAGATACCCCGCTTTAGTCGAGGATCCGGTTTATTGCCTTTATTCATAACATATACATTGTCTTAATATGTACATAAGTGGAGCCGATGGCTCAGGTATAATAAGGCCGAAGATGAGCTATGTTCCATGGCTCGTTGGTCTCCTCTTCGACGCGTGCGTGAATCCTTTTCGCTCTCGAACATCAATCGATAGTAGGACCCGTTGTATAGATTCTTGCTGACCACAAAAGGCCCCTCCCAAGGTGGGGATAGCTTGTGCATATCTTTCTGGTCTTGAATGAGCCGCAGCACTAAGTCTCCTTCCCGAAAGGTTCTGGTTTTAACCCGCCGGCTGTGATACCGACGAAGATCCTGCTGGTAAACGCCCGAATCGAGCAGCTGCCATATCGCGCTCTTCATCCGGTCGATCCAAATCGTCTTGCCGTGCTGCCTTGCTATCTGCCTCAACATAAGCTGCCACTCGAGGCGAGTCGTGACGGATATCGGCTGGGAAGGACCTCCTCCGCTCCATAGACCCTACAGAACGGCGTGTTACCGGTGGATCGGTTGGGGGTAGTATTTATACTCCATATCACTGATGGTAGCTCTTCCACCCAACAACCCGGCGTCCTCTCTAAAGGGACCATAAGTCAGGGTTTGATACCTTTCAAGATCTCCTGATTAGCTCGTTCCGCTTGACCATTGGATTGCGGGTGGGCTACGGAAGAAACATCAAGCCGGATGTGCTCTCGTTCACAAAATTCCTTCATAGCTCCTTTGGACAAATTGGTGCCATTGTCCGTGATGATACTGTGTGGAAACCCAAACCGGAAAATCACCTTTTTGATGAACTGAACCGCCATGGCCGCATCACACTTGCTAACAGGCTCTGCCTCAACCCACTTGGTAAATTTATCAACCGCCACCAACAGGTGGGTCTTTTTGTCCTTGGACCTCTTGAAAAGGTCCAACCATATCCAGCCCCCAAGTCGCATAAGCGGCCAAGTAATTGGAATCATCCTCAATTCTTGGCTGGCACATGAGCACGCCTAGAGAACTTTTGGCAACCATCACATCGTTCGACCAGATCCTCCGCGACAAGATGGGCGGTCAACCAATAGAAACCATGGCGGAACGCCTTGGCCACCAAGGACTTTGAACCGGCGGTGACCACAATCCCTTCATGGATCTCTCGCAATATCTCACAGCCCTCTTGAGGGACACACAACGCTGAAACGCCCGACACACCTTTGCAATGGTGCAACTCGCCATTAACAATGGTCATAGACTTAGACCGCCGAACTATCTGCCGGGCCAACGTCTCATCTTCCGTAACTCGCCCGGTTCATGTATGCCAAATAAGGAGCGTCCAATCCGGAGTGACATGCAAGGCCGCCACCAATTGAGCCTCCGGATCAGGGATAGCCAAATCAATTTCATCCGAAGCTTAAGCGGCCGGATTGTGCGATACATCAAGGAAGGCGTTGCGGGACCGGTTTTACGTTGAGAGCCCAGCCGCTTAAAGCATCACCGCTTCGTTCTTCCGACGATCCACATGGTCCACCTGATATCCTTTAAAATGTCCCGCAACGACATCCACCTCCGACGATATGCAGCCATGAGTGGATCTTTGGAATCCCAAGTACACGATACTTGCTGGGCCACCAAATCCGAGTCACCAAAGCATTTAACCCGGTGAGATTCATTTCCTTAGCCATCCGGAGACCATGGAGCAAAGCTTCATACTCAGCTGCATTGTTAGTACAAGGGAACATTAGGCGGAGAACGTAATGTAACTTGTCACCTCGTGGGGAAGTTAATACGACGCCAGCCCCGAGCCCTCCAATTGCTCGACCCATCAAAGTGGATGGTCCAATAGGTATGATCCGGCTTCTCTTCAGCGCTTGCAACTCCGTCCAATCATTAATGAAATCCACAAGTGCTCGAGATTTTACGGCCGTCCGAGGCACATATCTTAAACCGTATGCCCAAGTTCTATAGCCCACTTAGCAATCCGCCGATCACTTCCGGTTCAGATGATATCGCCAAGGGAGCCGAATCGACCATCGTGATGGGGTGCCCTTGGAAATATTGCCTTAGCTTCCGACTGCCATAAAAACCGTGATACCAGCTTCCGCCAATGCGGATATCTCTGTTTAGACTCAATGAGGACCTCGCTGATGTAATAAACCGCCGTTGAACCGGATACTCCTTCCCTGCCTCCTTCCGCTTCCACCACGATAGCCACGCTTAATCGCCTTGGCATTAGCGACAACATATAACAAAGCGGCTCTTTGTCAATGGGGCGGCTAGAACCGCGGGTTGGCCAACCGCCGCTTCAAATCCTCCAATGCTTCATCGGCTGGCTGAACTCCGCATAAACCGATCCGTTTTCTTTAACAGCTGGTACAAAGGAATGGCCTTCTCGCCAGACGGTCGATAAACCGGGCTTAGCGCAGCAATCCGCCTCTGCCAAACGCTGGACATCATTGATGCACTTCGGCTTAGCCAAGGAGGTGATAGCCGTAATTTTTTCCGGATTAGCTTCGATCCCCCTGTTGGACACGAGAAAACCCAATAACTTGCCTGCTGGAACACCAAAAACGCACTTGGCCGGGTTGAGCATCATCTTGTACACCCGCAAGTTGTCAAAGGTTTCCTTTAGATCCTCAATCAAGGTTTCCTTCTTCCTTGACTTAACCACGATATCATCCACATAAGCATGCATGTTACGGCCGATCTGTTCGCGTAAGCAACTCAACGCATAGCGCCGATAAGTCGCTTGGGCGCTCTTGAGTCCAAAAGGCATAGATACATAGCGTAAGGCTCCAAAGGGGTGATAAACGCCGTCTTCTCCTGGTCCTTAACTGCCATCTTAATCTGATGATAACCGGAGTACGCATCCAAAAAGCTCAAACGCTCACAACCCGCCGTAGCATCAATAATCTGGTCAATGCGGGGGAGGGCGAAAGGATCTGCTGGACAGGCCTTGTTGAGATCTGTGTAATCTACACACATGCGCCAAGTGCCATTCTTCTTAAGAACCAACACCGGATTAGCAAGCCACTCTGGGTGAAAGACTTCAACGATAAACCCTGCTGCCAAGAGCCTAGCAACTTCTTCTCCGATGGCCTTGCGCCTTTCCTCATTAAACCGGCGAAGAAACTGCTTTACCGGTTTGTATTTTGGGTCAACATTAAGAGTGTGCTTAGCGAGTTCCCTCGGTACACCTGGCATGTCAGAAGGCTTCCATGCAAAAATGTCCCGATTCTCATGAATGAACTCGATGAGCGCGCTTTCCTATTTAGGATCCAAGTTGGCACTGATAGTGAACTGCTTGGACGAATCGCCGGGCACAAAATCAACAAGCTTCGTCTCAGCCGCCGATTTGTACTTCCTTTTCATGACTTCATGCGATGCGCTCTGATCCAGCATGAGCCTATAAGCCTGCGCATCCAAAGCGGCCCGCTCCGCTGCCATCCTCACGTCCGCGGCTGCCAGGTCCGCTTTAGCTTTAGTGATCTGTTCTCTCACCTTTGCAATCTCCACGTTGTGCAGGTCCTGATCCAGCGGATTAGCCTCGCCATGAGCACAGCCAACGCCGAAAAGCTCGACAAAACTTGAGCCGGCGGGCGACAGGCCTCCTTCCCCGGCTGCCATCACCGCTGTTGAACCGGCGACCGGGGGCGCCGCGGTCGAAGAGTGAAGCGCCGCCTGCGTATCGGCCATGAAGATCCCAACCCGGTTGGGTAGATCGAAGGGGTCCGGAATACTCTCACCGTCGGAACAGCCCCCGATCTGGCCATCTTGCAGCTGGTATAGAGACTCGGTTTCTCCGGCCGACGATTCGTCACCAGAGTAGACAACAGTTTCATCACCAGATGCTGATCCGTCCTCGCAGCCTCCGTGGACGACTCCCACGAAAACATGCCCGATCACGGTTTAGCGGGGCAGGACTCTTCTTCGCTCACGAGCCGTCTCGACGAGGTCGGTGTAGACGTCCGCCCAGCCCCGCTCGCCGATCTTGCCGATGAACACGTGTATGCCGCCGAGGGGCCCGGTACCAGATTAACCGAGCGGCCTCGGGCCCCAGTCCGCATCGTCGATGTAGAGCTTGCGACGACTCTTAGTCATCCGCCCATCAGATAACCTTCGAGTCCTTCGAACTTGCCCTCTAAGATCATCAAACCATCATGCGATAGCCCCACGGTGGGCGCCAACTGTCGTGGAATTGTCACGGCAGATGTCCTCATGAAAGGACTTAGTCGTAGGGCCATCGTACGGGTTAACCTAGAGGGGTTAAAGCGGACACAAGACACGGGAATTATATGGTTCGCCCCTTCGATGAAGGTAAAAGCCTACGTCCAGTTGTGATGTGATTGATATGATTTCGGCGACTAGGGAGCAATAGCTTTGCCTTAGCCTCGAATCCTCTGTCCCTAATCCGCCGCCGGGTCGTCCCCTTATATACACGGGTTGACGCCCGGCCGGTCTACAGAGTCCCGATCCGGCTCATACAAGCGTCCGGCTCGGTCTCTCCTTTCTTAACTTACAACACAAGTTACAATACTAAGGCGGTTTACATAGATGGACCTTAATTCGCCTCTGGGCTCCAGGCCTCCTCCGTGGGCCTGAATCATGGACGAGGGTAAACCGGCCCCTTCAGGGCGGTTCACATTCAGTAGTTGTGTCCCCAACAATACCTAAAAAAATAAATGATGAAGTTTTAACTATCTTCCTTGAAGAAGCAAGTAGAGGATGTACCTTGAGACGAGAAATACTTACCACACTGGCAGGATGGGCATGGTCGTGCCTGGGTCCGAGTCTATGGCCGGCGGCGTCTCTTTGCCCTTAAAGATCAACTTCCAGACATCTTCGTGAGTGGTTCCGAAGAGTCTTTCCAAGGTTTGGTGCTTCTCCGGATCAAATTCTCATAAAGGGCATGTTCGGCTCTGACATGGAAGGATCCGGTGAACTAGCATCACCTGGATCACGTGGACGAGCTTGATGTTTTTATCCACCGTGCTTTGGATGCGCGTTTGCAGCGCTATCAGCTCGTCCAACGGAGACCAATTTGGGCCCTTCTCTATCCAGGAGGTGAGCCGCATTGGAGCTCCGGATTTGAACTCGGGAGCTACGGCCCAAGTGGTGTCGCAAGGCTCTATGATTTAGAACCACAGCTTCTGCCAATCCTTGATAGTCTCCACGAAAGTACCTTTGGGCCATGTGACATTGGGCATCTTGCTCACCATGGCACCTCCGCACTCCGCGTGTTGGCCATCCACCACCTTCGGCTTCATGTTGAAGATCTTGAGCCATAGTGCGAAGTGGGGAGGAATGCGGAGGAAGGCCTCGCACATGACAATAAATGCCGAGATGTTGAGGAAGGAGTTTGGGGCTAGATCATGGAAATATAGCCCGTAATAGAACATCAGTCCATGGACGAAAGGGTGGAGTGGAAACCCTAACCCGTAGACGAAATGAGGGATGAACACCACCCTCTCGTTGGGCTTCTGGGTGGAGACGACTTGCCCCTTTGCCGGAAGCCGGTGGGTGATTTCTTTCCCTTGTTACCCGGCCTCCCGAAGCTCAGTGATATCCTTCTCCTTAATGGAGGAGGCCATCCACTTGCCATGCCCTCCAGATCTGGACATGGTTGAGTGCTTGCTTGAGGTGGAAAAGATGAGAACTTGGGCGCTGGAGCTCGAGAATGGAAGGGCAAAGAGAGAAGGCGGGGTGAAGAAGAGGAACCTTATCTCTTTATAAAGGCAGTGAATATCAAGCGCCTCTGTCAGTGTACAAAAGGAGGGGCACACTTTTGTACCCCTTTACCTGTAAACGGGCAGTCGGAGCCGTGCCCACGGTCACACCAAGCAGAACAGGGGAGGTGAGCCAAGGTAAGACCAAAGCCCAAGATAACCAGAGTAACGCCAAGGCCAAGACCACAAAGAGCAGAGGGACGAAGCAGGTTCCCCCGGCAAGACCCTTGCCGGGGCAGCTCGCCCCACACCAACAGAGCGAGCCACACTTGAGTCCACGGTCTCCAATATCACGTTGGGCCAGGGCTCGGGAGGCACCTCCATGGTGGCATGCAGATCTTTGTGAAGACATATTCAAGATCAGATGAGGATTAGTGCTACCTCTTGAGCACTGCGTTGGTTTTCCCTTG
Organism: Aegilops bicornis; assembly: GCA_021605145.1. Lineage (NCBI taxonomy): Eukaryota > Viridiplantae > Streptophyta > Magnoliopsida > Poales > Poaceae > Aegilops > Aegilops bicornis. Next base: position 150,216,604 of record CM038674.1, on the reverse strand, counting down.
AAGAGGAAAGGGTGATGCAACAAAGTAGCATATGTATTTCCCTCAGTTTTTGAGAACCAAGGTATCAATCCAGTAGGAGGCTACACACGAGTCCCTCGCACCTACAGAAACAAATAAATAAATGTCAACCAACGCGATAAGGGGTTGTCAATCCCTACGGTCACTTACGAGTGAGATCTGATAGATATGATAAGATAATATTTTTGGTATTTTTGTGATAAATATGCAAAGTAAAATAAAAGGCAACAAAAATAGCTAAGTGTTGGAAGATTAATATGATGGAAAATAGACCCGGGGGCCATAGGTTTCACTAGTGGCTTCTCTTGAGAGCATAAATATTTACGGTGGGTGAACAAATTACTGTTGAGCAATTGATAGAATTGAGCATAGTTATGAGAATATCTAGGCGTGATCATGTATATAGGCATCACGTCTGAGACAAATGAACCGACTCACCTTTTGCATCTACTACTATTGCTCCACACATCGACCGCTATCCGGCATGCATCTAGAGTATTAAGTTCATAAGAATAGAAATAGCAGCTTTAAGCAAGATGACATGATGTAGAGGGATAAACTCATAATATGATATAAACCCCATCTTGTTATCCTCGATGGAAACAATACAATACGTGCCTTGCTGCCCCTACAGTCACTGGGAAAGGACACCGCAAGATTGATCCCAAAGCTAAGCATTTCTCCCATTGCAAGAAAGATCAATCTAGTAGGCCAAACCAAACTGATAATTCGAAGAGACTTGCAAAGATAACCAATCATACATAAAAGAATTCAGAAGATTCAAATATTGTTCATAGATAAACTTGATCATAAACCCACAATTCATGGTCTCAACAAACACACACGCAAAGAAGATTACATCGAATAGTTCTCCACAAGAGAGGGGGATAACATTGTATTGAGATCCAAAAAGAGAGAGGAAGCCATCTAGCTAATAACTATGGACCTGAAGGTCTGAGGTAAACTACTCACACTTCATCGGAGACCGCCGGAAGGGGAATCCACCAGGGAGGGCTTCTACATCATCATAGTCTCTCCGATGAAGTGTGAGTAGTTTACCTCAGACCTTCAGGTCCATAGTTAGTAGCTAGATGGCTTCTTATCTTTTTTTGGATCTCAATACAATGTTCTCCCCCTCTTTTGTGGAGATCTATTCGATGTAATCTTCTTTTTGCCGTGTGTTTGTTGAGATCGATGAATTGTGGGTTTATGATCAAGATTATCTATGAGCAATATTTGAATCTTCTCTGAATTCTTTTATGTATGATTGGTTATCTTTGCAAGTCTCTTCGAATTATCCGCTTTGGTTTGGCCAACTAGATTGGTAGTTCTTGCAATGGGAGAAGTGCTTAGCTTTCGGTTCAATCTTGCGGTGTCCTTTCCCAAAGGATGAGGGGCAGCAAGGCACGTATTGTATTGTTGCCATCGAGGATAACAAGATGGGGTTTTATCATATTGCATGAATTTATCCCTCTACATCATGTCATCTTGCTTAAGGCGTTACTGTTTTCATTAACTTAATACTCTAGATGCATGCCGGATAGCGGTCAATGAGTGGAGTAATAGTAGTAGATGCAAAAGTGAGTCGGTCTACTTGTCTCGGACGTGATTCCTATATACATGATCATACCTAGATACTCTCATAACTATGCTCAGTTCTGTCATTTGCTCAACAGTAATTCGTTCACCCACCATAAAATACTTATGCTATTGAGAGAAGCCACTAGTGAAATCTATGGCCCCCGGGTCTATTCTCTATCATATCAATCATCCATCACTTTATTATTGCTTTGATTTTTTACTTTTCTTTTTATTTTACCTTGCATCTTTATACCAAAAATACCAAAAATATTATCTATCATCTCGATCAGATCTCACTCTCGTAAGTGACCGTGAAGGGATTGACAACCCCTAATCGCGTTGGTTGCGTTGCGCTATTTGTTTTGTGTAGGTACGAGGGACTTGCGCGTGGCCTCCTACTGGATTGATACCTTGGTTCTCGTAAACCGAGGAAATACTTATGCTACTTTGCTGCATTATCCTCTCCTCTTCGGGGAAATCCAACGCAAGCTCAAGAGATAGCAATGTCTAAAACAGAAGATAATATAGAATGGAGCAATAAAAAATTATAGATACGTTGGAGACGTATCAATTAGAAGACGATGATCCTCGGCAAGATCCTTGCCGAGGAAGGCCACCAGACCCCCGGCAAGGTCCTTGCCGGGGACGACAGCGCGCTGCGGCAAGACCCTTGCCGGGCCACCCGGCAAGGCCCTCGCCAAAGACGCCAGCAGGGCCACCGCCAGGCCCACGCCAACCAAGTTTCCACCATCGTTTGCATGCAGCTGCCAGCTCAACCAGCTAAGCAGGCACCTGCGTGGAAACATGCAGCTCCCGGGCCAACTCTTCAAGCACCTGCGTGGCGGCATGTAGATATTCGTGAAGGCTCCACCATCGCGCCACCTTAGCTGCCTGCCTGCCTACATGGCACCGCATGCCTCACTCGCCAGGGCGCGTGTCGAAGCGAGCAGGAGCGGCGACGGACGGGACGGGCCTCGCCCCATCCCCGATAAAGCAAGGGGACACCTAAGCTATGCATTAAATGCGTCTTGTCCTGTAATACAAGCGATAAGCTCATAGCACTGTGCGCCTTTCCACCTCCTGTATGCCACTGTGGCAGCCCCTTTCGCCTATAAAAGGAGGCCCATGGCATACTGGAGAAGGATTCGGCTCTTTCGACCACGCACTCACCACAGCTTGTTCGAGAGCTCAAGAACTCTCTGAAATACACCCACCAAAGTAGGACTAGGGTTTTACGCATCCTCGTGGCCCGAACCTAGGTAAACGATCGTTGTGCTGGTTACTAATCCTGCTCTTCTCGCAACCCTGCGCCCCGGCAACTATAGTAGGGATTCTCGTGATCCCATAGGTGTCGTTTCCCTGACATCTTTGGCGCGCCAGGTAGGGGGGCTGCAATTGTGAGAATCTGGTTGTAGTTAGCCTAGCAGTTCTTCGTCGCCATGGCTCCTAAGAAGAAGATGACCACGGCGGTCGGCTCGTTCGGAGCCGAACGGCCCGTGCCGGTGCGGACGAGCAGTGGACCGGTCGCGGACAGGACCTGGGCCGTGGTCCGCGAGCACCAGCATCGCCCTGGCAGTCAGAACCTGGCGAGCAGCGTCGTTCGCGTGCCAGATGACCGGCCACACGTTGCCAGATCCAAAGACGGAGCTGGCCCCCCCGCAGGCGGCGCGGGGCCCTCCAGGGGTGTCATTGTGCCACCTCCGGGCGGTGCAGCGACCTCCAAGACGCCCACACCAGCGACCACTGCGCGCTCTTCCCATGGTGTGCGTGCCGAGCAGCGTTACCACACTGGTGACCCTGGGCACCGCCCTGGGAAGACCCATGTGCGTCATCCGCAAGATGAAGGGGTTCAGCACGCCCGCCGAAGTGCTGGCGAAAATGGCACGCAGCCACTAGGTCGTAACGGAGCTCCTTCTAACGTAGTTAGAAGTCGAAGCGCGCCCAATCCACGCAGCTGTCGCCGCGACCCACGCCAGCAGAAGCTTTGGCGCGCGCGCAGCTGCTCCTCGACTTCCCTCCTGCTGCGGAGAAGCTCGACGAGTGGAGAGCCACCATCCGGAGCCTCGTCGTCGCCAACAAAGACGATCCGGGACCGGCGGGGCCCTCGGGTCGGCGCTCCATCGAGCCACCACATGCTGGCGCTGGGAGGACCGGGGGAGCTGCGGCCACAGTGCACTCTCCTCCTCCTCGCCAGCCGCCGCGGGCGTCGGCCGGTAGTGACGACGCTTGTGATAACATCTCCATAGCATCGTCCGACCCGCGGACCCTATGCGACCAGCGACAGGTTCTTTGGGAACGAGCTCACGAAGACGCTCGAGCCACCGTCGAGCACCGGCGTGAAACGCACCGCCAGCCAGACAAGCAGGCGGGGCCTGCTATGGACCACCCGGCACCCGGGGGCTCCGGTGGCCTACCTTATGAGGTGGGCTGCCCGTCCTTTACCCGTGAGCTGCGGTAGTTCCAGTGGCTGTCCCACCGCATGTTCAAGCCCGACGTCGGCGAGAAGTACACTGGCAAGACCCATCCGTCCGAGTTCCTCAGCATCTACACCATCACGATGCAGGCTACTGGAGCTCGCGACGACAAGGTGCTTGCCAACTATGTCCCACTGGCGCTAAAGCCCAATGTGATGTCTTGGTTGATGCACTTGCCGGTGGATTCCATTTCTTCTTAATCGGATCTGTGCCATGAGTTCGTTGGCGCCTTCACAGGAGGTCACCAAGCTCATGGCTAGGCCAGTGATCTGCATATCATTCCCCAGAAGGAAGGGGAAACCCTGCGCAAGTACATCTAGAGATTCGGCCGGTGCGGTACAACATCTCGACGTTCATCCCGCCCTTGATGATCAGCGCTGCTCCACTAGAACATGTGCAACCGCAAGATGCGCGAAGAGCTGGCGATGACCAAGGTTAAGGATGTGACCTAGCTCTACGTTCTGGCCAGTAGGTGCGCCCGGGCTGAAGAGGGAAGGAAGTACCCCGGCGAAGACGCCGGCGCGGAAACCGACTCCACCAATGAAGATGCCGCCTCCGCGACAAAGAAGGGCCGGTGTCGCAACAGGAAACGCAAAGGCAAGGCCGTGCTTGCCGTTGAGGTATCTGACAACACTGGCGCCGGCAAGAAGGTCAAGGCAGACGCCCCAGGCAAGGAGATTGCCGGGTGCGCCGCCTGCCGGGCCTTGGCGGCTACCGACAAGCCAGGAAGCTCCGGCAAGCAATACTGCAAGATCCACCGCACCAAGGGCCATGAGCTCCAGAACTGCCGACAAGTCGAGCTGCTGGCTGAGAAGCAAAAAGCTGAGTACGAGAGGCGGGACAAGGAGAAGGACCAGGACGGTGCTGAGGGACCCGGCAAGAAGCGTGGTGGCCAAGGAAGCCTCCCCGACAAGGACAACCAGCAAGAGAGGCCCGCCTGGGGCCGTGACAAGAAACAAGAAGACGATGATCACGACGAGGACGACTAGTCTGGTGACAAAGGGTTCCAGAAGGCTACGGAGGCCATGTGCATCGATGGCGGCGGCTCGCTGCATACCTCTCACCGCCAGCTCAAGCAGTGGGCGCGTGAGATTACAGCAACGGAGCCATCGTCCGACGCTCAGAAGCCGCTGAAGTGGTCCAGCACGCCCCTCATCATTGACGCCGAGGACCACCCTGACCGCACTACCGCGGTCGGGTGTTTTCCATTGTTGGTCTCACCAACGATACGCAACCTCAGGGTGAACAAGATGTTGGTTGACGGCGGGCCGGCCTGAACCTGATCTCGCCTGTTGTGATCAAAAGATTGCAAATCCCTGATGGAGACCTGAAGGAAACGGACACGTTTCAAGGGGTCAATCCGGGGAGGAGCCAGCCGAAGCGGAAGGTCACACTGCCCGTGACGTTTGGAGGAGAGTTGAACTACAGGACAGAGAGGATCATCTTCGACGTGGCCGAGATCCCCTTGCCCTACAACGGGATCCTCGGCCTCCCGGCACTAGCCAAGTTCATGGCGGCATCACACTACGCCTACAACATGCTAAAGATGCCCGGGCCATTGACCATCATCTCCGTCCCTCCGACAAGAAGGACGCGCTGATCTGCGCCGACCAACTCTACCGGGAAGCAGTTGCAGCAGCTTCTATCAAGGCACCTGCTCTTGCCGCTGAAGGCCTGGAAGGGAAGAGGAAGCCCGACAAGACCTCTCGCACCCACTCCAGCAAGCACGCCTCTTCGGAGTGCTACGCTACCATTGAGGACGTGCCAGAGAGCTCTACCGGCAAGAGCAAGAGATCCAGAGCCGAGCCACCGCAGACAAGGAAGGTGTCCACCAGGGAGGATGGCACGGGAGGGGCCTTCACCATAGGCTCCACCCTCGGCAGCAAATAGGAAGGCGTGCTCGTCACCTTCCTGCGGGCGAATGTCGACGTGTTTGCGTGGCAAGCATCCGACATCCCCGGTGTTCCCGGGGAGGTGATTGAGCACCACCCAGCCGCTCTGCCCCCACGCCGCCCGTCAAGCAGAAGGTCGAAGCAGGCTCGGAGAGGAAGGAGTTCATCACAGAGGAGATCAGGAAGTTGGAAGCGGCAGGTTTGGTGAGAGGAGTGCTCCACCCGACGTGGTTGGCCAATCCGGTAGTGGTGCGCAAGGCGAATGGGAAGTGGAGGCTGTGTATTGATTACACAGATATCAATAAGGCTTGTCCTAAGGACCCCTTCCCGTTGCCGCGCATCGACCAGATTGTTGACTCCACGGCCGGGTGTGATCTATTATCATTGCTCGCCGCCTACTCGGGCTACCACCAAATCTTCATGACAAGAGAGGATGAAGAAAAGAGAGCATTCATCACCCCATGCGGTACGTATTGCTTTTTACGGATGCCTTTCGGGTTGAAGAGTGCCAGCTCGACGTTTTCAAGAGCGGTCCAAATTGGTTTTGAACCTCAGCTCCATAGAAATATGGAGGCATACATGGACGACATAGTGGTCAAAAGCAAGGACGAGCCGACTCATGTGCAAGATCTGGAAGAGACATTTGCCAACCTGCGCAAGATCAACCTTAAGCTGCACCCTGAGAAGTGTGTCTTCGGTGTTCCGTCCTGCAAGCTTCTCGGGTTCTTTGTGTCACAGCGCGGGATCGAGGTGAACCCAGAAAAAATGAAGGCTATTGAGCAGATTGAGGCGCCCAGGCGGATCAAGGATGTGCGTCGGCTCACCGGCTGCGTCGCCGCCATGAGCCGATTCATCTCCAAGTCCGCCGAGCGCGCCCTTCCTTTCTTCAAAATCTTGAAGAAGGCAGGCCCAATGGAGTGGACCCCAGAAGCCGAGGCAGCATTGCAAGATCTGAAGAAATACCTTTCCTCCACGCCAATACTGGTTGCGCCTAAACCACGAGAGCCGTAGATGCTATATCTGGCGGCAACGAATCAAGTGGTCAGCGCCGCACTGGTGGCACAGAGGGAGGTCGACCAGGAGACAGTGACGGCGGCATAACCAGCGGATGGCTAGCCAAAGATTCCCCCGGCAGGGCCTGGTGCCGGCAAGGCGCAGCCCCCGGCAGAGCCTGATGCCACCAAGGCAGAGTCTGTGCAGTCAAGTGAGGTGGTGCAGAAGAAGAAGATGATGCGGCACCCGGTATACTTTGTCAGCTCCCTCTTGCAGGGGGCTAGGTCAAGGTATTCCGGTGTGCAAAAATTGCTCTTCGGCCTCCTTATGGCCTCGAGGAAGCTGCGTCATTACTTCCAAGCCCACGAGATCACTGTCGTCACCCGCCTCCCGTTGCAACGGATACTGCATAACCCAGATGCAACCGGAAGGATTGTGGAATGGGCCTTGGAGTTATCAAGTTCCGGTTTGAAGATTGAAAGTACCTCAACAATCTAGAGCAGAGTCTTGGCGGAGTTCATTGCAGAATGGACCTCAATGCCTGACGAAGAAATCCAGGAGACCACTTTCCCCGGCAAGGAAGCAGACCGCGACTGGATCATGTACTTTGATGGGGCTTTCTCGCAGCAAGGCGCCAGTGTCGGTGTGCTGCTCGTCGCGCCCACCGGAGAGGACCTCAAGTATGTGATCCAGATGCACTTCCCCAGGGAAATGTCCACCAACAACACTGCTGAGTACAAGGGATTGCTCGCCGGTCTCAGGATCGCGGCAGACCTCGGGGTTAAGAAGCTCATTGTCAGGGGTGACTCGCAGCTTGTTGTTAGGCAGGTCAACAAGGATTACCAGAGCCCATTGATGGAGGCCTACGTAGATGAGGTGAGGAAGCTGGAAGAATGCTTTGACGGTGAACGATATCGCCGATTACCCGTCAAAGTGTGCTGCATTCAAGCTACCTGTGGAACCAGGTACCTTTTTGCTCCGGCTAACTCAACCATCCATCGAGCCATCAACGGGGCAGAACAAGCGGAGGAAGTCAGGTCCCTGCAAGTACTTTCCTACCGAGCCCCCTGGGGCTACCGGCAAGGGTGCTGCCGCGGACGCTGGACCTGCCCAAGAGCAACTGGCTCCGACAGGGCACCAAGCCCTGGCCGTAGAGACAGTCGCTCCCATGACAGAAGAGATGCCTTTGGTCCTTGCCGTCGAGCCCCAGGCTCCGGCATGGGCGCATCATACCGTCTAATTCCTCCAAACAGGGGAGCTTCCTAAGGGGCAGGAAGAAGCGGAGAAAGTAGCCAATCGGTCCGCCCTGTACTAGTTCGTCGATGACGTCCTGTACAGGAGAAGGCCGAACGGTGTGAAACTGAAGTGCATCCCCCGGGAGGAAGGACTGGAGCTGTTGGCGGAGATACATGGAGGCATTTGTGGCTCCCACATAGGGTCGAGGGCCCTTGCCGGAAAGGCGTTCCCGCAAGGTTTCTTCTGGCCCACCGCCCTCCAGGATGCGACGACACTAGTAACCAAGTCTGAAGCGTGTCAGTTCCATTCAAAGAAGCTTCATCAACCAGCACAAGCCCTTCAAACAATCCCTCTCTCCTGTCCATTCTCGGTCTGGGGGCTCGATATACAGGCCCCTTTCCCCCGCGCTGTCGGGGGCTTTGAGTACTTGTACGTTGCAATCGACAAGTTCAGAAAGTGGCAGGAGGTGGAAGCAGTGAGAAAGGTGACTACTCCATCAGCTGTCAAGTTTTTCAAGGGACTAGTCTGCCGTTTTGGTGTGCTGAACAGAGTCATCACCGACAACGGCATGCAGTTCACAAGCCACACCTTCATGCAATACATTCAAGACCTCGGTAGCAAGGTCTGTTTTGCTTCCGTGGCACACCCACGGAGCAACGGCCAAGCGGAGAGGGCAAATGCTGAAGTGTTGCGAGGCCTGAGAACGAAGACCTTTGACAAGTTGCACAAGAGTGGAAGGCGCTGGATTGATGAATTGCCGGCGGTTCTATGGTCGATCAGGACGACGCCAAATCGAGCCACCAGCCAGACACCTTTTGCCCTGGTATACGGGGCAGAAGCAGTTCTCCCCACGGAACTCATATATGGGTCACCTCGAGTGCTCGCTTATGATGAGCTTGAGCAAGAGCATTTGCGCCAAGATGACGCTACACTCCTTGAGGAAGATCGTCTTCGGGAAGCTGTGAGAGCAGCACATTACCAGCAAGCCTTGCGCCGCTACCATAGCCACAAGGTTCATGCCTGAAGCTTTGAGGAAGGCGGCCTTGTTCTTCGGCGCGTTCAGTCGGCCAAGAATTCCAACAAGTTGACGCCAAAGTGGGAAGGCCCTTATCGGGTAATACGAGTCACCAGGCCCGGCGTAGTCCGCCTGGAGACCGAAGATGCTGTCCCAGTGAGCAACTCCTGGAACATCGAGCATCTTCGCAAGTTTTACCCGTAAGGCGCGGCTTGCCGGGCCTCCCGGCAAGCCACCTTTTGTACGAGCTTTGCCGGCAAGGCATGTAACCCTTTGTACAAAGCCAGGCGCAGACCCTAAGCATAAATAAATGAAGCGCTGGCGCCCTAAGTTATTGCATGCATGCTAGGTCGAGTCTATTCCTTGGTTAGGGTGGATAGTGCTTAGCGGCGACTAACCCCTAGCCTAGAGGTCGAGTGCACGTCTATCTGTTCCTTTTCTGTCCTCCTTTGGTTCGCAGGGCACATGAGCACTTCTGCTGAGCTACTTGGAAGAAAGGAAATAGACCGGCGGCCCGACCCCGCCAAACCAGAGTTGCCGGGGGCTGCAAGCACAAGGATCCAACCACGGCAAGATGAGGTTGACGGGGGCTGCAGATCCAGATAAGTCTTTCATCCTCTGTCGTGCATTTCAGAACGGAACTGGGGCATGTGAAACCTCGTTTTATCTCCAGGCTACCGTGCTCCCCTTTTTACTATACCTAAGGATTATCTCCAAGGTCTGGATTTGGTTGTAGCCGCGGTGGCAAGGAGGTAGAACGAGGAGCCTAAAGCCCACTTCATCCCTGCCTCCACCAAGAGCGCGAGAATGGTCGAGTGAACTGAGGGGGACGGCAAGGCCTGTTGCCGGGCGAAAAACGTTTATCTTAAATAATAACAAGGATTCCCTCCTTGTCGCGGGGTCTACCCACGAACGAAAAACCCGGCAAGTATCCCTTTTTCATTAAAAACATCCCATACAGGTACAGTTCATACTGAATGAAAAACATGAGCAAGGGGATTACAAGTTCTAAATTTAATGAAGGCCCGCAGGCTGACAAACTAAAAAAGAGATAAGATGCTCGTAATCCCTTTCTTGTCCCTCTCCTCAGGAGGCAGGTCAAGGAGGCGAGAGGGCAAAAGGGGCGCCTAGGCGAGCTACGAGCAGCAGTAGCACCAAGAGAACACCTCGGTGGCCGCCCAGGTTCGCCCGGTGATGACGGTGCCGGGAAAGGAGCTGGAAGACGAGGCGGCAGGACCGGCAATACGCGATGAAGGCATCGGTGCCCGCGTACTCCGAGTTGACGGCCTTGCCGCCCGCCCTCTTCCTCTTCTGCAGCCTCCCGACGCCAGCCGCCCAAGGAGACGGCCCCGTGAAGTTCAAGGAGCTGGCCCCACCCCTGGCAAAACTCTGCCGAAGGAGCGGCCAGGTGCAGATGCTGCTGCTGCCGCACCCGCCCAGGCGCGGGGCGTACGACGCCTAGTCGGACTCGTCCTCGTCATCTGCCTCGCTATCCTCCTCATCACTTTCGCTCGAGGAAGAGCCTCAATCGTCGGAATCTCCGTCGGAGGAGCTCTCCACGCAGCACTTCAAAGTAGTCCCAAGTCTCCAAGACCTTGATGGAGAGCAGGCCGTCCTCCATTAATTTGAAGTAGAGGACAAGCCCATTTGTCGGTAGCTGTGGATCCGGCGAACGTCTTCCATCCGCGGCGGAGGTACATCACCCGAGGAGCCGGGAAGTCGACGTCGACCCGCGTGCCCCCATTCCCACAACCCCTCATGTGCAATCTGAGGGATTGGGGCGGGTCACGCTCCATCTCCCGAGCAAACGGGGCGGGAAGACGAAGACGACGACTTGGAGGCCAGCGCAGCCTGACGAAGAATTAACGGGGCTGGTCTCCAACACGGCCTTCCATCGGAAAAGGCATCATTGGCGGGGGCAAAGCCGGCGCGCCGCCCCGTCCTCCTCTTCCCCGAGCACTACGACCTTCGCCCGCCCACGGCCTCGCCTCCCCTTCCTCGCGGCCGGCTCTACCACCGCGGGCTTAGGAGGAGGGGGACGCGCTGTGGAGCAGCGACCCTCGCCGCCACCGTCGAGGGACCAGGACTCCCTTTCTCATGACGAGTGGAAGGAAGAAGCAGAAGCGAGAGGAGATAGATGACAGGAGAGTGCGGGACGCCATCCCCCTTCCCCCTCCTTATAACGGGGCAGGTCGGGGCTCGGCCGCCCCGCTCGGCCAATCCAGCCACCGGAGGCGCAGGGAATCGGGACCGACCCACTGCCCCAACGGGCGACGGCCCGGTTTCCCGCCTCCACCGCTTGCCACCCTAGGCGCATGAAGGACGCGTGGCGGGCGTGCAGAACCGGGGGACGGGTGAAGCAACCTCTCCACACCCCATGATTGTGGGGTGTGGACGCCTTGAAGACCGCGACCCAACCCCATTCAGTAAACGAGCCGCGCCTCCACGCCTCCCTCTTTTTACGGGGAAGGCGCGAGTCGCCTCTTTACTGCAATGTGACGCATGCGTGCAGGAACCGCCCCGCGCATGCCGCCCACGTCACGCGCACTCCTCCACGCCACGCCGCACCACGCGCGGGTCATGGGAAGCGCAACGCGTGAAAAGTTTTACCGCGGTAAAAACCGCCTCGCCTGCCCGCGCACCGTTTTGGGCCGGCCCAACAACATGTCGCGCTTATGTGTGCACAAGGCCCGGGGGCTCCTGTTGGTGTACAAAAGGAGGGGCACACTTTTGTACCCCTTTACCTGAGCATGGGCAGTCGGAGCCGCGCCCACGGTCACACCGAGCAGAATAGGGGAGGCGAGCCAAGGTAAGGCCGAAGCCCAAGATAACCAGAGCAACGCCAAGGCCAAGACCACAAAGAGCAGAGGGACGAAGCAGGTTCCCCAGGCAAGACCCTTGCCGGGGCAGCCTCAGCAGCCCTAGCAAGACCCTTGCCGGGGCAGCTTGCCCCACACCAACAGAGCGAGCCACCCTTGAGCCCACTGTCTCCAATATCACGTTGGGCCAGGGCTCGGGAGGCACCACCATGCTGGCATGCAGATCTTTGTGAAGACATATTCAAGATCAGATGAGGATTAGAAGACGACGATCCGTGACAAGATCCTTGCCGAGGAAGGCCACCAGACCACCGACAAGGTCCTTGTCGGGGACAACAGCGCGCCGCGGCAAGACCCTTGCCGGGCCACACGACAAGACCCTTGCCAGGCCACCCGACAAGGCCCTCGCGAAAGACGCCAGCAGGGCCACCGCCAGGCTCGCGCCAACCAAGTTTCCACCGCCGTTCGCATGCAGCTGCCAGCTCAACCAGCTGAGCAGGCACCTGCGTGGCAACATGCAGCTTCCGGGCCAACTCGTCAAGCGCCTGTGTAGCGGCATGCAGATCTTCGTGAAGGCTCCACCATCGCGCCACCTCAGCTGCCTTCCTGCCTACATGGCACCCCATGCCTCACTGGCCAGGGCGCGTGTTGAAGCGAGGAGGAGCGGCGACGGACGGGACGGGCCTCGCCCCCGTCCCCGATAAAGCAAGGGGACACCTAAGCTACGCATTAAATGCGTCTTGTCCTGTAATACGAGCGATAAGTTCATAGCACTGTGCGCCTTTCCACCTCTTGTATGCCACTGTGGCAGCCCCTTTCGCCTATAAAAGGAGTCCCATAGCATACTGGAGAAGGATTCGGCTCTTTCGAACCACGCACTCACCACAACTAGTTCGAGAGCTCAAGAACTCTCTGAAATACACCCACCAAAGCACGACTAGGGTTTTACACATCCTCGCGGCCCGAACCTCGGTAAACGATCCTTGTGCTGGTTACTAATCCTGCTCTTCTCGCAACCCTGCGCCCCGTCAACCGTAGTAGGGATTCTTATGATCCCATAGGTGTCATTTCCCCGACAGCCTCCCCACTCGCCTTAAAACTCGCCTGTTCCCAATGGTTGTGCAAACGGCACGGTTGGATTACCCGCCCGTATTGATGAGAAACCCGCAATAAGGGGACACAATCTCTGCTTTGACAAGACGTGCCAATGAAAACCATGTCTCGAAACATGGAACGACAGACGAAAATGGTTCTAAATAATGATCGGGCAGACGTGATGTCACATTACAAAAAAGTTGTCAGCGGATTGGACTCGTGAAATATTATACTCTCTATGGTTATGTGTGGTACTTGTATTGCAGACCCAGATACATTCGTTGCGTCCGAAGACTATTTTGGAGTATTCGGAAAAGGGAACCCGCCTTGCAATGCCGATGAAAATCTGCGCACCGGACACCTCATCATTGAAGCCTGGTTCAGGGGTTACTAAGGGAGTCCTGCACTAAGGGGTCCTCGGGCGTCCGTCCTGTTGGACATGGGCCGGACTGATGGGCTGTGAAGATACAAAGACCGAAGAATCTATCCGTGTCCGGATGGGACTCTCCTTGGCGTGGAAGGCAAGCTTGGCGTCCAAATATGAAGATTCCTTTCTCTGTGACCGACTTTGTGCAACCCTAGTCCCCTCCGGTGTCTATAGAAACAAGAGGGGTTAGTCCGGAGGACATATATAGTCAGACAGGCTAGACTTCTAGGGTTTTAGCCATTACGATCTCGTGGTAGATCAACTCTTGTAATACTCATATTCATCAAGATCAATCAAGCAGGAAGTATTGTATTACATCCATAGAGAGGGCCCGAACCTGGGTAAACATTGTGTCCCCTGTCTCCTGTTACCATCGACCTTAGACGAACAGTTCGGGACCCCCTACTCGAGGTCCGCCGGTTTTGACACCGACAGCTGCCACTATTGCTGCTGAACCCCCTTCCCTCCTACATCTTTGCTTAATTTGAGCGGCCTAGTGCCCCCCTTTTCACCACTGCTTCTCGAGTCTCTACCATCCTTACGCCATGACGGGTTATCGCTGCCCGAGCCAGCTCCTCCATGCCCAAAACTGTATTGTCGTCGCTCTCCCGATGCAAAAGCTCCTACTCCATAATTACTCCCCTGGACCTCATACCCCCTCCATATGCTCTATTGTCCGCCCACTTACTCCTGTTACCTTCTCCTTTTTTGCTCTCATCCTCCGCTCTCATCCATGGCCCAAACTGTGGTTCTTCCCCCTTGACCGGCTTCATCTTACACTCTTTGTCACGATGACCAACAATCCCACAAGTGTAACAAAAGTCTGGGATGTGTTCATACTCGAACCTGCACCATAGTAATTTCTTTTTCTTCTTCTCTCCAATATCACCTTCCCTTTCAGTCCTTAACTCTTTGTCCTTTTCACTATCCAGCAAAAAACCCCGCATCAGTGGAATATTGATATTCAACCTGACCTTGATCCGGAGGAATTTTTCAATCGCTTTTCCATCATGATCGACATCAACGTCCAGCACCTCTACAAAATCTTTTCCAATCTTCTCCCCCATGGCCCTGTTCATAGACCCTAGTGGTAGTCCAAACACACGAATCCACATCAGGATGACATTAAACTCAAAATCCTCAATTGTTTTGTCCAGATCATATTATTCCATCACGAAAAGCTCCTTATCAAACCACCATGGACCATCTTCCAACGCCCTTCTGCACCCTGATGCCTGCCTAAACATGAAGAGGAAGATGTTTTCTTCTAGCTCCTTTCATTCTAGCCCTTGATTGGGCACCAGATCCTCCCCATGGTCTGGGATAACCCAAAAGTATAGGGGATCGCAACAGTTTTCGATAAGTAAGAGTGTCAAACCCAACGAGGAGCTAAAGGTATAACAAATATTCCCTCAAGTTCTATCGACCACCGATACAACTCTACGCACGCTTGACGTTCGCTTTACCTAGAACAAGTATGAAACTAGAAGTACTTTGTAGGTGTGATAGGATAGGCTTGCAAGAAAGTAAAGAACGCATAAAAATAAACTAGGGGTTGTTTAGATAAAGAAGCAACTAAACTAAATATAGCGAGTGTGGAAGAGTGGTAGTAGGAGTTGTGGAATTGTCCCTAAGCAATTGACTATGTTACTAGACCGGTAATCACTATTGCAATTCTATTTGAGGGAGAGGCATAAGCTAACATATCGTCCCTTACTTGGAATTCTATGCACTTATGATTGGAACTCTAGCAAGCATCCGCAACTACTAAAGATTCATTAAGGTAAAACCCAACCATAGCATTAAAGCATCAAGTCCCCTTTTATCCCATATGCAAACAACCTACTTACTCAGGTTTGTGTTTCAGTCACTCATGCAACCCACCATAAGCAAATCATAAACATATTACAAACCCTACAGCGGGAATCCCTCACGCTTGCGCGACACAGAGGGCACCATAGGACAACACCAATAATAAAACATGCAACTCAAACCAATCATAGCAATTCATCAATCACCGATAGGACAACGGAAATCTACTCAGACATCATAGGATGGCAACACATCATTGGATAATAATATGAAGCATAAAGCACCATGTTCAAGTAGAGGGTACAGCGGGTTGCGGACGAGTGGACCGCTGAATATAGAAGGGGGAAGGTGATGGGATGTTGGTGAATATGACGGTGGTGTTGGTGAAGATCGCGGTGATGATGATGGCCCCCGGCTGCGCTCCGGCGCCACCGGAAGCAAGAGGGAGAGAGGCCCCCATCTTCTTCTTCTTCCTTGACCTCCTCCCTAGATGGGAGAAGGGTTTCCCCTCTGGTCCTTGGCTCCCATGGCTTGGGACAGGCGAGAGCCCTCCGAGATTGGATCTATCTCTCTGTTTCTGTGTTCTGTTCTGGCTCTGTTTCACCATTTTGTGTATATATGGAGATCCGTAACTCCGATTGGACTGAAACCTTCGCCCAGATCATTTTCCAAAAATTAGCTTTCTTGCGGCCAAAGAAGGGCATCAACCGCCTTACGGGTGGCCCACGAGATAGGGGGGCGCGCCCCGCTGGAGGGGTGGCGTGGGCCACTCTCGTGGCCACCTCGGGCATCGTCTCGCGTTGATTTTACTTCCCAAAAATCACAAATATTCCAAAAAAATCTCCATCCATTTTTATCCCGTTTGGACTCCGTTTGATATTGGGTTTCTGCGAAACATAAAACATGCAACAAACAGGAACTGGCACTGGGCACTGGATCAATATGTTAGTCCCAAAAAATAGTATAAAAAGTTGCCAAATGTATATGAAAGTTGTAGAATATTGGCATGGAACAATAAAAAATTATAGATACGACGGAGACGTATCAGCATCCCCAAGCTTAATTGTAACGCCCCGGATTCGATGCGCCAGGTGTCCGTCAGTTATTCGCCATCTTTGCCATGTCATGTGCTTGCGTGTTGCACTTTGCCATGTCATCATCTACATTTCATATCATGTCATCATGTGCATTTCATTTTGCATACGTGTTCGTCTCATGCGTCCGAGCATTTTCCTCGTTTTTGGGTTTTTTTTTCTCACTTTTGGGTTTTTCCTCACTTGATGATTTTCTCTCAAAGTCCTCAGAGGATGGGTTGCTCTCAAATGACAAGTGTAAATTGCTCTCGGAGCAGCAAACCAGCTAGTGGTTGTAGAGGGCGGCTATTTATAGCCTAGGGAGCAGCCCGACATGATAAGACATAAATGCCCTTCAATGATATGACCGTTAGGTGGATAAGATATTTTGGGACAGTCAAGCGCCCAAGAAGATAAAGCAATGGTCGGAAATTTGACTCTCAAATTCCTCGGGGCTATCATGTTCCTCCTTTGTGTAGGCAATTCAGACCGGCGAATTCCTAACTCCTCGGTCAGAACAAATTCTTCAAATACCGTAAGAGCTTCGTCTCATCATTGAAGAAATTGACTGAATCGTATGAGATTTCCAAAAGCTTCACTCGAAGGAATTGGTAGGTGTAGGATTTTGAGTTGAGCATCAAATGGAAATTTTTCCTTAGTATTTCCTCGACCCCCTTTAACAGTACGGTGTTTCCTATGACTCAAGAAAGAGAAAATAAAACTACGAAAACAAAAGTCTTGACGCTTCATGTTCCTCAAATGAATACCAAGTCTTCAAGGTCACACCAATTTCTTCACTTTCAAAGTCTTCTAAAGTCTTCGAATATCAAAGTCTTCGATGAAGAACTTCATTTTTAGGGTCGACTTTCTATGTAAATATCAAACTCCTCATAGACTTATAGACCTGTGTACACTCACAAGCGCATTAGTTACTTAACCTATAAGTCTTCAATACACCAAAATCACTAAGGGGCACTAGATGCACTTACAATCTCCCCCTTTTTGGTGATTGATGACAATATGGGTTAAATTTTCAACGGGATAAACATATGAATTGTAAATACTGATAATGAGGAATTTGATTGCAAGATATAGAAGAACTCCCCTTGAAGATGTGCATAGTGAGGAATTTGCTTTTGAGGCAATGCACATTTGAAGAATTAAATCATGGAGATCTCCCCCTATATCTTGTAATTCATACACGCATTTGACATATAATATGAAGAATTTGAAATGCATGATGAAATATGGTGCTTGATGAAATTCAGCATGAGGAATCATAGCACATAAAGTATCAGAGCACAAGTAGATTTGCTATGAAGCATAGTGCAAAATCATAATGCATCAAAAGTATCAAAGCACCATAGGGATTAAGATTACAACTCGATCCAATAAAAGTTTCAGAAGAACGAGAGTTGTAACTTAACAACAAAAAAAACTGTATATAGGCAAAAAACTAGACCCGCTTGAAGACTAACTCAAATTTCTCCCCCTTTGTCATCAAATGACCAAAAGGATCGAAACTGAGGACTAACGCTCTTGAAGAATATCAAGTTGAAGACGGAGCGCCAGCATTGTCGGGGTTGATTGTTGAAGGACCAGCCGCGGTGTCTTCCAAGTCTTCATTTTCATCAGTGTCGCGAGATGAAGAATAGGAGCTGGCCACCAAGGAAGGAACTTTGACCTTCTTGAATTTCTTCGGAGGAGGTGCAGACCAGTCAAATTCTTCCTTGAGACTCCATTGAAGTCGGGCTTCTTCTTCACTGTAGACATGTGAAAGAACAGCCCAGGTGCGCTTGAAGGTTTCATGAAGGTAGAAGTGGTTTTTCTTCACTGCATTATGTGTTGAGGTCATGTTGTGAAGAATTGAGCCAAATTGACGGTTGACCCACTTATGATTCCGATCAACCTTCTGATGAAGACTGAGGAGTAACTCACGATCAGTCATCACCCTGGGTGCAGTAGCTTGAGGACTTTGCTTGAATGAGGTATTTGCGGCTGAGTCATGTGTGGCAGAGTCATCATTGGTGGAGTAGGATGCTGCTTATAAACCGCCCATCCAATGGACGAATGCCTTCATCGATCACAGCAGTAGCCTTGCCCTTATCATCATCTGAGGTAAATGTCCGTTTGAGGACTTCAATAGGGGGCAAGTAGCTGCAGTGGTTCAGAGTATCAGCTTTGTAATTGAGTGAAGACCTTGTCCTGATGAATCTCATAATCCAAGGCGCATAAGGCTTCAGCTCAAATGGTGACATAGCAATGTTTGCCAGAGTCCTCATGAAGAAATCATGGAAGTTGACAGGAACGCCATGAATGATGTTGAAAAGCATATTCTTAATGATGCCAACGACTTCTTCATCGTTCGAAGTCGTGGCCTTTGATAGGACTCATAGTCTTCGTCGGAATCCGATAGACCGTCCGAGGCACATATAATAATTCCTTGACGAGGAATTTGGTTCTTGGGGCCTGCCTTGGCTTCAAAGGCTTCATCAAGACTTGCATATAGTGATTTGAAAGTTCTTTTTCTTCATAGATACGACGTGCACCATCAAGCGGAGGATCGAGTGGTAGGGCACGAAGCAATTCAATTGCAGCGCCTTTGTAGTGAGTATTTTCGGTCATCCAATCTAAGACCCATGAATTTATGTCTTCAGCGTCTCTGTGATATGCAGGGTTGCATAGAACTGAAGAATTAGCTCTTCATTCCAAATCACAAATATCGGTCAGAAGTTTAGAAGTCCTGCGTCTTAAAGAACACTGTGGACTGGCTCAAAGCCTGGCAGCGACTCCATATCCACATGAGGAATATGAGCATGATCGAAGATTTTATCCTTGTTGAAAAGCACTGAGGAATAGAAGTTGGCTTGGCTGGCAGTCCGTAAGCGCCTCTTCCTAATGCGAAAGCGTAATCATAAGGATTATATTCAGTGAAGAACACGTGCTCGGCAAAGAAATCTTCAGCCTTGAACTTTTGCTTGGTTGAGAATGGATTCCTTTGCTTGGGCAAGAGGGGTGTCGATGAGTTGCATCACCACCTCGTGAATCACTAGTTTAGTTTCTTCAGCAATTTGAGGAATTTCTTGCTCCTCAACTTGTGCAGCCCGAGGATTAGCAAGACGTAGCTTCATCAAAGCACTAGTGGCTGGAATTTCTTCATGCACGTAACCAGTGGGTTGATTTTCTTCGAGTCGATTCGGACTGTTTGTGTAGGGACCGAGGATTCTGCTGGAGCGGGGTGAAGAGAGGAGTATTGGGATGCCGACTTTCCCAAAAGTCATCATTGATCACCGGAGTGGTGCATCCAATATCTACATCTTCATCTTCAATTTCCTCGGCCAGCACCGAGGAATTTCATAGTCCGATGAGGGAATAATCGGGGTTGAAGGGATGGCATCCACTTCAATTTCTTCATCAAGCTGCTCACGGACGAAGCAGCAGATCGATGTTCTTCATCGGAACCGATCGGGATCTCAGATTCTTCTCCAAAAGGAACAACTTCCTTTGATGGTATGGAGGAAATTGGAACATCATCAATTGGTTTTTCGAATGAGCTGGTCATTGGCTTCATTTTCTTCACAGCCGAAGAATCTGACGCAGCTGATGCTTTCCTTTTCTTCACAGCAGCTCGTTCTGCAGCCTTGGTTTTCTTCACATCAAAAGCAGATGGAAGAATTGGAGTTGGAGTTGGAGCAGGAGGAGCTGAGGAATTTGGTTCAGTTTCTTCAGGAGTAACTGTTGCAGTTCCCCTGTCTTGAGCAATTTCTTCAGGCGCACCACTAGTGGGTGCCCTGGCAATTTGTTCGGTAATTTGGAATGGGATCATCAACCTGGAATCAACATTTTCATCGATGGGCTGAACGTCATCAGCGGTGTTGGCATTTTCTTCAAGAGGGCTGAGCCGAGGCTACACTGAGGAATTTCATGTTGCATTGGGACAGCAACATTTGTGAGATTCTTCGTCGATTGATTTAATCTGGCCTTGGCTCCTTGCCAATCAGCATTGAATGAATCAAGTTTTTGCCGAGGTTTTGAATTTCAGTGGACTGGAGAAGCTCCTCGGTGTCATCTTGACAACGTTTTCTTCGTGAACTTCTCCTTCCTGTATTGAGCCTTTTGATTTCCCTCGCCTTTTCATACTTCCATTTTTCTTCAGCTATGAAGTGAGTCAACATGTGACTTTGTCCAGGTGTCAAATGAAGGTCGAGCAGAGGGGTATTGGGATCATCGTGCCGTAGATCAATAAAGTCGAGGACTATCTTCGGTCCAATAGCAAAGGGCACAGATGTACCTTTGGCTCTAGCGGCCCTTGCTTGACGGTCTCGATGATTTCTGCGAGTTCTTCATCGATGCCTCATCATCGATGGCACATGGAATGCAACCATTTTCTTCGTCGGGCTAGGCCGAGGACCTCGACCACTGTTGCTTTGGTCTTCAAATTGAGTCGGACCAGTTGAAGAAATGGGAGCTCTTGAGGAACTTGCAGAGATGCTCGAGGCAATTGAAAAACCAGCAGTCCTTTGACATGTAGCTAGGTGCACGAGGCCCAAGGTTTTGACGGAGCTGTTGAGGACTTTGGTGGAGCAGCAGCAGATTGAGGATTTTGCTTGGAAGGTGTCTTTGAGGAACTTGGCCGTGAGGGCGCAGATGATGAAGCACTTGGCTTATGAGCAGGCTTCTTTTGCATTGATTTCCTCGGTTTGACCGAGACCTCTGTGGCGATAGCAATGGCGTAATCCTCATTGAATTTCTTCTTGCCTCCTTTGCTTGCTTTGCCAATTTTGCTTGGCGTTTAGCCCATTCCTCGTGAAAGTCCTCACCTCGTTTGATGCTTGTGGGATCAGCTATTTGGCCAGTGCCAAAGGAGCTCTTGGGCATGGAGGATTAAGAGCGAATTTCTTCATGTACTTAGGAGTTACATATCTATATTCCCTCCATTCCCGTGCCCATCTCCGCTCAATCTTTCCGAATACGCACCTTGCGTTGATTTTTGCTTTCTTCATCTGGTGCGATGAGTCGGCATATATATCCTCAGGGATTTTAAATGCTGTCATAACCTCTGGTTTCTTTCCTCCCTTCTGCGGCTTCTTACCATCTGCCATTTTCTTCAGTTGAGGAAATTGAACAAATGATTTTTCTGAAGAAGTGTGCAGTTTTTCTTCGAGGAACGCTGCAAATGAGTTAAGTTGATGAGAACCTAGGGATTCAGCAGCGGACATTTGTACCTGTGAACAAAGTATAGGTGCGAGGAATTTGGAGAGGTCATATGCGTTCTCAGAAGGTTTTTAGAAAAGAACAAGTTTTGAGGATTTTGACCAGATGAACCTTGAAGAATTTCAATAAGCGTTCTTTGTCTTAGGTTCCAGAGTTGTATAGATCAAGATCCACACAATTGAGGAATCTTGAAGAAAATCATAGCTTAGAGAAACGAGTCAAGAGATTTGAGGTGTTCATATGTGTGAAGATTTGAGGAATAAACACCTTTGAAGAATTTGAAGAAAATTTGAGAATCAAAGTGAGTAATAAAAGTAACTTTTAATTACCCGAAGTGAAGAACACGATTTAACCGAGAAGAACAGTTTGAAGTTCGTCTGCTCAGATCTTCCACGCCCTAACTTGGCTGAGGAAGATAGCTACGGCGACGGCGAAGTGAAGATTTCCGCTGTCGGCGCGAAAGTACGTCGGCGACGAGGTCAAGGCAAAGTGAAGCTTTTCCTCACCGGGCGACGATGGAGAAGCGGGCGGCGCTTAGGGTTTGAGGAACTCGGCGGAGAGAGTGGTCGAGCAGAGTAAAAGTGTGATGATGGGGAGAGGGTTATTTATAGACGCTGTGTAAATCGGGTCGCCCGAAGATTTAGGACGAACATGCCCCTGACCATTTCCCTTCTCACGACATGTGTCACCCACGTACTGTGTAGTGGAGATCATGTACGATCGTGGGTGAATAAGGTGATGCATCGTGGGATGCGGAACGGTTTGAGCGGCAAAAACGAAGGTTTGGATAAGATTCGTTTTAAAGTTCCGTTCGCAATTTCTTCAAATTGTCAAGGACACAAAGTGAAGATTTTGAACAAGTTTCAAAGTAGAACGCACATGAAGAATTTGTGAATGGATTGGGTTGAGTATAGCATAGAGGGGGAAGGGTCCGATCACATTCACTTAGCATAAAAAGCGACTTGAGGAAATAGCCATAAGTGAATGTTGTAGAGGACATAAACCCATATATATATATATATAGCCAATGAAGAAAGACGACGGAAATAGTGAAGATTTTGCAAAGTTGAAGAATTTGAAAAACTGAAGAATTTCAAAACTGAGGAAAAACTCAAATTGAAGATTTCAACTTTGGTGGTGGCGTGACCCATCAGATAAGAATGATGATTTCAGACACCGCTGTACAATTGTCGTAGGGTTCTCGAGAATCAATTTCTTCATTAATTTCTTCACACTTAGAGTGTTATTCTTCATCGATTGAAGAAAAACGTTTCTTCATGTGTTGCACATCTAAGTCATCAATTTTGCATAAGTGTTAGGATGTGTGTCCTTTTCAAAGAACATTTGAAGATTCTAAGATATTTAGCTCACACCGCAACTTGCTAAATTTCTTCTCATCCAAGGGCTTAGTGAAGATATCAGCTAGCTATTCTTCAGTCTTCACGTGCTCGATGGAGATGTCGCCCTTCAACACATGATCACGAAGAAAATGATGACGAATTTGAATGTGCTTAGTCTTCGAGTGCTGAACTGGGTTGTGAGCAATCTTGATGGCACTCTCATTGTCACAATAGACCAACAGACCAAAGATCGTCCGAGGAAATGACAAGTACCAGATGTTGACTTGCGGTCCACACGATCACCAACATAGTCAGAGTCAGAATAACCAATGAGATCAAAAGTAGAGCCCTTGGGGTACCATAATCCTAGTGTTGGTGTGTGAGCTAGATATCGAAGAATATGCTTCACAGCCTTATGGTGTGATTCCTTCGGTGTAGCTTGAAATCGGGCACACATGCAAACACTAAGCATTATATCTGGCCTAGATGCACATAAGTACAATAAGGAACCAATCATGGAGCGGTATACCTTGTGATCAAGTCAGTACCATTTTCATCAAGGCATAGATGGCCATTTGTGGGCATAGGAATTTTGACACCTTTGCAGTCTTGCATGCCGAATTTCTTGAGGACATCTTTGAGGTATTTCTCTGAGATATGAATATGCCATTGTGTTGTTGACGAATTTGAAGACCTAAGAAGAATTTCAACTCTCGCATCATAGACATTTGATATTCTTCACTCATCATGTAGGCAAATTCATCACTATAAGCGTTGGTCAAGACAGCCAAAGATAATATCATCAACATATATTTGGCACACAAAAAGTTCACCATCATAAGATTTAGTAAAGAGAGTAGGATCGAGTGAACTGTGTGAAGCCATTCTTCACGAAGAATTCCTTCAATGTATCATACCACGCCCGAGGGGCTTGCTTGAGACCATAGAGGGCCTTATTGAGTCTCAAGACTTTGTCGATTCTTTGGATCTTCAAAACCCGGGGTTGAGCAACATATACTTCTTCCTCAAGCTTACCATTGAGGAATGCACTTTTCACATCCATTTGATATAAAGTGATATTGTGATGGTTAGCATAGGCGAGTAATATGCAAATAGACTCAAGTCTAGCGGCAGTGCAAAAGTTTCATCAAGTCAATTCCTTCAACCTGCGTGTAGCCTTGAGCTACTAGTCGTGCCTTATTCCTCACCACAAGACCATTTTCATCTTGCTTGTTGCGATAGATCCACTTTGTGCCAATGATATTATGCTTGCGAGGATCTGGGCGTTTGACCAGTTCCCAGACATTGTTGAGCTCGAACTGATGTAATTCTTCTTGCATGGCCTGAATCCACTCCGGCTCGTAAATGCTTCATCTACCTTAGAGGGCTCTGTGATAGAGACAAAAGCATAGTGCCCACAAAAGTTAGATAAATGTGAAGCTTTTGAGCGTGTGAGAGGACCTGGCGCTTCAATGTCATCGATGATCTTGTCAACTTGCACTTCTTTTGCAACGCGAGGATGAGCTGGTTGTCGCCGAGGAATTTGATCATTTTCCTCAAGCACCATTTTCTTCAGCATTATCTTCAGTGCATCAGCTCGACGTTCTTCACGTCTGTGAATGAATTCTTCAGAAGTTTCTTCAAGAGGGAATGACATCCTCGGTTGCCTTGAACCTGATAGAATCCTCAGTGCTGGTTCGCTCTAACACAGAAGGTAGGTGCTCTCTTTGCGAGCCATTAGTTTCATCGAACCGCACATCTACAAAGGTCAACAATCTTGTGAAGTGCGATGTTGAAGACTCAGAGGTGTGCGAGTCCTTTCCGTAACCAAGCATAAAACCTTCATGTGCTTTCGTGCAAATTTAGAGTTGTGGTGAGGATCTCTAATCCAGCATTTAGCAATCAAGACTTTGAAATAACTTACATTAGGTTTCTTGTCGTTGAGGAGTTCATAGGCGTCTTCTTGAAGAATTTGTGAAGATATACTACTGTTGATGATGTGGCACGCAGTGTCAATTGCTTCAATCCAGAAACGACTAGGCGTTTTGTATTCATCAAGCATAGTGCGAGCCATCTCAACAAGAGTTCTGTTCTTGCGCTCCACGATGCCATTTTGCTGAGGAGTATAAGGAGCAGATAATTCATGAGTGAAACCAAGTTCATCAAGATAGTCATCAAGACCGGAATTCTTGAACTCAGTTCCATTGTCACTCCTTATGTGCTTGATCTTCACACCAAAGTTGGTTGAAGCCCTCGAGGAAAATCGTTTGAAGATTTCCTGCACTTGATTTTTGTAAGTAACAATGTGTACCCATGTGTAACGAGAGTAATCATCAACAATAACAAAGCCAGATAGTGATGCTTCATTAACGATACTGAATAATGATTGGGACCAAAGAGGTCCATGTGAAGCAATTCGAAAGGACGAGTAGTTGTCATGATAGTCTTCGCTGGATGCTTGGCCTTGGTCATTTTTCCAGCTTCACAGGCTTCGCATAGGTGATCCTTGAGGAATTTGACATTCTCAATGCCAATGACATGCTTCTTCTTCGCAAGCGCAGTAAATTCCTCATGCCTGCGTGACCAAGTCGTCGATGCCATAGCCAGCCTTCTGAAGCTTTTGCAAGTAGGCACACGGCTGGTTGTGGTCCTGTAGAGAAGTCAACAATATACAAGTCTCCTCTCCTAAAGCCTTCGAAGACTTTGGAATTGTCAGTTTCCATAATCACAACACAACGATACTTGCCAAAGATAACAACCATATCAAGATCACAAAGCATTGAGATCGACATGAGGTTATATCCTAAGGACTCAACAAGCATGACTTTGTCCATGTGCATGTCCTTAGAGATAGCAACCTTACCAAGTCCCAATACACGACTTTTGCCTTTGTCAAGAAAGATGATATGCTTCAGATGTGACGGTGATAAGGTAGCATCCATCAATAGATTCTTGTCACCAGTCATGTGATTTGTACATCCACTATCGAGAACCCACTCGGTGGCTTTGGGTTGATCATCCTGCAGATGAATTAGTACAACTTACGATCTCATATACTTCATCGGTGAAGAATATGATATCAAGTTCATCGATGAATTTCATCAATCAAGATATCTGAGATAAGCAAGAGGAGGGCGTGTGAAATGAAAGTTCATTTCATCATGATTAGCTCAAGGCCCTTTCGTGCATTTTGTCGGGCCCCGGCAAATTCTTCAGACGTTTAGGCACGTCCCGAGACCTGACCTCGCAGAAGAGATTAGTTCTTTTTCTTCACCACCCACATCTGAAGGGGTGGCAAAGAGTTCATCATTCTGCGAGCACCATACGAGAATGGTGGCATAGAGGCCAAACCATTTCGCTTCACATAAGAGGGGTTAGGGTAAGCATATGAATAAGCGAGAGAAATTCTTCGAGGATTTATGAACATTTTGGTTTGAAGAATAATGCACATATTCATAGCCCTTAGCTCTACCCTCACTTGAAACAGAGTTGTTAGCACGATGATAATCATATGAGGACTTTGATCCTTTTGAGGAATTTGATCCACGTGAGGAATTTGGTCCGTATGAGGACTTGGATCCATATGAAGAATTTGGTCCATATGAAGAATTTGATCTGGGGTTCCTATTCTTCACTGGTGATGTCATGAGGACATTCACCTGAAGACTTTCAAGGCACTTCTTGGGAACCCAGATTTTCTTCATAGGGGAACCGTTCCTGCAGTTAGTGCCAACATATCTAGCAAATACTTCACCATTCTGATTTTTGAACAGTTTATAGTTGGAGTCAAATGACTCATCAGCAGAATGAGGAAATTCGCACGTAAAACCAGATAAGTTAGATGGATCAACTAGAGGTCCCTTTGCAGCAACCCATGAGGTTTTGGGATGCTGCTCAAAGCTTCAAAGACGTTCCATCAAGATTGAGTTTCCTCTCAAAGGCAATGCCCTCTTTCCTAGGGTTCCTATTGAGGATCTGCTTTTAAGCACATCACAAAGAGTCTGATGCCCTTTGAGGCTTTTGTACATGCCTGTCATGTACAATTCCTTCGATCTGCATCGTCGATTGATACTAGCAATGTCCTCGGATGAGGAATTAGTGATAGCAGAGGCAGGTGAAGAATTTGTAACAGCTTGAAGCATTTGAACATTCAGTGAAGAATTAGCAGTTTCACGTTCAATGCACTTTAAGCATGGAGGAACAAATTCTTCTTGAGAAGCGCTTGATTTGTTGAGCAAGTAATGAATCGCGCTCCTTCGAAGATCTTCATAACTCACTCTTAGCTTCTCAAGATCTTGCTTTCTTTGAAGAAATTCATAAGAAAGTTTCTCATGATCGATAAGAGAGTGTTATGATGACCTTGAAGGTTGTCAAGCCTAGATCAAGTCTCTCGAAGATTTTCATCGGGGCTTGAGTGCGATCCATTTCTTCACCTAACATATCATCACTCTTATCTAGCATGTTTTGAACCTTCTCAAAAGCCCTTTGTTGTTTTATAGCAATCTTGGCAAGTTTAGAGTAGCTGGGCTTGAGATCCTCATCAGATTCATTTTCACTAGATTCAGAGGAGGTGAAGTTTAGTACCTTAGCACCTTTTGCCATGAAGCAATAGGTGGGAGCGTAGTCATCATCATCCTCATCAGGCTTGTTGGAGGAGTCAGTTTCTTCAGTGTTGAAGATGGACTTGCTAACAAAAGCAGTAGCAAGAGCCAGACTAGCCACACCAGATTCGGATTCTTCAGACTCCTCCTCTTCCTCATTTTCCTCAGATTCAGCTCCAGAGTCCATTTCCTTGCCAATGAATGCCCGAGCCTTTTTGGAGCTGCTCTTCTTGTGAGAAGAAGGTTTTGAGGATTTTGATGATGAAGATTTTGATGATTTCTTTTTCTTCTTCACGCCATCGTAACTGTAATCCTTGTGTTTCTTCTTTCTTAATTCCTTTTCCCACTGAGGAGAATCTTGGATATAGTGACCAGGTTTCTTGCATTTGTGACAAAGTCTTCTCTTATAGTCACTAGATGAGGAATCACTGCTTCTTGAGGATTTTCCAAAGCGACCACGTCTTGATAATTTCTGGAATTTCTTCACGAGCAGTGCTAGCTCCTGGCCAAATTCTTCAGGATCTCCAAGGCTACTACCAGAGTCTTCACTCTCAGATTCGGACACAGCCTTGGCCTTCAGGGCACGTGTTTTTCCATAGCCAGAACCATAGAGATCTCTCTTTTCAACAAGCTGGAACTCGTGAGTATTTAGCCTTTCGAGGATATCAGCAGGATCAAGAGACTTGTAGTCAGCTCTTTCTTGTATCATCAGTGCCAGAGTATCAAATGAGGAATCAAGCGATCTTAGCAATTTCTTCACCACCTCATTGTCGGTGATGTCAGTGGCACCCAGTGCTTGAAGCTCATTTGAGATGTCAGTGAGGCGATCGAAGGTTTGTTGAACATTTTCGTTGTCGAGTCTTTTGAAGCGGTTGAAGAGATTCCGAAGAACATCAACTCGAGAGTCACGCTGAGTTGAAACACCTTCATTTACTTTGGACAGCCTATCCCAGATTCCAAAGCACTCACTCTTCCATATTGACCTTTGCTCAGATGGCCACATATGATATTCTTCGCTTGAGAATCGAGTTGCTTGAATCTCTTCACATCAGCATCATTCAGAGAAGGTGTGACCGAGGAAACACCTTTTGTCACAACATACCGTAGATCATTGTCAATTGCTTCAAGATGCATTCGCATTTTGTTCTTCCGATGAGGGGTAGTCCGTCCCATCGAAGGTAGGACACCCTGCTAAGACCTTGATCATACCTGCGGTCGACATAACTAAAACTCCGGTGGTTAAACCAAAATTACACGTAACAAGGGAGTACCTTGCTCGATACCAATTGAAAGTGCGTTATATCGACTAGAGGGGGTGAATAGGCGATTTTTGTGAATTCTTCATCGAGGAATTTGCGGTGAGGAAATTCCTTAGCGAAGAACTACTTGCAGCGGAATAAGTACTCAAGTAAGCATAACAGATTACAAGCATAGTCATCATGATGAAATGAAGACAATCACAGTCTGTAAAGCGTAATCACATGATAACACAAGATGAAGACAAACAGACTGAAGAAATTGAACTGAGGAAATTGAGAAAGTCTTCAGTCAAAGTCTTCAAACACAAATATGACAAACACTCAACACAGTTATGAGGAAATGAAAGGGTTGAGGAAATAGAACCAGTTAGGTTGGTGAAGACAATGATTTGGTAGACCAGTTCCAATCTTTGTCTCGGTTATGCGTCTGTTGGAGCGGTGAGTATTTAAACTCGAGGACACACTGTCTCGGACACCCGATCCTTGAGCATGCAGCTCGGGACACCAAGTCCTCACCGTATTCTCCTTGAACTAAGGTCACATGCAGACCTCGTCCAATCACTCGTGGTAAGTCTTGAGCGACTTCCAAACCTTCACAGACTTGGTCACTCGGCGATCCACAATTCCTCTTGGATGCTCTAGACCATGACGCCTAACCGTCTGGAAGAAGCACAGTCTTCAAAGGTAACAAGCGTCGGATCCACGCAGGATCAATTTCTTCATTGATGCTCAATCACTTTGGGTTTGTTGGGGTTTGGTTTTGGGTTTTTCTCACTTTTGGGTTTTTCCTCACTTGATGATTTTCTCTCAAAGTCCTCGGAGGATGGGTTGCTCTCAAATGACAAGTGTCAAGTTCTCTCGAGCAGCCAACCAGCTAGTGGTTGTAGGGGCGGCTATTTATAGCCTAGGGAGCAGCCCGACATGATAAGACATAAATGCCCTTCAATGATATGACCGTTAGGTGGATAAGATATTTTGGGACAGGTGGCCAAGAAGACACGGCAGATCGGATATTTGACTCTCAAATTCCTCAGGGCTATCATGTTCCTCACTGTGTAGGCAATTCGCATTGGCGAATTCCTAACTCCTCAGTCAGAACAAATTCCTCAGCGACCAGAAGAGCTTCGTCTCTGTCACTGAAGAAATTGACTGAACTGTATGAGATTTCCAAAAGCTTCACTCGAAGGAATTGGTAGGTGTAGGATTTTGAGTTGAGCATCAAATGGAAATTTTTCCTTAGTATTTCCTCGACCCCTTTAACAGTACGGTGTTTCCTATGACTCAAGAAAGAGAAAATGAAACTACGAAAACAAAAGTCTTCACGCTTCATGTTCCTCAAATGAATACCAAGTCTTCAAGGTCACACCAATTTCTTCACTTTCAATGTCTTCGGAAAGTCTTCGTAATATCAAAGTCTTGGATGAAGATCTTCATTTTAGGGGTCGACTTTCTATGTAAAAATCAAACTCCTCATAGACTTATAGACCTGTGTACACTCACAAACGCATTAGTTACTTAACCTATAAGTCTTCAATACACCAAAATCACTAAGGGGCACTAGATGCACTTACACAGCCCACCACCCCTTCCAAGTGGCCCAAAACCCAGCAAACTCCTCTCCATGCTCTCGATCGTTCGATCACAATCGCGTGGGCGAAAACCGCACCTCATTTGGACTCTCCTAGCTCCCTCTACCTATAAATATGTGCCTCCCCCGAAATTTTCGCGGATGAAACCCTAGCTCCTCCTACCTCGCCACCGGACAAAATGTCCCCTTGCACGGACATATCCGCCCCATGCCGGACCAATCCACCGCCCGCCATCGCCCACCGCCGCCCGTCTCCGCCGTCAGGGCCACGCCCAGATCCCGCCCAGCAGAGGCCCGCCGCCGCCATGCCGCCCGACCTCGTCTTTGCTCGCCGCCTCACGCCCCGGCGGCCACCGTCCGGCGGCGCCCGGCCCGCCGCGCCGCCCGCGAGCCCGCCTCGGCCGCCCGATGGCGCCGGATCCGCCGCCTCCTCGCCATCCGCGGCCATGGCCGTGGCGCGACCAGCCGGCCCCGCCGCCTCCCGCCTCCTCCGTCGCCGCCTCCGGCCGCCGCCCGTCGCCGGTTAGCCTCTGCCGGAGCCCCTCGCCGCCCCCTCCGGCCGCAGCTCCGGCGAGAGCTCGGCCCCGCCTCGATCCACGTGCAAACCCTAGATCTCGAGGTTGCCCCAAATTCCTCTAAGTCCCAGATTTTGCATATGTTCGTGCCATGTTCATCATGCCATAACTCTCTGTATATTGCTCCGTTTCGTGCGTGCAATATGTCATATGTTCGTGCCATGTACATCATTTCATCTCATTGCATCATTTTCATTTGAGTTCATCTTGATGCCCGAAATGCTGTTAGAAGAGGGCTATGTGATGTTAGTTTCAGATTCTTATCAGAACATGCACTTTTATCATTTTTGCCATGATTGATGTGTGCATCCTATAAACTTGAGTCCTACATGTGTTTTGTAATATGTCATGCCATCTTTACAGGGGTGTATGGCATGTATTTTTGTGATCTCTGTGGTTACTAGCACAAGCATGCAAACTAGGCTTCATGATGTTGCTGATTTCAGCCCTGCTCACCGATATTTGTATGCCATGTAAACTTGATGCTACCGAGCGATCCATGCTTATTTTGAGATACTTCAGTAAGGATGTTTTGAACATATGGTTATTATATATCCATACATGCCCTTTTTTGCAATTATGGAGTGCTATAACTTGAGTCAATCGAGCTCTACTTTTACTATAAAATGTTTCCTGACAGATTGTTTACATGTTATTCAATTTTGCCAAGGTTGTTGTAGTTGATCCGTGTATGCTATGATGTTGTTCTTGCCATGTATAGCTTATATGACATGTCTTATTACTGATGGGTGCCTTGCCATGCCATGTATTGGTCTGTGGTGAGTTGTTCAAGCTCACCAACATGCCTACGTATTGTTGTTCCTGCCTTGTATGAATCTGTAATATAACTTGCCATGTTTACATGGGTGTTATCATATTTTCTGATCCTTTTTGGCTTATGGCCAGTAAAGGACTTTTGTTCTATGCAATTAGTAGATTCATTCCATGCCTTTGTTTGCCATGTTAAGTTCCTGTAGCAGGTTGTTTGATAACTCTAAACATTGCAACCTGATGTTATTTCCTGTTAAGTCTGAAGCTGTTATTATTTGCAATCTTGCCATGTCATTTTGAGCATGTTCTAGTGATTTCTGGAGATAGCTCAGTGTTCATGTTTTGTCATGATTTACCTGTAAATCAGGCCCATGCCTTTTGTTATTATGTTGAGATTTTGTAGCATGTTGTTTTGATGCTTGCAATATGCCTAGTTGCTGTTTTGGACAGTTTGTTGCTATAACTTGTATAGGGTGTATGTGTTGAACCGTTGCTCCGTTTTGAGTGTGCTCTATATGAAACTTGCTTGATTTTGTATGTAGTTTCATATTATCATGTTGTATCATTGTTTTGAGGTGTTTGCTTGATGTTTGTATGCATTTTGCATCAATGCCATGTTCAACTTGTTTTGCTCATATCTTCTAGGCCGTAGCTCCGAATCTAATGAACTTTATATGTAACTTGACTAGAATTTCGTGTAGATCATTGTGGTGCATCTTAACTTGCTGTTTAACAACCTGAACTTAAGGTTTATTCAGATCTGGACCAATTTCGAAATTTGCATATGAGGACTTACCGGAATTGTCATATGTTGTTTCCGGCCTCATTTAAACTTGCTTTGATGTGTTGCTCTTGTTTGCTTCATCTCTTGCCATGAGTATCTTCATCTAGATTTGTCATGCATCATGCTTGTTGTGCATCATGTCTTGTTCATGTGTGGTGTGTTTACCATGTTGTGTGCTTCTTCTTGTTAGTTCCTGTTTCGTTGCGATCGTGAGGATTCGTTCGTCTACGCTTGGTTCGTCTTCGTGGCTTCATCTTCTTCATGGACTCGTTCTTCTTCCTTGTGGGATTTCAGGCAAGATGACCGCTACGTTGGATCTCATTACTATCATTGCTATGCTAGTTGCTTCGTTCTATCGCTATGCTGCGCTACCTATTACCTGTTTATCAAGCCATCCCAAATTGCCATGAACCTCTAACCTTTGACACCTTTCCTATGCAAACCGTTCTTTGGCTATGTTACCGCTTTTGCTCAGCCCCTCTTATAGCGTTGCTAGTTGCAGGTGAAGTTGAAGATTGCTCCATGGTGGACATGATTTTGTTGGGATATCACAATATATCTTATTTAATTAATGCATCTATACACTTGGTAAAGGGTGGAAGGCTCGGCCTTATGACTGGTGTTTTGTTCCACTCTTGCCGCCCTAGTTTCCGTCATATCGGTGTTATGTTCCCGGATTTTGCGTCCCTAACGCGGTCGGGTGATTTATGGGACCCCCTTGACAGTTCGCTTTGAATAAGACTCCTCCGGCAAGGCCCAACATTGGTTTTACCATTTGCCTCACCTAGCCCTTTTTCCCTTGGGTTTTGAGCCCAAGGGTCATCTTTATTTTAGCCCCGGGCGGTGCTTCTCTAAGTGCTGGCCTGAACAGCTACTGCAGGGGCCCCTCGAGCAACTCGAGGTCTGGTTTTACTCGTAGCTAGTCTCATCCGGTGTTGCCACGAGAGCGAGATATGTGCAGCTCCTATCGGGATTGTCGGTATCGGGCGGCTTTGCTGGTCTTGTTTTATTGCTGTCGAAATGTCTTGTAGCCGGGATTCGAGACTGATCGGGTCTTCCACAGGAGAAGGAATATCCTTCGTTGATCGCGAGAGCTTATCATGGGCTAAGTTGGGACACCCTGCGAGGTATAAACTTTCGAGAGCCGTGCCAGCGGTTATGTGGCAGATGGAATTTGTTAATATCCGGTTGTAGTAAACTTGAAGCAAACTCTTCTAAAATACACCAACCGTGGTGCGTAACCGTGAGTGTCTCTTTTCGGGGTTGATCGAGAGGAGAACACAGTTTACGGGTTATGTCGGCGTAAGTAGGAGTTCGGGATCACTTCTTGATCATTACTAGTTGACGATCGTTCCTTTGTTTCTCTTCTCGCTCTCATTTGCGTATGTTAGCCACCATATATGTTTAGTCGCTGTTGCAACCTCACCACTTTATCCCTTCCTTTCCTTTAAGCTTTGCTAGTCTTGATACGCATGGTAATGGGATTCTTTGAGTCCTCGTGGCTCACAGATTACTACACCAACAGTTGCGGTACAGGTTTCGCGATGATCATGGCCTTGAGGCGATGTTTGCTTGTTTTGGAGTTCTTCTTACGCTTCTTCGATCGAGGATAGGTTCCGGTCGGCAGGCTAGCTAGCGAGGTGGATCTCGTTTGAGTTTCTGTTTATGTTTCATCCGTAGTCGGATGTTGATCTTGTATATGATGTTGATGTATTCTTGTGGCATTTGTGCCTTATGTATGTATCCCCATCTATTATGTAATGTTGATGTAATGATATCCACCTTGCAAAAGCGTTTCAATATCTTGCGGAATATCCTTGGTGGGACCGTCGAGTTCCTTTTGGATAGGGTCGCATATTGGTGTGTTTCAAGTTGGTATCGAGCCTCGACCGACCTTAGGAGCCCCTTGATTGATCGTGTAGTTTGGCCGTTGTCGAGTCTAGAAGAAAACTGTTTTGAAGTCTAGTTATATCGGAGTAGGAATTCTTTTTACTCCTCGGTCCTTAAATACGCTCTGGTCAGGAATCTTGGCGTAGGTGTTTTGAACTACTCCTCTTCTCATTCAAATTTTTCTTTAGGTTCACGCAGTTGGTTTTCCGTTCGTTGTTCCTCGGCTCTTTTCACCGGTGCATTTCTCGTCAAGTCGACTCGAGCCTCTTCATCTTTGCAAGTTCAATCCTCGGTTGTTTTTCTTTTCCCACCGCCCTCCCTTCTTCTTCTCGGAACCGAGTCCGTAATCGAGTATCCATCCTACTCGTGTGAAGCCTTTGCTTTCTTCAACGGTGTTTTCTCTTCAAGTTATTAAATCGGTTCCCCTCCGGCTTGCCTTTGTTTTTCCGCCCTCCACCCTCTTCTTCCGGAGCCCGAGCCTCTTTCGAGCATCAATTTCATTGAAGTATCTTCAGTCTTCCCTCAAGTATCTCAACCGGTGAATTCTCGTCTCGTTCGTCATTCTTCATCTCTTTTTCTTTTCCGGCGGATTCAATTCAAGTTATTCAGGGTGACCATATTCTTTTCCTTGGGTCAATTGTTTTCCCTGCTCGTTCGCCTCTCGCCAGTTTATCATTCCGGAGTTCGGAAGACATCTCAGAAGATTCGTGTTTGCTTTTAATTATTTCGAGGTTGTCACCTCATTCAAATCTTTCAATTGTTCCGGTGCATCATCTATCATTCAACATCCCTTTCCAGCGGTGTTTTTTCTCTTCAGTGGGCCCTAACCCACGGGTCTTTCCCAGGATCTTACCTGACTCTTCTAATTATTCCGGAGTTATTCTCAAATTCCTTTTGAAGTTTGACGTAAGAATGATTTCATCACTCAGATGCCTTTTCAAGATCGATTTCAAACCATTTCATTGTTGAATCAACCTCTCTGCTTTTCATTCTACCGGAGTATCTCATTAATTTTGGTGGTGTTTCTCCTCATCATTTGAAGATTGAAGAGAATTTTTCCTCTAAATCTTGTCCGTTCTCCCGAAGATTCGTGGTTCTAGCTTCATGCTATCCTCTCGAATTATTCCGTTTGTTAGAGATTCTTTTCTTACCCATCCGGAGTATTTCAGGAGTTGCTTTTCTGTTCCGATCATCCAGAGGTCATCTTTTCAGAATATCTCTCCATTCTAAGTTTTTCAAATTCGTTCTCCAATTATTCTATATCCGTGCCCCTTCATTCGTCTCAATATTATCCCGGTGCCTCGTTCAAGTGGTCATTAATCAGCTCATGATCTCTTTGTTCTTTTGTATCTAAATCCCCTCGAGCAGTTATGTTCTTCTAATTCTTCCCGGTGATTCATTCTCTTTAAATCGGTCATTTCCGAATTCTTACGGTGGTTCCTTCAGATTCTTTTCCTTGTTTATCTTTTTAATCCATTCGTTCTTTTCAACCTACCGGTGATTCATGAAGTCCTTCTCAAGGTGGCGCTATGTCACTTCTCAATCCTTTTCCAAGAAGAATAAGTAGTTTGCAAAATCCATTTGTTGTCATCAATTTAATTTGATGAAGGATAAGCATACAATAAATCTTATTCTTATTTCATCCAAGTGATTGATATTTTTCTTTGGAGTTTGTTCTTGATTAATAAATTCTAGTTCCAAGTGTTCTCATCTTTTCTTTTCCGGAGTTCAAATTTCCTCGGCTATTTCGTCAGAACCTCCATCTAAATCATCGCAACGCTCATCTTATTCTTTCTTCCTTCATTCTATCTCACCATCCTTTTGTTACCGGAGTTCTTCACGGTGGCTCGTCATGATTTAATTCATTCTTCAAGTGTTCATCAAGATTTTGTTGGTGGAGTTCAAGTATCTTTTCTTCTCGCGTCTCGAAGTGCAATTAATTCTCCGTATTCTTTTGAAGTGGAGTTTTGCATTTCTTTGTTCTTCTCAGCTATCCAATTATTTCGTTTGTGGCCGGTTATCACCTTATGATCTTGAGATGTTACCATAGGACCACAACAAGCTTATTCTTTTCGTTGTTGATATTCTCAACAACTCCGTTCAATCCTTCTTCTAAGGTTGCTTTCAATTTCATTCGTGGCACAAGTTGTCATATTCTTATCCGTTCTTTTCATTCCACTTTTTCAATTCTTTCCGGAGGTTTTGTGTCATGTCTTCATCAAGTGTCATTCCATCTTCATAAGTTCAGATTCTATTCCTTCCATGTTTCAGCCGGAGTGCTACTTAAATCCTTTCAGTCTTATTCGTTTCTTTTCTCATTCTAACATCTCCGGTTAGAACGAGTGCTTTCATAGTCTTTCTGATTCCGTGAGCTTTTGATTCTCGTCATTCTCGTCGTTCCTCTCTTTTCTCGAGCGCTCTCGATTCTTTGCTTCTTCTCTTGATTATTGTTTCACCTCTTCCTTTTCCCTTCCGTCTGGTCCTAAGATCTCGGGGCGAGATCTCTTGTTAGTGGAGGAGTGTTATAACGCCCCGGATTCGATCGCGCCTGGTGTCCGTCGAGTTATTAAATGCGTCTTTGCCATGTAATGTGCTTGCGTGTTGCACTTTGCCATGTCATCATCTACATTTCATATCATGTCATCATGTGCATTTCATTTTGCATACGTGTTCGTCTCATGCATCCGAGCATTTTCCCCGTTGTCCGTTTTGCAATCCGGCACTCCTATGTCTCCCGGCGCCCTCTTTTACCTCTTTTAGGTAATGCGGGTGTTAAACGGTCTCGGAATGGCCCGAGGTTTGCCAACCGGCCTTGGTATAGCACCGATAGACCGCCTGTCAAGTTTCGTGCCATTTGGAGGTCGTTTGATACTTCAACGGTTAACCGGGTAACCGTAATAGCCTCCTTCTCTTTGCAGCCCAAAACCCCTTCCAAGTGGCCCAAAACCCAGCAAACTCCTGTCCATGCTCTCGGTCGTTCGATCACGATCGCGTGGGCGAAAACCGCACCTCATTTGGACTCTCCTAGCTCCCTCTACCTATAAATATGTGCCTCCCCAGAAATTTTCGCGGATGAAACCCTAGCTCCTCCTACCTCGCGCCACCGGACAAAATGTCCCCGCACCTGACATGTACGCCCCACCGCTCCGTACCAATCCGCCCGCCGCCATCGCCGCGCCACCGTCTCGCCGCGAGGGCCCGGGGCCAGCGCCGCCGCCCGCCGCCGCCCGACCTCGCGCCCTTTCGCCTCCGCCCAGCACCGCCCGGCTGCGCCCGGCCGCCGCCCGCCACCCGCCCAACCGCCCGATGCCCGGCGCGGATCGCGCCGCCTCCTCGCCATCCATGATCGCGCCCGTCACGCGACCACGCCTTCGCCGCCTCCCGCCTCCTCACGTCGCCGCCTTCGCCGCCTTCGCCGCCTCGGCCGCCGCCCGTCGCCGGCGAGCCTCTGCCGGAGCTCCTCGCCGCCCCCTCCGGCCGCAGCTCCGGCGAGAGCTCGGCCCCGCCTCGATCCACGTGCAAACCCTAGATCTCGAGGTTGCCCCAAATTCCTCTTAAGTCCCAGATTTTGCATATGTTCATGCCATGTTCATCATGCCATAACTCTCCACCTGTTGCTCCGTTTCGTGCGTGTAATATGTCAAATTGTTCGCCCCGACGAGTAAATCATTTCGTCTCATTGAATCATTTTCATTTGAGTTCATCTTGATGCCCGAAATGCTGTTAGAAGAGGGCTATGTGATATTAGTTTCAGATTCTTATCAGAACATGCTCTTTTGTCATTTTTGCCATGATTGATGTGTGCATCCTATGAACTTGAGTCCTACATGTGTTTTGTAATATGCCATGCCATCTTTACAGGGGTGTATGCCATGTATTTTTGTGATCTCTGTGGTGACTAGCACAAGCATGCAAACTAGGCTTCATGATGTTGCTGATTTCAGCCCCTGATATAGCGATATTTTTATGCCATGTAAACTTGATGCTACTGAGAGATCCATGCTTATTTTGAGATACTTCAGTAAGGATGTTTTGAACATATGGTTATTCTATATCCATCCATTCCCTTGTTTGCAATTATGGAGTGCTAGCTTGAGTCGATCGAGCTCTACTTTTAGTATAAAATCTTTCCTGGCAGATTGTTTACATGTTATTCAATTTTGCCAAGGTTGTTGTAGTTGATCCGTGTATGCTATGATGTTGTTCTTACCATTTATAGCTTATATGCCATGTCTTATTACTGATGGTTGCCTTGCCATGCCATGTATTGCTCTGCGGTGAGTGGTTCAAGCTCACCAACATGCCTACGTATTGTTATTCCTGCCTTGTATGAATCTGTAATATAACTTGCCATGTTTACATGGGTGCCATCATATTTTCTGATCCTTTTTGGCTTATGGACAGTAAAGGACTTTTGTTCTATACAATTAGTAGATTCATTCCATGCCTTTGTTTGCCATGTTAAGTTCCTGTAGCAGGTTGTTTGATAACTCTAAACATTGCAACCTGATGTTATTTCCTGTCAAGTCTGAAACTGTTATTATTTGCAATATTGCCATGTCATTTTGAGCATGTTCTAGTGATTTCTGGAGATAGCTCAGTGTTCATGTTTTGCCATGCTTTACCTGTAAATCATGCCCATGCCTTTTGTTATTATGTTGAGATTCTGTAGCATGTTGTTTTGATGCTTGCAATATGCCTAGTTGCTGTTTTGGACAGTTGCTATAACTTGTATAGGGTGTATGTGTTGAACCGTTGCTCCGTTTTGAGTGTGCTCTATATGAAACTTGCTTGATTTTGCATGTAGTTTCATATTATCATGTTGCATCCTTGTTTTGAGGTGTTTTCTTGATGTTTGTATGCATTTTGCATCAATGCCATGTTCAACTTGTTTTGCTCATATCTTCTAGGCCGTAGCTCCGAATCTAATGAACTTTATATGTAACTTGACTACATTTCGTGTAGATCATTGTGGTGCATCTTAACTTGCTGTTTAACAACCTGAACTTAAGGTTTATTCAGATCTGGACCAATTTCGAAATTTGCATATGAGGACTTACCGGAATTGTCATATGTTGTTTCCGGCCTCATTTAAAATTGCTTTGATGTGTTGCTCTTGTTTGCTTCATCTCTTGCCATGAGTAGCTTCATCTAGATTTGTCATGCATCATGCTTGTTGTGCATCATGTCTTGTTCATGTGTGGTGTATTTACCATGTTGTGTGCTTCTTCTTGTTGGTTCCTGTTTCGTTGCGATCGTGAGGATTCGTTCGTCTCACGCTTGGTTAAATCTTCGTGGCTTCATCTTCTTCATGGACTCGTTCTTCTTCCTTGCGGGATTTCAGGCAAGATGACCGCTACCTTGGATCTCATTACTATCATTGCTATGCTAGTTGCTTCGTTCTATCGCTATGCTGCGCTACCTATTACCTGTTTATCATGCCATCCCAAATTGCCATGAACCTCTAACCTTTGACACCTTTCCTATGCAAACCGTTGTTTGGCTATGTTACCGCTTTTGCTCAGCCCCTCTTATAGCGTTGCTAGTTGCAGGTGAAGTTGAAGATTGCTCCATGGTGGACAGGATTTTGTTGGGATATCACAATATATCTTATTTAATTAATGCATCTATACACTAGGTAAAGGGTGGAAGGCTCGGCCTTATGCCTTGTGTTTTGTTCCACTCTTGCCGCCCTAGTTTCCGTCATATCGGTGTTATGTTCCCGGATTTTGCGTCCCTAATGCGGTCGGGTGATTTATGGGACCCCCTTGACAGTTTGCTTTGAATAAGACTCCTCCAGCAAGGCCCAACATTGGTTTTACCATTTGCCTCACCTAGCCCTTTTTCCCTTGGGTTTCCGGAGCCCAAGGGTCATCTTTATTTTAGCCCCGGGCGGTGCTTCTCTAAGTGCGGGCCTGAACCGAAGCTACTGCGGGGCCCCTCGAACAACTCGAGGTCTGGTTTTACTCGTAGCTAGTCTCATCCGGTGTTGCCCTGAGAACGAGATATGTGCAGCTCCAATCGGGATTGTCGCCGCATCGGGCGGCTTTGCTGGTCTTGTTTTATTGCTGTCGAAATGTCTTGTAGTCGGGATTCCGAGACTGATCGGGTCTTCCCGGGGAGAAGGAATATCCTTCGTTGATCGCGAGAGCTTATCATGGGCTAAGTTGGGGCGCCCTGCGAAGTATAAACTTTCGAGAGCCATGCCAGCGGTTATGTGGCAGATGGGAATTTGTTAATATCCGGTTGT
The DNA here is from genome assembly GCA_021605145.1 of Aegilops bicornis. NCBI lineage: Eukaryota > Viridiplantae > Streptophyta > Magnoliopsida > Poales > Poaceae > Aegilops > Aegilops bicornis. Next base: position 150,175,897 of record CM038674.1, on the reverse strand, counting down.
AGTAAACTTGAAGCAAACTCTTCTAAAATACACCAACCGTGTGCGTAATCGTGAGTGTCTCTTTTCGGGTTGATCGAGAGGAGAACACAGTTTCTGGGTTATGTCTGACGTAAGTAGGAGTTCAGGATCACTTCTTGATCATTACTAGTTGACGACTGTTCCTTTGTTTCTCTTCTCGCTCTCATTTGCGTATGTTAGCCACCATATATGTTTAGTCGCTGTTGCAACCTCACCACTTTATCCCTTCCTTTCCCTTTAAGCTTTGCTAGTCTTGATACGCATGGTAATGGGATTGCTGAGTCCTCGTGGCTCACAGATTACTACACCAGCGATTGCAGTGTACAGGTTTCGTGATGATCATGGCCTTGAGGCGATGTTTGCTTGTTTTGGAGTTCTTCTTACGCTTCTTGATCGGGGATAGGTTCCGGTCGGCCTTTGGGCTAGCGAAGTGGATGTCGTTTGAGTTTACATTTATGTTTCATCCGTAGTCGGATGTTGATCTTGTATATGATGTTGATGTATTCTTGTGGCATTTGTGCCTTATGTATGTATCCCCATCTATTATGTAATGTTGATGTAATGATATCCACCTTGCAAAAGCGTTTCAATATGCGGGTCTATCCTTGGTGGGACCGTCGAGTTCCTTTTGGATAGGTCGCATATTGGGCGTGACATTAATTCCTGCTCGTCCTCGAGTAGGTAAATGATAAGAAAGATAATTTTTATGTGGAATGCTACCTAGCATAATCTTGATCAGATGTCTAATCATGGCATGAATAGTAAGACACGAGTGATTCAAAGCAATAGTTTATCCTTTGACATAAAAACAATAATATTTCAAGCATACCAACCAAGCAATTTTGTCTTATTGAGATAACATAGCCAAAGAAAGCTCATCCCTACAAAATCATATAGTCTGGCTATGCTCCATCTTCACCACACAAAATATTCACATCATGCACAACCCCGATGACAAGCCAAGCAATTGTTTCATAATTTTGACGTTTCTCAAAACTTTTTAACTTTCACGCAATACATGAGCGTGAGCCATGGATATAGCACTATAGGTGGAATAGAATATAATGATGGAGGTTATGTGGAGAAGACAAAAAAGGAGAAAGTCTCACATCGATCACGGCTAATCAACGGGCTATGGAGATGCCCATCAATTGATGTCAATGTGAGGAGTAGGGATTGCCATGCGACGGATGCACTAGAGCTATAAGTGTATGAAAGCTCAAACTGAAACTAAGTGGGTGTGCATCCAACTTGCTTGCTCATGAAGACCTAGGGCATTTGAGGAAGCCCATCATCGGAATATACAAGCCAAGTTCTATAATGAAAATTCCCACTAGTATATGAAAGTGAAAGCATAGGATACTCTCTCTATGAAGAACACGACGCTACTCTGAAGCACAAGTGTGGTAAAAGGATAGTAACATTGCCCCTTCTCTCTTTTTCTCTCATTTTTTTATTTTTTTTATTTTTTGGTGGGCTTCTTTGGCCTCTTTTTTTTATTTGGGCTTCTTTGGCCTCTTTTATTTTTTTGTAAAGTCCGGAGTCTCATCCCGACTTGTGGGGGAATCATAGTCTCCATCATCCTTTCCTCACTGGGGCACTGCTCTAATAATGATGATCATCACACTTTTATTTACTTACAACTCAAATATACAACTCGATATCTAGAACAAAGATATGACTCTATATGAATGCTTCCGGCAGTGTACCGGGATGTGCAATGATCTAGCGTAGCAATGACAAAACGGACAAGCCATGAAAACATCATGCTAGCTATCGTACGATCATGCAAAACAATATGACAATAAATGCTCAGGTCATGTATATGATGATGATGGAAGTTGCATGGCAATATATCTCGGAATGGCTATGGAAATGCCCTAATAGGTAGGTATGATGGCTGTTTTGAGGAAGATATAATGAGGCTTATGTGTGAGCGTGTCGTATCACGGGGTTTGGATGCCTTTGGCGAAGTTTGCACCAACTCTCGAGGTGAGAAAGGGCAATGCATGGTACCGAAGAGGCTAGCAAAGATGGAAAGGTAAAAGTGCGTATAATCCATGGACTCAACATTAGTCATAAAGAACTCACATACTTATTGCAAAAATCTATTAGTCATCAAAACAAAGTACTACGCGCATGCTCCTAGGGGGATAGATTGGTAGGAAAAGACCATCACTCGTCCCCGACCGCCACTCATAAGGAAGACAATCAATAAACACCTCATGCTCCGACTTCGTTACATAACGGTTCACCATGCGTGCATGCTACGGGACTTGCAAACCTCAACACAAGTGAGGGAGTCCTGGACTAGGGGGTGTCCGGATAGCCGAACTATCATCTTTGGCCGGACTCCTGGACTATGAAGATACAAGATTGAAGACTTCGTCCCGTGTCCGGATAGGACTTTCCTTGGCGTGGAAGGCAAGCTTGGCGTCTGGATATGTAGATTTCCTATCATTGTAACCGACTACGTGTAACCCTAACCCTATTCGGTATCTATATAAACCGGAGGGTTTTAGTCCGTGGGACGAACAACAATCATACCATAGGCTAGCTTCTAGGGTTTAGCCTCTCTACGATCTCGTGGTAGATCTACTCTTGTACTACCCATATCATCAATATTAATCAAGCGGGAGTAGGGTATTACCTCCATCGAGAGGGCCCGAACACAGGTAAAAACATCGTGTCCCTTGTCTCTTGTTACCATCCGCCTAGGCGCGATTCGGGACCCTCTACGAGAGATCCGCGGTTTTGACACCAACATTGGTGCTTTCATTGAGAGTTCCTACGTATGCGTCACCTATAGGCCCGATGGCTCCTTCAATCATCAGCAACAACGCAGTCCAGGTGAGACTTTTCTCCCGGACAGATCTTCGTATTCGGCGGCTTTACTGCTGCGGGCAATTCGCTAGGCCATCTGGAAGCGGATCGAAGCTTCGCCCCTGGCCATCAGGTCAGATTTGGAAAGCTTGAACTATCTGGCCGATGTCCGTGGAGACTTGATCTTCGACGGATTCTAGCCCGCGATCGGCGTGCCGCCTGTCTCGATGGGTACGATCTAGCTCTGCCGCCGAGCAGTGCCACAGGCCGCACCGATTACTGCTCCGACCCTTAATCCGGGCGGTTTACGCGATCGAGGGCGGTTGGTTGGACACCGCCTCGGGGGCTGAAATCTCTCTGGCGATTGAGCGAACACCATCCCTATCCTTTGCAAAGCTTCGTGACTCCTGTGTGCGGACTCCTTTCCGGACTCGAACCTCCAGCGCCCCTGCCGGTCGAATCCGGTAGGCGCCGATTATGGACTTCACCGCCGCGAGACATCTTTCGGCACTTCGCCCTTTGGCGATATCCACGAACTCATTAAAGTCTCTCTCTTTGTCGAGAGCCTGGCGAACTACTGATCGAGGAAGGTTGGGATTCGGACGGCGAAAAAATTCAACGCCCACCCACCACCCACTTTGTAGCCACTGCCGATGACTTAACAGACATGCTCGACTTGACTCCGAGGACATCGGCGATATGGACGGCGGCAACTGGAGCGACCAAGAACCAGCGCCCACAGGGCACTGGAGGGCCACCTCAACTTACAATATATATATGGTGGATACACCTAAGGGAAGCGATAACGAGGAACGACGAGACGTTGCGAAAGAAAATTCCCTCGGGAAGCAGTCAAAGTGGCGGCGTAAGCGCCGCTCAAAACCCCACCTCGACAAAGATAGCACCCAGACAGACCCAGCCATAGAGCGGGGTGAGCGGCCCGACAGCGAACATGCCATTGAGCAACCATCCGAACAGGCCAACTTGGACAAACAACCCGTCTCCCCGACAAGGACAACGGTCCGGACGATCTCATGCCGGACACGTCATTGGATCGAAGAACCTCCACAAAGAGCTCCTCGCTCATCGCGCGTAGCTTGAAAAAGCGAAACAGAGGCTCGGTAACAGCGGAAGACGCACTCCGAATGAGATGGAGTAAATTACTCAACACTGCAGACAAATATGGTGACAACCGCCAAGCAAAGAGCTACCCAAAGCGCAAACTACTGCCCGAATTCGATGAGGAGGCCGTAGAGCCCCCACGATCAAAAAACAAAGAGGCCGCCTGGTCGGATAGATGACCACATGGCAAACATAGAGCGGCAAGCGGCGCCGCACACAAGCGACGCAGCGTTCGCGCATAAGGATTCGCACCAAAAGGATGGCCCTGTTAGATCTATCTACGGGCCAAGGAAACAAGTTCTGGCGAACAATACAACACGTCAAATATCCGAACATCACGGCACACCCAAATACAGGGGCACCATGCACCCTCTATGTTTCACCGATGAGGTCTTTGGATCATGAATTTCAGTGATTCAAGCCCGTAAACATAGAGGCATACGACGGAACGACAGACCCTAGAGTCTGGATTGAGGATTATATCCTCCACATACACATGGCCAGAGCAGATGATCTCCATGCCATAAAATACCTACCCCTCTAGCTCAAAGGGCCAGCCCGGTATTGGCTTAAAAGCCTCCCCGAAAACACCATTGGTAGTTGGGAAGAGCTTGAGGATGCTTTTCGGGCCAATTTCCAGGGAACCTATGTCCGACCTCCGGACGCAGACAATCTAAGTCACATAACCCAACAGCCCGGAGAGTCAGCTCGAAAATTTTGGAACAGGTTCCTCAATAAAAAGAACCAAATAGTCGACTGTCCGGACGCCGAAGCCTTAGCAGCTTTTAAACACAACGTCCGAGACGAATGGCTCATGAACACCTTGGCCAGGAAAAGCCAAGAACAATGGCCGCACTAACAAGCCTCATGACCCGCTTTTAGCGGGAGAGGATAGCTAGCTAGAAAGATGCGCATACCAATGACCCAAGTACATCCAAAGTCAGAGATGGGAATGGGAAACCACGACGCAGCAAGGACCAGCGCCGGATTAAGGGGAACGGTCCAAAGAGCGCGGCAGTCAACGCCGGATTCAAAAGCTCACGACAGAACAATAAAAAACAGCCCCTTAAGGACAATAGCGATGAGCTATCCAACTTAAACAAAATCTTGGACAAGATATGCCAAATCCACGGTACTCCCCGGAAGCCTGCAAACCATACCCACAGAGATTGTTGGGTCTTCACGCAGTCCGGTAGACTCAACGCCGAACACAAGGGGCTCGACACACCAAGTGTGGATGATGACGAGCACCACAAGCAGAGCCCCGGAAAACAAAAGAATTTCTCACAAGAGGTCAAAACAGTAAACTTACTTCAAGTAACAAAAGGGGAAAACAGAGCAGCACCCATTGAATTACGCGTCGCACATTCTACCCCAGCGGAGTCCCAACACTGGTTGTCAAAACCAATTACCTTCGACCATCAGGACTACTCCGAAAGTATCCGGAACGCAGGATGGACTGCCTTGATACTAGAACATATAATCAACGGTCTTCAATTTACGCAAGTCCTAATGGACAGCGGCAGTGATTTAAACCTGCTATGTCAGGACACAATCCATAACATGGGGATAAACCCAAACAGGATTAGCCATAGCAACACTTCCTTCCAAGGAATAATGCGAGCACATATGCCCATTATGCGGGCTCCCTACTATTGGAAGTTATGTTGGCTCACCCGACAACTTCCGTCGGGAAAAGTTGGTCTTCCACATCGCCCCATTTAAAAGTAGCCATCAAGCACTCTTTGGGGCCTTGAAGCTTCGCCCGCTTTAACGCAATACCGCATTATGCATCTCTTAAACTTAAAATGCCCGGTCCACGAGACATCATTTCATTAAAGGGAAGCTGCGTGTGCCCCTCAAGGAAAGAATGTGAGACTGCCTTAACAGCCTCACACTAATACGGCCTTGCTGGCCAAAAGCGTCTAAAGCAGGTCATTCAGACCCCGGACACAGTTAGGCGAGTCCGGCATAAATAAACATGATGCTTACTAGCCGCGTACCGCCCTTACAAGGGGCTCCACGCATGTACAACAAGAGACAATAAAGCTCAATTTTACTCATTTCTGAATCATACTCTATTTTATTTCCAATTACATTTTAGCACGATCTTTTTCAAACTAAGTCCCTCTCTTTTACAGATGAACGTCATGCTATACCCGTCCAGGATAAGGCACAACGGAGACACAGGCGCAGACGTGCAGCAGGGACCCGTTGCAAGGATCCTTTTCAGATTAAGACCCTGCGTAAACCTTTTTCACTGTCTCTAGTTGTTACTCATCCCCCGGTCTCTTATTATAACCGAGGAGGAGGCTGGCGTTTTGGCATCGGCCGCGTCGAAGTTTGCACGCACTGGACACCGGGGCTTGTTACCAAGGGCATTGTTGACCCGCTTTATAAAAGACCGAATACCTTAGGGAGTGTTTGGCGTCTCGAGTTAGGCCTTATATGCATCAGCTCCGAATCATGTCTTTGGTCAAATGTTGGGTTTGCCAGGCTCATGTGTTTTTCTGACTTACGTTCAGTTCTATCCGATAACACGGCACCGGGAGAACTCCTGCAATTGTGCCCCGGTTGACGAAAGCACCTCAGCGAGAAAGCCGAAACTGACTGTCATGATATAGCGAGACTGGTCAACCACTCGATGACTCACGGAATGTTTAGAATTCCTCCGCATTAACGAAGGACCGTTTTCGGTCGAGCACATACGCACCCAATTCGGGAGAGTGCGGTGCCCGAAGGCTATATAGTAGCCCCACCATCGAACTCCTATGGCTAAGTGAAAGCGATAAAGCATTATAGTCCGGTTGCCTAGTTTGCTACGCTACCACCTCCTTTATAGGACCAAGACGTTGGCTTAAGTGTGAAAGCGCGACTTCTTTGCAAACACCCCGCACTATGTGCGTGAGGCTGAAACCGAACTGCCATCTTTCGGGTTATATACATATATACATCAGCGGCCGCACATGAGGTAGTTTGCTACTTGAAGGCACAAGTATAAAAATCTTTTACATTAAATTGAAGCGTTGTTTCATAAAATTATACATGTCATTCAAACATAACATCCTTCGAAAGCACCTTTGCGTCTCTATTAAGCAGCGCCGGAAGAACTTCCTCAAAATAGCGCTCGGCGGTACTCGGTATCGTCCGAATCTGGGAACGCAATATCGGTGGCCTTCATCTCAGCCCGGTATGCCTTGACACGGGCAAGAGCCATCCGCGCCCCCTCAATACACGCCGACCGCTTCATTGCGTCGTCTGGCGATACCGCACCAAGGAACTGCTGCACTAAGCCAAAATAACTCTTCGGCTGGGGTCCGCCTGGCCACAAATGAGTCATGACATGCTTCATGGCAAGTCCGGATGATCGATTCAGCTCGGCCCATTCGGTCAACCGATCGGTCAACAGAAGAGGACGCTCCGGACTATGGAATTGCGACCAAAATAGATCTTCCCTTCTGTGCCCCTTCTGGCCTCGGAAGTGCTCAATCGCGTCCACAGCGCTCGCCGCTAAGTCCAGATAAGCATCCTCCGAAGTCCACATCTTGTCCAACTGAGCATACTTCAGATCCATATATTTCCTCCGCAGCAGAAACGGTTTTCCAGACGCAATATCCCCGGCCTGACTCAGCTCCTCCTTGGCAGCTCTCATAGCGGAACGGGCATCCTTGGATTCGACGGTGGCCTTTTTCAGGTCCTCTTGTTCCGCTTGACGTTCTTTTTCGAGAATCTCGTAGCGGTCGGTAGTATTCTTGATTTCGAGGCCAAATCGGCCATTTCCTCTTTGCTTGGCGATAAGCAGCCCGTTAATCTTTCAGCTCTTCTGCCGCCTTTAAAGCGGCTGCATTACTCTTTCGGGCTTGCTCTTTAGCTCGGGCAAGTTCCGCACACAGCCTCTCCACAGCAGTGGCACCGTCTGCATCAAAGCATACAGGTAGTAAGGCATGGGCGTCAAGCTCCCTTACCAGGTGTCCGCGGATAAGTCGCATACCTTGTGACTCGTCAAACCGTTTATTGACCAGCGCGATGTCCGCATCCGCCTCGTCAAGTTGCCGCTTTAGTTCGGAAAATTCATCGATCCGGGTAGCCACGAGCGCCCGCCACCTACATAGGAGCGGTGACATGTTAGTACTGCGAGATTATGATCCTCGGCATGCGTCGGTTGTGACAGCATACCGAGTCTCGAAACTACTATCTATACAAAGGCGCATTCTATATGCATAAGCTGTCGGACGGTACATCATTTTTTCGTACCTCAAACCCGTCAATAAACTTACGGCGGCTTCATGCAATCCGCTCTCGGCGGATGCAATTCTTCGATTACCGTGGCCATTAGCGCGCGGTGATCTTTCGAGATATACACTGGCCCGAGCAGGTCCTTGGCTCCTCCGACCGCCTTACGCCCGATTAGCGCGGACCGTCCAGCCCGCGGACTCGGGAAACTCTCCGTGGCGACACTTGAGTGTCGCCCGCCTCGCGAAGGTGCGATAGGTGGAAGCGTTTCGCTCTCTATCATCTCCGGACGAAGATCCCCGAGACGAGCTCTGCTGAGAAGGGCTGAGATCCGAACAACAAGGTACAATTTCGGTTATCTTGAAATAAATACAGGGATGTTCTTTATTCACATGACCCTTCTTTTTACTTACGGCTCATTTGGAGGGCTGATCCCTTGGGGAAATAGTGCGGCTGGGGTACTTCCGGCGCTGGACTTTCGGCGAAGACTTCTTTCCCGTTTGAGGCCTTGGCTTCGGGTCTTGAGCGGTCCTCTTCTCCCCTTGGAGGGAGGATCCTGATCCCCTCTTCCTTGAAACCCTCCTTCATGGAGGCAGTTGCTTCCCTGCTCCCCCTTGACTTCTTTAAAAGGCGCGGCCTTCAACATCTTGGTCGGCATGGGATCCGGCATGGTCTCGGGAGGAGCCGGACACCTTATCAACTTTGCCTTGGCTATCCACTCCTGTTCAAGAAAGCGGCTCCCTTAAAGGGCATATATATATGATAAATGAATGAACAGCCTGTCCGATTCTGAGGTTACTTACTTGAGTATCTGGCTGATTGCAGCTTAGACCTGAGTCCTCGGTCAAGTCCGGACACTTCTCGTGTGATCCGAAGAACAGTTTGTACATCTCCTTGGGCGTCGCGCCCATAAAATGTTGGAGAGCTCGTGGTCCCTCCGGATTAAACTCCCACAGACGGAGGGTGCGACATTCTTGCAGGCGAGCGTCGAATCAGCATAACCTGCGCCGCCACGACCAGATTGATCTCTCTTTCTTGGAGGTCTTGAATGCGGCCCTGCAACAGAGGAACGTCCTTGGACGGCCCCCAGTCGAGCCACCGGTTGACCCATGATGCCAGCCGCTGTGATGGACCTGAGCGGAAGGCGGGTGGCGCCACCCATTTGGTGCACCTGGGAGCGGTGATATTAAGTCACTCCCGTTGCCACAAACCAAGCTCCTCTTGAAAAGAGCCCTCGGGCCACGGAGCATCAGCACACTTGCTTATGACCGCCCCTCCGCACACTGCTTGTTGCCCCTCGATCATCTTCGGCTCCACCTTGAAGGTCTTGAGCCACAGTCCAAAGTGAGGGGTAATATGGAGGAAAGGCTTCACATCTGACAATGAATGACGAGATATGGAGGATGGACTCCGGATTCAAGTCATGGAAATCCAGCCCATAATAAAACATGAGCCCCCCACACAAAGGGATCCGTCGGAAGCCTAAACCCGAAGGAAGTGAGACACCTGAACACCACGCTCTCGCCGGGCTCGGGAGTGGGAATGACCTGCCACAGGCGAGGCAGCCTATCTGAAATCTCGCCGGTTAGATACTGGCGTCTCGCAGCTTTAGCACATCTTCTTCGTGACGGAAGAAGACATCCATCGGCCGAGCTGGTCGGAGCCGGACATCGTCGAAGGTCCGGCGCCTAAATCTGAAGTTTTGGGTGTTAGAACTTCCGGCCTTGGCGAATTTGATGGAGGTGGAAAAAGAAGAGGGCCTTGGTCTCATTATAAAGAGGTTGAATACCAAGAGCCCTCCTCGTGGTCGATTGGGACTCGCCCGATAGAGGAGGCGTGCCAGCGAACGCGGTTGGAGTTACCACGTCTGTATTGATGAGAATCCCGGAATAAGGGGGCACGATCTACGCTTTGATAAGGCGTGCCAAAGGAAACCGCCTCGCTAAGCGGCTGAGGTGGGCGATAAAAAGCGATTGAATAAAGGCTTGGCGTGGTGTGATGTCACGCCGCGGAATCGTCGGCAGATCTGTGCAAAATTATTCTCTCTCACGGTGGTATGTGGAACTTGTTTTGCGAGCGGACACTATCCTTGTGTTCAAAACCTTCTAAGTATTGAGGAGGAACCCTCCTTGCAATACCGAAGACAATATGCGTCTTGGGACTTCGTCATCATTGAAGCACTGGTTCGAGGGCTCTTGAGGAGTCTGGACTAGGGGTGTCCGGATAGCGAACTATCATCTTTGGCGGACTCTGGACTATGAAGATACAAGATTGAAGACTCCGTCTTGTGTCCGGATAGGACTTTCCTTGGTGTGGAAGGCAAGCTTGGCGATACGGATATGTAGATTTCCTACCATTGTAACCGACTCTGTGTAACCCTAACCCTATTCGGTGTCTATATAAACCGAAGGGTTTTAGTCCGTAGGACGAACAACAATCATACCATAGGATAGCTTCTCGGGTTTAGCCTCTCTGATCTCGTGGTAGATCTACTCTTGTACTACCCATATCATCAATATTAATCAAGCAGGAGTAGGGTATTACCTCCATCGAGAGGGCCGGAACCTGGGTAAAAACATCGTGTCCCTTGTCTCATGTTACCGTCCGCCTAGACGCACAGTTCGGGACCCCCTACCCGAGATCCGCCGGTTTTGACACTGACAACAAGTATTTCTCAATTTCACAATTACTCAACTAGCACGACTCAAATATCACCACCTTTATATCGCAAAACTATTGCAAGGAATCAAACATATCATATTCAACGATCGACAAGTTTATGTAGGATTTTATGACTACCCATGTGAATGACCAGATCCTGTCATCTCTCTAAATAGATATAAGTGAAGCAAGAGAGTTTTAATTCTTTATACAAAAGATATGCCCACTCTCTAACAAATATAAGTGAAGCAAAAGATCATTCTACAAATGGCGGTTGTCTATGTAAAGAGAAACAGGCAATCCAAACTTCAAATGATATAAGTGAAGCACATGAAGCATTCTATAAAGTCATACTCAAAAGATATAAGTGAAGTGCATAGAGCATTCTATAAATCAACCAAGGACCATCTCATACCAGCATGGTGCATAAAATAATAATGAAAACTAAATGCAAAAGACGCTCCAAGACTTGCACATAATGCATGAACGAAACGAATTCGAAAACATACCGATACTTGTTGAAGAAAGATGGGATGCCTTCCGGGGCATCCCCAAGCTTAGACTCTTGAGTCTCCTTGAATATTTACTTGGGGTGCCTCGGGCATCCCCAATGTCGGTGTCAAAACCGGCGGATCTCGGGTAGGGGGTCCCGAACTGTGCGTCTAGGCGGATGGTAACATGAGACAAGGGACACGATGTTTTTACCCAGGTTCGGGCCCTCTCGATGGAGGTAAAACCCTAATCCTGCTTGATTAATATTGATGATATGGGTAGTACAAGAGTGGATCTACCATGAGATCAGAGAGGCTAAACCCTAGAAGCTAGCCTATGGTATGATTGTTGTTAGTCCTCACGGACTTGAACCCTCCGGTTTATATAGACACGGATAGGGTTAGGGTTACACAGAGTCGGTTACAATGGTAGGAGATCTACATATCCGTATCGCCAAGCTTGCCTTCCACGCAAAGGAAAGTCCCATCCGGACACGGGATGAAGTCTTCAATCTTGTATCTTCATAGTCCAGGAGTCCGGCCAACGGTGATAGTTCGGCTATCCGGACACCCCCTAATCCAGGACTTCCTCAGTAGCCCCTGAACCAGGCTTCAATGACGACGAGTCCGGCGCACATATTGTCTTCGGCATTGCAAGGCGGGTTCCTCCTTCGAATACTTCATAGAAGATTTTGAACACAAGGATAGTGTCCGGCTCTGCTTAACAAGTTCCACATACCACCGTAGAGAGAATAACCTTTGCACAGATCTGCTGACGTATTCCGCGGCATGACATCACACCACGGCCAGGCCTTTATACGAATCGTTTTTACTATTCCACCTCAGCGCGTTTAGCGAGGCGGTTTCCTTGGCACGTCTTATCAGAGCGGAGATCGTGCCCCCTTATTCCGGGATCCTCATCAATATGGGCGTGGGTAACCCGATGCGTGCCCGTTAGCGCACGCCTCCATCGGCGAGTCCCGAGCGGTCACGTGGGCGGCTCTTGGTATTCAACCTCTTTATAACGAGACCAAGGCCGCTCCTTTCTTTCAATCTCAATCGAATCCGCCCCTCGCCTCGAGTTCCAACACCCAAAGCTCCAGATTTAGCGCCGGACCTTCAACGATGTCCGCTCCGACCTGCGGCGGTGGATGTCTTCCTCCGTCACGGAAGAAGATGTGCTAAAGCTGAGAAGGCGCCAGTATCTAACCGCGAAATTTCAAGATAGGCTGCCTGCCCAAGGGCAGGTTATTCCCTCTTCGAACTGGTGAGGCGTGGTATTCGTGTCTCACTTCCTTGAGTTTAGGCTTCCCAGCGGACCCTTTTGTGAGGGGGCTCATGTTTTATTATGGGCTGGAATTCCATGACTTGGATCCGAGTCCATCCTCCACATCTCGTCGTTCATTGTCGTATGTGAAGCCTTCCTCTGCATTACCCTCACTTCGGATTGTGGCTCAAGACCTTCAAAGTGGAGCGAAGATGATCAAGGGGCATCGGTAGTCTTGGAGGGGCTGTTATAAGCAAGAATCACGGACGCTCCATGGCCCGAGGATCTTTTCAAGAGGAGCTCAATTTATGGCAACAGGAGTGGTTTTATATCACCGCTCGGGGGGCACCAAATGGGCGGCGCCACCTGCCTTCCGCTCGGGTCCTCCACTACGGCGGGCGTCATGGGTCAATAAAGGGCTCGACTGGGGACCGTCCAAGGACGTACCTCTGTTGCAGGGCCGTATTCGAGACCTCCGAGAAAGAGAGATCAATCTGGTCGTAGTAGCGCAGGTCATGCTAATTCGTCGCACCTTGCCCTGCAAACGTTGCCCCCTCCGCTGTGGGAGTTTAATCCGGAGGGACCACGAGCTCTCCAACAATTTATGGGTGTAACGCCCGTGGAGATGTACCAACTGTTCTTCGGATCACAAGCAATGTGTCCGGACTTAATCGAGGACGCAGGTCTGAGCTGCAATCGCCGGATACTCAAGTAAGTAGTCCTGTGCCGGACATGCTATCCGCATATTTATCATACACTTGCCCTTAAAAGAGCTATCTTTTAAAGCAGGAGTGGATAGCGAAAGCAAAACTGATCAGTGTCCGGCCCCCTCCACGAGACCACGCCGAATCACTGTATTAACCAAGATGCTAGAGGTTGTGCCTTTTGAAGAAGGCGAAGGGGAACAAGGGACTACTACCTCCGTGAAGGAGGCTATCAAGGAAGGGGATCGAGAATCCCTCCCTTCAAGGAGAAGAGGACCGCTTCAAGATCCGGAGGCCAAAGCCTCAAGCGGGGACGAAAACTTCACCAGAGGGTCCTGCGGCGGGAGATGCCCCGTCCGCACTATTTCCCCAAGGAGATCAGCCCTCCAGCGAGCCGTAAGTAAAGGGGGCGTTTTTTATTAAAAGAGAGACATCCCTGTTTTATTTCTGAAGGTCAACCGAAATTTACCTTGTAGTTCGGATCTCAGCCCTTCACAGGAGAGCTCGTCATCAGGGGATCTTGATTCAGAGATGATGGAGAGCAAAATGCCTCCGCCAGTCGTACCGTTATGCGAGGTGGACGATGCTGAGGTGTCGTCGCGGAGGGCTTCTCCGAATCCGGCGGGGCCTGAAGTCAGCCGTATGTCCCCTCAAAGTCCTCCGTCTCCGGCCTTCGAAAAAGGCCACCGGACGAGTCCGGCACCAACGGGTGTACGGTCGGAGGAGCTGAAGGATCTGCTCGGGCGAGCGTCTATCTCGGAAGATCACCGTACGTTAATGGGTACGGTGATTGAAAAGATTTCATCCGCTGAGAGCGGATTGCATGAAGCCGTCGTAAGTTTCTTGGCGGGTTTTGAGGTACGCAAAATGATGTACCTTCGGCAGTTTTGCATATAAAATGCGCCTGTATAGATAGTACCCCGAGACTTGGTGCGGTGTCAAAAATGACGGCGCGCCGAGGATCATAACCCCAGTATAATATGCGCTCTTCCTATGTAGGTGGTAAGCGTCCGGTGGCTAGCCGGTGATGAATTTGCTGAATCAAGCGGCAATTTGGCGTGGCGGATGCGGACATCACGCTTGTTAATAAGCGGCTTGACGAGTCACAAGGTATGCAACCTCTCCGCGGACACCTGGTAAAGGAGCTTGACCCATGCCTTACAACATGTATGCTTAATGCAGATGGTGCCGCTGCTATGGAGAACCTTCGGGCGGAGCTCGCCCGAGCCAAGGAGCAAGCCAGAAAAAGTGATGCGGCTGCCTTAAAGGCGGCCGAAGAGCTAAAAGCCGAACAGGCTGCTCACTGCCGAAGCAAGAAAGAAATGGCCGAGATGGCCGTGAAATTGAAGAATGCTACTGACTGTTGCGAGCTTCTTGAAAAAGAAGATCTAGCGAAACAAGAGGACCTGAAAAAGGCCGCCACCGAGACCAAGGATACTCGCTCTGCGATGAGAGCTATGAAGGAGGAGCTGCGTCAGGCCGAAGATATTGCGGCTGGAAAGCCCTTTCTGCTACGGAGGAAATTCACGGATCCTAAGTACGCTGAATTGGACCGGCTGTGGGGTGCGGAGGATCCTTATCTGGACTTGGCGGCAAGTGCCGCAGATGCGGCCGAACACTTCCGTGGTCAAAAGGATCACGGAATGGAAGAGCTTTTTTGGTCGCAGTTCCATAGTCCGGAGCGTCCACTTTCATTAACCGATCGTTTGGCCGAATGGGCTGAGCTAAATAGGTTGTATGGACTTGCCATGAAGGCTGTCATGACTCATTTGTGGCCGAAAAGGCCCGAGCCGAAGAGCTATTTTTGCTTGGTGCAACAGTTCCTTGGTACGGTGTCGCATATCGATGCAATGAAGCGGTCAGCATGCATAGAGGGTGCGCGGATGGCTCTTGCCCGTGTCAAGACATCTTTGGGCGGAGATGAAGGCCACCGACGTTGCATCCCAAGATTCGGACAGAAGCAGTACTGCCGAGCACTATTTTGAGGAAGTCTGCAGGCGCTTTCGTTTAATAGAGACGCAAAGTGCTCGAAGGATATTATGTTTAAATGACATGTATGATATGTGAAAACAATGTTTCAATATAATATAAGAGCTTTTTATACTTGTGCGTTCAAGTATTAAAACACCTCATGTGCGGCCGTTGATGTATATGTGTATACAACCTGAAAGATGGCAGTCTTGACCCATTACGCACATAGTGCGGGGTGTTTGCAAAAGGCGCATTTTCACACTTAATCCAACATCTTGGTCCTGTGAAGGAGGTGATAGCGTAGCAAACTAGGCAACCGGACTATAATGCTTTATCACTTTCACTTAGCCATAGGAGTTCGATGGTGGGGCTACTATATAGTTTCCCCTAGGGGCACCGCGCCTCCCGAATTAAAGGCGCCAGATGTGCCTGACCGGGAAACGGTCCTTCGTCAATGCGGGGGAATTCTAAACATTCCAGTGGGTCATCGAGTGGTTGACCAGTCTCACGCTATATCATGACAGTCAGTTTTAGCTTTCTCCATTGAGGTGCTCAACCCAGCTCAACCGGGGCACAATCGCAGTGGTTCTCCCAGCGCTACCTTAGCCGATATAACGGAACATAAGGTACCAAAACATGGGAGCCGGGCAAACCCAACATTTGACCAAAGACATGATTCAGAGCTGATGCATATAAGGCCTAACTTCGAGACGCCGAACACTCCCTAAGGTATTCGGTCTTTATGAAAACGGGCAGAATAATGCCCTAAGCCCCTGGTGTCCAGGTACGTGCAAAAATTCTGGTGCGGCCGATGCCAAAAGGCCAGCCTCCTCCTCGGTTATAGCAAGAAATCGTTGGATGTGTATCAACAAGAGATAGTAAAAAAGGTTTATGTAGGGTCTTAATCTGAAAAGAATCCTTGCAACGGGTCCCTCTTGCGTCTGCTTTGTGTCTCCGTTGTGCCATATCCTGGACGGGTGTAGCACGGTGTTCATCTGTAAAAGAGAAGAACTTAGTTGAAAAAGAAAAAATATCGTGTGAAAAATGTACTTTATATTAAATAAACAGAGTACGGTTCGAAAAGTGAATAAAATTGAGCTTTATTGTCTCTTGTTGTACATGCGAGCAGCCCCTTGTACGGGGGTATGCCGCTAGTAGGCGCCGGACTCGTCTAGCCATGTCCGGGGTTCGAATGACCTATTCAGTGCTTTGATTAGCGGAGCCGGATTGGTGTGGGGCTGTCAAGGCAGTCTCACGTTCTTCCGTGCTTTCGAGTAACACTTAATACTCCCTTTTAATGAGATGATGCCGTGTGGACCGGGCATTTTAAGTGTAAGAGATGCATAATGCGGTATTGCGTTAAAGCGGTAGCTTCACGCCCAAAGAGTGCTTGATAGCTACTTTCGAATGGGGCGATGTGGAAGGTTAACTTTTCGCGGCAGAAGTTGTCGGATGAGCCGAACACAACTTCTAGCAGTAGGGATCCCGTACAATGGGCATATAGGCCTGGCATTACCCCTTTGAAGGAGGTGTTGCTATGGCGAATTTTGGTTGGGTCTATCCCCATTTTGCAGATTGTGTCCTGATATAGCAGGTTTAGATCGCTACCTCCATCCATTAGGACTTGTGTAAATTGGAGTCCGCCGATTATGGGATCTAATATCAAGGCAGTCCATCATGCGTTCCGGATACTTCTGGAATAGTCCTGATGATCGAATGTGATTGGTTTTGACAACCATCGTTGGGACTCTGCTGGGATAGACCGTGCGGCGCGTGTTTCTATGGGCGCCGCTCTGTTTTTCCCTTTTGTCACTTGAAGTGAGTTCACTGTTTTAACTTTTGTGGGAAATTCTTTTGTTTTCCGTGCTCGCTTGTGGGGTTCGTCATCGTCCTCGCTTGGTGTGTCGAGCCTTGTGTTCGGCATTAAGTTTGCCGGACTGCTTGAAGACCCAACAATCTCTGTGGGTATGGTTTGCAGGCTTCCCGGGAGTACTGTGGATTTGGCATATTTTGTCCAAGATTTTGTTTAGGTTGGATAGCTCATCGCTATTGTCCTTGAGGGGCATTTTTTTAAGATTCTGCCGGGAGCATCTGAATCCGGCGTTGACTGCCGGGCTCTTCGGGCTGTTTTCCTTTGTCCGCCGCTGGTCCTTGCTGCGTCATGGTTTTCCATTTCCATCCCTGACTTCGGATGTACTTGGGTCACTGGTACTGCATCTTGCCAGCCAACTATCCTCTCCCGCGCAAAAGCGGGTCATGAGGCTTGTTAATGCAGCCATGGTTCTCGGCTTCTCCTGGCCGAGGTGTCTGGCGAGCCATTCGTCTCGGACGTTGTGTTTGAAAGCTGCTAAGGCTTCGTTGTCCGGACAGATGACTATTTGGTTCTTTTGGTAAGAACCTATTCCAGAATTTGCAGGCTGACTCTCCGGGTTGTTGAGTTATGTGACTTAAATCGTCTGCATCCGAAGGACAGACATAAGTCCCTTGAAAATTTGCCCAAAAAGCATCCTCGAGCTCTTCCCAACTTCCAATGGTATTTTCAGGGAGGCTTTTGAGCCAATGCGGGCTGGCCCTTTGAGCTTGAGGGTAAGTATTTTATGGCGTGGAGATCATCTCCTCTAGCCATGTGTATGTGGAGGATGTAATCCTCAATCCGCACTCAGTGGTCTGTTGTTCCTTCGTATGCCTCTATGTTTACGGGTTTGAATCGGCCGAATTCATGATCCAGCACCTTATCGGTGAAACACAGGGGGTGTGCGGCACCCCTATATTTGGGTGTGTCGTGATGTTCGGATATTTGGCGTGTTGCATTGCTTGGAAGAGCTTGCTTTCTTGGCCCATAGATGGACCTAACTGGGCCATCCTTTTGATGCGAATCCTTATGCGGATCGCGTGCAGGCTTGTGTGCGGTGCCGCTTGCCGCTCCATGTTTTCCATGTGGTCGTCTATCCGACCGGGCGGCCTCTTTGTTCTTTGATTGCGGGGGCTCTAAGGCCTCCTCATCGAACTCGGGCAGTAATTTGCGCTTTGGGTAGCTCTTTCTTTGGCGGTATCGCCGTATTTCTCTAGTTTTGAGTACTTTGCTCCATCTGATTCTGAGTGCATCTTCCGCTGTTTTGAGCTTCCGCTTCTGCTTTTTCAGGCTACAGCGCGATGGCGGCGAGCCTTTTGTGGAGGTTCTTCTGCTCCAACACTTTGTCCGTGTGAGATCGTCCGGACTGTTATCTTCGCCGGGGCGGGTTGTTTATCCAAGTTGTCCTATTCGGACGGTTGCTCGATAGCATGTTAAATGCGTCCACCGGTTCGCCTCTGCTCTATCGCTGGGTCTTTGTCGGCGGGACTTGGTGCGGCGTTTACGTTGCCGTTTTGACTGCTTTTCGAGGGATTTATCCTTCATAGTGTCCCGTTGTTCCTCGTCGTCACTTCCTTTAGGTGTATCCACCATGTGTATATCGTGGGATGAGGTGGCTGTCCAGTATCCTATAGGTGCTGGTTCATGGTTGTCTCCTACATCGTCGTCCATACTGTCGATGTCTTCGGAGTCGAAATCGAGCACGTCGTTTAAGTTTTGGACAGTGGCTACAAAGTGGGCGGTGGGTGGGCGTTGAATTTCTTCGTCGTCCGCATCCCAACCTTCCTGACCGTAGTCCGGCCAGGGCTCTCCTGATAAAGAGAGAGACTTTAGTGAATTCAGGATGTCGCCAAAGGGCGAGTGCTAAAAGATGTTTGCGGCAGTGAACTCCATAACCGGCGCCCAATCAGATTCGATTGGCAGGGGCACGGAGGGTTCGGAGTCCGGAGAGGAGTCTGGCACCTTGGAGTCACGGTCTTCGCAACGGACAGGGATGGAGTTTGGCTCAATCGCCGTAGAGATCGTAGCCCGAGGCGGTGTCCAACTACTCATCCTCGATCGGTGAGTCGACTCGAGCTAAGGGTCGAGGCGGGGCTGATGCGGCCTCCGAGGCCTTGTTCGGCGGCAGAGCTAGATCGTGCCCATCAAGACAGTGCGGCACGCTTGGCTGTGGCTCAAATCCGTCAAAGATCAAGTCTCCGCGGATGTCAGCCGTGTAGTTCAAATTTCCAAATCTGACCTGATGGACAGGGGCATAGCTTTCGATCTGCTCCAGATGGCCAAGTGAATTGGCCCGCAATGCAAAGCCACTGAACACGAAGATCTGTCCGGGGAGAAAAGTCTCACCCTGGACCGCGTCATTGTTGATGATCGAAGGAGCCATAGGGCCTAAGGATGATGACACAGAGGAACTCTAAATGAAAGCACCAATGTCGGTGTCAAAACCGGCGGATCTCGGGTAGGGGGTCCCGAACTGTGCGTCTAGGCAGATGGTAACAGGAGACAAGGGACACGATGTTTTTACCCAGGTTCGGGCCCTCTCGATGGAGGTAAAACCCTACTCACTGCTTGATTAATATTGATGATATGGGTAGTACAAGAGTAGATCTACCACGAGACCGTAGAGGCTAAACCCTAGAAGCTAGCCTATGGTATGATTGTTGTTAGATCCTCTGGACTAAAACCCTCCGGTTTATATAGACACCTTGGGATAGGGTTAGGGTTACACAGTCGGTTAGAATGGTAGGAGATCTACATATCCGTATCGCCAAGCTTGCCTTCCACGCCAAGTAAAGTCCCATCCGGACACGGGACGAAGTCTTCAATCTTGTATCTTCATAGTCCAGGAGTCCGGCCAACGGTGATAGTTCGGCTATCCGGACACCCCCTAATCCAGGACTCCCTCACCCAAGCTTGAGATCTTGCCTCTCTTCCTTTTCCTCATATCGAGACATCCTCGATTAGACACTACATCCACACAAAACTTCAACAGAAAACTCGGTAAGATCTGTTAGTAAAATAAAGCAAATCACCACTCTATGTACTGTAGCAAACCAATTCATATCTTGTTTTTGCATTGTGTCTACTGTAATATAGCTTTTTCATGGCTTAATCCACTAATATAAATTGATAGATTCATCAAAATAAGCAAACTATGCATCAAAAACAGAATCTGTCAAAAACAGAACAGTCTGTAGCAATCTGAACATCCACCATACTTCTGTTACTTGAAAAATTCTGCCAAAATTATTAAAAATAAACAATTTGTACAGCAAGACAGTACAAGAAGAATCAGAACCGTTTGACGTTCCAGTTAAAAATTAAATATCGCACACTACAGCCAAAGTTTCTGTCCTGCGCCGTACAAACCAACAAGTATTGTAAACAACCTAAAGGCAAACCTTGGCGCATTATTTTTATAATACAATGGAATTGTACAAGGGGATAATTATTTTTGTGGAAAATTTTATGTAATCAAGATTCACAAAGTTGCCGTGAGCATGAACAAAGTTCAAGGAGCTCTCCCACTTCAACAATGCTTGTCTTTCTCACTTTCACTTTCCTTTTTTGAAAAGTTTTGGGTTCCCCTCTTTATTTTGTTGTTTTAAACTAATGAAAGCACTCAACAGAAATAAATGACTCTATAAAACTTCCGGGTTGTCTCCCTGGCAGCGCTTTCTTTAAAGCCATTAAGCTAGGCATTTAGTGCTCAAGTAGTGAATCCATCCGGATCCCAAGGTATATCAAAGCCAATTTTAATTAAGAATGATTTGTAAGTTAGTAGTGAGCACAAAGTAACATATATCAAGCAACAACGAAGTCTAACTCTCTTCCTATGCATCGGCATGTCATAAAAGAACAATTCATGCACACCAAGTAAAGGCCAATGCATTGTATAAGCAGTTTCTTGCAATTCTATCGTGTTGGAAACATAGAGAGGTGGAGATAGAGTTCCTCTCTCATAATAATTGCAAGTAGAAGCAGCAAGCACATGCATATTATATTCATCAAAATCATCATGTGCAATGGTAAAAGGCAACCCATCAATATAATCCTTAATAAGCACAAACTTCTCTGATAAAGTGTAGTAGGGAGAATTCAAAAAGATCATAGGACTATCATGCGTGGGTGCAATAGCAACAATTTCATGTTTAACATAAGGAACTATAGCAAGTTCATCTCCATAAGCATAATTCATATTGGCATCTTGGCCACAAGCATAGCAAGCATCATCAAAAAGGGATATTTCAAACAAATTCAAGGGATCATAGCAATCATCCTTCGGTAAGCACGAAGGGGAATTAAACAATGTATGAGTTGAAGGGTTACTCTCATTAGAAGGTGGGCACGGGTGATCAATCTGCTCTTCCTCCTTTTGTTCTTCACTCTCCTCGTCATCTTTTTCATCCAATGAGCTCACAGTTTCATCAATTTCTTCTTCCATAGCTTCCTGCAAAATATTAGTCTCTTCTTGGACAACGTTGACTTTCTTCATAAAAGCATTAATATAGTAATTGTATTCATAATTTTCATAGCAATATCCAAGTATAGCAAGATTTTCCGTCCTATAACCATCATCATCAACAGCTTCATATTTTTCAAACAAAGCTTCAATATCATAGGCAGCATTAAAAGCAACAAATTCTTCTATTTGTTCCACATCATAGTAATCATATATACCATTAGCATAAGAAGCTAAGGTTTCATTATCGTTAAATTTGCATGAAAAGGGAAGGTGTGGAGCCTCCATCCTAGAGCAACAAGTAATATCATATTTCAAGCATAGATTCCGGGCATACCAACGCAACATAATAAATTGATCCCATAATAGTTTCCCTTTTGTGTTGAGCGATAATCCCTAAAGTATTCACGTTGATCCAACGTGTCTCCCATTATAAAGTTGAGTGGGGTTTTCTCGGGATTATCAAAGTAGTACTGAATATCTCTCACATAATGAGAATCGGGGTTTTAGGAGTTACCCCATCTACATGAGTAGCAAGTACCTATAATTTTTTGGTATTTTGTGTTTCATATCCATAACTAAAGATAGAGAACAACTAAGAACAGCAAATAAAAATTACTTAGTGATAAAGCAAACAAGCACACACGAGAATATTCACCCCACGCTATGACTCCCCGGCAACGGCGCCAGAAAAAAGGTCTTGATAACCCACAAGTATAGGGGATCGCAATAGTTTTCGATAAGTAAGAGTGTCGAACCCAACGAGGAGCTAAAGGTAGAACAAATATTCCCTCAAGTTCTATCGACCACCGATACAACTCTACGCACGCTTGACGTTCGCTTTACCTAGAACAAGTATGAAACTGGAAGTACTTTTAGGTGTGATAGGATAGGCTTGCAAGAAAGTAAAGAACGCGTAAAAATAAACAAGGGTCTGTTTAGATAAAGAAGCAACTAAACTAAATATAGCGAGTGTGGAAGAGTGGTGGTAGGAGTTGTGGAATTGTCCCTAAGCAATTGACTATGTTACTAGACCGGTAATCACTATTGCAATTCTATTTGAGGGAGAGGCATAAGATAACATATCATCCCTTACTTGGAATTCTATGCACTTATGATTGGAACTCTAGCAAGCATCCGCAACTACTAAAGATTCATTAAGGTAAAACCCAACCATAGCATTACAGCATCAAGTCCCCTTTTATCCCATATGCAAACAACCTACTTACTCGGGTTTGTGTTTCAGTCACTCAAGCAACCCACCGTAAGCAAATCATAAACATATTGCAAACCCTACAGCGGGAATCCCTCACGCTTACGCGACCTGGAGGGCACCATAGGACAACACCGGTAATAAAATATTCAACTCAAACCAATCATAGCAATTCATCAATCACCGATAGGACAATGTAAATCTACTCAGACATCATAGGATGGCAACACATCATTGGATAATAATATGAAGCATAAAGCACCATGTTCAAGTAGAGGGTACAGCGGGTTGCGGGAGAGTGGACCTCTGAATATAGAAGGGGGAAGGTGATGGAGATGTTGGTGAAGATGACGGCGGTGTTGGTGAAGATTGCGGTGATGATGATGGCCCCCGGCAGCGCTTCGGTGCCACCAGAAGCAAGGGGGAGAGAGGACCCCTTCTTCTTCTTCTTCCTTGACATCCTCCCTATATGGGAGAAGGGTTTCCCCTCTGATCCTTGGCTCCCATGGCTTGGGAGGGGCGAGAGCCCCTCCGAGATTGGATCCATCTCTCTGTTTCTACGTTCTGTCCTGGCTCTGTTTCACCGTTTCGTGTATATATGGAGATCCGTAACTCCGATTGAACTGAAACCTTCGCCCAGATCATTTTCCAAAAATTAGCTTTCTTGCGGCCAAAGAAGGCCATCAACCGCCTTACGGGTGGCCCACGAGACAGGGGGCGCGCCCCCCTGGAGGGGTGGCATGGGCCACTCTCGTGGCCACCTCGGGCATCGTCTCGCGTTGATTTTACTTCCCAAAAATCACAAATATTCCAAAAAAAATCTCCGTCCGTTTTATCCCGTTTGTACTCCATTTGATATTGGGTTTCTGCGAAACATAAAACATGCAACAAACAGGAACTGGCACTAGGCACTAGATCAATATGTTAGTCCCAAAAAATAGTATAAAAAGTTGCCAAAAGTATATGAAAGTTGTAGGATATTGGCATGGAACAATAAAAAATTATAGATACGACGGAGACGTATCAGTCTGCCCTACCACACCAGCATGAGCCAGCTTCTCCGAGAACAACTTCCCCATAGCTTGCGGATCATCCAATGCCCACTCGAGAACCTTCCCTCTCCCCTCTTCTCCAACCTTCAGCCCTCTCCTTTCTGCCTCCGTCAGTTTCAAACCCCTAAGCATCCCTTCAACATCCTCCATGATATCCACCAGAAAACTAAAAGCCTAGCTAGGGTTTAGGAGTACGTGTGCCCTAGACCCCACAAAAGGCCGCTTGTGGTGTAATTGGTGATGGGTGGGGAAGATGATGTTGGAGATGAGGCGCTGGAGAGACAGGGGACGTCAACAATGGCTAATTAATATTAGGCCTAATAAATTTTCACTAATCTAACCCCTAGACACTGACAGTGGACCCCCTCTAGTCAATTAAGTTAACTAAAAAAATTATTAGCTATGTCCCTATGACATATGGGTCCCACTAGTCCCATTGACAAGTCAACAATCAAACGTTTGACTGCTGATTAGGCTGCTGACTCAGCTCAGTGGCCCCACTTGTCAGCCACACATGCACC
Source organism: Aegilops bicornis (assembly GCA_021605145.1). Lineage (NCBI taxonomy): Eukaryota > Viridiplantae > Streptophyta > Magnoliopsida > Poales > Poaceae > Aegilops > Aegilops bicornis. Next base: position 150,151,507 of record CM038674.1, on the reverse strand, counting down.
TCTCTGGGTACACTCTCTGTGTACCAATAGCAATTCTATTTATTATATTTTCGATTTGAAATAAATCCAGTAGTTCACAAAATCACTAAAACTTTGTAAAATCATATAAAATAAATCGTAATTCAGATGAAAATAATTTATATATGAAAACAATCAGAAAAATGAGAAGAATCTGTTTATGCCCTCCACATACATGTCACATGCCTCTAACACTGCAAACATGGAACATTCCCCTCCGGTTCATCTGTCCGATAACTGCCTAAGGCTGGGAAAATATTCACAGATATTTTGTCGCTCCCTCTGTAACGCGTAGCACTGCATTAGGTCACCTCTAGCACAACATATTGCCATGTCATGCATTGTGATTTTGCTTTATATTTACTGTTTCTTCCCCCTATTCTCTCAGGTAGACTGTCAGGGATATACCCCGCGGCGTAAACCGGCCGGAAGTATAACCCGGCCGGACTTGGCGGTTTACTGAGATCCGGCTGGCACTTGGCGATTCACTGGCGACCCACCACGACTGGCGGTTTACAAGCAACCCACCTGGTCATTATGACTCACCGGTGATCCGCATACGGGACAGACGGATGACAAGGCCCAAGGCCCGTAAGGCGGTTCACGTTTAATGGTGGGCGGTTTATGAGGAAAGCGTAAGGACTATTCTCCTCTGAAGGAAGCAAGACTAGGACTCCACTTGTAATAGAGTAATCCTAATCCTAATAGGATTCCACATGTAACCCGCCCTTCAACATATATAAGGAGGCAGGGGCTCTAAAGAGGGACAAGGGACAAGCAAGAAGAAACAATCTTAGGGCTAGACACAAAGAGGAGAGCCGGTTCTGACGACTCCCTCGTGATGATAATGAGACCTAGCCTCAAACAGCATGTAGGGTTTTACCGGATGATGTTTCCGGGGCCCGAAGCTGTCTAAATCCATGTCTTGTGTTGCGTCTCTCGATTCCGCTCAACCCCTCTCAAGCTACCACATAGATGCGTTGGCCTCGCGAATAAGTCCTGACACTAAGGACATCTGACGTGTTAATTCCACGACAGTTGGCGCCCACCGTGGGGCCGCCGCGCCGTTCCAAGCCGTCGGTGTGTTTTTTATCGTTGTTGTAACCACGGCCCGCGGACCTGCCTCCACAAGCCGCCACAGCAACGTTGTTCCGAGTCGCTGCACGCCCGTTGTGAGCTGCCTCTACTTCATCATCCACGGTTTCACCTCGGGCCGTTTTCACTGCTGTGGTGCACCGTTTCCGTCGTTGCCTTGGGCGAGCGATTAACTCGGTGTTTGTAAGACTCCATCTGTCATCCAGACGAACCAGGTGATATCCATCTATTTTTCTTAACACATTGTTTTTATCAAAGAACAATTACTCTGGCCTATATCTTTTTATACAGGACAAGTGCTCACTATAAAAGTGATGCCCTCTATCATGACGGCGCGCGCTAGCTGTTCTACACTAGCATCTGCGTATATCACACTGATAAATCGAAACACAAACCGCCGCCCTGTAGTCCGGTTTACAACACCGCGGCCGGACCATCCGTCTGCTCGTCTGGCCGGCTCGGCCGTGATTAATTTTAGCATCACTGTGGTGATCATCAACTCCATGGCGGATAATTGCTGGCCTAACACATCAGGTGATATCCATCTAAAATATATTTTATTAGTGCATATTATTTTTGTCAAAGAGCAGTTTATCTTTGCCTTGGTCTGCAATATTATATGCAGGACAATTATTCATTATACACGTGGTTTATACCATGGGTACGAAGCACCGCCGGCAACGCGTCTGCCGGTGTTCGTCCATGCCACATTACACGGTGAATGGGACGCGTGCAAGACGCCCGTCCTTACGGCCCGGTTTACATCAGCTTGCCGGGACCGTACTGCGTTTGACTTCGCCCGTCCGAACGGTTTACAACACCGTGGCGGATCATCTGCCCAAGCCACCTCTAATACTGTGGATATCTCTACCTTCCATTTATTGCGGCCTGGTCTACATCAACATACCAGGCCGCTTTTATCTACATGAGCAAGTCACAGCTTGGGTAGCCGGTTTTCTTTCAAAATGGAGGCAAATTATCATATACTATCAACCGCCGTCTACCTTTGGATGGCTCAATGGGCAAGCGCACAAGTCGCCGCCACTACAATTTGGTTAACTTCAAATCGCCGATTGGAAGGAACCATTGGCGAAGTTCTTGACCACGGCTCATACGGGATCATTTATCACCCGCCGCAGTCATCACAACCTTCTGTGGATTCCCATCGTGGTATCAACACCAATAATATACAAGTTATGCCGGTTTATATCACAGTCAAATATGGAGAGTTTCAAGCCAACTCCTTGAGTCACCTTGAGACTCGGGGGCTACGATGACATGACTAAGCAAATCTTGCCAGCAAATTTAAGGACCCCAGGACGATGGAGGGAAAGATAACCCGGTCCCGGAGGCTCTTTGTTATTTGAAGGCCGTCCAAAATTTCCGGCTTAGTAAGTATATAGCGATTACAAAATCCCGGCTCAATGAAGAAGTTCTGGATCATCAGAAAGGATTCCGGTTTAAAATCCGGCTCAAGGGGAGTCAGTCTCACTGAAGCTCTCAAGTATCCGGTTTACAATCCGTTTCAAGGGAAATATATTCTCCCATGAAGCTCTCAAGCTCTCAAATCCGGTTTAAGAATTTCCGGTTCAAAAAGGAATTAACTTCTCGCAAGTTCGAGTTGAAAGGCCATCAGAAAATTTCCGGCTGAAAATGAAGATTCCGGTTTACAATCCGGTTCAAGGGAAAGATGTCTCCCACAAAGCTTTGAAGCTCTCAATATCCGGTTCAAAATTCCGGTTCAAGAAGGATTTATCTCTTGCAAAAGTTAAAGGGTGCCAAAGAGGACCTGCTGCCATGATCTGTGGTCCAAACATGGGTATCATGCCTTATTGGCTTATCATATTATTGGTCACTTGGGGGCTTGGTCAGATCCGAACCGTAGCCACGCCTCTTGATCGGCCTAGTGCCACAATATCACTTGGGGGCTTGGTCGTGTCCGAACCAATGCAACACCTTTTGATAGGCGAAAGCCACCGGATCACTTGGGGACATGGTCAAGTCTGAACCGATCACGCCTCTTGATCGGCCTAAGGCCATAGAGTCACTTAGGGGCTTGGTCGAACCCGAACCATTGCCACGCCATTTGATCGGCATAATGCCACGGTTTCAGCTTGGGGACCTGGCTGACTTGAACCATAGCTACACCTTATTGGGAGCTTGGTCGTGTCCGACCATGGTAACACCATCTGATCGGCTCAGTAAAGCCTCTTTTTGCAAACGGTCTTATCATTGCCTTTGCTTCCATATTTTTTCATAACTGTTATTTGGTTTTTGTTGCGTTTTTAAACCGACATTGTTAATCCGTTTCAAACTGTCAATTACAAATTGGTGGAACACGGTCAAATCCTAATCCGGAGACTATCTGCCCGGTTTGATTTTATGTTACCACCTTATTATGGAGTAAACCGGTGTTCATTAACCCGGCTTGACTTTCAATTACAGATTGTCAGTACATTATCAAATCATAAACCGGAGACTATCCGCCGATGCAGTTTGACTACGAGTCGCATGATATTATATATGGTTAAACCAATGGTTATTACAACCCGGTACGGTTTCATTGTAAACCGACACAGTATGAAAGGAGTTATCATTACTCAAGATTGGGGTCATCACCCTTACTACAAAAAATTGGTAAACCAATGATGTGATTCAATGTCACAGAGACACGTTGAATAAAGCATGATGATAAATTATCCGGTGTTTATTAAACCGGCCTGGCTTTAAGACGATAAATCGCCAGTATATGATGAGAAATTATCCGGTGTTTGTTAACCCGGCCTGGTTTTGGACTATAAGTCGCCAGTACATATTTGGATTGCGCCATTGGAATCATGCGCTCATAAATCATTGGACTATATTATTCAAATCTTCAAATAGCCAACATGGCTAGATTTTTATTATGGTTATCAATAACCAATATTATGATTGAGGTTTTCAAAGTCGCTTCAACAAGAATGGCTATTATTTCATCAATGGGTATGATTTATTCTACAATGGAGGGAATAGTCCTGAGTTCTTTGCAGGCTTCACGACCCGGCACTTGGGGGCTACCTTATTTAAGTTGAGATTATATCGAATATGCAAGTCTCATGTCGCTGCAAGCATGCACCATGACACTTGGGGCTAATGCAAAGTAATTTTTGCTCATATTATTGAAGACCCGACTCATCATATTATCTTGAGTCGGCCCTTGAGGGCTACCAATTGCTCATGTCAGCAGTTGAAGGTACAAAGCTTTGTTATATTGAAGGGTCCATCGCTTCGGTTGGTAAAGCACAAGGCTCTTAACCTTGTGGACGTGGATTCAAGTCCCATGATGGAGGTTACATCATATGATGTTATTTTCATTGAAGTATATATTAAGTCCCAGCTCAATATTATCTTACTGAGCCGGCCCTTGGGGGCTACACGTTGAAGTTTTTATGAGCATCAGGCAATTACAAGTTCCAGGTTGCTGCAAGCATGACAACCCGGCACTTGGGGGCTACATATGTGGAATACTCAATTCTGACTAGTGATTGAGATGAACAACCTGGATTTCTTCAAGATTGTAATATTTATATTGAAGCAAGTCTTAAGCTGTTCCTATGCAACCTTCTTAAGACTTGGGGCTACAAGTGATAGGCATATAAGAGGTATATTTTCAAGCTGGATGTTAACCGCAAGTATGACCCGGTGCTATCAATACTTATAAACCGGTGATCTTGGCAATGATAAACCGGCAAGTTCTACGTCCTTAAACCGGTTGAGTATCAGATGAGTATTTCAAGACCAATATTTCTTAAATCGGCGCTTTGGAAGCCGACTCAAGTGGATTATTCTTCACAATATTTTTTCTATAAGAAGCCAACATCAGCAATTTGAGTATGAAGCTGGTTATTAACCCGGATTTTCTAGAAGGAGGAAATGACAAGGACTTAAGGGCGATCGGTCTTGGTCTACAAGAACTCTTAACCCGGAGCACAACCTGCCAAATTTGTTACGGTGTTTATTTTGCGACATAAGTTTACCATGGATAAATCCAAGCTAAACTTGGGGGCTAATGTCGAGATATACCTCATGGCGTAAACCGCCGGAAGTATAACCCGGCGGACTTGGCGGTTCTTGAGATCCGGTGGCACTTGGCGATTCATCGGCGACCCACCACGACTGGCGGTTTACAAGCAACCCACACGGTCATTATGACTCACTTGGTGATCCGCATACGGAGACGAACGGATGACAAGGCCCAAGGCCTAGAAGGTCGGTTCACGTTTAATGGTGGGCCGGTTTATGAGGAAAGCGTAAGGACTATTCTCCTACGAAGGAAGCAAGACTAGGACTCCACTTGTAATAGAGTAATCCTAATATAATAGGATTCCACATGTAACCCGCCCCTTCAACATATATAAGGAGGGGCAGGGCTCCCCAAAGAGGGACAAGGGACAAGCAAGAAGAAACAATCTTAGGGCTAGACACAAAGAGGAGAGCCGGTTTACGACGACTCCCTCGTGATGATAATGAGACCTAGCCTCAAACAACATGTAGGGTTTTTACCGGATGATGTTTCCCGGGGCCCGAAGCTGTCTAAATCCCTGTCTTGTGTTGCGTCTCTCGATTCCGCTCAACCCCTCTCAAGCTACCACATAGATGCGTTGGCCTCGCGACTAAGTCCTGACACTAAGGACATCTGACGTCTTAATTCCACGACATAGACCCTGGGACCGACGCTGCTCCCAAGTACGATTACGCTCCTGACGTCCAGCCCCTTTCAATAGAACTTCCAGGCAAGCAAACCCCCCTATATCGCCCACTATTTCTCTCTCATGCTTGCATTAGATTTTGCTACTGTTGTTCGATAGCTCATATTTTGATGCATAACTTGCTTTTGTAACCTGCTCTTGTTACTTCACGTGTTATCCTATATGCTACATCGGTGGCCCCGCACCCATGTCCGTGTTGCCATGCTTTGCTTACCGACAACTCGATCAATGTGATCGAGGTGTAGAGACGGACACATCACCAGCACCCCCTTTTTTTGTACGACTCTGCAGAGTTACTATTAAGTACCGAGGGTGTTACCTCGAATCTCACTCCTGTTGATATCCCTGTAGTGTAGCTAATCGGTCGTGGATTACTGAGGTGATTCCTCATTCACCACTCCCGATGATGACCCTGTCGTGGAACACCTCAAGTGTGAACCCTTCGAGGGTGATTCCTCCAAGGTCACCGTGATGGTTACATTGAGTTGGAATCCATCGAGGGTGATTCCTCATATTCCCTCTTGATGTTATGGACACATGGATACCTTGACCTTCACCTCAGTCCTTTGTTGAAGTCGGCTTGACTCAAGCGGTACCCACGAGAGTTATGGAAGTCGGGTTGACCATGAGGGTACCTGTGAGATAATGACGCAGCACTACCGGGCAGTCAAAGACCGCCGTAGAGAGGGATGGGCCTTGCCCTTGTTGTAAGTCTGCGAGACGGGCGACAGGATCACTGGTCATTCCGCGAGCTCCCTATACACTAACGGGTTTGGATATCTGATCTGAGTAGGCCTCTGCCCTTTACGCACTAACCACCATGCGGGATAAGTTATGGGCACTCGGCGTCGTACGTTTCTCCTGAAAGATATTCAGATGTCACAGTTCAGAGATGCGGCACAGATACTAGAAGATATCCTGTAGATCAGGTGAAGCTGGACCGCCCATGCAACGTGCATGAGTGCTTAAGGTGAGTGGTTGACCTAGCCTTCGCACTTAAGATGTAGACCGGCGTGCTGACCTCTTTGTTGAGACTAGGTAGGTCTACGACACGTTGATCAACCGAGGCTGGGCATGACCAGGAAAAGTGTGTCCGACCAGAGTTAATCGAGCGTGTTGGGTAAGTTGGTGCACCCCTGCTGGTGATATGTCTCCAACGTATCTATCATTTTTTATTGTTCCATGCTATTATATTATCTGTTTTGGATGTTTAATGGGCTTTACTAAGCACTTTTATATTATTTTTGGGAGTAACTTATTAACCGAAGGCCCAGTGCAAATTGTTGTTTTTTTGCCTATTTCAGTGTTTCGTAGAAAAGGAATATCAAACGGAATCCAAACGGAATGAAAACTTCGGGAGAGTTATTTTTGGAACAAACGTGATCCAGGGGACTTGGACTGGACGTCAAGAAAGAAGTGAGGAGGCCACGAGGCAGGGAGGCGCGCCCCCACCCTCGTGGGCCCATTGGAGCTCCACCGACCTACTTCTTCCTCCTATATATATATATCCATATACCCCAAAAATATCCAGGAGCACCATGAAACCCTATTTCCACCGCCGCAACCTTCTGTACCCGTGAGATCCCATCTTGGGGCCTTTTCCGGCGCTCCGCCGGAGGGGGAATCAATCATGGAGGGCTTCTACATCAACACCATAGCCTCTCCGATGATGTGTGAGTAGTTTACCACAGACCTTCGGGTCCATAGTTATTAGCTAGATGGCTTCTTCTCTCTCTTTGGATCTCAATACAAAGTTGTCCTCGATCTTCTTGGAGATCTATTCAATGCAATTCTTTTTGCGGTGTGTTTGTTGAGATCCGATGAATTGTGGGTTTATGATCAAGATTATCTATGAATAATATTTGAATCTCCTCTGAATTCTTTTATGTATGATTTGTTATCTTTGCAAGTCTCTTCGAATTATCAGTTTGGTTTGGCCTACTAGATTGATCTTTCTTGCAATGGGAGAAGTGCTTAGCTTTGGGTTCAATCTTGCGGTGTCCTTTCCCAGTGACAACAGAGGCAACAAGGCACGCATTGTATTGTTGCCATTGAGGATAAAAAGATCGGGTTTATATCATATTGCTTGAGTTTATCCCTCTACATCATGTCATCTTGCCTAATGTGTTACTCTGTTCTTATGAACTTAATACTCTAGACGCATGCTGCATAGCGGTCGATGTGTAGAGTAAAAGTAGTAGATGCAGAATCGTTTGATCTACTTATGTCGCGACGTGATGCCTATATACATGATCATGCCTAGATATTCTCATAATTATGCACCTTTCTATCAATTGCTCGACAGTAATTTGTTCACCCACCGTAATACTTATGCTATCTTGAGAGAAGCCACTAGTGAAACCTATAGCCCCCGGGTCTATTTTCCATCATATAAGTTTCCAATCTATTTTCACTTTGCAATCTTTACTTTCAATCTATATCATAAAAATACCAAAAATATTTATCTTATTATCTCTATCGGATCTCACTTTTGCAAGTGGTCGTGAAGGGATTGACAACCCCTTTATCGTGTTGGTTGCAAGGTTCTTATTGTTTGTGTAGGTGCGAGGCGACTTCCGTGTAGTCTCCTCTTTGGATTGATACCTTGGTTCTCAAAAAATGAGGGAAATACTTACGCTACTTTGCTGCATCACCCTTTCCTCTTCAAGGGAAAACCAACGCAGTGCTCAAGAGGTAGCAAGAAGGATTTCTGGTGCCGTTGTCGGGGAGGTTTACACCTAGTCAAGTCAAGATTTGATTTCCCGCCAACGTGCAATTTCTGGCGCCGTTGCCGGGGAGATCTACGCCAAGTCAAGTCAAGTCAAGACATACTAAGTACCCATCACAAACTCTTATCCCTCGCATTACATTATTTGCCATTTGCCTCTCGTTTTCCTCTCCCCCACTTCACCTTTGCTGTTTTATTCGCCCTTTTCCGTTCGCCTTCCTCCCGTATGTATTTTTGTTTGTGTTTCCATGTGCCTTCTATTTGCTTGCATCTTTGCTTGCTAAAAATCTATTGATATGGATCCACTTAAAGTGTTCTACTTGGATGATCTTCGATCCTTATGCGCTCGTGCTGAAGCCCCAACTAGCCTAGTTGATGGGAAACCTTTAGATGAGCATTCTCATTTTGTGCGTCACCGTTTGTCTGAAAAAGGGAGACTCTTGTGGGATCAAATAAACAGATTGCTGTGTTATGCTTGGAATCTTTGTGAACTTTATGGTTTTACTTGTTGCTCTAAGAACCCTAAAAAACACCTTCCCTACCTATGTGAGTTTAATGAAAACGAAATCTTATCTTCTTATGCAAAAGGTGTTTATAGTTACTATGACATCAAACAAACTGAAGAATTTGTTGCTTTTAAGGGTGCTTATGAAGTTGCTTCTTTGATTGAAAACTATGATATTACTCTCTACGAATCACAAAATTTTGACATACTTAAATATTGCTATGAAAACTATGCTCATAATTTCTATGTCAAAGAATTTATGGAGAGAATGGCCGTTGCTTTGGAAGAAAATAATGATATGCATGAATATATAGATAATTATGATTTGATTGAAATATCCATTGATGAACGGTGATGCTTGCTATTCTTGTGGCCATGATGCCAATATTTATGAAGATGAATTTGCTATAGTTCCTTATGTTAAACATGAGATCGTTGATATTGCACCCATACTTGGTAGTTCCTTCGATAAAAGCATGATTGCAATGATTTTACTATAAATTCTCTTGATGTCAATTGTGCTAATAATATGCAAAACCCTAAGCTTGGGGATGCTAGTTTTGCTATGACTACTATTTGTTGCAATGATCATGGTTGGGGTGATTCTTCCTATGATGTTGAAAATTTATTTAAGCCCAATAATGAATATGAGATTGATAATAGTGTTTGAAATATTATTGAAAGTGGGTATGGAAGAGTGTCAACTTTAGATCCCACATATTTGGAGAATGTTCAATCTTATGAAATTTTTGATAAAAGTGGGTTTGGAGAGGTCATGACTTTAGGTAATGTTAATCCCACTATTTTGGAAGAGTGTCAACTTTGAATGCATGTGGATCGTGTTGAAAATATTTTATGTGATAGCTATTTTGTTGAATTTGCTTATGCTCCCACATGTAATTATTATGAGATAGGAAAATATGGCTGTAGAAATTTTCATGTTACTAAAATTACCTCTCTTCATGTTGAGATTGCTATCATCTCTTTCTTCTTCCTTGCTTATCCTAGTTTTTCCTTGCCTTGATAGTTTGTTTGCTTATAAAATGCCTATGCATAGGAAGTATGTTAGACTTAGATGTGTTTTTCACATGCTATATGATTCTCTCTTTGTTCTTCAATTCTTGTCTTTCATGTTTGCATCATCGAAATTATGATGCCTAGCTCGGGGCGTTAAATGATAGCGCTTGTTGGGAGGAAACCCAATTTTATTTTTGTTTCTTGATTTTTGGTTATGTTTAGTAATAAAAAATTCATATAGATTCTGTTTAGATTTGTTTTTATGTTTTAATTAGTGTTTGTGCCAAGTAGAACCTTTGGGAAGACTTGGGTGAAGTCTTTATGATCTTGCTTTAAAAAACTGAAACTTTAACGCTCACGAGATTAGCTACCATTTTTTACTGGAGAGTGATTTTAGGTTGATTCTTTTTTAATATGATTAATAGACAAATTACTCACGTCCACCAATTTATTTCAGAATTTTTGGAGTTCCATAAGTTTAAGTTTTATCCAGATTACTACAGACTGTTCTGTTTTTGACAGATTCTGTTTTTCGTGTGTTGTTTGCTTATTTTGATGAATCTATGGCTAGTATCGGACGGTATGAACCATAGAGAAGTTGGAATAAAGTAGGTTTAACACAAATATAAATAAATAATGAGTTCATTATAGTACCTTATGGTGGTGATTTGTTTTCTTATACTAACGAAGCTCATAAGATTTTCTGTTGAGTTTTGTGTTGTGAAGTTTTCAAGTTTTGGGTAAAGATTTGATGGATTATGGAATAAGGAGTGGCAAGAGCCTAAGCTTGGGGATGCCCAAGGAACCCCAAGGTAAAATTCAAGGACAACCAAAAGCCTAAGCTTGGGGATGCCCCGGAAGGCATCCCCTCTTTCGTCTTCGTCTATCGGTAACTTCACTTGAGGCTATATTTTTATTCACCACATGATATGTGTTTTGCTTGGAGCGTCTTGTATGATTTGAGTATTTCATTTCTAGTTTACCACAATCATACTTACTGTACACACCTTTTTGGAGAGACACACATGAATCGGAATTTATTAGAATACTCTATGTGCTTCACTTATATCTTTTGAGCTAGATAATTTTGCTTTAGTGCTTCACTTATATCTTTTTAGAGCATGGTGGTGGTTTTATATTATAGAAATAATTGATCTCTCATGCTTCACTTATATTAATTTGATATTCTTTTAGAACAGCATGGTAGTTTCCTTTAGCTATAAAATTACTCCTACTATGCTGAACATCCAAGATGGGTATAATAAAAACTATCATATAAAGTGCATTGAATACTATGAGAAGTTTGATACTTGATGATTGTTTTGAGATATGAAGATGGTGATATTAGAGTCATGCTAGTTGTGTAGTTGTGAATTTGAGAAATACTTGTTCTAAAGTTTGTGATTCCTGTAGCATGCACGTATGGTGAACCGTTATGTGATGAAGTCGGAGCATGATTTATTTATTGATTGTCTTCCTTATGTGTGGCGGTCGGGGACGAGCGATGGTCTTTCCCTACCAATCTATCCCCCTAGGAGCATGCGCTTAGTACTTCGTTTTGATAACTAATAGATTTTTGCAATAAGTATGTGAGTTCTTTATGACTAATGTTGAGTCCATGGATTATACACACTCTCACCCTTCCACCATTGCTAGCCTCTCTAATACCGAGCACCTTTCGCCGGTATCATACACCCACCATATACCTTCCTCAAAACAGCCATCATACTGTAGGATCGAAAGTATGTCTAGAGGGGGGTGACTAGACTACTTGACCAAATAAAAATCTAGCCTTTTCCCAATTTTAGTTCTTGGCAGATTTTAGCAACTTTAGAACAAGTCAAGCAATCTTAACACAATTCAAGCAAGCATGCAAAGAGTATATGAGCAGCGGAAAGTAAAGCATGCAACTTGGAAGAATGTAAAGGGAAGGGTTTGGAGGATTCAAACGCAATTGGAGACATGGATGTTTTTGTCGTGGTTCCGATAGGTGGTGCTATCGTGCATCCACATTGATGGAGACTTCAACCGACGAAGGGTAACGGTTGCGCGAGTCCACGGAGGGCTCCACCCACGAAGGGTCCACGAAGAAGCAACCTTGTCTATCCCACCATGGTGTCGCCTATGAAGGACTTGCCTCACTAGCGGTAGATCTTCATGAAGTAGGCGATCTCCTTGCCCTTACAAACTCCTTGGTTCAACTCCACAATCTTGTCGGAGGCTCCCAAGTGACACCTAGCCAATCTAGGAGACACCACTCTCCAAGAAGTAACAATTGGTGTGTTGATGATGAACTCCTTGCTCTTGTGCTTCAAATGATAATCTCCCCAACAATCAACTCTCTCTCACAGGATTTGGATTTGGTGGAAAGAATATTTGAGTGGAAAGCAACTTGGGGAAGGCTAGAGATCAAGATTTATGTGGTTGGAATGGAATATCTTGACCTCAACACAAGTGTAGGTGGTTCTCTCTCAGAAATGTGTGCTGGAAGTGTAGGCATGTTCTGATGGCTCTCTCCACGAATGAAAAGGAAGTGGAGGGGTATATATAGCCTCCACACAAAATCTAACCGTTACACACAACTTGGCAAACTCAGTGGGACCGAATTGTTAAACTCGGTCGGATCGATTCAGCAAATCTAGTGACCGTTAGGATTTTCTGTGGGACCGACATGCAACTCGGTAGGACCAATATGGTTAGGGTTAGGGCATAACATAATCTCGGTGAGACCGATTAAACAAACTTGGTGAGACCGATTTTGGTAATAAGCTAACCAGAGAGTTGGTCAGGTAAACTCGGTGGGACCGATTCGCTCATTTCGGTGAGACCGAAATGTTACAAAAGGGAAACAGAGAGTTTACATTGCAATCTCGGTGGGACCGATCGCTCATCTTGGTAGGACCGAAACGTTACAAAGGGAAACAAAGATATTACAATCCCATCTCGGTGAGACCGAGATCCCTATCGGTGAGACCGATTTGCCTAGGGTTTGTGGCAGTGGCTATGACATCTGAACTCGGTGGCGCCGGATGGAAAGAATCGGTGGGGCCAAGTTTGACTTTTGGTTTAGGTCATATGTGGAAGTGAGAAAGTGGTTGAGGGCTTTGGAGCATATCACTAAGCACTTTGAGCAAGCAAGCCATTAAGCAACACCTCATCCCTCCTTGATAGTATTGACTTTTCCTATAGACTCAATGTGATCTTCGATCACTAAAATAGAAAATGTAGAGTCTTGAGCTTTAAGCTTGAGCCAATCCCTTTGTTCTTAGCATTTTGAGGGGTCCACCTTTCTCATCCATGCCATGCCAATCATTGAGCTTTCCTGAAATATTAGTCTTGAAATAGTGTTAGCTCAATGAGCTATATGTTGTTAGGAATTACCAAAACCACCTAGGGATAGTTGCACTTTCAATCTCCCCTTTTTGGTAATTGATGACAACATATAGATCAAAGCTTCGACAAATGATAATACGAGACAAAAACATTGTCGCTTTGAGAAGTATGTGAAAAGCAAGTGCTCCCCTAAATTTGTGCATAGTTTAAGATTTTCTTTGGACTGCAAATGCACAATGAGTTAGGATCATGGGTTACTCTTCCATGTCCCATACATCTTGGTGGAGCGCTCAAAATGATAATAATTAAATACATGCACTCATCACCAAGCAAAGTGAATGATCATATGGGATATAAAAGGATAATGTCATCCAACAAGTATTAAGGTAGCATATGATCAAACACATGATCATCAAAGTATCACACGCAAGCATAAAGTATCTCAAACAAGCAAATGACAAAGTTCAACCACCAAGGAGAAACGCAAGAGAGAACAAAAACAACACTCTCTCTCGAAACCTGTGATCTATACATTTTCTCCCCCTTTGGCAACAAGTTAACAAAAAGTTCATAAAAATGCATAGTGCTAGATCGACACTCAGGCTTGATCTTCAGGTGGTGGTGTAGACAGAACTACAAGAATGAAGGCATCAGTCGAGGTAGATGTTGCTGGAGGAGTAGATGCTGGAGCTGGTGGCACTGAAGCTGTAGCTAGTGTAGATGAAGTTGCTCTGGTGTTTGTGACAGGCATAGCAGCAGACCTCTGTCCTCGGGGCACTCTAGCAAAAGCATTAGTGGTTGTTTTGCCCTTCTTCTCCTGCACTTCCTCCTGAAGTTTCTCAACAACAGACTGTATCTCAGTGACTTTCACATCTAAGTCATAGAACTTATGCTCCATGATCCTCTCCAAGCTCTCCTGGTTTTGAGTCAGGGTGGCCAGTCCCTTCTCAATTCTCAGAGTGGAGGCAATCAAGTAGCCAAGCTGATCTTGCTTGCTCTTCAGAAGATACTGAGATGCCTCATCCATGGTTGGCATCTTTGCAGCCTTTTCAGTCTTTGCCTTCTCCCTCTTTGCTTGTGCTTGCATAGAAGATGGTTCATTTTCATCCATCAAAACAGTGTTATCCTCAAAGTTTGGGTAGATGGGCAGGTGCTCCTTGTCCAAGAGATATGTGTCAGTGCCCATCTTGGAGTTGATCAGCTCCTGAATCTGTGGGGCATACCCACAACTCCTCTTCTGATCTGCAGCTATCTTCTTTATGGTTTCCACAATTAGGCTCATGACCTTGAACTTTTGTGGGACATAAAAAATGTGCAGCAAATTGATGGGGTGACCTATGATCATTCTGTGATCACCTGACTTTGGTAGAAGTGTGTGACTGAGGATCCAGTTGATTGTGGGTAGTCCTGACAGCAAGTGTTTCACAGATCCTAGTTGGTGAGTCTCAAGATCTGCATCAGGAATCTCCTTGTACATGCTAGCTATGGAGTTGTGATCCTTCTTCTTCTTGGCATAGACATCCAAGTCATCTTCTTGTTCTTCTGGGGCATTGATCAACTGAGCCCATTCTGCAACTGTTGACTGGTACCTAGTACCTTCAGACATCCAGATAATCTTTCCATCTGGGTAGAAGTGAGCTGTGGAGTAGAACTGCATGATAAGCTCATCATTCCACTTTGTGAGCTTCTGAGCCACAAACTCATCAACTCCACAAGCCTTGAAACTATCATAGACTCCAGGATAGTGTTCTTCATTCTCCTTGATGTACTCCCAGTTGACCCATCTCATGTCACACACTATTGACTTCTTGTCAAGAAACACTGTCTCATAGAAGTCCTGCTGTTCCTTGGTATGGAACCTGTAATCCACAACAATTCTCCTTCTGGTGGCATATGGATCTGACTCTCTCCATAGCCTCAATCCTGAGTCCTTTCTTAACTTCATGTTCTCAGCTCTTTGGATGAGCATCATTGTGATCTGGAATTTTGGCTTCACTTCCTCAAGACATGTGACTCATCATCTTCGTCTTCTATAACAGCTTGAACCTTTGGGGCCTTGTTCTTCTCTGCAGTAGGAATGTTCTGGTGCTCCTCTTGGGTGCAGTTTTGGATTTTGGAGCAAGCGGCTTGGGAGCTTCTTTGGGCTTAGATGGAGCAGCCCCTGATCTTATGGCATCTCCCATAAGCTTACATGCCTTAGGTCTTTGGTGCAGCAACCTCTTCCTCTTCATCTTCCATCATTGAGGGTTTCCCAATTACTCACGGCCATGGTCTTCCTGACCCTTTCTTTTCTTTTCTTGCCATCTCCAGTTTCTTGACAACAGTTTTGAGGCTTCAACAGTTGAAGCTCTGGCTTTGGACATTGGAACTCTTCTTGCTGCCATTTTTGTTTCGAGACACGGCTTTAGTGGAGCTGTTGTGCCAACTTCTTTCTTCAAAGACTTTCCTCTTTGAGGTAACTTCTTCCTCCTCAGCAACATAGTCCTCATCCTTTGAATCTGAGGTTCTTTTCTTGTTGGCTCTCGTGGCAGCCTTTGGCAAGTTGCTGGGTGTGCTCCTGCTTCCATCATCTGAGCTGCTAGAGGGACTAGTGCCCTCACTCATGTGAACCTGCTCCTCGGACTTGTTACATTGTCACTCTGATCTGACATGATGCAAACACTGACAGCTGACCCTGTGAATAGTTTTTTAGATGAGGTAGAGTGGATGAGCATCACAAACTGCAGAGGTTTTTGCAAAAGAATGAATCAAAAACTTGGTTTTAGTTTTCCATAAAAAGCATTTCGGATCTACCGATTTAAAATCTCGGTGATACCGAAGCAGCTGTTGGATCCTAAACTAGTGAACTCGGTCAGACCGAGTCACAATTTGGTGGCATCGAGACTACTAGGGTTGCACAAAGACTTGAACTCGGTCACACCGATTTGCAATTCTCGGTCAGACCGAGAATCACATGTGCAATGGCCTGAGCCAAATCGGTGGAACCGATTTCAACAATTCGGTCGGTCCGAGATGGTTTCGGCGGAAACCTAACCCTAAATTTTCAATCCACAACTAATCTACAGAGTGTTTTCATTGGATATAGTAATCTCAATCGTGGCAAGATACATGGCAAAACAATGTGCTGGGGAATCGGAAAGAGATCAGCACAAGGATCAAGTCCATACCCTAGTGCGGCGATGGACTTGCTACGACGGCAACGTCGGAGACAATCTCGTTGACGGCGGCGGAGACCAGCGACTGGAGGCGGCTGGCAACGAGGAGGACGATCCGGAGACCACGGAGACAGAGCAGGCTGAGTGTGGGCGAAGAGGTTCGGAAAGTTTTCCAAATTTTGGCCCGTGGGAATATATAGCCTAACCCTGTTGGTGTGACCGAGTGGAACAACTCGGTGGCACCGAGATTCATAACTGTGAGCAGTTACTGAAACTCGATGTGACCGAAAAGTTCAAATCGCTTGCATCGAGATTGAAAACCTAGATCGACTTAGTGATCTCGGTTTGACCGAAATGGATGAAGCAGTCAGACCGAAACGCACAAAGAAGTTTTGGAAGTTTAAGTCTATGACGAATCAGGGACTCCGAGTGCTCCTCATACAGAGTGGTTCGAATTTGACTTGATCAAACTTTGTGATGCAGCATGAATAGAGTTTGAGACGAGAAGAGCATAGATAGCTAGAGAAGGTTCTTAGGCATTCTTGTCCATCCACTTGGCAAAAGAAACAAAGGAGCCAAACAATCAAAACAACAGGTGGATGTCCTCGAATGAGTAAATTATGCAACCAACATGCTCACCGAATAAAATGGAAAATGAAATATGTGGCAAAGCGTGCACAAACAATTCTAGCATCTATCAAGCAATTGGCGATGACTAGGTCATCTATATATGAGTATATTGACTTAGGAGTCAAATGAGAACATGTGATCATAGGTCATACTCATCGTTTAAGCACAAGTGGGATTACCACTTTTACATAAAGCGTTGTTGTGTTCACACCATTTGAGTTGCTTTAGCTCAATTCTTAGAGTAAAGCTCCCCCTAGATGTGAGATCCCCCCCTAAGAGGGATGAACTAACCTTGGGTTTTGTCGATGATGACTTCATGTAGGTGTTGAAGATGTAGATGCTCAATGTTGATGTGGATCATTTGGAGCAATCCTTTGGAGTGAGTTGCACTTTCAATACCTACACGGGTTAGTCCCACAAGGAACAAACATGGAATATCCATAGACATAGAGTGATGCATACACAAGATGATGTCTATGAAAGCATTTGGTTACCTTGTCCCTTGTCTTACCAACAAGAGGGTTTCTGACTCCTTGAACTAGTGCAAGATGTGGAGGTTGATTGCACTTGTTCTTGCCAAAATGATAAGAGTGAAGTATGTTGGCAGAGTCACCCTCAAGAACTCTCTAGTTCTTCTTCTTTGGGATCCACACCATCTTGACGGGAATCCTCGGGGTTGTAGTCGTACTTGATGAAGTGGAACTTGATGTAGTCTTGGGAACCCACTTGACCATGGCCTTAGGAGCTTCTTCAAATGCATCAATTTCTTCTTGAAGCTTGTCCTTGCCTTTTTCCTTGTGGTCTTATGGTGGAAGATCATCTTGAGCTTGTGTCCCTTTGAAAGAAGTAGGATCATACTTCTCTTGTTGAGGAACAAACTTCGTCTTGGGGTATTGATCTTCTTCCCACTCAACTCCATTGGCATTGAACTTTCGTTCAAAACCAACACCTTGGTTCTTCCGGTGCCTTCCTTGCTTGCGTACAATTTCCTTGAATTGCTTACTCCGGGCAAGGCTCTTGTATACACCTTTCTCTATAATTCCCTTCAATAACCTATTTTCTTGCTCAAGTGTAACTTGGCTAAGAGAATCATCAGTGGAATCAAGAGAACTACTAGAAGCAACAACATTGGATTTAGCATGATTATTGTTACTACTAGAGGAAGAATCTTTCTTGTTCTTGTTACTAGACTTAACTTGAGGCATGTAAGTGGATAAGAGTAAGCGGCTTGGCAATGTAAGAAGAACTTTTCTTGCGAAGATCATCATTGATTGCCTTAAAGAACTCATGCTCTAGAACGAGGATGAGCTTTTCAAAACGTAATTTCTCATGAGTCCTTAAAAGTTCTCTATGATCTCCTAAGATAGTTTCATGAGCTAACTTAAGAGTGTTTAGTTCTTTAGTTATAGACTCAATCTTCTCCTTATCATTTTCATTCGTTTTATCTTGATTATCATGGTTAATTGACGTTTCATCATAGTATTCATCACTAGAGTTGTCAACAAGTAAATGATCATCACCTAACAAGTCATCTTCATCACTATTGAAATCAACATACTCGGGGTGTGTTACCTTAGGACCTTTGGCCATGAAGCATCTTCCAATTCCTTCATTTGGTGAATCAAATATGTCGTAGGAGTTGGTTGACACAAGTGCTAGACCGGCAACACCTTCATCTTGAGTATATTTGGAGTCGGAGTGATAGCTTCTCTCGGAGTGATTGTCGGAGTCGGAGCCGGATACCCATTCACCAACATGAGCTTGATGTCTTCGTTTTGTGCAGCTCCTTGATGACTTGTCCTTCCTTTCCGAATCCTTGCTTCTCCGTGAGGGTATTTGTTCATAACGATCATCCCTACTCATTCTCTCTCTTGATGGTGATTCTTCTCTTCTACTTCTTTTTTTGGGAGAATCTTCTCTTCTTTTGTAGGGGGTCGTACACTCATTTGAGTAGTGTCCAGGTCTCCCACAATTGTAGCAATTACGCTCTCGACTAAAAGATCTTTTGTCATTGTAGGACCTTGACTTGGAACTTCTCTCTTTGCTTCTACTCTTGTAGAACTTGTTAAAGTTCTTCACCATTAGGCTCAATTCTTCATTGAAGGTTTGTTTCTCACTTGATGATGTGGGAGCCTCACATGAGGCTTTGTAAGCACCACTTGACTTGTTATGGAGCTCCTCCTTATCCTTGAGTGACATCTCATGAGCAACGATTCTTCCAATGACTTCCGTTGCCTTGAGATCTTTGTAATTGGGCATCATTTGGATCAATGTGCACAGGTATCATATTTTCCATCCAAGGCTCTGAGGATCTTCTTGATGATGAATCTGTTGGTCATCCCTTCACTTCCTAAGCCAGCGATCTCATTTGTGATAATAGCAAGCCTAGAGTACATTTCAGCGACACCTTCACCATCCTTCATTTTGAACTTGTCAAGTTGACTTTAAAGCACATCCAATTTGGATTCCTTGACGGAGTCGATACCTTCGTGCATATCAATCGAAGTATCCCAACTTTCCTTTGCATTCTCAAGACGGCTGATATTGTTGAATTCTTCGGGGCACAATCCGTTGAAGAGGATATCACAAGCTTGAGCATTGTATTACAGCATCTTCAACCCTTCCGCGGTAGCTTCACGGTTCGGTTCTTTCCCATCGAAGAATTCACCTTGCAAGCCAATACACACAATAGCCCAAAAGGTGGGGTTATGTCCAAGAATATGCATTTTCATCTTATGCTTCCAACTAGCAAAATTAGTACCATCAAAGAAAGAACCTCTACAGTGGTAATTTCCCTTGCTAGACGCCATACTCTCCTAGGTTGTGAAACCAAGGCTATGACCACCAAAAGCTATGGAAATCAAAGCGAATGGAGACCAAAGCTCTGATACCACTTGTAGGATCAAAAGTATGTCTAGAGGGGGTGATTAGACTACTTGACCAAATAAAAATCTAGCCTTTTCCCAATTTTAGTTCTTGGCAGATTTTAGCAACTTTAGAACAAGTCAAGCAATCTTAACACAATTCAAGCAAGCATGCAAAGAGTATATGAGAAGCGGAAAGTAAAGCATGCAACTTGCAAGAATGTAAAGGGAAGGGTTTGGAGGATTCAAGCGCAATTGGAACCACGGATGTTTTTTGCCGTGGTTCCGATATGTGGTGCTATCGTACATCCACGTTGATGGAGACTTCAACCCACGAAGGGTAACGGTTGCGCGAGTCCATGGAGGGCTCCACCCACGAAGGGTCCACAAAGAAGCAACCTTGTCTATCCCACCATGGTCGTCGCCCATGAAGGACTTGCCTCACTAGTGATAGATCTTCACGAAGTAGGCTATCTCCTTGCCCTTACAAACTCCTTGGTTCAACTCCGCAATCTTGTCGGAGGCTCCCAAGTGACACCTAGGCAATCTAGGAGACACCACTCTCCAAGAAGTAACAATTGGTGTGTTGATGATGAACTCCTTGCTCTTGTGCTTCAAATGATAGTCTCCCCAACACTTAACTCTCTCTCTCACAGGATTTGGATTTGGTGGAAAGAAGATTTGAGTGGAAAGCAACTTGGGGAAGGCTAGAGATCAAGATTTATGTGGTTGGAATGGAATATCTTGACCTCAACACAAGTGTAGGTGGTTCTCTCTCAGAAAATGTGTGTTGGAAGTGTAGGCATGTTCTGATGGCTCTCTCCACGAATGAAGAGGAGGTGGAGGGGTATATATAGCCTCGACACAAAATCTAACTGTCGGTGTCAAAACCGGCGGATCTCGGGTAGGGGGTCCCGAACTGTGCGTCTAGGCGGATGGTAACAGGAGACAAGGGACACGATGTTCTTACCCAGGTTCGGGCCCTCTCGATGGAGGTAAAACCCTACTCCTGCTTGATTAATATTGATGATATGGGTAGTACAAGAGTAGATCTACCACGAGATCAGAGAGGCTAAACCCTAGAAGCTAGCCTATGGTATGATTGTTGTTCGTCCTATGGACTAAAACCCTCCGGTTTATATAGGCACCGAATAGGGTTAGGGTTACACAGAGTCGGTTACAATGGTAGGAGATCTACATATCCGTATCGCCAAGCTTGCCTTCCATGCCAAGGAAAGTCCCATCCGGACACGGGACGAAGTCTTCAATATTGTATCTTCAAAGTCCAGGAGTCCGGCCAAAGGCTATAGTCCGGCTATCTGGACACCCCCTAATCCAGGACTCCCTCAGTAGCCCAAGAACCACGTTTCAATGACGACGAGTCCGGCGTGCATATTGTAAGGCGGGTTCCTCCTCCGAATACTTCATAGAAGATTTTGAACACAGGGATAGTGCCCGGCTCTGCAAAATAAGTTCCACATACCACCGTAGAGAGAATAACATTTACACAAGTTCAATCTGCTGACGCATTCCGTGGCGTGACATCACACCACGGCCAAGCCTTTATTCGTTTTCACTGTCCCACCTCAGCGCGTTTAGCGAGGCGGTCTCCTTGGCACGCCTTGTCAAAGCAGAGATCGTGTCCCCTTATTCCGGGATTCTCATCAATATGGGCGTGGGTAAACCCACAGTGCCATTGATTACGGCGCTTGGGAGATAAGCGAGTTTTATCAGGCCGGTGGGGACACATAGCTTTGTCCGTCCATATAAGGGGATAAGGATCCACTTTTTCACACACGCCTTCTTCCTCCTTTGCCTATCCATTTTCGCACACTTGAGCTCCAGCGCCCAAGTCCGCACATCCCACCTCAACCTTCTCTAACTATGTCTGGAGCGGGAGGCAAGTGGATGGCCTCCTCCGTCAAGGAGGGGCACATCAAAAAGCTGCGGAAGGTCGGATACTTGTCCGGCTATATCGCGCATAGGCTCCCCAATGAGGGGCAGCTCATCCCCACCCCCAGGCCCCATGAGAGGGTAGTGTTCCTCCCCCACTTCCTCCACGGACTAGGGTTTCCACTTCACCCATTTGTCCGGGGGCTCATGTTCTACTACGGCCTAGATTTCCACGATCTGGCCCCGAATTTCATCCTCAACATCTTGGCGTTTATCGTCATGTGCAAGGCCTTCCTCTGCATCCAGCCCTACTTGACTTATGGTGAAGACCTTCAATGTCAAGCCAAAGGTAGTGGGCGGCCGCCAAGCAGTCGGAGGTGCCATGGTGGGCGGGATGGACAACGTCCTATGGCTCGAGGGCTCCTTTGTGGAGACCATAAAGGGGTGGCAATCGGGTGGTTCTACATCACCGAGCATGCGACTCTCAATGGGCGGCGGCCCCCGAATTCCGATCTGGCTTCCCTACATGGCTCACCTCATGGAAAGAGACGGGCCTGACGTGGGGTAATTCGGAAGAGCTGGACGGACTCCAAACCTGCGTCCGAAACCTGGTGGACAAGAATCTCAAGCTTGTCAATGTAATCCAGGTGATGCTCATCTGCCGGATTCTCCCATGCCAACAACGGGCCTTCAACTTGTGAGAGTTTGATCCGGCACAACACCGAACCTTGAGCCGGCTCTTCGACACTACGTACGTAGATGCCTGGAAGGTGCTATTCAAGGGCGCCGAAGCTCCCGCATCCGCTACCAAAGATCGCGGATTCAGCTCGCAGCATCAAGCCAGCGAGGTAAGTTATTTTACCCTTTACGGGACTCCTTTTTACATAGTTTGACTCTTTGCGGGATGTAAAACTCCCTCACCTTTGACAGGACTGGCTGAAGACGTCCGGACAGGTTGACTGTCCGGCTCCCTTGCCTGAAGACCCAGCGGATGCCCGATTGACGGGGCTGCTGGTTCCGGCACCTCACGTGGTGCCGGAAAAGAAGGCCAAGAAGAAGGCCACGGGAACTCGAAGGAGTTCCCGGCACCAGGTGCTGTCGGACTCATCGTCCGATGACGCCAAGGTGGACTCCTCCCGCGAAGACGAGGAGGAGGAAAAAGAGGCCTCTCCCCCAGCAGGGGGAGAGAAAAAAAGGAAGGCCGCCCCAACTGGGGAGGCCGAAGGGTCCAAGAAGGGAAGGACCCTTCCTCCGGACTACACCGCCAATGCCGACGATGGCGAAGAGGGGTGGGCTCCAAGGACCAAGCCCCTGGTGAAATCGTAAGTGTCCGGACACCAGAATAACTCATGGCGTTCCATTTGTCACACAACATCTTATAACGCCGAATATAACCATGCAGCCCGCCCAAGGATGGGCTCGACGATTCATCGAGCGGCTCCCTGGATTCGTCGGAGGTGAATAGCACCTCACTTCCAACCGCCTCGTCTCCTCCCGCCGTGGATGACGCCAGGGTGGAGTCCCAAAAGGGGCCCAGCCAGGAGGAGGTGGCTATGGAACCGCAAGGCAACCTCCCGGAACCCGGGCTCAAAGGATATAAAACCCCAAAGGGCTTTAAGTCCGGCCCTGTGCCGGACTCCGTACCGGAACCTTCAGTGGTTCCAGAGTCCGACAGGCGACCCCTTTGTAAGAAGGGCAAGACTGCGACGCCGGTGACCTCCGTCCAACCGGAGGCACCTAGTGATTTGATGGAGGCGCTTAACGGCGCTTCCATCGACGAGGAGCATCGCACTGTTATGAGTGCGGTGATCCAGAAAGTTCAGTCCGCCAAGAGCGGGCTGACTGAAGCCTGTGCCAGCCTTCTAACAGGCTTTGAGGTATGTATTTAAGATATGTAAAAATATTACCGCATAGACAGTAGCCCCTGATGATCAGTTTGGTGTTCGGAAAGAAATACCCGAACTGAGGATCTAAAAAGATATACGCATGAGTCTAACATAAGTATGTTAATATGGGAATGCAGGCTGCGCTGCTGACCTCTGCCGCACTGACTGCAAAGGTTGGTGCATTGAAGCAGAGCCTCGAGCAGTCCGAGAACGAGCTCAGACTTGCCAAAAAGCAGCTCAAGGATAAAGAAGGCAAGTAATACCTTATGGGAATATTTAAAAGATGTGTTTGCAAAAAATGACAGGAATAACGTGGATATTGCAGGTGCCACGAATGAGGTGGCGACCCTGAAGGAAGCGGTGTCCAAGACCAAAAGCAATGCGGCCGCGGAGCGCACCGAGCGAGAGAAGCAGGAGGCGCGGGTGGCGGAGGTGCGGCAAGAGCTCCAGGCTCTCATGGAAAAACACGAGAGTTTGGAGCGTGACTCGAAGACTCGAGACTCCGAGCTTGCCTCGGCCCTTGAGAGCGCCAAGGCAGCTAAGGCCGAAGCCCAAAAAGCCCTCCAGGAGATTGAGGCGATGAAGAAGATAGCGGCGGGTAAGGCATTCTATATGCAAAGCAAGCATGTGAAAGTGAATTATCATTACTTACCCGAATCCGGAGCTCTCCAGAGCATTCGTAGATCTGCCTGCAGTGTGGCTGATCTTTGCCGCATTCTACCGAGCCGAGGAGGGAAGGTCGACGGAGAAGGTGTTCTGGTCTTAGTATGCTGAGGCCGGACACCCGTTGCCCTTAAGCGACCAGCTGAAGCAGCTGGTCGAGCTCCATAAGGTGGCCGAACAGGCCATGAAGGGCCTC
Source organism: Aegilops bicornis (assembly GCA_021605145.1). NCBI lineage: Eukaryota > Viridiplantae > Streptophyta > Magnoliopsida > Poales > Poaceae > Aegilops > Aegilops bicornis. Next base: position 150,126,776 of record CM038674.1, on the reverse strand, counting down.
ATAGTTCGGCTGCGGCCTAAGGAAGCCATGCCTGGGAGCTACTTCGGGCTGGTGAGGCGGCTCGTGGACGCCTGTGTTGGAAATATGCCCTAGAGGCAATAATAAAATGGTTATTATTATATTTCTTTGTTCATGATAATAGTCTGTTATTCATGCTATAACTATGTTATCCGGAAATCGTAATACACGTGTGAATACATAGACCACAACATGTCCCTAGTAAGCCTCTAGTTGACTAGCTCGTTGATCAACAGATAGTAATGGTTTCTGACTATGGACATTGGATGTCATTGATAACGGGATCACATCATTAGGAGAATGATGTGATGGACAAGACCCAATCCTAAGCATAGCTCAAAGATCGTGTAGTTCGTTTAGCTAGAGCTTTTCCAAGTGTCAAGTATCATTTCCTTAGACCATGAGATTGTGCAACTCCGGATACCGTAGGAGTGCTTTGGGTGTGCCAAAGCGTCATAGCGTAATCGGGTGACTATAAAGGTACACTCACGGGTATCTCCTGAAAGTGTCTATTGGGTTGGCACGAATCGAGGCTGGATTTGTCACTCCGTATGACGGAGAGGTATCTCTGGGCCCACTCGGTAATGCATCATCATAATGAGCTCAATGTGACCAAGTGTCTTGTCACGGGATCATGCATTACCGTCTGAGTAAAGTGACTTGCCAAGATGCGAGATTAAACGAGGTATTGGGATACCGATGATCGAGTCTTGGGCAAGTAACGTACCGATTGACAAAGGGAATTGTATACGGGATTGATTGAATCCTCGACATCGTCGTTCATCCGATGAGATCATCGAGGAGCATGTGGGAGCCAACATGGGTATCTAGATCCCGCTATTGGTTATTGACCGGAGAGGCGTCTCGGTCATGTCTGCATGTCTCCCGAACCCGTAGGGTCTACACACTTCAGGTTCGGTGACGCTAGGGTTATTAGGAAGACTTGTATGTGATTACCGAATGTTGTTCGAAGTCCCGGATAAGATCCCGGACGTCACGAGGAGTTCCGGAATGGTCCGAAGGTGAAGATTTATATATGGGAAGTTCTCATACGGTCACCGGAAAGATTCGGGGGCATATCGGTATTGTACCGGGGCCACCGGAGGGGTTCCGAGGGTCCACCGGGATGGGCCACCTCTCTCGGAGGGCCTCATGGGACGTAGTGGGCACGGAACCAGCCCCTGGAGGGCTTGGCGCATCCCCCCTTGTTCCCATGCGCCTAGGGTTGGGGGGGAAACCCTAGTGGGGGCGCCCCCCTTACTTGGGGGGCAAGCCCTCCCCAACCGCCGCCCCCTCTAGATCTCATCTAGAGGGGCCGGCCCCCTTCCCCCTTCCCCTATAAATAGAGGGGCGAGGAGAGGGCTGCACACAACATCCAAGGCGCAGCCCCTCCCCTCCCCAACACCTCTCCTCCTCCGTTAAGAGCTTGGTGAAGCCCTGCCAGAGTACTGCCTCTCCACCACCACCACGCCATCGTGCTGCTGCTGGAGCTCTCTTCCTCAACCTCTCCCTCCACCTTGCTAGATCAAGGCGCGGGAGACGTCTCCGCTCTGTACGTGTGTTGAACACTGAGGTGCTGTCCGTTCAGCACTAGGATCATCGGTGATTTGGATCACGACGAGTATGACTCCCTCAACCCCGTTCTCTTGAACGCTTCCGCTCGCGATCTACAAGGGTATGTAGATGCACTCCTTTCTCTCGTTGCTAGATGAACTCATAGATTGATCTTGGTGAAAGCGTAGAAAAAAATTTATTTTTCTGCAACGTTCCCCAACAGTGGCATCATGAGCTAGGTCTATGCGTAGTTCTCTTTGCACGAGTAGAACACAATTTGTTGTGGGCGTAGATGTTGTCAACTTTCTTGCCACTACTAGTCTTATTTTGCTCCAGCGGTATTGTGGGATGAAGCGGCCCGGACCGACCTTACACGACGCTTACGTGAGACAGGTTCCACCGGTGACATGCACTAGTTGCATAAGGTGGCTAGCGGGTGTCTGTCTCTCCCACTTTAGTTGGAGCGGATTCGATGAAAAGGGTCCTTATGAAGGGTAAATAGATGTTGTCAAATCACGTTGTGGCTTTTACGTAGGTAAGGAAACGTTCTTGCTAGAACCCTATTGCAGCCACGTAAAACATGCAACAACAATTAGAGGACGTCTAACTTGTTTTTGCAGCATGTGATTGTGATGTGATATGGCCAAAAGTTGTGATGAATGATATATGTCATGTATGAGATCATGTTCTTGTAATAGGAATCACGACTTGCATGTCGATGAGTATGACAACCGGCAGGAGCCATATGAGTTGTCTTAATTATTGTATGACCTGCGTGTCATTGATTCAACGCCATGTAATTACTTTACTTTATTGCTAAACCGTTAGCTATAGTAGTAGAAGTAATAGTTGGCGAGAAACTTCATGGAGACACGATGATGGAGATCATGATGATGGAGATCATGGTGTCATGCCGGTGACAAAGATGATCATGGAGCCCCGAAGATGGAGATCAAAGGATCTATATGATATTGGCCATATCATGTCACTACTATTTGATTGCATGTGATGTTTATCATGTTTTTGCATCTTGTTTACTTAAAACGATGGTAGTAAATAAGATGATCCCTCACAATAATTTCAAGAAAGTGTTCCCCCTAACTGTGCACCGTTGCGAAGGTTCGTTGTTTCGAAGCACCACGTGATGATCTGGTGTGATAGATCCTAACGTTCGAATACAAGGGGTGTAAGCCAGATTTACACACGCAATACACTTAGGTTGACTTGACGAGCCTAGCATGTACAGACATGGCCTCGGAACACGGAGGACCTAAAGGTCGAGCATGAGTCGTATAGAAGATACGATCAACATGGAGATGTTCACCGATGTCGACTAGTCCGTCTCACGTGATGATCGGACAAGGCCTAGTTGACTCGGATCATGTTTCACTTAGATGACTAGAGGGATGTCTAATCTGAGTGGGAGTTCATTAAATAATTTGATTAGATGAACTTAATTATCATGAACTTAGTCTAAAATCTTTACAATATGTCTTGTAGATCAAATGTCCCACGTTACCCTCAACTTCAACGCGTTCCTAGAGAAAACCAAGCTGAAAGATGATGGCAGCAACTATACGGACTGGGTCCGGAACCTGAGGATCATCCTCATAGCTGGCAAGAAAGATTATGTCCTAGAAGCACCGCTAGGTGAAGCACCAATCGAGAGAACCAAGGCGTTATGAACGCTTGGCAGTCTCGTCTTGATGATTACTCCCTCGTTCAGTGCGGCATGCTTTACAGCTTAGAACCGGGGCTCCAAAAGCGTTTTGAGCAACACGGAGCATATGAGATGTTCGAAGAGCTGAAAATGGTTTTCCAAGCTCATGCACGGGTCGAGAGATATGAAGTCTCCGACAAGTTCTTCAGCTGTGAAATGGAGGAAAATAGTTCTGTCAGTGAGCACATACTCAAGATGTCTGGGTTGCACAACCGCTTGACTCAGCTGGGAGTTAATCTCCCGGATGACGCGGTCATTGACGTAATCCTTCATCGCTTCCATCGAGCTATAAGAGCTTTGTGATGAACTTCAATATGCAGGGATGGAAAAGACAATTCCTGAGGTATATTCAATGCTGAAATCAGCGGAGGTAGAGATAAAAAAGGAACATCAAGTGTTGATGGTGAATAAAACCACTAAGTTCAAGAAAGGCAAGGGTAAGAAGAACTTCAAGAAGGACGGCAAGGGAGTTGCCGCGCCCGGTAAGCCAGTTACCGGGAAGAAGTCAAACAATGGACCCAAGCCTGAGACTGAGTGCTTTTATTGCAAGGGAAGTGGTCACTGGAAGCGGAACTGCCCCAAGTACTTAGCGGACAAGAAGGCCGGCAAAACCAAAGGTATATTTGATATACATATAATTGATTTGTACCTTACCGATTGCTCGTAGTAGCTCCCAGGTATTTGATACCGATGCGGTTGCTCATATTTGTAACTCAAAGCGGGAGCTGCGAATAAGCGGAGGCTGGCGAAGGACGAGGTGACGATGCGCGTCGGGAATGGTTCTAAGGTCGATGTGATCGCCGTCGGCACACTACCTCTACATTTACCTACGGGATTAGTTTTAAACCTCAATAATTGTTATTTAGTACCAGCTTTGAGCATGAATATTGTATCTGGATCTCGTTTAATACGAGATGGCTACTCATTTAAATCCGAGAATTGTCGGGGAGGCTGACCGTACCCACGGACACCTATGGGGCCGGCGGACCAGGCCCCTTGTGGTTCGGAGGGGGGCGGAGATCGCACGAAGAGCGGATCGAGGCGATGCACACGAGCAGTTTACCCAGCTTCGGAGCTCTCCGGAGAGATAAAACTCCTACTGCTGCTTGTTTGATCTATTGTGTTCTTGCTAGGGAGGAATGAGAGCTACAAAACCTAACGTGAGTGTATCTAGTCTCTGGTGGGTCGAATGAGCCGAACCAGCCGAACCTTTCCCCCCGCAAACCCCTTCTACGATGCACCCGGGCCACCTTTTATAAGCTCAAGGGGTCTCCGACAGGTGGCAACATAGGCGGGGGTACCAATGTAAAAACAGGAGTTGGTACACCTACTTGAACAGTGTACAATGCCAAATACCTAACTCTGACGGCAAGGGACAAAAGCAATAAATGCCCATCATTGTCGCCCAAACAGTGTAACAGAGACCGTCAGGTGCGCCTCCACTACGCCACGATGGCGAGCCTGTCAGCCGCTTATCGCTGCTCTCCGGCTGGCTGCACAGCCGCTCGACACGCAGCATGGAGCGGTCTCATGGCGACACGTCGTTGGGTGAGCTGGAGCGGAGACGGAGAGGTTGCATGTCATGGCAAGCGCCTTGCCGCGACCGAATCCTTGTCGCGCCGGAGACTTGTCGCGCTCCGAGCCTTCCCGGCAAGCTCCTCTTGCCGGGGCCTTGTCTTCTGCGTGCCTGGAGTGGCCTTCCCGGCAAGCTCCTCTTGCCGGGGCCTTCTTCGTGTCTAGAGAGGCCTTCCCGGCAAGCTCCTCTTGCCGGGGCCTTCTTCGTGTCTAGAGAGGCCTTCTAGGCAAGCTCCTCTTGCCGGGGTCTTGTCTTCTGAAAGGCGGCGGAGGGTCTTGGCGGACGCCCGGCGAGGCTTGCCACGGGGACGCTGCGACTGCCCGTGCACAAGTTCGGGGTACTAGGGTACCCCTACTTTAGTACACCGACAGGAGCCCCCGGGTCTGGGCCATACACGGTGCCGAAGCGCTGTTGGGCCAGCCCAAAACAGAGCACGGCCACGCGCGGCCTGGGTCCAAACCAAACCCACTCCGTATCCGCCGCGTTCCCCCGTAACGGCACGCGTCAATTGCGGCGTCGTGGGGGAAGTGGGCGGCGTGCGGGGTCGCTTCACCCGTCGCCTCAGTTCTGCATCCCCGCCACGTGGTTCCCATGCTTTTGGGTTCGCGGATGGTGGAAGTGGAAAACTGGGCCATTACGAGCAGAGGCAGCAGGTCGGCCCAGATTCCCTGCTCTTCCTATGCCCTGATTTGTCGAGCGGGGCGGTCGAGCCCCCACCTTGCTTCCTTAAAAAGAGCGGAAGGGGAGCGCAGAAGCCCGCACTCTCCCATCTCCTTCTTTCCTCAGTTTCTGCTCCCCTTTCTCTCATTCGCCATGGAGAAAAGGAACCTTGGTTCTTCATCGGTGGCGGCGAGGGTCGCCGCTAGACAGCGCTCCCCTCCCAACCCCACGCCCGGGGTGGCAGAGCCAGCCACAAGAGGAAGAGGGAGGGGCGAGGTCGTGGACGAGGTCGAGGCGCTCGGGGAAGAGGCGGACGGGGCGGCGCGCTGTTTCCGTTTCCGCCGGGCGTGTTCCCCTCCTGCGGCCGGTCCATACAGGGGACGACCCTTGCGAGTTCTTCGTCAGGCTGCGCCGGGCGCCTCGTCGTCGCCTCCGGCTTCCAGCTCCGTTCGCGAGCGCGATGGAGTCGGATCCGCCCGAGACACTGAGACCTCCATTTTAAGTTAATGGAGGGTGATCTCCTCTCCGTCAAGGTCTTCGGGGATCTCGGTACTCGGGCGAAGTGCTGCGTGGATAGCTCCTCCGACAGTGAAGATTCCCCCTTGAGCGAGAGTGACAAGGAGGAGAGCGACAGCGACGACGAGGGTAGCGGGCCCGATAAGTTGTCGGGCGCCGCCGTCGCGCCACCGGGCGACCCCATCATCCGCGTCGCGGCTCCTTGAACTCCCCGGTCGTCTCCTTGGGCGGCCGGGCGTAGGGAGGCCGCGGAAGGGAAGAGGGATGGTGACAAGGCCGTCAAGTCGAGTACGAGGGCGTAGTTCCCTCGACATCGCGGCCGACGCCCCGCCGCCTGCCTCTTGAGCCCGCTTCGGCGCTGCCATCTCCGTCAAGCCCTCGGGAGCTCCTGGATGTTCCTTGGTGCCTTCGGCACTGTAGCTCGCCTAGGCGTTTCTTTTGCCCTTCTTCGCCTCCTTGACCTACCTCCTCAAGAGAGGGACAAAAAGGATTACGGGCATCTTATCTTTTTTAATTTGTAAGCCTTCGGCCTTATCCGCATTTAAAACTTGTAATCTCCTCTTTCGTGTTTTTCATTCCCCACGGATTGTATCCGAGTAGAATGTTTTAATGAAAAAGGATGCTTGAAAAGGACGAAGGGCTTATCTCGATATCGCAGCCCCCGGCAACTCTCGCTTGCCACGGCCCCGGCAACTCTGGCTTGCCGCAGCCCCGGCAACTTTGGCTTGCCGCAGCCCGGCAACTCGCTTGCCGGGGCTTGGGTGCCGGCGCGCCCTTCTTCTCCTCTTCGCTGTTATTTCAGTTCTGAGAACGATTTAGCCAGTGCCGCAATAAGTTATTTTTGTAATATAACTTTATTCTGGGCAACATTTTCTACGTTACTTCCTTTACTCGACTCTTGGCTTTGTATGTTATTGCCCTACGCTTTTCCGGGAAACTTGCCGGTGCAGGCACACTTGCCGCGAGCATCGAGTGCGGAACTTTAGCAGCCTGCTGGCGGGGTCGCTACCGACAAGCAACCTTGTCGCGGACTAGCCGCAGCTCACTTAAGTTCTTGAGCAGACTCGAAACAAAGTAAGGGCGCGACCAGTCACGATTTGGTTCCTCCGCGCATGGGTTTTTCATACAAAGCACGGTCGTTCGAGGAAGATAACTTAAAAATTTAAAAAATGATTGCTCAAACTTTGGCAACTTAGCTTTTCTGTCTCTTGCTTCCTGATGAGGTGAAACTTCCTCGAGCGGTGCCTGGTCCATAGTATTATCTCCTCCTCCCCTACCTGGCGCGCCAAAGATGTCGGGGAGGCTGATCGTACCCACGGACACCTATGGGGCCGGCGGACCAGGCCCCTTGTGGTTCGGAGGGGGGCGGAGATCGCACAAAGAGCGGATCGAGGCGATGCACACGAGCAGTTTACCCAGCTTCGGAGCTCTCCGGAGAGATAAAACTCCTACTGCTGCTTGTTTGATCTATTGTGTTCTTGCTAGGGAGGAATGAGAGCTACAAAACCTAACGTGAGTGTATCTAGTCTCTGGTGGGTCGAATGAGCTGAACCAGCCGAACCTTTCCCCCCGCGAACCCCTTCTACGTTGCACCCGGGCCTCCTTTTATATGCTCAAGGGGTCTCCGACAGGTGGCAACATAGGCGGGGGTACAAATGTAAAAACAGGAGTTGGTACACCTACTTGAACAGTGTACAGTGCCAAATACCTAACTCTGACGGCAAGGGACAAAAGCAATAAATGCCCGTCATTGTCGCCCAAACAGTGTAACAGAGACCGTCAGGTGCGCCTCCACTCGCCACGATGGCGAGCCTGTCGGCTGCTTATCGCTGCTCTCCGCTGGCTGCACAGCCGCTCGACACGCGCCCATGGAACGGTCCCATGGCGACATGTCACTGGGTGAGCTGGAGCGGAGACGGAGAGAAGGTGCATGCCGCGGCAAGCGCCTTGCCGCGGCCGAATCCTTGTCGCGCCCGGAGACTTGTCGCGCTCCGAGCCTTCCCGGCAAGCTCCTCTTGCCGGGGCCTTGTCTTCTGCGTGCCTGGAGTGGCCTTCCCGGCAAGCTCCTCTTGCCGAGGCCTTCTTCGTGTCTAGAGAGGCCTTCCCGGCAAGCTCCTCTTTCCGGGGTCTTGTCTTCTGAAAGGCGGCGGAGGGTCTTGGCGGACGCCCGGCGAGGCTTGCCACAGGACGCCAAGGATCGCCGTGCAGACAAGTTCGGGGTACTAGGGTACCCCTACTTTAGTACACCGACAAGAATAATGGTTGTTCTATTTATATGAGAGATATGTTTTATGGTCTTGCCCCGATGGTCAATGGTTTATTCTTAATGAATCTCGAACGTGATGTTACACATATTCATAGTGTGAATACCAAAAGATGTAAAGTTGATAACGATAGTCTCACATACTTGTGGTAATCGCCGCCTTGGTCACATTGGTGTCAAGCGCATGAAGAAGCTCCATGCTGATGGACTTTTAGAGTCTCTCTATTATGAATCATTTGACACATGCGAACCATGCCTCATAGGCAAAATGACCAAGACTCCGTTCTCCGGAACAATGGAGCGAGCAACCAACTTATTGGAAATCATACATACTGATGTGTGCGGTCAAATGAGTGTTGAGGCTCGCGGAGGATATCATTATGTTCTCACTATCACTGATGACTTGAGTAGATATGGGTATGTCTACTTGATGAAACACAAGTCTGAGACCTTTGAAAAGTTCAAGGAATTTCAGAATGAGGTAGAGAATCAACGTGACCGAAAGATAAAGTTCTTACGATCAGATCGATGGGGAGAATATCTAAGTCAAGAATTTGGTACGCACTTAAGGAAATGTGGAATCGTTTCACAACTCACGCCTACCGAACACCTCAGCGTAACGGTGTGTCCGAACGTCGTAATCGCACTTTATTGGATATGGTGTGATCTATTATGTCTCTTACTGATTTACCGCTATCATTTTGGGGATACGCTCTAGAGACAGCTACATTCACTTTAAATAGGGCACCGTCTAAATCCGTTGAGACGACACCGTATGAATTATGGTTTGGCAAGAAACCTAAGCTGTCGTTTCTAAAAGTTTGGGGATGCGATGCTTATGTCAAGAAACTCTAACCTAAAAAGCTCAAACCCAAGTCGGAAAAATGCGTCTTCATAGGATACCCTAAGGAAACCATTGGGTATACCTTCTACTTAAGATCCGAAGGCAAGATCTTTGTTGCCAAGAACGAGTCCTTTCTAGAGAAAGAGTTTCTCTCGAAAGAATTAAGTGGGAGGAAAGTAGAGCTTGATGAAGTATTGCCTGTTGAAACGGTAAGTAGCGCAACTTAGGAAGATGTTCCTGTGGTGCCTGCACCGACAAGAGAGGAGGTTAATTATGATGATCAAGATACTTCGGATCAAACTCCTACTAAACTTCGAAGGTCCACAAGGAAACGTTCCGCACCAGAGTGGTACGGCAACGCTGTCGTGGAAATCATGTTGTTAGACAACGGTGAACCTTCGAACTATGAAGAAGCGATGGCGGGCCCAGATTCCAACAAATGGCTTGAAGCCATGCTATACGAGATAGGATCCATGTATGAAAACAAAGTATGGACTTTGACAGACTTTCCCGATGATCGGCGAGCAATAGAAAACAAATGGATCTTTAAGAAGAAGACGGACGTGGATGGTAATGTTACCATATATAAAGCTCGACTTGTCGCTAAGGGTTATCGACAAGTTCAAGGGATTGACTACGATGAGACATTCTCTCCCGTAGCGAAGCTGAAGTCCGTCTGAATCATGTTAGCAATTGCCGCATACTATGATTATGAGATATGGCAAATGGACGTCAAAACGGCATTCCTTAACGGCCATCTTATGGAAGAACTGTATATGATGCAGCCGGAACGTTTTGTCGACCCTGAGAATGCTAACAAGGTATGCAAGCTCCAGCGATCCATTTATGGGCTGGTGCAAGCATCTCGGAGTTGGAACATTCTCTTTGATGAGTTGATCAAAGCGTTTGGGTTTATGCAGACTTATGGAGAAGCCTGCGTTTACAAGAAGGTGAGTGGGAGCTCTGTAGCATTTCTCATATTATATGTAGATGACATACTTTTGATGGGAAATGATATAGAACTTTTGGACAGCATTAAGGCCTACTTGAATAAGTGTTTTTCAATGAAGGACCTTGGAGAAGCTGCTTACATATTAGGCATCAAGATCTATAGGGATAGATCGAGACGCCTCATAGGTCTTTCACAAACCACATACCTTGATAAGATATTGAAGAAGTTCAATATGGATCAGTCCAAGAAAGGGTTCTTGCCTCGTATTGCAAGGTGTGAGATTGAGCTCGGCTCAATGCCCCACCATGGCGTAAGATATAGAAGATATGAGTGTCATCCCTATGCCTCAGCCATAGGTTCTATTATGTATGCCATGCTGTGTACTGCACTGATGTAAACCTTGCCGTAAGTTTGGTAGGAAGGTACCAAATTAATCCCGGCAAGGAACACTGGACAGCGGTCAAGAACATCCTAAAGTACCTGAAAAGGACTAAGGATATGTTTCTCATTTATGGAGGTGACGAAGAGCTCGTCGTAAAGGGTTACGTCGACGTTAGCTTCGACACAGATCTGATGACTCAAAGTCTCAGACCGGATACGTGTATATTTTGAATGGTTGGGCAGTAAGCTGGTGGAGTTGCAAGCAGAGCGTCGTGGCAGGATCTACATGTGAAGCAGAGTACATGGCAGCCTCGGAGGCAGCGCATGAAGCAATCTGGGTGAAGGAGTTCATCACCGACCTAGGATTCATACCCAATGCGTCGGGGCCGATCGCACTCTTCGATGACAACACCGAGCTATTGCACTTGCCAAGGAGCCCAGGTTTCACAAGAAGACCAGGCACATCAAGCATCGCTTCAACTCCATACGTGAAAATGTTCAAGATGGAGACATAGATATTTGTAAAGTACATACGGATCTGAATGTAGCAGATCCGTTGACTAAACCTCTCCCTAGAGCAAAACATGATCAACACCAGAACGCTATGGGTGTTCGATTCATCACAATGTAACTAGAATATTGATTCTAGTGCAAGTGGGAGACTATTGAAAATATGCCCTAGAGGCAATAATAAAATGGTTATTATTATATTTCTTTGTTCATGATAATAGTCTGTTATTCATGCTATAACTGTGTTATCCGGAAATCGTAATACACGTGTGAATACATAGACCACAAAATGTCCCTAGTAAGCCTCTAGTTGACTAGCTCGTTGATCAACAGATAGTCATGGTTTCCTGACTATGGACATTGGATGTCATTGATAACGGGATCACATCATTAGGAGAATGATGTGATGGACAAGACCCAATCCTAAGCATAGCTCAAAGATCGTGTAGTTTGTTTAGCTAGGGCTTTTCCAAGTGTCAAGTATCATTTCCTTAGACCATGAGTTTGTGCAACTCCCGGATACCGTAGGAGTGCTTTGGGTGTGCCAAACATCGCAACGTAACTGGGTGACTATGAAGGTACACTACGGGTATCTCCGAAAGTGTCTGTTGGGTTGGCACGAATCGAGACTGGGATTTGTCACTCCGTATGACGGAGAGGTATCTCCGGGCCCACTCGGTAATGCATCATCATAATGAGCTCAATGTGACCAAGTGTCTTGTCACGGGATCATGCATTACGGTACGAGTAATGTGACTTGCTGGTAACGAGATTAAACGACGTATTGGGATACCGACGATCGAGTCTCGGGAAAGTAACGTACCGATTGACAAAGGGAATTGTGTACGGGATTGATTGAATCCTCGACATCGTGGTTCATCCGATGAGATCATCGAGGAGCATGTGGGAGCCAACATGGGTATCCAGATCCCGCTGTTGGTTATTGACCGGAGAGGCGTCTCGGTCATGTCTGCATGTCTCCCGAACCCGTAGGGTTTACACACTTAAGGTTCGGTGACGCTAGGGTTATTAGGAAGACTTGTATGTGATTACTGAATCTTGTTCGAAGTCCCGGATAAGATCTCGGACATCACGAGGAGTTCAGAAATGGTCCGGAGGCCAAGATTTATATATGGGAAGTTGTCATACGGTCACCGGAAAGGTTCGGGGGCATATCGGTATTGTACCGGGGCCACCGGAGGGGTTCCGTGGGTCCACCGGGAGGGGCCACCTCTCTCGGAGGGCCTCATGGGCCGTAGTGGGCAGGGAACCAGCCCCTGGAGGGCTGGGCGCATCCCCAAACCTTGGTCCCATGCGCCTAGGGTTGGGGGGGAAACCCTAGTGGGGGCGCCCCCCTTGCTTGGGGGGGCAAGCCCCCTCCCCTTGGCCGCCGCCCCCCCCCCTCTAGATCTCATCTAGAGGGTCCGGCCCCCTTCCCCTTCCCCTATAAATAGAGGGGCGAGGGGAGGGCTGCACACAACATCCAAGGCGCAGCCCCTCCCCTCCCCAACACCTCTCCTCCTCCGTTAAGAACTTGGCGAAGCCCTGCCGGAGTAGTGCCTTTCCACCACCACCACGCCGTCGTGCTGCTGCTGGAGCTCTCTTCCTCAACCTCTCCCTCCACCTTGCTAGATCAAGGCGCGGGAGACGTCCCCGCTCCGTACGTGTGTTGAACACGGAGGTGCTGTCCGTTCAGCACTAGGATCATCAGTGATTTGGATCACGACGAGTACGACTCCCTCAACTCCGTTCTCTTGAACGCTTACGCTCGCGATCTACAAGGGTATGTAGATGCACTCCTTTCTCTCGTTGCTAGATGAACTCATAGATTGATCTTGGTGAAAGCGTAGAATTTTTTTTCTTTTCTGCAACGTTCCCCAACAGCCTGTCCATGGGTTGAAGTCATCAAGCGCTCCGTCTGCATCGAAGGTTCCCGTAGGGCCCTTGCCCTTGCTAAGGTGCACTGGTGCAAGATGGACGCTGAGAAGCTTGTGACGGACGGACCACCACCGAAGAAGGAGCATCGCAAGCCTGAAATGTATTATGGGGTATCCTGAAGGGTGCCTGCCTTATAGCGGATGAATGCTCCAAAGATGTAATTTTTTAGTAGACTCGCATTTGTTGTCCTGTATGCTGAAAACTTGTTCATATGCGCTGAGCAACACTGTTGAATTTAAAATATTACCTTATGTGCGGTCGTTTATTAAATTTGAGAGATGGCGAGTCGTCGGCTTCAGCCCCCGTGCCACGAGTGCTGGGTGTTCGGGATAAACTTGAGCGCTCTTGTTCCCATTCTTGGGTCCTTCGAGGGAGGCGCTCAACGCAACGAACAAGGCAACCGGACTATAATGCTTGAACACACTCACTTAGCCATAGAATTCTATAATTTTAAATTTTGGCGAAGCCCCTAGTATTCGGAAGACCGAGTTCGGGGCGCTATCCACGCCTTAGGCCGGACAATGCCGACTCCTCGCTCTAAGCGGCATAAGCCTTTAGGGACTCGAAAAACCTCTCGAACAGCGACCGGCTCTCGCCCTATCATGATGGTCAGTTTTAGCTTTCTCCATTGAGGTGCTTAATCCAGCTCAACCGGGGCACAATCGCAGTGGTTCTCCCAGCGCTACCTTAGCCGATATAATGGAAGATAAGGTACCAAAACATGGGAGCCGGGCAAACCCAACTATTGACCCAAGACATGATTCGGAGCCGATGCATATAATGCTATAAGTTCGGTGCCGCACTTGTGAAAGTGTTCAGACTTATCACACCATATTATGGGGTACTTAAGCCCCTGGTGTATTGCCCGTACCTAAGTGTACGGTTTCACAATGTCAGATATGAACATATATATATAGAAAAAAGGGTATTCGTTAATAGGCGTAAGCTATATATTGTTTATTCAAAAGGGCTGCAGTAAGAGCAGAATGATACAAATAGTGCGATAAGCAAGGGACGGGACTTTTTAACATGTCTCCCTCCAGGGGTAAGCAGCGGAATGGTGTGTAAAACAGATATATTGCTCGTAATAGAGACCACCTGGACACTCGACGTAGCTTTCTGCTTCCCTGGCTGTTGCATCGTGTGTTCGGTGATTCTAATGCCGGACAGGGCTTCGTGAGAACGGAGTCCTGAAAGTAAAAAGAAAGAAGAAAAGAATGACACAATCGGGAGCCCCTGGTGCGGTTGAGCCGCATTCTGGGCATGTCGTGGTCGTGCCCCTTCCCCTATGCCCATGGTATTTCCAGAGCGTAATTATGTACGCATAGTACTGGTTTCGCAATTTCGCGAGGGCTGGGGCTTGGGCCGCATTGCTATGCGTGCTCGGAACGTGCCAGGCGGTCTTGTTGTAGGTTACTCCGGGCGCGCTTGACGGTGTCCGGACGTTTAATAGCCGGACTCGAGAATTGCCTTAAGAGGCTGATTTGTACTTCCACCGCGAGGGCCGCCATATGCTCCTCCGTCCGGAGGGAGCGTTCGGTGTTTCCATTGATCGTAATGACTCCTCGAGGGCCCGGCATCTTGAGCTTGAGATATGCGTAATTTGGCACCGCATTGAACTTTGCAAATGCGGTTCGTCCGAGCAGTGCATGATAGCCGCTGCGGAACGGGACTATGTCGAAGATTAACTCCTCGCTTCGGAAGTTATCCGGGGATCTGAAGATGTCAGGACCCCGATTCCAAATCACATCGACCTAGCCGGTAACACCTCATATCACTTTGCGGCCTCACGCACGGTATTCCCATGGGTGTCGCCTTACCATGGCCCGGGACCGCTTATGCCTTTCTGGCTCACGTATATGACAGTGTCGCTAGCATCCATATGATAAAGAACCCGGGCCGACATGGCTAGTCGTGAACCCAAAGCGGCGCTAACCTATGGGGACAGGCATCCATGAATCACATCGAGCATGTCGGTCATCAACGTATAGATTCAGGCTGTAGCACTGGGCTAACAGGACTCCGGTGAACCGGGCTGTAGCAGAGCTAGGCAGACTCCGAATAACACCGCGACATTTCCCGAAGGGACGGACATAAGGCAGTGAAACACATGCCGCCGATCAAGTGTCCAAGCAGTAGTCTTTGGGCTAACAGGACTCCGGTGAACCGGGCTGTAGCGGACTACTATCGCCGTAAGCACGAGACTACATTTCCCCATATGAGAGGCTGCCAAGGATAAACAACTAGTTTGTCGGATCCCACACATACCAAGCATTTCAAACATACACACAATATGCTCAATATGTGTAGATACAACATGGCATCACAACATAACTCTCGACTCAAATATTATTCATTAGGCTCCGAGGAGCGAGATATTACAAACATGGGTCTCATGACCCAACACTCGAAACATACAAATCAAAGCACAAGCGGAAGCTAAACATGTCCGAAAGTACAGACAACTATAAATGAAAAAGGCTGAGAAGCGACTATCTACCAGATCCTGCCGAGGGCACAAGATCGTAGCTGAGGTAACAAGCTAAGCGTCAAGTCCAAGCGGAACTACTAGCGAGAACGAAGTCTCTCGCAAAACATAAAATAAGCAAACGTGAGTACAAACGTACTCGGCAAGACTTACATCGTAACTAGCTACATATGCATCATTATCAAAAGGGGTGGTGGAGTTTGACCGCAGCAAGCCAGCTTTGACTCGATGGCTATCCTAAACTACGATTTGCAAGTAACTCTTTGAGGTGGCGCACACGAGTCCACATATTCACCATGTCAATACACCACTATGGACCCGCTCCGCCTCCCTACGAGAACGCCATCCATAGCACTCACGCTTATCTTGCGCATTTTAGAGTATCCACTTTCACTTGTCTATGAACCGATATAGGCAACCAGAAGTCCTTCTCCGTGGACACGGCTATTCGAATAGATCATATTAACCCTGCGGGGGTGTACTTCTTCACACACGCTCACCACTTACCGCCGTTTACACGACATGTACTCGGCAACCTTCAAGCGGAAGCCCAACGTGGGTGTCGGCCACGACCTACCTAAACACACAAGTCCCAAGTCCAGGTTTATCGCCTATTCGGGTTCCATCCGCAGGAGTCCGCCGAGGTTTCCCATACAGCCCCGAACGATGTGTGCAGGGTTCCCGAGACACCAAACGGGCGAATCGGTACACCGGCCACGGTATCCTACCGCAACACAACCCACCCCTATGGTCAGCGTTGCATGCGGCCCCCAGCATACTACAAACACCAGAAACTACTTGCAACTCCCGGACTGGGAACAAGGGTGGTTAAGAAGCCGAGAGGGTCCATTGGTTTCGGGCCCAATGCGTGGTAGTAACTGTTTCATGGATCACAAACACAAAACTCAGTTCCCGAGGACGGCTGCAATGAGACAACCCACCATGTACTCCTACATGGCCTCTCACCGCTACCTTTACCAAATCGTGTTCACACCCTTAGCTCACACCTTGATGGGACATGTTCACACACCTCCGATTCATTCCCGATGAATCAGACCTGACTCAACTCTAAGCGATGGCAGGCATGACAACAAGCATGAATGAGTAGGCACAACATGGCTCAAACAACTCCTACTCATGCTAGTGGGTTTCATCTAATTCTTGTGGAATGACGGGTCATGCACGAGAGGATAAAGGGGTTCAGCTACCGCAGCAAGTAACAGCTTGAATCGTTGTTGTCCTAATGCAGTAAGATAGAGCAGGAGCGAGAGAGTGGGATTATATCGGAATGAACAAGGGGTTTTGCTTGCACGGCACTTCGAAGATAATATAGTTCTTCATCGGTGTCATCGAACAATCGCTTTAACGCGTCTATCGAGAGGGGGCAATTACCGGCAAACAAGAGAGAACACAATCAATGCAAATCACATTCACATGAATGACATGTCATGTTAAAGTACTGAATTCACCTAGTGCAATATCTAGCCAAGTTAATTGAAGTGGAATTCAAACAAGAATAAATTCCAACTCAAATGTTATTTCATAATTTGCCCTAATCATGATTCATCCTATTCGGTGAGGTTAACTTGTTCAATCATGCATGAAAGTGCCATAAACAGATTCTTCATATTTTTCTGATCATTTTTCATATATAAATTATTTAATTTGGAGTTACAGATTAAAAGTTATGAATATTTGAAGTTTGGGGTATTTTCTGAAATTTCCTGAATTAAATTAATTACGGAAATCATTATTGCGTCAGATTGAGGTCAGCACTGCGTCAGCAGTCAACCTGGGTCAAACCTGACGTGTGGGGCCACACGTCAGTGACTAACTAAACTAACCTAGTTTAATTAGCACTAACCTAGGTTAAGTTAAATTAGTTTAAACCTAAACTAGATTAGTTAGCCGGGCGGGGCCCGCATGTCAGTGGCTCCGGGTAAGTCAAACTAGGCCGAACCCGGGTCAACTCGCCGGAGTTGACCCGCGCCTCGTCGCCGGCGGAGCCAGAGACGGCGGAGAGCGTCGGGATTCGCCCTCCGGTGACCAAAAGAGAGACGGAGGGGCTCTACGTGACGTCCAGGCTCGTGCGCATCCATTGCGGCCATAGGCAGCAGCTGGGGTGCACTACAGCGACGGCGGCGATGACAAGTGCGGCAGCCGGAGCTACGGGTTCGAGCGGCGCGAGGCCACATAGGACGGGAGGGCTGGCTAAGGGGCTCACCGAGCTCCTGAAGATGCTAGGAGCACGATGCCGTGCTCGGTTTAGAGCTTTACTGGCTGCAGTGACGGCGGCGACATCGCCGGCGGCGTGGGGTTCTCGGCCAAGACGGGGCTAGGGCCTAGAGGTCGAAAGAGACCAGGGGAGAAGGGGAGGACGACTCGGGGGCTCACCGTGAGTCCGTTTGGAGGGTCAAGGCTCGAGGCGGCCGGAGTGCAGCGAATCGACGGCGAGGCTCGGGTGCCCGAGGTTGGAGATGACCGCGATGACGATGAAACAGGGCCTCCGGCGTCTTGTAGCTTCGATTAGGAGGACGAGGAGGTTCCCGCGGTTCTTCCGGACTCGGCGGAAGGGTGAGGGTGGCGGTGGCATGGGCGAACGGCGAGGCAGCACGGTGGCGCCGGTCCGGCGAGAGAGAGAGGGAGCAGAGGAGAGAATGGGGTCCAGGGGAGAGGGACAGGGCGAGGGGTCGGGTGCGTGGCACCCACGGGGGCCTCCAGCAGCGAGCAGGAGGTAGCAAGGTGTCGTCGGCGCGCGCCACGCCTCGCCTCTGCCTACTGGCAGAGGAAGACGATGAGCGGCGTGGGAGGTGGGCTGGGCTGGCTTTGCCCAGTCGGGCTGCTACAGAGATGGGCCGGAGGGGCGCCAGGTAAGTGTCTAGGTACGTTCCTCTCTCTCTCTCTTTATTTTCTGTTTTCTATTATTCTGGAAACTCTACGGCTTTATTAAAAATATCCAGGCACTTTTAAAAATCACCAAACTGTGCATGCCCAATGTATAGAATATATCTAACATGGAACATTTCAGGTTAGGAGTATTTGGACATTTAAAATATTTTATAGAATTTAAATGTCCAAATTCAAATACTTATGATTTAATTCAAAGATCCAAATGTCATGGAAAATGTGCAACATCTCTGATTATCAAGCTTTCAGCATTTTTCCAAAAATGGTGAACATTTTTGAAGGCCATTTGGGTTACTGAAAATATTTTTAAGTTGAACCTATTTGCATTATTTTGGTGCTAGGGGTTTAGGCAATCCCCATTTCAAATTTCACGAGAATTAAACATGATGCATGGATGCAATGCCACTAGTTACAAGCAAGCTCTAGGGCTGTGACAACTCACCCCCACTAAACAAGAATCTCGCCCCGAGATTCAAGACGTGAGGTAAGAGGAAAAGGAAGTCACAAAACTATCACGATCTTCATGATCCATTTGTCCTTCTCGAAGATGTTGATTCATTCCATCATCTTGGTCTTGACGCCTTGCTTTAGATCTTCACTCGACACGACCATGGAAAGAGAGGGAGGTCCTACATGATTCGATCTTCACGAAGATCAAGTAAACATGATCGACTCACGGAATGAGATTTAAAGACATCTCGAGTTGAGACACAAAACACATCGAGAGGGATGGAAGAACAAACAACGGTGTGGTTAGTGGGCAACAATTCCACGCTTAGAAGGATGGTGGATGGTGTCAAGGTGGCGAGGAAATATTTGCCATGATTCAATAACGGGGCACCCCAGGGGAGGTGACGCGAGGAACTATTCCCTTAAGTGGCAAAAAGAATTACTTTTGAATCGTAGATCATTGAAACTCTTCATACCAGCCTAAGGCAATTCACAAAGATCGTTTGGTGGAGTGCAAGGAATGGCATGCCAGAACTCGAATGGATGATGTGGACTACCTTGTTGAAGATAACGCAATGGATGAATTTTGCTTATCACCGGAAATGGATGGGACCCATGGTAAGTCCACTTTTGAAGATAATATTGGACAGCAACTACCGAGAAAGGCAGCCCATGGGGAGTTGGCACAATAGGGTGCAAGCTGGGAACAAAATGCAACTGTTGGGAATGTTCCAACCATCATATATGCCTGAGATTCAGATCTGGTTGGTGTTAGGATATTCCAGACTCATCGAGTCTAGAAAAAAAATGAAAGTTTGCAACACAAATCGACGGAAAGATGTTGCGAGATTCTCGGGAATGAACTACGATAGCAAGCTCCAAAACATGAGTTGGTTCTGCTACTAACAAGTGAACACGTTGTCCTAGACAAGCATTACCACCTAGTAGTCTTATAATAAAACACTACCGAGTTCAGGTTGGGCACCATCGACAAGGATATCGAAGTCGTGTGCATGAACTAGTATTCGCACATCAACTCCTTTTCCTTGAACAATTCAACCAGTGGCTTGGTGTGCTATGGAATTCATATGGAATGAAGATGATCAGTCTATCAGACCATAGAATACTTCGCACATGCATGACTGACTTGGGATGATTCCAAGGAAACAAAACAAACCTTTCTCAAATTCAAGGCGGCAACTTACACCTAAAGCACATGAATCCGAGGAAGTCACTCTTTCCATCCAAGCATAAGCTTCATGAACGGGACACGAAGAAATGCTTACACAAGTTTCCAACACTAGGTCGATGTTCAACATGACTCATGGGGGAGACAAAATGCTGCTGATGGGTTCAACAACAACTCATCGGAATTTCCATATCCTTTCGGACTTCCACCATCATGTGAACACGGTGATAGCAATCGGGTCACACCAAAAGATGTAATGGGGTATGCTCGAGGGATCAACCACGAGTAAGACAACATTACGAATATCGCTGGTTCTGATTTGACTTAATAATAGCCCATACTCAAGTCAAAAGATTGATAAGACAATAGGTCCAAAGAATCGATCACAGGGACCAATCGATGAAGATATCATCTTTCTTCAACACACACTACACAAGAATATCCCTTTGGCACGAACTAAGTCAGGCAAGCTTTTATCTTCCAACTCTCCAAGTTGTTGTCTAGCTCAACCAACTAGTTCAGGATATCCAACACGAGTCTTGGAGAATGGGTGGTTTACAGGAAACCAACTTGATCACGAGCTCAACATAACAGTCAGGAGACAACCCGGTAACACTTCCAAGAAGATATTTGGAAAGTCACGAACCACCGGTATGTTACTAAGTTCGAGATCAATCTTGCTTTTGAGGCCAAGACGATAGGACCAAATGAGTGAGGACTTGACAAGATCCTAACTCATAGACCGAAGAGTGCACCAGAACTAAGGACTAGGTAGCACGATTAATCTTAGGATGATGATTTAATAACCATCACGCTAAGAATGATAATATTGTCCATTTACTACCAAGCAACGAGGTTGCTAGGAGTATCGATTTCACACACCACAATTCACTAGTCGGCATTCCGGTTGCAACAACACGAGGACCGAGGAATGAATGATGATGCTGAGAAGTATCACTACGACAAGAGTTCATAAGAGAAGGTGCAATTCTCATGATGTTCCTGACATAAAGATGGTAACACTCCAAGGTAGAGCAGAGTCAAAACTGGATTGGCATTTTGATCTGCGAAATACAACTGCTTTGACCCAATCCTAGATATGGATGAGGTACTGGAGTTTGTTTCTCCTAGTCATTCCAGAATAGAATGGCTTGACGGACCACAAGGATAATAGGCATCGATAAACGAATGCACACATACTCTTGGTTATCAACTGATAGAGGATGGTCGGGTTACAACTAAAGAGAGCAACTCAAAGGAACATATAATTTTCTGAGTTGTGGAGGCATGGATTAGTATATCGAGCAAGGCTCAACATTTCTCCCGGATAACCCATGCAGAGAAGGTGAGACCGGCAGAGTCACAATTATGAATAGAGAACTCCTCAAGAGCACTCTGGTTGTGATCTTTTGGTTCAACAAGGAACATCTGCCATAAGCGGTTCGTAGTATTTGGAAGAAAGAAATACCACGGACCTCGAGGACTATCGCAAAGTTACTAGTATCCTAAAGGTACGAGCAACACTATCAACATTAGGTAAGTAGGGTGAATCTCGGGTTCAAGAACCCATGAATAGAGTACCTACTAACTAATAACATCACGGAAGGCTTTCAAGAATAATGGCGTAATCATCACACTGGGGATACAAAAGCATTGCTAAATTGCTAGATGACTTCCTAAACACCTAGGGTCATAATAATAGTTCCAACTTATATGCTGAGGCAGCGGAGTACCTCAACATACTAATTTGTGTGAGTAACCTGGTCAAAAGGACATCGGAACGGAAGGAAAGGATTTGCAAATGCATCAGACTATTTAGAGACACAGGATGACTCGGACAGCATAACGGCTGTAAATGCTCAAAATGATTTGAGACATCCTGCAAAATGGTGGCATAGCCACTTAACAACATCATATCAAGGTTTCGAGATCAACAATTATCATACAGAGATAGTAGGAACTGAACTGGGGCTTAAAACCAACAATCTCAAAGGTCTATGGATTAGTAACACGTCATCCTGATAGATAGATGAGAAGCCTAGTTCTTAAACCCCGTAGAAGAGAAGAGGATGACTCGGATCGAGAAGGCCATGAGGTATAAGGAGTAAAAAGAGCCTTACGTTCCTTCCACAATCAATTCCCTTACATAACTAAAGCATTTCTAGACACAACTTCGACCAGTTTGGCTTGGTAATCCTACAGTGCAACAAAGCTCGATACCAACGCTGTCAGGACCCCGATTCCAAATCACATCGACCTAGACGGTAACACCTCATATCACTTTGCGGCCTCACGCACGGTATTCCCATGGGTGTCGCCTTACCATGGCCTGGGACCGTTTGCGTCTTTTGGCTCACGTATATGACAGTGTCGCTAGCATCCATATGATAAAGAACCCGGGCCGACATGGCTAGTCGTGAACCCAAAGCGGCGCTAACCTATGGGGACAGGCATCCATGAATCACATCGAGCATGTCGGTCATCAACGTATAGATTCGGGCTATAGCACCGGGCTAACAGGACTCCGGTGAACCGGGCTGTAGCAGGCTAGGCAGGACTCCGAATAACACCGCGCGACATTTCCCCGAAGGGACAGACATAGGAATGAAGTGAAACACATGCCGCCGATCAAGTGTCCAAGCGGTAGTGCCGGGCTAACAGGACTCCGGTGAACCGGGCTGAAGCGGACTACTATCGCTCGTAAGCACGAGACTACATTTCCCCATATGAGAGGCTGCCAAGGATAAACAACTAGTTTGTCGGATCCCACACATACCAAGCATTTCAAACATACACACAATATGCTCAATATGTGTAGATACAACATGGCATCACAACATAACTCTACGACTCAAATATTATTCATTAGGCTCCGAGGAGCGAGATATTACAAACATGGGTCTCATGACCCAACACTCGAAACATACAAATCAAAGCACAAGCGGAAGCTAAACATGTCTAAGTACGCACAACTATAAATGAAAAAGGCCGAGAAGCCCGACTATCTACCAGATCTGCCGAGGGCACAAGATCGTAGCTGAGGTAACAAGCTAAACGTCAAGTCCAAGCGGAACTACTAGCGAGAACGAAGTCTCTCGCAAAACATAAAATAAGCAAACGTGAGTACAAACGTACTCAAGAAGACTTACATCGTAACTAACTACATATTCATCATTATCAAAAGGGGGTGGTGGAGTTTGACTGCAGCAAGCCAGCTTTGACTCGGTGGCTATCCTGAACTACGACTGCAAGTAACTCTTTGAGGTGGCGCACGCGAGTCCACATATTCACCATGTCAATACACCACTATGGACCCGCTCCCGTCTCCCTACGAGAACGCCATCCATAGCACTCACGCTTATCTTGCGTATTTTAGAGTATCCACTTTCACTTGTCTATGAACCGGTATAGGCAACCAGAAGTCCTTCTCCGTGGACACGGCTATTCGAATAGATCATATTAACCTGCAGGGTGTACTTCTTCACACACGCTCACCACTTACCGCCGTTTACACGACATGTACTCGGCAACCTTCAAGCGGAAGCCCAACGTGGGTGTCAGCCACGACCCACCTAAACACACAAGTCCCAAGTCCAGTTTATCGCCTATCCGGGTTCCATCCGCAGGAGTCCGGCCGAGGTTTCCCATACAGCCCCGAACGATGTGTGCAGGGTTCCCGAGACACCAAACGGGCGAATCGGTACACCGGCCACGGTGCCTACCGCAACACAACCCACCCCTATGGTCAGCGTTGCGTGCGGCCCCCAGCATACTACAAACACCAGAAACTACTTGCAACTCCCGGACTGGGAACAAGGGTGGTTAGAAGCCGAGAGGGTCCATTGGTTTCGGGCCCAATGCGTGGTAGTAACTGTTTCATGGATCACAAACACAGAACTTAGTTCCTGAGGACGGCTGCAATGAGACAACCCACCATGTACTCCTACATGGCCTCTCACCGCTACCTTTACCAAATCGTGTTCACACCCTTAGCTCACACACGCAGATGGGACATGTTCACACACCTCCGATTCATTCCCGATGAATCGCACTGACTCATCTCTAAGCGATGGCAGGCATGACAACAAGCATGAATGAGTAGGCACAACATGGCTGAAACAACTCCTACTCATGCTAGTGGGTTTCATCTAATTCATTGTGGAATGACAGTCATGCAGAGGATAAAGGGGTTCAGCTACCGCAGCAAGTAACAGTTGAATCGTTGTTGTCCTAATGCAGTAAGATAGAGCAGGAGCGAGAGAGTGGGATTATATCGGAATGAACAAGGGGGTTTTGCTTGCCTGGCACTTCTGAAGATAATATAGTTCTTCATCGGTGTCATCGAACAATCGTCGGAACGCGTCTATCGAGAGGGGGCAATTACCGGCAAACAAGAGAGAACACAATCAATGCAAATCACATTCACATGAATGACATGTCATGTTAAAGTACTGAATTCACCTAGTGCAATATCTAGCCAAGTTAATTGAAGTGGAATTCAAACAAGAATAAATTCCAACTCCAAATGTTATTTCATAATTTGCCCTAATCATGATTCATCCTATTCGGTGAGGTTAACTTGTTCAATCATGCATGAAAGTGACATAAACAGATTCTTCATATTTTTCTGATCATCTTTCATATATAAATTATTTAATTTGGAGTTACAGATTAAAAGTTATGAATATTTGAAGTTTGGGGTATTTTCTGAAATTTCCTGAATTAAATTAATTACGGAAATCATTATTGCGTCAAATTGAGGTCAAGATCAAGGCGTCAAGATCAACTGGTCAAACTCGACGTGTGGGGCCACACGTCGCTGACTAACTAAACTAACCTAGTTTAATTAGCACTAACCTAGGTTAAGTTAAATTAGTTTAAACCTAAACTAGATTAGTTAGCAGGCGGGGCCCGCATGTCGCTGGCTCGGGAAGTCAAACTAGGCGAACCTGGGTCAACTCGCCGGAGTTGACCAGCGCCTCGCCGCCCGGCGGAGCCAGACGGCGGAGAGCGTCGGGATTCGCCTCCGGTGACCAAAAGAGAGGCGGAGGGCTCTACGTGACGCCCTGTGCTCACGCATCCATTGCGGCCATAGGCAGCGGGGTGCACTACAAATGACGCCGTCGGCGATGACAAGTGCGGCGGCCGGAGCTACGGGTTCGAGCGGCGCGAGGCCACAGAGGACGGGAGGGCTGGCTAAGGGGCTCACAGAGCTCCTGAAGATGCTAGGAGCATGATGCCGTGCTCGGTTTCGAGCTTTACTGGCTGCAGTGACGGCGGCGACATCGCCGGCGGCGTGGGGTTCTCGGCCAAGACGGGGCTAGGGCCTAGAGGTCGAAAGAGACCAGGGGAGAAGGGGAGGACGACTCGGGGGCTCACCGTGAGTCCGTTTGGAGGGTCAGTGGGCTCGAGGGCGGCCGGAGTGCAGCAAATCGACGGCGAGGGGCTCGGGTGCCCGAGGTTGGAGATGACCGCGATGACGATGAAACAGGGCCTCCCGGCGTCTTGTAGCTCGATTAGGAGGACGAGGAGGTTCCTGCGGTTCTTCTGGACTCGGCGGAAGGGTGAGGGGTGGCCGGTGGCCGCGGCGAACGGCGAGGCAGCGACGGTGGCGCTCGGTCCGGGCGAGAGAGAGAGGGAGCAGAGGAGAGAATGGGGTCCAGGGGGAGAGGGGACAGGACGAGGGGGTCGGGGGGGTGTGCGTGGCACCCACGGGTGCCTCCACAATGGCAGGAGGTGGCAAGGCGTCGTCGGCGCGCGCCACGCCTCGCCTCTGCCTACTGGCAGAGGAAAACGATGAGCGGCGTGGGAGGTGGGCTGGGCTGGCTTTGCCCCGTCGGGCTGCTATAGAGGTGGGCCGGAGGGGCGCCAGGTAAGTGGCCAGGTACGTTCCTCTCTCTCTCTCTCTCTTTATTTTCTGTTTTCTATTATTCTGGAAACTCTACGGCTTTATTAAAAATATCCAGGCACTTTTAAAAATCACCAAACTGTGCATGCCCAATGTATAGAATATATCTAACATGGAACATTTCAGGTTAGGAGTATTTGGACATTTAAAATATTTTATAGAATTTAAATGTCCAAATTCAAATACTTATGATTTAATTCAAAGATCCAAATGTCATGGAAAAATGTGCAACATCTCTGGTTATCTTGTTTCAAAGATTTTTCCAAAAATGGTGAACATTTTTTAAGGCCATTTGGAGTTCTTGAAAATATTTTGAAGTTGAACCTATTTGCATTATTTTGGTGCTAGGGGTTTAGGCAATCCCCATTTCAAATTTCATGAGAATTAAACATGATGCATGGATGCAATGCCACTAGTTACAAGCAAGCTCTAGGGCTGTGACAGAAGACCACTTCAAGTGTAACTGAGCCTGTACACCTGGTATGACGCCTTTAAAGGTCGTCTTCGTGGGTTTAATCCTTGATGGGTCTATGCCCATTTTGCGCACTGTATCCTGATAAAGCAGGTTCAGGCTGTTGCCGCCGTCCATTAGGACTCTAGTGAGGTGAAATCCGTCAATGGTTGGGTCTAGAACCAATGCGGCGAATCCGCCATGGCGGATGCTAGTGGGGTGGTCCCTTCGATCAAAAGTGATCAGGCAGGAAGACCATGGGTTGAAATTTGGGGCGACTGGCTCATCACATATACGTCCCTTAGTGCATGCTTCCGCTCCCTTTTGGGTATGTGGGTTGCGTATATCATGTTCACTGTCCGCACTTGCGGGGGGAAGCCCTTCTGTCCTCTATTGTTCGGCGGCCGGGGCTCCTCCTCGTCATCGCTATGCAGCCCCTTGTCATTGTTTTCGGCATTTAACTTGCCTGCCTGCTTGAACACCCAACAATCCCTGTTGTTGTGATTGGCTGGCTTTTCGAGGGTGCCATGTATCTAGCACGAGCGATCGAGTATTTGGTCCAAATTGGACGGGCCCGGAGTATTTCTTTCAAATGGCTTTTTCCGCTGACCGGGTTTAGAGCCTCTGAATCCGGCATTGACTGTCGTATCCTCAGCATTATCGCTGTTAATGCGGCGCTTGTGTTTGTTGCGACGCGACCTGCCATTGCTGTCCTTGGTATCCGAATTACCAGGGCTCTTGGTCATGTTGTTACTACGAGCTAGCCAGCTGTCCTCTCCCGCGCAAAAGCGGGTCATGAGTGTTGTGAGGGCTGCCATGGATTTCGGCTTTTCCTGTCCTAGGTGTCGGGTAAGCCACTCATCGCGGATGTTGTGTTTGAAGGCTGCAAGGGCCTCGGCATCCGGACAATCGACAATTTGATTTTTCTTGGTTAGGAACCGTGTCCAGAGTTGTCTGGCCGATTCATCTGGCTGCTGAATTATGTGGCTTAGGTCATCGGCGTCTGGTGGTCGCACATATGTGCCCTGGAAATTGTCGAGGAATGCGGCTTCCAGGGCTTCCCAACAACCAATTGACTCTGTTGGCAAGCTGTTAAGCCAATGCCGGGCTGGTCCTTTAAGCTTGAGTGGGAGGTATTTGATGGCGTGTAGGTCATCACCGCGTGCCATGTGGATGTGAAGGAGATAGTCCTCGATCCAAACCGCAGGATCTGTTGTGCCATCGTATGATTCAATGTTTACGGGTTTGAAACCCTCAGGGATTTGATGATCCATTACTTCATCTGTGAAGCATAGTGGGTGTCTTGGCGCCTACTGTATTGGGCTATATCACGGCGCAGCTCAAATGAGCTTTGTCTCATGTTATTGGCCCGGTAAATTGCCATATCCGGCGTGGCGGTTATCGCCACGCGTGTCGTAGGCGCCCTCGCGATCCATAGATCGATCCTGTCTGCCTTTCCTTGTCCTCCAATATATCTCGCAGGTCCGCGCATTTCGCCGCCTTTGTATTTTTGAGCGCGCCGGTGCGGCTTGAGTTGAGGGCCGAGAGGCTCTTCGCTGCGCCACGAGGTGGCCGGTCAACCTTATCATGCACTGGTGATGTGGGTTTGGGTGCTTCCTCCTCTAATCGGGGTAGCAGCCTGCGTCTTGGGTAGCTCTTGGAGGGGCGCTCGAGTTCATACTCGTCGGCCGCAAGGACTTCAGTCCATCTGTCGGCTAGCAAATCTTGGTCAGCTCTAAGTTGTTGCTGCTATTTCTTGAGGCTGCTTCCCGTGGCCATGAGCCTGCGTTTGGAACGCTCTTGTTCGACGGGATCCTCGGGCACGACGAATTCATCGTCGTCGAGGCTTGCCTCATCTTTGGAGGGAGGCATGTAATTATCGTCCTCTACCTCTTTTTTCTCGCCTCTCTCATGAGGGCTGGCTTCTCCATCCTCCTGCGCTGAATCTTGCTGGAGGGGGTTGTATTTGGCACTCTCCGGGGTGTTATTGTCTCCCGTGCCGGAATCACCGTTTTTGCTGTGGCGGGATTTAGAGCGGCGCTACCGACGCCGGGCGCTTAGGCTGTTTCTTGGAGGGTCATCCTCCACTGTTCCATCACCATTCCCATCTTTTGGGATGTCCACCATGTATATGTCGTATGACGAGGTGGCCTTCCAAAGGCCCTGTGGGCGCTGGTTCTTGGTCGTCTCCTGCATCGTCGTCCATACCGTCGATGTCTTCGGAGTCGAAGTCGAGCATGTCGGTTAAATCATCGACAGTGGATACGAAGTGGGTGGTGGGTGGACTTTGATTTTCTTCGTCGTCCGCATCCCAACCTTCCTGGCCATAATCCGGCCAGCGCTCTCCTGATAAAGAGAGAGACTTTAGTGAATTCAAAATATCGCCAAAAGGGCGAGTGCTGAAAGATGTCCGCGGCAATGAATTCCATGATCGGCGCCCAATCGGATTCGATTGGCAGGGGCGCGGAAGGCTCGGGGTGAGGAGAGGAGTCCGGCACCTTGGAGTTACGAGCTTCGCGAAGGACGGGGTAGGTGTATGGCTCAATCGCCGTAGAGATCGCAGCCCCTGAGGCGGTGTCCAGCCACCCGTCCTCGATCGGCGCGGTCGGCTCCGAGCTAAAGGTCGGAGCGGACTCTGGTGCGGCCTCCAGACACTGCTCGCGGCAGAGCTAGATCATGCCCTCGTGATGATGCGGTGGCGCTTGGCTGTGGCTCGAACCCGTTGAAGATCAAGTCTCCGCGGATGTCAGCCGTGTAGTTCAAACTTCCAAATCTGACCTGGTGGCCAGGGGCGTAGCTTTCAATCTGCTCCAGATGGCCAAGCGAATTGGCCCGCAGTGCAAAGCCGCCGAATACGAAGATCTGTCCAGGGAGAAAAGTCTCACCCTGTAGTGCATCGTTATTGATGATCGGAGGAGCCATCGGGCCTAAAGATGACGACACAGAGGAACTATCAATGAAAGCACCAATGTCGGTGTCAAAACCGGCGGAACTCGGGTAGGGGTCCCGAATCGTGCGTCTAGGCGGATGGTAACAGGAGACAAGGGACACGATGTTTTTACCCAGGTTCGGGTCCTCTCGATGGAGGTAAAACCCTACTCCTGCTTGATTAATATTAATGATATGGGTATTACAAGAGTAGATCTAGCACAAGATCAGAAAGGCTAAACCCTAGAAGCTAGCCTATGGTATGATTGTTGTTCGTCCTATGGACTAAAACCTTCCGGTTTATATAGGCACCGAATAGGGTTAGGGTTACACAGAGTCGGTTACAATGGTATGAGATCTACATATACGGAACGCCAAGCTTGCCTTCCACGCCAAGGAAAGTCCCATCAGGACACGGGACGAAGTCTTCAATCTTGTATCTTCAAAGTCCAGGAGTCCGGCCAAAGGCTATAGTCCGGCTATCCGGACACCCCCTAATCCAGGACTCCCTCACTAACCGTTACACACAACTTGCCAAACTCGGTGGGACCGAATTGTTAAACTCGGTCGGATCAATTCAGCAAATCTAGTGACCGTTAGGATTTTCGGTGGGACCGACATGCAACTCGGTAGGACCGATATGGTTAGGGTTAGGGCATAACGTAATCTCGGTGAGACCGATTACACAAACTCGGTGAGACCGATTTTGGCAATAAGCTAACCAGAGAGTTGGTCAGGTAAACTCGGTGGGACCGATTCGCTCATTTCGGTGAGACCGAAATGTTACAAAAGGGAAACAGAGAGTTTACATTGCAATCTCGGTGGGATCGATATCTCATCTCGGTAGGACCGAAATGTTACAAAGGGAAACAGAGGGATTACAATCCCATCTCGCTGAGACCGAGATCCCTATCGGTGAGACCGATTTGCCAAGGGTTTGTGGCAGTGGCTATGACATCTGAACTCGGTGGCAACGGATGGAAAGAATCGGTGGTGCCGAGTTTGACTTTTGGTTTAGGTCATATGTGGAAGTGAGAACGTGGTTGAGGGATTTGGAGCATATCTCTAAGCACTTTGAGCAAGCAATCCATTAAGAAACACCTCATCCCTCCTTGATAGTATTGGCTTTTCCTATAGATTCAATGTGATCTTGGATCACTAAAATAAAAAATGTAGAGTCTTGAGCTTTAAGCTTGAGCCAATCCCTTTGTCCTTAGCATTTTGAGGGGTCCACTTTTCTCATCCATGCCATGCCAATCATTGAGCTTTCCTGAAATATTAGTCTTGAAATAGTGTTAGCTCAATGAGCTATATGTTGTTAGGAATTACCAAAACCACCTAGGGATAGTTGCACTTTCACATACCTACCTATTATGGCATTTCCATAGCCATTCCGAGATATATTGCCATGCAACTTACCACCATTCCATTTATTATGACATCGTATTTGTGGCAAAGCCACCTTTATAATTCTTTCATACATGTCGCTCTTGATTCATTGTATATCCCGGTACACCGCCGGAGGCATTCACATAGAGTCATATTTTGTTCCAAGTATTGAGTTGCAAATTTTTGAGTTGTAAGTAAATAAAAGTGTGATGATCATCATTATTAGAGCATTGTCCCAAGTGAGCAAAGGATGATGGAGACTATGATTCCCCCACAAGTCGGGATGAGACTCCGGACGAAAAGAAAAAAAAGGAGGCCATAAAAAAAGATAAAAAGGCCCAAATAAGAAATAAAAAAATGAGAGAAAAAGAGAGAAGGGACAATGTTACTATCCTTTTACCACACTTGTGCTTCAAAGTAGCACCATGATCTTCATAATAGAGAGTCTCCTATGTTGTCACTTTCATATACTAGTGGGAAATTTACATTATAGAACTTGGCTTGTATACTCCAATGATGGGCTTCCTCAAAATGCCCTAGGTCTTCGTGAGCAAGCGAGTTGGATGCACACCCACTTAGTGTCTTTTGTTGAGCTTTAGTACACTTGTAGCTCTAGTGCATCCGTTGCATGGCAATCCCTACTCACTCACATTGATATCTATTGATGGGCATCTCCATAGCCCGTTGATACGCCTAGTTGATGTGAGACTGTCTTCTCCTTTTTGTCTTCTCCACAACCACCATTCTGTTCCGCATATAGTACTAATCCATGGCTCACACTCATGTATTGCGTGAACATTGAAAAAGTTTGAGAACATCAAAAGTATGAAACAATTGCTTGGCTTGTCATCGGGGTTGTGCACGATTAAATACTTTGTGTGATGAAGATAGAGCACAGCCAGACTATACGATTTTGTAGGGATAACTTTCTTTGGCCATGTTATTTTGAGAAGACATGATTGCCTTGTCAGTATGCTTGAAGTATTATTATTTTCATGTCAATATTAAACTTTTGTCTTGAATCTTTTGGATCTGAACATTCATGCCACAATAAGGGAAATTACATTGAGAAATAGGTTAGGTAGCATTCCACATAAAAGATTCTATTTTTATCATTTACCTACTCGAGGACGAGCAGGAATTAAGATTGGGGATGCTTGATACGTCTCCAACGTATCTATAATTTTTTATTGTTCCATGCTATTATATTATCTGTTTTAGATGTTTAATGGGCTTTACTAAGCACTTTTATATTATTTTTGGGACCAACCTATTAACCGAAGGCCCGGTGCAAATTTCTATTTTTTTGCCTATTTCAGTGTTTCACAGAAAAGGAATATCAAACGGAATCCAAACGGAATGAAACCTTCAGGAGAGTTATTTTTGGAACAAACATTATCCAGGGGACTTGGAGTGGACGTCAAGAAAGAAACAAGGAGGCCACGAGGCAGGGAGGCGTGCCTGCCCCCCCTCGCAGCTCCACCGACCTACTTCTTCCTCCTATATATATCCATATACCCCAAAAACATCCAGGAGCACCACGAAACCCTATTTCCACCGCTGCAACCTTCTCGTATGCCGTGAGATCCCATCTTGGGGCCTTTTCCGGAGGGGGAATCGATCATGGAGGGCTTCTACATCAACACCATAGCCTCGCCGATGATGTGTGAGTAGTTTACCACAGACCTTCGGGTCCATAGTTATTAGCTAGATGGCTTCTTCTCTCTCTTTGGATCTCAATGCAAAGTTCTCCTCGATCTTCTTGGAGATCTATTCGATGTAATTCTTTCTGTGGTGTGTTTGTCGAGATCCGATGAATTATGGGTTTATGATCAAGATTATCTATGAACAATATTTGAATCTCCTCTTAATTCCTTTATGTATGATTTGTTATCTTTGCAAGTATCTTCAAATTATTAGTTTGGTTTGGCCTACTAGATTGATCTTTCTTGCAATGGGAGAAGTGCTTAGCTTTGGGTTCAATTGTGCGCTATCCTTTCCCAGTGACAGCAGGGGCAGCAAGGCACGCATTGTATTGTTGCCATCAAGGATAAAAAGATGGGGTTTATATCAATTGATTGAGTTTATCCCTCTACATCATGTCATCTTGCCTAATGCGTTACTCTGTTCTTATGAACTTAATACTCTAGATGCATGTTGGATAGCGCTCGATGTGTGGAGTAATAGTAGTAGATGCAGAATCGTTTCGGTCTACTTGTCGCGGACGTGATGCCTATATACATGATCATGCCTAGATATTCTCATAATTATGCACTTTTCTATCAATTACTCGACAGTAATTTGTTCACCCACCGTAATACTTATGCTATCTTGAGAGAAGCCACTAGTGAAACCTATGGCCCCCGGGTCTATTTTCCATCATATAAGTTTCCAATCTATTTTACTTTGCAATCTTTACTTTCAATCTATATCATAAAAATACCAAAAATATTTATCTTATTATCTCTATCAGATCTCACTTTTGCAAGTGGTCGTGAAGGGATTGACAACCCCTTTATCGCGTTGGTTGCAAGGTTCTTATTTGTTTGTGTAGGTACGAGGCGACTTGCGTGTAATCTCCTACTGGATTGATACCTTGGTTCTCAAAAACCGAGGGAAATACTTACGCTACTTTGCTGCATCACCCTTGCATCTTCAAGGGAAAACCAACGTAGTGCTCAAGAGGTAGCAGCAGGGATGTAATCTATTCGAATAGCGGTGTCCACGGTAACGGACACTCAGAGTTGTATCCCGATCTAATACAACTAGTACTGGATACTTGTGACACTAAACTGATATGATGGCTCTGGGATCGCTTCCTCGCGGGGTAGACGAGGAAGGATCTTTGGGCGTTGCTATTATATACTCCCTTTGTAAACTAATATAAGAGCGTTTACATCACTACTTTAGTGATCTAACGCTCTTATATTAGTTTAGAGAGGCTATATGATATGATACTCTACTCTCTTCTGTTGCTACAAGAGGCTAGTCTTCGTTAGGCTAGGTCATCCTCTCTATTCTGGCAATTCTATAGTTTAGTCCGCAGATACAGCCCCTTCCCTTTGATACTGATGCATACTTAGCATAGATCTGATGTAAGTCTTGCGAGTACTTTGGATGAGTACTCACGGTTGCTTTGGTTCCTTTTAACCCTCACTGGTGCAGAGACATCCTTTACAAACGATTTTTACCCCCTCTCCACGACAGAGTTTTAAACCGTCGCCTCATGTGTGTGCGATAGGGAGGGTCCTTCCCACACGACCTAGAAACCGTCAGGGACAGGCCCTCCGGTCACACACTCTGTGCAATATGAGCTCGTGTGCAAGCGAGGGAGGCATCAGAGACCAATCATTTCCGTTCGTATGTACATCCCATACAGTGAATCCCAGAAAAATGTTTCCCTTCATATGTATATCACACACGATTTTTTATGTGGAAACGTTTGTGCAAGGTGGCTTAACGCAAACATTTCACTGGCCGAAGTTGTGTGCGATTCTTCATTGATCCAACACGCCTACTTTCTGGAAACAGTGTGGGTTGTTTGAGTTCATCCCCTCGGTGTTGTCTGAGAAACCATCTGCAATGGAAAACCCAAATAAGCAGCATAATTGGCCTATTATTGATAATCCATGTAGTAATCAAATTGACATTTCTTATAAAACACACCATTTATTTCATATCCGTATAACGCCAACCAGGATTTCATAATCGAATTACATCAGATAGCTTCAGCACTCAATTACATCATATAGGGATATAGCTAGCTACGCCATTACACAACAACATCAAATTTCACATGCAACATCGAAAACCTTTGGAAGTAGCATCATACATTGTAAATAAACAGATGAATATCATCTAGAAAACTACAGAAGCGGAAGGCGAATATTGAGCCTCAGTGATGTTGAATGTCCTTGCAACTTTAGGCTAATGGCTATGGATAATTGCCCGCCCAACCTTCGTCCTCTTGAGGAAGACTTCAATATTGTACTATGGGTGTTGAATGAATACCTTCCTCGTCTCTTGACCATGCAGGTGGTTTGAGAGGTAATCATGAGTGAACTACTTTGGAAAGTACTGAAAACAAATATATGCATAAATAGTTGTTGAAGATTTTGAAATGGCACAAGGGGAAAAAACAAGGTAAAATAGTGAGTACCATCCTATAGTTGACTGATGTCTTCTTCATTGTGCAAACAAAGATCTTGTTGTTATTCATCGCAAGTTTCTTTATCCTAACAATCTTTCTGAGTTTCTTGACTTGACTGATATTCATGGACATCTCATTACCCCATATGCAAAATGGGTCGAACAGCGGGTCTAAGCCTTTTACAACATAACCTACATGTGCAAGACTGATACGTCTCCAACGTATCTATCATTTTTATTGTTCCATGCTGTTTTATTATCAATCTTGGATGTTTTATTATCATTTATAGTCATTTCATATCATTTTTTGGTACTAACCTATTGACATAGTGCCAAGTGCCAGTTGTTGTTTTTTCCATGTTTCTTACATCGCAGGAAATCAATATCAAACGGAGTCCAAATACCACGAAACTCCACGATGAATTTTTATGGGCCAGAAGGAAGGCAATGGGCCCTGGTTGCACCTGGGGGTGCCCCAAGGGGGGCACAACCCACCAGGAGGCCCAGGCGCGCCCTGGTGGGTTGTGCCCACCTCGGGTGCCCCCGGAACGCCTCTTTGCTCTATAAATACCACAATATTCCAGAAACGCTAGAACAAGCGTCGAAATATTCATCCAGCCACCGTAGAGTCCAGAACCACCAGATCCAATCTAGACACCATCACAAAGGGGTTCACCACTTCCATTGGTGCCTCGCCGATGATGCGTGAGTAGTTCTTTGTAGACCTTCGGGTCCGTAGTTAGTAGCTAGATGACTTTCTCTCTCTCCCCGAATTCTCAATACAATGGTCTCTTGGAGATCCATATGATGTAACTCTTTTGCGGTGTGTTTGTTGGGATCCGATGAACTTCGAGTTTATGATCAGTTATATCTTTTTATATCCATGAAAGTTATTTGAGTTTCTTTGATCTCTTATATGCATGATCTCTGATAGCCTCGTATTTCTTCTCCGATATTTGGGTTTTGTTTGGCCAACTTGATCTATTTATCTTGCAATGGGAAGAGGTTCCCGGTAGTGGGTTCGATCTTACGGTGCTCGATCCCAGTGACCGAAGGGGAAATGACACGTATGTATTGTTGCTACTAAGGATAAAAAGATGAGAGCTATATCTACCGCCATATAGATAAACGGATCTTGTCTACATCATGTCATTGTTCTTATTGCATTACTCCATTTTTTCATGAACTTAATGTTGGGGAACGCGGTATTTCAAAAAAATTCCCACAATCACGCAAGATCTATCTAGGAGATGCATAGCAACAAGCGGGGAGAGTGTGTCCACGTACCCTCGTAGACCGAAAGCGGAAGCGTTAAGTAACGCAGTTGATGTAGTCGGACGTCTTCGTGATCCAACCGATCAAGTACCGAACGCACGACACCTCCGTGATCTGCACACGTTCAGCTCGGTGACGTCCCCCGTACTCTTGATCCAGCTGAGGCCGAGGGAGAGTTTCGTCAGCACGACGTTGTGATTACGGTGATGATGAAGTTACCGACACAGGGCTTCGCCTAAGCACTTCAGCGATATGAATGAGGTGGAAATATGTGGAGGGGGGCACCGCACATGGCTAAACAATGAACTTGTGTGTCTATGGGGTGCCCCCCTCCCCCGTATATCAAGGAGTGGAGGAGGCGGAGGGCCGGCTCCTATGGTGCGCCCCAAGGGGGGAGCGGAGGGTCGGCCTCCTATGGTGCGCCCTAAGGGGAGATTCCTACTCCTACTAGGAGTAGGTTTCCCCCCTTTCCTAGTCCAACTAGGAGGGGGAAGGAAGGGAAGAGGAAGAGGAAGGAAAGGGGGCCGGCCCCCTCCCCAATTCGGATTGGGCTTGGGGGTGTCAGTGTCAAAACTGGCGGATCTCGGGTAGGGGGTCCCGAACTGTGTGTATAAGGCGGATGGTAACAAGAGGCGGGGAACACAATGTTTACCCAGGTTCGGGCCCTCTCGATGGAGGTAATACCCTACTTCCTGCTTGATTGATCTTGATGATCTGAGTATTACAAGAGTTGATCTACCACGAGATCGAAGAGGGTAAACCCTAGAAGCTAGCCTATGATTACGATTGTTGTTGTCCTACGGACTAAACCCTCCAGTTTATATAGACATCGGAGGGGCTAGGGTTACACAAAGTCGGTTACAAGGGAGGAGATCTACATATCCGAATTGCCAAGCTTGCCTTCCACGCAAAGGAGAGTCCCATCCGGACACGGGACGGAGTCTTCAATCTTGTATCTTCATAGTCCAATAGTCCGGCCAAAGTATATAGTTCGGCAGTCCAAGGACCCCCTAATCCAGGACTCCTTCAGTAGCCCCTGAACCAGGCTTCAATGACGATGAGTCCGGTGCACATATTGTCTTCGGCATTGCAAGGCGGGTTCCTCCTCCGAATACTCCATAGAAGATTTTGAACACTAGGATCATGTCCGGCTCTGCAAAACAATTTCCACATACCACCGTGGAGAGTATAATATTCCACAAATTTGATATGCTGACAACTTTCATAACGTGACACCACGCCACGGCCCGGTAATTATTCAAACCGTTTTTCTCAACCAGCTACTGCACATATTGCGAGGCAGTTTTCTTGGCACGTCTTGTCGAAGCAGAGATCGTGTCCCCTTATCACAGGATTCTCAACAATACGGGTATGAGTAACACAACCACGCCATCAATCACGGCGCCTGGGGAATAAGCGCGTTTACCAGGCAGGGGGGGTGCACAGTTTCTACTGCCCTTATAAAGGGACAAGGACTCCTCCTTTTTGTAGGACCGAAAGTATGTCTAGAGGGGGGTGATTAGACTAGTTGACCAAATAAAAACTTATCATTTTCCCAATTTTAGTTTTTATTTGGCATATTTTAGCTAACTTAGCACAAGTCAAGCAATCTTAACACAATTCAAGCAAGCATGCAAAGAGTATATGATCAGCGGAAAGTAAAGCATGCAACTTGCAAGAATGTAAAGAGAAGGGTTTGGAGAATTCAAACGCAATTGGAGACACGGATGTTTTTGTCGTGGTTCCGATAGGTGGTGCTATCGTACATCCACGTTGATGGAGACTTCAACCCACGAAGGGTAACGGTTGCGCTAGTCCACGGCGGGCTCCACCCACGAAGGGTCCACGAAGAAGCAACCTTGTCTATCCCACCATGGCAGTCGCCCACGAAGGACTTGCCTCACTAGCGGTAGATCTTCACGAAGTAGGCGATCTCCTTGCCCTTACAAACTCCTTGGTCCAACTCCACAATCTTCTCGGAGGCTCCCAAGTGACACCTAGCCAATCTAGGAGACACCACTCTCCAAGAAGTAACAAATGGTGTGTTGATGATGAACACCTTGCTCTTGTGCTTCAAATGATAGTCTCCCCAACACTCAACTCTCTCTCACAGGATTTGGATTTGGTGGAAAGAAGATTTGAGTGGAAAGCAACTTGGGGAAGGCTAGAGATCAAGATTCATATGGTAGGAATGGAATATCTGGGCCTCAACACAAGTGTAGGTGGTTCTCTCTCAGAAAATGTGTATTGGAAGTGTAGGTTCGTTCTGATGGCTCTCTCCACGAATGAAGAGGAGGTGGAGGGGTATATATAGCCTCCACACAAAATCTAACCGTTACACACAACTTACCAATCTCGGTGGGACCGAATTGAAAAACTCGGTCGGACCAATTCAGCAAATCTAGTGACCGTTAGGATTTTCGGTGGGACCGACATGCAACTCGGTAGGACCGATATGGTTAGGGTTAGGGCATAACGTAATCTCGGTGAGACCGATTACACAAACTCGGTGGGACCGATTTTGGTAATAAGCTAACCAGAGAGTTGGTCAGGTAAACTCGGTGGGACCGATTCGCTCATTTCAGTGAGACCGAAATGTTACAAAAGGGAAACAGAGAGTTTACATTGCAATCTCAATGGGACCGATCGCTCATCTCGGTAGGACCGAAACGTTACGAAGAGAAACAAAGAGATTACAATCCCATCTCGGTGAGACCGAGATCCCTATCGGTGAGACCGATTTGCCTAGGGTTTGTGGCAGTGGCTATGACATCTGAACTCGGTGGCGCCGGATAGAAAGAATCGGTGGGGCCGAGTTAGACTTTTGGTTTAGGTCATATGTGGATGTGGGAAAGTAGTTGAGGGTTTTGGAGCATATCACTAAGCACTATGAAGCAAGAACCTCATTAAGCAACACCTCATTCCTCCTTGATAGTATTGGCTTTTCCTATAGACTCAATGTGATCTTGGATCACTAAAATATAAAATGTAGAGTCTTGAGCTTTGAGCTTGAGCCAATCCTTTTATCCTTAGTATTTTGAGGGGTCCACTTTTCTCATCCATGCCATGCCATTCATTGAGCTTTTCCTGAAATATTTATCTTGGAATAATGTTAGCTCAATGAGCTATATGTTGTTAGGAATTACCAAAACCACCTAGGGATAGTTGCACTTTCAATCACCCCCTTTTTGGTAATTGATGACAACATATAGATCAAAGCTTCGACGAATGATAATAAGAGTGAAAAACATTGTCGCTTTGAGAAGTATGTGATAAGCAAGAGCTCCCCCTAAATTTGTGCATAGTTTAATATTTGCTTTGGACTGCAAATGCACAAAGAGTTAGGCTCATGGGTTACTCTTCCATGTCACATACATCTTGGTGGAGCGCTCAAAATGATAACAATAGAATACATGCACTCATCACCAAGCAAAATGAATGATCATATAGAGATAAAAGGGTAATGTCATCCAACAAGCATTAATGTAGCATATGATCAAACACATGATCATCCAAGTATCACACAGACGGAAGGTATCTCAATCAAGCAAATAAAGTTCAACCACCAAAGCAAGAGAGAATAAAAAGCAACACTCTCTCTTGAAGCCTATGATCTATACATTTTTCTCCCCCTTTGGCAACAAGTTACCAAAAAGTTCATAGAAAATGCATAGCACTAAATCGTCTCTCAGGCTTGATCTTCAGGTGGTGGTGTAGATAGAACTCCAAGGACGAAGGCATCAGTTGATGTAGATCGAACTGGTGGAGTAGGTGCTGGAGCTGGTGGCACTGAAGTTGTAGCTGGTGCAGATGTAGTTGTGCTGGTGTCTGTCACTAGCACTGCAGCTGACCTCTGAGCTCTAGGCACTCTGGCAAATGCCTCAGTGGTTTTCTTGCCCTTCCTCTCCTGCATATCATCCTGGAGTTGCTCAAAAACAGACTAGATCTCAGTTACCTTCACATCCAAGTCATAGAACTTCTGCTCCGTGATCCTCTCTAGGCTCTCATGGTTTTGAGTCAAGGTGTCCAGCCCCTTCTCAATCCTTAGAGTGGATGCAATCAAGTAGCCAAGCTGATCTTGTTTGCTATTCAAGAAGTACTGAGATGCCTCTTCCATTGTTGGCATCTTGGCAGCCTTCTCAGTCCTTGCCTTCTCCTTCGTTGCTTGTGCTTGCACAGAAGATGGTTCATCTTCGTCCATAACCACTTGGTTATCCTCAAAATATGGATAGATAGGCCTACGATCCTTGTCCAACAAGTATGTGCCAGTGCCCATCTTGGAGTTAATCAGCTCCTAGATCTGTGGGGCATACCCACAACTTCTCTTTTGGTCAGCAGCTGTCCTCTTGATAGTTTCAACTATAAGACTCATGACCTTGAACTTTTGTGGCACATCAAATAAGTGTAGCAGATTTATTGCATGGCCTCTGATCATGTTGTGATCACCTGACTTGGGCAAAAGAGTGTGCCTGAGGATCCAGTTGATGGTTGGCAGTCCTGACAGAAGGTAATGTACTGATCCAAACTTGTGTGTTTCAATAGCAGCATCTGGGATCTCCTTGTACATATGTGCCATAGTGTTGTAATCCATCTTCTTCTTGGGATAGACATCCAAGTCATCCTGTTTCTCCTTAGGTGCATTGATCAGATTAGCCCATTTCTTCAATTGATGATTGGTACCTAGTACCTTCAGACATCCATACTATCCTGCCATCTGGATAGAAGTGTGTTGTGGAGTAGAATTGCATTATTAGCTCATCATTCCACTTTGTGAGCTTCTGCCCAACAAAGTCTGCCACTCCACAAGTTAATCAAGCTGTCATACACACCATGATAGTGTTCTTCATTCTCCTTGATGTATTCCCAGTTCACCCATCTCATGTCACACACTATTGGCTTCTTGTCCAGCAGCACTGTCTCATAGAAATCATGTTGTTCCTTTGTGTGGAACCTGTAGTCTACAGCAGTTCTCCTTCTGGTGGCATATGGATCTGACTCTCTCCATACCCTCAATCCCGAATCCTTCCTTATCTTCATGTTCTCATCTACAGGATGGGCATCATTATGATCTAGAATTTTAGGCTTCAATTTTCTCAAGACATGCTCTTCATCATCTTCCTCTTCAAAGAATAGCTTTGCACCTTTGGGGCCTTGTTCTTCTCAGTAACTAAAATGCTCCTGGTATTCCTCTTAGGTGCAGTCTTGGGCTTGGAGGCAGCCTTGGGTGCTTCTTTGGGCTTTGATGAAGCAGCCCCTGACCTGATGGCATCACCCATAAGCTTCTGAGCTTTGGGTGCTGGTGCAGCATCCTCCTCTTCTTCTTCCTCTTCCATCATGGAAGGCTTTCCAACAACACTGGCCATGGTATTGTTGACCCTTTCCTTCCTCTTCTTCCCTTCTGCAGCAGCCTCTTTGGGTTCAGCTTCCAAAGATGCTTGAGTGGAGGCTCTGGCTTTAGACATGGGAATCCTTTTGGCAGGTGCTTTGGTCTTCATACTAGGCTTAGTGGCTGCAGCTGAGTCATATTCTTTCTTGAGAACCTTCTTCTTGGAAGGGGCCTCATCCTCAATAGCCACATAGTCTTCATCCTCAGATTTTGAGGTTCTCTTTTTTCTGGCCCTGGTGGCAGCTTTGGGTAGGTTGCTTGGGGTGCTCGTGCTGCCATCATCATAGCTGCTAGAGGGACTAGTGCCCTCACTCACTTGAACCTGCTCCTCTTCCCTGTTATGGATGTCACTTTGATTAGACATATTGCAAACACTGACAATAGACCTTGTGAGTAGATATAGATGAGATAGAGTGGATGAGCATCACAAAATACCGAGGTTTTTGCAAAAGAATGAGTCTAAAACTTAGTTTTAGTTTTCAACAGAAAGCATTTCAGATCTACCGATTTGTAAACTCGGTGATACCGAAGCAGCTTTTGGAACCTAAACTAGTTAACTTGGTCAGACCGAGTCACAGTTCTGTGGCACCGAGACTGCTAGGGTTTCACAAAGTCCTGAACTCGGTCACACCGATTTGCAATTCTCGGTCAGACCGAGAATTACATGTGCAATGGCCTTAGCCGAATCGGTGGTACTGAGTTCTACAACTCGGTTGGTCCGAGATGGTTTCGGCGGAAACCGAACCCTAAATTTTCAATTCATCTCTAATCTACGGAGTGTTTTGACTAGATAAGATAGTTTCAATCGTGGTAAGATTCATGGCGAACACAATGTGCTAAGAATCAGATAGGGATAGCACAGTGATCGAGTTCATACCCTAGTTCGATGATGAACTCACTATGGCGGCAACGGCGGGGATGATTCCCGTTGACAGCGGTGGAGACCAGCGGCAGGAGGCAGCTGCCGACGAGGAGGACGATCCGGAGACCCTGGAGGCAAAGCGGGCTGAGCGTGGGCGAAAGAGTTCGGAGAAAATTTCCAAATTTTTTCCCGTGGGTATATATAGCCCGACCCTGTCGGTGTGACCGAGTGGAACAACTTGGTGGCACCGAGATGCATAACTGCTAGCAGTTACAACAACTCGGTGTGGCCAAAAAGTTCAAATCGGTTGCACCGAGATTGAAAACCTAGATCGACTCAGTGATCACGGTATGACCGAAATGAGGATCGGTCAGACCGAAACGCACAAAGAAGTTCTGGAAGTTTAAGTCTATGACGAATCGGAGACTCCGAGTGCTCCTCACACAGAGTGGTTCGAATCAGACTTCATCAAATTTTGTGATGCAGCATGAATAGAGTTTGAGACAAGAAGAGCATAGATAGCTAGAGAAGTTTCTTAGCATTCTTGTCCATCCACTTGGCGAAAGAAAAAGAAACCAATCAATCAAAACAACAAGTGGTTGTCCTAGAATGAGTAAAATATGCAACCAACATGCTCGCACAATAAAATGGCAAATGAAATATGTGGCGAAGCATGCACAACCAATTCTAGCATCTATCAAGCAATTGGTGATGACTAGGTCATCTATATATGAGTATATTGACTTAGGAGTCAAATGAGAACATTTGATCATAGGTCATACTCATTGTTTAAGCTCAAGTGGGGTTACCACTTTTACATAATGCATTGTTGTGTTCACACCATTAGAGTTTCTTTAGCTCAATTCTTAGAGTAAAGCTCCCCCTAGATGTGAGATCCCCCCTTAGAGGGATGAAATAACCTTGGGTTTTGTCGATGATGACTTCATGTAGGTGTTGAAGCTGTGGATGCTCAATGTTGATGTAGATCAGTTGGAGCAATCCTTTGGAGTGAATTGCACTTTCAATACCTACACGGGTTCGTCCCACAAGGAACAAACAAGGATATCCATAGACATAGAGTGATGCACACACAAGATGACATCTATGAGAGCATTAGGTTACCTTGTCCCTTGTCTTACCAACAAGAGGGTTTGTGACTCCTTGAACTAGTGCAAGATGTGGAAGTTGATTGCACCAGTTATTGCCAAAATGATATGAGTAAAATATGTTGGCGGGGTCACCCTCAAGAACTCTCTAGTTCTTCTTATTCGGGACCCACATCATCTTGATGGGAATCCTTGGAGTTGTAGTTGTACTAGATGAAGTATAGCTTGACGTATTCTTGGGAACCCACTTGACCAAGGCCTTTGGAGCTTCTTCAAATGCATCAATCTCTTCTTGGAGCTTGTCCTTGCCTTTTTGCTTGTGGTCTTGTGGTGGAAGATCATCTTGCGCTTGTGTCCCCTTGAAGGAAGTAGGATCATAATTCTCTTGTTGAGGAACAAACTTCATCTTGGGGTATTGATCTTCTTCCCACTCAACTCCATTGGCATTGAACTTTCGTTCAAAACCAACACCTTGATTCTTCTGGTGCCTTCCTTG
Organism: Aegilops bicornis; assembly: GCA_021605145.1. Taxonomy (NCBI): domain Eukaryota; kingdom Viridiplantae; phylum Streptophyta; class Magnoliopsida; order Poales; family Poaceae; genus Aegilops; species Aegilops bicornis. The sequence continues at coordinate 150,082,860 of CM038674.1, read as the reverse complement.
CTTATGCATAATTTCCTCAAATTGCTTACTCCCGGCAAGGCTCTTGTAAACACCTTTCTCTATAATTCCCTTCAATAGGCTATTTTCTTGCTCAAGTGTAACTTGGCTAAGAGAATCATTAGTGGAATCAAGAGAACTACTAGAAGCAACAACATTGGATTTAGCATGATTATTGTTACTACTAGAGGAAGAATCCTTCTTATTCTTGTTACTAGACTTGACTTGAGGCATGTAAGTAGATAAGAGTAAACGCTTGGCAATGTAAGAAGAACTTTTTCTTACGAAGATCATCATTGATTGCCTTTAAGAACTCATGCTCTTGCTCAAGGTTGAGCTTTTCAATGCGTAACTTCTCATGAGTCCTTGAAAGTTCTCGATGATCTTCTAAGATAGTTTCATGAGCTAACTTAAGAGTGTTTAGTTCTTTAGTTAGAAGCTCAATCTTCTCCTTATCATTGTCATTCGTTTTATCTTGATTAGCATGATTAATTGACGTTTCATCATAGTATTCATCACTAGAGTTGTCAACAAGTAAATCGTCATCAACTAACAAGTCATCTTCATCACTATTGAAATCAACATACTCGGGGTGTGTTACCTTTGGGCCTTTAGCCATGAAGCATCTTCCAAGTACTTCATTTGGTGAATCAAATATGTCGTAGGAGTTGGTTGACACAAGTGCTAGACCGGCAACACCTTCATCTTGAGTATATTCGGAGTCGGAGTGATAGCTTTGTCGGCATTCTGGGAACGGGGGTCCCCAGACTTGCCTGCCTGCGGCCTGCGGCATGGCTCAAAGGGGGGCCCATCACGGCCCATCTTCATCAACACAAGCTCAAGACCCTCGCGAGGGGCCAAGCCTCATGGGCGGATGACAGGAGCTTCCTCGTGCACGGCCTCATCAGGCTGGCTCGCGAGGAGGCGGAGAGATCAAGCGGGGTACCTCACGAGGTGCCCATGACGCAAGCCATGACGACCAAGGGGCGCCAGGCGGCGCCAGCCAGCAGGTCCTCCTTTCCTCTTTGGTGCAAAGGGAGCAAGCGCAGGAGAGAGCATCAAGCAAAGGCATCCATTTCGTGCAACAAGACCAAGGCCAGCCCAACGGCAGGAAGGAAGTCATTGTGGAGCCCAAGCAAAGGCCACCACCAGAGCCTTTGTGACAAAGTAGGACCAACTTTAGTCAGGATAAGTGTACCAAATGTTCCCCTTCAAAATGGCCAATTGTTGGCGCCCTTCCCGCTCAATATTTGGGGAGAGGCCCAGGGCCTTTGCCTATAAATAGGACTAGCCACCCACAGGATAGAGAGGAGAAGAAAGGGAGAGAGAGATGGAGAGGAGAATCGGATCAAGTAGCATCTCAAAGGGAGAGAGAGAGAAACGTGGCTGAACTCCTCCGAGCAGTTCACCGCCCCGGCCAAGAACAGACCCTCGCGAGGCTGTTCTTCCTTGTATTGTTCATCACCATCAGCCCAAGAGGCAATCCACCACACCACAAACTAGAGTAGGGTATTACACCACAATGGTGGCCCGAACTAGTATAAACCTTGCGTCTCCTGTGTTGTTCCTTTCGTAGTTTAGATCCAAGCGAGGTGGCGGGGTGTAGGTAGGTAGAGGGCGAGATCTCCTTGCGTGTTCGAACCTCAAGGGTCTGCCGGAACCCGAAATCCGACATTTGGCGCGCCAGGTGTCGGTGTCAAAACCGGCGGATCTCGGGTAGGGGGTCCCGAACTGTGCGTCTAGGCGGATGGTAACAGGAGACAAGGGACATGATGTTTTTACCCAGGTTCAGGCCCTCTTGATGGAGGTAATACCCTACTCCTGCTTGATTAATATTGATGATATGGGTAGTACAAGAGTAGATCTACCACGAGATCAAGGAGGCTAAACCCTAGAAGCTAGCCTATGGTATGATTGTTGTTCGTCCTATGGACTAAAACCCTCCGGTTTATATAGACACCGGAGAGGGTTAGGGTTACATAGAGTCGATTACAATGGGTGGAGATCTACATATCCGTATCGCCAAGCTTGCCTTCCACACCAAGGAAAGTCCCATCCGGACACGGGACAAAGTCTTCAATCTTGTATCTTCATAGTCTTGGAGTCCGGCTGTGATGATAGTTCGGCTATCCGGACACCCCCTAGCCCAGACTCCCTCAAGAGCTCCTCGAACCAGGCTTCAATGACGACGAGTCCGGCGCGCATATTGTCTTCGGCATTGCTCGGCGGGTTCCTCCTCCGAATACTTCATAGAAGGTTTTGAACACAAGGACAGTGTCCGGCTCTGCAAAACAAGTTCCACATACCACCGTAGAGAGAATAACTTTTGCATAGATCTGCTGACGTATTCCGTGGTGTGACATCACACCACGGCCAGGCCTTTATATGAATCATTTTTTACTGTTCCACCTCAGCACGTTTAGCGAGGCGGTTTCCCTGGCACGTCTTATCAAAGCATAGATCGTGCCCCCTTATTCCGGGATTCCCATCAATACGGACGTGGGTAACCCATCCGCGCCATTGATTGCGGCGGTTGGGAGATAAGCGAGTTTTACCAGGCTAGTGGGGGACGCATAGCTTCGTCCGTCCATAAGGGGATAAAGATCCGTCTTTTCACCTACGCCTTCTTCCTCTTTTGCTTATCCATTTCCGCGCACTCGAGCTCCAGCGCCCAAGTGCGCACACCCCACCTCAACCTTCTCCAACTATGTCCGGAGCGGGAGGCAGGTGAATGGCCTCCTCTGTCATGGAGGGGCACATCACAAAGCTGCGGGAGGCCGGATACTTGTCCGGCGACATCGCGCACCGGCTGCCCGACGCGGGGCAGCTCATTCCAACCCCCAGGCCCCATGAGAGGGTGGTGTTTCTCCCCCACTTCCTCCGCGGACTAGGTTTTCCACTTCACCCATTTGTCCGGGGGCTCATGTTCTACTACGGCCTGGACTTCCACGATCTGGCCCCGAATTTCATCCTCAACATCTCGGCGTTCATCATCGTGTGCGAGGCCTTCCTTTGCATCCAGCCTCACTTTGGCTTATTGCTGAAGATCTTCAACGTCCGGCCGAAGGTAGTGGGCGGTCATTGCCGGAGTCGGAGGCGCCATGGTTGGCAAGATGGCCAAAGTCCTATGGCTCGGCGCCCTTCGTGGAGACAATAAAGGGGTGGCAATCGGGGTGGTTCTATATCACCGAGCCACATGACCCCAAATGGGCGGCGGCCCCCGAGTTCAGATCTGGCTTCCCCACATGGCTCTCATCATGGAAAGAGACGGGCCTGACATGGGGGAATTCGGACGAGCTATCCGGACTCCAATCATGCGTCCGAAACCTGGTGGACAAGAATCTCAGTCTTGTCAACGTAATCCTGGTGATGCTCATCCGCCGGATTCTCCCATGCCAACAACGGGCCTTCAAATTGTGGGAGTTCGATCCGGCATAGCACTCGACTCTAAAAAGGCTCTTCGACACTACGTACGAAGATGCCTGGAAGGTGCTGTTCAAGGGCGCCGAGGCTCCCTCATCCGCTCTTCAAGATCGCGGATACAGTTTCGCAGCGTCAAGCCGGGCGAGGTAAGTTATTTACCCTTTACGGGACTCTTTTTCATAGTTTGACTCTATGCGGGATCTAAAACTCCCTAATCTTTGACAGACTAGTTGAAGACGTCCGGACAGATTAACTGTCCGGCTCCTTTGCCGGAAGACCCAGCCGGACGCCTTGGATTGAGCTACTGGCTCTGGTACCCCATGTAGTGCCAGAGAAGAAGGCCAAGAAGGAGGCCACGGGAACTCGAAGGAGCTCCCGACGCCAGGTGATGTCAGATTCTGAAGCAGAATCTTCTCCTGAGAACGAGGAGGAGGAAAAAGAAGCTTCTCCCCCAGCGGGGGAGGAGAGGAAAAGGAAGGCCGCCTAACCGGGAGGCCGGAGGGTCTAAGAAGGGAAGGACCCTTCCTCCGGACTTCTCCACCAATATCGACGACGACGAGGAGGAGTGGCCAACGAGGGCCAAGCTCCTGGCGAGATCGTAAGTGTCCGGATACCCTTGGCTTTTTTATCATTGCATAGTGTTCTCTAATGCCGAACAATTATGCAGCCCGCCCAAGGGCGAGTTTGCCGCTTCTTCGAGCGGGTCCCTGGGTTCGTCGGAAATGGAGAGTACCTCACTTCCGGCCGCTTCCTCGCCTCACGCTGCAGATGGCGCCGAAGTGGTGCCCCAAGGGGGGCCTGGTCAAGAGGAGGTGGCGAAGGAGGCGCCGCAAGGCAACCTCCCGGACTCCAGGCTCGAGGGGGGCAAGACCCCCAGGGGCTCTAAGCCCGACCCTCGTCCGGACTCCATGCCAGAACCTTCAGCGGTTCCGGAGTCCGGCAAGCGGTCCCTTCGCAAGAAGGGTAAGACGCCGATGTCCTTCGTCCAACCAGAGGCACCGGATAGCTTACTGGAGGCGCTTAACAGTGCTTCCATCGAGGAGGAGCATCGCACTGTTATGAGTGTGATGATCCGGACAGTTCAGTCCGCCAAGAGCGGGCTGACCGAAGCCTGTACCAGCCTTCTAACAGGCTTTGAGGTAAGTTTAGAATATGTAAAATATTACGCATAGACAGTAGTTCTCGATGCTTAGTTCGTGTTCGGAAAGAAAAGCCGGACTAAGGATCTAAAAGATATACGCAGGAGTCTAACATAAGTATGTCAATATGGGAATGCAGGCTGCGCTTGACCTCTGCCAAGACCGACCGTGGAGGTTGATGCATTGAAGCAGAGCCTCGAGCGGTCCGAGAACGAGCTCGGCTTTGCCAAGAAGCAGCTCGAGGACAAGGAAGGTAAGGAATAACTTATTAAAGAAATACCTTATAGAAAGGTTTTGGTTGCAAAAATAACAGGAATAACATGGTTATCGTAGGGCCACGAACGAGGTGGCGACCTGGAGGAAGCGGTGTCCGTGGTCGAACAAAGCTCATGGAGCGCACCGAGCGAGAGAAGGGGAGGCGAGCTGGCGAAGAATGCAGCAAGAGCTCCAGGCTCTCGTGGAAAAACACGAGAGTTTGGAGCATGACTCGAAGACTCGAGAGTCCGAGCTCGCCTCGGCTCTTGAGAGTTCCAAAGCCGCTAAGGCCGAAGCCCAAAAAGCCCTGCAAGAAATTGAATCGTTAAAAAAGATAGCGGCGGGTAAGGCATTCTTTATGCAAAGCAAGCATGTAAAAGTGAATTACCTATTACTTACCAGAATTCGGAGCTCTCCAGGAGCATTTGCAGATCTACCCCGTACTGTGTCTGATGCTGTCGCGTTCTACCGTGCCAAGGAGGGGAGCTCGATGGAGAAGGTGTTCTGGTCTCAGTATGTTGAGGCCGATCGTCCGGTGCCCCTGAGCGACCAGCTAAAGCAGCTGGTCGAGCTCCACAAGGTCGCCGAACAGGCCATGAAGGTCCTCATAGTTTGGCTGTGGCCATTGGAGGCCATGCCTGGGAGCTACTTCGGCTTAGTGCGGCGGCTGGTGGACGCCTGTCCACGGATTGAAGTCATCAAGCGCTCCGTCTGCATTGAAGGTGCCCGTTGGGCCCTTGCCGTGCTAAAGTGCACCGGGCAAGCTGGATGCGAGAAGCTTGTGACGGACGGGCCACCGAAGGGCAAGGAGCATCGCACACCGAAATGTACTATGAGGGCCTCGAAGGGTGCCCGCCAGATAGCGGATGAGTGCTCCAAAGATGTAATTTTTAATAGACTCGCATTTGTTATCATGTACACCTTTGAAAACTTGTTCATATGCGCTTAAGCAACCGCTTGTTAATTTAAAATATTACCTTCTGCGGCCGTTTATCAAATTTGAGAGATGGCAAGTCGTTGGCTTCAGCCCCATGCCACGCAGTCTTTGGGGTGTTCGGGATAAACTTGAGCACTCTTGTTCCCATTATTGGGTCCATCTAGGGAGGCTCTCAACGCAACGAACAAGGCAACCGGACCTATAATGCTTGAACACTCTCACTTAGCCATAGAATTCTATAATTTTAAATTTCGGCGAAGCCCCTAGTATTCGGAAGACCGAGTTCGGGGCGCTATCCATGCCTTGGTCGGACAATTCCGGTTCCTCGCTCTAAGCAGCATAAGTCTTTAGGGACCCGAAAAAACCTCTCGAACAGCGACCGGCTCTCGCCCTATCATGACGGTCAGTTTTAGCTTTCTCCACTGAGGTGCTCAACCCAGCTCAACCGGGGCACAATCGCAGTGGTTCTCCCGGTGCTACCTTAGCCGATATAACGGAACGTAAGGTACCAAAACACGGGAGCCGGGCAAACCCAACTATTGACCCAAGACATGATTTTTAGCCGATTCATATAATGCTATAAGTTCGGGGTGCCGCACTTGTGAAAGTGTTCAGACTTATCACACCATAATTTTGGGGTACTTAAGCCCCTGGTGTATTGGCCATACCAAAGTGTACGGGTGCAACATGTCATGAGAGAACATATATATAGATAAAGAAAGGAGTGCAATAATAAGCGAAAGATATGTATTGTTTATTCAAAAAGGTACTGCAATGAAAGCAGAACGATACAAATAGTGTGACAAGCAAGGGATGGGATTATTTAACATGTCCCCCTCCAGGGGTAAGCTGCGGGGTGGTATGTAAAACAGGTATAATACTCGTAACAGAGACCACCTGAACACTCGACGTAGCTTTCTGCTTCCCTGGCTATTGCATCGTGGGTTCGGCGATTCTAGTGCCGGACAGGACTTCTGGAAAACGGAGTCCTGAAAAAAGAAAAAAGAAAAAAAGAAAAAGAATGACACAATCGGGAGCCCTTGGCGCGGTTAAGCCGCATTCTTGGCATGTCGTGGTCGTGCCCCTCCCCATATGCCCATGGTATCTCCAGAGCGTAGTTATGTACGCGTAATACTGGCTTCGCAATTTCGCGAGGGCTGGGGTTGGGGCCGGATTGCTACGCGTGCTTGAATCGTGCCATGCGGTCTTGTTGTAGGTTATTCCGGGCGCGCTTGATGGTGTCCAGACGTTTAGTGGCCGGACTCGAGAATTGCTGTGAGAGGCTGCTTTGCACCTCTGCCGCGAGGGCCGCCGTGCGCTCCTCCGTTCGGAGAGAGCGTTCGGTGTTTCCATTGACCGTGATTACTCCTCGAGGGCCTGGCATCTTGAGCTTGAGGTATGCGTAGTGCGGCACCGCATTGAACTTTGCAAATGCGGTTCGTCCGAGCAGTGCGTGATAGCCACTGCAGAACGGGACTATGTCGAAGATTAACTCTTCGCTTCGGAAGTTATCCGGGGATCCGAAGACCACTTCGAGTGTAACTGAGTCCGTACGATTGGCCTCTACACCCGGTATGACGCCTTTAAAGGTCGTCTTTGTAGGTTTAATCCTTGAGGGTCTATGCCCATTTTGCGACCGTATCCTCGATAAAGCAGGTTCAGGTTGCTGCCGCCGTCCATCAGGACTCTAGTGAGGTGAAATCCGTCAATAATTGGGTCAAGAACCAATGCGGCGAAACCGTCGTGACGGATGCTAGTGGGTGGTCCTTCGATCAAAAGGTGATCGGGCAGGAAGACCATGGGTTGAACTTTGGGGCGACTGCTCCATCGCCAGATACGTTTGTCGGATTTCGGGTTCCGGCAGACCCTTGAGGTTCGAACACTGGTGCGCGGAGATCCAACCCTCCACCGTCTCGCACCTCGCCGAATCGCTGGGACCTAAACTAATAACAGAATAGCACAAGAGACACGAGATTTATACTGGTTCGGGCCACCATTGTGGTGTAATACCCTACTCTAGTGTGTGTGGTGTGGTGGATTGCCTCTTGGGCTGATGAGGAACAATACAAGGAAGAACAGCCTCGTGAGGGTCTGTTCTTGGCGGGTGCGACGAACTGCTAGGTGGGGTTCAGTCGCTCTAGCTACTGGTTTCTTCATGAGGATTCCGGATCTGGATCCCTCTGCCCTGGGGGTGGCTACTCCTATTTATAGGCGAAGGCCCTGGGCCTCTTCCCAAATATTGAGCGGGAAGGGCGCCAACAATTGGCCATTTCGAAGGGAACAGCGGGTACACTTATCCTGACTAAAGTTGGTCCTCGCCTGCCAAAGGCTCTGGTGATGACGCCTGCTTGGGCTCCACGATGACTCCCTTCCAGCCGTTGGGCTGGTCTTGGTCTTGTTGCACCGAAATGGATGCCTTTGCTTGATGCTCTCTCCTGCAGTTGCTCCCTTTGCACCAAAGAGGAAAGGAGGACTTGCGCGGGCTGGCGCCCGACTGGCGCCCTTGGTCGTCATGGCTTGCGTCATGGGCACCTCGCGAGGTACCCTGCCTTGAACTCTCCGCCTCCTCATGAGCCAGCCTAACGAGGCCGTGCCTGAGGAAGCTCCTTGTCGTCCGCCCCGCGAGGCTTGGCCCCTCGCGAGGGTCTTGAGCTTGCTTTGATGAAGATGGGCCGTGTTGGGCCTCCTTCGAGCCACGCCGCAGGCCGCAGGCAGGCAAGTCTGGGGACCCCCGTTCCCAGAACACCGACATACATCCCTTAGCGCACGCTTCCTCTCCCTTTTGGGTATATGGGTTGCGTATATCATGTTCACCGTCCGTACTTGTGGGGGGAAACCCTTCTGTCCTCTATTGTTCGGCGGCCGGGGCTCTTCCTCGTCATCGCTATGCAGGCCCTTGTCATTGAGTTCGGCACTTAGCTTGCCTGCTTGCTTGAACACCCAACAATCCCTGTTGGTGTGATTGGCTGGTTTTTCGGGGGTGCCATGTATTTGGCACAAGCGATCGAGTATTCGGTCCAAGTTGGGACGGGCCCTGGGTATTTCTTTTGAATGGCTTCTTCCACGACCGGGTTTAGAGCCTCAATCCGGCATTGACTGCCGTATCTTCATCATTGTCGCCGTTAATGCGGCGCTTGTTCTTGTTGCGACGCGACCTGCCATTGATGTCCTTGGTATCCGAACTACCAGGGTTTTTGGTTAAGTTGTTACTTTGAGCTAGCCAGCTGCCCTCTCCTGCACAAAAGCGGGTCATGAGTGTTTTGAGGGCTGCCATGGATTTCGGCTTTTCCTGTCCTAGGTGCCGGGCAAGCCACTCGTCGCGGATGTTATGTTTGAAGGCTGCAAGGGCCTCTGCATTCGGACAGTCAACGATTTGATTTTTCTTTGTTAGGAACCGTGTCGTAATTGTCCGCCGATTCATCCGGCTGCTGAATTATGTGGCTAAGGTCATCGGCGTCTGGTGGTCGCACATATGTGCCCTGGAAGTTATCAAGGAATGCTGCTTCGTGTCCTCCCAACAACCAATTGATTCTCGGGCAAGCTGTTAAGCCAATGCCGCGCTGGTCCTTTAAGCTTGAGGGGAGGTATTTGATGGCGTGTAGATCATCTCCATGGGCCATGTGGATATGGAGGAGATAGTCCTCGATCCGCACCGCAGGATCTGTGGTACCATCGTATGATTCGATGTTTACGGGTTTAAAGCCCTCGTGGATTTGATGATCCATTACTTCATCGGTGAAGCATAGTGGGTGTCTTGGCGCCTCTGTATTGGGCTATATCACGGCGCAGCCCAAATGAGCTTTGTCTATTGTGTTCGCCCACCGGAGTTTACGTATCCGGCGTGGCCGGTTATCATCACGTGTCGTGGGCGCCCACTCGATCCGTGATATCGATCTTGTATGTTTTGCCTTATCCTCCAATATATCTCGCAAGTCCGCGCGTTTTCCCATGCCCAGTACTTTTTGAACGACGTCGGGTGCGGCTTGAACGGAGGGTCTAGAGGCCTCTCTATCGCGCCACGGGTGGCCGGTCTGCCATGTCGTACGCTAGTGACTTGGGTGCTTCCTCTGATCGAGGCAACGGCCTGCGTTTGGGGTAGCTTTTGGAGGGGCGTTCGAGTTCATACTCTTCGGCTGCAAGGACTTCAGTCCATCTGTCAGCTAGCAGGTCTTGGTCAGCTCTAAGTTGTTGCTACTTTTTCTTGAGGCTGCTTGCCGTGGCCATAAGCCTGCGTTTGAAACGCTCCTGTTTGGCGGGATCCTCCGGTACGACAAATTCGTCGTCGTCGAGGCTTGCCTCATCTTCGAGGGAGGCGCATAATTATCATCCTCGACCTCTCTTTCTGCCGCACTGTCGTGCGGACTTGCCTCTCCCTCCTCCTGCGCTGAGTCCTGCTTTGGAGGGTTGTCTTCAACCTTTGTCCGGGTGTTATTATCTCCGTGCGGAATCACCGCTTTTGCTTTGGCGGGATTTAGAGCGGCACCGCCGACGCCGGGCGCTTGGTTGCTTCTTGGAGGGTCATCCTTCGTTGTTCCATCGCCGTTCCCATCTTTTGGGATATCCACCATGTATATGTCGTATGACGAGGTGGCCTTCCAGTGCCCTGTAGGCGCTGGGTCTTGATCGTCTCCGGCATCGTCATCCATACCGTCGATGTCTTCGGAGTCGAAGTCGAGCATGTCGGTTAAATCATCGACAATGGCTACAAAGTGGGTGGTGGGTGGGCGTTGAATTTCTTCGTCGTCCGTATCCCAACCTTCCTGTCCGTAGTCCGGCCAGGGCTCTCCGGATAAAGAGAGAGACTTTAGTGAATTCAGGATGTCGCCAAAGGGCGAGTGCTAAAAGATGTCTGCGGCAGTGCACTCCATGACCGGCGCCCAATCGGATTCGATTGGCAGGGGCGCGGAGGATTCGGAGTCCGGAGAGGAGTCCCGCACCCTGGAGTCAAGGTCTTCGCAAAGGACAGGGATGGAGTTTGGCTCAATCGCCGTAGAGATCATAGCCCCCGAGGCGGCGTCCAACCACTCGTCCTCGATCGGGGAATCCGGCTCCGGACTAAGGGTCGGCGCGGATGCTGGTGCGGCCTCCAGGGCATTGTTCGGCGGCAGAGCTAGATCATACCCATCGAGACAGTGCGGCACGCTCGGCTGTGGCTCGAATCCGTCGAAGATCAAGTCTCCGCGGACATCGGCCGTATAGTTCAAACTTCCGAATCTGACCTGATGGCCAGGGGCGTAGCTTTCGATCTGCTCCAGATGGCCAAGCGAATTGGCCCGCAGTGCAAAGCCGCCGAATACGAAGATCTGTCCGGGGAGAAAAGTCTCACCCTGGACCGCGTTGATGATCTAAGGAGCCATCGGGCCTATAGGTGACGACACAGAGGAACTTTCAATGAAAGCACGAATGTCGGTGTCAAAACCGGCGGATCTCGGGTAGGGGGTCCCGACCTGTGCGTCTAGGCGGTTGGTAACAGGAGACAAGGGACACGATGTTTTTACCCAGGTTCGGGCCCTCTCGATGGAGGTAATACCCTCCTCCTGCTTGATTAATATTGATGATATGGGTAGTACAATAGTAGATCTACCACGAGATCAAGGAGGCTAAACCCTAGAAGCTAGCCTATGGTATGATTGTTGTTCGTCCTACGGACTAAAACCCTCCGGTTTATATAGACACCGGAGAGGGTTAGGGTTACATAGAGTCGGTTACAAAGGGAGGAGATCTACAAATCCGGATTGCCAAGCTTGCCATCCACGCCCAGGAAAGTCCCATCCGGACACGGGACAAAGTCTTCAATCTTGTATCTTCAGAGTCTTGGAGTCCGGCCGTGATTATAGTTCGGCTATCCGGACACCCCCTAGCCCAGGACTCCCTCGCCAGGTAGGGGTGCACCGGAATTCGTCTTCCGCCGCCCTGTTCTCCGTCGACCACCGCATCCATGTCTGACGCTCGTCGGGCCCGCGCCGAGCGCCGAGCCGCTCTCGCTTCCCGCGTCGCCCAGACGGCTCCCGTCGGCGGGCGCCCTCGTCGTTCCCCGTCGCCTGCCATCAACGCCGCCACCGGCCCGGCGGGGAATGAGCAGCAAGCATCGTCCCAGCATCCCTCCATGAGGCAAGATGGCCGCACTGCTACCCCTTCACTCGCCCCAGCTGGTTCTTTGTCTCGCACGTTCTGCGCGCCCATGGAGGCTCGAGCTGCGCTCATCGCGGCAAACGAGCTCCTGCGCTACCGTCCAGTCGACGACGTCTACGAAGAGTGGCTCGACCGCGTCGCCGAGCTCGTCCGCGCCGTAGGGGGCTCCCCCGCCGTCCGTCCCGCTGCACCGCACCCCGCCCTGCGCGGGCGACGAAGCTCCGGGGGCGCCTCAGCCGCCTCCCCCTCAAGAAGGTGCCCTGGCCCCAAGGCGCATGGTCCCTGGGCGGAACCCGCTCCGTCCAGCGCCAGCGCGGCAAGAGCTGAGCTGCCAGGAAGTCCCTCGCCCGCAAGAAGCTGCCCGAGTGCTCCCCGCTCCAGCTCGCCGCGACCACGCTCCTGCTCCAGCACGTCAAGACCCCGCGCTGCTCCCAGCTGCAGCGCATGGGGACCCGCAAGACTAATCTCTTTGTCACCCAAGGCCTCCTGTGGCCACAGCAGGCTGTCGTGCCTTCACCACCGAGCTGCGCAGCGTCCCGTGGCCCTGCAAGTTGAAGCCAGACCTGCCTCCTCGCTACGATGGTACGGCCGACCCCGCAGAGTTCCTCCAGCTCTACGAGCTGGGCATCGAAGCCGCCAACGAAGACGAGAAGGTCATGGCGAACTGCTTTCCCATGGCGCTCAAGGGCCAGGGCCCGCACTGGCTCCTGAACACGGCTCGAGCACGATCTCCTCCTGGGACGAGATGCGCACCCGCTTCATCGCCAACTTCCAAGGTACTGCGTGACGGCCACCCGCCGTGGCGACATGCGCCGCATCAAGCAGCAGCAACTGTGGAGACCTGCAGAAATACATCCAGCGCTTCAACAACGCACGCCTCAAGATTCCCAAGGTGACCGAGGAGGCCATCATCTCCGCCTTCTCCGACAGTGTGCGTGACGTGAAGATGAAGGAGGAGCTGGCGATGCATGAAGACTTGTGCACTTACTTGGAGCTGTTCAACTTGGCGACCAAGTGCGCCAAGGCCGAGGAAGGGCGTCTCTCCCTCCTCGAGCTGTCTGCCGCAGACCCAGAAGAGAAGAAACCCAAGGCCAAGGATATGAAGCGCAAGGGGCTGTCGTGCTCATGGCCAGAACGGACACCAAGCGGGCAGAGATCAACCCGAGTCTTCCAAGGGCAGCCGGCATCAGTGTGTACCACGACCTCCACACCCACAACACCAACGAATGTCAAGAGCTCCGAGCCGTGCGAGAAGGGAGGATCGGCCGACGTCCCACCGCAGCCGACCGGGCTACGGCCGAGGAGGAGGAAGGAACGCAGGACGCTGGAAGACCGTGGCCCTCGCCAAGGGTGGCGCGACCAACCTCGCGAGGATCGCTGGCGGGACCTGGCCATGAGGGAGGCTGGAGGGATCATCCTCGCGAGGATCGCCCGCAAGGCAACGCAAGCCTCCCTCCTCTGCCACCGCAGCCAAGGAGAAATGAAGACCATCATCAGGAGGAGGGGGCTGGGGGCTTCCAGGAGCCGCGCGTGATCGCCTGCCTCCTGGGAGAAGCTCAAGCCCCAGCCTCTCAACACATCTTCAAGCAGTTCGCCCGCGAAGTGAATGCAGTCCTCCCCAAGCTCGAAGCAATACGCCCCCTCAGGTGGTCAGCGTGCGCCATCACATTCAGCTCAGCGGATCAGCTCAAGTGTGCGGCCACAGCCGGAGTCCTCCCGATGCTTTGCTCCCCAATCATCAACAACGTGCTAGTCACCAAGACCCTCATCGATGGCGGGGCAGGGCTCAACGTCCTGTCTGTGGAAACGTTCAACAATCTCCAAGTGCCTTACAATCAGCTTCAGCCGACCAAGCCTGTCTCTAGGGTCACCGACGGCTCCATGGTCCCGATTGGGCAGGTTCGCCTCTGTCACCTTCGGTAGCTGCGACAACTACCGCACCGAGCTCGTCGGCTTCGACGTCGCCCACATTCGCCTGCCATACAACGCCATCCTCGGGTACCCAGCGCTGGCCAAGTTCATGAACGTAACCCACCATGGCTACAACGTCCTCAAGATGCCAGGAAGTGGCGGAGTCATCACGGTGCCCTGCGAAGAGAAAGACGCGGTGTGCTCCCTGGAGTGAGCCTTTCAGGCCGCATCACTGGAAGGCCCGGATCACGGAAGCAGGAGGCTTCCCGAGAGCGCCCCCAAGAAGAAGCCCGGCCCTTCAGGAGGCAGGCCCCTCAGGGTCCGCGCCTGCTCAGGGGGAACCCCCTTCTATCGCATAGGAAAGTGCGTCGGCGCCCTCCTCAGGCAGGGCTCGGGGGCTCCCCCCTGGAGGGCCACCGACCTTGCTAAGGTCATGAGGGAGGCGCTTGGGCACCACTTGGAGGCGTGTTTCGAAGCACGTTTCCCTCAAGAAGGAGCAAGGCAAGGAGGGACGAACCCTCGTGAATTCGCCAAGAAGATCATTCAGGAGCTGCAGGAGTCAAGAGTCATGAGTGGCAGCCGCCGCTTACCTGCCGTAGCTCCCCATCCAGGCGAGGATGGTGGGCTGCGCGTCTGCACCGACATACCAGGGCTCAACCAAGCCACCTCTCAGGAGCGCCTCTGGCCCTCTCGCGAGGGGCGCTGCGAAGGTCCACCCCACAGCTACGTTCGCATGCCTTACGGCTTGCCGAGCAACGCTGCCACGCCAGCCGCCTCATGAGGAGCACCACAGAGGCTCAAGAGGCCAGGCGTTCCACAGCCTCTGCAGAGATGGAGATGGTCCACGAGGAGCCACCAGCGCCTCCGAGCCTCCCGAGGCCCCGAGCACTGGGGCTCGTGAGGATCGGCCTCCGCAGCCCACCGAGTCTGCTGCACCAACACCCTTCGTCTTCAACGCTATCGGTGACATCTTTCAAGTTTCATTTCAGTGGGAGCGCCCCTAGGGCTGCATTATTCCCGGGCCGCGTGGGTCCGTCCTGCGGCGTGTATCCCTTTACTTCATGTTCCTAGCTTACCTTGTTGGGGGCGCCTCGGCTGCATCATCCCCAAGTCGCTTGGGCTGCACCCGGCATGTATCCCTCTTGCGTTTATTTCGGGTCGTGCGTTCGACCCATCATGCTTATTATTTGATGCCAATCCATGGCACCTTTTCTTCATTCATGTCGACCGCTTGACGGTTAAAGGAGGGGTACCTGAGCATCGCGACTCAGGGCTCCTACTGGCTCTCCAGCCCTCACCCTCTGGCCTTGTCCACGGCATCGCGACCTGGCATACCAGCGACGGCTGAGACCAGCTCGAGGGCCGGGACCCGAGGACGTAGAGCGCCGACATCTAACCAAATCTGCAGGAACACATCACAAAATAAGGCCCAGTGCCAAGGCGCAACCCGCCTTGAGGTAGGGCCCCATGAGTCCCGCGCTGGCTCATGGGTGCCCAGATACACCTCGTCGAGCCCTCATGCCAGCCACCCAGCGTCGGGCCGGGGGCTGTACACGCCCCGGGGCTCCTCCCGGGAGGATCCCCCTCACGCGCACTGGAAGCACCATGCTCCGCGCTGGCTGACAACACTGCCGAGGAGCGGCTATGCCCGTACACATACGGAAGTGCTATGCTCCCCGCTGGTGATAAACAACTGAGGGTGGCCCACGGGCTGCATGAACCTCAGGGAGCCCAGAGCTCAGTGCCTGGCCTCATCGCAACGCCTCCCCTCGGGAGTGCCGCGCGAGGGGGCTGGGCACGGGGGTTGTGCCTGGGTCACGCCCAGACGCACGCCACCCAGCCAGGCCCCTCGGGCCTGGTTCGTCGCACGTCCCTTCCCGAGCGGAGCCAAGGTACGAAGGCCGTTTGAGCGTCAAGGGGGACTCCTGAGCATCGCGACTCAGGAGCCTAACTGGTCACGTAGCCCCTAACTCCTTAGTTCCGAAAGGCTAACGGCGGTTGAGGTATGCGCGGGGCCGAGCTCTGCAGACATAGAACGGTAGATCCACCCACATCTCACCTCCTACTTGTTGTTTGTGCGCCAAGGGGGACTCCTGAGCATCGCGACTCAGGAACCTAACTTGTCACGTAGCCCCTCACTCCTTGGTCCCGTCCTGGTTTCCGGTCAGGGCTAACGGCGGCTGAGGTATCTTGTGAGGCAGACTCTGCCGGCGTAGAACATAAGCAAGTAGGAAGGAAAAGCGCAAATTTCAAAGAATTCAAAAGCAAATATTACAGTCCATAACTGTTATCACAATGCCAAATGCAAATTTAAACGCCTCCCCAAGGCATGATACATGTGCAAGAATTAAAAGCAGAACAGGAGCCACAACGGAGTCACTTGTCGGCGGTGGAGCTGCGCGAAGCGGGTTCGCCTTGTGGAGCCGCAGGGTTGGCAGCGCCCCGCTTTGGCTTGGTGCTGAAGGCCCGGAACTTCCCCAACAGAGCCTCCGCATGACCCTTCACGGCCTCAGCAGCGGCAGCGGCAAGCTCACCGCCATTGGCTCCAAAGCAGGCTATCGAGGTCGGCGTTGGGATCGCGAAGGTAGATGTGGGTGAGGACCAGCGTCAGTATCAGAAAGACAAGACATGTGCCTCGGCCTCAGCCGTAGGGCCAAGGCCAAGGGTGACATCTTCAAGAGCGCGAACCAGGAAGGGAAGCAGCTTGGTGGGGCCGTCCTCTGCACCGGCCAGCGGGCTCTCCAGGCCGCTCTCATAAAGCGTCCTCAGCAAGGTGCGAGCCTTCACCTCCATCTCCATGAAGGCCACGCGATCCTCGGCAAGGACCCGTGCCTTGCTGTCCAGCTCGACATTCCTCGCCTCCAACTCTTGCCCCAGCGCGCCTAGGCGGTCACGGCGCTTCTTGAGCTTGGCGTCCCGGTCCTTGAAGGCCACCTCGCAAGATTTCGTGCCTTCCTCCTGCTCTTGGCGAAGGCGGGCCTCCTTGGTGAGCTAGTCCCGCAGGCCCTGCAGCTCGCTCTCCAGCGCCTTGCAGCGACCTCATACATCGGCTACCTCCCCCAAGGCGGCGTCGCGAGCAGCCTTCGCCCCAAGGACGGCCTGCTTCTCCTCGTCGCAAGCCGTCGAGGCCTGGACCAGCGCCACCCGAATCAAAGCGTCGGAGCGAATCCAGCCAGAAGCCAGCTCCAAGCGCCCGGCCACTAGACGAGGGTCGGCACCCAAAAGATCCCTCCGCAGCCGGTCCAGTTCGGCAGCTGACGATCCGAGCAGTAGGAGGAGTCGGAGAGACAGCAGTCGGTGGGGTAGGAGGAGAAGGCGGCAGCGTGACCACAGTATCCTGAGGTGGAGCCTACTGCGCCCCAACGGCTGTGGTGGCAGCATCAGGCAAGGGAACCTCAGGAGTCGCTTGGGCCTTGGGGGCTGAGCTCGCCCCAGCCGGCTCAGCCAGGCCTCGTGAGGACGACCGTGCAGGAGAGGCCCGTGCATTGCGGTCACCTTCTTTCGCGGGCAGAGGCGCTGCCCCAGACGGAACCTCAGGAGATCCCTTCGGCTTCTTTGCCGCAGGCGCCAGCCAAGCCAAGAGATACAGACGTCAAGCCTCAGCGACAAAACAACAAATAAGATAGGAATCGAGCACTTACCAGTCGTCGCTCGCGAGCTCGAGCAACCTCCGGCCATACTTGAAGCCCGAGAGCCGGCTGCAAGGATCAGCCTGAAGGAGCTCGGGAGCAGAAGGCGCGCCTACGGATCGCCTCGGGGCCGGGGCAGATCGGGGGCAAGCTCCCGCCGCCCTGCTCGTCATCATCCTCGTCGTCGTTTTCGCTCGGTGAGAGGCGGAGAACGCGGGACTTGCGCCGAGGGAGGGGAGCCCTCGACTCTCCGTCGGTCGCCTCGGAGTCGAGCCCTCCTTCCCGCTCCCCTTCTCCCTTCTCTTCGCTGGAGTCGCCGGAGGACACGTCCATCGGGTCCTCGGGAACCTCCGCGGGCACGGGCCCGTCCCTGTTGAAGGCGGCCATGAACTCCACTACCTGCTCCCAGTCGTCGCGGAGGAACAGGGGCGTAGGAGCGCCCTCCAACCTCGCCACGTCGCCCCCGACCAAAGATTGGAGAACCGCAGCCAGGTCTTCGTCGGCCAAGACCGCGGGGCTCGGGTGGGGCCTCCACATCGGAAGTGAGTACTAACGAAGCGGAGCCAGCTGGTGCTCCAGGAATTCCCTCAGCAGCGATGCGCCGGTCAGCTTCGCCGCCGCCATGCTGGTCGGCCTCAGTTCCGTGTCCATCTTCTCCAACACCGGCCTCGCGCGGGGGTCCACGAGCTCCACTCGAGACCAATCGCCGGAGCTCGTGGGGTGCTCTGTGGGCAAGATTAGCCGAGGGTGGATGCGCCCGACATCTACCAAGACCCACTTGCTCTTGAAGCCATCAATCCTCTTCCTGGGGTTCGAAATGGCGATGGAGCTATCGTACGCGACAAAGCTCGCGCACGCAGAGATGGGACCATGAGAGGTCCAGAGGGAGAAATAGTGGCGCAGCAGGGCCACTGAGGGCTGCACCCCGACGTGAGCCTCACAATAGTAGGCGAAGATTGCCAGAAGGAGAACAGAGTTGGGGTGGAGATGCAGAGCTTGTAGCTTGTAATGGCGGAGGACAGAGAAGAAGAACTCAGAAAAGGGAGGCACCAGACCAGCAACAATGGCGCTTACAAAGAGCGGACAGAAGGTGCTCCCTTGGCCCTCAGGGAGGGCGGAGCCGGCCTTGAACACCTTCGCCTCGTTGATGCCTTGCGCCACCACCATCTGGCGCACCCGAGCAAGGCTCGCCTCCGACACGTTCGGCGAGTCCAGGGCAGGCGAGTACCAAGCTCCGGCCGGGGTCTGGCGAGGCGCCATGTGTTGCTAGGGCGTGCAGTCGAAGTGGGTCTGAAGATTTCGGAGGCAGGAAGGAGAGGCGCAAGAAAGGGGATCTGAGCAGTAACCAGAGAAAGCAAGGGAAGCAAAGCCTAGGCAGATGCCGCTCCTTTATCGACTCGCGCGGTTGCTGGGGCACCCACGTCCAATCAACCGCCACGCAGCGCCTAAGGTCAAGAAGCCCTTAGGGCTGTTAGGCGCTTCGCACTTGCCCTTTCGCTTCTCTGCTCGGCCAAGTCCGGGCGCGCCTTGGGCCCGGGGGCTACTGTCGGCGTTCTGGGAACGGGGGTCCCCAGACTTGCCTGCCTGCGGCCTACGGCGTGGCTCAAAGGGGGGCCCATCACGGCCCATATTCATCAATACAAGCTCAAGACCCTCGCGAGGGGCCAAGCCTTGCGGGGCGGATGACGGGGAGCTTCCTCAGGCACGACCTCATCAGGCTGGCCCGCGAGGAGGCGGAGAGATCAAGGCGGGTACCTCACGAGGTGCCCATGATGCAAGCCATGACGACCAAGGGCGCCAGGCGGGCGCCAGCCCGCGCAGTGTCCTCCTTTCCTCTTTGGTGCAAAGGGAGCAAGCGCAGGCGAGAGCATCAATCAAGGCATCCATTTCGGTGCAACAAGACCAAGACCAGCCCAATGGCAGGAAGGAAGTCATTGTGAAGCACAAGCAGGCGTCACCACCAGAGCCTTTGACAGGCGAGGACCAACTTTAGTCAGGATAAGTGTACCAGATGTTCCCCTTCAAACTGGCCAATTGTTGGCGCCCTTCCTGCTCAATATTTGGGGAGAGGCCCAGGGCCTTTGCCTATAAATAGGACTAGCCACCCATAGGATAGAGAGGAGAAGAAAGGGAGAGAGAGAAGGAGAGGAGAATCGGATCAAGTAGCATCTCAAAGGGAGAGAGAGAAAGGTGGCTGAACTCCTCCTAGAAGTTCACCGCTCCGGCCAAGAACAGACCCTCGCGAGGCTGTTCTTCCTTGTATTGTTCATCACCATCAGCCCAAAAGGCAATCCACCACACCACAAACTAGAGTAGGGTATTACACCATAATGGTGGCCCGAACTAGTATAAACCTTGCGTCTCCTGTGTTGTTCCTTTCGTAGTTTAGATCCAAGCGAGGTGGCGGGGTGCAGGTAGGTAGAGGGCGAGATCTCCGCGCACACCCCAGTGTTCGAACCTCAAGGGTCTGCCGGAACCCGAAATCCGACAAGCTTCTCTCGGAGTGATTGTCGGAGTCGGAGCCAGATACCCATTCACCAACATGAGCTTGATGTCTTTGTTTTGTGTAGCTCCTTGATGACTTGTCCTTCCTTTCCGAATCCTTGCTTCTCTGGGATGTTCTTCGATCATCTCTACTCCTCCTCTCTCTTGGTGGTGATTCTTCTCTTCTTTTGGAGGGTGCCGTACACTCATTGGAATAGTGTCCGGGTCTTCCACAATTGTAGCAATTACGCCGTCGACTAGAAGATCTTTTTTCATGGTAGGGCCTTGACTTGGAGCTTCTCTCTTTGCTTCTACTCTTGTAGAATTTGTTGAAGTTCTTCACCATTAAGCTCAATTCTTCATTGAAGGTTTGTTTCTCACTTGATGATGTGGGGGCTTCACATGAGGCTTTGTAAGCACCACTTGACTTGTTGTGAAGTTCCTCCTTATCCTTGAGTGACATCTCATGAGCAACAATTCTTTCAATGACTTCTGTTGGCTTGAGATCTTTGTAATTGGGCATCATTTGGATCAATGTGCACACTGTAGAACCTTGAAGTATGTCTAGAGGGGGGTGATTAGACTACTTGACAAATTAAAAACTTAACCTTTTCCCAATTTTAGAGTTTGACAGATTTTAGCTATCTTAGGACAAGTCAAGCAATCATCACACAAATCAAGCAAGCATGCAAAGAGTATATAGAGTGAAATGCATGGTTGGTCCATAAACTCAAATTAAAAGCACACTTTAGGCCATCAACTCAAAATTTGCACAGATTAGGCCATAAACTGGATTATGAGCACACTTTAGGCCAAAACGCTTACAAGGCCCAGTCATGCACACGTGGCCGCCACCTCGGCTCGATCACATGCTGCACTGCGAGATTCAGATTTCAAGGGGCTTTCCATAAAATGGACGCAGCTGCAAAATCTCTCACAAACTCATTTTCCCCAATTCCCGACATATTCTTCACGCTGCAGCGATCACCGCCGTTAGTAGCGTCGGCCTTGGAGAAGGAAGAGAAGTGGCTATTGGGGTGGCGGCCCATATATCTTTGAAGGTGGCGGGCGGCGCGGCTTGGAAGCCATGGCGATGGGCCGGATTGGGCGTGTGGGCAACCTGCTCAGACAGAGGAAGCCTCGCGCCCTCGCCGTTGCCTTTCCGCAGAGCGGCCGCTAGCCATAAAGTGCCATGAGCGCACAAGCTGCCGACAGAGCTTCGCTAAGCGCCGGTGTTGATCCATTTTTTCTTTTGGTTACACAAAATTCTGGACCTTTCGTTGTATATTTGTTGTTTAGGTTGGCAAAATCCTTGCAATTTCTGGAAATGGGAATAGGAGTACAAGGATTGTGTTGGTAAAATTGGTCAGCCATCAAGGATGTCTATCCGGAGAAGTTGCCCTTTCAATCATGAGCGAGTTATTGTCGATGTCAAAGAGCGTACTACTAGTGCTCATGTCATAGAGAAACCGACGGTGTTGCTCTTGTGAAGAATGGTGCTTTTGATGAAGATGCTAGTGCAGCTAGTCGATTACTGAAGAACATCAGGATCATCTTAATTTTGTGTTTTCTGTTCTTTTTCTTAGTGCGAAGAAGAGGGTGTATGGACGGTGAGATGTTATGCCCAATTTCTATGCACCTCCAGCGTGATGTATCCGTAAACCGGTACATTAATGAAGGATAAAGTTGGACAATAGTGACTATTTCATTTGAATTATATTCTGCATTGGTGTACACTTTAACTACATTAGTTTCAGGAAATGATAATAACAGTTGTACAATCTTTAGGGGTATGAAAATCAACTGTCATACAATATTCGGAGATGAAAATCACAACTAATCTTCAAAAGTCCCCATTCTTTAGGAAATAAACATGGCAAGGCACATAACATGCAGATTCATGTGAAATATAACATCACAGTGCACATGATTATGCTCATAAGCTTGCTTGATGAAATAAATATGACACTGCTACGTAGTTCCAAAAGTAAAGGTTCCATTCCCTAAAAAAAGTGAAAGGTTCCAAGTTCGCATCACAACTTCATAGTTCCAGAAAGTATCATTGTCACTGTCAAAAAAGTCTGCATCTGAATCAAGCCTGTCACTGTCACTACCATCTTCCTTCAAGCTCTTAAATTTCTGCAATCTCTCCAGCTTCTCATCCATCCACGGTGATATCTCCCTCTAGCTGCCCTGAAAACTGCTCAGAGGGCTTGCATTGATTCACAATGATACTAGGCTGTTACAAGCATTTGCTTCTATCAACACATCGTCCCATATGCTATTGTCAATCAAATACATCTGATCCAAATAAAGAACTATATTGTTGTCCACAGGCCTTTGAAGAAATGAGCTTCAAGGATATCATCATTGCACACAAAGAAAAGACCATCAGCAATTGTGTGGCAGCAAAGAACCAAGACACCTTGTACTTGGTAATCGCTTGGGTAGCCCAATTTCTCCAACCAATCCACAATATAAAGTACTGACCGTTCCTCAACAACACAAAAGTCAAAGAAGTCAATTTTATCATCAATATATGTTTTGTTGCTTCCCAAACCACAGAAAAATCCACCATGATGAACCTCAATAGTGAACACTAGATCATTGAGACCTACAATGCACAATAACACAAAGTAAAGGTTCAGTCTTTGCACTTCAACAAAAAACATACATTACTTTTGTGCACATATATTCAGTTCAAACAGAGTGCAAGGTTCTGTTTTTTCCCCTTAGATCACCACCTATATTAACAACATGCAATGAATATGTCACATATATATTCAGTTTCTCCACTAAATATGAGAATATGTTCAGCTTTTTATTTGAACATGAGTAGATGTTCATTTTTTCAGTTAAAACAGAGTATAAAGGTTCAGTTTTAGCACCGAAAATGATTTGTTCTTTCACCTAGACAGTGTAGATTTCACACATAGGAATAATTTGTAAAGGTTTAGTTCTTTCCCACATATATATTCAGTTACAACAAAGTGTAAAGCTTCAGTTTTTGCACTGAATACGATTTGTTCTTCCACCTGTCCGGAGCAGATTTTCACACATAGGAACAAGTGTAAGGGTTCAGTTTTTTTGCCCCTTATATCACCACACATAGGAACAAAACGGCAGCCATGCTTACAAACTAGACCTCAGTACAGAAATTTGGCATCAATCCATCGAAAATGATTAACAACAAAGAAAAAGATCCAATTGTCGATGATCACATATGCCCTATTCCATGGAAGAGGACACAGAAGCAAAGAGAAGAGGAGAGGAGGAAGATCATACCATATAAGGGTGGAGGATCGGTTCTCTCACGCAGCCTCGAGCCATCCACGGCTTGCCGGGCGTTGAGCCGCCTTAGGTCGCCGTCGATCGTCTCCGCTCCACGGAAACCGCCCGAGAAGAGTACGAGAAAGGAAGGGCTTGGTCCAGCCGTGATTGGCGCGATTTCAGTTTCGTCCATTTTACAATTAACACCACAGGAAAGATAACACTCGCAGAGCGGTCTAGTCTTAGCCGAGGTGGCAGCCACGCAGTGTGATCGCACCTCAAAGCGTTTTTTGGCCTAAAGTGCACTCATAATCTAGTTTGTGGCCTAATCTGTGCAGATTTTGAGTTTGTGGTCTAAAGTGTGCTTTTAATTTGAGTTTATGGACCAACCATGCATTTCACTCGAGTATATAGGCAGCGGAAATTAAAGCATGCAACTTCCAAGAAAGTAAAGGGAAGGGTTTGGAGGATTCAAACGCAATTGGAGACACGGATGTTTTTGGCGTGGTTCCGATAGGTGGTGCTATCGTACCTCCACGTTGATGGAGACTTCAACCCACGAAGGGTAACAGATTCTTGTGAGTCCACGGAGGGCTCCACCCACGAAGGGTCCATGAAGAAGCAACCTTGTCTATCCCACCATGGCCGTCGCTTTACGAAGGACTTGCCTCACTAGCGGTAGATCTTCACGAAGTAGGCGATCTCCTTGCCCTTACATACTCCTTGGTTCAACTCCATAATCTTGTCGGAGGCTCCCAAGTGACACCTAGCCAATCTAGGAGACACCACGCTCCAAGAAGTAACAAATGGTGCGTTGATGATGAACTCCTTGCTCTTGTGCTTCAAATGACAGTCTCCCCAACACTCAACTCTCTCTCATAGGATTTGGATCTGGTGGAAAGAGGGTTTGAGTGGAAAGCAACTTGGGGAAGGCTAGAGATCAAGATTCATATGGTAGGAATGGAATATCTTGGCCTCAACACATGAGTAGGTAGTTCTTTCTCGAAATGGTAAGTTGGAAGTGTAGGTTCAACGATGGCTCTCTCCACGAATGAAGAGGAGGTGGAGGGGTATATATAGCATCCACACAAAATCTAACCATTACACACAATTTACCAAACTCGGTGGGACCGATTCAACACACTCGGTCGGACCGATTTAGTAAACCTAGTGACCGTTAGTGATTTTGATTGGGGATGACATGCAACTTGGTGATACCGTTTCGGTTACGGTTCGGGTATAACGTAATCTCGGTGAGACCGTTTTCACAACCTCGGTGAGACCGATTTTGGTAATAAGCTTTCCAGAGAGTTGGTCAGGTAAACTCGGTGTGACCGATTTGCTCTTTTCGGTGAGACCGAAATGTTACAAAAGGGAAACAGAGAGTTTGCATTGCAATCTCGGTGGGACCGATCGCTCACTTCGGTTAGAACGAAACGTTACGAAGGGAAAGAGAGAGATTACAATCCCATCTCGGTGATACCGAGATCCCTATAGGTAGGACCGATTTGCCTAGGGTTTGTGGCAGTGGCTATGACTTTTGAAATCGGTGGCGCCGGGTAGGAAGAATCGGTGTGACCGATTTTGGCTTAGGGTTTAGGTCATTTGTGGATTGTGAGCAAGTAGCTGAGGGTTTTGGAGCATATCACTAAGCACATGAAGCAAGAGGCTCATTAAGCAACACCTCATCCCTCCTTGATAGTATTGGCTTTTCTTATAGACTCAATGTGATCTTGGACCACTAAAATGTAAAATGAAGAGTCTTGAGCTTTTGAGCTTGAGCCAATCCTTTGTCCTTAGTATTTTGAGGGATCCACTTTCATCATCCATGCCATGCCATTCATTGAGCTTTCCTGAAATAATAGTCTTGGAATAGCATTAGCTCAATGAGCTATATGTTGTTATGAATTACCAAAATCACCTAGGGATAGTTGTACTTTTAATCTCCCCCTTTTTGGTAATTGATGACAACATATAGATCAAAGCTTCGATAAATGATAATAAGATTGAAAAGCATCGTCGCTTTGAGAAGTATGTAATAAGCAAGAGCTCCCCCTAAATTTGTGCATAGTTTAAGATTTGCTTTGGATTGCAAATGCACAAGGAATTAGGCTCATGGGTTACTCTTCCATGTCACATACATCTTGGTGGAGCGCTCAAAATGATAAAGATTGAATACATGCACTCATCACCAAGCAAGGTGAATGATCACATAGGATAGATAAGATAATATCATCAAACATGCATAAGTGTAGCTTATGATCAAACACATGATCATCAATGTCTCACAAGAATAGCATAGTATCTCAAGCAATCAAAAGCAAACAAGTTTGAACCACCAAATTAAGAGAGAACAAAAGCGACACTCTCTCTCACGAAGCCTATGATCTATACATTTTTCTCCCCCTTTGGCAACAAGTTACCAAAAAGTTGATAGAAAATGCATAGTGCTAGATAGACTCTCCAGCTTGATCTTCAGGTGGTGGTGTAGAGATGGCTCCTTGGACGAAGACTTCAGTTGATGTAGAGGGAGCTGGAGGAGTTGGTGCTGGAGCTGGTTGCACTGGAGCTGTAGGAGCTGTAGCTGGTGCAGATGATGTTGCTCTAGTGTCTGGTACTGGCACTGCATCTGATCTCTGAGCTCTAGGCACTCTGGCAAATACATTGGTGGTAGTCTTGCCCTTCCTCTCCTGCATGTCATCCTGCTGCTCCTGGCCCGATCAATCTCAGTTACTTTGACATCTAAATCATAGAATTTTTGTTCCATGATTCTTTCCAAGCTCTCCTAATTTTGAGTGAGGGTGGCCAATCCCTTCTCAATCCTCAGAGATGATGCTATCAAGTAACCAAGCTTCTCCTGCTTGTTCTTCAAGAAATACTCAGATGCCTCCTCTTGAGTTGGCATCTTGGCAGCCTTCTCCTTCCTTGCCTTCTCCTTCTTCTCTTGAGCTTGAACTGATGATGGATCATTCTCATTCATGACAACCTCATTGTCCTCAAAGTCTAGATAAAGTGGAAAATGTTCCTTATCCAATAGATATTTGCCTGTGCCCATCTTTGAGTTAATCAACTCCACGAATCTGAGGGCATATCCACAACTCCTCTTATGATCTGCTGCAGTCCTCTTAATGGTTTCAACTATAAGGCTCATGACCTTGAATTTCTGAGGCACATCAAATAAATGCAACATATTGATTGCATGCCCTCTGATCATGTTGTGGTCACCTGACTTAGGCAATAGAGTGTGCCTTAGGGTCCAATAGATTGTAGGCAGCCCTGACAGAAGAAAGTGGACTGATCCAAAAGAGAAAGTCTCTAGGGCTTTGTCTGGGATCTCCTTGTACATATGTGCCATGGTATTGTGTCCCATTTTCTTCTTGGCATATACATCCAGGTCATCATCATTTTCCTTTGGGGCATTTATCAGTTTTGCCCACTCCACAACAGTTGACTGGTACCTTGTACCTTCAGACATCCAAACTATCCTCCCATCTGGATAGAAGTGTGCTGTGGAGTAGAATTGCATGATAAGTTCATCATTCCAGTTGGTGAGCTTTTGCCCAACAAAATCTGCAACTCCACAAGCAACAAAACTGTCTTGCACTCCAGGATAGTGCTCTTCATTTTCCTTCATGTAGGTCCAGTTGACCCACCTCATATCACACACAATGGGCTTCTTGTCCAACAAGATTGTCTCATAGAAGTCCTGTTGTTCCTTTGTATGGAACCTGTAATCAACAGCAGTCCTTCTCCTTGTGGCATATGGATCTGCCAACCTCCATAGCCTCAACCGTGAATCTTTTCTGATGTTCATGTCCTCAGCCACAGGATGGGCATCATTGTGGTCTGGTATCTTGGGCTTGAGCTTCCTCAGAACTTGTCCTTCTTCATCTTCCTCCTCGGCAACCTCGAACCTTTGGGGCCTTGTTCTTCTCAAGAATGGAATACTCCTGGTATTCCTCTTTGGTGCAAGCTTGGCCTTGGGGGCAGCTTTGGGTGCTTCCTTGGGCTTAGATGTTGCAGCCCCTGATCTAATAGCATCACCCATAAGCTTTGGTGCCTTGGGTGCTGGTGCAGCAAGCTCTTCTTCCTCTTCCATCATGGAAGGTTGCCCAACAACTCTGGCCATGGTCTTCTTGACCCTTTCCTTCCTTTTCTTTCCTTCAGCAACTGGCTCTTTGGGATCAGGCTTCTCAGGCAGTTTAGTTGAGTCTCTGGCTTTGGACATTGGTTGTCTTCCTGCATGCTTTTAATCTTCATGCCTGGCTTTGTATGCTTTGCTGAGCCATACTCCTTTTTGAGTACTACTTTCTTGGAGGTAGCCTCATCTTCTTCTGCTCTATAATCCTCATCTTCAGAGTCTAAAGTTCTCTTCTTCCTTTACCTGGTAGCAGCCTTAGGCAGGTTGCTAGGAGTGCTCCTGCTGCCTTCATCTGAAGTGCTGGAGGGACTAGTGCCCTCACTCATGTCAATCTGCTCTGCTGACCTGTTCTGGCTGTCACTCTGGTCTGACATGCTGCAAACACTGACTGCTGACCCTGTGAAGAGTTATAGATGAGATAGAGTGGATGAGCATCACAAAATGCAGAGATTTTTGCAAAAGAATGATTCAAAAATTCAGTTTTAGTTTTCCACAGAAAGCATTTCGGATCAACTGATTTTCAAACTCGGTGATACGAAGCGGTTTGGGAACCTAAATCGATGAACTCGGTTGGACCGAGTCACGATTCAGTGGCACCAAGACTGCTAGGGTTTCACAAAGTCCTAAAATCGGTTGCACCGATTAGCAATTATCGGTCAGACCGAGAGTTACTAGTGCAATGGCATAAGCCAAATTGGTGGGACCGAGTTTTTCAACTCGGTGGGTCCGAGATGGTTTCGGCGGAAACCTAACCCTAAATTTTCAAATCTCATCTAATCTACGAATTGCATTGACTGGATAGGAGTGTTTCAATCGTGTCAAGAATCAATAAGAACACAATGTGCTAGGAATCGGACGAGGATAGCACTGTGATCGAGTCCATACCCTAGCTCGGCGATGAACTCGTTATGGCGGCAACGGCGGGGTTGAATTCCGTTGACGGCGGCGGAGACCAGCAACAGGAGGCGGCTGGCGACGAGGAGACAATCCGGAGACCTTGGAGGCAGAGCGAGCTATTTCGCGGGCGAAGGGGTTCGGAGAAATTTCCAAATTTTGCCCGTGACTATATATAGCCCGACCCTGTTGGTGTGACCGAGTGGAACAACTCGGTGGCACCGAGATGCATAACTGTGTTCAGTTACAGCAACTCGGTGTGACCAAAAAGTTCAAATTGGTTGCACCGAGATTGAAAGCCTAGATCGACTTAGTGATCTCGGTAGGACCGAAATGGAGGAATCGGTCAGACCGAGAATCACAAAGAAGTTTTGGAAGTTTAAGTCTATGACGAATCGGGACTCGAGTGCTCCTCACACAGTGGTTCGAATCTGACTTGATCAAATTTTGTGATGTAGCATGAATAGAGTTTGAGACGAGAAAAGCATAGATAGCTAGAGAAAGTTCTTAGGCATTCTTGTCCATCCACTTGGCCAAAAGAAGAAAGAACCAAACAATCAGAACAACAAGTGGATGTCCTTGAATGAGTAAAATATGCACCAACATGCTCACACAAAAAGATAGCAAATTAAATATGTGGCAAGGCATGCACAACCAATTCTAGCATCTATCAAACAATTGGCGATGACTAGGTCATCTATATATGAGTATATTGACTTAGGAGTCAAATGATAAACATTTGATCATAGGTCATACTCATCGTTTAAGCTCAAGTGGGGTTACCACTTTTACATAATGCATTGATGTGTTCACACCATTAGAGTTGCTTTGACTCAATTTTTTGAGTTAAGCTCCCCTAGATGTGAGATCCCCCTTAGAGGGATGAACTAACCTTGGGTTTTGTCGATGATGACTTCATGTAGGTGTTGAAGATGTGGATGCTCAATGTTGATGTAGATCAATTGGAGCAATCCTTTGGAGTGAGTTGCACTTTCAACTTGCCTACATGGGTTAGTGCCACAAGGAACAAACAAGAATATCCATAGACATAGAGTTATGCACACACAAGATGGTGTCCATGAAATCATTAGGTTACCTTGTCCCTTGCCTTACCAACATGAGGGTTTGTGACTCCTTGAACTAGTGCAAGACGTGGAAGTTTATTGCACTTGTCCTTTCCATAATGATATGTGTGAAGAATGTTGGCGGAGTCACCCTCAAGAACTCTCTAGTTCTTCTTCTTCGGGATCCACATCATCTTGATGGGAATCCTTGGAGTTGTAGTTGTACTTGATGAAGTAGAACTTGGCGTAGTCTTGGGAATCCACTTGAACGAGGCCTTAGGTGCTTCTTCAAATGCATCAATCTCTTCTTGAAGCTTGTCCTTGCCTTTGTTCTTGTGGTCTTGTGGTGGAAGATCATCTTGTGCTTGTGTTCCCTTGAAGGAAGTAGGATCATACTTCTCTTGTTGAGGAACAAACTTCGTCTTGGGGTATTGATCTTCTTCCCACTCAACTCCATTGGCATTGAACTTTCGTTCAAAACCAACACCTTGATTCTTCCGGTGTCTTCCTTGCTATGCATAATTTCCTCGAATTGCTTACTTCCGGCAAGGCTCTTGTAAACACCTTTCTCTATAATTCTCTTCAATAAGCTATTTTCTTGCTCAAGTGTAACTTGGCTAAGAGAATCATTAGTGGAATCAAGAGAACTACTAGAAGCAACAATATTGGATTTGACATTATTATTGTTACTACTAGAGGAAGTATCTTTCTTGTACTTGTTACTAGACTTGACTTGTGGCATGTAAGTAGATAGGAGTAAACGCTTGGCAATGTAAGAAGAACTTTTCTTACGGAGATCATCATTGATTGCTTTTAAGAACTCATGCTCTTGCTCAAGATTGAGCTTTTCAAAGCGTAACTTCTCATGAGCCCTTAAAAGTTCTCGATGATCTTTGAAGATAGTTTCATGAGCCAACTTAAGAGTGTTTAGTTCTTTAGTTAGAAGCTCAATCTTCTCCTTATCATTGTCATTCGTTTTATCTTGATTAGCATGATTAATTGACGTTTCATCATAGTATTCATCACTAGAGTTGTTAACAAGTAGATCATCATCCACAAGCAAGTCATCTTCATCACTATTGAAATCAACATACTCAGGATGTGTTACCTTTGGACCTTTGGCCATCAAGCATCTTCCAATTCCTTCATTTGGTGAATCAAATATGTCATAGGAGTTGGTTGACACAAGTGCTAGACCAGCAACACCTTCATCTTGAGTATATTCGGAGTCGGAGTGATAGCTTCTCTCGGAGTGATTGTCGGAGTCGGGCGGATACCCATTCACCAACATGAGCTTGATGTCTTCGTTTTGTGTAGCTCTTTGATGACTTGTCCTTCCTTTCTGAATCCTTGCTTCTCCGTGAGGTTCTTCGTTCATAACGATAATCTCTACTCCTTCTCTCTCTTGGTGGTGATTCTTCTCTTTTGCTTCTTCTTCTTGGAGAATCTTCTCTTGTTTTGTAGGGTGTTGTACACTCATTGGAATAGTGTCCAGGCCTCCCACAATTGTAGCAATTGCGCTCTCGACTAGAAGATCTTTTGTCATGGTAAGTCCTTGACTTGGAGCTTCTTTCTTTGCTTCTGCTTTTGTAGAATTTGTTGAAGTTCTTCACCATTAAGCTCAATTCTTCATTGAAGGTTTGTTGATGCTTTGGGGGCTTCACTTGAGGCTTTGTAAGCACCACTTGACTTGTTGTGAAGTTCCTCCTTATCCTTGAGTGACATCTCATGAGCAACAATTCTTCCAATGACTTCCGTTGGCTTGAGATCTTTGTAGTTTGGCATCATTTGGATCAATGTGCACACAGTATCATACTTTCCATCCAATGCTCTTAGGATCTTCTTGATGATGAATCTGCCGGTCATCTCTTCACTCCCTAAGCCGGCAATCTCATTTGTAATAAGAGCAAGCCTAGAGTACATTTCAGCGACACCTTCACCATCCTTCATTTTGAACTTGTCAAGCTGACTTTGGAGCACATCCAACTTGGATTCCTTGACGGATTTGGTACCTTCATGCATATCAATCAAAGTATCCCAAATTTCTTTTTGCATTCTCAAGACGGCTGATTTTGTTAAATTCTTGAGGCACAATCCGTTGAAGATGATATCACAAGCTTGAGCGTTGTATTGCAGCATCTTCAATTCTTCAGCATTAGCTTCACGGTTCGGCTCTCTCCCATCAAAGAATTCACCTTGCAAGCCAATACAAATAATTGCCCAAACGGCGGGGTTATGTACGAGAATATGCATTTTCATCTTATTCTTCCAACTAGCAAAGTTAGTACCATCAAAGTAAGGACCTCTACGGTGATAATTTCCCTCGCTAGACGCCACACTCTCCTAGGTTGTGAAACCAAGGCCATGACCACCAAAAGCTATGGAAATCAAAGAAAATGGAGACCAAAGCTCTGATACCATTTGTAGGACCTTGAAGTATGTCTACAGGGGGGGTTATTAGACTACTTGACCAATTAAAAACTTAACCTTTTCCCAATTTTAGAGTTTGACAGATTTTAGCTATCTTAGGACAAGTCAAGCAATCATCACACAAATCAAGCAAGCATGCAAAGAGTATATAGGCAGCGGAAATTAAAGCATGCAACTTGCAAGAAAGTAAAGGGAAGGGTTTGGAGGATTTAAACACAATTGGAGACATGGATGTTTTTGGCGTGGTTCCGATAGGTGGTGCTATCGTACCTCCACATTGATGGAGACTTCAACCCACGAAGGGTAACGGTTGCGCGAGTCCATGGAGGGCTCCACCCACGAAGGGTCCACGAAGAAGCAACCTTGTCTATCCCACCATGGCCGTAAGCCCACGAAGGACTTGCCTCACTAGCGGTAGATCTTCACGAAGTAGGCGATCTCCTTGCCCTTACAAACTCCTTGGTTCAACTCCACAATCTTGTCGGAGGCTCCCAAGTGACACCTAGCCAATCTAGGAGACACCACTCTCCAAGAATGGTGCGTTGATGATGAACTCCTTGCTCGTGTGCTTCAAATGATAGTCTCCCCAACACTCAACTCTCTCTCATAGGATTTGGATCTGGTGGAAAGAGGGTTTGAGTGGAAAGCAACTTGGGGAAGGCTAGAGATCAAGATTCATATGGTAGGAATGGAATATCTTGGCCTCAACACACGAGTAGGTCGTTCTTTCTCAGAAATGGTAAGTTGGAAGTGTAGGTTCAGTCTGATGGCTCTCTCCATGAATGAAGAGGAGGTGGAGGGGTATATATAGCCTCCACACAAAATCTAACCGTTCAACACAATTTACCAAACTCGGTGGGACCGATTCAACAGACTCAGTCGGACCGATTTAGTAAACCTAGTGACCGTTAGTGATTTTCGGTGGGACTGACATGCAACTCGGTGAGACCGATTCGGTTAGGGTTAGGGCATAACGTAATCTCGGTGAGACCGATTACACAAACTCGGTGAGACCGATTTTGGTAATAAGCTTTCCAGAGAGTTGGTCAGGTAAACTCGGAGGGCCGATTTGCTCTTTTCTGAGAGACCGAAATGTTACAAAAGGGAATCTTAGAGTTTACATTGCAATCTCGGTGGGACCGATCGCTCACTTCGGTTAGACCGAAACTTTACGAAGGGAAACAGAGAGATTACAATCCCATCTCGGTGAGACCGAGATCCCTATCGGTAGGACCGATTTGCCTAGGGTTTGTGGCAGTGGCTATGACTTTTGAAATCGGTGGCGCCGGGTAGGAAGAATCGGTGTGACCGATTTTGGCTTAGGGTTTAGGTCATTTGTGGATTGTGAGAAAGTGGTGAGGGTTTTGGAGCATATCACTAAGCACATGAAGCAAGAGGCTCATTAAGCAACACCTCATCCCTCCTTGATAGTATTGGCTTTTCTTATAGACTCAATGTGATCTTGGACCACTAAAATGTAAAATGAAGAGTCTCGAGCTTTTGAGCTTGAGCCAATCCTTTGTCCTTAGTATTTTGAGGGATCCACTTTCATCATCCATGCCATGCCATTCATTGAGCTTTCCTAAAATAATAGTCTTGGAATAGCATTAGCTCAATGAGCTATATGTTGTTATGAATTACCAAAACCACCTAGGGATAGTTGCACTTTCACACACGGTATCATATTTTCCATCCAAGGCTCGTAGGATATTCTTGATGATGAATTTGTCGGTCATCTCTTCACTTCCTAAGCCGACGATCTTATTTGTGATAAGAGCAAGCCTAGAGTACATTTCAACGACACCTTCACCATCCTTCATTTTGAACTTGTCAAGTTGACTTTGAAGCACATCCAACTTGGATTCCTTGATGGATTCGGTACATTCATGCATATCAATCAAAGTATCCAAAATTTCCTTTGCATTCTCAAGACGGCTGATCTTGTTGAATTCTTCGGGGCACAATCCGTTGAAGAGGATATCACAAGCTTGAGCGTTGTATTGCAGCATCTTCAACTCTTCCGCGGTAGCTTCACGGTTCGGTTCTCTCCCATCAAAGAATTCACCTTGCAAGCCAATACACACAATAGCCCAAACGGCGGGGTTATGTCCAAGAATATGCATTTTCATCTTATGCTTCCAACTAGCAAAATTAGTACCATCAAAGTAATGACCTCTACCGTGATAATTTCCCTCGCTAGACGCCATACTCTCCTAGGTTGTGAAACCAAGGCTATGACTACCAAAAGCTATGGAAATCAAAGCAAATGGAGACCAAAGCTCTGATACCACTTGTAGGATCAAAAGTATGTCTAGAGGGGGGTGATTAGACTAATTGACCAAATAAAAACTTATCCTTTTCCCAATTTTAGTCTTTGGCAGATTTTAGCTAACTTAGCACAAGTCAAGCAATCTTAACACAATTCAAGCAAGCATGCAAAGAGTATATGAGTAGCGGAAAGTAAAGCATGCAACTTGAAAGAATGTAAAGACATGGGTTTGGAGAATTCAAACGCAATTGGAGACACGGATGTTTTTGTCGTGGTTCCGATAGGTGGTGCTATCGTACATCCACGTTGATGCAGACTTCAACCCACGAAGGGTAACGGTTGCGCAAGTCCACGGCGGGCTCCACCCACGAAGGGTCCACGAAGAAGCAACCTTGTCTATCCCACCATGGCCGTCGCCCACGAAGGACTTGCCTCACTAGCGGTAGATCTTCACGAAGTAGGCGATCTCCTTGCCCTTACAAACTCCTTGGTTCGACTCCACAATTTTGTCGGAGGCTCCCAAGTGACACCTAGCCAATCTAGGAGACACCACTCTCCAAGAAGTAACAAATGGTGTGTTGATGATGAACTCCTTGCTCTTGTGCTTGAAATGATAGTCTCCCCAACACTCAACTCTCTCTCACAGGATTTGGATTTGGTGGAAAGAAAATTTGAGTGGAAAGCAACTTGGGGAAGGCTAGAGATCAAGATTCATATGGTAGGAATGGAATATCTTGGCCTCAACACAAGTGTAGGTGGTTCTCTCTCAGAAAATGTGTATTGGAAGTGTAGGTTCGTTCTAATGGCTCTCCACGAATGAAGAGGAGGTGGAGGGTATATATAGCCTCCACACAAAATCGACCGTTACACACAACTTACCAATCTCGGTGGGACCGAATTGAAAAACTCGGTCGGACCGATTCAGCAAATCTAGTGACCGTTAGGATTTTCGGTGGGACCGACATGCAACTCGGTAGGACCGATATGGTTAGGGTTAGGGCATAATGTAATCTCGGTGAGACCGATTACACAAACTCGATGGGACCGAGAGTTGGTCAGGTAAACTCGGTGGGACCGATTCGCTCATTTCGGTGAGACCGAAATGTTACAAAAGGGAAATAGAGAGTTTATTGCAATCTCGGTGGGACCGATCACTCATCTCGGTAGGACGGAAACGTTACGAAGGGAAACAGAGAGATTACAATCCCATCTCGGTGAGACCGAGATCCCTATCGGTGAGACCAATTTGCCTAGGGTTTGTGGCAGTGGCTATGACATTTGAACTCGGTGGCGCGGGATAGAAAGAATCGGTGGGGCAGAGTTAGACTTTTGGTTTAGGTCATATGTGGATGTGGGAAAGTAGTTGAGAGTTTTGGAGCATATCACTAAGCACTATGAAGCAAGAATCTCATTAAGCAACACCTCATTCTTCCTTGATAGTATTGGCTTTTCCTATAGACTCAATGTGATCTTGGATCACTAAAATATAAAATGTAGAGTCTTGAGCTTTGAGCTTGAGCCAATCCTTTTATCCTTAGTATTTTGAGGGGTCCACTTTTCTCATTCATGCCATGCCATTCATTGAGCTTTTCCTGAAATATTTATCTTGGAATAATGTTAGCTCAATGAGCGATATGTTGTTAGGAATTACCAAAACCACTTAGGGATAGTTGCACTTTCACTTTTCACCCACGCCTTCTTCTTCCCTGCCCATCCATTTTTGCGCACTCGAGCTCCAGCGCCCAAGTTCTCATTTTCTCCGCAAAAACCATTCCAAACATGTCCGGAGCGGGAGGCAAATGGATGGTCTCCTCCGTTATAGAGGAGAACATTACGAAGCTCCGGGAAGCCGGATACCTGGTCGCAGACATCACGCACCGGCTCCCGGACGCGGGGCAGATCGTCCCTACCCCAGAACCCCACGAAAGGGTTGTATTCCTTACCCACTTCATCCACGGGCTGGGATTTCCCCTCCACCCATTCGTCCGCGGGCTCATGTTCTACTACGGGCTGGACTTCCATGATCTGGCCCCTAATTTCATCCTTAACATCTTAGCGTTTATTGTCGTGTGCGAGGCCTTCCTCCGCATCAAGCCCTACTTTGGCCTGTGGCTGAAGACCTTCAACGTTAAACCGAAGGTGGTGGTCGGCCAGCGAGCGGAATGCAGAGGCACCATGGTGGGCAAAATTCTCAATGTCACCTGGCTCGAAGGCTCCTATGTGGAGACCGTGAAGGGGTGGCAATCGGGGTGGTCATCACCCTCTTCATCGCCACCACTGCGGCGTCGCCGTCGTCCGTGCGTCCGTGCGCTACATCTCGCTCCGGCCGGCTCCGCTCGCTGCTGCGCTCCGCCGGCGCTGCTGACCTCTGCTAGCATGCTGTCACTCCTCCCGTGCGCCCTTGACCGCCACTGCTCGCGCTGCTGTTGCGCTTGCCGCTCCCTGCAGTTCCCTTGTCGTCGCTGCGTAGCCGCTGTTTCTGCTGCTACCTTCCATTACTATACACTGGCCATACACTTCCGAGTCAACGCATACACTAGCCAGATACAAGTCGTACAACGCCCATACACGAGTCAGACATCATTACCATCAAGCATCGCCCAGCCCCCTGTACGTTGCTCTAGCTCGTCTCCTAGTGCGGCCGTGCCACGGAGCTTCTTCTCCAAGTAGCACCTCGCCTCGCCTCGCGCCATCGCTGCTCCGCCGCGCTCGCCAATCTGCAACAATCAGTGCTCCGGCCTTCCTCCCCATACATGCCTGCAGCTGCCACGAGCACGCTTCTGCCCTGCTCTATGCGCGCAGCCGCCCGTCACTCCTTTGCCCCGCAGCGTTGGCTTTGGCCCTCCGCTCCGCGCGGGCCGGCTCCACCCGCATCCCCTCCGCGCGGCTCCGCCTCCGCTCCTGCCCTGTGCGCCCGCACCCGGCTCCTCATCGCCACCCGGCGCTCCTGCCTCGTCGACCCGGCCGCATCCCGGTGACCCACCTCCCCAGCCGACTCGCGCTCGCCCGTCCTGGCAGGCCGGCTCCATCCACGCTGCCAGCTCAAGGCCCGCAGCCAGCCCCGCCGTCTCCGCCCGTCCGCGTCCGGCCTCCTCCGCCGGCCCACGCAGCGCTGCTCTGCCGGCTCCGCCCCGTCGGGTTCCCTCCGCTCGTGGCCGGGTCGAACCCGTCGGTCCGCACCTCCAGCCGCTCCGGCTCGCCATCCTGCGTGCCCGCGCCGGGTCGCCTGCGGCCCCGTCCGCCCCGGGCACAGCTGTGCCTCGCCTCCACCATCACCATCCCGGCCTCCCCCGAGCCTGGCCGCGTCCGACTCCCGCGACCCGCCCGGTCCGGAGTCCCGCGCCCCCGCTCCCGAACTCCCGGGCACTTGCGGGTCGGCCTCCGCTCCGGCCGCCTCTGCGCCCGGCGTCACAGGTCGCGCCGAGCCCAGGGCCTCGCTTCGGCCGTCCTTCCGGCCCGTCGCGTCGCCCCTCCGCCCGGCGTCGCGCTGGCCGCCTCCGCCGCGCCCGGCTCCCTCGGCGGCTGCTCCACCAGCGGCGGGTCCTCCACCCGACCGGCCCGCCCTGCGCCCCCATGGCTGTCTCCACCAACCACGCCCGCTCCCGCCGGGTCGCCTCACGCCCCTGGTGGCTCCCGCTCCTTCGCTGTCGTCGCCCGTCTCCGGGTCGCGTGCCCTCCGCCTCGCCCGCGGCGAGCCCAGCTGGCCGGCCTCCGCGCCGCCCGCCCGGAC
The DNA here is from genome assembly GCA_021605145.1 of Aegilops bicornis. Taxonomy (NCBI): domain Eukaryota; kingdom Viridiplantae; phylum Streptophyta; class Magnoliopsida; order Poales; family Poaceae; genus Aegilops; species Aegilops bicornis. The sequence goes on along the minus strand of CM038674.1, from coordinate 150,045,155 downwards.
CCGCCCGCTCGGCCCGGCTTCCGCGCTGGCAGGTCCCCCCTACCGCCCTGCGCCCGTCACGCTAAGCCTGTGTTCGGCCTACCAGCACGGCTCCACCTCGAGGCCGGCCGTGTCCGGCTCCCTGGCTTCGCCCCGCACCCGGCCGGGTCCGGCTCCGTCCGCCTTCGGACGCCCACCCCAGGCCTGCTCCGGGTCGCCGCCCCAGCCACCCACCTCAGCCGGTTGTCCGAGAAGAAAAAAGGGCCGGCTGCCCGTGGCTGGCTAGAAATAAAAGTGGGACCCGGCTGTGAAAAAAAAAGAAAAAAAAGGAAGAAAAAGAGATATGTCCGGCTGCTTCAGCCGCGACCTACCCGCGTCACCGTCGGGCCGCCCAGTCCGCCTGCCGGCTTCGACGCCTGGCCGGCTGGGGGCCTGACCCGTCCACTCGTCTGCCTCGACCCCCCTTCGAGCACCCGGAGGCTCGAAGGCTGCCCCCAGTGGGTGTGTCGGCGTGCTAGCGCCAAGCCGCGCCGGCTGTCATCGACAATCTTCTCCTCGTCTACACGAAAATCAATGTGAGCTCCTTACCTGCATACTTTCGCACCATGTGCAAACCCGGATAACCCCGAGCAGCCCTCGGGGACCACCTCCACCTTTATTACAGTCGCATCACTGTTTGCTCCGGCGCCGGCTAGTCTCGGCCCGATACGTTCGTTCCTGTAGACGGCTTAGTAGCGCACACGGTACCGAAGGCCCACTCTCAGCCACACACCGCAGCGTGGCTAAACGAGAGCAAAAGCTTGAGGTCACCCCACGCGAAAAGCGTCCGGGAGAAGACAGCTTGGGCAACCCGATCGTTTCCTTTATGAGTATCTACTCGGTCGAATCTGCTCCTATAGTCGGAGTACTGTACGCTCTACTCTGCGGCCACTCTTCATAACAGCTAGAGGCCGGCTCCGAGCTGTCTAGCTAACAAGAGGCAAAGCCAAAGAGCGGAGGGGACATGAAAAACATTGAAGGGGCTCGGACGAAACCGAGTCGGCACCCTCCGCATAAAACTTGCGATGCTACAAAGAAAATATTTGATATATATCTGCGCGGACTAACTTTGTCTTTTGCACGATCATCGCTGTGGGGAACCCCCTCCTCGCCCGGAGACTCGGAGGCTACACGCGGGTTGCGGGCCCGACGCCGGCCGCAACCGGCGTTTCCATCGCCGCTGTCCACATCATCAACAGCAAGACCCTCCGCGCAACTTTTCCAAGTTGCCCGGAGGCTCGGAGGCTACACCCAGTGGGTGCGCTCGCGCGCCCCCACTCAGCCGGCGGACTCCGCGTCCGCGCCCGGCAGGGCCCTGCGCCCCTCAGCCGGCGGACTCCGGGTCCGCGCCCGGCGCCATCGACGCAACGTCGGCTTCTTCATCAACCGCACGACCCCCCGGCCGACTCTTCGAGTCGCCCGGAGGCTCGGAGGCTACACCCAGTGGGTGCGCTCTCGCGACCCCACTCAGCCGGCGGACTCCGCGTCCGCGCCCGGTAGGGCCCTGCGCCCCTCAGCCGGCGGACTCCGGGTTCCACGCCCGGCGCCCTCGACGCAACGTCGGCTTCTTCAACAACAGCAAGACCCTCCGGCCGACTCTTCGAGTCGCCTGGAGGATCGGAGGCTACACCCAGTGGGTGCGCTCGCGCGCCCCCACTCAGCCGGCGGACTCCGCGTCCGCGCCCGGCGCCCTCGACGCAACGTCGGCTTCTTCAACAACAGCAAGACCCTCCGGCCGACTCTTCGAGTCGCCCGGAGGCTCGGAGGCTACACCCTGCAGTGCGCCACGCGCTTCACTCAGCCGGCGGACTCCGCGTCCGCGCCCGGCAGGGCCCCGTGCCCCCAGCCGGCGGACTCCGTGTCTGCGCCCGGCAACCTCGACGTCATCGTCGGCTCCATCATCAACAGCAAGACCCTCCGCGCAACTTTTCCAAGTTGCCTGGAGGCTCGGAGGCTACACCCAATGGGTGCGCTCGCGCGCCCCCACCTGAAACACGCCGTGCCTGTTGCACGCCCATCGCCGGCTACAACCGGCATCTACTGCTTCATCGACGCCCGCTAAAAACCCTCCGCGCAACTTTTCCAAGTTGCCGGGAGGCTCGGAGGCTACTGACAGGAGGATGACCCCCGGGTAGGCCCAAGACGGCGAACGACGCTTCAAAAACATCGGGGCCAGCAACGCCCCTCAATCCGGGTCACGCTTGGCCGGGTTGCTCAACCCGGCCAAGTCCCTCAACCCGGCCGCCTGGCCGGGTCCTCGTCCGGCTGCTCCAGTCGGCCTGCTACGAGAAGTCAACCGCTGCATCAACCCGACACCGACAAGACGGCCATACTGTTCACTCGTCACACACAGGATCGTCTACAGTGTACTTTGTCCCCGGGCATTAATTTATAAAATGCCCCAGGGACAAAACTTAGCCTAGCTCCTGTTGTTGACACGGCTTGGGATGTAAGCTACACTAGCTTACATCCCAAGCACACACCCATGCCCACCTAGCTTACACCCAAAGCTAGCTCACACTACAAAGTCAACATCCATCCATCCATCCATCCTGGACAGAGACTCACTCACGCACACTAGCTAGCTAGCTAGCCATCCATCCATCCATTCGGCCACAAGGCCACTCACGCACACACTTGTGCATACACATGCTCATACGCATAAGGCTCTGCACTGCCTTCTGTAATACAGCTCCAGGAGCAACTCTGTACTGCCAGACATGTACCCCACATATATATTCAGACATGCAGGAGTAGGAGTATTATCTCTCCAGAGAGCTCCGAACCTGGGTAAATCACCATGTGCTATTTGCCCAATCCCATCCCTTGATCTCCAAAGCAGTCTTGCCCTCACCACAAGCCACCTCGTGGCATCTGTCGTCTCGCAAACCCGCCCGCGAGATAATCCCGACAACCGCGCGATGGTTTCCCTCCCGATGGCACTCCGGCGCCACCGAGAGAGAGGAGGAGAGGTTCTCCCCCTTGTAATTCCTCCTCCACAGCCTCCCCCCTGGATGAGGAGAGGTTATCCCTCTGGATCTTGGCCTTCATGGCGATGATGGCCCCTCCAGGATCCTCCTCCCTGGCCTCCGGTGATGATGGCCCCCTCTGGCAGGGTGCCAGAGAGGGCCTAGATTGATTTCTCGTGGCTACAGAGGCTTGCGGCGGCGGAACTTCTGATCTAGGTTATTTTCTGGAGGTTTGGGTATTTATAGGAGAGGTTGGCGTCGAGAACAAGTCAGGAGGCCCCACGAGATGTCCACGAGGCACAGGGGCGCGCCCTCCACCCTCGGGGGGCCCACGGGCATCCCCTCCGGTAACTCTTTGTTCTAGTATTTTTTATATTTTCCAGGAAAATTCTTTGTTGATTTTCATCGCATTCCGAGAACTTTTATTTCTGCACAAAAACAACACCACGGTAGTTCTGCTAAAAACAGCATCAATTCGGGTTAGTTCTAATCAAATCATACCAAAATCATATAAAACTATTGTAAACATGGCATGAATACTTGGAGACGTATTAGCATCCCCAAGCTTAATTCCTGCTTGTCCTCGAGTAGGTAAATGATAAAAGAAATAATCTATGAAGTGTGAATGGTAGCAAGTGCATAAGTTTGATCAATGATAGTTCCAATCACTTTTTCTAGCATCACTATATATCATAACAGTAGCTCAACTCATGAAACTTCTCATGATCAAGTAACAAGCTATTCACATGTTAAAGTATAGATCATAAACTTTCTTGAAAACTAACAAACCGTGCTCTTAGTCATCAAACAGTTCCAATTCACCTTATTTTCGGGAAGGGTCTATGTAAGAGCTTTGATTCAGCAAACTCCACATACTCAACTATCATTTAATCTTTCACAATTGCTAACAATCATGTGATATTTATGGGTTCGAAGTTTTAATCGTACACAGAGAAAGATAGGTGCTTATAGTTTCGCCTCCCAACCTTTTACCTCAAGGGTAATGTGAACAATAATAATTTATGAAAACCTACAATATATATATATATATATATATATATATATATATATATATATATATATATCCGGATCGCTCCAACACAAAGTGCTTGCCAAAGGAAAAAGTGTAAAAAGGAAAGGTAATGATCACCATGACTCTTGTATAAGGGTAGAAGATAAAAGTGAAAGATAGGCCCTTCGCAGAGGGAGGCAGAGGTTGCCATGCGCTTTTATGGTTGGATGCACAAAATCTTAATGCAAAAGAATGTCACTTTATATTGCCGCTTGTGATAAAGACCTTTATTATGAAGTCCATCGCTTTTATTTCTTCCCTATCACAAGTTCGTATAAAGCTTATTTTCTTTGCACTAATAGATCATACATATTTAGAGAGCATTTTTTATTGCATGCACCGGTCACAACTTACTTGAAGGATCTTACTCAATCCATAGGTAGGTATAGTGGACTCTCATGGCAGAACTGGTTTAAGGGATGTTTGGAAGCACAAGTAGTATTTCTACTTGGTGCAAAGAATTTGGCTAGCATGAGAGGGAAAGGCAAGCTCAACATGTTGGATGATCCAAGACTATAACGTTTTGGATATAGGAAAACATAACCCATTAAGTTGTCTTCCTTGTCCAACATCAACCTTTTAGCATGTCATATTTTAATGAGTGCTCACTATTACAAAAGATATCCAAGATAGTGTATTTATATGTGAAATCTCTCTTCCTTCAATATTCTTTCATGAATTGTTCAAGTGACCTGCGTTTGCTAACTTTCAATAATTTTACTACCTATACTTATTATGTGTGAAGTCATTACTCCCCATGTTATAAGCATATTAAACATATATAAATTCAGATTTATGATATTCAGTTCATTCAACCATTTACTCATAGGATATACGTGAAGCGCGTGAGTAAATGACAAACTACTCCAAAAGATATAAGTGAAGAACAATGAGTAGTCAAATAATTAACTAGCCATAGGAGGATTCTTTTTCACTCAAGATTTCATATCCAATGATTTTATTCAAACATCAAGAAAAATTGAAAATACTCTCCAAGCAAAACACATATCATGTGACGAATAAAAATATAGCTCCGAGTAAGGTATACCGATAGTTTTGAAGACGAAACAGGGGATGCCTTCCGGGGCATCCCCAAGCTTAGGCACTTGAGTCTTCCTTGAACATTACCTTGGGGTGCCTTGGGCATCCCCAAGCTTAGGGCCTTTCCACTCCTTATTCTCCACATATCGATATCTCACCCAAAGCTTTAAAACTTCAATCACACAAAACTTAACGGAACTTCGTGAGATAGGTTAGTATGATAAAGAGTAAACCATTCACTTTGGTACTGTCAAAGACAAGGTTCATAATTTTTCTCACACAATGACTAATTTACCATATCATTTCTACAATTTATATTGAGAAATATAAGCCATAGAAACTAGAAAACAAGCAAATTATGCAATGAAAAACAGAATCTGTTAGAAACAGAACAGTCTGTAATGATCTGAACAACAACCATACTTCTGCTACTAAAAAAATTATGAAATAAATTGGTGGACGTGAGGAATTTTTCTATTAATCTTCTGCAAAAATAATCAACTCAAAAGCACTCTTTTGTAAAAAAAATGACAGCTAATCTCGTGAGCACAAAGTTTCTGTTTTTTACAGCAAGATTACATTAATTTTCACCCAAGTCTTCCCAAAGGTCTTACTTGGCACTTTATTGAAACAAAATCTATAAAACATGATTAGTACAGTAGCTTAATCATGTAAACACACAAAAATAGTAAGGGTAAATATTGGGTTGTCTCCCAACAAGCACTTTTCTTTAATGCCTTTTAGCTAGGCATGATTATTTCAATGATGCTCACATAAAAGATAAGAATTGAAACATAAAGAGAGCATCATGAAGAATATGACTTGCATATTTAAATCTAACCCACTTCCTATGCCTAGGGATTTTGTGAGCACATAATTTATAGGAACTTGAATAAACTAGCATAGGAAGGAAAAACAAGTATAACTTCAAAACTTTAAGCACATAGAGAGGAAACTTGATATTATTGCAACTCCTACAAGCATGTATTCCTCCCTCATAATAATTTTTAGTAGCATCATGAATGAGTTCAACAATATAACCATCACATAAAACTTTATTTTCATGATCTACAAGCATAGAAATTTTACTACTCTCCACATAAGAAAAATTCTTCTCATTCGGAATAGTGGGAGAAAACTCAACAAAATAACTGTATTGTGAGGCATAATCCAATTGAAAATTAAAATCATGATGACAAGTTTCATGGTTAACATTATTCTTTATAGCATACATGTCATCACAATAATCATCATAGACATCAACTTTGTTCTCATAATCAATTGGAACCTCTTCTGAAATAGTGGAATCATTACTAACTAAAGTCGACACTCTTCCAAATCTACTTTACATGATAGTATTATTCATACTCCAAAAGATATAAGTGAAGTTCATGGAGAAATCTACAATTAATATAGACTAACCAATATCGAAGCTCAAAATATATAAGTGAAGCACACGAAGCATTCTATAAAACCATACTCAAAAGATTTAAGTGAAGCGCAAAGAGCATTCTATAAGGTCATACTCAAAAGATATAAGTGAAGCACATGAATCATTCTATAAATCGATGAAGGGATATCTCATACTAGAATGGTTCTTAAAGAAAAATAAAAACACAAAGGACACAAATCATGTGAACAAAACAAAAACCGAGGTATACCGATAATTGTTGAAGAAGAAAGATGAGATGCCAACCGGGGCATCCCCAAGCTTAGATGCTTGAGTATCCTTGGAATATTTACTCGGGGTGCCTTGGGCAACCCCAAGCTTGAACTCTTGCTCTCTTTATTCTTCTCATATTGATAGCTCCTCGATCTTCGAACATTTCATCCTCACAAAACTTTAACAAAAACTTTGTGAGATCTGTTAGTATAATAAAGCAAATCACTACCTTTAGGTACTGTTGCAAACTCATTCCAATTTCATATTAGAACTATATCTACTGTATTCCAGCTTCACCATGGTTCATACACCCCGATATCGATACTACCCATAGATTCATCAAAATAAGCGAACAACACATAGAAAACAGAATCTGTCACAAACAGGACAGTCTGTAGTAATCTAGAAGTTTAGTATACTTCTGTAACTCCAAAAATTCTAAAATAAATATTAAAATTAAAAAACATTGTACAGAAGTAATATGCAAAAAGTTTCAGACCCATTTGACTTTCCAGTAAAAAATGTAAATTCACGCGCTACACTCAAAGTTTCTGTTTTTGTACTGCACAAAGTAAATAAGCAATCTAATCATCATAAAACCAAACCTGGACACATTATTTTTATAATACAATGGATATATACAAGAGGATAATTATTTTCAGAGAAACTTCCATGAAAAAAAATACATCGTTTCCATGAGCATGAACACAAGTGTTCAAGGTCGACCGTCACTTCTCCAATGCATAACCTTCCAATCACTTCTCTTATTGAAAAACATTTTAGGCATGAGAGGCAAGTAAATTTTTTTGTATTTTCATTCTTTTAAAAAAATTGTATGTTTCACCCACAACTAAACAGAAACATTCTACTTAGTGAAGAAAGCAAACAAGCATACACGAAAATATCAACCCCACGCTATTGCTCCCCGGCAACGGCGCCAGAAAAGAGCTTGATAATCCCCAAGTGCAGGGAATCATCGTAGAAATTCCCAAAGGTGGAAGTGATAAGTATGGAGTGTCGAACCCACAAGGAGCTAAAGGTAAGATCAATATTCTCTCAAGTCCTATCTGCCATCGACTCTCATTTACGACATCGAACGTTTGCTTCCAACTAGAAACGAGAAAAAAAAACTACGCTGTGGGTATGAAGAGGGTAACTTTGCATGGTATCAGAGAGCTAAAATATAAAAGTAGGTGATGTTATCATAAAGTTAGAATATATTACTAAATATTATAAATACCTAGTGTGGTATAATGATGGGTCGGTGTGCGGACTTATCCTAGGCAATCGTTAACAAGACCAGTAGTCGTCATTGCAATTTCATATGAGGGAGAGGCATAAGCTAACATACTTTCTCTTCTTGGGTCATATGCACTTATTATTGGAACTCTAGCAAGTATCCGCAACTACTAAAGATCACTAAGGTAAAACCCAACCATAGCATTAACATATCAAGTCCCCTTTATACCATACGCAACAACCCCCTTACTCGGGTTTATGCTTCTGTCACCCAAGCAACCCACTATAAGCGAATCATGAACGTATTGCAACACCCTAAAGCAGGAATCCCTCACGCTTGCGCGGCATGGAGGGCACAATAGGACAGCACCAAAATAAAACATACAAATCATACCAATCTAGATCATCAATCAACCCAAAGACAAAGGATATCTACTCAAAACATCATAGGATAGCAACACATCATTGGATCATAATATGTGGCATAAAGCACCATGTTCAAGTAGGGATTACAGCGGGGTGCGGGAGAGTGGACTGTGTAAAAGAGTTGAGGATGGTGATGATGATGGTGATGTTGATGAAGACGATCAACGTGGCGATGGTTCCCCTCCCGATGGCACTAGGAGAGGTTCTCCCCCTTGTGCTTCCTCCTCCATGGCCTCCCCCTGGATGGGGAGAGGTTCTCCCTCTGGATCTTGGCCTTCATGGCAATGATGGCCCCTCCAGGATCCTCCTCCATGGCCTCCGGTGAAGATGGCCCCCTCCGATAGGATGCCAGAGAGGGCCTAGATTGATTTCTCGTGGCTACAGAGGCTTGCGGCGGCAGAACTTCCGATATAGGTTATTTTCTGGAGGTTTGGGTATTTATAGGAGAGGTTGGCATCGAGAACAAGTCAGGGGGCCCCACGGGAAGTCCACGAGGCACAGGGGCGCGCCTTCCACCCTCGTGGGGCCCACAGGCATCCCCTCCAGTAACTCTTCGTTCCAGTATTTTTAATATTTTCCAGAAAAATTCTCCGTTGATTTTCATCGCATTCCGAGAACTTTTATTTCTGCACAAAAACAACACCACGGTAGTTCTGCTGAAAACAGCGTCAGTCCGGGTTAGTTCTAATCAAATCATAACAAAATCATATAAAAATATTGTAAACATGGCATTAATACTTCATAAATTATAGATACGTTGGAGACGTATCAGCGTCCCCAAGCTTAATTCCTGCTCGTCCTCGAGTAGGTAAATGATAAAAGAAATAATTTATTAAGTGTGAATGCTAGCAAGTGCATAAGTTTGATCAATGACAGTTCCAATCACTTTTTCTAGCATCATTATATATCATTACAGTTGCTTGCCGTTCTTTTTGAAGTTCCCCTTCTTACCTTTACCCTTTTTCTTGAAACTAGTGGTCTTGTTGACCATCAACACTTGATGCTCCTTCTTGATTTCTACCTCCGCAGCCTTTAGCATTGCAAAGAGCTCGGGAATGGTCTTATCCATCCCTTGCATATTATAGTTCATCACGAAGCTCTTGTAGCTTGGTGGCGTTGATTGAAGAACTCTGTCATCATGACACTATCAACTGGAAGATTAACTCCCGCTTGAGTCAAGTGATTGTGGTACCCGGACATTACGAGTATATGCTCACCGATGTAACTATTCTCCTCCATTTTGCAGCTATAGAACTTATTGGAGACTTCATATCTCTCAATCCGGGCATTTGCTTGAAATATTAACTTCAACTCCTGGAACATCTCATATGCTCCATGACGTTCAAAATGCCGTTGAAGTCCCGGTTCTAAGCCGTAAAGCATGGCACACTGAACTATCGAGTAGTCATCAGCTTTGCTCTGCTAGACGTTCATAACATCAGGCGTTACTCCTGCAGCGGGTTTGGCACCTAGCGGTGCTTCCAGGACATAATTCTTCTGTGCAGCAATGAGGATAATCCTCAAGTTATGGACCCAGTCCGTGTAATTGCTACCATCATCTTTCAACTTAGCTTTCTCTAGGAACACATTAAAACTCAACGGAACAACAATACGGGCCATTTATCTACAACAACATAGACATGCAAAATACTATGAGGTACTAAGTTCATGATAAATTAAAGTTCAGTTAATCATATTACTTAAGAACTCCCACTTAGATAGACATCCCTCTAATCATCTAAGTGATCACGTGATCCATATCAACTAAACCATGTCCGATCATCACATGAGATGGAGTAGTTTTCAATGGTGAACATCACTATGTTGATCATATCTACTATATGATTCACGCTCGACCTTTCGGTCTCAGTGTTTCGAGGCCATAGCTGCATATGCTAGGCTCGTCAAGTTTAACCCGAGTATTCTGCGTGTGCAAAACTGGCTTGCACCCGTTGTATGTGAACGTAGAGCTTATCACACCCGATCATCACGTGGTGTCTCGGCACGACGAACTGTAGCAATGGTGGATACTCAGGGAGAACACTTGTACCTTGAAATTTAGTGAGAGATCATCTTATAATGCTACCGTCGTACTAAGCAGAATAAGATGCATAAAAGATAAACATCAGATGCAATAGTGATATGATATGACCATCATCATCTTGTGCCTTTGATCTCCATCTCCAAAGCACCGTCATGATCACCATCGTCACCGGCTTGACACCTTGATCTCCATCGAAGCATCATTGTCGTCTCGCCAACTATTGCTTCTACGACTATCGCTACCGCTTAGTGATAAAGTAAAGCAATTACATGGCGATTGCATTTCATACAATAAAGCGACAACCATATGGCTCCTGCCAGTTGTCGATAACGGTGTTACAAAACATGATCATCTCATACAACAATTTATATAATCACGTCTTGACCATATCACATCACAACATGCCCTGCAAAAACAAGTTAGACGTCATCTACTTTGTTGTTGCAAGTTTTACATGGCTGCTACGGGCTTAGCAAGAACCATTCTTACCTACGCATCAAAACCACAACGATTTTTCATCAAGTTTGTTGTGTTAACCTTCAACAAGGACCGGGCGTAGTCACACTCGATTCAACTAAAATTGGAGAAACAAACACCCACTAGCCACCTGTGTGCAAAGCACGGCGGTAGAACCAGTCTCATGAACGCGGTCATGTAATGTCGGTCTGGGCCGCTTCATCCAACAATACCGCTGAATCAAAGTATGACATGCTGGTAAGCAGTATGACTATTATCGCCCACAACTCTTTGTGTTCTACTCGTGCATATAACATCTACGCATAGACCTGGCTCGGATGCCACTGTTGGGGAACGCAGTATTTCAGAAAAAATTCTACGATCACGATCTATCTAGGAGATGCATAGCAACGAGCAGGGAGAGTGTGTCCATGTACCCATGTAGACTGAAAGGGGAAGCGTTAAGTAACGTAGTTGATGTAGTCGAACGTCTTCGTGATCCAACCGATCAAGTACCAAACGCACGGCACCTCCGCGATCTGCACACGTTCAGCTTGGTGACGTCCCTCGTACTCTTGATCCAGCTGAGGCCGAGGGAGAGTTTCGTCAGCACGACGGCATGATGACGGTGATGATGAAGTTACCGACGCAGGGCTTCGCTTAAGCACTGCAAAGATATGACCGAGGTGGAAATATGTGGAGGGGGGCATCGCACAATGCTAAACAATCAACTTGTGTGTCTATGGGGTGCCCCCCTCCCTCGTATATAAAGGAGTGGAGGAGGGGGGCGGCCTCCTATGGCGCGCCCCAAGGGGGGATTCCTACTCCTACTAGGAGTAGGTTTCCCCCCTTTCCTAGTCCAACTAGGAGGGGGAGGAAGGGAAGAGGGAGAGGAAGGAAAGGGGGGCCGGCCCTCCTCCCCAATTCAGATTGGGCTTGGGGGGCGCGCCCCACCACTTGGCCGCCTCCTCCTCTCTTCTCCATGGCCCATAAAGGCCCATTAACTTCCCGGGGGGTTACGGTAACCCCCCCCCCCCGGTACTCCGTAAATGCCCAAACTCATCTGAAACCATTCTGGTGTCCAAACATAACCTTCCAATATATTAATCTTCATGTATCGACCATTTCGAGACTCCTCGTCATGTCAGTGATCACATCCGGGACTCCGGACTAACTTCGGTAAATCAAAACACATAAACTCATAATACCGATCATCATCGAACGTTAAGCGTGCGGACCCTACGGGTTCGAGAACTATGTAGACATGACAGAGACTCACTTCCGGCCAATAACCAATAGAGGAACCTAGATGCTCACATTGGTTCTGTCGGCGTTCTGGGAACGGGGGTCCCCAGACTTGCCTGCCTGCGGCCTGCGGCGTGGCTCAAAGGAGGCCCAGGACAGCCCATCTTCATCAACACAAGCTTAAGACCCTCGCGAGGGGCCAAGCCTCGCGGGGAGGACGACCAAGAGCTTCCTCAAGCACGGCCTCGTCAGGCTGGCTCACGAGGAGGCGGAGAGTTCAAGGCAGGGTACCTCGCGAGGTGCCCGTGACGTAAGCCATGACGACCAAGGCGCCCGATCGAGGCGCCCAATCGGCGCCAGCCGTCTGCAGCGTCCTCCTTTCCTCTTTGGTGCAAAGGGAGCAAGCGCGAAGTAGAGCATCAAGCAAAGGCATCCGCTTCGATTGCAACAAGACCAAGACCAGCCCCAACGGCTGGAATGCGATCATCATGGAGCCCAAGCAAAGGCGTCATCACCAGAAAGCCTTTGGACGGCGAGGACCAACTTTAGTCAGGATAAGTGTACCCGCTGTTCCCCTTCAAAATGGCCAATTGTTGGCGCCCTTCCCGCTCAATATTTGGGAAGAGGCCCAGGGCCTTCGCCTATAAATAGGAGTAGCCACACTCAGTGTAGGGAGAGCATTCGGAACCCAGAGAGAGAGAGATAGAGACCCGATCCTCAAGCTAGAGCGACGGGATACCACCTAGCAGTTCATTACACCCGCCAAGAACAGACCCTCCCGAGGCTGTTCTTCCCTGTACTGTTCCTCATCAGCCCAAGAGGCAATCCACACACCACACCTTTGGGTAGGGTATTACACCACGATGGTGGCCTGAACCAGTATAAATCTCGTGTCTCTTGTGTTGTTCTTCTTAGTAGTTTAGGTCCCCGCGATTCGGCGAGGTACGAGACGGTGGAGGGTTGGATCTCCACACGCACCCCAGAGTTCGAACCTTAAGGATCTGCCGAAATCCGACATTTGGCGCGCCAGGTAGGGGTGCGCCGGAATCTGCCTTTCGTCGCCTCGTTCTTCCCCGACCACCGCAGCCATGTCTGACGCCCGTCGAGCCCGCGCCAAGTGCCGAGCCGCCCTCGCCTCCCATGTCGCCGGGACAGCTCCTGTCGGCAGGCGCCCTCGTCGTTCCCCGTCACCTGCCGTCAACACCGTCATCGGCCCGGCGGGGCAGGCACAACTGTCGTCCTGGCGCTCTCGGCGACCTCATGGGAGGCGCGCGACTCCTGATCGCCCGCCCCTCGCGCCCGGCTCCCCACTCATCGCGGCCCTCCTCGGCGGCTCATGGCGCCGCCTTCCAGCCGCCATGTCAAGACATTAAATCGGCTGGGTCGGCGCTGCCTCCACGCGGCAGGGGGCTCCCTCAAGCCGGACGGAGTCGTCGGCCGGGCTGACCTTCGACTCTCAAGACCACCCCGCCAGCTCGGCCGGCTCGGGTGCACTCCCCCTGCTCTGCACACCTAGAATCTGCCAGGTCGCCGTCACCAGGACCCTCATCAACGGCGGCGCCGGCCTCAACGTACTCTCAGTCGAGGCCTTCAACCTCCTCTGCATACCCAGGGAGCGGCTGCTGCCCAGCCGGCCTTTTTTTCGTGGGAGGAGGGTCATCCAGCTCCTTGGGGCAATTAAACTTCCGGTGACCTTCGGCACCTCGACAACTTCCGCACGGAATTGGTCGATTTCGACATCGCCCCCATCGGCCTCCCCTACAACACTATCCTCGGCTATCCGCAAGATTGGCCAAATTCATGGCCGCAACCCACCCGGGTACAACCTCATGAAGATGCACGGGAGCAAGGGCGTCCTCACCGTGCGCCCAGAGATCAAGGTGCGCTGCGGCGCTCAAGCTCACCCTCAAGACGGCCGTCAGAAGACAGCCCGCCGACGCAGGCTTCCCTAAGCCCAAGGGCTGCGCCGACCAAGAAGAAGCAGTTGTTCACTCAAGACAAGGCAGAGACCAAGCAGATACCCGTCGATGAGGACGGGTCCACAAACGCCACCTTCACCATAGGCGCCAACCTCGAGCCCGAACAGGAGGAAGCCCTTGTCAAGTTCCTGCGTGCGAACAAGAAGGTGTTCGCACAGGAGCCCGATCAGTGGCGGGATTCCACGGGCGTGATCAAGCACCACCTCAACGTGTGCCCCAACGCAAGGCCCAAAGGAAGCAGAAAGCGAGGAGGCAGTCCACCGAAAAGCAGGCCTTCATCGTCCAAGAGACCCGCAAGCTAGAAGCCGCGGGGGTTATCCGCGAGGTCCGATACCCAGATTGGTTGGCCAACCCCGTGGTGGTGCCGAAGAAGGGAGGAAAGGAGCGCATGTGTGTCGACTTCACCAACCTCAACAAAGCATGCCCGCAGGATCCGTTTCCGCCCTCAATCGACCGGATCGTCGATTCCACCGCCGAGTGTGACCTGTTGTGCTTCTTGGACGCCTTTTCCGGTATCACCAAATCAAGATGGCGGTGGAAGACGTGGAGAAGACGGCCTTCCTAACCCCGTGTGGAGTATCTTTGCTATACCTGCATGCCATTCGGGTTTGCGCAACGCTGGGCAACCTTCCAAATGACTCATGCACATCACCTTGGGCCCATTTCGGGGAAGAATGTGGAGGCATACGTCGGCGACATCGTGGTGAAGTCTCATGAGGCCAAGACCTTGATACAAGACTGGAAGAAACCTTCGCGAGCCTCAACGCAGTGAGCCTGCGACTCAACCCGAGAAGTGTGTGTTTGGAGTTCCCTCAGCAAGCTCACAGGCTTCCTCGTGTCCCACGAGGCATCAAGCCAACCTGAAAAGGTCAAGGCAAAGGAAGACATGAGCCTACCAAGACCCTCAGGGAGATGCAGAAGCTCACAAGGCGCGTAACGGCGCTGGGCCGTTTCATCTCCCGATTGGGGGAGCGGGCGCTGCCTTTCTTCCAGATGATGAAGAAAAAGGGGCCCTTCGAGTGGACCGAAGAGGCCGACCAAGCGTTTCAAGACCTCAAGAGGTAACTGACCAGCCCTCCAGTGATGGTGGCCCCGCGCCCTCAGGAGCCCTTGGTACTCTACCTCCACGCCACTCCCTACTCCGCTAGCGCTGCTCTAGTGGCGGTTAGGGAGGAGCGTCAGGCCAGGACCACGGCGGCCACCCGAGCTAAGGCAAGACCGGATCAGAAGGAACTACAGAAGCCAGCACCGCAATGGAGGAAGATCAGCCGTCACAGCAGAGCGCACCAAGGGCGGGGGAGGCCACCCGTCCAAGCACCCAGCTTCCGGAGGCGCCGACGCCTCAGGAGGCACCACAGGTTCCGGAGGACGCCACCAGCACCAACGCCCCTAACCTCGTCGAGCACCTGGTGTGCCGCATTGTGATCTTTGCATACGGGATCACGAGGGCACGGTACCCCATGCCGCGAAGCTCCTCCCTAGCATCGCTAGTGGCTTTGGCGCCAAGCTGCTGGCACTACTTCCGTGGTCATCCAATCAAGGTTGTCTCGGCATACCCCTCGAGAGGGTGCTCAAGAGCCCCAACTCGGCAGAAGGGTCGCCGAGTGGAACATTGAGCTGCAAGCATTCCAGCTCGAGTTCAAGACTGACCAGAGTCATCAAGGGGCCACAATGGCAGATTTCAGGGCCGAATGGACTAGCACCGGGCCTCAGGGTCGGCGAGGATCGGTCCCTCGCCCCAGTGAGCGAAGCGCCAGAAGGTTGGGTCATGTACTTCGACGGAGCGTTCTCCAGACAAGGCGTTGGGGCCGGGGCGGTACTCATATCTCCCGCTCAGGACAAGCTCTACTATGTCGTACAGCTCTGCTTCCAGCATGGCGAGAAGGTCTCCAACAACATAGCAGAATACGAGGGGCTGATAGCAGGTCTGAAGGCTGCCGCTGCTCTGGGGGTGAAGCGCCTTACCATCAAGGGCGATTCGCAGCTTCTCGTCAATTTCTCCAACAAGGTGTATGAGCCAAGAGATGAACACATGGAAGCCTACCTTGCGGAGGTCCGCAGGATGGAGAAACAGTTCTGGGGGTTGGAGCTGCAACACGTGCCCCGTGGCACCAATCAAGAGGCCGAGGACATCGCCAAACGAGCCTCTAGGAGGTTACCCCAGGAGCCGGGCGTCTTTGAGGAACGACTCTTCAAGCCCCTCAGCCACCGCCAAGTTATCAAGCACAGCGCAGCCTCGGGAGGAGCTCCCTCAGCCACCAGCCTCGGGAGCCCCAGCCTGCGGCCCGGCCTCGGGGGCTCGCCTGCTCCTGACAATGGAACCTCAAGAGGAGTGCTGGATCACGGAGCTCAAGAGCTACCTAACGCAGGGGGCTTTACCGGAGAAGGAGGAGGAGGCAGAGCGTGAGGCGCGGCAAGCCACGGCATACAACATCATGGATGGAGAACTCTACCGGAAACGACCGAACGACGTATCCCTGCGCTGCATCACCAGGGAACAGGGGAAGGAATTGCTGGCATATATACATGGCAGAGATTGTGGGCACCATTCGTCATCACGGACCCTTGTCGGCAAGGCGTTCCGCAGCTGTTTCTATTGGCCCACCGCGCTCAATGACGCCATCGAACTCGTGAAGGCTTGCGAGGCTTGCCAATTCCACGCCAAGCAGATCCACCAACCTGCGGTTCAGAACCATCCCCTCACTTGGCCGTTCATGTCTGGGGGCTGGACATTCTGGGCCCATTCCTCGGGCACCGGGGCTATCGCTACCTATACGCCGTGGACAAATTCACCAAGTGGGCCAAAGTCGAGGCCGTCTGCGCCATCCCCGCTGGTTCTGGTCAAAGTTCATCAAAGGGCATCGTGAGTCGGTTCAGTGCCGAACCGCATCATCACCGACAACGGTTCGCAGTTCACCAAGAACCTTTTAAAACATATCACGCTAACCTTGGGACGCAGATATGCTACGCTTCGTGGCGCACCCCGCAGCAATGGACAAAGCCGAAGCGGGCCAATGCAGAGGTCCTGAGAGGCCTCAAGACCAGGACGTTCAAGAAGAAGCTGGAAGCCTACGGCAGAGGCTGGTATGACGAGCTTCCATCCGTGTTGTGGTCCATCTGCACAACCGCGACCAAGCCAACTGGAGAGACCCCCTTCTTCCCGGGTTCACGGAGCCGGCGGTCCTCCTCACGAGGTCAAGCGTCGATCCGCTGGGTCCCGGGCGCTCGATGAAACGCTGCAGGACGCCATGCGGGGACGGCTCTGTGTCAGGGGAGGAGGTCGTCGGAAGCTGCACCATGAGCGGCAAGGTACCAGCAGCTCTCCGCGATACCACCGCCGCAACATCCGCCCAGAACTCTCGAGGTAGGAGACCTCGTGCTCCGACGGGTCCTCTCCAGGGAGGGACTGCATAAGCTCTCTCCCATGTGGGAGGGCCCATTCAAGGTTGTTCATGTTTCCAGGCCTGGCTCCGTGCGCTTGGAGATGCAAGAGGGAGTACCTATACAGAACGCGTGGAACATCCAGCACCTCCAGAGGTTCTACCCCTAAAGGCCCAGAGCCTGTGAAGAAGGCGAATGCCTGTGAAGTTCATCCTTTTTGGCAAAGGCCCAGAGCCTGTGAAGAAGGCAAACGCATGTGAAGATGCTGCGTTTGGGAAAGGCCCGGAGCCTATGAAGAAGGCGAACGCCTGTGAAGCTGCCGCGTTTTGGAAAAGGCCTGGAGCCTGTGAAGAAGGCGAACGCCTGTGAAGCTGCCGCGTTTTGGCAAAGGCCCAGAGCCTGTGAAGAAGGCGAACGCATGTGAAGCTGCCACGCTCTGGAAAAGGCCCGGAGCCTGTGAAGAAGGCGAACGCCTGTGAAGCTGTCGCGTTTTGGAAAAGGCCCAGAGTCTGTGAAGGGGCGAACGCCCGTGAAGCTTGCTTCCCAGAAGAAAGGCCCGAGCACGTGAAGAAGGCGAACGCCTGTGAAGCCTCGCCGCCCGTGACACTCTCACGTAATAATGAGTTGGGGTTGTACACGCCTCGAGTCTCAGAGTGCGGCCTCAGCCCTGGGCTCCTCCCACGCCCTGGCAGCACTTAGCTCCGCTGGTGAGAAGACGTCGAAGACTAGACTAGGTGCCGGACGCGGCTTTTTCATTTGCTTTCTGCAGTTGACTGGTTATTCCCATTTGAAGTTTTCATCGAAACTATCGCCCTTTTTTGGTCCGTGGTTCTTCGATCTTTTTCACCCTCCTGCTTCGATTTCTCTTGCGCGGGGACTCGCGAGGCGGAAGCCTCGGGAGCCCCCGCGAGTGTTCCTACCCCTATCGCTCAAGTTTTCACGGCCCTGGTCCACAGCTGGAGCACCCATCCTGACCATGCCTCACGGGCAGCACAACGTGAGCACGGGGCCAGGGTCGGTCGCTCCCGCGGCCACGATCGTCACTTGCGAATGGGCGCCTGTATGAACAAACGATGTCGAGGATAACAAAAGCAGTACAATAATTAATGGCGTTGACCTAAACACACCCCCACGGGGCCATACATTGTTCCCTTTTTACGCAGGCGAAAAGGGAAGAAAAGGACAAAAGCAGGTGAAGCACGCCCCGTACCGGCTCTCTTGGGAGGCCCGAGCCACCTCCGGAGCTCAGTCGGACTCCATCTCTCGCTTCACCGGGGCGTGGCGGCGAGCGGACACGCTGCTACCCCCCCAGCGGGCGGCGGCGTAATGGGCCGCGCTACCGGAAGAATCGCCACCAAGAAGAGCTGGTGAAGCGTGAGGAGACGCTGGCATCGCCACTCACACGCTTCTCTCCGCCTGGCCGGGGCTGAGTCCTCGGTCATGTCGTCGCCCCTGTGGCAGCACCCCATACGGCGGCCGTCTTCCCCGAACACACTCTGGTTGAGAGTGGCGTCGCCATCATACTTGATGTGCAGTGAGCTCCGGCGGAGGAGACCACGCCATGAACGCCCCGCCACCATGGGCCGAGAACAAAGGTTCCCTGCAGCAGAGACCTCCAGAGAAGCCCACGGCCCGGCTGCAACAGCCATCTGCCTGGAGCCAGAGGCCACTCAGGGCGCCATCTGGGAGCTCACCCAGGAGGAAGCACGGGAGCTAAAGCCGGACGCTGGACGGCTCCTCCGCCCTCACCATGAACTCCGGCAGCACTTCGGCAGCATGAAGGCGCGGCCTCGAGGGACGAGCGGCCGGGGCATGCCCTCCGACCATGGCCAGCCGCTCGTCACCACGCTGAGAGCCCCCCCCCCCCCACGACCGCGGGAGACCGCTGTGGAGGCCACGGGGTGCTTGCGAGGCCGACCTCGACCACGCTTAGGCGGAGGAGAGGAAGATTCGACCTGGCGGCCCTTCCCCTTCTCTGCGGCCGAGAACTTCCTTGGTGGAGCCATGGAGAAGAAGGAGAGACAAGAAAGGATGGACTGGAAGGGCGCGCCGTTCCTGCACTTATAGCCGGCGAAGGCCAACCGTCGACCTCCACGATCACCGTAATCATGATCGACCATGCATGCAAGGACTTGTTTAACCCGGGCGATTACTAAGGCGTCGTGGGGGAGCAGCGTCACGATGTCCAATCAACCGCCACGCTGGCGCCCAAGGTCAAGAAGTTGTTAGGGGCCCATGACGCCAGACTTGCCCTTTCGCCTCTCGCTCGGCCAAGTTCGGGCGCGCCCGTGGGCCCCAGGGCTACTGCCTGTCGGGAACGGGGTCCCCGGACTTGCTCGCCCGCTGCCCAAGCGGCGTGGCTCAAAGGAGGCCCAGGACAGCCCATCTTCATCAACACAAGCTCGAGACCCTCGCGAGGGGCCAAGCCTCGCGGGGCGGATGATCAAGAGCTTCCTCAGGCACGGCCTCGTCAGGCTGGCTCACGAGGAGGCGGAGAGTTCAAGGCAGGGTACCTCGCGAGGTGCCCGTGACGTAAGCCATGACGACCAAGGGCGCTAGTCGGGCGCCAGCCGTGCAGCGTCCTCCTTTCCTCTTTGGTGCAAAGGGAGCAAGCGCGGCGAGCATCAAGCAAAGGCATCCGCTTCGGTGCAACAAGACCAAGACCAGCCCCAACGGCTGGAATGCGATCATCGTGGAGCCCAAGCGGGCGTCATCACCAAAGGCCTTTGGCAGGCGAGGACCAACTTTAGTCAGGATAAGTGTACCCGCTGTTCCCCTTCAAAATGGCCAATTTTTGGCGCCCTTCCCGCTCAATATTTGGGAAGAGGCCCAGGTCCTTCGCCTATAAATAGGAGTAGCCACACTCAGTGTAGGGAGAGCATTCGGAACCCAGAGAGAGAGAGAGATAGAGACCCAATCCTCAAGCTAGAGCGACGGGATACCACCTAGCAGTTCATACACCCGCCAAGAACAGACCCTCGCGAGGCTGTTCTTCCCTGTACTGTTCCTCATCAGCCCAAGAGGCAATCCACACACCACACACTGGAGTAGGGTATTACACCACGATGGTGGCCTGAACCAGTATAAATCTCGTGTCTCTTGTGTTGTTCTTCTTATTAGTTTAGGTCCCTGCGATTCGGCGAAGTACGAGACGTTGGAGGGTTGGATCTCCGTGCGCACCCCATATTTCGAACCTTAAGGGTCTGCCGGAACCCGAAATCCGACAGGTTCCTACATATTCTACGAAGATCTTTATCGGTCAAACCGCATAACAACATACGTTGTTCCCTTTGTCATCGGTATGTTACTTGCCCGAGATTCGATCATCGGTATCATCATACCTAGTTTAATCTCATTACCGGCAAATCACTTTACTCGTTCCATAATGCATCATCCCATAACTAACTCATTAGTCACATTGCTTGCAAGGCTTATAGTGATGTGCATTACCGAGAGGGCCCAGAGATACCTCTCCGACAATCGGAGTGACAAATCCTAATCTCGATCTATGCCAACTCAACAAACACCATCGGAGACACCTGTAGAGCATCTTTATTATCACCCAGTTATGTTGTAACATTTGATAGCACACTAAGTGTTCCTCCGGTATTCGGGATTTGCATAATCTCATAGTCATAGGAACATGTATAAGTTATGAAGAAAGCAATAGCAATAAACTAAACGATCATAGTGCTAAGCTAACGGATGGGTCAAGTCAATCACATCATTCTCTAATGATGTGATCCCATTTATCACATGACAACTCATGTCTATGGCTAGGAAACTTAACCATCATTGATTAATGAGCTAGTCAAGTAGAGGCATACTAGTGACACTCTGATTGTCTATGTATACACACATGTACTAAGTTTCCGGTTAATACAATTCTAGCATGAATAATAGACATTTATCATGATATAAGGAAATATAACTAACAACTTTATTATTGCCTCTAGGGCATATTTCCTTCACTTAATACACTAGATGCATGCTGGATAGCGGTCGATGTGTGGAGTAATAGTAGTAGATGCAGGCAGGAGTCGGTCTACTAATCTTGGACATGATGCCTATGTAATGATCATTGCCTGGATATCTTCATGATTATTTGAATTTCTATCAGTTGCCCAACGGTAATTTGTTTACCCACGGTTTGCTATTTTTCTCGAGAGAAGCTACTAGTGAAATCTACGGCCACCGGGCCTTTCTTCTCATATATTTGCCTTGCGATCTACTTTTCCTTTGCATTTTTATTCAGATCTATTAAACCAAAAAAATACAAAAATACCTTGTTGTGTTTTATCTTTATTTATTTTATTTGGCGTCCGATCTATCAATCTACTACAATTTACCTCACGTCCACTTGCCTATCTTGAGGCGCCGTACCCCGAAAGAGATTGACAACCCCTTTAACTCGTCGGGTTGCGAGGTGTTGTTGTTTGTGTGTAGGTGATGTTTATGTTGTGTTGCTTGGTTCTCCTACCGGTTCAATACCTTGGTTTCATAACTGAGGGAAATACTCTACCATCGCTATGCTACATTATCCTCCCTCTCCGGGGAAATACCGACGTAGTTCTAGCTGCCATCAAGGAGAATTTCTGGCGCCGTTGCCGGGGAGGATCTTCAACATAACCAGGTTCCTAATCACAAATCTCCTCTCCTTGCAATTTACATTATTTGCTATTTGCCTCTCGTTTTCCTCTCCACCACTTCACACAAATTTTCCGTTTTATTCGCCTCTCTTTTTCCGTTCGCCGTTTTCTTGCCGGATCTGTTTTTGAGTGCAATCTTGTTGCATGGTCATCATGACTCAAGAGAACACCAAGTTATGTGATTTCTCAAATACCAACAACAATGGTTTTATTGGCACTCCTCTTGCTCCTCCCTCCACTAGTGCGGAGACTTGTGATATTAATACCGCTTTGCTGAAACTTGTTATGAAAGATCAATTTTCCGGTACTCCTAATGGGGATGCCGCGTCCCATCTTAATACCTTCGTGGAATTATGCGATATGCAAAAAAAAGATGTGGAAAATGATGTTGTCAAGATGAAATTATTTCTGTTTCCTTTGCGTGATTCTGCACAAATTTGATTCTCTTCTTTGCCTCGCAATAGTATCGATTCTTGGAACAAGTGCAAAGACGCTTTTATCACTAAGTATTTTCGTCCCGCAAAAATTATTTCCCTTAGAATCCAGTGAAGGAAATATGCCCAAGAGGCAATAATAAAGTTGTTATTTATATTTCCTTATATCATGATAAATGTTTATTATTCATGCTAGAATTGTATTAACCCGAAACTTAGTACATGTGTGGATACATAGACAAACAGAGTGTCACTAGTATGCCACTACTTGACTAGCTCGTTGAATCAAAGATGGTTAAGTTTCCTAGCCATAGATATGAGTTGTCATTTTGTTAACGGGATCACATCATTAGAGAACGATGTGATTGACTTGACCCATTCCGTTAGCTTAGCATTTGACCGTTTAGTATATTGCTATTGCTTTCTTCATGACTTATACATGTTTCTATGACTATGAGATTATGCAACTCCCGAATACCGGAGGAACACTTTCTGTGCTACCAAACGTCACAACGTAACTGGGTGATTATAAGGGTGCTCTATAGGTGTCTCTGATGGTACTTGCTGAGTTGGCATAGATCAAGATTAGGATTTGTCACTCCGATTGTCAGAGAGGTATCTCTAGGCCCTCTCGGTAATGCGCATCACTATAAGCCTTGCAAGCAATGTAACTAATGAGTTAGTTGCGGGATGATGCATTACGGAATGAGTAAAGATACTTGCCGTAACGAGATTGAACTAGGTATTGAGATACCGATGATCGAATCTCGGGAAAGTAACATACCGATGACAAAGGGAACAACGTATGTTGTTATGCGATTTGACCGATAAAGAACTTCGTAGAATATGTAGGAGCCAATATGAGCATCTAGGTTCCGTTGTTGGTTATTGACCGGAGATGAGTCTTGGACATGTCTACATAGTTCTCAAACCCGTAGGGTCCGCACGCTTAACGTTCGGTGACGATTGGTATTATGAGTTTATGTGTTTTGATGTACCGAAGGTTGTTCGGAGTCCCGGATGAGATCAGGGACATGATGAGGAGTCTTGAAATGTTCGAGACGTAAAGATCGATATATTGGAAGGCTATATTCGAACATCGGAAATGTTCTGGGTGGTTCGGGTATTTATCGGAGTACCGGAGAGTCACGGGAATTCGCCGGGGAGTACATGGGCCTTATTGGGCTTTAGGGGAAAGAGAGGGGGGCTGCCTAGGGCAGGCCGGGCACCCCCCAAGGCCTAGTCCGAATTGGACTAGGGGGAGGGGCGGCACCCCCTCCTTCCTTCTCTTCTCTCTTCCCCTTCCTTCTCTCCTACTCCTACTACTTGGAAAGGGGAGAATCCTACTCCCGGTGGGAGTAGGACCCCCCAGGGCGCGTCATAGTAGAGGGCCGGCCCTCCCCCTCCTCCACTCCTTTATATACGGGGGAGGGGGGCACCCCATAGACACACAAGTTGATTATTGATCTCTTAGCCGTGTGCGGTGCCCCCTCCACCATAATCCACCTCGGTCATATCGTCGTAGTGCTTAGGCGAAGCCCTGCACATCTAGCTTCATCATCACCATCATCACGCCGTCGTGTTGACGAAGCTCTCCCTCGACACTCTGCTGGATCGTGAGTTCATGGGACGTCACTGAGCTGAACGTGTGCAGATTGCGGAGGTGTCGTACGTTCGGTACCAGGATCGGTCGTTCGTGAAGACGTACGACTACATCAACCATGTTGTCATAAAGCTTCCACTTTCGGTCTACGAGGGTACGTGGACAACACTCTCCCCTCTCGTTGCTATGCATCACCGTGATCTTGTGTGTGCGTAGGATTTTTCTTGAAATTACTACGTTCCCCAACAGTGGTATCAGAGCCAGATTTATGCGTAGATGTTATATGCACGAGTAGAACACAA
Source organism: Aegilops bicornis (assembly GCA_021605145.1). NCBI lineage: Eukaryota > Viridiplantae > Streptophyta > Magnoliopsida > Poales > Poaceae > Aegilops > Aegilops bicornis. The sequence goes on along the minus strand of CM038674.1, from coordinate 150,020,634 downwards.
GTGAGTTCTGGGCGAAAACAGTCATACTGCTTACCAGCATGTCATACTTTGATTCGGCGGTATTGTTGGATGAAGCGGCCCGGACCGACATTACGCGTACGCTTATGCGAGACTGGTTCTACCGACGTGCTTCGCACACAGGTGGCTGGCGGGTGTCCGTTTCTCCAACTTTAGTTGAATCGAGTGTTGCTACACCCGGTCCTTGTTGAAGGTTGAAACAGCACATACTTGACGAAAAATCGTGGTGGTTTTGATGCGTAGGTAAGGACGGTTCTTGCTTAGCCCGTAGCAGCCACATAAAACTTGCAACAACAAAGTAGAGGACGTCTAACTTGTTTTTGCAGGGCATGTTGTGATGTGATATGGTCAAGACATGATGCTAAATTTTATTGTATGAGATGATCATGTTTTGTAACGGAGTTATCGGCAACTGGCAGGATCCATATCATTGCTTTACTTTATCACTAAGCGGTAGCGATAGTCGTAGAAGCAATAGTTGGCGAGACGACAACGATGCTACGATGGAGATCAAGGTGTCGCGTCGGTGACGATGGTGATCATGATGGTGCTTTGGAGATGGAGATCAAAGGCACAAGATGATGATGGCCATATCATATCACTTATATTGATTGCATGTGATGTTTATCCTTTATGCATCTTATTTTGCTTAGTTCGGCGGTAGAATTATAAGATGATCTCTCACTAAATTTCAATGTACAAGTGTTCTCCCTGAGTATGCACCGTTGCGAAAGTTAAATGCGTGTCGAGACACCACGTGATGATCAGGTGTGATAAGCTCTATGTTCACATACAGCGGGTGCAAGCCAGTTTTGCACACGCAGAATACTCGGGTTAAACATGACGAGCCTAGCATATGCAGATATGGCCTCAGAACACTGAGACCGAAAGGTCGAGCGTGAATCATATGGAAGATATGATCAACATAGTGATGTTCACCATTGAAAACTACTCCATCTCACGTGATGATCACGTGATCACTTAGATGATTAGAGGGATGTCTATCTAAGTGGGAGTTCTTAAGTAATATGATTAATTGAACTTTAATTTATCTTGAACTTAGTCCTGTTAGTATTAGCATATCTATGTTGTAGATCAATAGCTCGCGTTTAGCTCCCCTATTTTATTTTTGATATGTTCCTAGAGAAAACTAAGTTGAAAGATGTTAGTAACAATGATGCGGGTTGGATCCGTGATCTGAGGATTATCCTCATTGCTGCATAGAAGAATTATGCCCTTGACGCACCGCTAGGTGATGTAATCGATTGCAGGAGCAGATGCAGACGTTATGAACGTTTGGCAAGCTCGATATGATGACTACTTGATAGTTTAGTGCACCATGCTTTATGGCTTAGAATCAGGGCTTCAAAGCCATTTTTGAAACGCCACGAAGAATATGACATGTTCCAAGAGTTGATATTAGTATTTTGGACTCATGCCCATGTCGAAAGGTATGAGACCTTTAACAAGTACTTTGCCTACAAAATGGAGGAGAATAGCTCAGCTAGTGAGCATGTGCTCAGAATGTCTGAGTACTACAGTCACTTGAATCAAGTGGGAGTTAACCTTCAAATAAGATAGTGATTGGCAGAGTTCTCTAGTCATTATCACCAAGTTACTAGAACTTCGTGATGAACTATAATATGCAAGGGGTAACGGAAACGATACCCAAGCTCTTCGTGATGATGAAATCGGCAAAGGTAGAAATCAAGAAAAGCATCAAGTGTTGATGGTTGACAAGACCACTAGTTTCAAGAAAAGGGCAAAGGGAAGAAGGGGAACTTCAAAAAGAACGGCAAGCAAGTTGCTGCCCAAGTGAAGAAGCCCAAGTCTGGACCTAAGCCTGAGACTAAGTGCTTCTACTACAAAGGGACTGGTCACTGGAAGCGGAACTGCCCCAAGTATTTGGCGGATAAGAAGGATGGCAAAGTGAACAAAGGTATATTTGATATACTTCTTATTGATGTGTAATTTACTAGTGTTTATAGCAACCCCTCAGTATTTGATACTAGTCCAGTTGCTAAGATTAGTAACTCGAAACGGGAGTTGGAGAATGAACATAGACTAGTTAAGGGTGAAGTGACGATGTGTGTTGGCAGTGGTTCCAAGATTGATATGATCATCATCGCACACTCCCTATACTTTAGGGATTAGTGTTGAACCTAAATAAATGTTATTTGGTGTTTGCGTTGAGCATGAATATGATTTGATCATGTTTATTGCAATACGGTTATTCATTTAAGTCAAAGAATAATTGTTATTCTGTTTACATGAATAAAACCTTCTGTGGTCATACACCCAAGGTGCATGGTTTATTGAATCTCGATCGTAGTGATACACATATTCATAATATTGATGCCAAATGATGCAAAGTTAATAATGATAGTGCATCTTATTTGTGGCACTGCCATTTAGGTGATATTGGTGTAAAGCGCATGAAGAAACTCCATACTGATGGGTTTTTGGAATCACTTGATTATGAATCACTTGATGCTTGCGAACCATGCCTCGTGGGCAAGATGACTAAGTCTCCGTTCTCCGGAACAATGGAGCGAGCAACTAACTTATTGGAAATAATACATACTGATGTATACGGTCCGATGAGCGTTGAGGCTCGTAGCGGGTATCATTACTTTCTAAGCTTCACAGATGATTTGAGCAGATATGGGTATATCTACTTGATGAAACATAAGTCCGAAACATTTGAAAAGTTCAAAGAATTTCGGAGTGAAGTGGAAAATCATCCTAACAAGAAAATAAAGTTTCTACGATCTGATCGTGGAGACGAATATTTGAGTTACGAGTTTGGTCTTCATTTGAAACAATGCGGAATAGTTTCGCAACTCACGCCACCTGGAACACCATAGCGTAATGGTGTGTCCGAACGTCATAACCATACGTTATTAGATATTGTGCAATCTATGATGTCTCTTACCGATTTACCACTATCGTTTTGGGGTTATGCATTAGAGACAGCTGCATTCACGTTAAATAGGGCACCATCTAAATCCGTTGAGACGACACCATATGAACTGTGGTTTGGCAAGAAACCAAAGTTGTTGTTTCTTAAAGTTTGGGGTTGTGATGCTTATGTGAAAAAGCTTCAACCTGATAAGCTCGAACCCAAATCGGAGAAATGTGTCTTCGTAGGTTACCCAAAGGAGACTGTTGGGTACACCTTCTATCACATATCCGAAGGCAAGATATTTGTTGCTAAGAATGGATCCTTTCTAGAGAAGGAGTTTCTCTCGAAAGAAGTGAGTGGGAGGAAAGTAGAACTTGATGAGGTAATTGTACCTTCTCCCGAATTGGAAAGTAGTTAATCACAGAAATCAGTTCCAGTGATTCCTACACCAATTAGTGAGGAAGTTGATGCTGATGATCATGAAACTTCTGATCAAGTCACTACCGAACCTCATAGGTCAACCAGAGTAAGATCTGCACCAGAGTAGTATGGTAATCCTGTTCTGGAGATCATGTTACTTGACCATGACGAACCTACGAACTATGAGGAAGCGATGATGAGCCCAGATTCCATGAAATGGCTTAAGGCCATGAAATCTGAGATGGGATCCATGTATGAGAACAAAGTATGGACTTTGATTGACTTGCCCGATGATCGGCAAGCCATTGAGAATAAATGGATCTTAAAGAAGAAGACATACGCTGATAGTAGTGTTACTATCTACAAAGCTCGAATTGTCGAAAAAGGTTTTCGACAAGTTCAAGGTGTTGACTACGATAAGATTTTCTCACTCGTAGCGATGCTTAAGTCTATCCGAATCATGTTAGCAATTGCCACATTTTATGAAATCTGGCAAATGGATGTCAAAACTACATTCCTTAACGGATATCTTCAAGAAGAATTGTATTTGATACAACAAGAAGTTTTGTCGATCCAAAATGTGTTAACAAAGTGTGCAAGCTCTTGCAATCCATTTACGGACTGGTGCAAGCCTCCCGGAGTTGGAATATACGCTTTGATAGTGTGATCAAATCATATGGTTTTATACAGACTTTTGGAGAAGTCTGCATTTACAAGAAAGTGAGTGGGAGCACTATAGCCTTTCTGATAAGTATATGTAAATGACATATTGTCAATCGGAAATGATGTAGAATTTTCTGGAAAGCATAAAGGAGTGTTTGAAAGGAGTTTTTCAAAGAAAGACCTCGGTGAAGCTGCTTACATATTGAGCATCAAGATCTATAGAGATAGATCAAGACGCTTGATAAGTTTCTCAATGAGTACATACCTTGACAAGTTCTTGAAGTAGTTCAAAATGGAACTGTCAAAGAAAGAGGTCTTGCCTGTGTTGCAAGGTGTGAAGTTGAGTAAGACTCAAAGCCCGACCACGGCAGAAAATAGAAAGAGAATGAAAGTCATTCCCTATGCCTCAACCATAGGTTCTATAAAGTATGCCATGCTGTGTACCAGACCTATTATATACCCTGCACTAAGTTTGGCAAGGAAGTACAATTTTAATCTAGGAGTAGATCACTGGACAGCGGTCAAAATTATCCTTAGAGGACTAAGGAAATATATCTCGGTTATGGAGGTGATAAGGAGTTCGTCGTAAAGAGTTACGTCGATGCAAGCTTTGACACCGATTTGGATGAGTCACAGTCCAGATACATATTGAAAGTGGGAGCAATTAGCTAAAGTAGCTCCGTGCAGAGCATTGTAGACATAGAAATTTGCAAAATACATACGGATCTGAATTTGATAGACCCGTTGACTAAACTTCTCTCACAAGCAAAACATGATCACACCTTAGTACTCTTTGAGTGTTAATCACATGGCGATGTGAACTAGATTACTGAATCTAGTAAACCTTCTGAGTGTTGGCCACATGGCGATGTGAACTATGGGTGTTAATCACATGGTGATGTGAACTATTCGTGTTAAGTCACATGGCGATGTGAATTAGATTATTGACTCTAGTACAAGTGGGAGACTGAAGGAAATATGCCCTGGAGGCAATAATAAAGTTGTTATTTATATTTCCTTATATCATGATAAATGTTTATTGTTCATGCCAGAATTGTATTAACCAGAAACTTAGTACATGTGTGGATACATAGACAAACAGAGTGTCACTAGTATGCCTCTACTTGACTAGCTCGTTGAATCAAAGATGGTTAAGTTTCCTAGCCATAGACATGAGTTGTCATTTGATTAACGGGATCACATCATTAGAGAATGATGTGATTGACTTGACCCATTCCGTTAGCTTAGCATTTGATTGTTTAGTATATTGTTATTACTTTCTTCGTGACTTATACATGTTCCTATGACTATGAGATTATGCAACTCTCGAATACCGGAGGAACACTTTGTGTGCTACCAAACGTCACAATGTAAGTGGGTGATTATAAATATGCTCTACAGGTGTCTCCGATGGTACTTGTTGAGTTGGCATAGATCAAGATTAGGATTTTTCACTCCGATTGTCGGAGAGGTATCTCTAGGCCCTCTCGGTAATGCACATCACTATAAGCCTTGCAAGCAATGTAACTAATGAGTTAGTTGCGGGATGATGCATTACGGAACGAGTAAAGAGACTTGCAGGTAACGAGATTTAACTAGGTATTGAGATACCGATGATCGAATCTCGGGAAAGTAACATACCGATGACAAAGGGAACAACGTATGTTGTTATGCGATTTGACCGATAAAGAACTTCGTAGAATATGTAGGAGCCAATATGAGCATCTAGGTTCCGTTGTTGGTTATTGACCGGAGATGAGTCTCGGTCATGTCTATATAGTTCTCAAACCCGTAGGGTCCGCACGCTTAACGTTCGGTGATGATCGGTATTATGAGTATATGTTTTTTGATGTACCGAAGGTTGTTCGGAGTCCCGGATGAGATCGGGGACATGACGAGGAGTCTCGAAATGTTCGAGACATATGATATATTGGAATGCTATATTCAGACATCGGAAAGGTTCTGAGTGGTTTGGGTATTTATCGGAGTACCGGAGAGTTACGGGAATTCGCCGGGGTGTATATGGGCCTTATTGGGCTTTAGGAGAGAGAGAGAGAGGGGGGCTCTGCCTAGGGCAGCCCCCCCAAGGCCTAGTCCGAATTGGACTAGGGGGAGGGGCGGCTCCCCCTCCTTCCTTCTCTTCTCTCTTCCCCTTCCTTCTCTCCTACTCCTATTATTTGGAAAGGGGGGAATCCTACTCCCGGTGGGAGTAGGACTCCGCAGGGCTCGCCATAGTAGAGGGTCGTCCCTCCCCCTCCTCCACTCCTTTATATACGGGGGAGGGGGCACCCCATAGACACACAAGTTGATCAGTGATCTCTTAGCCGTGTGCGGTGCCCCCCTCCACCATAATCCACCTCGGTCATATCGTTGCTTAGGCGAAGCCCTGCGCCGGTAGCATCATCATCACCGTCATCACGCCGTCGTGTTGACGAAGCTCTCCCTCGACACTCTTGTGACGCACGGATAATTAAGCTACAGTGAACCTCTGCTAATGATGCCACGTCACCTCGGTTACTGTTGATAAACTCGCGTCAGTTTGAAACCCAGTTCAAATTTCAAATTTAGAATAAAGGCAAACAAGAAAAGTTTTCAAATATTAAAAACTAAATGTTCGGGTGGAGCCGAATAATGCATAGGTAATTATGGTGCAGAAACCACACTTTTATAAAATGATTAAATAATCTAAAATGAATAAAGCGGTAGTAAAGAGAAAGCACCCCGGCCGCCCAATCTGGCCACGACCCACTGTGTCGGCCCAGATCCCCCGCCCACCGTGCACTGGGTACTTAACCCCGCACCCCTCTCACAAACCCTAACCCGACCCCCTTTCCCACCTCGTCTCCCTCACCCGCCGCCACCACACAACACACACACACGCACACATTGTGCCGGGAGGAGGAGCTGCTCCTCTCCCCTCGCCCACATCAGTGCCCTGCCTCCCGCCGTCACCGGCGACCGCCAGCAGGCCGCCGCCGCCAACGGCCCCGTGCTGGCTGCAGCTTCATCACCGGCGCCGCCCCTGCGGCACGAACCCCTCCATCGACGCCCGCCGCTCGACCCCGTCGCCCTTGACGCCCGTCGCCGGACCGCCTCGACCACACCTCTCACGCCAGCCTGCCTCCCCGACGTCACTGGTCGTCCCCGTCCTCCTCCCCAAAGGCTCCATCGAGCCTCGCCACCGTTCCCTGCAACGTGGGGTGAGGACCTCCTCCCCCTCCCCCTCTGCCCTCTGTTATGCCGACCACCGCGCCGGCGGTCGCGTCCGCCTCGCCGGCCACTGGCCCCGTCCTGACCACCGCTTCACACACGTCTGGACCACGCTCGCCCCTCGCCCCTTGCCGCCGTTGTTGCTTGCTCCGCATGCGCTGCCCTGCGTTCCGCCGGCCGCCTTCACCCCTGTCGTGCCGCCCGTATCCCCCCTTGCCGCTCTACGCCACTGCCCGCGCGCATCCGCGCAGCGCGCCCGCTCACCGCGGCGCTCCACGCCCACCGCGCCCCCTGTCGTCCAGCGTCTGCGCGCCGCCTGAGGATGCGCCCGCATCCACCGCCACTCGCCGACCCGTCTCTCTCTGTTGTCGCCATCCGCAGGTGGGAGCGCCCTCCCTCGTCTGCTCGCCGTGGCCACGCTCCGCGAGCCACCCGCGACGCCCCGGCTAGCTCCGCTCGGGACTTGCCCGTTCGGGTGCCCACGCCCGAGCGCCCGTATACCCAGCACCCGTTAAGCCCCCCTAGGGCCTATGACAAACGGGGCCCACGCCCCAGAACGTTTTAAATAAAAAAGAATTAATAATAATAATAATATCAATTGATTAATTAATTAACTAATTAATTAATTCTGTTTAAATTAACTAATTAAGATTAATTAACCTAATAACTAGTTAACCTAATTAACTACTGTTAATTTGCTGAACAGTCCCTAACAGGTGGGACCCATGTGTCAGGTTGACCAGGTCAACGGTCAACGTTTACTACTGACGCCATGCTAACATCATGCTGACGTCATAATTAACTTTTTCTAATTAAATTAATTCTGTTAATTCTAAAAAAGGATAAAATCCTTTTAAAATTAATATAAAATAAACCGTAGCTGGATGGAAAAACTTTGTACATGAAAGTTGCTCAGAACAACGAGACGAATCCGAGTAAGTAGCCCGTTAGTCCACCACACATCCCTAGCATAGCGAACATGGAACTTTCCCCCTCTGGTCCATCTGTCCAAAAACGCGAAACACCGGGAATACCGCGTTTGAACACGTCTAACTCTGCCTGTTGTCCTGTTATGCACTTGCTTGCTATGTATTTACTGTTCCCCCCCCCCCCTCTTCTCTTGGTAGACCCCGTGACGATGTTGATGCCCCTATGGTCGACTACGTCACCGACGACCCCTCCTTGTCTGAGCAACCAGGCAAGCCCCCCCTTGATCACCAGATATCGCCTATTCCTTCTCTATACTGCTTGCATTAGAGTAGTGTAGCATGTTACTGTTTTCGGTTAACCCTTTTACGATGCATAGCCTTTGTCATTGTTGCTACGATTGTTACCCTTACCTTTATCCTCTTTGCTTAGTATAGGATGCTAGTTTTCCATCAGTAGCCCTACACTCTTGTCCGTCTGCCATGCTATACTACTGGGCCGTGATCACTCGGGAGGTGATCACGGGCATATGCTATATACTTTATGTTGGGGATATTACTACTGGGCGTAAACCGGCCTATCTGGGCCGGGTTAACTTCATCAGTAGTTCAACGGTGTAAAAGCCCAAGAGGCATGAAAGTAAGGGCCCAAGGCCTGTAGTCGGTTTAGAACATGTAGCCATAAACCGGCATGGTATGTAAACTTGTATTGTAAGTTAGGAATAGAGAGAGACCAACACAGAGTGCAGTATGAACCGAGATTGGGACTCTACGAACCGACAGGCGTCACCCGTGTATATAAGGGGACGACCGGGACGGTTCAAGGACGGAACAACAACAACTCGAGGCCTAGGCGAAGCTTATTTGCTCCCTAGTCATCGAGACCACATCAATCCCATCACAACTAGACGTAGGCTTTTACCTTCATCGAAGGGGCCGAACTAGTATAACTCTTGTGTCTTTGCGTCCGCTTTAACCCCTTCAAGTTAACCCATAGGGATGGCTCCACGACTAAGTCCTTTCATGAGGACATCTGACGTGACAAAACCACGACAGTTGGTGCCCACCGTGAGGCTATCGCACGATGGTTTGATGATCTTGGAGGGCAAGTTCGAAGGACTCGAAGGCTATGCTGTGGGTCGGATGACCAAGAGTCGTCGCGGCAAGCTCTACATCGACAATGCAGGCTGGGGCCCCGAGGCGGCTCGATTGAGTACGGTGCGGGTCCCCTTTGGTGGCATACACGTTCTCATCGGCAAGATCGGTGAGCGAGGGCTGGCCGACATCTGCACCGACCTCGTCGAGACGGCTCGGTCTGAGACACCTGCCCGAGTTAAACCGGCCGTGAAAGCGTGCCTTTGTGGGAGTCATCCACGGAGGAAGTTATGAGGAAGGATCAGAGTCTGGTGGCGAGACCGTCGTCTACTCCGACGACGAGTCGTCAACCGAAGAAACTGAATCTCTATATCAGCTACAAGATGGCCGGACTGGGGGCTGTTCCGATGGTGACAGTATTCCGGACCCCTCTGATCTGCCCAACCGGGTTGGGATATTCATGGCAGTACTTCACTCTTCGACCGCCGCGGCGATGATTGCCGGTTCAACAGCGGCAACGGCTGCCGGGGCAGGAGGCTCTGTGCGCCCGCCGGCTCAAGTTTTATCAGATCTGTTTGATGCGTTGGCTACGCTCATGGCAGAGGTTAACCCGGCGGACCAGGACGCTCATAACGCGGAGGTTGCGAAGTTGAAGGAACAAATCACTCGAGCTAAAGCGGATCTAGCAGCCGCAGACGCCAGATGACGGCAGAAGCGGCCACTTTAGATGCGCAGCTTATAGGCTCATCTTTGGATCGAGGCGCGTCACAGGAAGTCATGAAGAGGAAATACAGATCCCGTTTGCCTTTAGTTTTCGAGGGAAGAGACCGCTTCAACACCCCCCGAGCGGGAACCAGTAATCCGCCGGTGGTAAACCGGGCGGAAGCACCTGGGACGGGCGCGCCGGCTCAGCCCCGCTTAATAGATCTACCTCGCCATAATGCCAGTGCACCTCAGGCCGTGCAAACACCTCCGGGTCACTACTCCAACCCGATGGATAACCTTGTTGCAGCTGCGGCGCGGCTGGAGGCTATTCCAATTGAAGGCGATTCACCACAGGCAGTAGAGACGCGCCGGGTCAAGGAGCTCCTTAGGACAGCTTTGGTCCAACAGGAAGCATATTCGTATAGCCGCGACCGGATCCACTCTACCCCCCGCCCAAGCCGGAACTATAGCAGGCACGTGGATGAACCGGACGTATCAAGTAATGCACGTCGTGGTGCGCCCCGTGGCAACAACCCGGCAGGTGGCGTCGATAACGCTCAGGAAGTGGTGGACCGGGCCCGAGCGCGCAGGGAGGCCGAGTTAGCAGCGCAGCATCAGGCTTATCAGCTTACGCCGGTTCGTCCGACCATCTCGGTCGAGCCTGGGGTTACCTCTAGCTCTTTGGGGGTGCCTTGCCTCGTCCCTGCTTTACACAATGTGCGCTTGCCCAAAGACTTCAAGGGTCCGCGCAAGGTGCCAAATTACACTGCCGATTTAGCTCCAGAAGCGTGGATAGAAAGTTATGAGATGGCCATGGAGATGCTGGATGTGGATGAGGCCGCGTGTGCAAAGTACTTCACCATGATGCTCGAAGGCACGGCCTGTACTTGGTTGAAGAGCTTGCCACCCAATTCTATCAATTCATGGGCCCAGCTGCGGAACCGGTTTATCCAGAATTTCAAAGATACCTGCAAGCAGCCCATGTCCATAGTGGACTTGGCGGCTTGTGTCCAGGGAGAAGGGGAGTCAACAACCCATTGGGTACGCCGCTTTTCGGAAATCTTGCACTCGTCGAGACGGATCATGGCGACTCTGCGATCTTAACCACGGAGGGCAACTGCCGGTTTAAGCCTTTAAAGTTGAAATTGGGGCACATGAAGCGGTTTTGTAATGACATGGGCACTCTCATGGGCGCTTTAGTGAAGTATGCTGATTACGATAGTACCAAGGATCCCGAGTCGATGATGATGAGACAGGGAAGGGAAGGAAGAACAGCAACTCCAAGGGCCAGCAACATCACTCGGCAGGTAATGGTGGAGGCAAGCGTAAAGCGAATGGAAACATGGACTTCGTAGCCAACACCAACGCGCAGGACAAGGGCCAGCGGTGCAAGGGTACACAGCCGACTCGAGGTGGAGCGCCTAATCCCAATCCGGACCGCTTGAATTATCTGTTGAATCAACCCTGTCAGAAGCATGGGACGAAGGAGATGCCAGCAAACCACCTCTGGAAGGATTGCTACATTATGCAGGACTTCAAGAGTTCTAATGCTTTCCAGTATGATCAAGGTTCCGGCAGCGGTTCAGGATCCGGGCCGGGTTAGGGTGGAGGAAATTCCGGTTCAGGATTTAATGGTAATCCGGCGGACATAACAATCGAACAATCGGAATAACCAAGGTGGTTACAATCAGCAGCAGACAACGATCGGGTTATCGAGCAACCCAAAGCGGTTGAATAGTGGGCAGTACCATGTCTTCACCACTAGCTTAGACAAGCGAGACCGGAAGCTTCGAGCGGGCGATCAACGCTGTTGAATCGGCCGTGCCTCATTACCTACGCTGGTCGAGCAGCCCATTGTATGGAGTAGAGAGGATCATCCTCCCGGGTTGACAATCCGGGTCAGCTAACTCGTGGTGGCACCTCGGTGGGAGGTTATAAGTTCACCAAGGTACTCATGGACGGAGGGAGCAGCATTAACATCACATACTATGAGACCTTCCGTCGTATGGGGTTAACAGATAAACATCTCAAACCGTCCAATACAGTGTTCCATGGTGTGGTACCTGGCAAGTCAGCATATCTGGTTGGCAAAATAGCTCTGGAAGTGGCCTTCGGTGATGAATATGACTCCAGATTGGAAACATTGACGTTTGAAGTGGTAAAAATCCAAAGTCCATATCACACCCTATTTGGGCGGCCGGCTTATGCCAAGTTCATGGCACGGGCTTGTTATATCTATTTGCGGCTCAAGATGCCGGGTCACAAGGGGACAATAATGGTTCATGGGAGCCGCAAGATCGCTTTGGAATGTGAGGAAGGTGATGCGGCTTATGCAGAGTCGGTTTGTGCCACCGAGGAGCTGAAGTATTATAAGGACAATGTTGATCTGGCGGACATGACTCCATTGAAGAAGCCAACTACAGAGCATGATCCGGCCCTGAAATTCAAATCGGCAGTTGAGACTAAGCTTGTTGATTTCGTGCCTGGCGATTCATCCAAGCGATTCAAGATCGGTGCCAACTTGGATCCGAAATAGGAAAGCGCTCATCGAGTTCATCCGTGAGAATCGGGACATTTTGCATGGAAGCCTTCGACATGCCGGTGTACCGAGGAAACTCGCTGAGCACACTCTTAATGTTGATCCCAAGTACAAACCGGTGAAGCAGTTTCTCCGCCGGTTTAACGAAGAAAGGCGTAAGGCCATTGGAGAGGAGGTGGCGAGGCTCTTAGCAGCTGGCTTTATCGTTGAAGTTTTCCATCCAGAGTGGCTTGCTAATCCGGTGCTGGTTCTTAAGAAAAACGGCACTTGGCGCGTAATGTGTGGATTACACAGATCTTAACAAGGCTTGTCCAGCAGATCCTTTTGCCCTCCCCCGCATTGACTAGATTATTGATGCCACTCCGGGTTGTGAGCGTTTGAGCTTTTTGGATGCGTATTCTGGGTATCATCAAATCAAGATGGCAGTTAAGGACCAGGAGAAGACGGCGTTTATCACTCCCTTTGGAGCCTTCTGCTATGTGTCTATGCCTTTTGGGCTCAAGAGCGCCCAAGCAACTTATCAACGCTGTGTACATAATTGCACGCATAAGCAGATCGGCCGTAATGTACGCGCCTATGTTGATGATATTGTGGTCAAGTCAAGGGAAAAGGAGACATTGATTGGCGATTTGAAGGAAACCTTTGACAACCTGCGGGTTTACAAGATGATGCTCAACCCGGCAAAATGTGTCTTTGGTGTTCCGGCGAGCAAGTTATTGGGTTTTCGTGTCCAACAGGGAATTGAAGCTAATCCGGAGAAGATTACGGCTATCACCTCCTGGCTAAACCGAAGTGTATTAACGATGTCCAGCGTTTGGCAGGCCGGATTGCCGCTACGAGCCGGTTTATCGGCCGCCTCGGAGAAGGCCATCCCTTTGTACCAGAATCTTTGAAGAAGACAGGTCAGTTTATGCAGAGTCCGGCCCGCCGATGAAGCGTTGGAGGACTTAAAGCGGCAATTGGCCAACCCGCCCGTGCTCGCCGCTCCCATTGACAAGGAGCCGCTTCTGCTATATGTTGCTGCTAACGCCAGGGCGGTCAGCGTGGCCATTGTGGTGGAGCGGAAGGAGGCATGGAAGGAGCATCCGGTTCAACGTCCGGTTTATTATATCAGCTAGGTACTTATCGAATCTAAGCAAAGGTATCCGCATTGGCAGAAGCTGGTATATGGAGTTTTTATGGCAAGCCGGAAGCTGAAGCAGTATTTCCAAGGGCACCCCATCATGGTGGTCAGTTATGCTCCCTTAGGTGATATCGTACAGAACCGGGAAGCGACTGGCCGGATTGCCAAGTGGGCTATAGAGCTTGGACAGCACGGTCTGAAGTACGTACCTCGGACGGCGGTGAAATCTCAAGAACTTGTGGATTTCATTAATGATTGGACGGAGTTGCAAGCACCTGAAGAAAAGCCGGATCATACATATTGGACCATCCAAGTTTACTGATCCAGGCAATTTGAGGGCTCGGGGGCTGGAGTCGTATTAACTTCCCCATGAGGTGACAAGTTTTGTTACGTTCTCCGCTTAATGTTCCCTTGTACTAACAATGCAGCTGAGTATGAAGCCTTGCTCCATGGACTTCGGATGGCTAAGGAGATGAATCTAAGCCGGGTTAAGTGCTTGGTGACTCGGACCTAGTGGCTCAACAGTGTCCGCACTTGGGATTCAAAGGACCCACTCATGGCTGCATATCGTCGTGAGGTGGATATGGTCGCAGGTCATTTCAAGGGCTATCATTGGACCACATGGACCGTCGGAAGAATGAAGCGGCGGGCGCTTTAAGCGGTTGGGCTCTCAACGCAAACCGGTCCGCCCAATGTTTTTACGGGCGTCTTTGCACAACCCGTCGGTCAAGCTCCCTGGTGAAGCGGATTTGGCTATTCCTGATCCGGAGGCCCAATTGGTGGCAGCTCTTCACGTCCTCCGCATTGGGCGCTTGCTTATCTTGCATTACATGAACCGGGCGAGTTACCGTAAGAAGAGGCGTTGGCGGCGAGTAGTCCGGCGATCTAAGTCTATGACCATTGTTAATGGCGAATTGCATCATTGCAGCGTGTCGTATGCGTTTCAACGCTGTGTGTCCACTGGGGAAGGCTGTGAAATATTGCGTGAGATCCATGAAGGAGATTGTGGTCACCACGCGGTTCAAAATCCTTGGTGGCTAAAGCGTTCCACCACGGTTTCTATTGGTTGACCGCCCATCTTGATCACGGAAGATCTGGTCGACGATGTGATGGTTGCCAAAAGTTTTCCGAACGTGCTCATGTACCGCCCAAGAATTGAGGATGATTCCAATTACTTGGCCATTTTCGACTTGGGGCTGGATATGGTTGGACCTTTTAAAAGGTCCAAGGACAAAAAGACCCACCTCACGGTGGCGGTTGACAAATTTACAAAGTGGGTGGAGGCGAACACTGTTAGCAAGTGTGGGCGTGGCTACGGCGGTTCAGTTCATCAAAAGGTGATTTTCGGTTTGGCTTTCCACACGGTATCATCACGTATAATGGTACCAATTTTTCCAAAGGTGCCATGAAAGAGTTCTGTGACGTGAGCACATCCGCTTGACGTTTCCTCAGTAGCCCACCCACAGTCCAATGGTCAAGCGGAAAGGGCTAATCAAGAGATCTTGAGAGGCATCAAGCCCCGGCTTATGGTCCCTTTGTAGAGGACACCGGGTTGTTGGGTAGAAGAGCTACCGTCTGTGTTATGGAGTATCAACACTACGCCTAACAGATCCACGGGATACACACCGTTCTTTATGGTCTATGGAGCGGAGGCGGTTCTCCCCAGTGACATCCGTCATGATTCACCTCGTGTGGCAGCTTATGTTGAAGCGGACAACGAGACGGCACGGCAGGACGCTATGGACCGGTTGGATGAGGAGCGTGACATAGCAGCTGCCCGCTCGGCGATTTACCAACAGGATCTTCGTCGTTACCATAGTCGCCGGGTCAGAACTAGAACCTTTCAAGAAGGAGATTTGGTGCTTCGGCTCATCCAAGACCAGACTGATATGCACAAGTTATCCCCACCTTGGGAGGGACCTTTCGTGGTCAGCAAGAATCTGCACAACGGGTCATACTATCTGATCGATATTCGAGAGCCTCAAGACTCACGCACATCAGAGGAGGAGACCAACAGGCCGTGGAACATAGCTCATCTTCGGCCTTATTATACCTGAGCCATTGGCTCTACTTATGTACATATTATGACAGTGTATATATTATGATTAAAGTAATAAACCGGAGCCTCAGCTAAAGCGGGGTATCTGTTATGTTACATCATGCATGGTTACATGGAGTTGTTATGTCTTAAAGCGGCCTCCGGTTTACCCCTTGAGTTAGCTTTCCAAAAGCTTTATGATATCACTTGGGGGCTTGGTCGCGTCTGAACCAATGCAACACCTTTTGATAGGCGAAAGCCACCAGATCATTTGGGGACATGGTCAAGTCTGAACCAGTCACGCCTCTTGATCGGCCTAAGGCCATAGAGTCACTTGGGGGCTTGGTCGAACCCGAACCATTGCCACGCCATTTGATCGGCATAATGCCACGGTTTCAGTTGGGGACCTGGCTGACTTGAAGCATGGCTACACCTTATAGGGAGCTTGGTCGTGTCCGACCATGGTAACACCATCTGATCGGCTCAGTAAAGCCTTCTTTTTTGCAAACGGTTTATCATTACCTTTGCTTCCATTTTTTTCATAACTGTTATTTGATTATGTTGCGTTTCTTAAACCGATAACATTTTTAAACCGGTTCAACCTGTCAATTGACGGAATTCGGTCCATTTTTAATACGGAGATAATTCTTCCGGTTTGACTTTTTCTGTTAACATCCCATTATGGAGTAACAGGGGGCTTATCATGACCCGGCACGGTTTACACGTTAAACCGGCATTATAAACACAGGAGATGTTTCTCCTTTGACGGTAAGGGTTTATACAACCTCCGCTTCACGCTTGGCTAAGCCAACTTTATGCCCAGCGATGGCAGGTATTTTGTATCATAAATTTTGATTATATACCTCAATATTTCATTTCATATGAATGTCACAAGCCGGCTGGCGGCACAAACCGCCGTGGCGGTTTAAGATTTTGTGACTGCAGGCAATATAGATTGAAAGATTCGATCATTCAAGCAAAAGTATCAGCACCTATGCATGAAGGCATATTAAAAGCAAGAGTGTTGGCTATCCTATTACAAGGCAACATGGTGCCAAAATAAGATCATTGTTTCTTAGCGGAATATAATGAAGCAGCTATTCAAACCGGCTTCCGGTTCATGCTTGCTCGTCGCCCCGGTCTGAGGGTTGTGGGTCGTCCTGCGCCGCTTCAACTTCTTCATCTCTACCCAGCGGCTGGAAGTCAACAGTGGTCCAGTTGATTCCCATTAAAGCTTGAAAGACAGCCTCCTCATGGATCAGGGAAGATGGTTCAATATCAGGAGCGTAAGTATGCCTACGGATCGGAGGGATCAGGTTCTCCGCTTCGGGAATAGGTGCAGCTACTCGCTTGTTCTGATCGTCATATTGAGCTTGATAATGCGACAAGTTTGCCTCTTTGGCCAATTGGCAAGCCGTGAGGGCGACCGCCCGGTTTATCGCTCTCGTGTCATCTTCATTGAACTCGAACCGTCTTCCTTCGATCGGGATAGCCCTGAGCTGCCTCAACAGGATCGAAATCCGGCACCCATGCTTTTGCCCGGATTAAGGCGTTAATGGCACCAGTTTGAGCAGCAGATTTCTTCAGCTCTTCAACCCGGGCGGGAAGCATTGACAACCTCCTAAGAGTATCTTGGATTAAGGAGGGTGCTGGATTGTTGTGTGATGTAGTGGAGATGATCCGCTGCGCTCCAGTGTACAGCTGCTCGATTAAAGTGTAGGGAGCTTTCAATTTCATCCGAACATCTGACCCCAAGTGGCCAATGCGTGTGCCTACAGCGTTACAAGAGAAATCACAAACCGGATTTATCATAAGAAGGCCAAGATTATCACAGAAGCCAAAGGAAGCTTACCAAAGATGGCAGCAGTCATGGAATGCACTTGCCGCTTCACGTTGGTCAGCTCATCTACCACCGGTTTAAGGGCAGCTTCAGCATTTTCAATCTTTTTGGTTAAAGCGGCCTTTCAGTATCCCAGCCGGCCCGATCAGACTTGAACCACTCCTTGAGCTGCTCCAGAGTAGTCAAGGCGGTTTTCAGCTCATCCTTGGCCTTGGAGGTTTCTGCTTGTTGAGATTTCAGATTTTCTTGAAGATCATTGATTTGTGAGGCTTGTTGGCGTATCTCACTCTGCAACAAAAAGGGAGCATGTTAAATATCTTCATTACAAGTCCCAAGTGCATAACTAGTCATACACTTGGCACTTGGGGGCTAATGCATATTTGATCTTCATCTACCAATAAAACCACAAAGTCCCAAGCTCAATACAGGTATTCAACTTGGCACTTGGGGGCTAATGGCTATTTGCTCGAACATGTTCTGATGCGGCGATATAAATTACAGTCCCGGTTTAACTATACTAAGTTGAACCGGCCTTGGAGGGCTACATCAGTGGATTTTGAAGCATTGAGTTTATCCTAAGTCCTGTTTTAGCTATACTAAGTTGAACCGGCCCTTGGGGGCTAGGAGAGTTAACAAAAATTGAAATATTCAAGCGGGAAAAGAACATGGAGGTTACCTTGAATTTTTCTTTCATCATCTTCACCAGGCCAGCTTCATAATCACGGCTGGTATACAGCCGGTTCAAGTAGCCAGAATGAAGGTCTTGGGGGTTCAGAGCAGCGTAAGTTGCCAGATCAACATCCCACTTGCCCTTGCTCATAGTGGCAAATTCATCTTTGGCAGAATGTTTGGATAAAGCGACCGGATTACCCGGTTCATTGTGGCCAAAGCCGATAATCACAACGTCGTGCGTCTTTGGTATCACCGGTTTGACCGAGGCGATCGGTTTGTCGCCACTGATTGGGTGGTGGATTTTTCAATCCGGGTTGGGCTTCGGGCTGGTCGGCGAGGAAGGAGGTGTTAACAGGCCTTTCTTGACAACAAAATCGTCATCTTGCGATGGCGGATCATTGGGAGTATCTTCACGGATAGCCGCTTCAAGATTTGGGGCGTTGTCCGGTTCAGGCGATCTCTTATCGGCCGTTTTATCGAGACGAGCCTTTTGCTCGGCCTAGGCTTGGACCAGAAAAGGCACAATAACGTTCAGATACGGCATATACTACACAATGATGCAGTAGAAACAATATGAAAGGTATAAATTACCCAAGCACCATTTTAAGTGGTGGCAGCTGAGTGGCTGATGACTCGCCAGATGAGGAATGGGAAGTAACCTGATAATCGGAGTCAGACGGATTAAGGGGTTGACGAAAACAGCCTGCTTTAGGATAAGCACTGACAAGCAAATTAGAGACCTCTGAGCGGCGTTTCCGAACGGTATTGATGAACCGGT
The DNA here is from genome assembly GCA_021605145.1 of Aegilops bicornis. Classification (NCBI taxonomy): domain Eukaryota; kingdom Viridiplantae; phylum Streptophyta; class Magnoliopsida; order Poales; family Poaceae; genus Aegilops; species Aegilops bicornis. The sequence goes on along the minus strand of CM038674.1, from coordinate 150,001,702 downwards.
GGAGGTAACTACACTGGCCGTGCCAAGTTGTGCGGCGAACTTCATGTTGTTGAGTCTTCATAAGAAATTTGGGATCCAAGTAAGCAAGGGGATGAGAAAATTTAATTTTCCGGTTTGCCCGATGGATTTTTAGTGAAGGCAAAGGATTTGAGTCAGAGGAGAGAATAGTTACCTCTACAACGTCAGCATTACTGGTTTCAGCATCATCCTGACAAATATCATCATTAATTAGGCGTGTGAAAAGTAAGCCAAGCGAATCAAGTTCTACCTCAAGGTCCGGATTACCCACATCATCATCCACAGCCGGATCAGAAGATGCAGTCGTTTTCCTTGAGCAGTCTTCTTGACAGCTTTGGTCTTTTGCATGAGTGGTTTTTCCGGTTTGTCTGGTTTCTCTGGTTTCTCTTGTGGACGTTTCTTGCTCCAGAATGGATCATCACCCTGGTTAAGCAGCAGTTGATGTTAAAAGTGATACCGGGATGGCAGTAATATATTCGGTAAAAATAGTCAAGTCTTACAGATGGTGGTTTGTTGGTAGCATAGAAGGGAGTAGACCGGTTGAACGCAGAGGTGTTCCGGTTCGTTCAACATTTTCTTCACAGCCTCGGTGACCTCATCATCGGTAAGCTGGATATTAATATGTCGGAGGGGATCGTCGACACTACCAGTGTACTCACACATTAAACAGGAGCGCTGGGAGAGGAGCAGTATGCTCCATGTCATCCAACAGCGTGCGAGATCAATTCTGGTTAAACCATTGGCCAGGAAGGCTCTGAGCTTGGAGAGTTGAGGAGCATATTTACTTCTCTCATTGGCGGTTAATCTTTGCGGAAAGGGATGTGTATTACTGAGTCGCTCGGATTTAAAAATCGGGCAAAGGATTCTCATTGGCGGAGAAGTGTCTACGCAATAGAACCATGTTTGATTCCATTCCTTGGGGTGGCTGTGCAGTTTGACATGAGGATAAGTGACCTCCTTTCTTTTTTGAATCGCCACACCACCCAATTACGTGTTGGGCCCGTCGAAGAATTCATGCGGCGGTTTAGATGGAAGCAGTCTCTAAACAGTTCAACTGTGGGTTCTTCTTGAAAATATGCCTCATAGAGCACTTGGAAGTGACGAATATTGGTAACAGAATTGGGGCCCGTATCTTGCGGACGGAGCTGAATATTGGCTAACACATCCCGGTAAAATTTTGAACCGGGCGGGTTAAAACCCCGGGCTAAGTGATCTGTGAAAACTACAACCTCTCCTTCTTGAGGTGTGGGTGGACATTCTTTGCCAGGAACCCTCCAATGGATGGTATTTTTGCTACTTAAAGCGCCAGTCAGGACCAGATTGTTTAATTGAGTTTCGGTGACACGAGAAGGAGCCCAGTTGCACTCATATACTTGTTTGGCCATCTACAAAAAGTATAAATCCGGTTCAAGAAATGTGTTGGGACAAAGAGAGAACCGGTGTACAATTCTAAATCGGAGACAAATACATCTAAACCGGAGTTCTATGAAGCGGCAGTGTCTGGTTAAGGAGACCTGGCGGTTCAACAAGGGGACTAATGGTGTATACCGGTTTATTTAATTTTTTCTAGGTTAAGTTAAACCGCCTGGTCTAAATAATGAAAACAATTGAGGTTGCAAACGGCTAAGTGTGCAGAAACAGGTTTCGCAAGATTTCTCGACAACGTAGGATCTGAAGCCAGATCAGAAAAGAAGAAAAATATCCAAAAATAATAAAGCAGAGCAGTATTGATGCAATGAGCAGGAGATAATGTGCGTGAACATGAGCACGAGACTACAAGCGGATGCTAAAAGTGACTACTAATCAGAGCAAGGTGTCACAGATCTATCCAGGAGTCTGGTATGAGCATGAACAGTTAATGGAGCACTGTAAGAACAAGAAAACCTAGAACGGATCTAGGTCGAGGGGAACCAAGGACCTACCTGAGTTGAGAAGATGCGGAAGAATGCTGTGTTCCTCTGGTGCGTTCAGGTTGATGCAGCGGCTCAAGACGGTGCAGAGGTCGATGGCGGCGGCGGAGCTCCGAGGCTAGCGACGCGAGGAAGACGAAGAGAAAGGGACGGAGGGGAGAAAAGGAATGACCCTTCGGTCCTATTTATAAGGCAAGATACCTGTGTCAGGCGCGTGAATCAAGGAGCCACAAATCTAGGAAGCAGAGCTGTCGCCTCGATTATTGCGGATCTGTTAAACAAAGAAGATATCATGAATGCTATCTTTATGGGGACGTCATGCCGGTTTACAGCAACCGGAGAAGGTGACATCACGGCGGTTCAACGATTTCAAGAAGGTATTGAAGATGAAAGCTTTTTTTCAAGGATTGACATGAACCTGTTCAAATCAATCTGGGGCCTAATGTTGGGGATATTACTATCGGGCGTAAACCGCCTATCTGGGCCGGGTTAACTTCATCGATAGTTCAACGTGTAAAAGCCCAAGAGGCATGAAAGTAAGGGCCCAAGGCACGTAGTCGGTTTAGAACACAGAGTCAGCCGTAAACCGACATGGTATGTAAACTTGTATTGTAAGTTAGGAATAGAGAGAGACCAACCCGGATACAGTATGAACCGGAGATTGGGACTATTCGAACCGACGGGCGTCACCCGTGTATATAAGGGGACGACCCGGGACGGTTCAAGGACAGAGAACAACAACTCGAGGCCTAGGCGAAGCTTATTTGCTCCCTAGTCATCGAGACCACATCAATCCCATCACAACTAGACGTAGGCTTTACCTTCATCGAAGGGGCCGAACTAGTATAACTCTTGTGTCTTTGCGTCCGCTTTAACCCCTTCAACTTAACCCGTAGCGATGGCTCCACGACTAAGTCCTTTCATGAGGACATCTGCCGTGACAAAACCACGACACTTTATACTGTTACATTACTTATGATAATGTTCGGAGATGGGGGCTGAAGGGGCAGGTGGCTCCATCCCGGTAGAGGTGGGCATGGGTTCCCAACGGCCCCCGACTGTTACTTTGTGGCGGAGCAACAGGGCAGGTTGAGACCACCTAGGAGAGAGGTGGGCCTGGACCTGGTCGGTGTTCGCGGATACTTAACACGTTTAACGAGATCTTGGTATTTGATCTGAGTCTGGCCATTTGGTCTATACACACTAACCAACTACGTGGGAAAGTTATGGGCACTCGACGTCGTGGTATTAGCCGAAGCCTTCGTGACGTCAGCGACTAAGCGGCGCGCGCCGGATTGGAACGTAAGCCTGCTCTTGTATTAAGGGGGCTAGTTCTGCTTTCGGACGCGTACGCAACGTGCAGGTGTGCTAAGGGCGATGGTCCCAGACCCCCGTGCGCTTAGGTTTAGACCGGCGTGCGGACCTCTCTGTTGGCCTAGGTGGGGCTGCGACGTGTTGATCTTCCGCGGCCGGGCATGACCCAGAAAAGTGTGTCTGGCCAAATGGGATCGAGCATGTTGGGTTATGTGGTGCACCCCTGCAGGGAAGTTTATCTATTCGAATAGCCGTCATCTTCGGTAACAGGACGACTTGGAGTTGTACCTTGACCTTGTGACAACTAGAACCGGATACTTAATAAAACACACCCTTCCAAGTGCCAGATATAACCCGGTGACCGCTCTCTAACAGGGCAACAAGGAAAGGATCGCTGGGTAGGATTATGCTACACGATGCTACTTGGTGAACTTACCATCTACTCTCTTCTACATGCTGCAAGATGGAGGCTGCCAGAAGTGTAGTCTTCGACAGTACTAGCTATCCCCCTCTTATTCCGGCATTTTGCAGTTCAGTCCACTGATATTGCCCCTTTACACAGATACACATGCATATGTAGTGTAGATCCTTGCTTGCGAGTACTTTGGATGAGTACTCACGGTTGCTTTTCTCCCTCTTTTCCCCCTTTCCATTCTACCTGGTTGTCGCAACCAGATGCTGGAGCCCAGGAGCCAGACGCCACCATCGGCGACGACTCCTACTACACCGGAGGTGCCTACTACTACGTGCAGGCTGCTGACGACGACCAAGAGTAGTTTAGGAGGATCCTAGGCAGGAGGCATGCGCCTCTTTCGATGTGTATCCCAGTTTGTGCTAGCCTTCTTAAGGCAAACTTGTTTACTTATGTCCGTACTCAGATATTGTTGCTTCTGCTGACTCGTCTATGATCGAGCACTTGTATTCGAGCCCTCGAGGCCCCTGGCTTGTATTATGATGCTTGTATGACTGATTTATGTTTTAGAGTTGTGTTGTGATATCTTCCCGTGAGTCCCTGATCTTGATCGTACACGTTTGCGTGCATGATTAGTGTATGATTGAATCGGGGGCGTCACAAGTTGGTATCAGAGCCGACTGCCTGTAGGAATCCCCCTTTCCAACTCCTTGGCCGAAGTCGAGTCTAGACATTGCAAAACTTTTACTAACATGGTTGTGTGTCTTACGGGCACACGTCGCCATTGGGTGGTAGTAGGATCTTTTATTCCTCGACCTATACTCTGCAACTCTGACATCTCTTCTATTCGGGTTAAATGATTATACTAACTCTGACTCTAGGTTCTCGATAATACTTTCTCCCGGAGAGCCCCTTATTACAGATGATCGTCTGCTGCACCAGAAGAATCTGAAGATACTCTCCGATGTTCTCTTGAGACTTTACGGCGTCGCTTTTGCAATTCCCCTCCATCGGTAAACCCCTATGGATAACAATGTATACTCGCCATTCATACAATGCTTCCCAGTTGATCTTGTTATTACAAGATACATCGAAATTCTCTCTATTGTTTCATGAATACTTTGTGCCTACTTCCTTGCAGTTCTTTTCCACATGAATACCCCTACGGATAATTCCTCGCTCTTACCGAGTATCCTCTCATCCCTAGTTGTTCATTTGTTTCACAAAATTCTTCAAAATACTATCCGATCTTTCGAGAATCCTCATTAGCCTATGGCTCTTGAAATGCTTGTCTGCCTGCATTTTGGTTAATTCCAAATGACTAGAAATATTCATGGATGTCCTTTGCCTTTATCATCTTGGGTCCCTTGATTCAATATGTTGCGAATGTTGCAATCCTTAATCAGATCCTAGAATTCATCCTTTCGGCTCAGACGTCATTTCAAACATGAGCTGGATCTCGACCAGTCAAATTGCCATCGATTGTACCCCTAAGCCTACTCAACTTATCCATGCTTGATCAGAGTGTTGCTTCTGATCCCCTGATTTGGAAATCATAATTCTTTTGCATTTGAACTTTGAATTAGTCAGATGTTTCTATAAGCAGATCTCCTTGCATTCTTCTTCCTCTGGTTGAGTACCGATACTCACATCACCGTTGTGGATCGCCCGATCCATTGTTGGATTTCATCCGACATCGTCCTTCATATTCAATAACCTTGTGAGCCTTTCCACGGGTATATAACGCATTTGGTAAATTGTATCCTCTGCTTCGACAACCATGCTCTACTTTTGAGCTTGTGTTATTTACTTATGAAGTTTGTGGTATATGTTCCTAAGAAGCCCCATTGGGTTGAACCTATGTCTTCCTTAATCTGTGTGAACCCGAAAGTTACACGGGTTATACACTACTGCTGCTTCGTCAGATAACTTTTCAACACTACAACTTCAATAACGAGAAGTGAATGGATGGTCATGCATTGGAGAAGTGGGAGTCGACCTTGAACTTTGTGTTCATGCCCATGGACACGATGTAGATCCTATCATGAAAGCTTCTTGTAATAATAACTATTTCCTTGATATAATATGCTTTGGTATCGGTGAATTGATCCTTTGCAATCGTGCTTCGGTCGTATGTTCTTCTTTGATCCCATTTCACGCGCAAGTTTAAGCACTTGTCTTCTGTGGATCAATACCCCGGTCCAACCTCTACTTTGATCTGTCGTCAAGTATTACACTCTGGTATCTCGAGAATATCACCGAACTACATAACTTCTTGTGAGTTCTTCATCAACTATTATTTCTTGATGATTCCAATTTTCTCCAGGTTTTGAGTTGTTTGTCACTCGAAACACCGATAACTGAATCGAGTCCGTTCTACGGTTCAACTACTCTTTGTAATCCTTATTACTGCGAGTTGTACTTTCGTGATGTCATTCCCAACCGATTGGCTACATCATCATCGTCATGTTAAAGCTTAAACTGTGCTACCTGGTCCTTATTCCCAGAGCACAACTTTCGATGATGAGCTAAGCTTACGTCGATCTTCCTTGTCTAACCGTTTCACCTCAAACAACAAGCTTGATTCTGAGTTTGTGTCGTATCCGTGGTTTCAATAACTTTTCGCTCCATCCTTTTGCTTGATGTCGTCAATGAGCGATTATATCCTCATGAAACCTCTCGACAATTGTGTCATGATCATCATCAACATTCTGAGCTCTTCCAGGATATCAATTGAATTCATGATGATAAATACCATCCTTGCCCTCAATGATTTCTGTTGTCATCGACCACATTATTGCCTTCCCTCCAACACAAACTTGTTCGTGTTCTGTGTTATACATTGAGTGTTGGGGAACGTAGCAGAAATTCAAAATTTTCCTACGTGTCACCAAGATCTATCTATGGAGAAACTAGCAACAAGGGGAAGGAGAGTGCATCTACATACCCTTGTAGATCGCTAAGCGGAAGCGTTCAAGAGAACGGGGTTGAAGGAGTCGTACTGCTGTGATCCAAATCACCGGAGATCCTAGTGTCGAACGGACGGCACCTCCGCTGTTCAACACACGTACAGCCAGTGGCGTCTCACAAGCATTGATCCAGCTAGGAGAGAGGGAGAGGTTGAGGAAGACTTAGTCCAGCTGCAGCACAACGGAGTGTTGGTGGTGGAGGAGTGTGGCAATCCTGCAGGGCTTCGCCATGCACCGTAGGAGAGGAGAAGGGAGAGAGGTAGGGCTGCGCCAAGAGGAGAAGTTCTCATGTGTATGGCAGCCCCAAAACCTCAAGTATATATAGGGGGGAAGGGGGCTGCGCCCCCTTTAGGGTTTCCCCACCCCAAGGGGTGCGGCCAGCCCTAGATCCCATCTAGGGGGGGCGGCCAAGGGAGGAGTGCCTCCCAAGTCAAGTGGAGGCCTCCCTTTAGGGTTTTCCCCTTCCCATGTGCATGGGCCTTGGGGCTGGTGCCCCTAGCCCATTAAGGCTAGGGCGCCCTCACAGCCCATGCTACTGTATTGGACGTGGTGGAACAATTTCCGGACCTCCGGACCCCTCCGAACCTTCCGAAGCTTCCGGTACAATACCGAAAAAACCCGAACTTTTTCCTAACCCGAACAACAACTTTCCATATATAAATCTTTACCTCCGGACCATTCCAGAACTCCTCGTGACGTCCGTGATCTCATCCGGACTCGAACAACATTCGGTAACCACATACAAACTTCCTTTATAACCCTAGCGTCATCGAACCTTAAGTGTGTAGACCCTACGGGTTCGGGAGACATGTAGACATGATCGAGACGTTCTCCGGTCAATAACCAATAGCGGGATCTGGATACCCATATTGGCTCCCACATGTTCCACAATGATCTCATCGGATGAACCACGATGTCAAGGACTCAATTGATCCCGTATACAATTCCCTTTGTCTAACGGTATTGTACTTGCCCGAGATTCGATCGTCGGTATCCCGATACCTTGTTCAATCTCGTTACCGGCAAGTCTCTTTACTCGTTCCGTAACACATCATCCCGTGATCAACCCCTTGGTCACATTGTGCACATTATGATGATGTCTTACCGAGTGGGCCCAGAGATACCTCTCCGTTTACACGGAGTGACAAATCCCAGTCTTGATTCGTGCCAACCCAACAGACACTTTCGGAGATACCTGTAATGCACCTTTATAGCCACCCATTTACGTTGTGATGTTTGGTACACCCAAAGCATTCCTACGGTATCCGGGAGTTGCACAATCTCATGGTCTAAGGAAATGATACTTGACATTAGAAAAGCTTTAGCATACGAACTACGATCTTTGTGCTATGCTTAGGATTGGGTCTTGTCCATCACATCATTCTCCTAATGATGCAATCCCATTATCAACGACATCCAATGTCCATGGTCAGGAAACCGTAACCATCTGTTGATTAACGAGCTAGTCAACTAGAGGCTTACTAGGGACATGGTGTTGTCTATGTACCCACACATGTATCTGAGTTTCCTATCAATACAATTATAGCATGGATAATAAACAATTATCATGAACAGGGAAATATAATAATAACTAATTTATTATTGCCTCTAGGGCATATTTCCAACAGTCTCCCACTTGCACTAGTGTCAATAATCTAGTTCACATCGTCATGTGATTAATCGCTGATAGGTCACATCGCCATGTGACCAACATCCAAAGAGTTTACTAGTGTCTCAGAACTAGTTCACATCATCATGTGATTAAGACTCAATGAGTTCTCGTGTTTGATCATGTTTTGCTTGTGAGAGAGGTTTTAGTCAACGGTCTCGAACCTTTCAGATCCGTGTGTGCTTTGCAAATTTCTACGTCACATTTTAATCGCGGCTTCCACGCTCCACTTGGATCTATTCCAAATGGTTGCTCCACTATACGTATCCGGTTTGCTACTCATAGTCACTCGGATAGGTGTTAAAGCTTGCATCGACGTAACCCCTTACGCCGAACTCTTTATTACCTCCATAATCGAGAAACATGTCCTTATTTACTCCAGTCCAATGATCCATTCCTGGATCATTCTTGTACCCCTTGACTGACTCATGGCAAGGCACACTTCCGGTGCGGTACACAGCATAGCATACTATAGAGCCTATGTCTGAAGCATAGGGGACGACCTTCGTCCTTTCTCTCTTTTCTACCGTGGTCGAGCTTTAAGTCTTAACTTCATACCTTACAACTCAGGCAAGAACTCCTTCTTTGACTGATCCATCTTGAACACTTTCAAGATCATGTCAAGGTACGTGCTCATTTGAAAGTATTATTAAACATTTTGATCTATCTTATAGATCTTGATGCTTATTGTTCAAGTAGCCTAATCCAGGTTTCCATTGAAAAGCACTTTTCAAACAACCCTATACGCTTTCCAGAGATTCTACATCATTTACGATCATCAATATGTCAACAACATATACTCATCGAAATTCTATAGTGCTCCCACTCACTTCTTTGGAAATACAAGTTTCTCATAAACTTTGTATAAACCCAAAATCTTTGATCATCCTATCAAAGTGCATATTCCAACTCCGAGATGCTTACTCCGGTCCTTAGAAGGATCGCTGAGTCTGGCATACCTTTTATCATCCTTAGGATCGACAAAACTTTTCTGATTGTATCACATACAACCTTTCCTTACGTAAACTGGTAAGGAAACTCATCTTGACATCCATCTGCCAGATTTCATAAATGCAGCTAATGCTAACATGATTCCGACGGACTTAAGCATCGCTACGGATGAGAAAATCTCATCATAGTCAACTCCTTGAACATGTGAAAAACTCTTCGCCACAAGTCGAGCTTCATAGACGGTGACATTACCATCCACGTCCGTCTTCTTCTTAAAGATCCATTTATCTCTATGGCTTGCCGATCAACGGGCAAGTCCACCAAAGTCCATGCTTTGTTCTGATACATGGATCCTATCTCAGATTTCATGGCTTCTAACCATTTGTCGGAATTTGGGCCCACCATTGCTTCTCCATAGCTCGTAGGTTCATTGTTGTCTAGCAACATGACCTTCAAGACAGGATTGCGTACCACTCAAGTAGTACGCATCCTTGTCACCCCACGAGGTACGCCGGTGACTTGATCCGAAACTTCATGATCACTATCATAAGCTTCTACTTCAATTGGTGTAGGTGCCACGGAACAACTTCACGTGCCCTGCTACACACTAGTTGAAGTGATGGTTCAATAACCTCATCAAGTCTCCACCATCCTCCCACTCAACTTTTCGAGACGAACTTTTCCTCGAGAAAGGACCCGATTCAAGAAACAATCCCTATTGCTTCCGGATCTGAATTAGGAGGTATACCCAACTGTTTTGGGTGTCCTATGAAGATGCATTTTGTCCGCTTTGGGTTCGAGCTTATCAACCTGAAACTTTTCCACATAAGCGCCGCAGCCCCAAACTTTTAAGAAAGCGACAACTGAGGTTTCTCCAAACGGTGTCGTCTCAACGGAATTACGTGGTGCCCCAAGAAAGTGAGTGCGGTTGTCTCTAAGGCCTAACCCATGAACGATAGTGGTACTTCGATAAGAGATATCATGGTACGCACCATATCCAATAGAGTGCAACTATGATGTTCGGACCCACCATCACACTATGGTGTTCCAGCGGTATTAATTGTGAAACAATTTGCACAATGTCTTAATTGTGTGCCAAAACTCAGACTTAGATATTCATCTCTATGATCATATCATAGACATTCTATCCTCTTGTCACGAAGATCTTAAACTTCACTCTGAAATTACTTGAACCATTCAATAATTCAGACTTGTGTTTCATCAAGTAAATATACTCAACATCTACTCGAATCATCTGTGAAGTAAGAACATAACGATATTCACTGCATGCCTCAGCACTTATTGGACTGCACACATCAAAATGTGTTACTTCCAACAAGTTGCTATCTTGTTCCATTTTACTGAAAAACGAGGCTTTTAGTCATCTTGCCCATGTGGTATGATTTGCATATCTCAAGTGATTCAAAATCAAGTGAGTCCAAATGATCCATCTGCATGGAGTTTCTTCATGCGTATACACCAATAGACATGGTTCGCATGTCTCAAACTTTTCAAAAATGAGTGAGTCCAAAGATCCATCAACATGGAGCTTCTTCATGCTTTTATACCAATATGACTTACATGGCGGTGCCACAAGTAAGTGGTATTACTATCTTATATTTTTGGCATGAAAATGTGTATCACTACGATCGAGATTCAATAAACCATTTATTTAGGTGCAAGACCATCGAAGGTATTATTCAAATAAATAGAGTAACCATTATTCTCTTTAAATGAATAAATCAGACAAGTATAGACATAATCCAATCATGTCTATGCTCAACGCAAACACCAAATGATAATTATTCTGGTTTAATACTAATCTTGATGGTAGAGAGAGCGTATGATGTTTGATCACATCAAAATTGGAAACACTTCCAACACATATCGTCAGCTCTTCTTTAGCTAGTCTCCGCTTATTCCGTAGCCTTTTATTTCGAAGTTACTAACACTTAGCAACCGAACCGGTATCTAATACATGGTGCTACTAGGAGTACTAGTAAAATACACAATAACTTAATGTATATCCAATATACTTCTATCGACCTTGCCAGCCTTCTTATCTACCAAGTATCTAGGGTAATTCTGCTCCAGTTGGCTGTTCCCCTTATTGCGTAAGCACTTAGTCTCGGGTTTGGGTTCAACCTTGGGTTTCTTCAACTGGAGCAAGAATCGATTTGCCGTTTCATGAAGTGTCCCTTCTTGCCCTTGCCCTTCTTGAAACTAGTGGTTTCACCAACCATCAACAATTGATGCTCCTTCTTGATTTTTACTTTCGCGATGTCAAACAACGCGAACACCTCAAGGATCATCATCTCTATCCTTGATATGTTATAGTTCATCACGAAGCTCTAGCAGCTTGGTGGCAATGACTTTGGAGAAACATCACTATCTCATATGGAAGATCAACTCCCACTCGATTCAAGTGATTGTTGTACTCAGACAATCTGAGCACCAGCTCAACGATTGAGCTTTTCTCCCTTAGTTTGTAGGCTAAGAAAATAGTCGGAGGTCTTATACCTCTTGACGTGGGCACGAGCCTGAAATCCTAATTTCAGTCCTCGAAACATCTCATATGTTCCGCAACATCTCAAAAACGTCTTTCGTGCCTCAACTCTAAACCGTTTAACTGAACTATCACGTAGTTATCAAACGTGTATGTCCGATGTTCGCAACATCCACAAACGACATTTGGGGTTCAGCACACTTGGCGGTGCATTAAGGACATAAGCTTTCTCTTGTCCGCATAATCGCTACTTTCAACTTTCAACTATATTTTCTCTAGGAACATATCTAAACAAGTGGAACTAAAGCGAAGCCACGACATTATTTGCAAAAGGTCTTTTGACTATGTTCAAGATAATTAAGTTCATCTTATGAACTCCCACTCGAATAGACATCCCTCTGGTCATCTAAGTGATTACATGATCCGAGTCAACTAGGCCGTGTCCGATCATCACGTGAGACGGACTAGTCATCATCGGTGAACATCTTCATGTTGATCGTATCTACTATACGACTCATGCTCGACCTTTCGGTCTCGTGTTCCGAGGCCATGTCTGTACATGCTAGGCTGGTCAAGTTAACCCTAAGTGTTTCGTGTGTAAATCTGTCTTACACCCGTTGTATGTGAACGTAAGAATCCATCACACCCGATCATCACGTGGTGCTTAGAAGCGACGAACTTTAGCAACGGTGCACAGTTAGGGGAGAACACTTCTTGAAATTGTTGTAAGGGATCGTCTTATTTACTACCGTCGTTCTAAGTAAACAAGATGCATAAACATAATAAACATCACATGCAATTATATAGTAGTGACATGATATGGCCAATATCATATAGCTCCATTGATCTCCATCTTCGGGCTCCATGATCATCATCGTCACCGGCATGACACCATGATCTCCATCATCATGATCTCCATCATCGTGTCTTCATGAAGTTGTCTCGCCAACTATTACTTCTACTACTATGGCTACCGGTTAGCAATAAAGTAAAGTAATTACATGGTGTTGTTTAATGACATGTAGGTCATACAATAAATAAAGACAACTCCTGTGGCTCCTGCCGGTTGTCATACTCATCGACATGCAAGACGTGAATCCTATTACAAGAACATGATCAATCCCATACATCACATATCATTCATCACATTCTTCTTGGCCATATCACATCACATAGCATACCCTCGCAAAAACAAGTTAGACGCCCTCTAATTGTTGTTTGCATGTTTTACGTGGCTGCTATGGGTTTCTAGCAAGAACGTTTCTTACCTACGCAAAACCACAACGTGATATGCCAATTGCTATTTACCCTTCATAATGACCCTTTTCATCGAATCCGTTACGACTAAAGTGGGAGAGATCGGCACCCGCTTAGCCACCTTATGCACCAAGTGCATGTCGGTAAGTGGAACCTGTCTCGCGTGGAAATGCGTGTAAGGTCGGTCCGGGCCGCTTCATCCAACAATACCGTCGAAACAAGATTGGACTAGTAACGGTAAGCATATTGAACAAAATCAACACCCACAACTACTTTGTGTTCTACTCGTGCAAAGAATCTATGCAATAGACCTAACTCATGATGCCACTGTTGGGGAACGTAGCAGAAATTCAAAATTTTCCTACGTGTCACCAAGATCTATCTATGGAGAAACTAGCAACGAGGGAAGGAGAGTGCATCTACATACCCTTGTAGATCGCTAAGCGGAAGCGTTCAAGAGAACGGGGTTGAAGGAGTCGTACTCGTCGTGATCCAAATCACCGGAGATCCTAGTGCCGAACGGACGACACCTCCGCGTTCAACACACGTGCAGCCCGGTGACGTCTCCCACGCCTTGATCCAGCAAGGAGAGAGGGAGAGGTTGAGGAAGACTCCGTCCAGCAGCAGCACAACGGCGTGGTGGTGGTGGTGGAGCGTGGCAATCCTGCAGGGCTTCGCCACGCACCGTAGGAGAGGAGAAGGGAGAGAGGTAGGGCTGCGCCAAGAGGAGAAGTTCTCATGTGTTTGGCAGCCCCAAAACCTCAAGTATATATAGGGGGGAAGGGGGCTGCGCCCCCTTTAGGGTTTCCCCACCCCAAGGGGTGCGGCCAGCCCTAGATCCCATCTAGGGGCGGCCAAGGGAGGAGTGCCTCCCAAGTCAAGTGGAGGCCTCCCCTTTAGGGTTTTCCCTTCCCATGCGCATGGGCCTTGGGGGCTGGTGCCCCTGGCCCATTAAGGCTAGGGCTCCCCTTACAGCCCATGCTACTGTATTGGACGTGGTGGAACAATTTACGGACCTCCGGACCCTCCGAATCCTCCGAACCTTCCGAAGCTTCCGGTACAATACCGAAAAACCGAACTTTTTCCTAACCCGAACAACAACTTTCCATATATAAATCTTTACCTCCGGACCATTCCGGAACTCCTCGTGACGTCCGGATCTCATCCGACTCCGAACAACATTCGGTAACCACATACAAACTTCCTTTATAACCCTAGCGTCATCGAACCTTAAGTGTGTAGACCCTACGGGTTCGGGAGACATGTAGACATGACCGAGACGTTCTCCGGTCAATAACCAATAGTGGGATCTGGATACCCATATTGGCTCCCACATGTTCCACAATGATCTCATCGGATGAACCACGATGTCAAGGACTCAATTGATCCCGTATACAATTCCCTTTGTCTAACGGTATTGTACTTGCCCGAGATTCGATCGTCGGTATCCTGATACCTTGTTCAATCTCGTTACCAGCAAGTCTCTTTACTCGTTCCGTAACACATCATCCCGTGATCAACCCCTTGGTCACATTGTGCACGTTATGATGATGTATTACCGAGTGGGCCCAGAGATACCTCTCCGTTTACACGGAGTGACAAATCCCAGTCTTGATTCGTGCCAACCCAACAGACACTTTCGGAGATACATGTAGTGCACCTTTATAGCCACCCAGATTCGCCAGGACGCTTTGGTACACCCAAAGCATTCCTACGGTATCCGGGAGTTGCACAATCTCATGGTCTAAGGAAATGATACTTGACATTAGAAAAGCTTTAGCATACGAACTACGATCTTTGTGCTACGCTTAGGATTGGGTCTTGTCCATCACATCATTCTCCTAATGATGTGATCCCATTATCAACGACATCCAATGTCCATGGTCGTGAAACCGTAACCATCTGTTGATTAACGAGCTAGTCAACTAGAGGCTTACTAGGGACATGGTGTTGTCTATGTACCCACACATGTATCTGAGTTTCCTATCAATAAAATTATAGCATGGATAATAAACGATTATCATGAACAGGGAAATATAATAATAACTAATTTATTATTGCCTCTAGGGCATATTTCCAACATTGAGTTCCTTGCTATCTAGCATTTCTTCTTCTTTACCTTGGAGTATTACCATCTTTTATATCAAGAATGTCATGAGGATTACTCCACCTCTTAATAATTCTTGGTATAGTGACACTTCTCACCATCACCATTCTTTCTTGGTCCCCGTGTTGCTTCCAACAAGTGAACGGTGCTGTTTGGATTCTGCCCTTCTAGCAACCCTCTTGCTTTGAAGTTAATGGTCGGCTGTTCATTCTTAGACTATTGATTATTGAATCACCATTCCGAGGTTGGTCATGCAACCCAGCCCATATTAGGGTGCACCTTTCAACCAATGTTTAATTGTGTATGTTTTCCTCGAGCATACATCACTATACCATTTGATTTGACAAATGTTATCTCCTTGTTCACATGATTGTGGAAATCCATCTTTTGGTAATCTCGATAAATTTCCGCTGATTCCATCAGCCACCCCCTCATCCTCTCCTTGGTTTAATGATGATGAATTCTTGTCTTCGAACTCACTTCCCTAGTCATTTCCCGAGAATCTTACATTGTCATCTCGTCAGTTGGTGTTGCACCTTTTCTTCTCAAGCATCCTGAGCCTGAGGTATCCTGATGCCAATCGAATCTGAATCTCGGTCAGATATGATGGTTGGAATATATTTCCAAGAGTTATAACATTGGTATTTTATATGACCCGGTAAGATGATGTCATGCCCAGCGCACCTGGCCATAGGACCTATTGTTATAGTTTCCTTCTTAGCAAGGTTAACCATTCGTCCACGAGGAAATTATGGGACTTATTCTATGAGTTGTTCCTGATGAATCCTTTGTATATCCAAGTCCGACCTTTGCTTGAAGACCATGTCAATGCTATCTCGAAGCATGTCTGTGATACTCCGATTTTCAACAAGAACATTTAAAGCCCAATGCTAAATGTTTCTTTATCAATTATCCAAACATCGTTGTATGGGTAATGTCATGAAATTTCTCTCCCCTTACCTAAAGGGTTTTCTACATTACTTCCTGTCATGGATATCATATTCTGCTTGTCCTTGGGAAGGATATACCCCTGAAATATGTGTTTAAACACATTTTCGTTTCCATTGTTTTGTTTAAACCTTCTTGTGATCTATATAAGCAGTAATATTTCTCTGCTTATGTAAACACCTCGGTGTACCATCTTGTCTAGTGTAACCCTGTTACTATTGTTGATGACATTCCGGTAGCCACCAATGGACGAGAACTTTGCCTATTGGTCCGCCTCGTTCAACGAGCAGGAAATGGTTCTCTTCGTCCCTTGCCCTTGGTATCGATGTTGTTGCCAACATAATTGACAGGCTATCTGTCGGGTTTCGGGTTCCGGCAAACCCTCTAGGTTCGAACTCTGGGGTGCACGCGGAGATCTCACCCCCTACCTACCTGCACCTCGTCGCCTCGCAAGGATCTAAAACTACACGAAGAGCAACACAAGGGACACAAGATTTATACTGGTTTGGGCCACCATTGTGGTGTAACACCCTACTCCAGTGTGTGGTGTGGTGGATTGCCTCTTGGGCTGATGATGAACAATACAAGGAAGAACAACCTCGCGAGGGTGAGGTGTTCTTGTGGCTAGGCTCTCGATCGGATTGGATCAAGCTAAGATGAGATATCCCCCCTCTCTATTGTGGTGGCTAGCTCTACTTATAGGCAGAGGCCCTGGGCCTCTTCCCAAATATTGAGCGGGAAGGGCGCCAACAATTGGCCATTTTGAAGGGGAACATCTAGTACACTTATCCTGACTAAAGTTGGTCCTTGTCTGTCAAAGGCTCTGGTGGTGGCCTTGGCTTGGGCTCCATGATGACCTCCTTCCTGCCAAGTAGACGGTCTTGGTCTTGTTGCAATCAAACGGCTGCCTTTGCTTGATGCTCTCGCAAGGCTTGCCTCCTTTGCACCAAAGAGGAAATGAGGACCTGCTGGCGGGCGCTCACTGGCGCCCTTGGTCGTCATGGCTTGCGTCATGGGCACCTCGTGAGGTACCCCGCCTTGATCTCTCCGCCTCCTCGTGAGCCAGCCTGACGAGGTCGTGCCTGAGGAAGCTTCCCGTCGTCCGCCCCGCGAGGCTTGGCCCCTTGCAAGGGTCTTGAGCTGGTGCTGATGAAGATGGGTCGTACTGGGCCACCCCTTGAGCCACGCCGCAGGCCGCAGGCAGGCAAGTCTGGGTACCCCCGTTCCCAGAACGCCGACACTATCCTCTGACATGCCTTGCTTACATGATCACGCAAGATGTCACCACTCCTACTTTTAACCCACATGGTGGGCCCATAACCCACAGGTCCACTGGATCGAAACTTGACTCTTCTTTATAACCCGGATTCTAATGTATCCTTTGCACCTGGCTTCGTATGTGATTCACAAGCTGAATGCTATACCATTATTCATCCTGGAACCAAACACCATGTTATTCTCATTGTTCAAGCCCCCATTCTAGCTTCTGTCTAGTCATTGAATGATTGCCTACCCGTTTGAAACTTTGGTACCATCGTATATTGCACTCAACGAATTCACTGAAATACAACTCGTGGGGTACCTTGTGTATTTCCCATTGAGTTCACCGTTAGATGCCCAGCTTTGTGGAGTTGCGTTCGTCCGGAGTTTTTCCCCTTGGTCGCGTTCATAGGACAATGGAGATCCTGAAGAAAGGATGACGAATTGATCATGGTGACTTGAAGAATAGAAATGAAGACATCAACGAAAGGGATCAACCTCTTCGAAAGGGCAGCCAGGACCGAGAAGACTCGTTAGGTTTTTCGCTACCAACACCTTCCCCCCTTTACTCCACCGCTTAAATCTCGGGACGAGATTTCTTGTAGTGGAGGAGAATTGTGACGCACGGATAATTAAGCTACAGTGAACCTCCTCTAATGATGCCACATCACCTCGGTTACTGTTGATAAACTCGCGTCAGTTCGAAACCCAGTTCAAATTTCAAATTTAGAATAAAGGCAAACAATAAAAGTTTTCAATTATTAAAAACTAAATGTTCGGGTGGAACCGAATAATGCATAGGTAATTATGGTGGAGAAACCACAATTTTATAAAATGTTTAAATAATCTAAAATGAATAAAACGGTAGCAAATACAATTATTTAAATGCTTTTAAAATAATAAACAGTTTCAAAACTGAATTGTCGTAAGTATTAAACTATTGTGGTAGTGGCATAATTTGTAGCATCTATTTAGGTGCCACTTTGGTATTTTACTAAAACTAAAATAAAAGGAAACTAAAAGAAAAACAAGACTAACAAAAATAAAATAAAAGAGAAAGCACTTCTAAGATCGCCCAACTGGGCCACGACCCACCAGGTCGGCCCAGTTCCCCCTGGCCCACCCGTACCCCTTGGGTACTTAACCCCGCACCCCTCTCACAAACCCTAACCGACCCCTTTTCCCACCTCGTCTCCCTCACCCTCCGCCACCACACACAACACACACACACACACACACACACACATTGTGCCGGGAGGAGGAGCTGCTCCTCTCCCCTCGCCCACATCAGTGCCCTGCTGTAACGCCCTCGATGCGGCTATATCTCCCACGTATCGAAGCACGACTTAGAGGCATAACCGCGTTGAAAGCAATGTCGCAAGTGAGGTCATCTTCACACAACCCATGTAATACATAAGGGAAAGAGATACATAGTTGGCTTACAATCGCCACTTCACACAATACATGAGTAAAGCATTACATCATATAGATATAATCAAGGTCCGACTACGGAACCAAAATAAAAGAAGACTACCCCAAATGCTACACGGATCCCCGATCGTCCCAACTGAGCTCCACTCTTGATCAATCAAACGAAACAACACAATGAACAAGATCTTCATCGAGCTCCTCCTTGAGCTCGGATGCTTCCTGCACGGTTTCATCGGCACCTGCAAACTGGTTTTGGAAGTATCTGTGAGTCACGGCCTCAGCAATCTCACACCCGCGAGATCAAGACTATTTAAGCTTATGGGTAGGAGAAGGTAGTGAGATGGAGCTGCAGCAAGCGACTAGCATATCTGGTGTCTAACATACGCAAACGGGAGCAAGAAGAGAAGGCAAAAGCACGGTCGAACAACTATGATCAAGAAGTGATCCTAGAACAACCTCGCCAAGCATAACTCCAACACCGTGTTCACTTCCCGGACTCCGCCGAGAAGAGACCATCACGGTTACACACGCAGTTGATGTATTTTAATTAAGGTCAACTTCGGGTTTTCTACAACCGGACATTAACAAATTCCCATCTGCCTCATAACCGCGGGCACGGCTTTCGAAAGATAATACCCTGCAGGGGTGTCCCAACTTAGCCCATGATAAGCTCTCGCGATCAACGAAGAATATTCCTTCTACCGGGAAGACCCAATCAGTCTCGGAATCCCGGACTACAAGACATTTAGGCAGTAATAAAACAAGACCAGCAAAGCCGCCCGATGTGCCGACAAATCCCGATAGGAGCTGCACATATCTCGTTCTCAGGGCACACCGGATAAGTCAGCCTACGAGTAAAACCAGCCCTCGAGTTGCCCCGTGGTGGCCCCTTGATCTGCCTGCTTAGGACCAACACTGGCGAGGAGCACCGCCCGGGGGCTAAAATAAGGATGACCCTTGAGTCTGCAGTAACCCAAGGGAAGGGGTATATGTGGTAGGTAGTCAAATGGTAAAACCAAGGTTGGGCCTTCTTTGGAGGAGTCTTATTCAAAGCGAACTGTCAAGGGGGTCCCATAAATCACCCAACCGCGTTAGGGACGCAAAATCCGGGAACATAATACCGATATGACGGAAACTAGGGCGGCAAGAGTGGAACAAAACACTGCATAAGGCCGAGCCTTCCACCCTTTACCAAGTATATAGATGCATTAATTAAATAAGATATATGGTGATATCCCAACGAGTAAACATGTTCCAACAAGGAACAACATCTCCATGTTCCAACAAGGAACAAACTTCATCTTCACCTGCAACTAACAACGCTATAAGAGGGGCTGAGCAAAGCGGTAACATAGCCAAACAACGGTTTGCTAGAAAAGGATGGTTAGAGGTTTGACATGGCAATGTGGGTGGCATGATTTAGCAAGTGGTAGGTAACGCAGCATAGGCATAGCAAAAGAGCGAGCATCTAGCAAGCAAAGATAGAAGTGATTTCGAGGGTATGGTCATCTTGCCTGAAATCCCGCAAGGAAGAAGAACGAGTCCATGAAGAAGACAAACGCATTTAAGTCGAGCGAATCCTCACAACTCCGGAACGAAACCCGAAGCTAACGAGAGAAGCAACCCGGAAAGAAGCAAACAACATAGTAAACAACCATCACATAAACACGACATGATGCACAATCAAGTATGATGCATGTCCGATTTAATGAGCATGGCATGGCAATATGCACAAACAAAACTACAAGTTAAATGGAGCCCAATATGCAACGAGTTGCATATTGACGAAACACCTCATCAATTATTTAGTTCACTCCTGATTAGGTACTCAACAATATTAAATATTGGTTAACATGGCAAGAGGTGAAGCATAACAAAACTATGCCATCTAAACAATTTAAATGGGGCCGGACATAAAAACAACAAATCCGGTAAATCCCCATATGCATTTAGCAATTTAATGCAACAACAGTTTTAAACATTTAAATGTTGTTATCATGATGCGGATGACATATACAAGTTTTATGCAATTTTATGAAAATGTTGACATGAGCATGATATGAAGCATTTGGTCACCATGGCGGAACAAAAAGGGTGCCACGGCGGCGAATCCGGAAATGATGCCACGGCAACATATCGGTTCCGGTAACTTGATTGAGATGTCGGTGCAAAAGAAAGTGTGGATGCGTGTCATGCAAGGATGGTGGGGTGCTCCCGGATTCCGGGTTCCCACGGGACGGTGGCATGGCAAACGAGGAGGAACTTGCAAGGACAAACGGGCACGGTGCAAACATATCGTACATCTCATACATGCAAGGGCATCTCATCGCGGTCGTCTCGGGTTATACCTTTGAAGCGTGCATTTCGGGGCGGTTCAAAATCGTCGAGGGAAGTAGTCGTTCACGGGTCGTAGGGGAAGTAGTCGTTCTCGCGACGGTAGTGGAAGTAGTGGTTCACGGACGTCATGGAAGTAGTCGTTCACGGCGACGGTAGAGGTACTCGCGATCTTGGCAACGGTAGTCGTACATGTCCGGAGAGGAACTTGTCGTATCCATGTAGTCGAACTTGGCGTATCTGAAGGGGTACTTGGTGAATCCACGTAGTCGCATACGTGGTCGTGTGTAGTCGCATTTCGGTGTCCTCGGGGCATCGGCTGTAGTCGTGGTACTTGCCGATTCCAAAACATTCATCGTTAGTGGAACTTGGCGCTTGAGGTTCGAATACCGGTCGGACGTGCAGCCGCATATAGTCAAACTTGGCGCATCCGGGTCGAGTACTTGGCGAGTCCGCCGCGTGAGAGGTCCTTGGCGAAAAATCCTGGAGACGAGGTGACCGGGGATGGGTCTTGGCGGCGTTCTTGCTGGGCCAGAAGAAGCAAGACAGGCTGCCGGCGGCAGGACCTTGGCGATGGTCGATGCGGGCGGCGGAGGCGCATCCTCCTCCCTGCTCGAACAAAGCAGTAGGCGGGCAGGGGCTTGGACAGCGACGCAGGACTGACAGCATCTTGGCGCGGGCGCCAGCCGTGGCCTCGTAGTTGGCCGGAGAGGACGACTTCGGGCAGCGGGATGACGCGGGGTCACCGGGACGGAGGACGGCGAAGGAGCTTGGCGGCGAGGACGCTGCCGAGGAGGAGCGAGGCCGTGACCCTAGGGCGCCGAGATGGAGGCAGGGCCGACGCCGACGGCAAGGGCGACGCGGAGGTTGTCGACGCGCCAACACGCCGGGTTTGCCTCGAGGAGGTCAACGAGGGAAGGGGCGCGCGGAGAGGATGGGGCCATGCGCTGGTGGCCCTCCTGGGTCGCCGACGGCGGGTGGCGATGGGGACGCTGGGGAGAAGGAAGGGCGAGGCCTTGGGCGGAGGCGGAGGCGCGAGACCTCCTGTTTCATGGCGGTAGAGGGGATCGAGACGAGGGGAGCCTCGATCGCGTGGCGCTGGAGGGAGATGGGGTCGGTCAAGCGGGCGCCATGAGAGGCGTGCCGAGAGGAGGGTTCAAGGCCGTGGGAAGGAAGGAGGCGGAGGCGAGGGATCGAGGCGATGCGTGTGCGTGGTGGCGCGGAAGGAACGAGGGATGGAGATCGAGCGGAGGCTGGGCTAGGGTTAGAGGCCTAGAGGGGGCGCGGCTGGGCCTTGGGCCGGCTGGGTTAGAGCTGGGCCTAAGAGGCCGGCTAGGCACTCTTCTCCCTCTCTCTTATATTTTCTTTAGCAGAAAACAATTAAAGAGAAGAAAAGAAAGAGAGGGTTAGGGAAAGATAAAAGCGCTAAGGATAATTTTCCGGACTCACAAAAATGAGTTGGAACCAAGAAAAATAGAAGGGCCATGATTGAAAGATTTAAATTCAAACTCATTTGAATTTAATTCAAATGGGTTTGAACTAGGACTTGATAAAAGGAAGCTCCAACAATGTTCGGATTTTTGGTGGAGCTCCGAAAAATGGCAAAAGAATTATTGGCAAGGTTAGAAACAAAGAATTAAGATAACAAAGGTATTGGGATAATTTGCAAGTGTGTTAAGGTGATTTCCAAGTAAATGGAATAATTTTATTATAGCTCCCTAATAATATTGAGAGGCTTTAATATGTTATAAAGAGAAATCACAAGTGAATTCCCTCGATTTAAATGGATCAAAGACCCATGCAATTTGTTTGAGTTTTAGTTGGTTTGAGAAATTGATGGCATGATGACATGATGCAATGCAAAAATAAATAGAGCAAGCACAAATAAAAACACACAGAGGTCACAAAAATATGGAAGTCTTCTGGATCGTCGGTCTTGGGGCGTTACAACACTCCACCACTACGAGAGGATCTCGTCCCGAGATCTAGGATGGCGCCGGAGAGAAACGAAAGAGGAAGAGAGGAGGTAAAACTAAGTTGCTTCTTTGACAAACGAGTGAAACCAATGAACCTCGAGAGGTTGAAAACTTGAAAGAATAACACAATAGAGTTGAGCGAAATTGAGAGCATTCCAAGAGAAAATAGAAACAAGGAACACCATGTGAACCTTGGGGTTGCAAAGCTATGAATGACGATTACAATGGACAAGAAGGAATTGGAACCACTCTGGTTGAAACGAGATAAGAATGAATAAGAATGATATAATTTTGGCAGCACTCCGACTGAAAGAAGAAGGAAAACTTGATAAGATGAAAAGAACTTGAAGAGATGACACAACACTCCGGTTAAATGGGTAAGCATGAAAAGAACATGGTCTTGACAAAACAAGATGATGGGTCGAAGAGAGCAACATCACAATGCCTCCGGAAGAAATGAAAGAATGGAATGGAATGGACGGAGGGAAACAAGATCTTGAAAGAGCACGCTTACAAGAAATGCTAGAACGGAGTTGTTGGATTATCAACAACGAAAGGAACAAGCTTGTTGTGGGCTTATGGAACACATCTCAAAATTATGAGGTGACAACCCGTCACTAACGGAAACAGTTGATTGGATTAAGATCAACAAGAAGATGAAAACTTATTTCACTGAGAGGACAAATGAAGAACTTGGGTCATTTATAAGCACCATAATTAGCAAAAATCCTTAGGGAAAGCTTTAGGTGAAATATAGCCCAAGATAACTCCAATGAAGAGATTGATGGATTTAAATATCTCATTCTTGACAACATGTGAACCATGAAGCATGAAGGGAAATTGTCAAGAATGACATAACACCACCTCAAAAGATAAAGTAGAAAGAATTGCACTTCGGAATGCAAGATGAAGAATACTTGAACTCCTCAAAGCAAAACATGTGTTGAACACCATGTTTATTTTGAGTATAGCTTGGCGGATCTTAACTTCGAGAAAACTTGAAGGACAAATCGAGAAATAAATGAATCCTTGACGAACCACCATGTAGAGCCTCCATGAAGAACTCCGGTAATGAAAGGATGATAGAAATAAAGAGAAGTTGACAACACAAGGTGAAGCCTTGCAGTGATAAGATGAAGCTTTGAAATGATATAACCGAGAAAACTTGGAACTCCGGAAAGAAAGATGAACAAATGAAATAAAGAATTTATTCATCATGAACAAACTCGAAGGAAAGGATTAGGATGAAACAAAAATAAGAATTATGTCATGCCTATCCTTCATCAATT
This sequence comes from Aegilops bicornis, assembly GCA_021605145.1. Classification (NCBI taxonomy): domain Eukaryota; kingdom Viridiplantae; phylum Streptophyta; class Magnoliopsida; order Poales; family Poaceae; genus Aegilops; species Aegilops bicornis. The sequence continues at coordinate 149,977,351 of CM038674.1, read as the reverse complement.
TAAATTGATGACAAGCAACGGATTTGGCATACTACTTATTCTCATTGAAAAATGATTACAGATAGAGATATAGCGCAAACTTGAGAAGGTATTCAACGATCCGCCGGTAGGATTTGGGAAGAACGAATGAATCTATATAATAACGAAGGAAGAGAACTCTTGAATGAACCACCGTAAGAATTGAAAATGAAAGTAGCGAAGGCACAATTCATCGTGAAGAATTAGAAAACGAATAAAGATGCTTGACAAAATTTAGATACATTAGAACGAAGAGATCATGAACTGATTAGAGGATATTTCGACGATGCACCAGTGAGATTTGGAAAACAAGAGTTGAACGCTTGAATGAATAATTCTGAGATGATGGCTCTGGAGAATCAAACTGAAAAGACTCCTGAAATGCTCCGGATGGGTGAAAAGAATTCCCACAATCGAAAACAATTATGAGAGGATGGCATCAAACTAGAACCATGAATCTTGAAGAGAATGGAGCAAGATTTAAGAGAAACTCTTCTTTGGTCTTCAAATGTTGAGAATGACGATGAGAAACACCAGCATGAATTGTTGAGGCACTCCGGAATGACAATTAGAAAGATTGAACGACCGATGAAAAGAATTTGAAAGATCTTGGAGAAAGACATGACTGATGATAATTCATTCTTACGTCAAACTTAGAAAAGAATTTTAGAAGCTCCGGAAAATTTAGAATAGTCAGGTAAGATCCTGGGAAAAGACCTGTGGGTTAGGGCCCACTCAAAAGAAACACCGTTGAACGATTGCTTGAAATAAAGATTGCACCGGTAGAATTAAATGGCTTGAATGAGTTAACAACCTCAAAATAACTTGAACGGATCTGGAATGAAAAGACGAGCCTTCCGAGATATCTTCAACACTCCAGAACAAATGAATAGCGAGAAGTGAATGATTAAGAGGTGCATCGGCAAGAGAAAGCATTTCAAACGGGGAAAAGGATATGATCGACAAAGCATGAATTGATTCCACCGGGGAAGATAAGAGAACAAAGGATGATAAACTTGGAGCTTCCTTTAGCATCTTCATGAGAATCACCGGATAAGAGCATTGAGGAAAAGAATGAAGAGACTTCACATAAATAAATGGATACTTGATTAAGAAATCTGAGTCCTTGAAGAAAAAGGGTGGGAGGGCGGGAAAACAAAGGCAACTTGGGTCGGATGAAACGAACACCGTTGAGAAAAAGCTTAGAATTGATCTTACGAATGTTGGAATGATCGGATTTACTTGGAGAGAAGCACACGGTTGGAAAGGATTGAAAAGACAACCTTGATGAACAAGAAGGATTAGCATCCACATAGAAATATGAGAACACCGTTTAGAATAAGGTATGGAATCAACACTTGGCATTGAAGCAACTTGAATACCACAAACAAAACAAAAACAAAGGATTTGGCTTGCAGAATAAGCCAGAAACAAGCATATGATAGATCCCATATCGTATCATGTGTCTGTTGGAAAGATATCCTACGAGATACTTGAATTCCCACTTATAAACTCCCGAAACTTTCTGGTTATGCAATCTGGTGTTGGGGATACAGGGGACACAAAATATATCACCCAAACTAACAATACCTAGATCCAAATTGTATCCATCCTTCAACACATAACCAAGAAAACTCCGGAAATCGTTTACCTCGACCTTCAAAAGCATCTGTTATACGAAGTCATGGCAATACTCTCGAGCTCGCTTGATCTTTGGGTTATCGGGTTATCTCACCAACAACTGTACAAAAGAGATTTTCGATGTCGGCAAGCTCAGTATTCCAGAATCGCAACGATAAAATTGTGACGACAACACCTTAGAGCTCAACTCCCCGACACCGCCACAACCCCTAAATGTCGAGGCACCAAGAACAATGTTCTCGTCACAAAACCATCGCACGATTCCAAGATACCCGCGTGATCCTAAAAAAAATTAGTGAAATTTGAGAAGAGAAAGAGTCAAAACTCTACGTCGGGATGCCTCACCAGAGCGATTTAAGGACTGAGGAGTAAAAAGAATCCTACTCTCCGATATATAAAATCCTAAGACAAAACATTTTTTTTCTAGACTCAACAAAGTCAGCGATTCAATCAAGCAGGGGGCTCCTAAGTCGGGCATGGCTCTGATACCAACTTGTAACGCCCTCGATGCGGCTATATCTCCCATGTGTCGAAGCATGACTTAGAGGCATAACCGCATTGAAAGCAATGTCGCAAGTGAGGTAATCTTCACACTACCCATGTAATACATAAGGGAAAGAAATACATAGTTGGCTTACAATCGCCACTTCACACAATACATGAGTAAAGCATTACATCATACAGATATAATCAAGGTCCGACTACGGAACAAAAATAAAAGAAGACTACCCCAAATGCTACACAGATCCCCGATCGTCCCAACTGGGCTCCACTACTGATCAACTGAAACGAAACAACACAATGAACAAGATCTTCATCGAGCTCCTCCTTGAGCTCGGATGCGTTCCTGCGGTTTCATCGGCACACCGCAAACTGGTTTTGGAAGTATCTGTGAGTCACGGGGACTCAGCAATCTCACACCATGAGATCAAGACTATTTAAGCTTATGGGTAGGAGAAGGTAGTGAGATGGAGCTGCAGCAAGCGACTAGCATATCTGGTGTCTAACATACGCAAACGGGAGCGAGAAGAGAAGGCAAAAGCACGGTCGAACAACTATGATCAAGAAGTGATCCTAGAACAACCCTCGCCAAGCATAACTCCAACACCGTGTTCACTTCCCGGACTCCGCCGAGAAGAGACCATCACGGTTACACACGGTTGATGTATTTTAATTAAGGTCAACTTCGGGTTTTCTACAACCGACATTAACAAATTCCCATCTGCCTCATAACCGCGGGCACGGCTTTCGAAAGATAATACCTGCAGGGTGTCCCAACTTAGCCCATGATAAGCTCTCGCGATCAACGAAGGATATTCCTTCTACCGAAGACCCGATCAGTCTCGGAATCTCGGACTACAAGACATTTCGGCAGTAATAAAACAAGACCAGCAAAGCCGCCCGATGTGCCGACAAATCCCGATAGGAGCTGCACATATCTCGTTCTCAGGGCACACCGGATAGGTCAGCCTACGAGTAAAACCAGCCCTCGAGTTGCCCCTGGTGGCCCCTTGATCTGCCCGTTTCGGACCAACACTCGAAGGAGCACTGGCCCGGGGGGGCTAAAATAAGGATGACCCTTGAGTCTGCAGAACCCAAGGGAAGGGGTATATGTGGTAGGTAGTCAAATGGTAAAACCAAGGTTGGGCCTTGCTGGAGGAGTCTTATTCAAAGCGAACTGTCAAGGGGTCCCATAAATCACCCAACCGCGTTAGGGACGCAAAATCCGGGAACATAATACCGATATGACGGAAACTAGGGCGGCAAGAGTGGAACAAAACACCAGGCATAAGGCCGAGCCTTCCACCCTTTACCAAGTATATAGATGCATTAATTAAATAAGATATATGGTGATATCCCAACGAGTAAACATGTTCCAACAAGGAACAACATCTCCATGTTCCAACAAGGAACAAACTTCATCTTCACCTGCAACTAACAACGCTATAAGAGGGGCTGAGCAAAGCGGTAACATAGCCAAACAACGGTTTGCTAGAAAAGGATGGTTAGAGGTTTGACATGGCAATGTGGGTGGCATGATTTAGCAAGTGGTAGGTAACGCGGCATAGGCATAGCAAAAGAGCGAGCATCTAGCAAGCAAAGATAGAAGTGATTTCGAGGGTATGGTCATCTTGCACGAAATCCCGCAAGGAAGAAGAACGAGTCCATGAAGAAGACAAACGCATCGAAGTCGAACGAATCCACACAACTCCGGAACGAAACTGAAGCTAACGATATAAGCAACCCGTAAAGAAGCAAACAACATAGTAAACAACCATCACATAAACACGACATGATGCACAATCAAGTATGATGCATGTCCGATTTAATGAGCATGGCATGGCAATATGCACAAACAAAACTACAAGTTAAATGGAGCCCAATATGCAACGAGTTGCATATTGACGAAACACCTCATCAATTATTTAGTTCACTCCCGATTAGGTACTCAACAATATTAAATATTGGTTAACATGGCAAGAGGTGAAGCATAACAAAACTATGCCATCTAAACAATTTAAATGGGGCCGGACATAAAAACAACAAATCCGGTAAATCCCCATATGCATTTAGCAACTTAATGCAACAACAGTTTTAAACATTTAAATGTTGTTATCATGATGCGGATGACATATACAAGTTTTATGCAATTTTATGAAAATGTTGACATGAGCATGATATGAAGCATTTGGTCACCATGGCGGAACAAAAAGGGTGCCACGGCGGCGAATCCGGAAATGATGCCACGGCAACATATCGGTTCCGGTAACTTGATTGAGATGTCGGTGCAAAAGAAAGTGTGGATGCGTGTCATGCAAGGATGGTGGGGTGCTCCCGGATTCCGGGTTCCCACGGGACGGTGGCATGGCAAACGAGGAGGACCTTGCAAGGACAAACGGCACGGTGCAAACATATCGTACATCTCATACATGCAAGGGCATCTCATCGCGGTCGTCTCGGGTTATACCATTGAAGCGTGCATTTCGGGCGGTTCAAAATCGCCGAGGAAGTAGTCGTTCACGGGTCGTAGGGGAAGTAGTCGTTCTCGCGACGGTAGTGGAAGTAGTGGTTCACGGACGTCATGGAAGTAGTCGTTCACGGCGACGGTAGAGGTACTCGCGATCTTGGCAACGGTAGTCGTACATGTCCGGAGAGGAACTTGTCGTATCCATGTAGTCGAACTTGGCGTATCCGAAGGGGTACTTGGTGAATCCACGTAGTCATACACAGGGTCGTGTGTAGTCGTACTCGGTGTCCTCGGGGCATCGGTTGTAGTCGTGGTACTTACCGATTCCAAAACGTTCATCGGTAGTGGAAGTTGGAGCTTGAGGTTCGAATACCGGGTCGGGCGTGCAGCCGTACATAGTCAAACTTGGCGCATCCGGGTCGAGTACTTGGCGAGTCCGCACGTAGAGGTACTTGGCGAAAAATCCTGGAGACGATGTGTCCGTGTACGGTTCTTGGCGGCGTTCTTGCTGGTCCAAAAGAAGCAAGACAGGAGGCCGGCGGCAGGGACTTGGCGCTGGTCGATGCGGGCGAAGCGGGCGCATCCCCTCCCTGCTCAAACGAAGCGAGGCGGGCAGGGGCTTGGACAGCGACGCAGGACTGACAAAGCATCTTGGCGCGGGCGCCAGGCCAGAACCTCGGAGTTGGCCGGAGAGGACGACTTCGGGCAGCGGGATGACGCGAGGTTGCTCGGGACGGAGGACGAAGGAGCTTGGCGGCGAGGACGTCGTCGAGGAGGAGCGAGGCCGTGACCCTAGGGCGCCGAGATGGAGGCAGGGCTGACGCCACGGCAAGGGCGACGCGGAGGTTGTCGACGCGCCAACGCGCTCGGTTTGCCTCGAGGAGGTCAACGAGGGGAAGGGCGCGGCAGAGAGGATGGGGCCATGCGCGGGGTGGCTCTCCTGGGGGTCGCTGACGGCGGCGGGTGGCGATGGGGACGCGGGGGAGAAGGAAGGGCGAGGCCTTGGGCGGAGGCGCGAGGACCTCTGTTTCATGGCGGTAGAGGGATCGAGACGAGGGGAGCTCGATCGTCGCAGTCTTTGGAGGGAGATGGGGGTCGGCTGAAGCGGGCGCCATGAGAGGCGTGCTCGAGAGGAGGGTTCGGGCGCTGTGGGGAGGAAGGAGCGGAGGCAAGGGGATCGGGCGATGCGGGTGTGTGTGGTGGCGGCAGAAGGGAACGAGGGGATGGAGATCGAGCGGAGGCTGGGCTAGGGTTAGAGGCCTAGAGGGGGCGCGGCTGGGCCTTGGGCCGGCTGGGTTAGAGCTGGGCCTAAGAGGCCGGCTAGGCACTCTTCTCCCTCTCTCTTATATTTTCTTTAGCAGAAAACAATTAAAGAGAAGAAAAAGAAATAGAGGGTTAGGGAAAGATAAAAGCGCAAGGGGATAATTTTCCCGGACTCACAAAAATGAGTTGGAACCAAGAAAAATAGAAGGGCTATGATTGAAAGATTTAAATTCAAACTCATTTGAATTTAATTCAAATGGGTTTGAACTAGGACTTGATAAAAGGAAGGTCCAACAATGTTCGGATTTTTGGTGGAGCTCCGAAAAATGGCAAAAGAATTATTGGCAAGGTTGGAAACAAAGAATTAAGATAACAAAGGTATTGGGATAATTTGCAAGTGTGTTAAGGTGATTTCCAAATAAATGGAATAATTTTATTATAGCTCCCTAATAATATTGAGAGGCTTTAATATGTTATAAAGAGAAATCACAAGTGAATTCCTCGATTTAAATGGATCAAAGACCCATGCAATTTGTTTGAGTTTTAGTTGGTTTGAGAAATTGATGGCATGATGACATGATGCAATGCAAAAATAAATAGAGCAAGCACATATAAAAACACACGGAGGTCACAAAAATATGGAAGTCTTCTGGATCGTCGGTCTTGGGGCGTTACACCTGCCTCCCGCCGTCACCGGCGGCCGCCAGCAGGCCGCCGCCGCGAACGGCCCCGTGCTGGCTGCAGCTTCATCACCGGCGCAGCCCCTGCGGCACGAACTGCTCCATCGACGCCCGCCGCTCGACCCCGTCGCCCTTGATGCCCGTCACCGGACCGCCTCGACCACACCTCCCGAGCCGGCCTGCCTCCCAACGTCGCCGTCGTCCCCGTCGCGCTTGATGCCCGTCACCGGACCGCCTCGACCACACCTCCCGAGCCGGCCTGCCTCCCAACGTCGCCGTCGTCCCCGTCCTCCTCCCCAAAGGCTCCATCGAGCCTCGCCGCCGTTCCCCTGCAACGTGGGGTGAGGACCTCCTCCCCCTCCCCCTCTGCCCTCTGTTACATCGACCATAGCGCCCGCGGTCGCGTCCGCCTCGCCGACCACTGGCACCGTCCTGACCACCGCTTCGCGCACGTCTGGACCACGCTCGCCCCTTGCCGCCGATGTTGCTTGCTCCGCCTGCGCTGCCCTGCGTTCCGCCGGCCGCCTTCGCCCCTGTCGTGCCGCCCGCATCCCCCCTTGCCGCTCTACACCGCTGCGCGCGTGCACATCCGCGCAGCGCGCCCGCTCACCGGGCGGCGCCCATGCCCCGCACGCCGCCCCTGCCGTCCGGTAGCGGCGCCGGCCGACGGATGCGCCCGCATCCACCGCCACTTGCCGACCCGTCTCTCTCTGTTGTCGCCATCCGCAGGTGGGAGCGCCCTCCCTCGTCTGCTCGTCGTGGCCGCGCTCCGGCGAGCCACCCGCGACGCCCCGGCTAGCTCCACTCGGGACTCGCCCGTTCGGGTGCCCACGCCCGAGCGCCCGTAAACCCAGCACCCGTTAAGCCCTCCTAGGGCCTATGACAAATGGGGCCCACTCTCCAGAACGTTTTAAATAAAAAAGAATTAAAAATAATAATAATATCAATTAATTAATTAATTAATTAATTCTGTTTAAATTAACTAATTAAGATTAATTAACCTAATAACTAGTTAACCTAATTAACTACTGTTAATTAGCTGAACAGTCCCTAACAGGTGGGACCCACCTGTCAGGTTGACCAGGTCAACGGTCAACGTTGACTGCTGACGTCATGCTAACATCATGCTGACGTCATAATTACCTTTTTCTAATTAAATTAATTCTGTTAATTCTAAAAAAGGATAAAATATTTTTTAAATTAATATAAAATAAACCGTAGCTCGGATGGAAAAACTTTGTACATGAAAGTTGCTCAGAACAACGAGACGAATCCGAGTAAGTAGCCGTTAGTCCACCACACATACCTAGCATTGAGAACATGGAACTTTCCCCCTCCGGTCCATCTGTCCAAAAACACGGAACACCGGGAATACTTTCCAGGATGTCCCCCCCTTCACCGGTATCACCTCATACCGCGTTTGAACACGTCTAGCTCTGCCTGTTGTCCTGTTATGCACTTGCTTGCTATGTATTTACTGTTTCTCCCCTCCCCCCTCTTCTCTTCGGTAGACCCCGTGACGATGTTGATGCCCCTGTGGTCGACTACGTCACCGAGGACCCATCCTTCTTGTCTGAGCAACCAGGCAAGCCCCCCTTGATCACCAGATATCGCCTATTCCTTCTTTATACTGCTTGCATTAGAGTAGTGTAGCATGTTACTGGTTTCGGTTAATCCTTTTCTGATGCATAGCATGTCATTGTTGCTACAGTTGTTACCCTTACCTGCTATCCTACTGCTTAGTATAGGATGCTAGTGTTCCATCAGTAGCCCTACACTCTTGTCCGTCTTCCATGCTATACTACTGGGCCATGATCACTCGGGAGGTGATCACGGGCATATGCTATATACTTTATACTGTTACATTATTTATGATATTGTTCGGAGATGGGGGCTGAAGGGGCAAGTGGCTCCATCCCGGTAGAGGTGGGCCTGGGTTCTCGACGGCCCCGATCGTTACTTTGTATGGAGCAACAGGGCAGGTTGAGACCACCTAGGAGAGAGGTGGGCCTGGCCCTAGTCGGCGTTCACGGATACTTAACACGTTTAACGAGATCTTGGTATTTGATATGAGTCTAGCCATTTGGTCTATACACACTAACCAACTACGTGGGAAAGTTATGGGCACTCGACGTCGTGGTATCAGCCGAAGCCTTCTTGATGTCAGTGACTGAGTGGCGCGCGTCGGATTGGAACGTAAGCCTGCTCTTGTATTAAGGGGGCTAGTTCTGCTTCCGGCCGCGTACGTAACGTGCAAGTTTGCTAAGGGCGATGGGCCCAGACCCCTGTGCGCTTAGGTTTAGACCGGCGTGCTGACCGCTTTGTTGGACTAGGTGGGGCTGCGACGTGTTGATCTTCCGCGGTCGGGCATGACCCAGAAATGTGTGTCCGGCCAAATGGGATCGAGCGTGTTGGGTTATGTGGTGGACCCCTACAGGGAAGTTTATCTATTCGAATAGTCGTGATCTTCGGTAACAGGACGACTTGGAGTTGTACCTTGACCTTATGACAACTAGAACCGGATACTAATAAAACACACCCTTCCAAGTGCCAGATATAACCCGGTGACCGCTCTCTAACAGGGCAACGAGGAGAGGATCACCGAGTAGGATTATGCTATACCATGCTACTTGGTGAACTTACCATCTACTCTCTTCTACATGCTGCAAGATGGAGGCTGCCAGAAGCGTAGTCTTCAAAAGGACTAGTTATCCCCCTCTTATTCCAGCATTCTACAGTTCGGTCCACCGACATTGCCCTTTTACACAGATACCCATGCATATGTAGTGTAGATCCTTGCTTGCGAGTACTTTGGATGAGTACTCACGGTTGCTTTTCTCCCTCTTTTCCCCATGCATATGTCGCAACCACATGCTGGAGCCCAGGAGCCAGACGCCACCGTCGGCGACGACTCTTACTACACCGGAGGTGCCTACTACTACATGCAGGCTGCTGACGACGACCAAGAGTAGTTTAGGAGGATCCCAGGCAGGAGGCCTGCACCTCTTTCGATCTGTATCCCAGTTTGTGCTAGCCTTCTTAAGGCAAACTTGTTTAACTTATGTCTGTACTCAGATATTGTTGCTTCCGCTGACTCGTCTATGATCGAGCACTTGTATTAGAGCCCTCGAGGCCCCTGGCTTGTATTATGATGCTTGTATGACTTATTTATGTTTATAGTTGTGTTGTGATATCTTCCCATGAGTCCCTGATCTTGATCGTACACGTTTGCGTGCATGATTAGTGTATGATTGAATCGGGGGTGTCACAACTCTGCTGGATCATGAGTTCGTGGGACGTCATCGAACTGAGCGTGTGTAGATCACGGAGGTGTCGTACGTTTGGTACTAGGATGGTCGATCGTGAAGACGTATGACTACATCAACCACATTGTCATAACGCTTCCGCTTTCGGTCTACGAGGGTACGTGGACAGCACTCTCCCCACTCGTTGCTATGCATAACCATGATCTTGCGTGTGCTTAGGATTTTTTTTTTGAAATTACTACGTTCCCCAACACCCAAATCATGAATTTCAAGCAACTTGAACATGAGCATGTTGCACAATCTTGGGAAAGGATGAAAATGATGCTAAGGAATTGCCCAACTCATGGGTTAAATCTTTAGATGATCATACAAATTTTTTATGCGGGATTGAATTTTGTTTCTCGTAATCTTTTATATTCCATCGCGGGTGGTACTTTTATGGAAATTACTTTGGGTGAAGCCACCAAGTTGCTTGATAATATCATGGCAAATTATTCACAGTGGCATACCGAAAGAGCTCCTACTAGTAAAAAAGTTAATTAGGTTGAAGAAATTTGTTCTTTGAGTGATAAAGTTGATGCTCTTATGAAATTGGTTGCTAGTAAAAGTGATCCTACTGATTTTAATGATATGCCTTTGTCTATGTTGATTGAGCAAAATAGTGATGCCATTGATGTGAATTTTATTCTTCGCAATAATTTCAACAACAATGCTTACAGAGGAAATTTTAATCCTAGGCCTTTTCCTAGTAATTCCTCTAATAATTACGGTAATTCCTATGGAAATCAATCTTACAATAATAATAGGAATACCTCTGATCTTGAGAATAATATTAAAGAATATATCAACACGCAAAAAGTTTTCAACACTTCCATAGAAGAAAAGTTGAATAAGATTGATGATTTGTCTAGAAGTGTTGATAGAATTGCTCATGATGTCGAAAATCTCAAGATGAAAACTTTTGTGCCTAAAGTAGATGAATCAATTAAAGCTCTTTATGTTTCTATGGATGAAAGTAAGAAAAGAACTGCTATGCTTATAGCTAAAAGAGAACTTTTAGAAAAAGCTTTTTCCAGTGATTATTCTTGCAAAAATGATGAAGATCTTAAAATGATTGGTGTTTCTCCTATTGATTCCTTGTTTAGTAAAGATAAGATTGATGAAAAAGGGACTGGAGAAGAGTCCACTTTAGGTAGAAGGCGTCCCAATATTTTGGAGGGTGAAAATCTTGTTGAGAAAATTGATAAAAGTGGGTTTGGAGAGGTCAAAACTTTAACTAGTGATGTGCCCACCATTTTGGATTACAAAGACTTTAATTGTGATAGTTGCTCTTTGATTGATTGTATTTCTTTGTTGCAATCCATGATAAATTCACCCCATGCTTATGAACAAAATAAAGCTTTTACTAAACATATTGTTGATGCTATGATGAAAGCTTTGGAAGAAAGTTAGAATTAGAAGTTTCAATCCCTAGAAAATTGCATGATGAGTGGGAACCTACTATCAAAGTCAAGATTAAAAATTAGGAGTGTTTTGCTTTGTGTGACTTGGGTGCTAGTGTTTCTACAATTCCGAAATCTTTATGTGATGTGCCTGGTCTTACCAATCTTGAAGAATGTTCCTTGAATTTGCACTTGGCGGATTCTACTATTAAAAAGCCTATGGGAAGAATTAATGATGTTCTTATTCTTGAAAATAGGAATTATGTGCCCACAGACTTTATTGTTCTTGATATTGATTGCAATCCGTCTTATCCAATTATTCTTGTTAGACCTTTTTTATGCACTATCGATGTCGTGATTGATATGAAAGAAGGCAATACCAAGTTCCAATTTCCTTTGAGGAAGGGTATGGAACACTTTCCTAGAACAAAAATTAGGCCAACTTATGAATCAATCATGAGGGCATCTTATGGATCTCGAACCAAAGATGACAAAACTTAGATCCTTGCTTTATGCCTAGCTAAGGGCATAAAACTATAGCGCTTGTTGGGAGGCAACCCAATGAATAAAATTTATTTTTGCTTTTTGCTTTATGTTCTTGAGTGTTAACACAATTATGCTACTATTATTATTGTGTTTTTTATGTTTTAATTAGTGTTTGTGTCAGCGTTCTGGGAACGGGGGTCCCCAGACTTGCCTGCCTGCGGCCTGCGGCGTGGCTCAAAGGAGGCCCAGGATGGCCCATCTTCATCAACACAAGCTCAAGACCCTCGCGAGGGGCCAAGCCTCGCGGGGCGGACGACCAAGAGCTTCCTCAGGCGCGGCCTCGTCAGGCTGGCTCACGAGGAGGCGGAGAGTTCAAGGCGGGGTACCTCGCGAGGTGCCCGTGACGTAAGCGATGACGATCGAGGGCGCCAGTCGGGTGCCAGCCCGCGCAGCGTCCTCCTTTCCTCTTTGGTGCAAAGGGGGCAAGCGCAGGCAAGGGCATCAAGCAAAGGCATCCGTTTCGGTGCAACAAGACCAAGACCAGCCCCAACGGCTGGAATGCAGTCATCGTGGAGCCCAAGCAAAGGCGTCATCACCAGAGCCTTTGGCGGCGAGGACCAACTTTAGTCGAGGATAAGTGTACCCGGTGTTCCCCTTCAAAATGGCCAATTGTTGGCGCCCTTCCTGCTCAATATTTGGGAAGAGGCCCGGGGCCTTCGCCTATAAATAGGGGTAGCCACACTCAGAGTAGAAGGGGGACGATCGGACCGAGCGTTCGGAATCCAGAGAGAGAGAGAAACCCGCTCCTCAGGCTAGAGCGACGGGACACCACTTAGCAGTTCATCACACCCACCAAGAACAGACCCTCGCGAGGCTGTTCTTCCCTGTACTGTTCTTCATCAGCCCAAAGGCAATCCACACACCACAAACTAGAGTAGGGTATTAAACCACAACGATGGCCCGAACTAGTATAAATCTTGCGCCTCTTGTGTTGTTCTTGTTAGTAGTTTAGGTCCCTGCGATTCGGCGAGGTACGAGACGGTGGAGGGTTGGATCTCCGCACGCACCCCAGAGTTTGAACCTTAAGGGTCTGCCGGAACCCGTGATCCGACATTTGGCACGCCAGGTAGGGGTGCGCCAGAGTCCGCCTTCTGCCACCTCACGTCCCGTCGCATCGTCATCGCCATGACCGGCGACCAAGCGGGCAACCCAGATCCATGGGCAGCGTGGCCCGCCCACGCAGAGCCGCTCGCACCGGGCGACCCCGTGCCCCAGGCAGCTCGCGGTCCGCAGGGCGCCGCGTCATGGCGATGTGGACAGCTCCGACGGCGCTCACACCGCGACAGGCGCGGTCGGCAGAAGAGCCTCCAACCACGCCGCAACCACATCACCCTACACCCGCCGAGCAAAGCGAACTTCGAGGCCGCGCTCACGGTGGCCGAGAGCTGTTGCAGTGCGAGCTCTTTGGAGAGCGGCCGCGGCGTCTTCTTGGAGCAGTGGCGGAGCTACTGGGCTTCGCCGCCTCGGGGGCTCACCCCTTCTGCACCCAACTCCCACCTCAGGCCGAGGGCGGCCCGCACGGGGGCTCCACGCGCGCCCCCGCCACCGGCCCGCGGAGAAGAAGGACTCGACGCAACTCACGGCCCTGGTGGACCGCTGCGCCACCACCCCACGGCGGGCGCATCGAGCAGAGCAGTGCGGCATGCTCAGCACTACGGCGTGGCCTTCGCGATGACGGCGCCGGAGGAATACGTGCCCCACATGATGGACCAGGAGCACCCGCATGAGGGAGAACAAGACCCGCTCCTCAGCCCAATATGGGGGGATGAGGCGCCAGAAGCCGCGCTCTTCCAGGAGTCTCAAGATGGTCCCACTGGTCACGCTGGGGATGACGATTATCGGGTACCGCTACTTCCTCAAGAGCAAACATACGCTAACCATAGGTCGCAGGAGGTACAGGTCCCCATGACGAGCGGCTGCCCCGCTCCCGCGGTCTCCTACCCCTCGGGAGGGGGGCGCAGGGGGCTGCCGGAGAGGGGAAGAGATCCGGCATCCCCACCGCGGCGTTTGGAGCAAGGCGTTCTCAGGAGGTAGGCCCTCTGCTGGGGAGGTGCCTCAGGGCCTGCCTGGGCGGAGGACCCGTGGTCGTCGGGGAACGGCCGGGCGACCGCTCTACCCCACCGGGCGCGCCCTGGTTTCCGGTCGTCGTTGGTGGCACTAGAGTGTGGCGCAAGGCGGGCCTCGTCTGGCGATATGAAGCAAAGCCGGTACTGTGAAGAAGGCCCAGTGCCTGTGAAGCTCGCCACCCCGTGACACTCTCACGTAATAATGAGTGGGGCTGTACACGCCCCGGAGTCTCAAGGGTGCTGGCCTCAGGCCCTGGGGCTCCCTCCTACGCCCAGTAGCAGCACTTAGCTCCGCGCTGGTGAGAAGACGTCCAAGACTAGACTAGGTGCCGGACGCGGCCTTTTTTCTGCTTTCATTTGGTTTTCCCTCTGGCTGTCGTTTTCCCCTGTTGGATTTAAGTTGAATTTGAGCTTGAAGATTTGCGTGTATTCGGGGAAGGGGTGCTTAGTCTCGTTCGAGCAAATCTCTCGCGTTTCGGTTACAACTCCGCCTCAGCTGCCTCCCTTCGCGAGCCAGGCTAGGCCAAGCTCGCGCACAGCCCAGCCTATCGCCGCTGCGTCCTCTCCGGATGGTTTTTGCTACAGGTCCTACGGATTCGATCGATATACACTCGGATTGCTGCAGGCTATCTCGGGGCTCGTACGAAACGAAGGTAAACCATCAAACTAGCGCGTCGCCTAGCCTACCACTTCGCGCGGACGTATGGGCGACGTAACACCTGCTAATACGAAGAACACAAGTTTCACATGAGGGGCTCCCCCTCCCAAAATGCTCTCACCTCCATCAGGTCAAAACCTGAGTTCTATCCATGCAGGGTAATGGAGCAAGGACAATACATGATCAGTCGGATAAATCCCCCAATGCATCCTCAGGAGCACCTCCCGAGCCGTTGCTGGCATCGCTGGCCTCGTCGTCGCTGTCTGCGTGATCGCCGGTGGCGTCTGGGCCATTCACCACACCGCCCTCATCGGCGGCCACGACCACGCCGTTGTCATCTGAAGCAAAGGCCCTGACGAGGGCATCCACGTTGTCTTCCACCCAGTGCGCCAGGTCGCCCCGGACGGCCTGGGGAACTGGGGCGATGGCTGCTCGAAGTCGAAGTGGGGGTCGATGTCCCGAAGATGACTGAAGACACGAGAAAAGGCACGCCCAAGCAGCGCGGCTCCTCTCCTCCACCAACCTGTCGGCCCTAACCGACCGCCTCGGCCGTGCCACCACGTCCCGTGAAGAATCGAAGGTTGCTCACTGCGTAGTTGGCGGCGTCGCTGGCCTACCGCCGCCTCGCAGATATTATCCAAGGCCACGTTAGCTCTTTCCCGGAGCGTGGCAAGCATGGGGCGGTGCTCATGCTCCAAGACTCGCCGCTGACGCATCTCGTCGCGATACGGCGGCAATGACCTCGGCCTCCTCCACCCGCTGGCGAAGAAGGAGCGCCTCGGCCTGAGAGGTGGTGGACTCCCTCTGCGCCACCTCGAGGGCGGCCTGAAGAGCATCGGCCCGCCGCATGGCCTCCTCCAGTTTGGTCCTCAAGGCAGCAGTCCTGCCCTCAGCCTCGGCCTTGATCAACCCCAACCGCTCCTCAAACTCGCGCTCGAGGTTCGAGCGCGCCGCCGCCACTCGGCGTCCGACCTCCTCCATGACGCGGGCTTCCCGTGCTGCAACCTCATCCTCTGCCTGCGTCGCCAAGCGCTCCCTCGTCTCCAAGCGCTCGTACTCGCGCGCACGTTCGGCGGCTTCAAGCGTCAGCGCCTCTTCACGCTTCTGGAGCTCCGCCGAGTCTCCAGAAGCCACCTTCATCGATGCAAGGGCTGCCTCGCGCAGCTCCGCCTGCTCCTCCAACGAGTGGCACCGGACTAGGGCTTCTCGTGCCCGCTCCTCCGCCGCCTCTTGCCGCCTGTCAGCTGCCTGGGCCTCTTCGATGGCCCGAGAACAGGCCTCTCGGGAGGCTGCCAGCGACACCTTGGCCTCTTCATCATCAAGCTCGCGGCAGCCCAGCGCAAAGGCGGCGGCGTCCTCCAGCTTCGCGCCTCTGCAACGGCGAGGCCCTCGGCCTCAAGGCGCGCGTCTTCGTCAGCAAGCTCCTCATCGAGAAGGCTCACCGCGTCGGCCGCCCTTCAAAGAAATCCTTGGCGAAGGGCGCGACGCTCCCAGGCCTTCGCGCCGTCCTCCACCACCGACCGCCCGGGGCCAGGCGCCAGCGAATCAACACTCCCCTCAGGCGAGGCTGGGGCTGGCACCCTCGCGGCGGCCGGGCGCGCCAGCGCCAGCCCGACACAGAGCCAGCCCATCCCAGACGAGGCGCGAGAGCGCCTCAGCCAATCACCGTCCACGACCAGGCGAGAAGCACACGGCAGGCTAGCTATGCCTCGGGAAGGCTCACGAGGAAGGATCGTGAGGCGTGCAGGGCCACGACGCGCCTCGGGACGGCTCACCTCCCCGGTTGCCCTCACCACAAGAGCTCCGCTGCTTGGAGCACTCGAGGACTGGGAGGCGGCCGGGAGGACGTCTCCTCACCCGTCCCCATAAGCTCGGCAGGAAGGGGCCTGCAGGGCAAGGATCAGTACAAGCAGCATAAGAATCAGGAGCTGGAGAAGAGGAAGGCTTACTCATCCGTAGCAAAGTACTTCTTGCGCTTCAGCAGGCGACAAGGGTAATCATCGCCCAGGGCCTCCCTTCTCTTCCGGAGGGCCTCGAAGTTCACGCGAAAACGGCCCAAGATTTGAGCGCAGGGATCAGCCTGCGGCAAGGGAGAAGCATCGAGGCGGCTTGCGTCAGGGGCGTCTGCCTGATGCGCTGCTAGTCGCCTCACCAAGAGAAGCAGCAGAGGCCTCGGGGGCTCCAGCCGTGGGCTGCAGCGGCTGCCTCGCCCTCGGCCCAGCAAGCATGAGCCTCGGGAGTTGCCCCTCATGAGCATCGCCAGCGCCGACACCGGGAGGGGGTCCCATCAGCCTCTGGCGGCTCGTGCCTCCTGCTCCACCACTTGAGGAGGAGCCGCCTTGGCCGATCGGAAGGGCTGTCACCACCACCGGATTCTCGCGAGGCCCTCGAGACCAGCGGGCGCAGCCCCATTCATTGAAGATAGGCATCTGGTTCACCAGATCACCCCTATTCCGGCAGCGGTACAGCAAGGCCCGTTCATGCTGGATGCCACCGGGGTTAGGATCGCCAGTCAGGACCAGGAGCACCTTCCTTAGCGCTTCTGGCGTCAAGTCTTCTTCCTGGAGCCTCATACGATCACCGGGCCCGCCGAAGGCCCACATCCGGTGGGAATGGCGTTGGAGAGGAGCAATGCGGCGCATCAGGAACTCCTTCACCACCTTGGGCGCTGTCACTGTGAGCGACCTCAGGAATGCGGCGGCGCCCGACGAAGAAGAGCCGAGGGCTTGAAAGCGTCTCGCCCCAGCCTGACGATTGGGGACAGCAGCGGTTGGCTCCGATAGCGGGGCTGGGCACCCCGCATCCATCGCACAACCACCTCTCGCGGAACTCAGCCGCAGGCGGAGGCAGGCTGAAGTCGATCCACAGCGCCCGGTCTCGGGTGCGGCGGCGAAGCTCACGCCACGCCAAGCATTGAGCGGGGTCGACAAAGCGCAGAGAGAAGAAGTGGCGCAGCAAGGCAACCGAGGAAGGATGCCCATCATTGCCTCACAAACGAAGGCGAAGACCGAGAGAAGAGTAATGGACTCGGGACCCGGATGCATCATGTGGATCTGATGGTGGGAAAGCACGGCATTGAAGAAATCGAGAAAGGGGGAACCAGCCCGCCCACGGTGTCGGCGAAATATCGGACCTCGGTGGACTGTCCTGTCGATGGCAAAGTGGGGCGAGCCAGGCCGTCGTCCTCCGCATTCATTAAAGGAAGTGGCGAGCCGAATCGACCTTGCCCAGCCCTCCAGATTGATTATGATCGACGGGTCGACAATGAGGCTGCCGCGGTGGCGAGAAGCGGCGCATGTTTCTTCCTTTCCCTTCTTCGTCAGAGCCATGGCGATCGAAAGGGAAGGGGAGATTTGAGATTGGATTGGAATTGGAAACGGAGTTGAAAGAGGGGAGGACCGGAGCGCACAAGCAGCAGAGAGGGGAACAGATGTGCGCAGCGTGTCCGCTTAGCAAGGCACGAAATAAGGAGGCGTGGGGGAACAAAGGTGCACGCCCGTCAATCGACCGCCACGTGCCGCCCAAGGTCAGCAGGCTGTTAGGGGTTCATGGCGCGCCACTTGCCCTTTCGCCTCTCTGCTCGGCCAAGTTCGGGCGCGCCATGGGCCCGGGCTCTTGTCGGCGTTAAGGCAGGGGTCCCAGACTTGCACTGCGGCCTGCTGCGTGGCTCAAAGGAGGCCAGGATGGCCCATCTTCATCAACACAAGCTCAAGACCCTCGCGAGGGGCAAGCCTCATGAGGCGGGCGACCAAGAGCTTCCTCGGCGCCGGCCTCGTCGAGCTGGCTCACGAGGCGGAGAGTTCAAGGCGGGTACCTCGCGAGGTGCCCGTGGCGTAAGCCATGACGACCGAGGGCGCCCGGTCGGGTGCCGGCCCGTCTGGCGTCCTCCTTTCCTCTTTGGTGCAAAGGGGCAAGCGCGAGCAAGGGCATCAAGCAAAGGCATCCGTTTCGGTGCAACAAGACCAAGACCATCCCCAACGGCTGGAATGCAGTCATCGTGGAGCCCAAGCAGGCGTCCTCACCAGAGCCTTTGGCAGGCGAGGACCAACTTTAGTCAAGATAAGTGTACCCGCTGTTCCCCTTCAAAATGGCCAATTGTTGGCGCCCTTCCCGCTCAATATTTGGGAAGAGTCCCAGGGCCTTCGCCTATAAATAGGGGTAGCCACACTCAGAGTGAAAGGAGGACGATCGGACCGAGCGTTCGGAATCCAGAGAGAGAGAAACCCGCTCCTCAGGCTAGAGCGACGGGACACCACTTAGCAGTTCATCACACCCACCAAGAACAGACCCTCGCGAGGCTGTTCTTCCCTGTACTGTTCTTCATCAGCCCCAGAGGCAATCCACACACCACAAACTAGAGTAGGGTATTACACCACAACGGTGGCCCGAACTAGTATAAATCTTGCGCCTCTTGTGTTGTTCTTGTTAGTAGTTTAGGTCCCTGCGATTCGGCGAGGTACGAGATGGTGGAGGGTTGGATCTCCGCGCGCACCCCAGAGTTCGAACCTTAAGGGTCTGTCGGAACCCGTGATCCGAAAGTTTGTGCCAAGTAAAGCCTTTAGGATCTTCTTGGGTGATAGTTGTTTGATCTTGCTGAAAAAGATAGAAACTTTGTGCTCACGAAAATAATTTTCATAAATCACAGAAAATAGCCTTTTGCTTTGATTCTTTTTGTAGAAGATTAATATACAAATTACCCTGGTCGTCCTGATTTGTTAGAATTTTTGGAGTTCCAGAAGTATTCGCTAAAGTCAGATTGCTACAGACTGTTCTGTTTTGACAGATTCTGTTTTCTTTGTGTTGTGTGCTTATTTTGATGGATCTATGGTTTTCAGAAGTATTCGCTAAAGTCAGATTGCTACAGACTGTTCTGTTTTGACAGATTCTGTGTTCTTTGTGTTGTGTGCTTATTTTGATGGATCTATGGTTTTCTTTGATGAGTTTTTGCCATAGAAAAGTTGGATTATAGTAGATATAATACAAAAGCAAAATATGAATTGTTTTGATACATCACTTATAGTAGTGATTTATTTTTCTTACACTAACGGATCTCATGAAGGTTTTGTTGAGTTTTGTGTGATTGAAGTTTTCAAGTTTTGGGTTATCTTGCGATGGATGAAGGAAGGATGTAAGAGCATAAGCTTGGGGATGACCCGGCATACCAAGCTATTATCCAAGAATGAGAAACCAACTAAGCTTGGGGATGCCCCCGAGTGGCATCCCCGCTTTCTTCCAACAACTATCGGTATTTTACTCGAGGCTATACTTTTATTCCTCACATGATATGTGTTTTGCTTGGAGCGTCTTGTATAATATGTGTACTTGCTTGTTTTATTTTGTGTTTTAAGTCATCAATCCTTGCTGGACACACCTATTTGAGAGAGCCATCATGATTTGTTAGAATTGCTCTCTATGCTTCACTTAAATCTTTTATGAGCTAGGACTTGCTCTAGTGCTTCACTTATATCTGAGTTATGTTGATGAAGATCATTGGACAAAATAAACTTGATTGTTAGTAATAGTTTTGAGATATGATGATGTGATATGTGAGTTATGTTGATGAGTAATTGTGCTCTAGTAAGAATATTGGTGTTAAGGTTTGTGATTCCCTATGCATGCACGAAAGTCAATAGTCATGCAATGAAAATTATATCCTACTTGTGGTGCATTATTCGGTGTTAATTATGCTTAATGCCTTCTTATGAGATTATTGGTTTCTTGGTTGGTCGTTTCTCAATCTTTTGCTAGCCTTCATTTTGCAATAAGTATGACCTCTACGTGTGCATCCAAAATCCTTTAAACCAGTTTTGCCACATGAGTCCACTAAATCTACCTATATGCGGTATTCTTTTGCGTTCTAAGCAAATTTGCATGTGCCATCTCTAATTTTCAAAATAAACTTCTCTTTTGTGTGTTTGTTTTGCTCACGGAACAGTAACGGGTGGCTAATATTTTCCATGCTGGATGTGTTATTCTCAAGACGAGTGTTTATTCACTTGTCATTGCACAAGAGTAAGGCAAAGGTCTTAGGGATGTCCAGTCCTGAAATGCAAAAATGAATTTACTTTATGTTGTCAAATAATAAATTCCTTGGAAAGTGTTGGTATGGAGGGCACCCGTGGATACGGCTAGCCATGGAAAGTGAAAGTATATATGGTGGAAAAAGGAATAAACTTTATTTTCTGTTTGTGAACCACCTATGGCATATCTAGCATGGAAAGTGTTCGGAACTCTGAGTCATTTTCGTTGGTGGGATGGACACACCTCCCAAAATGTTTTTATCTCTAAATTTTTCGCTTCTACAAATCCCTACTTCCCTCTGCGAAGGGCCTTTCTTTTACTTTTTGAAATATTTATTTTGAAATTTGAGTCTCCATCTTCTCTATAAAAAGCACCAACTAGGAGGCAATATGATCATGCTCAAGTATTGGGCGTAGTTAATATTCGAGTATGTTTCATGAATGGATCAATGTTTGAGCATGATGGGCTAGGGATAACTTATTTTAGCGTTGATATTTTGAAAGACATGGTTGCTTGTTGATATGCTTGAGTATCTAAATTATTATGTCAAAACTAGACTATTCCTTTGAATCACATAAAAGTCCAAATGTCCATGCTATAAAGAAAAGAATATGATATGACTTGATGAACAGCACGCCGCATCAAAAATTCTGTTTTTTTCACTTACCTACTCGAGGACGAGTAGGAGTTAAGCTTGGGGATGCTGATACGTCTCCAACTATCTATAATTTCTGATTGTTCCATGTTGTTTTACTATCAATATTGGATGTCAATGAAACTCCACGATGAATTTTTATGGGCCAGAAGGAAGGCAATGGGCCCTGGTTGCACCTGGGGGGTGCCCCGAGGTGGGCACAACCCACCAGGGTGCGCTAGGAGGCCCCGGCGCGCCCAGGTGGGTTGTGCCCACCTCGGGTGCCCCTCGGACCGCCTCTCTGCTCTATAAATACCACAATATTCCAGAAACCCTAGAACAAGCGTCGAAATATTCATCCAGCCGCCGCAGAGTCCAGAACCACCAGATCCAATCTAGACACCATCACGGAGGGGTTCGCCACTTCCATTGGTGCCTCTCCGATGATGCGTGAGTAGTTCTTTATAGACCTCCGGGTCCGTATTTAGTAGCTAGATGGCTTTCTCTCTCTCGTTGAATTCTCAATACAATGGCTCTTGGAGATCCATATGATGTAACTCTTTTGCGATGTGTTTGTTGGGATCTGATGAACTTTGAGTTTATAATCAATTATATCTTTTTATATCCATGAAAGCTATTTGAGTTTCTTTGATCTCTTATATGCATGATCTCTTATAGACTCGTATTTATTCTCCGATATTTTGGTTTTGTTTGGCCAACTTGATCTATTTATCTTACAATGGGAAGAGGTGCCAGGTAATGGGTTCGATCTTACAGTGCTCGATCCCAGTGACAGAAGGGGAAACAACACGTATGTATCGTTGCTACTAAGGATAAAAAAAAGACAGGATCTATATCTACCACCATATAGATAAACGGATCTTGTGTACATCATGTCATCGTTCTTATTGCATTACTACATTTTTTCATGAACTTAATACACTAGATGCATGCTGGATAGCGGTCGATGTGTGGAATAATAGTAGTAGATGCAAAAGGTGAGTCGGTCTACTAATCTTGGACGTGATGCCTATGTAATTATCATTGCCTGGATATCGTCATGATTATTTTAAGTTCTATCAATTGCCCAACAGTAATTTGTTTACCCACCGTTTTCTATTTTTCTCGAGAGAAGCCACTAGTGAAACCTACGGCCCCCGAGTCTTTCTTCTCATATATTTGCCTTGCGATCTACTTTTCCTTTGCATTTTTATTCAGATCTATTAAACCAAAAAAAATACAAAAATACCTTGCTGCGGTTTATCTTTATTTATTTTATTTGGCGTTCGATCTATCAATCTACTACAATTTAACTCACGTCCACTTGCCTATCTTGAGGAGCCGTACCCCGGAAGGGATTGACAACCCCTTTAACTCGTCGAGTTGCGAGGTGTTGTTGTTTGTGTGCAGGTGTTGTTTACGTTGTGTTGCTTGGTTCTCCAACTGGTTCGATACCTTGGTTTCATAACTGAGGATAATACTCTACCGTCGCTATGCTACATCATCCCTCCCTCTCCGGGGAAATACCGACGTAGTTCTAGCTGCCATCAAAGACCAAACTGTAAAAAACCTAAATATTAGAATGATTCCTACAACTGCACAATAATGTGCTATTAGTGAAAGGACCTTGCATGAGCAAACCTCGATGGTAAACCTCAGTGCCTCCCATTGTTTCCCTGCAACACATATAAGAAATATCTTGATCAGGTTAACTAAGAGTTGGCATACTATCAGCAGAATATGCTAATGAAAAATAAACAAATTGCAGATCCAACATATTAACCCGACCCGCATGGAAAAGCCACTTAACCTAACCAAGCATGCTAAACAACTTGGAAATGGAGCAATTATATACGTTTCTCGTGTATTGAGTACAACCAAATTCGATTTATTTCTCACATGCATAACAATATAAAATTGTACCCACAACAAATGAACATCAGATTGTAGAACTGAACCAAACATTTAGCTAGAGAGCAGAATAAATGAACCAAAACAGTTAATTGAGCACAATATTGCAAAATAGAACATATACTAGAAGATAAGACAGTTCACGAAACCAATAATGCTTGAGAACTGCTAGGAAATGTAACAAATGTTGGACCAAATTGTTAACTGAACATTACATTTCAGAATATCAGATTGCATATTAACATTACACAGGACAAATCACTAGAAGGCACGGACGATGGCCTCGAAAAAACACCAAGAACTGTATTTTAAAGTAGACAACCGTGTGGCGGCATCGATGGTGGCCTCGAAGACGAGGTGCTCCTCCAAGATCTGGCGGTCGGCACGCATGGCAGCCATCGCGACCTCATCTGCGTGTGTGGTCGTGATTTGCTTCTCCGCTGCAAGATGCAGCTGAGATCCTCGCTATATTGCATGCCAAATGGTTGTGTGCAGCTGAAAGGATCGATATAGTTGACTAGAGGGGGGTGAATAGGCAACTAACAATTTTTAGCTTTTCTTTACCAATTTAAACTTTGCACCAAAGTAGGTTGTCTAGAAATGCAACTAGGTGAGCAACCTATATGATGCAACAACAACAAGCACACAAGCAAGCAAAGGATACAACACAATGTAAGCTTGCACAAGTAAAGGTAAGAGATAACCAAGAGTGGAGCCGGTGGAGACGAGGATGTGTTACCGAAGTTCCTTCCCTTTGAGAGGAAGTACGTCTCCGTTGGAGTGGTGTGGAGGCACAATGCTCCCCAAGAAGCCACTAGGGCCACCATATTCTCCTCACGCCCTTACACAATGCGAGATGCCGTGATTCCACTATTTGGGCCCTTGGAGGCGGCGACCGAACCTTTACAAACAAGGTTGGGGCAATCTCCACAACTTAATTAGAGGCTCTCAACGACACCGCGAAGCTTCACTGCAATGGAATATGGCTCCGCGGTGACCTCAACCGTCTAGGGTGCTCAAACACCCAAGAGTAACAAGATTCGCAAGGGATTAGTGGGGGAATCAAATTTCTCTTGGTGGAAGTGTAGATCAGGGCCTTCTCAACCAATCCCTAGAAAATCAACAAGTTTGATTGGCTAGGGAGAGAGATCGGGCAAAAATGGAGCTTTGAGCAACAATGGAGCTTGGGGAGGGAAGAGGTAGTCAACTTGGGGAAGAAGACCCCCCTTATATAGTGAGAGGAAAGATCGAACCATTACCCACTTACTCAGCCCGCGACATGCGGTACTACCCCACACACTCACGGTACTACCGCACAGGCATGCGGTACTACCGCTTGGAAGTGCGGTACTACTGCTCGCGCGGCAGGGGCCAGATGAGGCCCTGTTGCACATGGCAACGAGCGGTAGAACCGCCACAGCGGTACTACCGCACGCCCTTGCGGTACTACCGCAAGGCAGGGCTCATTCTGGGCTTGGGAAGGCACGGACTAATAAAATTACATCCGTGGCTACTTCCGCTGAGTTTTGGTCTATGCAAAAATCCGGCATGGTACTACAGCTCACAGGGAGCGGTACTACCGTGTAGGGTGCGGAAGAAAAAAATTACTTCCGACCCTACTTCCGCGCACGCCACCATTCTGGGCCAGAGGTGATGAGGACATCCCAACCATGGATACCACACCAACAATCATCAACGGGCCAATCACAAGAAGTCGCGCAATGCAAATACATGATCAGGTGAACGCTAACTTAAGTTTATCATTTGACCTTGAAAACATGGTTGTGCCTTCACCTCCTTTGTTGTTGGTTGAACTTAGGTGCAATATCGAATAAGGCCAAACACATACCAGTCCGTGCAAAACAATGTTTTATGGCGAAGAAACAAAGTTAGGAGTTCATGAAGAAATGAGTTGTCTACTGAAGAAAAATTGTTCCGATTCTGACAAAACAATGTTTTGCACGAGTTTGGATATCCCAACTTGCGAAAGGTTTCCAAAACTCGACTATGCTGCTGAAGGAAACATTGTTCGACTCCAGTGAACAATGTTTGGTCGGAAACTGCCAACCACCTCCAACGAGAGTTTTCCAGAAGCTACATCATTAAGTCTCGAAGCCATTTAGTCAAACCAAAGCTGGTTCTCTTTCACACCTAAGCTGGTTCCCAAAGCTAGTCTGTTTCCACACCTATCAATGGGGGAGGGGGTTGCCCCATTATAAATAGGCTAGCTCTTCCCTTCGTTGGGGACTTTTGCCATTTCTATGAAACACCAAAGATATAGACTCCTCCTGAGATTGGAGAGCTCTTGTTATGCTTATTCTCGTGATTCCTTGAGAAATTGCTCCTAATTCGTGCTTCACGACTAGATCATGTTGTGTGGGTTAGAGTTCGTGGTTTCCCTTGCGGATTGCACCTATCCTGTGCTCCATGACTTGAGTGTGGTTGTGTGGGGTAGTATTGCGGGTTGTGGATCGGCGAATGTTCGGATTGTAAGCTTCGGTGATCATCCTCCTCGTTGGGTCATATTCTCTTATTTCCCATTTTTCCGGCTGCTTGCAGCTAGTTATCCCCATCCAATTATCGATCCTACGCCATGAAGATCAGACCTCCCCTTGTACTCCCTCTTCTCCGAAGATGGGGTCGTATCATCTGGTATTCAGAGCAAGGTTTACACGGTAGGATTTGTATCTTTGTTGCTAGATCTATCCTTTTTAGTTTGGTTTTCATCATCCTAGAGTCCAAAGCCAAAAAGCCACAAAAAATCCAAGCCTTTGCTTGCTGAGATCTAGTTGTTTGCTTTCCTCTTTGTGTTTGCACCAAGTTCTATCCAAAGTTGCTGCTGTTTTTCTTCGAGTCTTGCTGTTGGATCTATTGTGCTGCAAAAAAAGAGCAAAAAAGAGAGAGCAAAAAAAGAGTGAAAAAAGAGCAAAAAAAAGAGAAGAGAAAGTGTTGACCAACTGTGCAATCATATTCAGTTTGGTGAGAAATTTCAGAAGTTGAAGTGGCAAGTGTTGCAGCTCAAACATGGTGCAAGGATCTACAAAAAAAATCTTGTTCATTTGGTATGCATTGATTGGATCTCGGCACTAACCCTCCCTTTTTACCCCACCCAGATCCACCTAGAAACTGTCAGCTTCCTTCTTTTCATTCGCCCGTCCACTCCTGATTTTCTACTTCCGCACAGCCGCCAAGGAATCATTAGAATTTGGGTAAGCAAGAAGGTGAGCTGAGTGTTTTCCACATATATTTTTCTTTTTCCACTTGTTTCCAAGAGTTAACATGACATGATCCAACTCGAGTATACATGGACATCAACATGTGGAAGATGATCTCCCAAAAACTCGCGCATCACTTGGTGATGTGATTGAAGAAAGTATAGCTGCAGCCTTGCAACGGATGTTTGGAGGACGTCTTCCTCTTGCGGGCAATGGGGATCAACACCAACACAGCCCCATTGCCTCACTAGTCGCCAACAGTCATCGTTCTTGTGGAAACGACGATCGCCATAATGGTCATGGGAGAGCTGCAGGTGGCCGTGTTGATGGTACCGCTATTGGTGGTGTTGAACAGAGGCGAGGTAACCTTGCTGCACCCCATGATTGTGGGCTGCGTGGAGGAGAAACTTGCGGGCGAGGCCATGGCCTCCGTGGGTTCACCGTAGATCACACGAGACGAGCTGCACATGGTGGTGATGACATGTACCATGAAGAGTTCCCAAATCAAAATGATGAGGATGCTGAGATGGTGGATGATGAGTCATATTCCACGCCTCATCATGGTGCTATTTTTGGTCACCATGGTAGTCCCCATGATGGTCGTTTGGGAGATGACCGTCACAACCAAGCAAGGATGAAGTTACACATTCCATCATTCACTGGCAAAGAGGATCCGAATGCTTATTTTGAGTGGGAGGAGAGATGTGATCAGATCTTCAATACTCATGGGATTTCTGAAATGAAGAGAGTTGAACTCACTCTTAAGAAGTTCTCTGGCTATGCACTTTCTTGGTGGTAGCAGTTGCAAAAGGATCATCTTGCCTTGGGAGGTGACTATATCTGCAGCTGGGATACAATGAAAAGAGTCATGAGGCATCGATTCGTTCCATTATACTATGAGAAGAAATTGTACAAGAGGTTGAAGGGGCTTATCCAAGGTCCTCGCACTGTCAAGGAGTAATATATTGAGATGGAGAAGTTGTTGATCCGGACGAAAACCCAAGAGAGTGATGAAGCAAAGATGGAGAGATTCTTACATGGGCTGAATGCTGAGATATATGATTTTGTGGAGGTGTTTCCTTATGATATGATATCTTATGTTGTACGTCGGCTATGAGAGTGGAAAAGAACAACAGGTGTAATGGTCAGTCCCAGAATTTCCAAGATTGTCCCACTACTCCTTCATGGCAGCAACCACACCCTTCATCCTCGATGGCGCCTTCACCAACAATTCATATTCAAGATAGAAGAAGCATGGTTTCAGCTGGAGATTATTCTCCTCCACCCGTGACTTCTATGGAGAACAAAATATTCCCGAACCCATGTGTGAGAGAGAATCCATATCAAAAAATCCCACCACTTGAGAGTGACTAGAAAAGAGAGTTGGGGAACTCCACCACATATGAGAGAGTGTGTACACAAGCCAAAATTCCACAACTTGGGAGTGATAAGAAAAGTGATTTGAGTGATCCCACCAAATGTGAGGAAGAGTGCCCACTTCCTAAAATTCCACATGTTGAGAGGGATATGAGAGGCGAGTTGAGTGGCTCCACCAAATGCAAGGAAGAGTGTCCACTTCCAAAAATTTCACATATTGAGAGTGCTAAGAAGGGTGAGTTGCGTGACTCCACCAAATGTGAGGAAGAGTGTCGGTGTCAAAACCGGCGGATCTCGGGTAGGGGGTCCCGAACTGTGCGTTTAGGCGGATGGTAACAGGAGACAAGGGACACGATGTTTTTACCCAGTTTCGGGCCCTCTCGAGGGAGGTAATACCATACTCCTGCTTGATTAATATTGATGATATGGGTAGTACAAGAGTAGATCTACCACAAGATCAAGGAGGCTAAACCCTAGAAGCTAGCCTATGGTATGATTGTTTTTCGTCCTACGGACTAAAACCCTCCGGTTTATATAGACACCGAATAGGTTAGGGTTACACAGAGTCGGTTACAATGGTAGGAGATCTACATATCCAGACGCCAAGCTTGCCTTCCATGCCAAGGAAAGTCCCATCCGGACACGGGACGAAGTCTTCAATCTTGTATCTTCATAGTCCAGGAGTCCGGCCAACAGTGATAGTTCAGCTATCCGGACACCCCTAATCCGGGACTCCCTCAGTAGCCCCCGAACCAGGCTTCAATGACGATGAGTCCGGCGCGTTGATTGTCTTGACATTGCGAGGCGTGTTCTTCTCCAAATTCCATATACCGTCGAATAGTGTCAAACCACGATAAATGCTGCACTCCTTGGCTTCTACGCCCAATAATGGCCATCTTCCACGTGTTTGAATGAATGCGAAAGGCCAGGGTATTTTTACACTTACCCCCCTAGCTGCGCAAATGAGTTGCCTATAAAAGGGGCGAGGATCTAGATCTGAGTCACACCATCCCCTTCATGAAGCTTTCATCGGGCGCCTCGACCAAAGCCCATTCCATCATGGACGGTCGCGGCTCCTCCTCTCGCGCTCCCAGCCCTCGGCACAGAAATTGGGAGAGATGCTCGATCCGCATAGCGAGCTAGTTATACTCCAAGCCAAGGGATTCCTTCCCCCGGCCTTCATGGTTCCGGTTCGAGCCGGACTCGCCACCTACAAGGGCGGAAAGCAAGCGGAGAGTGTCCCCAACCCCTCCAAAGGAGAGCAGGTGTGCTTCATCTCCTATCTAGTAAGAGGACTCCGATTTCCAATCCATCCGTTTCTCTAGGGGCTCTTGGAGTTCTACGGCCTCCAGCTGCACCACCTTACGCCTGCCTCCATTCTGCACATTGCGGGCTTCGTGGCCCTCTGCGAGCTGTTCTTGGGCGTCGAGGCTCATTTCGGGCTGTGGAAGAGGTTATTCTGCCTAGTACCCCGATCTCACGAGGGGTCAATATATCAAGTGGGCGGAGCCGAGCTATAGCGCATCGCCGGGACCGGATACCTATCCGGAACCCCAAAGAAGGCATCCGAAGACTGGCCTTCGGAATGGTTTTATATGGAGGACGTCCCACTGCCGGATCCTGTTCGGATCGGCCTTCCGGAGTTCAGCAATGCTCCTCTGAAGAAGCGCCTAAGCTGGCGCCCTCGAAGCCCCCGGAGGGAAGATGACCGGGATGTCCTCTATTTGATGAGCCGAATAAGGTTACTGGCTCATGCCGGATTGACCATGATCGGAGTCATGGCAATCTGTATTATGAGGGGGTGTAGCCGCTCCAATATAGGGGCCACCCCATGTGGGACTTCAACGGGGAGGACGATGCCACCCGCCATGGCCGCAAAGGGCCGGGATCGGTCACCGAACTGGTGAAGATCTTGTCTGCCATGTATAAATAGGAGAAGGAGGATTTCCTCCGCGTCAATCCACTGAAGGAGTTTTCTTCGAATAATCCTCGAAGCTGGGCAAGCAAACATCTTTGTGACCTGTCCGATCCATGTTCCCGTGGTTAAATATCTCATTTCATGGTTTCTGTGCAGGAACTGCGCCGGACTGTGGAGAAGATACACAGCCCGCCTCCACAACCCGAGTATCCGGAACGGTCCCTCGATCCGACCTCCGAAGAGGATCCGGATATAAAGGTGGAGTTGATCGACGGGGTGTTCTACCAACTTAGCATCAACAATGCTTTGGTCGCCATCACGGCCGATTACCCCGGAATACTTCCAGCCTCACATGTAACTGAGACCGAGGTCCTAAAATCCTGATAATGACCCACCCATGCATATTTTTTGATCACCGTATACCAATGGTGTTTCTCAGGGGGTACCTTCGAGGCAGGAAGCCGAGCCCACGGCGGCTGGTCAACAAAGGGCAGTACGGCCCCGCAGGCTAAAAAGGAGTGCGGACCGGATCGAAACTCCGCCGCAACGGTATGGCGTGTCTCCATACTCCCAGGATTGATTCCTAGAAGGCGTACTAACGCTGGTGCTCTTTTCAGGAAAAAGAGCGCTCGCCGGACTGAGTCCGGAGGGTTAATCGAACCTTCACCGGACAGGCTTCAAAGCCGGGTCCGGAGGTCGAGGCGAAAGCACGAGGCGTCGTCGGATGCTCCTCCGACAGAGGATGCCGACAAATTGTCCGCCACCAACTCCGAGGTGGAGAGCGCCATGAATCATAAGGCGCCACGGACAGTTCTTCGTGACGTGTGTTTCTCCCAAGAGGCCTTGAATGCCTTCGATTAGGAGATGCGCACCTCCGTGCTGCTCAAGATGGTCTAGCCGAGCCACGGAGCAAGATGTAAAGGACCTACGGTTGAGAAAATTTGTGATTATATATGTCAAGAGCCCCGAGACTTAAAATAGTTAGAATAACTGATTTAAGGATCATTTGTTATCTTGAGATCTTCTGAGAAAAGAATACCCGAATGTCCCAGGAGCTCGAAGAGTGCAAGGCCCAACTCGAGGCCGCACTAGCCGCTACAGGGGGAGCCACAGAGACCCCCTCTGGTAATATACGCTTCAGAAGATAGATAGTTTATGAAGTGTGGCGGGTGTGTAAATCTGACAAAGATATTGCAGATGGCGCCGGACTAGATCCGGACAAGCAACAGCTCTTACGTCAGCTAAAGGCCGGCGAGAGCGTGCTTACGAGGGTGCGGCGGGAGAAAAATAACCTCCAAGATGCCAACACCCAACTGGGTGAGGAATTAAAGGATGTTCGTGCCCAGTTGTCTAACTCCGTAAAGGAGAATCGACGGCTTTGGCGCGGCATTTTCAGTAAGTGCTTGAACGAACTTTGAAAGAGTTCGGCGAGGAAGGCGACTAACATAAACATGTATGTAGGTTTGCTCACAGGTCGTCCTGAAGAGGAGATGTCCAGTTCTTCGGGTGATCTTCTTCCCGAACTGCGTCAGTTGCACGAACGAGTTCGGCAGGTGATGAAAGGCGTCGGCCAGGCCTTGTGGCCATCTATCTCCCTGCCCGAAAGCATTGGAGAGCTGGCGGAGCGGCTTCAAGGAGCACGGCGGCGCTTCCGACTATGGAAGATATCAGCTGCCGTCGAGGCGCCAGGAGGCACAGGCCATGGTGAAGACGCGGTACACGGTTGTCGACCCAAACCACATGGCCGAGGTCGGACCTGTGGGGCCTGACGGGAAGGAGATCCATGTAAGCTTAGTGTATGGCCAAGTAGAATTGGCCACCAAGTATTCTCAGCAAGATTGTAAATTAGATAGCCTGTTAGGTGGCATTGAGGAGGAATACAATGAGTCAAGTTGACTTTGTAAATAAATATGACATGAAAAAATGTCTTCTAGCCGGATTGTAGATCGTTTGTCGTAGCGGACCTTTTCGCTTCGACCTCAGGACCCAATAGTCCGGAGTGTGTCCGAATACCTTCGTGGTTATATAAGAAACATCTTCGTGGGTATGCATGGAGACAAGGCGTAGGGGTCATTAGTGCTGTATCAGACAAGTGCCCAACTAGTTATGTTATATTACATGGATAGTAAGAAACATCTTCCAGGGAGAATAGTTTCGTTAAGGGTTCCTTTATTTGGGATGCATGCCCTAAAGTGCATGTCAAAGCTGCTATGAAAGCGAGAAAATCATCTGGGGGCAGATGGATAAATAGTTTAAAAATCATCTTTCAGTTCACCGATCGAATATTCCCTTAAGAACGCTAGCTTTCGGCTTCACCCAGTCTGAGGTACACATTCGGCTGACCCGGCAGTAACAATCGCAGAGGTGCTCCCTTTACCACCTAGCCGAACAATTGGGAACGTAGGGGTAAGCACAGGAGCCAAGTAACCCAGCTTGGCCAAAACTTAAGTCATATCGATGCATATAATGGTGAATAAAAGGTACATGCGGAAGTTTCATGCATGTGTTGGGCATGAAGCCCGTATAAATAAGCTTCTGTTAAAGAAGCCCCAGGTATATAATGGTAGCGTACATAGCGTCGAATATCATCTTGAACAAAGCGCAAACGAGCCTCTAGAGGCTGCAAAAAAGAAGGAGGAGGAAGGAGAGAAATAAAATACAGAAAGAAAATGTGGACGGAGGAAGGAGACGAACTTGGAGTCCGGCACTTAGGCGTAGAATCTTCGTAGACGGTCTGCGTTCCATGGGTTCGGCTCGAGTCGGTTGTCCGACGCGCTTGGCAGACGGTATGCTCCGCCGGTCAGGACCTGGTCGATGATGAAGGGACCTTCCCATTTGGGCTTGAGTTTGTCCTTTTTCTTGTCCGGCAGGCGTAGAACTAGTTCGCCAACGTTATAAGCTTTGGCCCGTACCTCCCTGCTTTGGTATCTTCGAGCCTGCTGTTGATAGAATGCGGAACGAGCTTTTGCCACGTCGCGCTCCTCCTCCAATGCGTCCAAACTGTCCTGCCGATCGAGCTCGGCTTCTCTTTCTTCGTACATGCGCACGCGAGGTGAGTCATGTATTATGTCGCAGGGCAAAACTGCCTCTACGCCGTACACCATAAAGAATGGTGTGAATCTGGTAGTACGATTCGGCGTGGTCCGCAGCCCCCGTGAGTACGGAGTCGAGCTCCTCAACCCAAAGGCGTGTTAGATTCCTTGAGGGACCACACTAGTCAGGTTTAATGTTGCTCATGATTAGACCATTTGCTCGTTCGACTTGGCCGTTGGTTTGAGGTGATAGGCGAGGCGTGTCGAGCTTGATGCCCATGTTTTTGCACCATAATTTGACCTCATCGGTCGTGAAGTTGGTGCCATTATCAGTGATGATACTGTGGGGGACACCGTAGCGGTGCACTACCCCTGATATGAAGTCTATCACCGGTCCGGATTCGGCCGTTTTAACGAACTTGGCCTCTATCCATTTGGTGAATTTATCCACCATGACCAATAGGTATTTTTTGCTTGTGGGTTCCTCCCTTAAGGGGTCCAACCATGTCAAGCCCCGGACCATGAAAGGCCAGGTGATGGGTATAGTTTTTAGGGAGGTGGGTGGCATGTGGCTTTGGTTAGCAAAAAGGCGGCAACCGACGCATCGTTGGACTAAATCCTGCGCATCTGCCGGTAGTCGGCCAATAAAATCCTGTACGGAAGGCCTTGCCTACAAGGGCCCGGGCTGCGGCGTGGTGCCCACCCAGTCCGGCATGAATTTCAGCCAGGAGGTTTCGCCCTTCCTCTTCGGAGATACACCTTTGAAGGACTCCGGTAGTGCTTTTCTTATAAAGCTCTCCCTCATGGACTTTATAGGCTTTAGATCGCCGTACTATGCAGCGAGCCTCATTTTGGTCTTCAGCGAGTTCCTGCCTAGTTAAGTAGGCTAGGAATGGTTCCGTCCACGGGGCGACAACCGCCATTATCTCATGAGCGGAGGGTGTTATCTCGGGGGCAGAGCCTCCGGTTGTGTCAGAGTGTTCGGCGTCAGGCAGTGCGGTTGGGTCCGGATTGTTATTGCCGGACTCCCCTTCCCATAGTACGGATGGCTTGAACAGCCGTTCCAAGAAGATATTGGGTGGGACGGCATCGCGTTTTGCACCGATGTGTGCCAATATATCCGCCGCCTGGTTGTTATCCGGGCTATATGATGAAATTGAGCCCTTGAACCGTCTTGACATTTTTAGGACCGCATTGCGGTATGCTGCCATTTTGAATCTTTGGCGTCAAAGTCTCCGTTTATTTGAGATATTGCGAGGTTCGAATCGCGCACCTCTAGGCGTTGAATGCCCATGGAGACTGCCATCCGGAGGCCGTGCGTAAGGGCCTCGTGATTCGCGTTGTTGGAGTCCGTATACATTATCTCAAGGGCGTATTGGACTGTGTCCCCGGTTGGGGACGTCGGGCGACGCCAGCCCGTGCCGCCAACATTTTGAAGCCGTCAAAGTGCATGACCCAATTGGAGTATGCGCCGTACTCTTTAGGGAGTTCGGCCAGTCCATTCGACCCACGAAGTCGGCCAAAACCTGCGACTTGATAGCTCGTCGTGGCTTATAAGTTATGTCGAATGGAAGGAGCTCTATGGCCCATTTGACAATCCGCCCGTCGGCGTCAGCGATTATTTATAATGTCGTTAAGAGGTACTTCGTGAGGCTACCGTTATCGAGCAGTCTTGAAAGTAGTGTCGCAGCTTCGGGATGCCATGAACACCGCGTATGCTATCTTTTGATAGTGTGGGTACCGACTTGCATGGAGTTAGGACGGTGGACACATAGTAAACCGGTTTTGAAGAGGGAACCGGTGTCCGTCCGTTCTCGTTCAACAACGAGCACCGCGCTAACAACTTGATGTGTTGCGGCATATATAATAGCATTGGTTTGCCCACATTGGGCGGCCGAGACCGGTTGTTGCCAAGATGGCCTTTATTTCTTCGAGTCCGGCCGTGGCGGCATCCGCCCACTCGAAGTGTTCGGTCTTGGAGGAGGCGGTAAAGGGTAACGCCTTTTCTCCCAAGCGGGAAATAAAGCGGCTTAGAGCATACGCATCTGTCAATTTTTGTATTTGTTTGAGGTCTTTTGGAATATCCAATTGTGTGAGCTCGGATCTTGGCTGGGTTTGCTTCAATTCCTCTACGGACACAATGAAGCCCGGTAGCTTTCCTACCGAACGCCGAAGACGCATTTTTTCGGATTGAGCTTGATGTCATATTTTCGAAGATTGTCGAATGTGAGCCTCAAGTCGTCTACTAAAGTTTCGGCGTGCTTGGTTTTGACGACCATGTCATCTACATATGCTTCCATTGTTTTGCCGATCTGGTTTGCCAGACATGTATACGAATCATCTTGTTGATATGTTGCGCTGGCGTTTTTGAGCCCAAAGGGCATTGTGTTGAAGCGAATGGGCCATATGGAGTGATGAATGCTTTGTTGCAGCTTGGTGCAGCTCCGCCATCTTGATTTGGTGGTAGCGGATGCAGCGTCGAGGAAGCACAATGAGTCGTGTCCTGTTGTAGCATCAATAATTTGATCAATTCGAGGGAGGGGAGGGATCCTTTGGGCAAGCCTTGTTAAGGTCTTTAAAGTCAACACATCGGTGCGCCCGATTTATCCTTCTTTGGTACCATCACCAGGTTTGCTAGCCAGTCCGGATGTTTTATATCTCTGATGAATCCGGCTTCCAAAAGTTTGGCTAGCTCCTCTCCCATGGCATGTCTTTTGGGTTCGGAAAAGCGCCAAAGAGCCTGTTTGACCGGCTTGAATCCTTTTAGGATATTTAGGCTGTGCTCGGCCAGCTGACGTGGGATTCCTGGCATGTCTGAAGGGTGCCAGGCAAATATGTCCCAGTTTTCTTGTAGAAATTCTCGTAGTGTGGCGTCTACATCAGGGTTTAATTGTGCCCCAATGGAGGCCGTCTTTGCGAGTCCGATTGGGTGGACTTGGAGTTTGACTATTTCGTCATTTGGTTTAAAAGAAGTGGACTTGGATCTTTTATTAAGTATCACGCCGTCCCTGTTCACCGTGGCGCGCATCGCGGTGAGTTCCTCGGCCGCGAGGGCTTCGGATAGTGCCTCGAGAGCTAGTGCGTCTGTCTTGTTTTCCGCGTGGAGTGCTATGTTCGGATCACTAGCGAGAGTGATGATTCCGTTAGGTCCGGGCATTTTAAGCTTCATGTACCCATAATGGGGTATAGCTTGAAAAATTGTGAATGCCTCTCGTCCTAATAAAGCATGATATCCGCTGTTGAGCGGGCCACTTGAAATGTGACCTCCTCAAGATGTGTAATTGTCCGTGAGCCGAACACTATGTCGATGTGATTTTTCCTGTGCAGCATGCTTCCGGCTAGGGATTATTCCTCTAAAGGTTGTCTTTGCTTCGCTCAATGCGGTTCCATCTATTTCCATTTTTCGGAGGGTTTCCTCATAGATGAGGTTTAGTCCGTTGCCGCCATCCATGAGTACCTTAGTAAAGTAAAGCCGTCCACTATCGGACCGAGGACCAATGCGGTGGTGCTCGGGTTGTTCGAATTTAGGTTAAATCCTTTGGCATTAAAGGTAATAGCCGTATCGCTCCATGGATTTATTGTTGCTACTTGGTAGACTTCGGCAAGGTTGCGGAGTGTTCGTTTTCGCATGTTATTTGATGCGAAAGTCTCGAAGACTATTAACACCGTCTTGGTGTTCTTTGGGCTGGGATTACGAAGCTAGAAGCTCCTCGCCACTTTTGGCCACCTGCCGTAGTATCCAACATGCTCGAAGGCTATGAGTTGGAGTGGCGCCCTCGTGCTATGAATTTTGCGAGGTCCGTTTAGCCAACCCTCCAATGCGGTTCCATTACCCTTTAGGGGTTTTGGTTTTTGGTATTTAACCCAGGTGCTTGATGATGATGCACCCTTTTGTTCCGGACTAGGGATGTATTCGGGGTCGGATTATCCCAAAATTTACTTTCGGTTTTTCAGGCGCTCTCCATCGCACAGTACTTTTGTACTATGGTCACCAAGTCAGCAAAGCGTTTAATTTTGTGACGACTTATGGCGTTTAGGATACCCTTGTCCGTGCAATTATTGCAGTCAATTGGGATTGCGTCCTCCTCTCGGCAGTCCTTTATCCTGTCCATAACCAGGAGGAATCTGGCCCAGTAATGATGTACTGTTTCAGCGGGCTCTTGCCGAATTCGAGAGAGATCGCTAATGTTAGGGTGGGTGGGTGGAACTAGATCCGGAACCCCGTCCAATTTAGGACTCGAGGGCGAGAAGTTTCGAACTTCGGAAGTTTGGATTTTTGAGTGTTATCCAATGAGTCCAACCCGCCGCCTGACTTTAAGTTCAGGGCTTGATCGACATCCGTCCCTCTACGGGAATCCGGCATGGAGGGATCGGGAATCCGGACGTAGCTAGTCCTTAAGATAGAAGAATAATTGCCGCATTGCTCCTCTATTACAGCAACATGATGGGTAGCCTGGGGAGAGTTGATCTCTCTCAGATCGGTTTTAGGCCCGATCCGGTCGTAGTCTGTGGCGACTCCTAGGGCGGCGATGCGATCCAAGAGCTCGTTTACGGAGGAGAGCTCGATCGGATCTAGCTGTTCGGCAAGTTCCGCATTAACATGGAGATTGGTTTTGATGACTCGAGAGGTCATCGTCGGTGCGGTGGCCGGACTGGCGGTCATAAGAAAACCACCTAGCCGAAGAGTCTGGCCAGCGGCCAAGGCTTCTTTGGCGATAGTATCGTCTTTAAAGACGAGATGATGCATCCTACCTGATGGCGGCACGCAGAGGAACTCTCAATGAAAGCACCAATGTCGATTGTCAAAACCGGCGGATCTCGGGTAGGGGTCCCGAACTGTGTGTCTAGGCGGATGGTAACAGAGACAAGGGACACGATGTTTTTACCAGGTTCGGGCCCTCTCGAGGGAGGTAATACCCTACTCTGCTTGATTAATATTGATGATATGGGTAGTACAAGAGTAGATCTACCACGAGATCAAGGAGGCTAAACCCTAGAAGCTAGCCTATGGTATGATTGTTTTTAGATCCTCGGACTAAAACCCTCCGGTTTATATAGACACCGGATAGGTTAGGGTTACACAGTCGGTTACAATGGTAGGAGATCTACATATCCGTATCGCCAAGCTTGCCTTCCACGCCAAGGAAAGTCCCATCCGGACACGGGACGAAGTCTTCAATCTTGTATCTTCATAGTCCAGGAGTCCGGCCAACGGTGATAGTTCGGCTATCCGGACACCCCCTAATCCGGGACTCCCTCAAAGAGCATCCCTATCCCAAAATCCCACAATTTGAGAGTGACAAGAGAGGTGAGTTGAGTGACTCCACCAAATGTGAGGAGGAGTATTCATTTCCAAAAATTCCACATATTGAGAGTGAGAAGAGAGGTGAGTTGATTGACTCCACCAAATGTGAGAAAGAGGGTACATTTTCCAAAAGTCCATATATTGAGAGGATAAGAGAGGTGCATTGAGTGATTCCACTATATGCAAGGAAGAGTGTC
Organism: Aegilops bicornis; assembly: GCA_021605145.1. Classification (NCBI taxonomy): domain Eukaryota; kingdom Viridiplantae; phylum Streptophyta; class Magnoliopsida; order Poales; family Poaceae; genus Aegilops; species Aegilops bicornis. The sequence goes on along the minus strand of CM038674.1, from coordinate 149,939,193 downwards.
CAGTTGCAAAAATTCCACATATAGAGAGTGCTAAGAGAGGTGAGATGAGTGACTCCACCAGATGTGAGGAAGAGTGTTCACTTCCCAAAATTCCACATAATGAGAATGATACGAGAGGTGAGGTGAGTGAGTCCACCAAATGTGAGGATCAGATTATTCAACATGAGATTAGAGAGATGGAATATCTCCACCCAAGTATACCTCACATTCATCGAGAGAGAATTAGTGAGTTGTGTGAGTCCACCAAATATGAGGGTGAGGTAATCCACCACAAGAGTAGAGAAATGAGTGAACCACACCATATTATACCACACCATCTAAGTGAGAGTAGTAGCGAGTTGTGTGAGTCCACCAAATCTAAGCTTGAGGTGTTTACACACAATATCAAAGAGATGAGTGATCCACCAAATGAAAGGAGAGAAGACTATTCAACTACTAACCATTCACAAAGCTCTCTTTCCTTGAAGTATGTGCGGATGCAAAATCATACTTAGTTGCCCTTCTACAATATGGGAAGATGAGATCCATGAACAATTATGGCGCACGTGGAGCACCATCAAAGAAACATCATGTGTGGTAAGTGGTCTTCAAAAAGGCATGGAGGTACTCAATGAGGTAAAAGAACAGAGATCATTCATATTGAAGCACCCAGAGGTATGCACTTATGAACTCTTGAAGCATTGGCGCGATGAAATTCGAGAAAAGATGATTGCTATGTCATCCATCAAACAATGTCCTTTTGTTAATCATAACGAAACCATCAAGGATCCAATAAAACTAAAAACTAACTATGCTTATTCGACTTTTACTTGGCCAAGATATTTTGTATTTGCCTTGTGCTATTATTTTGTAGACCGAAGGAAGTCGAGTGTGACTTTTCTTCGAGAGAGGGAGGATGATACAAACATGGATGTGCCTGATTACAAGTTTGTACTCCACGGAAATGTTAGTTGGAAAGAATTGCTGAGTCACACAAAACATTTGAAGTTCACAAAGGTGAAAGCTAAACCTAAGCATTTGATAAAATCTTTACATTGTTTCTTTGTACTGGCCAATTTTCTTTTGTGCGATGACCAGCTAGAGTCAAGGACGACTCCTTTTCAAGATAGGGAGGATGATAAGGAGATGAAAACCATTCAACCCTTAGAGTCGAGGACGACTCCTTTTCAAGAGGGGGAGGATGGTGAGGACATCCCGACCATGGATACCACACCAACAATCATTAACGGGCCAATCACAAGAAGTCGCGCAATGCAAATACATGATCAGGTCAACGCTAACTTAAGTTTATCATTTGACCTTGAAAACATGGTTGTGCCTTCACCTCCTTTGTTGTTGGTTGAACTCAGGTGCAATATCGAAGAAGGCCAAACACATACCAGTCCGTGCAAAACAATGTTTTATGGCGAAGAAACAAAGTTAGGAGTTCATGAAGAAATGAGTTGTCTGCTGAAGAAACATTGTTCCGATTCTGACAAAACAATGTTTTGCACGAGTTTGGATATCCCAACTTGCGAAAGGTTTCCAAAACTCGACTATGCTGCTGAAGGAAACATTGTTCGACTCCAGTGAACAATGTTTGGTCGGAAACTGCCAACCACCTCCAACGAGAGTTTTCCAGAAGCTACCTCATTAAGTATCGAAGCCATTTAGTCAAACCAAAGCAGGTTCTCTTTCACACCTAAGCTGCTTCCCAAAGCTAGTTTGTTTCCACACCTATCTAGGGGGGTGTCCTGATTATAAATAGGCTAGCTCTTCCCTTCGTTGGGGACTTTTGCCATTTCTATGAAAGACCAAAGACATAGACTCCTCCTAAGATTGGAGAGCTCTTGTTATCCTTATTCTCGTGATTCCTTGAGAAATTGCTCCTAATTCATGCTTCACGACTAGATCGTGTTGTGTGGGTTAGATTTCGTGGTTTCCCTTGTGGATTGCACCTATCCCGTGCTCCACGACTTGAGCATGGTTGTGTGGGGTAGTATTGCGGGTTGTGGATCGGCGAATGTTCGGATTGTAAGCTTTGCTGAGCATCCTCCCCGCCGGGTCATAATCTCTTATTTTCCATTTTTCCGGCTGCTTGCAGCTAGTTATCCCCATCCATTTATCGATCCTACACCGTGAAGATCGGACCTCCCCTTGTAATCCCTCTTCTCCGAAGACGGGGTCGTATCAAGAGGCCACGGTACTACCACGTGCTAGGAGCGGTACTACCGCACTCATGGTACTACCGCTACCATGGGCGGTACTACCATGTACTACTGCTGCCTTGAGCGGTACTACCGCACGCCACAGAATAGTAGCACTAGGAAGCCTTCATCTTCGCAATGACAAGTGAAACAACCGGTGCTCCAATGAAGCGAAGGAAAGGTGGTGCAAAGGAACAGATGTGTGCGTGTTGATTCCATCCTAACCTTTCCGAAGCGGACCCCCTCTTAATAGTACGGCTTTCCTACGACTCAATTCCACCGAAAAGAAACATAGAGAAATGTCGTCTTCGATAGGCTCTGAGGGGCACCGGATCGTCTTGTGCCTAGACATGAGATATCTGAAATGCTCAATGCACACGATTAGTCCGCAAATTCATTGTCATCAATCACCAAAACCACTTAGGGAGAAATATGCCCTTAGGGCGGCGCTTAATTGGAGGACGGGACAACGATTTGGGCGGAAGATGTCACAACGTCGGTCGGGGTATGTGGGATGGAGAAGGAGGAGAAGGATGGGGTGGGGTGTGTATTATCAGACCATATCGACGAGGCCGCATGGCAAGAAGAAGGGTCACCGGCGAGGAGACGGCACTGCAAGAAGAAGGGTCGCCGGCGAGTAGGGGACGCTGTCAGTAAGCAGCAGTGCAGGTTTGAAGGAATGTGGCTTTTGGTCGAGGGGGGCGGGGAGCTAGATATTTCCGCGGTGACAGAAAATTTTGTTCGGTGCAGCCAGAAATTGGCACGCAAGTGTGGTTCAAGCACGGGCGGTGCACTGTAGACGACAAAGCTTCCTGCGTAAGACAGATAAAAGGGTGCGCCAAGATATTTTATATCTCATCCCACACGATTCTTGCTAGTAAACTGTTTGTGGTGTACCTGATTTTTTTCATTCTGATTTGAAAGACAAAATGGTGTTACGGAGGGAGAGGACGGTGTTTGAATTGCTAGAGCATTATTATGAAGTGAACATGCAACTGTATGAGTGTCGTGTTAAAATTTGGAATTATTCCGAGTTCATTTTGTCTTTTTTACACATTAATTGAGTTTCTAGCCCTTTAATGTGCATAATTTAAATTTGAACTACAAACACATGCTCTTGTGCACCAAAGTTTGTTAAAAATCCACATATGTGTCTTTGGGTGAATTTATAGGTCCCATGTAAGAAATGAGAATGGAATTCAAACACCTGGGTGTTGTGGCTCGGCCGAAAACTTTGAGAAGGTTGGTTTTTAAATTCCTCTAAATCCAAAACTTGCCTGAAAATCATGAAACTTGGCATGGTGTCATGACATGGCACCAACATGATGTGGTAAAAAAAATTGGCCGAATTGGGAAAACTTTTGGTATAAGCTTCTTGCAAACCGGAGCTTCTCTTGAGAAGTCTCATGGTTCTGAGAGGGAACGTGTCATCTTTGGTGCGAAACGACATACGCTGTCCTACCCCCTTTTGATTTTTTTACAGAGGAAAAATAGAACTATATGAGTGTCGTGTTAAAATTTGGAATTATTCCAGGTTCATTTGGCCTTTTTATACATTAATTTAGTTTCTGGGCATTTAATGTGCATAATTCAAATTTGAACTACAGGCACATGCTCCAGTGCACCAAAGTTGGTTGAAAAATCACATGTGCGTCTTTGGGTGAATTTATAGGTCCCATGCAAGAAATGGGAGTGAAATTCAAACATCTGGGCTCCGTGGCTCGGGCGGAAACATTGAGAAGCTTGTTTTTTTAATTCTTGTAAATCCAGAACTCGTATGAAAATCATGAAATTTGGCATGGTGTCATGACGTGGCACCAACATGTTGTGGTAATTTTTTGGCTGAATTGGGACTTTTGGCATAAGCTTCTTGCAAACCGGAGCTTCTCTTAAGAAGGCCTGTGGTTCCGAGACGGAACGTGTCACCTTTGTGTGCGAGATGACATACGCTGCCTCCACCCCTTTCATTTTTTTAAAGAGGCAACATAGAACTATATGAGTTTCGTGTTAAAATTTGGAATTATTCCAGGTTCATTTCGCCTTTTTTATACATTAATTTATTTTCTGGGCATTTAATGTGCATAATTCAAATTTGAACTACAAGCATATGCTCCAGTGCACCAAAGTTGGTTGAGAAATCACATGTGTGTCTTTGGGTGAATTATAGGTCCTATGCAAGAAATGAGAATGGAATTCAAACATCTCGGCGTCGTGGCTCGGCCGAAAACTTTGAGAAGGTTGGTTTTTAAATTCCTCTAAATCCAAAACTTGCCTGAAAATCATGAAACTGGCCGAATTGAGAAGGTGCACACATTAACAACCAACAAAGTTATTTTGGAACAAGAGTTGTCATGTTACAATCGGAAACACAAGTATTATTGAAACCGTGGGTGTTGTATTAACCATTTACATACTGCCACGCGTCCCCTTTTTATTGGCTATGAGGCGCCGCGCGGGGTAGCTATTTCAGTACCGGAGGCGTGCGAACAGACCGATGCGCGTGCTTATCTGGAAGCGAGTCCTGATACCTCTATCTGTCGCGCACCTCTCTCCAACTTCTCCATTAATTGCGCCCGAGCCCATGAATATTTTATAGTTGCTTAATGGTGTGGCTATGTCTCACTTGACTGAGATTTAAGAGAAATAAAGAAATATGACAAGAAAATTTTGCACAGATTTTGATATAAGATCTGACGGACATATATAGCATCGACTGAGACTTAGCAAGACTGATATAAATATAATGACGATGGCAATGGAGGCAATATAATGATGATGGCAATGGATAATAATTTTATAATTGTGTTACATATTTAGGAAGAAAAATAAAATGCCACATGCGGCAACGCCCGAAAGACACAAGGGCAAAAGAATAAAGAAGACACCCCCGCCAGAAAAGAGAAGAATAAGGACGAAGCAGACTAGTTTTGGCGACGAGCGGCAATGATCTCTTTCATGTCCTCAACACGTTGCTCGGCAGCAGCCACAGATTCCTCCACCAGCCTTTCGCGCTCGATGCGGAGCATGGCATTCTTGTTCATATGTTTCTGGATAATGTCGCCTGTCCTATTCAATAAGGCAGTGGTCTCCTCCTGCTGCACACATACTAGGATCAACACTCCCTCTATATTTTATAAACAAGGCAATCCTTGCAACAACATGAATGACACTAAGCATGGAGGCAAGGTAAAGTAGTGAGAATGAAGTAAAGGGCATAGGACATAATAAGCTCACAATCTACTAAACATACTAGACAATAGGTTTAGATAATAAGATAAGTTGAGGACACATGTCTTACACCATATGATAGTCTCTTGGACTCACACGAACACAACAACAAACCAACAAGCCAAAGCAAACGAAGGTTCAACAGAACGAAAGCAAAGCGAAACAAGACTCGACACAAGACTCGCAAATCATACACTCTCTCCCCCTTTGGCATCGAGACACCAAAAAGGCAGAGAGGACACCTGCGACACAGGTGGTGGCAGAACTCCAAGGCATCAACAGTCATGTTCCTCCTCCTCAGACTCCTCAGCAGCATGGGTTGTAAATGGAATACCAGTCTCCTCCTCTGACTCATTCCATCGGCAGTGTTGTCTGGTCCACTGCTCCTCATCTGTGATCCTCTTCTCATAGCCATCCTGGACCTCAAGGCTAGCCTGCCTCATAATAGCCTTGTCACGACGACGAGCCGTCTTGGCGTTCACATGAGCCTGGTACTGTCCCTTGGCCTGCATGCAGAACAGAGCCTTCATCTTGGCCTTGAGCTTCTTAGCCCAAGTGGGCTCAGTATAGGGAGGAGTGTATCCCTCAGAACTGTCCTCAACCGCTTCCTCCTCCTCAAACTCATCCTCATCCACATCCATCCTAGCAGCCTCTGCCTCTGAAGGAAATATGCCCTAGAGGCAATAATAAAGTTATTATTTATTTCCTTATTTCATGATAAATGTTTATTATTCATGCTAGAATTGTATTAACCGGAAACATAATACTTGTGTGAATACATAGACAAACAGACTGTCACTAGTATGCCTCTACTTGACTAGCTCGTTGATCAAAGATGGTTATGTTTCCTAGCCATAGACATGAGTTGTCATTTGATTAACGGGATCACATCATTAGGAGAATGATATGACTGACTTGACCCATTCCGTTAGCTTAGCACTTGATCGTTTAGTATTCTGCTATTGCTTTCTTCATGACTTATACATGTTCCTATGACTATGAGATTATGCAACTCCGTTTACGGAGGAACACTTTGTGTGCTACCAAAGCGTCCTAGCGTAGCTGGGTGATTATAAAGGTGCTCTCTGGTGTCTCCGAAGGTACTTGTTGGGTTGGCATATTTCGAGATTAGGATTTGTCACTCGATTGTCGGAGAGGTATCTCTGGGCCCACTCGAGAATGCACATCACTATAAGCCTTGCAAGCATTGTAACTAATGAGTTAGTTGCGGGATGATGTATTACGAGCGAGTAAAGAGACTTGCGATAGCGAGATTGAACTAGGTATTGAGATACCGACGATCGAATCTCGGGCAAGTAACATACCGATGACAAAGGGAACAACGTATGTTGTTATGCGGTTTGACCGATAAAGATCTTCTTAGAATATGTGGGAGCCAATATGAGCATCCAGGTTCCGCTATTGGTTATTGACCGGAGACGTGTCTCGGTCATGTCTACATTGTTCTCGAACCCGTAGGGTCTGCACGCTTAAAGTTCGATGAGGGTTATATTATGAGTTTCTGTGTTTTGATGTACCGAAGGTAGTTCGGAGTCCCGGATGAGATCGGGGACATGACGAGGAGTCTCGAAATGGTCGAGACGTAAAGATCAATATATTGGACGACTATATTCGGACATCGTAAAGGTTCCGAGTGATTCAGGTATTTTTCGGAGTACCAGAGAGTTACGGGAATTCGCCAGGGAGTATATGGGCCTTATGGGGCTTTAGGGGAAAGAGAGAGGAGAGGCTGGGTGCCCCCCCAAGGCCAGTCCGAATTGGACTAAGGGGAGGGGCTGCGCCCCCTTGTCAGTGTCAAAACCGGCGGATCTCAGGTAGGGGGTCCCGAACTGTGCGTCTAGGCGGATGGTAACAGGAGACAAGGGACACGATGTTTTTACCCAGGTTCGGGCCCTCTCGATGGAGGTAAAACCCTACTCTTGCTTGTTTAATATTGATGATATGGGTAGTACAAGAGTAGATCTACCACGAGATCAGAGAGGCTAAACCCTAGAAGCTAGCCTATGTTATGATTGTTGTTCGTCCTACGGACTAAAACCCTCCGGTTTATATAGGCACCAAATAGGGTTAGGGTTACACAGAGTCGGTTATAATGGTAGGAGATCTACATATCCGTATCACCAAGCTTGCCTTCCACGCCAAGGAAAGTCCCATCCGGACGCGGGACGAAGTCTTCAATCTTGTATCTTCATAGTCCAGGAGTCCGGCCAAAGGCTATAGTCCGACTATCCAGACACCCCCTAATCCAGGACTCCCTCACCCCTCCTTCCTTCTCTTCTCTCTCCCCTTTCCTTGACTCCTACTCCTACTACTTGGAAGGGGGGAATCCTACTCCCGGTGGGAGTAGGACTCCTCTAGGCGCGCCATAGAGAGGGCCGGCCCTCCCCTCCTCCACTCCTTTATATCTGAGGAGGGGCACCCTTGGAGACACAACAATTGATCCCTTGGATCTCTTAGCCGTGTCTGGTGCCCCCTACACCATAATCCACCTCGATAATATCGTAGCGGTGCTTAGGCGAAGCCTGCGTCGATGAGCATCATCATCGTCACCACGCCCGTCGTCTTGTGGAACTCTCCCTCAAAGCTCGGTGGATCGGAGTTCGAGGATGTCATCAAGCTGAGCGTGTCTGAACTTCGGAGGTGTCGTACATTCGGTACTTGATCGGTCGGATCATGAAGACGTGCGACTACATCAACAGCGTTGTGCTAACGCTTCCGCTTTCGGTCTACGAGGGTACGTGGACACACTCTCCCCTCTCGTTGCTATGCATCACCATGATCTTGCGTGTGCGTAGGAATTTTTTTGAAATTACTACGTTCCCCAACAGCCCCAGCCCGGGTAGTGGTGTTGGACCACTTGCTCTTGATGCGTAGCTTGATAGGGTCATGGCGAATCCAGTTGCGGGCAACAAACTCTTCATTCGGAAAGAGCTGCTTCCAAGTCTTTGAGATCAAGAGAAACAGGTAAGGTCCATAGATGGGCACCTTACGGTTGAACACATCAAACTGCAGCTCACACCACATGATATGGGAGACATCAAGTGGTTCCGTCTGTTGGAGACGTGCCTTCTCACAGATGAGCATCATGTCCACAAGATAAGCATGCACTTTATCCTTGTCGCCTATGCGAGGAAAAAGTGTGTTGCGGAAGATCCGGTGCATGATGTCAAGGAATGGATTCAGCACCCAAGTCTTCTTGTCATTGGCTAGCTTCTTCTCAACAAGGTAGGGTTGAAGCTTATTCTTGTTGGCCGACTCGGGGTTGCCATGTGGGCGGACACCAATGGGCACATTGAGCCCCTCATCACGAACATGTAACATCGCCATGAACTCCTTCCACTTAGCAGACATCCTCTTCCCATTAGTCATCCAAGTCATGGTCCGCTGCTCATCCATATGGAAGTGGACCGAAGCAAAGAACTGAGCCACAATCTCTGGGTCAAAGTCCATGTGGAACGTGAGCAACTCCTCAATGCCAAACTGCTCCACCAGATCCAGAGTCTCACCAAAGTATGCCTGGTTGCTGTTCTTCCTCATGTGAACCATGTCAATCCAGTGCACTGGCACATAGGTGTTCTGCTTGGCCTTGATCACATCCAGGAAAATAAGATTCTGTTGCTTGGTCCAAAACAAGTCATTGCCCCTTGTGACATCCCTAGGTTTGATGTAGGGGTTGATCTTCCTTCGAATCAGAAACTCCCCTTGAGGCATCTCATCCATGCCAAGAGTTGGCTCCTTGGTCTTGGTAGTTGTGGACTTGGTTCTGTGTTGTGGGGCACTCGAGCCTCTTGGTTGCGAAGGTGCTTCGAGCTCATGTCACGGCTGGGATTCAAGCGTCGGACATTGGAACCGGAGCCACCACCTATGACACACAACACAAACACGAGAAAAGCAAGAAATATTATTGCAAAGACGAGGGCCAAAACCAAATGAAACAAGTAGAAATGAGATTGGGAGGATAAAACAGCATAATTTTCAACTCTACGGTAGTACCGGACCAGGGTGCGGATGTAAAAATTTACAGCCGCTCTAGCCGTGGTAGCACTGTGCCGGGGTGGCACGATAGTACCGCGCCTGGAGCGGAAGTAAAATTTTACTTCCATGCCCCGGGCGGTAGTACCGCTCCAGCGGAGCGGTAGTACCGCACGGGGGCGGTTCTCGGGCGAGCGAGCGGTAGTACCGTGCGGATTCGAATCACACAAGAACAACATCTACGGATCTAGAAATATCCGCAAAAGTAGATCGGTACTACCGTTGATCAAAACTACACTGTTGCATCACACCAAATATCATATCTACTGCACTGGCACTCTCCTACAATCTCCTCTTGCAAAGATTTAGCCAAAAATCACACGAACTACACATGCATCTCCCCAAGACCTAGAAGCACAAAAACAGGGCCAAAAAGAGAGGGACTAGGGGAGATACCGGGGTCCATGGCAAGAGGGCGAGGTGGGGAACGATCCCACCGGTCGGAATGCGAGGAGAGCAGCCGGAGACGGAGATCCGGTGAGGTCCACTGGCGCCGTTCTTGGGCAGGAGAGAGAGAGAGACGAAGTGGGGAAAAGAGATGAATGGGTATGGGGGAGTTGGAACTCCCCCTGCCCCGCTCTTAACCCCCACCCGCTCGCGACGGCGCGGTAGTACCGCCTGGGCGGAAGTACCGCTCGCAAGGAGGTAGTACCGCTCTTCCAACGGCAGTAAAAAATTACTGCCGCGATGGAAGTGGTAGTATCGTGCCTGGGATGCAGTTGTGCTCGCTCAGGGCAACCCATCTGCAGTGGTAGTACCGTGGCTTGCCACGGTAGTACCTTAAACCCAAGAAAGTGTAAGTTCTGTCAAGAAGAGAAGAACACGGCCTTTGCAATGCAACCTTCAAGCAACCGGACACACAAAATAGCACACACACGAGGCAACTCAAACATAAGCACGGCTCAAAGGAAGGCAAAAGACAACAAGGACCAAACACGAAACACAACCTCTCCAAAGAGAGTGCGGTGGCCAGAGCCACCTATGTTTGAGTCAATTGGTATGGCACCACGAAGAATTATCCTTGGGCCCTTGACCAAAACTCGTCTTTGAAGCACAAGTACCATCAAAAATGGCTAATGTGAAAGAGTTGATCAATTTATGCATAATGGGGGGAGGGAGAGTTCATTGAGAGAACATCACTCCCCCTATGTCCATGCCTACACCTAAACAAGACATTAAGATGAGTATGGTGGGGTGTGCAAGGGTTCAAGCCACATTGCTTGAATCAATGATATTTAGCTCATGCCTTAACTCGCGAAATCTTGCTTTAGCCAAGGGCTTCGTGAAGATATCTGCAAGGTTATCATGAGTGTTGATATAGTTGAGCTCGATCTCCCCTCGCCTAATATGATCCCGGATAAAGTGATACCGAAGCTCAATATGCTTCGTCTTGAAGTGTTGCACCGGGTTGAGAGAGATCTTGATGGCACTTTCATTGTCACACCAAAGAGGCCCTTTGTCACAAATGACACCGTAATCCTTTAAATTTTGCCTCATCCAAAAAAGTTAAGCACAACAACTACCGGCGGCCACATACTCCGCTTCGGTGGACGTGAGAGACACACAACTTTGCTTCTTAGAAGACCAACTCACCAAAGAGCACCAAGAAATTGGCACCCTCTGGAAGTTGACTTCCTTTCCACTTTGTCTCCCCCCCCCCCCCAATCCGAGTCCGAAAAGCCCACAAGTTTGAAGTTTGCTCCTCTTGGGTACCATAAGCCAAAGTTTGGGGTATGGGCCAAATATCGAAAGATTCACTTGATCGCCACATAGTGGCTTTCCTTAGGTGCGGCTTGAAATCGTGCACAAATTCCCACACTCAACATGATATCCGGTCTATATGCACAGAGGTAAGGCAAGGAGCCAATCATGGAGAGATATACCTTTTGATCCATCGCTTTACCATTGGGATCAATGTCAAGTTGGCATTTGACGGGCATTGGAGTGGAAGCCGGCTTGACATCACTTAGCTTGAATCTCTTGAGCATGTCTTGAGTGTATTTGGCTTGGTTGATGAAGGTTCCTTCTCTTCTTTGCTTGATTTTGAACCCGAGAAAGAACTTCAACTCTCCCATCATGGACATCTTGAACTTCGAGGTCATGAGAGCGGCAAATTCCTCATTGAAAGCTTTGTTAGGGGAACCAAAGATAGTATCATCAACATATAGTTGGCCTACAAACAACTCCCTTTGACCTTCTTAGTAAAAAGAGCGGGGTCGATTTTCCCAATTTCAAACCCACGATCTTGCAACGACTCGGTAAGGTGCTCATACCACGCACGTGGGGCTTGTTTAAGGCCATAGAGTGCCTTATCGAGTTGGTACACATGATTGGGGAACTCGGGATCCTCAAACCCCGGGGGTTGTTTGACATACACCAACTCATTAATAGGACCATTAAGAAAAGCACTCTTCACATCCATTTGTTGCAGCTTGAAGTTATGATGAGAAGCATAAGCAATCAACAAATGAATAGATTCAAGGCGAGCAACGGGAGCAAAGGTTTCACCGTAGTCGATACCCTCGACTTGGGAGTAGCCTTGTGCTACCAAACGAGCCTTGTTGCAAACAATAATTCCATGAGCATCTTGCTTGTTCTTCAATATCCACTTGGTTCCAAGTACATTATGGTTCCCTATTGGCCTTGGCACCAATCTCCACACCTTGTTATGCTCGAAGTTGTTGAGTTCTTCATGCATGGCATTGAGCAAATCCGGATCCTCGAGCGCCTCATAGAACTTTTGGGGTTCAACACAAGAGACAAACGCGTGATGTTCACAATAGTTTGCTAATTGTCTACAAGTGCTTACCCCCTTTCTTAAGCTTCCAAGCACATTTTGCATGAGATGATCTTTGGTAGTGAGCTTGGAGGCAATCTTGGTTGCACGACACTCCAATTCCTCCTCAAGAGAGAGTTCAGGAGCGGTAACTTGATCATCTTGAGCATCGTCTTGAGCTTGTTCTTGATCTTGAGCTTGCTCTTGATCTTGAACTTGCTCGGTGGAGAGAACTTTACTTTGGGCATCACTTGGTGGTTCACCACCATCTTGAGGTTGATCTTGCCCTTGATCTTGTTCATTTGGTTGAGAGCCTTCACTTTGTTCTTCGGAAGCGTGTGGGTCTTGGGTTGGTGATGGTTCCACATGAGTGGAACATTGTCCTTCTCCTTGGCCACAAGGGGTTCCTCAATGGGTAGGATATATATGACCAACACCCATTCTTCTTATGGCTTGGGGAGGAATTTCATCACCTACATCACAAGTACCACTTTGCTCCACTTGGGAGCCGTTATTCTCATCAAACTCCATGTTACACGTCTCCTCAATGAGTCCGGTGGACTTTTTGATGACACGGTAAGCATGAGAGTTTGTAGCATAACCAACAAATATGCCCTCATGAGCTCTAGCCTCAAATTTAGACAAACGAACACCTTTCTTGAGAATGAAACACTTACACCCGAACACCCGGAAGTACTTGAGGTTGGGCTTGTTGCCAGTGAGTATCTCATAAGGATTCTTGTTCAAGCCTTTGCGGAGATAGAGCCGATTGGATGCATGACAAGCGGTGTTGATGGCTTTGCCCCAAAAGTTATATGGAGACTTGAACTCCGCCATCATGGTCCTTGCCGCATCCATCAACGTCCGGTTCTTCATCTCCGCTACACCATTTTTTCGAGGGGTGTAAGGTGCAGAATATTGATGCTTGATCCCCTCATCACTAAGAAACTCATCCAAGGTGTAGTTCTTGAACTCGGTGCTGTCGTCACTTCTTATCGTCACGATCTTTGCATTGTGTTGGCATTGAGCTTCATTTGCAAAAGTCGATGATGGTTTGTTGGGTCTCACTCTTCCTCTTGAAGAAATATACCCATGTGTATCTTGAATAATCATCCACAATCACCAAGCAATACTTTCTACCCCCAAGACTATCAAAGGATGGAGGTCCAAAGAGATCCAAGTGAAGGAGCTCCAAGGGCATCTTCAAGTAGATGATAGTCATGGGAGGGTGAGCCTTCTCATGTAGCTTTCCTTCTATACAAGAACTGCAAGCACGATCTTTGGCAAAGCTAACATTTGTTAGTCCACGGACATGGTCCCCCTTGAGAAGACTTTGCAAAGATCTCATATTGACATGGGCTAGACGGCGATGCCAAAGCCATCCCACATCAACTTTAGCCATTAGGCATGTCGCGGTCTTAGTGGGTACCTCTGAAAAGTTAATCACATAGAGACCGTTCTCGACATGCCCAACAAAGGCTACTTTAAGAGTCTTGCTCCACAAGAGGGCCACGGTATCAATATCAAAGAAAGTGGCAAAGCCCATGATTGCAAGTTGACGAACGGAAAGTAATTTGTATGCGAGGGACTCCACAAAGCATGACTTTCTCGATTGTGAGATCATGAGAAATGACAACCTTACCAAGACCCAATACCTTAGAAGATGAGGCATCACCCCACTCGACATTGGTGGGCATAGATGAAATCTTGTGCACGTCCACCACCAAGTCCTTGCTTCCGGTCATATGATTTGTGTCCCCACTATCGAGCAACCATGATCCCCCACCGGAAGCAAACACCTACAAGATATCAATGCTTGGTTTTAGGTACCCATTTTGTAATGGGTCCTTTGATGTTAGTAACAAGGGTCTTAGGTACCCAAATAGACCATTCAATGTACTCATAAGAAGAACCAACAAATTTAGCATAGACATGCCCATCACTAGCACAGCATAACACATAAGAAGGGTTAAAGTCGCCGGCTTTGTTGGAAGGGGTGGCATTGCCCTTCTTGACACCACCACCCTTCTCATTGTTCTTCTTCACCTTAGAAGCTCCATCTCCCTCCTTCACAAAAGTTTGCTTGAGAGGAGGAGGTCGTTTGGCCTTGTAATTCTTCTTCTTGTTCTTGGACTTGGGTGCAAACCCAATTCCCTCCTTGCCCACAACTTCCTTTTGATTGCTCAAAAGGCCGTTGAGGTTCTTCTCACCTTGTATGCAAGACACAAGGCCTTTCTCAAGTTTCTCCTTCAACTTTGCATTCTCCTCCACAAGATGCACATGCTCACAACACGGGTTAGTAGCATTTGCATTATCAATTAAAACCATATGAGGAAAAGTGGCTTTTTCCTTAGTTAGCTTCACTTGGAGTTGATCATGAGACTCTTTGAGGCTAGCATGAGGACCCTTCAAGGCCTTGTGAGCCTTGTCAAGTATATCAAACTCCTCCTTGAGTCTAGAAAGATCAACCCCAAGTTTGGCCTTCTCGGACTTGAGCACACGAGATACAACAAGAGCATGGGCAAGATCTTTCTTTAATTTAGCATGATCATCGTTGTGTGAACTGTGTGCCACACATCGCACCCGCAGCTACAATCTGAATCGTGTTTGATGTCTATGTCATCGCAAACGTTTTGTATCTTTTTTGACGGTTTCTTTACATCACCGTTTGCGATTAATGCTTCGCACACAGTTTCTTCGAAGGGTCTCTGATCGTAGTGTTGCGTTAGCAGCATCCTGCAGTAGTGCCTCTACCCGGTTGCTGCGATCAGATGACGGAGCCTGGGAGCCAATTGATCCCGTCGATGACTACTACTACCCCGAAGGAGCCTACTACTACGTGGAGACTGCTAACTAGGAGTAGTTCAGAGGTCCTAGGCAGGAGGCCTGCGCCTTTTCGATCTAGAGTCGTTGTTTGTTTTCACCTTCTTAAGGCATCTTTGTTTGTCTATACTCAGACCTAATTCTTGTTGTAATTTTCGGGTCTTGCGACCCTGGCTTGGAACATGTGAGATTTATGTTTATCCATTGTGTCGTAGAGTTGTATTGTGATATTATACCGTGAGTCACTGATCTTTATCGTGCATGTTGCGTGGATGTTTAGTGCACGGGGGCGTCACAGTACCCTTGGTCCCTATATAAGCCGAGGGGTTTAGTCCGAAGTTAAGATAGGTTCATACACATACGATATTGAGGCAAATCATCATGTACTTTGTACTCCATCACAAGCAATACAAGAGAAGAAGGATGTAGGTTTTTACCTCTTCAAGAGGGCCCAAACCTGGGTAAACATCGTGTCTCTTGTTCATCCTGTTACCATCTAGCCAATATCACCAGCTAGGGACCCCCTACCCCAAATCGTCGGATTTAATCCCGACAACCCACGTGTCATGGACCACCGAGGGATAGGCGACTGCAGAGATCGTGCGACGTGGAGCACGGCCGCGAGGCATCGACGAGACGCATGCGTGAAACAACGAGACGCTGCGTGAAACATACGACACGAAGGGCACTCTCGCGCAGTGAAGCCCGAGAGGCGGTACTCCAACATCCTTTAAAGGAGTAATTACTCTTGGAGGGTGTGTGCCTCCTAGATTGACTACGTGCTTCGAAGTCTTAAACGATTGCGAATAACCCAAGAAGCTTGTAAGGGTTGCTTCGTGAAGATTTGCCTTAGTGAGGCTAGTCCCTCATGGGCTTATGCCATGGTGAAATATGTTGGTTTCTCCTACGTGGATCCTTTGTGGGCGAGTGTCCTCTGTGGACCATTCCTTTATGGAATCTTGTAGTCGAGATCCTTGTGATCTTAGACCCTTCGTGACTCAAAGCTTTCATCAACGTGGATGTAAGACAACATCAACTATCCGAACCACAAAAAAAAATCTTCACCGAGCCAACCCATGTTTGCGCATATCTAATTGTACTCGTTTACTTTCACTTGCATGTCTTTACTTTCCAATGCTTATACTCTTATAGACTTGCATGTGTAGTGTGCTTGATAGATTGCTAGAAAATCGTAAATTGCCAAGGAAGTTAAAATCTGAGAAAATGATCCATTCTTTGATTTATTAGTGTATTTATCCTCTCTCTAGATATACTTATCGATTCTACAGAAGCCCTAGTCGAGACAAGCTCACCAGTGAAAATGGACCGCTAATTGGGTTAACAGTTTGTGAGATCAATCATTGCGGCTGGAAGAATGTAATCACAGTGGTATCTGTAACTAAAAGTTAGAATAAAACGAGGGTTATGTCCAAGGAGCGGAGGGGCGCGAGCACCGTCGTTGTTAATGCTGGTGGCGCCCTGCTTTCCACCGCGCTCATTCGTGCCATGCAGATTGAAAGGCTTAATCATTCACTGAGCTCCTCCTCCAGCACACATGTTTGATTTTCTCATTCTCTGTTTATGCCGATCTGTTTTGCCCATCATAGTGAGGTAGTACGGCGTAGAATTCCACCATGGATGATGACAACCACGATGATGCTGCCAACTCAAGATGCGGGCCGGGAAGCGCTTGCCGTCGTGGGCGCCCACTCGAGATGCACGAAGGCCATCATGGAAGAAGGGAGAAAAGAAGAAGTTACCGGGAGCAAGGAAAACATTGGATGTCTTGCTAGTCACAATGCATCTGAAGAACCTCGACCACAAGGTGTTCGTACTGCTAGCACACGGCCCGGGGGACGGTGGAATACGCCCAGCCTCACCATGCTCGCCATGCTGCTGCCGCTGCTGTTCCGTGGGGTTGAGTTCCGGGACGCATGGAAGGTGTTTGTGGAAATTCCTCAAGGGGCCACACCCAAGCTTTTCTTTCTTCAATGATATGATCCTTAGGTTCTGTCACAGGGCTCGCCCACATCGTTGTTGGATTGCTCAGCGTCATGTGGAGGTTCTACGCTACCTGATGCGTGCAGCTATCAAGGGTCAGCGAGCCTTTGGGCGGGCAGGGGAAGCTTAAGAGCTGTTTGATAAAATGTCTGAGTCAGGTTGCGAGCCAACAATTGTGATGTATAACCTTTTGGTGAATGTACTGTGCCATGATGCGAATATGGTGGAGGCAAGGTGGGTATGTGAGAAAATAGAATCACATCTTAATTGATGTGTATGCAATGGCTGGACGGATGGATGATTTGGTTGATTTGGGTATGTGAGAAAATAGAATCACGTCTTAATTGATGTGTATGCAATGGCTGGACGGATGGATGATTTGGTTGATTTTCAACAACCGTGTTTGCTGCCAAGTGACTTCAACTAAGGCAAGTTTACAATCTTTTCCCCCTTTGTTTTAGAAGTTCCATGGAAAACACAATTCAGTCTTTTATCCTCAAAGAAAAGCTTGGGTGTGAATATTAAACACAATTCACTCACTTTTCTTATGAAGTTTCTTTCTCTTACTCATGTAATCTTCCATTTAAACCAAAAGAGGGTCCGCAACAGCTTGTATAGAATTAATACGTCAAAGAAAAGATGGACTGTTTGTGCTTCAAGTTTGG